>JAPDNY010000003.1:159110910-161510910 GCA_029375565.1 Gekko gecko | reverse complement strand
ACTTCTGTTTTTGTGCAAGGGATGAAAATACTTCTCTATCTTATGGAGAATAATCAGCTTATAAACAGTCAGAGGTCAGAGTTTCCCAAGTTGTGGGTATGTACACATGGAACATTTTCTGGAAGGGAGAAGTGTTTGAAGGAGTCCTGACAAGCATTTTCAGGCTAGTGATCTAGTGAATAGGAGGGGGAAAGGTAGGACCTAGGGAGAGATGTCATGTGTGAAGACGTTGACTGAGGGGGCTTTGAAGTAGTATGTGTGTTGAGAAGCTGGACGAGTGGGAAAGAAGTATGCAACAAGCTGGATTAGGGGGAACAGAGAAGATTTAGCAAGTTTAGAAGAGAGGATGTGATTTCATAATGCTTAGGAAACCCTGCAGTAACGTTAAAAGGGTATATGTGGCAGAAAACGACTGTATTATAACCTAAAAGGTTGTTCTTCTTAGATCACATCATAGCCACTGTTTTTTATATATCAATTGACAATGAACGTTTACTACCTTCCTTTAACACTGGTGCAATCACATTCTGGAAGGTGGCCCCAAGCCTGGTCTACTGAAGTGCATTTCTAATCTCAGAAATGTCTTTGTACTTGTCACTGGAAGGCACGTTCCTTGTTATTCATCTTGAAGCATGTGTGGGTCTCTAATTCAGCTGTCACTCCATTGTCGTAGCCTTGCAGAGGTGTATTTGATAAGCATGAAGCTTGTTGCAATACAGCATGCTGGCTTCAGCAGCTTGCTTTCCCTGTTTGCTTGGCTGGATTAAAGTAGCCATAAGTAGGAGTAGAGACTTACGCCTTTACTGATGGACCCCAAGTAGTCTCATGGGTTTGTATTGGATATATTTGCATGCATAACTCCTTACAAGAACAGAACTTTTCTAACTGAAATGAGTAGCCTATAAAAGCTCTGCATAGTGTGTGTGTGGGAACCTATTAACATAATGCTTGCCTGGGAAGTAGTTCTCAATGCATTAATTTCAGGAAGGGAAGTAAGACAAAGCAAATGTAAGAACATAAGAAGAGCCCTGCTGGATCAGAGCAGTCCAGCATCCATCTGGTCCAGCATCTGTCTCACACAGCGGCCAACCAGTTCTTCTGGATGGCCAACAACAGGGCATAGAGGCTAAGGCCTTCCCCTGATGTTAACTCCTGGCTCTGGGATTCAGAGGCTTGGTGCCTTTCCATGTGGAGGTTCCCCTCTGTCACCATGGCTAGTAGCCACTGCTAGACTTCTCCTCCATGAATCTATCTAATCCCCTTTTAAAGCTGTTCATTCTTGTGGCCATCACTACATCCTCTGGCAGCAAATTCCACATTTTAATCACTTGCTGTGTAAAGTAGTATTTCCTTTTGACTGTCCTGAACCTACTGCCCATCAGCTTCATTGGATGTTCTTGAATTCTAGTATTTTGGAAGAGGGAGAAAAATTTCTCTTTGTCAACTCTCTCTATCCCATGCTTAATTTTATTAATTTCTATCATGCCCCCTTTAGTCGTCTCTTTTCTAAACTGAAAAGTCCCAGACTCTTCAGCCTCTCCTCATAGGGAAGGTGCTCCAATCCCTTAATCATCTTGGTTGCCCTCCTCTGTACTTTTTCCAGCTCTGCAATGTCCTTTTGAAATATGGTGATCAGAACTGTACACAGTATTCCAAATGAAGCTACACCATAGATCTATACAGGGGCATTATAACAGTGGCCGTTTTATTCTCAGTCCCTTTCCTAATAATCTCTAACACAGAGTTTGCCTTTTTCACTGCTTGCAGCACACTGGATTGACACTTTAATTGAGCTATGCACTGCCAGCCCAAGATCTTTTCCCCTCTCAGTCTCAGCAAGTTCAGACCCCATCAGCCTATGCTTGAAGTTGGGATTTTTTGTCCCAGTGTACATCACCTTACACTTAACACACATAGTCGTTTTCCTGCCCTAGCTTGCTAGCTCATGTGAGTTATGATTTCCTCTGATCTGCAGCACTGTAGCACATTAAGGTAGAAGCTTTTTTGGGGGGGCTCTATTTTAGCCTGGATAGGGAGTATTGAAAGGTAGCTGGAATCGGGATGGTGGCAGCAGCAGCCTCTGTATTCTGCCTCTCACAAGGGGGCTCATGAACATTTTACAGTGTGTGCTGGTGCCCATGCAGCTGTTCTCGCCCTTGGAAACACTTGGGATTGAGGGAAAGAGTTCTGCCCCACAAGTCTACAGTGGATTGGGGCATCACAGCTTTTAATATCTCTGTAAAATGGTGATGATGAATTGGTGCTGGCAACAATTTTGCCTTCTCTTTTAACTGGGCTCAGTGTGGGGAGGGTGTCGATCTCTGTATCTGTAGATCTGTAGGTATTAAGCATGCCCAGGGGTCTTTTGGGGGGGGAGCCCACCGGAGCGCAGCTCTGGGAGCTCAGGAGTCAAGCCCCGCTCCCAGCCGGCGTCCCAGGCAGCCGCATGTCAATTTCAGCTCCATTATATCCTATGGGCCATTGAAGTCAATGGTGAAAACATAGGGTATATTCTGGGGGCTGGAGGGGAGGGGGTTTGAGGAAGAGGCTTCAAACTCACCGGGTAGCTGATGGAGCCTCTCCCCAAGATACCCACCAAGTTTCAAGAACATTGGACCAGGGGGTCCAATTCTATGGGCCCCCAAACAGGTTGCCCCATTCCCTCCATTGTTCTCTATGGTGGGAAAACACGTTAATTTTTTCCCACCATAGAGAACAATGGAGGGAATAGGGGCAACCTGTTTGGGGGCCCATAGAATTGGAACCCCTGGTCCAATGTTCTTGAAACTTGGTGGGTATCTTGGGGAAAGGCTCCATCATCTACTTGGTGAGTTTGGAGCCTCTCCCTCAAACCCTCTCCCCTCCAGCCCCCAGAATATACCCTATGTTTTCACCATTGACTTCAATGGCCCATAGGATATAATGGGGCCAAATTGCCGCCAAATTTCTTTCATTCCCTCCTTTCCTTCTCTCTTTTTCCTCTTTCCCTTCTTCTTCTCTTCTCTCTTTCTTTCTTTCCCACCTTCTTCTCTTCTCTTTTTTCCTCCTTTCCCTGTTTCCCTCCATCTTCCCTCTCTCTTTCCCTCCCCTTTCCTTCTCTTTCTTTCCCTCTTTCCTTCCTTCTTTCCTTCTCTCTACTCTCTCTCTTTCCTTCCCTCTTTCCTCCTTCTGTGGCCCAACTCTAGTGAGAAGGAGTTTAAACTTTAAAACCCTTCTCTATTAGGTTCCCCTTCAGGCCAGCTAGGGAAGGGGAGGCTTTTGAAGATGCCTCCCCCCCTTTTGCTTCCCCTTCTGACATCACTTCCGGTGATGTCAGGGTGTGTGGCATATGCTAATAGCCTAATAGCTCATTAGCATACCATATGCTAATGAGCTCCTGCAGCTGTTTTTCTACGAAAAGACCCCTGAGCATGCCTATGGCCTGTCTGCATTTAGCCCCTTTTGTTGTGTTGATCCCCTTCCTACAAAGTATGCAGAGAAAAACTGATTGAATGGTTTTACAGGGCCTTGAGATGTGTGTTTTAGCTTTCTTCCAGGAGTGAGCCTTGGACTCATTGTGTCTCATCCTTACTACTAGAAAAAGATGTTTTGGGGTATTTGGATGTGAGCCTTTTTTAATGTGTTTGGGTCTTGCAGGCAGGTCTTTTAAGAAACATTCAAAAGCTCATTATAGCATTGGTATTAATTTAAAAGAGGGTGAGAAAATTACAGAACAGAAGTGAACTAATTATAATTTTTAATATGCATTTCTAAATTTTATTTTGATGAGGAGGGCTTGTGTTAGAGATTAATGCAGCTTTTGTTTGAAATATCAAACTATTTTGGACATTTTTCCTGGCTCAGTTGCTTCTGGGCCATTTTTCAACTCTCTTCTCACCTATCAGTCGCAAGTAAACACTGTACTATTAAAGTAACATGTAAATCTTTAATACACTAACCTGCTGTTTTTGGTTTTTACATGATGAAATTTGGGACAAATGCTGTGGTAACATAATTGTATTGTGTTGCAGGCAGACTGAATCTCCTGTTCATAAAATAGTTGGCTCTTAGCTGTAGTAGGTATATGTTTTGCCAAAACCCTACACAACAATAATTTTGGAACTAGCCAGGTTTTTCAAACCCAAAGAAAGCAAGGTTGCTAGCTAGCCCGTGTTTTATATTTATTATTTATTTATTAGTTAGACTTCTATCCCACCCTCCCACTGAAGCGACTCAGGGCAGCTTACAAACAGTTATAAAACCAGCATAAATGCATAAAACCAGCATAAATGCATACATAAAATACAAGTCAATAAAATTCCAAATGAATATAGTTAAAACCATTTAAAAGTGGCTGTGTCATATAATAAAGTGCAAGTGCAGCACAGCCAATGGAATAATTTCCTGGCGAAAAACTCCATTTTCATGGCCCTGCGGAATTGCTGGAGGTCCCGCAGTGCTCTGATCTCGCTGGGGAGCTCATTCCAGAGTGTCGGCGCCACCAGGGAAAACGCCCTGGTCCTAGTCGCCACCAACCTGGCATCCCTAGGCCCAGGGAGAGCCAGGTGGTTTTGTGTTCCAGATCGCAGTGCTCTCTGGGGAGCATGCAGGGAAGGGCGGTCCCTCAGGTAGGCAGGCCCCTGACCATAAAGGGCTTCAAAGGTCAAAACCAGCACCTTGAAGCGAATCCGGAATGCTGTTGGTAGCCAGTGCAGCGACTTTAGCACAGGCTGAATGTGCTCCTGCGTAGGGAGGCCTATCAACAGCCTGGCTGCTGCATTTTGCTTCCAGAGTTGCCCCAAGGGCAGCCCCATGTAGAGAGCATTACAGTAGTCCAACCTCAAGGTGACCATAGCGTGGATCATTGAAGCCAGATCATTGTGTTCAAGGAAGGGGACCAACTGCCTAATCAGCTGAAGATGGAAAAAGGCTGCTTTGGCAGTGGCTGCTACCTGGGCCTCCATTGTCAGGGAAGCCTGTTGTATCTGAACATTTCAATAGGCGGTAATGGGTGAAGTGTGTTTTGGTAACTATAAAACATCAGTTGACATGAAAATGTTCAGTATAAACTATGAGTAGCTTTACTTACAACTGAGGAAAATAACTTCCCAAGATGCAATTCTTTGTGCATTTATGTGGCAGTAAGCACCAGTGAACTTTGTGGGTCTTTGTCTGAATTAACATGCATAGGATTGCATCTATAGCCTTGGTAATCAAGGAGTTTTAGTGTAGGCTTCCCCAATAACTGTTGTGCTGGTTTCTTTAATTGGCTACAGTAAATTTAAATTGGTTCTAAAGAAAAGAAATTCACTAGTTTAAAATAGCTAATTAATCCTAACATTGTCTTCTTGCAAGTTATCTGTCCAGTTATACACACTGCCCACAAGATCATAATCAACTACCCCAGGTAAAACAAACCTGCTTAAAAAGACAAAATAACTTTACATGACTCTAAAAGCAGGCCATAGAGAGCTTATTGAGGACTTAAGTAACCTGAAGTGTAAGTTGTGAAGGAATATGGATTCTATGTGTGTCTTTGAATATATACAGGGGAACATTTTAAGTTTTTAAAAAACACTCAGAGTCTCACAAACAGCTCTGCAAGACTAATATAACACAAGGTATTTGAATACAATGTGCTACATGACATCATGATGTACCAAGTAAATACAGTGCTCTGTTGTGAATTTCTGTTGGATACCAACAACAAAAGGAAATTACTTTAGATTAAAGGTAGTTTCTTATGTTACACTTTGTGGGCGTGGGAGGCTTTCTTGTATTTGCATACATAGATGAGTGTCTCTTGTATTACTAATTCATAAAGCCTAGACATATGCCCAGCAGAGCTGTTTTCTAGAGTTTTGGATTTCATGGGGGGTGGGTGGGTGGAAGTCATTGTTGAAGCATCTCTTATCACATATTCCCCTTTGTTTGGTATAGAGAAGATTGCTTTGCATAAAATGAAACTGGGAATGGCTATACATCTGTAGATGCCACAGTCTTCTCAACTGTTGTAGCCATTGTGTGAACCTAGGTTGTTTGGACTTTAGGGAGGATTCACACCAATGCTACTACATATGGTAGAATGTTGTTTTCTGAGTTTCACTGAGGCTTCAGTAGTCCTTAATAATAATTAAAAACGGCCTATATGCACACAGAGGTCTACTTGCTTATGTTTCTTGAGTATCCACTCCTAGGGAGGAGCAAACAAGAAAGGTTCTTCATGCCCTGTTTGTGAGCATCCAGTTGGCCACCGTTTTAAGGAACCAGAATGCTGAACTAGGCAAGTCTTAATCTGATCCTTCAGCAGGCTTCCCAAGAATTTACCGTAATTCGGCGGGGAATGGATATGTCTTGGCAGGACCATTCCCGGGGAGGGAAAAGATGTGGCACACGATGCCGTCGCCAGGAAGTGATGCCAGGCGATGCTCTGGCAACGGGGCTGGAAACTCGATGGTACCATCAAGTTTCCAGCCCCATTGCCAGAGCGTCACCCGGCGTCACTTCCTGGCGATGGCATCGTGCAGCGTGGGTGTTCCACGGAGGAATGTTCCGGCCGGGGACTGTGTCCCCCCCCGCCAAAATACGGTAAGTATTTGGCAACCCTATCCTTCAGGGACCTTCTTACATTCTTATGCCACAACCAATCCCAGTCACTACTCCTCTGCCCCCCCCTGCTCTTCCAGTCTCATTCATCTCTCCAGCGTTTATTTCCACCAATATATTTCCTTTCACATACCTGAAAATAATTTATCCTTCAATTAACCTCTCCCAAAATAGTAACTTCCTTTCCAGATTCCCATCAAACTCACCTTTTCATGCAAAAATTATTTCTTACTTTATTTCATCTTCTTTCCACCCCAAATTTGTTTTTCCCAAAAGAAAATCAGTTTTCTTCTCTAATTTCTCTACCAGCTTTGCCTCTGCAGCACAGTCCAGAATGATTCCTATCTTCAATGTTAAATAGAGCAAAAGTGTGAAATTCAAGATATGGGGCAGCTGTTTGTGTAATCACCAGTCATCCAATTGACCAACCTGCTTTACCTCACAGCCTTTGATCAGTGCTACAACTGTAGAGGAGCCAAAGATAATAAGCTCAATGATCCTGTACAGGGTTAGAAGGAGTACATCTAGCCAATTTTTTTTTGGGGGGTGCTCTTGTGCTACCACACTGGTGCCATCTCTGACTACAGCTTCCAACATTAAAAAAATCATCTTGATCACATGCCTGTGCATTGTTTTCCAGCTTTTTGCTCTTCTACAAAATGGTGGCTCTGGCGTGCTGGATGCACTGTGAGTAAAGTTGTCACTTCTGGCTGTTCTCTGGCAGCCTTGAGTTCTTAGGGTAAAAGGCAAAATGCCTTGCCTTGTGCTAGCAGTTTGATTTTCTGCCTACTACTGGGATATCAGATGCCCAGCACTGATTTCTCAGTATCCACAGTAAAATCCTGTGATGGTGGGAGTGTTCAGTATTTTACAGACCAATGGCCTCTTTCAGGAAGAAATACTTCACACAAGTTCTGTGTAATTTATTGCCTTTATACCCCACCTTTTTCCCCAGTGGGGACTCAAGATGGCTTACATAATTCTCCTCTCCTCCAAACTGTCTTCACAACAGCCCTGTGAGGTAGGTTAGGCTGGGAGGCTGTGACTGGCCCAAGGTCACCCTGCAAGCTTCCATGGCAGAGTAGGAATTCAAACCTGGTTCTCCCAGATCCTAGTCCAACGGTCTAACCATTACACCACACTGGTCCTACAGACCTCGTCTTTAAGGAGTCTTGGATAGTTACATAGTTGACAATTGCATGCCTGGTAGACGTGCTTTGATTTCATTTAGTGGGATGGTTTTGCCTTTTAATTTTTTCCACATTAGAAAAAGGCTTAGCCTAATGTCTTACTGTTTCCTTCAATTGTTACAACTGTGCAATAATAGGGGAAGCTATCTCAGATTATCAGTGTTTAAGTTTCAGTTTTATTTTTAAATTGTGATTGACTGGAAGTAGGAAATCCAGGAAAGAAAACTCCTGTAATGCGTATTAATATGAGATTCAGTGTGGTCTTTTATAGAGCTTATATGTTACCTTGAGCAAGTTTTTCTCTTTCATCCTGTACCTAAAGGGTAAGAACATTAGTTACTCTTGTCTAGTAGGCACTGTGAGGGCAAATACAATGCCTGTGAAGTATGCAATGCTTTTAATTTGCAGTATAATAGAGAGGCAGGATAAATAATCAATGTAAAATAAGACTTAAAAAAAGGTTTTATTTTTTTAAAAGTTGTGGTAAAATTAACTTTTTTAAAAATCTGGTTTGCAATTTTAAACACAAAGTAACATACATGTAAATGAAATCCTTGACCTTCCATTGAACACACTGGCTGGGTTCCAACATAACGACAAGCAATGGTTTAGAATTTCATGAACATTTTGTGCATTTCAGTTCCTTCTTTTCTTGATTTGTTGTGACCCGTGGTTTACGTTACACAGAACCAGGCAAATAATGGTTTGTGCCAAACTACAGTTTCTCTGCAAACCAGAACTGGAAGCCACAGTTTTCAGGTAAGCTATGGTTTGCACAACAAGCTATGGGTTGTCATCGCAGAACTGTTTTTTATAAGTCTGGATGAGAGGGTGAGAAATGGAGCATCAAGGGAAAGAAAAGGGGGTTTGTGCTTATTTGTGTGGCTTATTTGTGTGATACCAAAGGTGGTATGTTTGAATAAAACTGTTGCATTAAAGCCTACATTTCTATGTAAAAGACAGCTGTAGGTATTTGAATGTTTGTGTGTGTGTGGGGATGGGAAATAGATACCTTGAGCAGTTTTTGAGGCATTATAAATATGACTTGACCAGTCATCAGTTTAAGTTGTTGCAAACTATATGTATTTAAGATTCTACCACCCAAACTCTATGGACTTTTCCATATCATAATCATTGTTCTTTCCCATAACTGTTGGTTCTTGCTTTTGGAAAACCTGGATGCTTAGGCCAGGACTTCAAGAGCTGTTTTCATTCATGTAAGGGGCTCATACTTGTCCAGTTCCCCTCCCCTACCTATAACAAGCAAGTTACCAGCTGGTGCTGTAGAAAATAATTTTTCTTACATGCCATTTTGAGCTGGTTGTCTCAGTGACTTAATATTTCTGTCCCCAAGAAGATCCGTTTTATAGCATCCCTTAATGTTTAGCACAAGTCATTCTCTATTTCCTCCTCCACCTCTTCCTTTGAGACACACTGATGTATGGATAAACAAGCCATTACAGAAACTATAAACCATTGCTAAGATGCTATGACAAGCACGGCTCTTTTTAAAAAGTAAAATGCTTGAATCACCTCCAGTAGCTAAATACAAATCTTGTAAAGCCCAAATGTCTTTCCATACTCCTTGCAATGGCAGTTAGATTTTCTACGTTGACCTAGGGAAGTATTTTGTACAATACTGGAAAAAATGATTCCCAAATCAATTGTTATCAGCAGAAACATTTATTTTATTAAAATGGAAGGATTCTTAATAGCAGCTGGACAACCCAGAAGATAAAGCATCTTCTTTGAGTTTTGAATTTTATCTACTAAAAAACCAGCTTGGCCTCCACACTGCATCAAAGCTGGTGTTCTGTTTCAGACAAGGTCTTGTGGACCTGCAGAGGTGGGCGTGACCTCTTCCTACCATTGAATGCTTTGTATCATTGACAAAATTATGTGTTTGATGTTTGGCCTTATAATAAAACCTGGATGCCTTGTACAAGTTTTGTTGAAGAACAAAATTAATAAAATGTCAGTCTAAAAGGGTAGTTGCACGGGCATTTATGAGCTGACATGTTGCTTCTGATACCTATTAAAGCATCAAGAAAAAAATTAAACTTCCAATTTCTATAAATCACATCGTTTCAGAATGATCATACTTGCTAACTGGATGTTGTAGTGAGAAAAAAACATTGGTTTCCAGCTAAATGAAAGCCTTTGTTGTCCTAGAAGTATACTTTTACATGAGTTTAGGTGTCCTTTTGTGACTCTGCAGTAAAATGAGATGAACTTCTGTGATATTGTCATGTGCCAACCAAACTGAGAAAAAAATTGTATTATGGGGGGAAAACTGAATTGAAAAATTTTCCAGTGTTCTAGAGCATGATCTGATTTGGCATTTGGACTCAAATTTAAATGTATCCCTTGTTAATTTTACGTCCTGGTAGCAGCAAACTGGGGAGAGGGGGGGAATTAAGTGTTGCATTGCTGTCATACTTCAGCAAATTCAAAGCTTTATATGGGGATTGTTTTATTGAAATAATACTTATAAAAAATTAAGGACCATACAGTGTGTACTTTCCTTACATTTAAAAAAATTAATTTATAAAAACTGAAGCCACTGAAAACTACTGATCTGCCTAACAGTGTCATTCTAAGCATAGTCACACTCTTCCAAGGCCATTGACTTAAGTAATCCTGTTTTGGATGCCACAATAATTTTAACACTCCCTGTGCATGATAAGTCGTGGACATGGTTGTCCACTCATCTGTTTCAGTGGAATTTAATTCTCTTCCACAGAGGTCACACTGGGCACCACTATCACTACCAGACTGGTGATTACAATATCCTGTCCATGCAAGAGAATTAACTTTGGTTTTGATTTGAAGTGCACAGATGATCTTAACTTGATTTTTATGTGTATTTGCTGTTTTATTGTTCCTCCCCCCCAGTTTACAAACCAGAAAAAATTGTATCTCAAACAATTCATAGGGATAATCCCCCGGGGAAAAAATCAATTACAACTTTGAAAATACCAAGCTTGTATTGCGAATGGCATCCATTTATTGTTCCTTTTATGAAACAATCTTTGGATGGAATTTTTTCTGGCGCAAAATAAAACAGTGGAAAATTTCCCACCTCATAGTCTTTGATTACCACTCCTCTGCCCCACATGTGCTGAAAACATTTCCCACCTCTACAGACAGGTTTCCCTTCCGACTCTTGCAAAGAAAGGAAAATCCAAATTTTCTCATATCATGCTACCTCTCCTTGAATGCAGCCCTGGTGTATCAGAGCTATTTTCCCACCTCCAGTTTAAGGAGGAGGGACATGGAGAACAAATGTGGAACTTTTAGAAGATAATGAGCAGCTTGCTGTTCAGTCAGCTGCCATCTACCACAATGAGCCGGTCTGCCTTCAGTATACTACCCCTCCCCTGAGATCATGGAACAATAATGCTAGTGCAGGTGTGGCTGTCTTCCTTAGGGGCAATCTGAGAACAAACCTTACCTGCCTTATTCAAGCAGGTTTTTTCTTCTGTGCAGCCTAAAAAACCCACCCTTATTTGTTTGCTTAGATCCCCATCTGTGTGATAGAGATCCACACTCTTGTGCATTCAGTTTTACTTCCTCTTCTCATTTTCCCCATTTAAAATATGTTGATTTGGTGAGCTAAATACTCTGTATACAAAGCTGCTAGTATATAAATTCATCAGAGATATTATGTTATATTGTCGATGAGGGATCTAGGCCATGGCACAGACTGATGTGTGTCTACCTTGTAAGCTCATGTTTTAAAAGTAGGCCTCTTCTTCCAAGACCCACACACTATCTTAGGTCCCAGCAGGCATCAGAATTAAGGTGTACTAATTGCTGTTTTGGGAGTACAGATATGCATAAACTAAAGAGAAGGGCTTAATACAGAGACAGCTGCTACATCTGTATCTTCTACTAAAAAAGCATGGTACTGTATATCTGGTGCTCAGTAGTGCCACACTGTTATGTTAACAGTATAAAAGCAACTCCAGTCACAGCAGTGCACTCCTATTGAATCCAAAGAAAGTCCACAATTTTTTTTACTGACCATACAACTGTACCCAGATAATTTTGCTAAAATCTCTAGAGGGAAAACTTTGGCCACCATGAAAGGACATTGCTGTTGTCTTATTAGCAGTATTTAACCCAGGAATGTCTAACTTCTGTGGCATAACATATGACTATGTATATCAGAGGTGTCAAACTAATTTGTTACAAGGGCCGAATCTGACATAAATGTCACTTTGTCGGGCTGGGCCATGTGTGCCATAAAATGCAACATGAGGTACTGGAGATATAAACTTCCTAAAGATGATTTCAGATGCTGAATGGCAATAGCAGGCATGATTGGATTAGGCGTGACATGCAGAGGGATAGTAGGCATGGAGATATAAGTACTGGTAATGAGACAGGAAACCTAGGTCTCAATTTGGTCCAGGAGGATTCAGTCCAGGAGGATGCAAAGAATAAATGGAAATAAGTCTGAAGAAGTGAGCAGTGACTCATGAGTGCACATACCCTACCACAGATTTTGTTAGTCTTTAAGGTGCTACTGGACTCTTGGTCTTTCTACTGCTACTAGAAACCACAACATTCAAAAACCAGTGGGGCGAACATTTTAACCTTCCAGGACATTGAGTTGCTGACCTAAGAGTAGCAGTTCTCCTACAAAGGTATTTCGAAGGGAGATTAGAAAGAGAGGCTGCTGAATTGTAACTGAGAATAAAGCTCAAGACAATGCATCCTCCTGGATTGAATTGAGACCTAGGTTTCTTCTCTTATTACTAATCCTTGCTATTGTCATTTGGCATCGGAAACCACTTCACTCTCCAAGATGTAAGAACAGATGGACTCACATTCTAGCTGTATCTGAAGAAGTGAGCAGTGACTTATGGAAGCTCATGCCCTGCCACAAAAATAACAAATTAATGATTTGCAAGTAGAATCATAGAGTTGGAAGGGGCCATAGAGACCATCTAGTCTAACCCCCTGCCCAATGCAGGACCAGCCTAAAGCATCTCTGACAAATATTCATCCAGCCTCTTCTTGAAAGGTGCCAATAAAAGGGAGCTTACCACCTCCCAAGGCAGCTGATTCCACCTTTGAACCACTCTGACCGTGAAAAAGTTTTTCCTAATATCCAGCCGATACCTTTCTGCATGTAATTTAAACCTGTTGCTTCAGGTCCCATCCTCTGCTGCCAACTGGAACAGCTCATTGTCCTCCTCCAAATGACATCCTTTCAAATATTTAAAGATAGCAATCATGTCCTCCCTCAATCTCCTCTTCTCCAAACTAAACTTCCCCAAGGCCCTTAGCCCAGGGGTGGCCAAACTTGCTTAGCGTAAGAGCCACATAGAATAAATATCAGATGTTTGAGAGCCGCAAAACATGAACAAATGTTATACGCACATTTTTATTTAAAATATGCAAATTTGCTTTTTTATTAACATTAAATGAGACTACCAAAAATAAAAACAAAAGGGGTAAAAACAAATATGGATAATGATATTTATTTGTTTGCTAATGATATTTCTTTGTCTAAGAGAGAAAGAAAAAGAGAGAGGTGGAAAGAAAAAATGAAAGGAGTGGAAAGAAAGAGAGAGCAAGAGAGAGAAACAAAGAAAGCAAATAGATGGGAGGGAGAAAAAGTATGCCTCCCCTTCGCTTCCCCAGCTGCCCTGCCGGGAGCTGCACAATATGTGTGAAAGATCCACATGTGGCTCCCAAGCCACAGTTTGGCCACCCTTGCCACCCTTGCCTTAGCCTTTCCTCGTAGGGCTCAGTCTCCAGACCCCGATCATCCTTGTTGCTCTCTTCTGCAACCTCTCGATTTTGCCCACATCCTTTTTGAAGTGAGGCCTCCAGAACTGCACACGGTACTCAAGATGCTGCCTGACCAAGGCAGTATACAGAGGGGTTATGGCCCTTTTAATACAACCCAAGACTGAATTAGCCTTTTTTGCCACCACATCACACTGACTGCTCATAGTTAGTTTACAGTCCACTCTTACCCCAAGATCTCTTTCGCATACGCTAGTCCCTAGAAACGTATCCCCTATCCAGTATTTGTGCTTGACATTTTTGTGGCCCAGATGTAATATTGTGCACTTATCTTTGTTGAATTGCATCCTGTTCGCAACTGCCCACTTCTCCAGAGTATTCAGGTCTTGTTGAATTTTAACTCTATCTTCTTGGATGTTTGCTACTCCTCCCAATTTGGTATCATCAACAAATTTAGTGAGTAGCCCTTCTACCCCTTCATCCGAATCATTGATAAAAATATTGAAAAGTACCAGGCCCAAAACCAAGTCCTGTGGCACCCCACTGGACACCTTCCTCCAATCTGATGAAATGCCATTGACCACCACTCTTTGGATACGGTTCTCTAACCAGTTCTCTGTTCACTGAACTGTTCTATAGTCCAGTCCACAGTCTTCCAGTTTTCCCATCAGAATGTCATGGGGAACCTTATCAAAGGCTTTACTGAAATCCAGGTAAATCACATCAACAGAGTTCCCATGATCCAGTAAGCTCATCACAAGATCAAAGAAGGAAATCAGGTTGGTATGACAAGATCTGTTGGGGACAAAACCATGCTGACTTCCCCAGATCACTATAAGTAGTTATTTGCAAGTTATTCATATAACTTCAGCAAGGGCTTGGGTTTTATGTTACTGGGATGAAGGAGAACACCATGTCCAGATTCTATCTCTAGGTCTGCTGTAACTCTTTCTCTAGCTCAGCCATAACAGAGGAAGCTGACCACAGCAGCATTTCAACAGCAGCCACAGTTGGAAGGCATGCTACAGGGCAAGGATTGCTGAGAGAATACAAAGTGAAGCACTTCAGCCATTTACTACATATTAAGAAGATGCAGAAGAGCCCTGGGGGTTGGAGTACTAACTTTAAAAACAAAACACCCAAGTGAGGAGCAAGCACAACGCAATGCAAATACTCTTGAGTTTTTTGCGAGAATGACATACTGTGCTCCTGCTTCCTGGGCGTGGGGGAGCAGCACGATCTGGATAGGGCGGGCACTGCAGCCTCCTGCAAAATCCCTGGGACCTCTTCTGCCATCTCCATCCCCTGTCAAGCACCCTGTAGGAGCAGAGGAAAGCCTGGAAGGGGAAGGAGCACTGTCTCCATGGAAGTAAGTGCTACTGATTAGGAGGAAAAGGAGGTGGGCGATGCTGGGGTGGTGGTCACCTGTGTTGCTTCTGCGGCTGGAAGAGGGATAGTCACCCCTCCAGGCTACTCACCTCTGTCTGGCAGTAGCAGCTCCTCCTCAGCCGGCCCCGCCCACGACCACTCCGCAGCAAGGAGAGGCTGCAGGATAGGAGGAGCTGACTACTGCCCAACTCTCTCTCTCTCTCTCTCTCTCTCTCTCTCTCTCTCTCTCTCTCTCTCTCTCTCACTCCCCCTCCCTCCCTCCCTCCCTCTCTCTCTCTCTCTTTGATGAAGTGTGCAGGCACACAAAAGCTTACACCTGGAATAAAATGTTGGTCTTTAAAGTGCCACGGGACTCCATTTCCCCTTCTCTCTGGCTCTTTCCTTCCCTCTGTGTCCCCAGAGGAGGAGGAGGGGAGGAGGAGCCCTCAGCCAATCAAGGGAAGAGAGGCTGGACTTTTTTTCTCTCTCCTGCAAAGCAGGAAATAGGAGAGACTGAGCAAAAAAAGCTCTGATGCTGGAAACAGGAAGCAGCAGAGAGCCATTTGCTTGTGGGCTGAATAGCAGCCCTGCAGGGTCTCAATATAGCCCATGGGCCGTATGTTTGATACCTCTGATGTATATATTTGGAGAGAAGGCTGCATGGTACAGCCAGATCTCAGAAGTTAAATAGGGTCGGTACTTGGAAGGGAGACTACCAAGGAAGGCTCTGCAGAGGAAGGCAATGGCAAACTACTTTGTGCCCCTCACTTTCCTTGAAAGCCTCTTGCTGGGGTTGCTGTAAGTCAGTTGAGACTTGACAACAATTTACACACATATATATACATGGATGTATTATATATCATCTCCAAAAGAGAGATGTAACATTAAAGTCTAGAGTCTCTATTGCAACTAGGAAATATTTCTGGTAGGATCACCAGAATCTAGAAAATCACTTTGGGGACCTTACCCTGCTTGTAGGCCACCATGGTCTTAAACTTCTCTTGCAGACCATGGCTAATGGCAGGGAAGATTCAGTTCAGATTCAGAAGTTACATGAGGGATATGGCTGCTGGCAAGACCTCAACACACTGCTGGAGCAGAACTATGTGGGACACCAGTTGTGTGGTGGACAGCTCCCACGTGAAACAGCTGCTCTTGGTTGATCAGTCTGAAAATGGTTTCACTGATGTGGTTAATATTGCCCCAACATATGTACTCTTTCCATGCTGTAGCTCATTGCTTGAGTAATGTACAGATGGCTAATTCTGAGGTCCATGGTGACT
Organism: Gekko gecko; assembly: GCA_029375565.1. Lineage (NCBI taxonomy): Eukaryota > Metazoa > Chordata > Lepidosauria > Squamata > Gekkonidae > Gekko > Gekko gecko. The sequence continues at coordinate 161,494,721 of JAPDNY010000003.1, read as the reverse complement.
TAGACTGAGGAGACAATCTGATTTTTACAAGTTAATTACATAAGCAAGAGCTAAATGCCTGGCTAGGAATAAATACTGGGAAACATAATCCCAAAGCTTAGTTCCCTAGTCACACTGTGAGCTTAGGTACAACAAAGTGACAAGCAGCTGGTTTGTGAAATCCTCTTTCTAGTGGCTGATTTGCACAGCCATTTTCTCCCCATGGTGCAGCCCTTTGGCAGTTGGTGGGCATACTCATGGGATTTAGTTAGACACAGATCTGGTTGTACAATCAGCTTGTGCCTAGAATGTCTGCTTACTGAGTGTATTACTGAGCATATTACTCAGCCTTGCTAAGTATATGTTGGCAGGAAGAGTAGCTGTACATGTGATGAGGCTTTTCATGTGTGGTCCCCCCCACACGAGTGAATTTGCCAAAAAAATCACCTTTTCATAAGAAACAAATCATGTGAGCTAGTCTGTCAGAGGCTTACCCTTAATTAGGCAGAAGTGATTTCTTTTCTCAGCTTTTGGGGGTTGTTTTGCAATACAGCTCTTGATAGCTTGTCATGATCTAGTGAAATTACTTTAATGAATTTCTTACCTTGTGAAGCAAGTCTTATGCCATAGTGTTTGTGAAACTCTGTGTCCTGCACAATGGAGCTTTGAACCTGGGATCAGATAAGTGCTAGGCCTCAGGCCTTTTTGAGATATGAAGATGGTTAGATGAACAAGACCTTGTTTGGCAGGAAGTAGAACAACATAAACTGGGTTGGGGAGGAAAGAGAATGGGATGTTCAAGTAACCAAAGCCTGTCAAATGAATGATGCTGCAAGCATTAATAAGGTTAGGTAAAGGTAAAGGTTTCCCTTGCTTGAAAGCTAGTCAAACTTGACTCTAGGGATGCGGTGCTGATCTCCGTTTCCAAGCTGAAGAGCCAGCATTGTCCAAAGACTTTTCCATGGTCATGTGGCCAGGATGACTAAACGCCAAGGCACATGGAACGCTGTTACCTTCCCACCAAAGCAGTACCTATTTATCTACTTGCAATTTCTTGCTTTTGAACTGCTAGGATGGCAGGAGCTGGGACCAGAGACGGGCGCTCACTCTGTCATGTGGCACTCGGGTCTCAAACTGCTGAACTACCGACCTTCCAATCTGCAGAGCCTTTTTTCTGTTTCTGATTCTCCCCCCCGTGCTGCATGTTCCAGGACCGTAGGATGTTTGTGGTGTGGCCCAGAGCTAAGAAAGCTCCTTAGCTCCATGCTGGCAGTAAAGTAACATTTTTTTCTTTTTGTGTCAGTTTCCTGTCATATTGCAATGCTACTGTTGCCAAGTCTTAATGGTGGGGATCCTATATTGCTTCATGTACCTTTCCATTTCAATTGGAAGTCGTTTGAAAAGGTTTAGTCCCCAGGTATGGTGTTCTGAGTTCTTTTTTTCTATTTGTTCTCAGTTCTTGCCCTTTATTTGAGCATGTGTCTTTGAATGGATGTAGAGAGAAGTCATTCTTCTCCTGAGATGTTTATCACAGCTTTGCAAATCAAGTTCACAAAAGTCAGAAGCCCATCTGCCCACACTAGGCTTGCCAAGAACTTACCGTAAACTGGCGGGGGATGGATACGTCCTGGCAGGACCATCCCCAGGGGACGGAAAGACGCGGAGCACAATGCCATCACCAGGAAGTGACACTGGGCGACGCTCTGGCAATGGGGCTGGAAACTCAATGGTACCATCGAGTTTCCAGCCCCATTGCCAGAGCGTTGCCCAGCGTCACTTTCTGGCGATGGCATCGTGCGGTATGTGTGTTGTCCGGGGGAATGTTCCAGCTGGGGACTGTGTGTCCCCCGCCGGTATATGGTAAGTACTTGGGAACCCTAGCCCACACCCAGATCCAAGCATCACTGTAAGACTTTTTGTGAAATATAGATCAGGCTAATGCAGTACAAGTTGATAGGCTTCTTTGCCTAGACAATCCCATTTGGTCCCCTTGTATGTCATCCATCCATCCATCTATCTATCTATCCATCTATCTATCTATGTAATCTATCTATCTATCTGAAAGTCCCCTCACTGTAAAATCAATGCCCGGGCCAAACCGCTGGACCTAGAGACACCAAATTCAGGGAGAGCACTCCTACCATGGCATAGGTGCTCACTAAGAAGGGATTCTTAGAAATTCAATCCCTAAGTGGGTCAAAAGGGGTAAAATGTGCTCCCCTCATTGACTCCTATGTGGCTGCCAGGCAGCTGCGTCCCTGCACCCCCCACTCTCTGACTGGTCAGCTGCAGAGCTCAATGTTCTGAGGTTAAAAAAAAACAGTTACAGGGGACTGCAGAGAGCTAATGGCAGTTAAGGAAATCAGGAGTGGCCAACAACCACCTGTGAGGTGAAGCAAAGCTGCTGGCCCAGCCTCTCTGATGGCTTCCAACACACTCCCCCCACCTCCTACACCTAACAGGTGGTTGTCTGTCAGGTGCAGCCCCACCTTCACAGTGGCTTCTAATACTCCTCCCCCTTTCCCCTCCTACACTGGACAGGCAGCTGCCTGTCAGGTGTAGGAGAGGAGGTGGGTTGCTTACAGCCACCAGGGAGGTTTGCTTTGCAGGATTGCCTTAGCACTGCTACTGGCCAAGCCTCCCTGATGCCTTTAAATACAATCCCCCCCAACACCAGACAGGCTGGTGTCTGTCAGGTGCAGGAGCAGGGCCAGGGTATGAATGTTCATGGGGAGATAGTAAAGGACATTTCTAGGAGCCATTTCAATGCGTGCCTCCCTCATGAACCTGAAGAAATGTCCACCACATCACCGCTCCCTCACACCAACTCCCCGCTCACACCTCTCACCTCTTAGTGCCCCCGAGAAAGCTCCTGGCAAACGTCAAGCCAGATAAGCCAACACTACAAGGAGGAGGCAACTTAGGAATGCGGCAAAGACATTTGCACACAGTACCCCTGCAGTGCACTGAGCTGCACAGGCCAAGTACCAGCAAGATCTCCCTGAGGTGCTCAGAACAACACAGTCTCCATATGAGCAAAACAATCTAGGAACACAAGTAGAGAGGCCGTCACTTTCGTGGAAGGTAGCAGGAGCTGACTTAACAGACGAGTGCTTCTTAAATGGACAGTTCTATGTGGCCTGCTCCAGAGTGAGCTCATCAAGCAGCCTGGTGATCCTAGCACCTGAGGGCAGAACCACCAGTGTGGTCTAGGGAGAGGTCCTTCAGTAGAGAAGAAAAAAATACGTATGTCTCACTTCATTTCTTACACTACAGTCTTCTCCATTAGAATTCCTACAACAAATGTCACATTTCAAATTTCACTTCATCAGTATTATAACTGGATTTACAAAACTTAAATACCGTAGTGAAGCACAGGTATCAGGCTAGTTATGTATATTTTAACAACAAGAGTTCCATTTCTAAGATTGTGTATGAATCTTATAATGGGTCTCTTTCTCAGCAGCCAACCAAAGAAAAGTAGCTGTTGCACGAAAGCCATGTTCCTTGTTAACCAACTGAAAAACGTAAGGAATGTGACTAGGGTTGTAAACATATGTGGGATGCAAATATAAATTAATTCCTAGCTAAAGCTCTAGATTTCATCGCCTTTATCATGCTAAAGAATTCCTCCCTGACATGTATTAGTCTGGTCATAGACCAATTACTCCACCTCTAGGGTCTGAGCCCATCTATAGAAATACGAGAACAAACAGCAGAACAAAGTTTGAGTCCAGTGGCACTTTTAAGACCAATAAAGTTTTATTCAACCAGTGAGGCTAGTGACTGAATGAAGGATGGAGAGACTGAAGAAATGTATCTAAGATGGAAGTGCTTTTTGAATGGAGAAAATGACAGACTATTAAGATGGGGCTGGTGAGAAATTTTTGAGGAGAGTAGGTACTTGTTTCTTTTGGATGGGGGCTTGATTTAGGAAAAAATGTTCTCTCCTTTCAACATCTTAAGAAGTTTCAAATAACAGAATTGGTCATCCATCCCACCCCCCCAATAGTTTGCCTGCTTCTTTCCATTGTGTTGTTCAACAGAAAACCTCTTGGGGGCACATTCTGGATCACTTTGTGCAGATTAATGGGTATGCCTTAACATGCTTTAAGATTAATCCCTTTTGTAAATTCAATCAAGGTAAGCTTTTCCTTTAAACATGAATGAGTATGATTATAGCACCTGAGGGGTGGCAGTTATTTGGGGGTAATGAATCCAAATTAAAGTATATAGTCTCATTGTGTGGTGTTAAAAGCACAACCTAGTTCAATGTGGCAGTGAAGAAACTTCATACACAGGGCACTATGTTCTCTCTCCTCTCTCCCCCTCTCATCATCCTCAAATGACCTGGAGTTTTTTACAGGGCAATCCTAAGCAAAGTTATACCTTTCTAAGTCCATGGAAGTCAATGGGCTTAGAAGGTGTGATTCTGCTTAGGATGGCACTGACAGGCTCTTTCTGTCTGATTTCTACTAGTTATTCCACCTGACATTTTTTTCTCTCTGTCATTCACCTGGTGCCCAGCTATGTCCCTTTCCTTCCTTGCCCTTCACTTGTACCTCACCTCTGCTGTCCTTGCCTTGTAAGAAAATGCCTGACCTGCTGCTTTTTATAGGTGCATGAGCAGCTTCCTTACTGTCACATATTCTAGTTAGGAAAGTACTCAGCATACTGTGCAGCAGCTCAGTTTAAGAGGAAACTAGGATTCCCCACCCCCTTTTCCTCTTTCTTACTTGGAAAATGTCTGTCATGAGGATGTGGCTTGGTTGGCTGTTTTGTCTTCCTGGAATGTTTTGAGATGGGATAAAGCCAGTCATGCTAAGCACTGGTGTGATGCCAAGTGCTGACATCATAGTGCTGGCAAAACTGAGTTTTTGCAGTTTCCCCCCTGTGAGTGGGCATTTTCTGGTTCAGTACTTTAAAACTTGAGATGTGTTAATTTGGTTCCTTTCAGCCTCAGAGAATACTTTACCTGCTTATCTCCACAGGTATTGGCAGTATGGAAACAGGATTTAAATTGATGTATTAAAAGTCAGTGATTTGGAAGACAACTCCTTTGAACTGCTCCATTGCCACAATATTTAAACTGGCAAATTATAAGTGAAAAAAAAATGTATATGTATATGATCTATTTATTACAATTTTAAAATCCTGCCTTCCCTCGAAGGAGTTTGGGGTAGAGTATACCCCCCATTTTATCCTCACAGCAGCCCTGTGAGGTAAGTTGTGCTGAGAGATGTGATTGGTCCAAGGGCATCTTATATTTGCATGTAATAGTGTTTAAAGTATGATGGCAGGAAGATAATATTTTGAGCATGCATATGTGCCTATATAGTGCCATAAGGCACAAGTAATATAGGCATTGCAGTCAATAAACTCTTTTGAATTGTAAAAAAAAGAGCCTCACCAAGCCCCAGTTGTATTGGAAATATGAAGCTTAGCATGTGAAAGAGGTTGGCAGGAAATGCAGATCTAGGATGCCTAAATCAGAAGGTGTTGGAAATCTAGAATATGTTAAGTGTGTACTTGGTGTACAGTGTTTCCAACCCAACCCTGAAGTCTCTGATGAAAGTCCACAAATTCTGTTGCAATAGGAAAAGTTTGGAGTATTTTAATGCTTTTAATTGCTATAAATTCAGCTGTAACCTTTAGGATTAAGCTATCATACTGTAGGTAAATCCTGCCTGCAGTGTCTGGTATCTTTTATCTGAGATTGCTGATTCAACTGTTGTGGTGCTTTTTTAGTCTGGTATGAAGGTTTAATGCGTGGAAGGGATCTAAAAAGGAGTCAGAAATATAATTGAAATCACCCCCTATCACACAGGGGCCTAAACTAGAAGAATCCAGTTTACTTAGAGTTTCTCTAAGAAAGGTAAGTTGACCATTGTTGGGTGCATAGATTGATGTAAATGTCATGTATTTTTTATTGAGAGTGCCTTTCAAAAAGATATATCTGCCTTGGGGGTCTTTTTCTTCATTTTCCTTATTGAATCATAGCTTTGGCTATTAACATTTTTATGCCCTTTAGGCTTTAGAGGTCCCATATGCTTGATATTGCTGAGAGAATCAATGTGAGTTGAATACCAGAGACTTTTTATATTTTAAATGGGTTTCTTGAAGGAAAGTAGCATTGGGTCTCTGATTAAGTAAAGCTACTGCGATCTTTTTTCTCTTTACAACATTATTTAACCCCCTATAGTTTAAAGATATAAATTTTACTTATGAAAGAGGCATCGTGGTACAAAAAAGTCATAATTCAATATTAAATATGAGTGGAACATAAAATGTAGGTATAGCCAAACAACTTAATACTGAGCAAACAGTGAATTAGGTGCCATCTTATTTTCAAAGTTCATGTCAAGGAGATTGTCAACATAGTGTAACAAAAATTAAATCCAGATCCCTTAAGGTCTCTAACCCAGAAGCAGTGAAAGCCACGTTCTTAGAAACTGTATAATTATAGGTGTGCTAACAATATAGAGTTCATAGGTTTGAGGAAGCTAACTTAGTATAAAACAGATACAGTGCCCTAAAGCAAATCTGAAAATATAAAAATACAAACACAGTGCCCCTCACAAACAGGCAAACCTCCAGAGTATAAACATGTCATATAAAGTGAAAAGAACAAGAATAATCCAGTAGCTTAAGAGAACAGAACTAGTGATCTCAATAGTGCCACTGTTAGAAGGACAGATCATACAGCATAGCAAGGCTATTATAATCAAAACAAAACTAAACACAGAACCAACTTATGGGTTCTGCAGTCCCTTGCTTTCAGGGATATTGTAATCATATTGTAAGCCTTTTAAAATTCAGACTAAATAACTACGCAAAGATAAAAATGTTAGAAGGCTTGTAAGACTACCACAGTATCATAGTACTAGCTAGAACTATTAAACACCCTGTACCCACCCACCCCAGAATGATAAGGAATGATTAAAAAACCTTACAACTCAGCAAATGATAAAGACATTTTTTCCCCTGGAACATGACAAAGGAGTCGAGTCCACAATCTCTTGGTACTTGTCACCAGGCGATGGAGTAATGGGAGAAAGAAAGTTGAGAGATCCCTTGAAATCCTGTTGTCCCAGAATTCAATGATCAGCAGCCATATTTCTTTGCAGCCTTGTGCCAGTGTGTTGAAAGAGGAGGAGGAGGAGAAAAGATTGGATTTATACCCTGCTCTTCACTCAGAGTCTCAGAGCGGCTTACAAACTCCTTTCCCTTCCCCTCCCCACAATAGAGAGAGTTCTGAGAGAACTGCTCTTTCAAGGACATCTGGCTTGTCCAAGGTCATCCAGCAGCTGCAAGTGGAGGAGTGGGGAATCAAACCTGGTTCTCCCAGGTTAGAGTCTGCATACTTAACCACTACACCAAACTGGCTCTCTGGGGAGAGAGCCCTGGGGAGGTCTTTTCCCCTGAACTTCTGTTGGGATATCTTGTTGGAATTTTAAATCCAAATCTTCAGTAATTGTATGTCAGAGTCCAAGTTGTATGCATGAAAAATGGATCTTGGTGGGCTACCTGCAGTTTGTAGAACACTACCCACCTGTATAGAATCTTGGTGTCATTTAGGGCTGCTGTAATTGGTTTCAGATGTTGTCTTTTTAGAAGTGTTTCAGAGGAGAGGTCTTGAAGGACTTGTATTTTGAAATCTTGATAGTACAAATAGCCTTTGGTGCGAGCTTGAGACAAGATCAAAGACTTAGTATGGGAATTGACTAATTTCTCTGTGATGTCTCTAGGAAGAGCACGCTGATGCTTACGGAGGGGGCCTGCATAGTAAGCAAAATCAATCAGTGGAGCGATCCCCTCATCTGAGATCAAAGAGTTTGCAAGCCACAAGGCCCAAAATATTTTTAATTCTGTGTTTTCTTCCGCTGTTTCAGGGGTTCTCCGAAACTTTAAATTGTTGGCTCATGTCTGATTTTCTAGAAGAATAATCCTTTCTGTGGCCCATTCTTCCCTTTGATATAAAAAATGCACATCGTCCTGGATGGCTAGGCCTACTTCAAGTGCTGAGTCCGTGGTTTGGACCACCTTTTCCAGCGATTGTTTTAACTCAGCAGGTTGTGAAATGAGTGGTGGTAGCAAGTCCACCATTGTGGATGACGTGTTGTGTTCCAAGTTCTGTAAAGAATTAAAAAATTCTTGGCGAGTCGCTGAGAGACTGTCCCTGGGTTGTTTGATGCTGTCCATCGCCATTTTGTCTTCCACAGTGGATTGACTTGCAGAAGGAGATTTGCTCTGGTTTACTGCGAAAAAAGGAGCTGTGGTGGCTCAAGTGGTTAAGACGCTGAACTGCAGGCTGTGGAAGGTCAGTAGTTCAGCAGTTCGAGACCCGGGTGCTGCATGACGGAGTGAACTCCTGTCTCTAGTTCCAGCTCCTGCCAACCTAGCAGTTTGAAAGCAAGAAATTGCAAGTAGATAAATAGGTAGCACTTCGGTGGGAAGGAAACAGCATTCCGTGCGCCTTGGTGTTTAGTTGTGCCGGCCACATGACCACGGAAATGTCTTCGGACAGTGCTGGCTCTTTGGCTTTGAAACAGAGATGAGCACTGCAACCCTAGAGTCGGATTCGACTGGCTTTCGAGCAAGGGAACCTTTATCTTTACCTTTACTGCAAAAAAGGTGGATACTGATCTTGAATTTGGCAAAGAATTTTTCCCTTTGTTTTCAGAGGTCTTCCCCATGTTATCTATGGGAGTTTTGCTGAGTTTGTAGATCAATTTTCAGAGAAGAGGGGGAGGTTTATCCAGGAGCATGTTGGATGGCCTTGAAATCACGTCCCCCAAGATTGCTGATTCAGTGAAGCACCCTGTCTGTCATGGGTTTCCTGTCAGATCCATAGTGGCAATTCTGGAGTTTTTGCCTTCATATGAAGGTAGAACCCACAGTGATAGGCGTGATGGACTGCTGGTATTGAGAGTCAATGTAATACAGTAGGAGGAATTTTCTGTGTCATAAGGAGGTGATCCTCATCTTTACCATGATACACTTGCACACCTCAGTGCAATGCCAATAACATGTTAATATGGAGGCAGGTAGGAAAAGAAAGAGTCTTATTTCTGGGAGAAGGTCTCTAAGTTTTTCTCCCTTTCCCTACCACTGCCTTTTAATTAGGATGAATGCTCCACTTTTGACTTTGTACTGTTGTGGAGCATACAGCCATTGATTAAATACTTCATTGGTGAAAAACTTAAGGAATTACTTGGGCATAGGGAGGGGAGATATGTTTGGTTATCACTGATGACACAGAAAATAGTCTGACACTGAAGCCCAGAAGTTGGCTTGGCTTTAATAAGAGCTACTTCTAAGTAATGAAAAAATATCCAAGCTACTTACTGCTGCCCCAGGCATACTACCAAGTTTTCATCTGTCCAAGAAGCAGAACATGGGCTGGGAAGATCACTGTAAATGAAACTGTCAGCTAAGCAGTGCACAGAAAAATCCTAGGAAATAAAAACTTTTTTTAAAAAAAAGCTATGGCAGATCTTTTCACTGTCTTTTCCTGACTCTTCTAAGGGGATGCACAAGCTATTCTGCTGTACTGGTAAATTGCCAGTAGCTCACAGGCTTCCTGTTAGAGGCCCCTGGTCTAGCTTCTGCACTGGTCTTTCTACTCGTTAGTGTGAGAACAAATGCAGTCAAGATTTTAAAGTACTTGGTAACTTACTGGAATTATATTATTGATAAATAATCACTCTTGGGTCAAAAATAAATAATTACTCTTGGGTCTGTCTAGGTTGCCTTGTGCTCTTCTCAGCCCTGAAGATCAACTTAATTTTTGCAAATGCACATGAGTGAGTCAGTCTCCTGTCTCTGTCAATTCATTCAGCAGTGTGGAACAGACACAACCTTCAGCTTCTCCTTCTGTCTTTTCCCTAGTTCAACTAAGGAGTGAGAAACCTCCAGCCTATTTGTCCTCTTTCATGCCTTCCTCAACCAGTCTGGCTGCTTCTTACGCACTCCACTTTCTAGTCTTCACAGTAAAGACATGGTTCTAACTCTTTTGTTACTAATCATGATACTTTTTACAAGGGCTGATATTGGTAAAACTAAATTAACTAATACCTAAGGAGGAGCATGGTGAAGAATATTAAACTGCAGTGTCTTGGAAAACCATGACATCGAGGGAGGTGGGGGGGGAGAAGGGGAGGTAGAGGATAGCTTGGAGAGGAACAGCAAACAAAAGATATGACAGTGTTGAAATGCTGGTGTGTCGTGCTGCCAGGGCTATGTCAGTTTGCAGACTAGATGCACTGTGAAGTTGAATCAGCTTGTTCTTTTATGTGTTTTGACCTATGGTGCGACTGGAGAAGCAACAGGAAAGCCCAGCTGGGGTTCATTAAAGGCAGAGCAGAAACATCTCCTGCTGCAGACTTAGTTATGATCTCGGCATATTTTAGAACTGTTCATTCTGTCTTGAAAAAGCAAACAGGAACTCTGACCTCAAGATAACGTGACTAAAGCTGTCATATATAAAGATTAGCTCATTTGCATAAATATGACAGAATGGTGACGTGGCTAGAGTCGTGAACTTCGATCAGAGAGACCTGGGTTCATATCCCCCTTTGCTGTGAAGCCTTGGGCCAAGTAGTGACTATCTGCTGCACTTACCTTCCAGGATTGTTGTGAGGATGCAGTGGGGGATGGAACCCTACATATAACTCCTTGGAGGAAGGGTGAACTAAAACAATGCTAGATGCTGAATTAGCACACTATTGCACTGCCGTTTCTGCTGGCAGTGTGTTGTACAGAACACTGTAATGATGCAGCACTGTAGTGAGAAAATACAGGACAAAAGAGTTGGTTGCAGGAAGAGGATTTGACTTAGAAGCCCAGTTGGTCCCGGAAGCCACAAAGGGAATAGAAGAGCTGTCAGTGCTGACGAGGGTCAAGTCATCTCAGTTTCTTAAACTGAGTTTGAGAATCTTGGGAATAGCACTTGTGCTTCCAGTATTTGGTCCCTGTTAATGGAAGTGAACAAACCTGATCTTAATTCACTGTGTTTGCAGATGTGAGTTAATTTGCTGTAGTTAATTAAATTAATTTCACCAAACTCATAAGAGTATTAGTCTTGCATTCTTGTAGCTTATGCTAAAGTTCATTAATGCATAAGTGGTGTACTAAGAGGTAGAGTATTGATGATTCCACTGATGACATTCTCCCATATAGTACTACTGTATTTAAAGTGACCATCCTTAGAAGAGCTGAGTTGCAAATACCTGCATACTTCGTGCCTTGTTCTTACTGTAAAGCATCGGAACACAGGGATGGTGAATAGCCCCTCCCCACACAACATGTTCCCTAGAAATACAGTTGGCTGTCATCTCAACCAAACTGTATACACTTTAATGTATGTCCTTCAGGTCCTCTCTGTTATTGATAATTTTCTGCGCAGAAAATGAGCTGCCTGCTAGCCAGCTTGTCATATTCCCTTCCTCTGTTTTACTTGTGATGTTTTAAAAAGTTCCAACTCTTGATTAATGTGCTGATGTTTTCAGTGCTTTGCAGGGTTTACTTTTCCATTTTAAGCTGTTTGCTTTTGCTCTCAGATGTACTCATGAATGGATGGATACAGTCATGGAAAGGAAGTATTGGGGAAACAATGCTGGTGTTGACAAATGATTGGCTGTTATCTCTAGTTTCTGTCTCCCTCCCCAGTGGCTCTCTAATAGTATAATGGTTGGAAAAATTAAAAAAAATGTACACCTTCAGTTGGTGACTAATGCTGGGCATCAATATAGCACTCATTTATTTTCTTTGAAGGATGGTATAATTGGAGTACAGGAAGACAGTTTAAAGGATACATTTCAGCATTGTCTCCTATGAGGAATACCACAATCATTCAACTAGAACTCTGTGTACGGTACAAAGCCTGAAACGTGCTGTATGTAAACATACCTAAGTAGGTGTGGAAGGATGATCTTGAGACTCAGCCAAAGTGAGATTCTGAAGAAAATGTATGTGGTTAAAGCTATATATTTTCTTTGTGCACATTGGATGTTGATGGTAGTTAGAAGACATTCTACCCTGACACACCCACCCCATTAAATTATGTCTCAGATTTACTAATTATTTCTTTTGTCTTTTTCTTTTCATGCCCCTGGTGAGACATTTGCTTCTAAACCATTTAAAGATTCCAAATGAATAAATCTTTGAACGATAACCCACATTTTTACATTTAATGGGTCAATAAAGTTTTAATGGCTTTTGCCTGATGGCATATTTTATAAAGTCCATGAATTTCTGCAGGCAAATATTGTATTCAGTCTAGGGAGGTTGGTCTGCTTCAGAGGTGTTAAAACTGCTTAGAATTAGTACTGGCAGACTGGCTAGTCTGACATTGGATTTGATAGGAAGAGATTGTTTCATAAACCTGTTCATAAAGAAGGATGTATTTATATATTGGTCTCCGTCCGGTTGGGCAGTCTTTAGGGTATAATCAAACTTGTAGGGTTTGGCGTTTGTTTGCACTTACAGCCTTGGATTCTGCTAAGCATTCCCACTGGTCTAAGGTCACCCAGTCTTTTTCCTTCCCAAAACTTAAAGCAGCTGAAGGGGTGTGTGTGTTAATTTCAGATGAGGAAAGTGGTACAGGGGAAGAGCTGTTCTCTCCCCCTTTCTGCAGCTGTGATTTGACTTTGTGTAGTTGTCTTTTGAAGCTGAAATACGCGTTGTGGGGCAAGTTGTTTGGCTGACTGGTGGTTTGAATATGGGTATCCTCAGTCCTCCTAACCCAGTACTCTAACCATTATACTACACTGGTTTTTAGCTTGGTTGTTAATAATAGTCAAGAGAGGATAATTAGCCATTTTGTCCTTGATTTTATAGTTAGCTTCCAGAGTTTGTTTTGAGCTGAGACTAATTTGGACAAAAATCTTGCAGTATATCTTACTTTATCAGTTGTCCTGACCCACTATTTGTGTTATGAATCCTTTTCCTTTAAAGCTGATTTACTGTAGACATTCTATTGGCTCCCAGAAGAAGGTGTGAACTTGTTTTTGACTATATATGATTACTTATTATGGTCTTCCTCATCACATTTATTCTTGTTACTTTGTACCAAAATTGTTGGAATGTGTATAGATAGAAATTCAGCATTACTTAAAAAGTAATTGTCCCAACAAAATGAAAGAAATAGGATGCAATCATGTATTGTTCCAGCTTCACAGGAAGAGGATGATTATTTATATTTCTTTTTTAAGGACTGCTTACATCTAAGAAATTCAGAGGGGTAGCCTTATTAGTATATTGCATTAAATTGAACATAAGTCCAGTGGCACCTTAAAAACTAACAACATTTTCTCAGTGCATTTCCATTATTTTAACTTTAACGAAAATGTTACAGTGATGGATACAGAATAGAATGAGAAGGTTTTTAGTAAGAAAAAACATAACTATTATAACACAAGAACTAATAAGCATTGGTTAGGAATAATGAATGCTAAAATAAAAATACTAAGATTAAAAAAGAGAAGGATCAAAGATAATGTCTGAACTCTTACTGTACTGAGAAGATGGATATTGCTAATTGCAAGACAGTAATCAGGGGTTGGTGGGTTACTTGCTGAGTCACACATTCCAGTAGAAAGCATAATCAACACAACATTGCTAGATAAACCATTGTGGGAAAATGCCCTCCAAAGCCCACCTAAACATGACTGCTTCTCAAGACTTTCTAAAGGCTAGCTGGTTAGGAAATCTTTTGGTCTTTCCTGGAGTGCTGTTTCAATGGAGAGGGGCCACAACAGGGATGGCCGATGAATGGACCAAAGCATGTGATACAGACCTGAAACATGGAATAGCCAGTAGGAGATGCAGGTAGGGGTATCATTTTCACAGAGGCTCATATAGAGAGAGATGGGCCAAGTATGTGGGTCCCAAGTTTTGGAGAGCTTAAATTCAAGTTTTGGAGAACTTAAATTCAGTCTCATTATCTGCCCTTTGATTCAGGACCCAGAACCTGGGTATAATTTTTGACCCTCTCTAATTTCAGACCCAGTCCATTGCTTTAAAAAAGACCCTGTTGCTTCCTTAGGGTCCATAAAATTTTGAAGAGGGAGAATAGAAATATTCTATATAAAGAAATTGAGCCCATAAACAAACAGGCAGACAGCAAAGATGCCTTATCTTCACAGTGGCTTGCTCCAGTCAAAATGCAAATGGTTGCACTTTTCACTAATTGAAGTTTCCGTGCAGTGCTTCTTAGAGCATATGACAGCAGAGCAGTCTTAATATTACAATAGCAGGGATCAGCATGGCCAGATTGGCTGAGTCTAAAAAAGAGGATGTTTTCCAGACCGGTTGTTACTGGAGGAAGGCACTTGTAGGAATTGTGCTGATATATGCTTCTTCAGCAACAGAAGCAGAAGAGATGTAAAAAATTAAAAATGAACAAATCAGTGAGCAGAACAATTTCAGTAAACAAATGAAAAAAATATCCAGAGAGAGAGCCAGACACATTACTGATGGAGAGGGGGAAGCGGATTTTATAGATGTTGAGGAAGCAACAGGGCCTTAAAAAAAATGGATTGAATCTGAAGTTAGAGGGGGGTCAAAAATTATGCCCAGGTTGTGTTCCTGAATGGAAAGGCAAGATAATGAGACTGCAGTCTCCAAAGATGTGGGGTCGCAAAGAGTCAGACTTGACTGTGCTACTGAACAATAACAACAATCTCTAAAGAAGCATTTGGGAACTCTTAATTAGGCTGGGATCTTCTAAAAGGTCAGCTGGCTGTGGTACATTCTGGATTATCCAGTGTTTGTAGATGATCTGCTTCTTACGAAGGAGAAGAGTGCACCATTTGTGGATTCCTTCTCCTACTCTTCTTTCCCCCCCTTAACTTTCACTTGTGCCCATGCCCACACATTGATTTTTATTTTATTTTTTTGCTTTTTGCAGTAGACATGCAATTAACAGACTGCTTCAGCTAACAAGCCAGAGATAAGGGGGAAGGAAGCCCTGAAAGTGAGCAGGGTTGGGCATGAATACATTCCACTTAACTAATACACTAAATCCGAGACCAGACCCAATTAGAATAGTAAACTGTAGCTCTGCATTTTGCTTAGCAACAGTTGTCAAGGACAATCTGTATGATAACGTGAAGAACAAAGCTTGCTGCCTTCTTGTGTTAATAGTACTTATTGCTCTGGAGGTGCTGTGCTTCAAATAGATGACAATTGCTGCAGCATGTCTGCGACTGGTTGACAGAAAATTTCTGTGCAGGGGTGGAAGAACCATTTTGGTTATATATTAAGTGAAGCTTCATCCAACCACATGCCTGGCTGAGCATTTCTAGTTGTTGCTGTGGTGTGTATGTGTGACTGCGGTAACAACTTTCTGTTTAGATTAGACATCTGGTGGCAAGGTAGAAAGTTCTGTAGTTAAGTACAATTCTGTTTGGTTGAATTCTCAGTTAAGGCCAATTCACATATTCAACAGAAAAGTAGTAAAGCTCTTTTTGGACTGCACAACTTGAGCCTACACATATGATGGGGAGGAGAATTGGTTGCATGTTTAAGTAATTCTGCATATAGAAAGCTGGAATTTGAAGTGCAAGGCTATATTGTTCCTGACAGGTAAGCTATTTATGTGCAAGGATTTTTTCATTCAAACCCCAAGTCTTATACCTGCACCCTCAATGGCGCTGTCCAGGGGGGAAAACTTATTATTTGATTTTGCTGAGTGTATTAATTGGCTCTTAGCAGGGATCACCAAAAGTTAATATGTGGGTTGCCAAAGATGTGATAGAGGCAGTGCAGTGCAAAAGGTGTAGGAGTGAGTACGATTTTGCTCTGGACAGTGAATGGCTCTAAGAGGTGTAAACAGATAAAATCGTACTTATGAATTTGTTTTAAAAGTACATGGACAGCGTTTCTAATGGCATCAGTGTTGACACTGTAGGGTAATTTTGCCCAACTATACTTGGGAAGATGGAAAGTTTTTGAAAATTCTCTTATGATTTTTCCCCCTATGGTGCTGTACTGTTTAGGTGTCCTTTTCCTTTAGTATTCCATGATGTTGCTATTACTGGCGGTATCATCTTTGGTTGTGTTTCTTTTTACTGCTGTTGCCACATGTGCTCCCTTTCATGTGTTCTCTTAGACAATGTGGACTCTCTAATTTGAGTTTGGGACACTCACCCAGAACTGTAACTAATTTGGGGGAAATGAAGCTCAGTGTCAGGGGGAAGCTTCTTCACTTCCACAGCCTGGCTAGCTTGGAAAACTGACACACCCACTAGTTAGGAGTAGCAGAACATGTGCTCTGGTGATATTTACCTGAATCATGGGCAAGCAAGCTCCAAGTGCCTCTAATAGGCTTCTAGTAAACATGAAACAACTAGAACTTTTCCAAAGGAAGGTTTGGAATTTGTTGAAGGGAAATATAGGGGTATAGGAATTGAAAAGTTGTCCAGGCATAAGAACAGTGCAGTTGTTGTGTTCAAAAGGATGTGCATATAAAGAATTACATGAGAGAAGAGAAAGCAAAAGTAAAACAGAGCCAGACCTCTGGCTGAGTAGGTATTCTGTGCCAGAGAATGGCCATGGGAGGATTTAAAGAAAGGGAAAGGAGAGTTTTTTAAGGGAAAAAGCATGAACAGAGAAGGTGTTTACCTGTCCTCAGTCTGCTGAGCTGGGTAGAGCACGTTGTCTGTTTAGATGATCCAGAGATTCAGTGTAGGTAGGGTTGCCATTCTCAAGCGCCCCAACAGCAATGTTGCGTGATGTAGGCACATCAGTGATGTCGGGGGGCAACACTCTGGTTTCGGAGCAAAGCTCTTATGGTTTGAGGGTGATTTTACCATAGCGTTTTGCCCAAAAATCAGAGCGTTGCCCCCAACGTGCCTACATCACTTCTGGGTGATGCAGGCATAGCACACAACATCACTTCCAGTGACGCTGGCATGTTGGGGGAGACACTTCCGGCTCCCAGAATGTTTCCCCCCCCCAATCTCCCTGCTGGTGTCCCCAATGGATCTGGCAACCCTAAGTGTAGGGGACATTTAAGGCAGAGCTTCCAAAGGTCCCAAGGAAATAAAAATGATCCAAAACAGAAGAGTGGAGTGGGCAGCTTCTGAGCCAGCAGAGGGGCGAGACTGAACAATTTTGGCTGGCAGAAAAGTGATAGTTATAGGAGCCAGCACAAAAGAATATAAAAGAAATAATTGTAAAGCCCAGGAATTCAAGGTGAGTCCAGGATGAGAATTTGTGGGTTTCCAGACTTTGATTAAGTTGGGAGGGGGGCCTTCCCTCAAAGGGTAACAAAACATAGGGTGGACAAAAGGGCTGGCAGGGTGGAGGCTTCAACCATGCCTGGGTCAGGCTGTGAGAAGATGTTCAGGCAAAGTCAGTAAAAATAGTCAAGCCCACCTAGCTGCTTGGTAGTAATTATATTTTGTACTCAGTAAGACTGGTCTTTGCTGATGAGATTACATTGATAGATCTAGGTGGATGCAAGCCCTTGTGGCAATGGGTAGGCATGCAGATGTAGCATCAGTGAATCAGTTTCCTGTCCAGAGTTTTAGCCACTCATTGCCATAGCCTGAGGAGAGCCTTGACCTCACCTTCCCTGAAGCATGATGTTGCTAGCTCCTAAAATGGCTGGCAAAGCAAATTTAGCCAAGATGGAGCCAGAGCAGGCAGCACATCTTGGAAGGGGGTCCCTGGTAACACTGCTCAGATGAGGTTGTGGCTGTTGGCACTTCTCTTCATTTGAAGTGGTGTAGAGTTCAGAATCACTGCCTAGACAGCTGTATCTCCAGAGACAGGCAAACAGCAACAAAACATTCAGGTACTTCATATACAGAGTAAGGTCTGGGCCTGGGAGGTTTTTTTTTCCCCCTCTCTCTAGGTTAGTAAAAGGGATGGTGCTAAATGTAGGTGAGTCTGAAGGAAGAAGGATAAAAAAATTGATGCTGAATGACAGGAAAGCTAAAAATTTTCCCAAGCAACTTACTTGGAAAAGTCTGGCGAAGGTCCCTTCAACACCAGTGTGGTCTGTAGTAGAGGTGATCAACTGGGCACCAGACAAAAGCTTCCAGAAACAAATTGGTCTGAAGTAACTATTCCAGCATTATGTAATACTTTGTACTCCTGTGGTGACTTTGAAGTGACCCCTAGTCTGTGCTAATGTACTGGGAAGATCTGGGCTCTTGGTGTAACTTTTCCCAGGATAATTTCATCTTTTGGAATGAGGAATTTGTGTGAGGATACTGTTTGTACGACTCTCTCTGCATTAGTTTTATGGATGGACCATTTGAATGTAACTTGCTCACATGTATGTAGTTAAAAATTCCCTCAAGGTCAACAGGCAAACTCTAGATGACCAATTTCCCACTCTTTTGTTGTTAAAAACAGTAGGCACAGCTCAAAATACATACAGTTTTAGTGGTCCTCACTGATTAAACAATAGCATTAACAATCTGAAGAAAGACCATACAACTCCAATATGTGTCCAATTACAATTCAGTTCACTGATAGCTGCACAATCTTTCAAATTGCTTAATATTAAAATAATTCCAGATGTGCTTGAATTACAATTTTTCTACCTCTTTTATTCATCTGTAATTTGTAGAATGATGATAGGGCATGATTGATTTTTGGTGATCGCATTAAGTTGATTTAGTAAGTAATTTAAAAATGTGGATGATCTGCTTTTGAAGAGAGATGAAAGTAGCTTTAAATGACTGCTCCCTGGACACGGAGTCTGCTTGAGTTTACTGGATCAACAACCACTTTAGTAGGATTCGGCTTTCTGGTTCAGATTCTGAAGGATTCTGAGCAACCCAGGATTGATATCTAAGAATAAAAATGATGCAACCTGTGTCCCATTGAGACAGCAATGAGAGGTTTTAAATGTAAAATTCTAGTACTATTGGCTTATTGTTCTTCCTTTTAGCACAGTCCATATTTCTCCACATTAATTAATATGCAACTTCAAAGTAATCAGTTTCTATACTGGAAAAAAATAATGAATTGCCACTTGAGATTCAGGATAGGCTTCAGGCCTTTTTGGCACAAAGTGAAATATTAAAATTATACATGTCTTTATCTTTGGTCCTTGGACTGGAGACTTTGATATAATTCTGCCTAGCCCAGTGACTTGGAACCCAGACCTTCTTTAGCTTCCCTTTATGCCAGTCTGATGAACAGATTTACAAATAGCTTTCCATGCTTCTCAGGAAAGGAAAGTTCTTTCCATCTGCTGCTGCAACAAAATGCTAGCACAATAAGTCTGTGTGGTGACGTTACGATTGCATCCACTTTGTAGGACCATGTTCCAAGGCCATCAATCTTTCATGTCTTTAATGTTTGTGCACTTTTCTGAAGGCCATTCCATTTGCTTGAGCTTGAATAGCAGTGGCAACTGAAGACAAAGGGTGGTTCACATGAGACCTTTGCTAAAGGGTAATTCTTCTAGCTGTTAAATTTTCTGCATATTTCAGCTGCTCTGCATAATTGTCAATAGTCTTTAGAGAGAGGCCCTGATTCAAATCAGGAAGAGCTTCCACATCAAAAGTGCAGTGGAATGCAGAAATGATTGACTATGTCTAGTCCATGTTACTAATCTCAATTTAGGAATTGTATTTATGTGGGATACCTGCTTTGAGCAAAGAAGGACTTAGTAATATGAGGCTGGTAGCGAAGTACATCTCTGTATCGGTTGGCCTGTCGCACAGCTGCTATGGTGTCTGGTTGTCATGGCACAGAGAATGCTTGCATGCTCAAGGTTACCCAGTCTCCTGGATACAGGTCTGGCTGTTTTGGATTTTCACTTGTTCTTCTCTGCAGGGTTTTGTTTCAGGCTTTCAAAGAGGTCTGTGAGTGGAGATAGTAGATTTTGGGGTCTGTTCAGACCGTGTGTGATTGTGAGTGTATCTCGGATTTTCACATCTCAACCAGAGTTCTGAAAGCAGGTTTGAATCACAGCATCAATAAATATTGAAATGCAATGGCTTAGGCATTGCATTTCATGTGGAATTGGGAGAAGGAAAGATGTGTGAGCCAGCATCCACTCCTGCTTTGATTTTGTATAGAGGTTTAAGTTGTATGTGAGAGTGACATCTGACAACTGGTTAAAAGTCAAAGTTACACTGGTGGTCTCTCCTTGACCTTCAGTCACCTCAAAGCAGCTGGGTGCCCTTAATGTCTCTTAAGTATACCTAGTTGCAGTTGACTTCAGAAGATCTTTTAGCATCTAGCTATACCTATTGCAATTCTCCGTGACCTTCAGTCTTGTCAGGTGATGTTACATGTACCATTAAGATGGTGGCCGCTCATGCAACTGATCAGAACTTCCCTTAGCACATTGAGATTCTGCATCCCTGTTCGCTATTCCCAGTGGCTGTAGGTGGAGGTGTGGAGGCTCACTGTAAGGATGCCATTTTTGGCAGCAGGGCTAAGAATGCATGTTGAGGCCCTCAGTGTTTCCTAATTTCCACAGCAACCAGAGCTGTCTAGTAGCAGGTCTCTTTCAATGGGTACCTCTTCAGTAGGATTCAGTGTATCATCATCATTTTTGTAGAGCAATGCAGCTTGTCCATCTTTCATGACAATTTGGTGTACTGTTTCTAAATTTGTATTATTGTTTCTCTAGCTGTCTCATGAAATTGCTGCCTCCTACCCAAAGTGGCAGCAATGCCTCTTCAGTCTTCTGCCAGTCTCTGTGTATGAAAATCAGCATGAAGCACACATAATCTTGATCCTCCTTCAAAAATGGAATTTGGGAGTGTAGTCCTGATTATTTTCTCCCATTCTCAATTTCTGTTATCAAATTAAATGCTTCCCACCTGAAGTGGGAAAGTTTGTTTACATCTCTTAACAGCTTTCTGGATACATACCTTTTCCTCCAGAAATGAAGGTTCTATTGGTGGCAGTAGTTTGACAAAAGTGGTATATGTATGCTATATTCACCATCACATTCCTCTCTATAGGCTGGGATATCATGACTAACCCTTGGGAACACATGTTCTCCCCAAGCCTTATTTATTTAGATATTTATACCCTGCTTTTCTTCCCCGTTGAGACCCAAAAGTGGCTTACAACTTCATTCTGCCCTCCTCCTGCCTTCATTTTCTCCTCACAACTATCACTCTCTGAGGAACACTTTGTGAGTACTGGATAGAGGGCTTTCATATTTATTTCAGGTTTTTGGGGGGCAATCTTTGATACTGGATATTGAAAGCCCTGTATTGTTGGTGCGAATGTGAATTTTGGAAAGTAGCAAATGTCATACCAATTTTTTAAAAAGTGTTCCAGAGGGAATTCAGGGAATTACAGGCCAGTTAGCCTAATATCCGTTCAGGGTAAATTAGTAGGAACTGTTATTAAAGATACAGTTATTAAGCACTTTGAAGAATAAAGCCTGCTGGGGAAAAATAAGCATGGGTTCTGCAAAGGGAAGTCCTGCTTCATGAGCCTTTTGGAGTTCTTTGAGCAAGTTAACAAGCATGTAGATATGCGTGATCCATAGGGTTCCCAAGAACTTACCGCGTGCCGGCGGGGATGGATACGTCCTCACAGGACCATCCCCAGGGGAAGGAGAGGCGCAGAGCACCATGCCGTTGCCAGGAAGGGACGGTAGGCGACGCTCTGGCAATGGGGCTGAAAACTCAATGGTACCATTGAGTTTTCAGCCCCATTACCAGAGCGTCACCCGGTATCACTTCCTGGCGACGGCATGGTGCGTTACCAGGAAGACTGGTCCGGCTGGGGAGCATTCATCCCCCGCCCCCAGACGGTAAGTACTTGGGAACCCTAGTGATACAGTAGATGTTATATACTGGGACTTCCAAAAGGATTTTGACAAGGAAGCTCACTGTGAGTAAGTTTAGTGGTCATGGGATAAGAGAATGGGTCCTCTTCTGGACTAAAACTTGTTTTAACAATAGAAAACAGATTGTAGGAATAAATGGACAGTTTTGAAAATGTAGGGAAATGAATGTCATGCATATACTCTGCACATGGAGGTTAACATAGGTGATATTCCACCTTTTCAGTTAACTCTCATTTGCTTGCATTAGTCTCCAAAGTGTTTTTGATATAGAATTCCTATCTGTAGTTCAGATTTATACAGCATGTTTATAGAAAAATAAAGTTTGAACTTATTACTCTTGAACTCTGAGCATTTTTCCTTGGAAAATGGCAGGAGCAATGTTTTACTATCCATTTTGTGTTTTATTTTTAAAGGGGAAAAACGGTCTGCTATAAACAGTTGTTGACCTTCATGTAGTCCAAACAGTATTGTTTGTGCGTACATGCAGATTTTCCTGAGGAGATAATGGGTTAGAATACAATAGTGGAAGCTTAAAGTATTATATTGTCAATAGTTGCTGGAATATATTGAAATTTAACAAATGAAACTTAAGGGCCAAAGTAGATATGTCAGGGCCCACCCAAAGTGGGGTGGGGGAAGGTTAATTTTGACAACAAAGGGTGGATGCAGATGAGAGAAGCTCAATACTTCTCCCCTCATCTTGTTGCACTTAGTCCTCTCCTTTATTATATGGGCTGACTAAGGTGGGGAGGCAAGCTAGATTAAAGTTCAGTAGATTTTCAAGGTATGAGGTTTCAAGAGTCAAAGCTCTCTTCATCACCTACTGTGTCTGATGAAGGAAGCTTTATACCCTTTACACCCTGAAACTTTTTTTAATGAGTATTTGTGTGTGTGTGTATACGTTTGTGCCTGGGCGTCATGGTTGACTTCTGGCAACTCCTAGTGTGGCTTGGACATTTCAGAGAGGTGACTTAGTATTGTCTGCCTATGTCTCCTGGCCCTGGTATTTTTTGGAGGTCTCCCATCCAAGTACTTGCCAGGGTTGGCTCTGCTTAACTTCCAAGATCTGGCAAGATAGGGCTTGCCTAGGCTGTCCAGGTCAGGGCAACTCCCTGAAACTCTTGGTGGTCTTTAAGGTGCTGCTGGACCCAATTCTGTTTGTTGGGCAAGTGGATGAATTAATAGGGAAAGGCAAAATAAGGTGGGGGATGGTTCAGTTCCCATTAGCTGTGTTCCCCTTTGGTTGAAAAATTAAGCTTCTTATGTCTTACAGACAGAGCTAAACAAGCAAATATGGCTGCAGCTGTTGCATCTAGTTTGACCCTTTGTCATGTCCTTCAGTGATACCCAGCAATATTCGAGTTTTTGCTCTTTTATATGCCTCATAAGAGGGTATCGCCCCTCGTCCTGCCCAATCACTTTGCTAGATCAAAGCCTTAAACAGATAACAGGACTTTATACCTACATATCTTTGATACAAAGATGGCTAAGACATCCTGTTGATTAGACCAATAGTCTTTGTAGTGCAGTGTTCCCTGAATTTAAAGGGTGACTCCTGATGAGGGTGACTGAAATCTCAAAATATATTCAGGGTTTTTTAAAATGTGGTCATAGACATGTTATCTCTCCTAATACTTAATCACTTAATGCCAACTCTGGGTTGGGAAATACCCAGAGATTTTGGTCCCCCCAAGTTTGCAGAAGTATCTGTTTTGTTTCTGTGTGATCCCAATTCATAGATTTAGATATCTACAGATGGGGCCACACTTCACTATTATAATATATGATTATCTTATTTTCATTTTCTTGTAGTCATTAGCCAGATGTCCTCAGTTTGCATAGATATCAGCTCCTTTCCTTGAACTGCAGCTGAGGATGCTGGCACTTTTGTTTCCAAAATGGTCTTTTCCTGCCCCTCACCTTCTCATTTTATGATCACATCTGTATTGCTTTATATAATACAAATTTCTTTTGCTTTCCCCATAACTCAAACCTTCTCCTTCTCTAAACTGAAATTTGTCCCCTTAAGAAGTGCATATTTTGACCTGTGGGTTTTTTTAGCCTAGCAAAGGGATACCACTTAGAATGCATATTACCAGTCACATTTCCCATAATTCAATGACACATGGATGGGAAAGAAACCTCATTAGCAGCTGAAAAGGTTTGAACAAGGATGGCAGATCCAGAGTATCTAGAGGTGCCAGAGGGTGATCTTGTGGGTGGTTCCAGATGCTATTTCTGAATTATCTTTGGTAAATCATGTTTACAAAACAGTTGATAAACCACTGGGAGATTGACCCATCACTGAAGGGCTGCTGTTGCAGGCGGCACTGTCTTTTGCTGCCACACTGTTAGAATAATTTTCTGAAATGAAAGCTGAATCACAGTTGACTTAAATTGCAAGTGTGCATATGCTGTGACCTTTGTGATCTACATTATCCATGCCTGGTGATTATGCTGACCGAAGACATGGTTTTAGGCTTGAAAAGGTGTAAAAATCAAGTTAAGTGTCAAACAGCTGTGCTTTGCAAAGGAGAATACTAATCAGATTTCTGTGTCAGAAAAACTATATGTACCCTGACCTGGGTAGCCCAGGCAAGCTCGATCTCATCAGATTTTAGAAGCTAAGCAGGGGTCACCAGAAGCCACTTGACTTCCAGGCTCACAAGCACACACATAGACAAAATACTTACAAAAAAGAAAGAAAGAAGAACGATATGCTTAGCACTGCCAGTCTTCTTGGCTGGTGTTGTTGCTAAAGTTACCTTCAATGGGATCGTGTATATGTTGACTGCCTGCTAAACTGGTTAACTGGCATAAAGTTACAGTGTGTCACCCATGGCTTCTCTGCCTATGTGCAGCAAAGAGTTCAGCTAGTCTTCAATGCTGGATATGTACAGCTTGATTTAGTACTCCTCACTATCTGTGAGGATTAGCTGGCCACTGGGCTCCTGGTCACTGCAATAGTGTTCTTACTAAACAAAGGCTGCCTACTAAACAGAGGTAAAATCAAGTTTGTAGTGTAGCTTACTGTTGCAGAAAGCAGGAGAATTATGGTTCATCTTAGAAGTTGACAGGTATGTAGAGAGTAGAGACATTGCAGGAGACAGCAGATGCCACTGAGCCCCTTCTTAGTGCACTTTGTTGCTGCGCTTTATTTTTCTGAGAAAAGACTATTTTTGCAGGTAATTGGGTTTTCATTATTTAATTGACAATCAGCCCTGTGTGACCAAAACACTAAAATGTTTTTGAGACTAAGTTATCATTAGGCCACAGAACAAAGTTTGAGTCCAGTGGCGCATTTAAGACCAACAAAGCTTCATTCAGTGTATGAGCTTTTGTGTGCATACACACTTCCTCAGATACATTGAAATGGAATTTACCAGTCCATATATATATAGGCAGAGGGTGGGTAGTAAATTAGCATGCAACATAATGAAGATACCTATCAGATTCAGGAATAAGCTAAGGTTATATGGTTACCATTTAACATCATGAAGATGTTTTAACAGTTGCAAAGACCAAACAAGAACAACAAGCTAAGGCTGCGATCACACACACTAAATAATCCACTTTCAATCCACTTTCAGTGCACTGGCCAACTGGATTTTGCCAGTTCACACAGTAAAATCCAGTTGGAAAGTGCATTGAAAGTGGATTATTTAGCATGTGTGCTCACAGCCTAAGTCTACATGGTCACCATCTGTTTGGATTCAGTGTGTGTGGGGGGACACAGAGAAGCAAATAGATATGCCAAAATTGAAGACTGATGTAGCCTTCTTAATTGTGAAGTGCTATGAGTGATTAATTTAGACTCTGTTATTACGCTCCATTTGTCTCCTCTCAAGCATAGAGGTAACTAACAGCATCCTTTTCTTTGAGGTAGAGTAATTAGTTGTGTAGTTGTTATGAATCCTGTCACCAGATCAGAGAAATGCATTTCAGTCTACCATTCTAAATGACATACATTCTAATATTCATTGCATTACATTACAATCACTATTCCCATCTACTATTTCAAATCAGAAATACAGTAAAATGAAGAGAATGTATAGCCCATCTTGGTGAGAATACAGATGTCAGGACTGAAATAGGCAATGGTGCAGTAATACTGGATCATTAAGCAAGCTAGGTAGTATGTATTTTTAAATAAAAAGTCTGCTCTTCTCAAATGCTTTGTTTTTTTGGATTCATATATAGCTAATTTAGAAGACATTTTTCTTAACTTCTAATTGCTTTTCAGAAAGAAGAGCCAGAGATTTTTTTTTCTGATAAATGAAATGTAGAAATTAGATACTGCTCACTTTATAGAAAGCTTTCTTTCCCCTGAGGTTAATATTCTCCACAGAACAAGTAAAATGAGATTGGAATTTAATATATTTTTTATGGTCAAATAGTTTTTATATCAAAAACATAGTGGGTTTGAACATGGGATTAAAGCAGACCGTTTATTTGCTAGACTAATTTCTACAAAGTTTCACAAGCTATCATCCACAATCAAAAGAACTTATGGTAGATTTGCTAGTAACTCTGAAGCTATGTCAAATGAATCAATGTTCCTCAGAAGAATCTGCTGAGGCAGAAATGCATTATTTTAATTTATACCCTGCATTTCTTCCCTGATGGGGGCTCAAAGCAGCTTACATCCTTCTCTTCCCTCCATTTTGCCCTCACAACTGCCCTGTGAAGTAGGTTAGGCTGAGATGGTATGACTGGCCCAAGCTTACCCAGCAAGCTTCCGTGGCAGAATGGGGTTTTCAGCCTGGGTCTCCCATATCCTGTTCTGGTGCTCTGACCACTGTACCACATTGTCACTCTTTTAATTTCAGGTTTAAGCATGTACACATCTAGCCTATACAGCTGTGCACTGTATCTCAGTTGTATCTAGAGA
This sequence comes from Gekko gecko, assembly GCA_029375565.1. Taxonomy (NCBI): domain Eukaryota; kingdom Metazoa; phylum Chordata; class Lepidosauria; order Squamata; family Gekkonidae; genus Gekko; species Gekko gecko. The sequence continues at coordinate 161,468,064 of JAPDNY010000003.1, read as the reverse complement.
TGTGAAGGCCCAGAAAAAAACCGGAAGAATTCGGGAAAAAACTGTTTTTCTCCCGTTTTTTTCCAGAAGGCTTTTTTGTTTTTTCCCTAAAACTGGAAAAATTGAAAAAAGAAAAGAAAAGAAAAAAATTGGTTGTGGAACGTGATAATGACAGACACAACAGAGTAGCTGCAGAAGCGGAGACTGAAACTGATACTGATTATTACAGCTCTGAAAATGATTCTGATTAAATTTCATGCCCATTCATTGAAACTTAGTCCCACACTCCCTTCTATACACTTCCCCCCTCTTCAATTCTTTTTATGAGAATGGATTTTTTATTTGTATTTAATACTGTGGAGAGGAAATATGAATAATTGTTACTTTTGTGGAGGGTTTTTTGTCTGTTCCACATAAACTAGTAAACAGTTCAGGAGACTGTTGCTCCATTTGTTACAATTACAAATAAATATTATTTTAAAAAGTAAATTCCGTTTGTAATAATTGTTTGGATACACTATATTTTTAATATGCTAGTTGTGATAATTTCATGCCAAGTAAAATTGTCCATAGTCATATTTTATGTTCCTAAAGTAACAGAATGACTTTCAATCTGGAAAAGAAAAAAAATAAGTGCTAATGTAGCATTTTTTTCCAATTTTTCAAAAAATTTCCATTTCCCCCCCGAAAAAAACCAGAAAAAAACCGTTTTTTTCCCCAAGCTTCAGAATTTCCAGAAATTTTACATCTCTAGTTGTATCATAATCTGGAGAACCAGGTTTGATTCCCCACTTCTCCACATGCAGCCAGCTTGGTTCAGTCATTGTTCTCTCCGAGCTGTTCTCTGAAGAACTCTTTCAGAACTCTCTCAGTCCCACCTACCTCACGGGGTGTCTGTTGTGGAGAGAGGAAGGGAAGGAGACAGTAAACTGCTCTGAGACTTCAAGTGAAGGGTAGGGTATAAATCCTCCTCCTCCACCTCTTCTTCCTCCTCTCCAGGGACCTCAGGGTATGATACCTAGGGTTCCCTAACCCCACCATTTTATCCTTCTACTAGTCTTGTGAGGCAGGTTAGGCTGAACGATAGCCACAGTCACTCAGTGAGCTTCGTTATTGAACAGGGACTGGAACACGGGTCTCACTGGTGACTCTAGTAAACTATTCAGAGCAACACGATGGCTCTCAAATTTCTGTACTTTTCTGTATGCTGCTGAAGAGATAATGGATTCAATCATGAGTTTAAAAGGTAATAAGGACTCTAAGCCTAGTCATTTATGCCACCAAATTCTGTGAGAACTATAAAGAACTTTTAGTACCACTGTTGAGAAGGAGCTAGAATTCCTGCAATTAAGGAAAAATATCTTTTCAGATTGAACCATTTACAGAAAACTCAGTACTTAAATGTTAAACCTTTTCTGTTATTCTTGCTGAGAGATTACATATTACCAAAATGAACTACCTCTAGATATATCAATCCTACTTTTCAAAGACATTTAATTCTAATATTAGAACAATTGAGCCTACTGAACCTGCTGATACTTCTTTGGTGGATATAAAAGTTTGTTTGGATTGAGTGGGCCTTTATGCATGGAACTTTGAATGAATTGGGATCTGCATTCAGAGCTTGCCTAATATGCTAATATCAGACAATCTACAGGCATAATGATAAATTGAACAGCTGGTTTGACTGATGGATAATGTATTTGTTCAGCTGTGGTTTTAATTATTTTAGTTTGAAATTTGTTTTTAATACTGGTCATTTTGATATTGTTATGGGAGCTACTTAGGTCCCCTTAAATATTAAATAACATTATAAATAAAACATCTTTTGATATGTTTGGGGTAGACCGGGCATTGAGGTAGAGTAGGCATTGTTGAGGTTAAGCCCGTTTTCAATTTTCAAAAAAATATAATCTTTATGGACTAGGAATGAGTGAAGATTGTGTGTTCAGATATGAGTCTGATTTCTGAACTTTATCTTACTGATCAGAGTTAAATGAAACTTTTTCTAAGCACTATAGCTTAGTAGGATATAACATTAAAATGACCAAGGCAGAATTCGTATAAGAAAAATCACCTTCCCTTCCTTTCCCCACAACAGGCACACCATGTGAGATGGGTGGGGCTGAGAGAGCTCTGTCAGAAACTACTCTTGAGACAGTAGCTCTGAGAGAACTGTAGCTGACTCAAGATCACCCAACTGCTGCATGTGGAGTAGGCCCATAGCTACAGTGGAGCATTTCGGGGCTTAGCCCCCTGACTTTCTGCCAGGGCCCCCCCAATTTACCACCCTGGCCATCCCCTCCCCACTTATTTCTTGTGCTCACCGCTGCCAGTGGCAAGCCTCATGCTGCCCTTTCTTTAAATGCTTTGGGGGAGAAGTGGGGGCTGTGCATGAATTTCAGTGCCCCCCACTTTTTAAAAGCCCCCCTAAATTAAAAAATCCTGGCTATGGGCCTGATGTGGAGATGTGGGAAATCAAACCTGGTTCTCCAGATTAGAGTCCGCTCTTAACCACTACACCAAACTGGCTCTAAGGAAAATGCAATTCCAGACAATTATCTTTCTCCCTTCTCATGGTTTCCCAATTACAACCCCTGTCTTCCTCTTCCATATAAATGAATGGAGCTAAAGTCTTCATTTGCTTGTATGGAACAGAGAAAAAGGATTGGACCCTCAATTCTCCTCCCGCCTGTTGTTGGGACTGTGAGGGCAGTCACCTCTTGTTTTTCTTCATGCAGCAAAATATCTTGCATTTGCCCTACTAAATATCTTGAGTTTGCCCCCATGAAGTCCCTGAGTTTATTTAGAATCATAGAGTTGGAAGGGACCTCCAGGGTCATGTGGTCCAACCCCCTGCACAATGCAGGAAATTCACAAATACCTCCCCCCCGGTGACCCCTATTTCATGCCCAGAAGATGACAAACTACAGTAAGTTCAATCAAATTCCAGTAAGCATCTCAATCCAATCTATGAAGGCTTTTTATTATATTCCCTATAATCTCTCCCATCTTTATTTTCTTTAGATTTTAAGACTATGGCAAGAAAGCAAAAAATATTTCTCACTTAAGTCTTCTCACCTTTTCTCACTAAGTGCAAACTAGTTAATCACTAATTTGAACCCCTTATTGGCTGCATTCCCAAGGCATTTGTAATCAGAGCAGTGAATGTGTGTTCAAACCACTTGCACTGTACTTTAAAATGTAGCTCTCCAAGATCTGGGATAGAATTATTTCCCAGTTCTACTAGCTGAGACTTTTTAACCAAAGATGCCAGCAGCTGAACCTGCAAGCTTGCACAAGTAAATCTATGTGCAATATCACTGAACTGTCTTCCCTCCCTATCTTACTTTTTTTCTCCCATTGAACCAACAAATAAATCTGTTCTACAGCGTTTTCTTGAACTAGTCCTTCTGGCCTGATAACATTTTTCTAAATGCAAGATTACCAAGTGGTATTTGCTTTCCAAATGTGCTGGCTTCTCTACGGTAATAGGAAGCTTAGACTAAAAAGTTTAAGGGCAGCATGGGGAATGACAAGATATTATGGAGGTGAAGAGACTAAAAGAGTAAATGAAAAGGTTAGTTAAATTGCAATGTCATTTTGAAAGCAATAAGGAGGCCAGACCGCCTTTGGCTTTCTTAATATCTGGCATTTGTATGATTGTGACTTTGACATTTAGAATGCAAGAATTGCTGAAGAGCTCAAGTAAGTTATGATTTCAGGGTTTTTTCCTGCTGTGGTGAGCTCCTAAGAGTTGCTTGCTAACGTGGCATTTTGTTGGTTTGTTAGTGGACTAATTATAGCAGCTTTTTGCAAAGTAAAACAAAGATTTACCGCATCTTTCTTTGATATTTCGATATTGGTGTGATGAGGATTTTTAGGGAAGTTGTAGAACTAAAGGCAAAATCATCCATTCTGAGAAACATGGACCAGCTGCCAAAACCAGCAACCTGGTTTTTGATAAATTGGATAAACATATGGAGCAGAGGTCCATCAGTGGCTGTTAGCCACAAGGTATAGATAGGAACTCTCAATCTGGAGCAAGCGATGCTCTGTATTCTTGGTGCTTGGGGCGGGGGGAGCGACAGTGGGAGGGCTCCTGATGGCATCTGGTATTTTTGGCCACTGTGTGATGGAGTGTTGGACTGGATGGGCCATTGGCCTGATCCAACATTGGCTTCTATTATGTTCTTATGCTGGTGTGAAGTTCTTTCTTCCCCCTCCTCATGTTTTGTGACATTATTATGCTAAACATTTGCCTATTCACGTCAGTGTCAGCAAATAATATGTAGTATAAGCAGAGAAATGGATGTCAGAAAACAAGGTAAATTGTATTGCACGTTAGGATGGGGCAGGCACCCTGTTGTTTAGAATGATCTTGGTTCATGGAAAGAGGATAAAATGTGTAATGATGACAAATTAATTTATCAGGAGATTTTTATGCAGCCTCTCCAGAGTCCTGCTCAAGGGGGTTTACAATTAAAATTATACATTATCAATATAAAACGAACAGGCCATGAGACAAAAACAGCATAAAACTATGCATAAAGCGAATAGTAACAGGTTTTTAAAATTTAAATTAGATGCCCCCTTTTTTGCATTTAATTTATACCAAGTGTTTCTGAAAATGGCTAGGTTACTTTAATACCCACAAACATGTTTAGGCCTATATTTGTAATCTCAATCTGAAATTAGCCAGGTTTCAAAGGACTGCACAGCTAGTTTAATGCGCTCAAGGCCACTGTGGGTTTCTCAAAAAGCAGCCCTTTGTGCTACATGGTGAAACACTTTTGAAATTTAGGGAAACTTAGGTTCCCTGAACTGGGTGAAAAGGCCACCTAGAAATGTTTCCAAAGCATTTTGTGATACAGCATAGTAATTTACTGCTCAAATAATGGCGGGAAAAATTCTATTGGGCAACCCCCCCCATCTGTGGATTAGTTCTTCGAACCTGGTCATTAAAGCTTGCTTTTTTATGTAAAAGAAGACGCAGGGTGAAAATTTCTGACTTGTGAAGGTCAAGTAATATTTATATGACATTGCTTAGGGGTTCCTCTTTACCTAGAAACTGTTGTCAGAATAATTAACACAGCAACAGTGCACAACCTGATTAAAGTGTAGATAAAGATTTATTTAGGAACAAATGTTACTTGATAGTAAAGAGGAGAGACTGAGAGAGAGAGTAGAATAAGTATGGAACTTCCAAGAAGAAACATCATATTGCCCTAAGAGTAGCAATCTGGAGACAGAGACAGACAAGGAATGACACCTAATAGGAAAGAAGGTGCTGACCTCACCATCCTATCTAATTGTCTTCTTGCTGCACGCTTCAGGGTCTTCTTCTCTTCTTCTTGGTACACCAGACATTGCCTTTTCCAACAGAAACCAGCAAGCTATCATAGGCAGTAGGAACCCTCTATCCTGTATTTCATCAAGATCCTTCCCTGCCCTAACCTTGAACAATTTTGTACTTCTGTTTTATCCACGATATCCATGTGAGCTCAGCAATATATTTCCCTCTTAAATTCTATTTATGTCTCTGCTAACTGACCAAGATGGATAGTTTAACCTGTTAGAGAAACAATGAGTTAGAGAAAAGAACTACCACCCTATAGTGGAAAATTCTAGACACCAAAAAGTAAGTGACCTTTGTTTAATGTCCTTCAGAAACCCATTCATTTCAGAACTGCCCATATCCCATCCAAGGCAGATATGATTGTGCGGTGCAAAAGGAATGTGATTGGGATTATCAAAGGGTTTTTTATTATTATAATTCTAGGATAGTGACAGGGTTCTATTTAATTGCAAACAAAGTAGTTTGAAATTGTTTTTTGTACTTTTAAATTGCCAATTTAAAAGCCAAGGGCTTGAATTTGATTGCATTCTGATGTGCTTCTGTGATTGAAAGATTCGCCATGGAATCAGTTGCCTCATATATTCACATACTGTTAGTTACATAGATACTTAATTTTCTATTTTACATGTTAGCTGAGCAAAGTGTGATGTTTGCTTTAACATAACTGTTTAGCATTCTGTTTGATAATTGTGCTGAGTATTGAGATATTAGAATGAGCCAAGTTAGTGTACACATTCAGGGCAACAACCTGCATTTCAAGGACAGACCATGACTTGGCGGCCCCCTACCATTGTGTCCTGCACAATAGACACTGATAAAGACAGGAGCTGCCAGGCCAATGGAAGAGCTGTGCTAGAGGCCAGCCGGAGCCTGAGGAAGGTCATTCTGTACATGGCAGCTTGATAATACTTCTGTCTTCTTTTTGTTTATTAGCTGAACTTGAATACAGTTTTCAGATTGAATGTTTCAGCTGCTTTGCACACTGTTTAAAACAGACCAGTAAAATGTTTGTTTATTTATTTTATTGATTTTTATCCTACCCTTCTGGCCTAGGCTGGCTCAAGGTGGCTTACAACAGAATAAAAGTTCTCATCTCTCCTTATAATAATTATCTTTTGGTTTCGTAAGATTCCATGTGCTCCCATTGGCTGTAAAATGCCCTCCCTCAGCCATTGGCCCATCAGCTGCCACTCAAGAGTACTCGCGTGCCATTGGCCGGGTGCTGGGTCTGCTCCTCTTCCCCACCCACTCCCCCTTCAGACAGATTTGCATGTCAGATTTACTGGCACACAGCTCTCTCTCCTGAGGAAGGCAGTTCTCTTGACTCCTGTGAGGGACTGTCCCCTCAGTGGCTGTTGGTAGGCAGCCAAGCTTGGTTCTGTGAGTAAAAAAACAAAGGACTTTCAGCATAACCCCCTCCCCCGCCCATAACCCCCTCCCCAATGGCCACTTTCCTGTCAGAATAAATGGAAAAAGGCTCTCTCTCCTGCTTAGCTTCAGCATGGCTGGCTGGCTAACGAGGTGGGCCAGAGACCATCAAACCATTTTCTTCAACTCCCCACTGTGCGGCTGACTTTCTCCTAGGGTTGCCAATCTCCAGGTGGGACCTGGAGATGCCCCACTGTTACAATTGACCTCCAGATGACAGAGATCAGTTCCCCAGGAGAAAATGGTTGCGTTGGAGGGTAGACTCTATGGCAGTATACCCTGCTGAGTCCTTCCACACACACCCCAAATGCTGCCCTCCACAGGATCCACCCCCCCCCCAAATCTCCAGGTATTTTCCTAATCAGAGTTGGCACCTGTACTTTCTCCTCTGTCAGTAAAAGGCCCTTTCCACGCCTATGTTGACCTTTGGGAGAAAACTCATTGGGCCCAGTCCTGATCAGGTTGCCAACTCCAGGTGGGCAATTCCTGGAGATTTGAGGGATGGAGCCTGGAAAGGGTGAGATTTGAAGAGGGGTGGCACCTCAGACAGGTATGATGCCATAGACTCCACCCTCCAATCCAGCCATTCCCTGATGGGGAACCATTGTTGCCAATCTCCAGGTGGGGGCTGGCGATCACTCAAAATTACAACTGCTGTCTAGGAGGGAGGGGGGAGGAGATGGAAAACTAAAGGTATGTTGATGGTTGGCTGGGAGGGAGATAGAGTTATCAACTCCAGGTTGGGAAATTCCTGGAGATTTGAGGGGTCGAACCTGGAGAGGGTGAGTGTTGAGGAGGGGTGGGACCTCAGACAGGTACAATGCCATAGACTCCACCCTCCAAACCAGCCACTCCCTCCTGGGGAACCACTGTTACCAATCTTGGGGGTGGGCTGGAGATCACTCAGAATTACTACTGCTCTTCAGGTAGCAAAGATCAGTTCCTCTGGAGAAAATGGTGGACTCTGTCATTATACCCTGCTGAGATTGCCACAGCAAATTGTCACTGAATGCCCAAAGCTGGGGCACTCTCCCAGAGCCTCTTCCTAGAGCTCGTTGTATTTATTTCCACAACAGGCCTTATTCCTAGTAACACATAAAACACAATTCATTACATTAATACAATTCCTGATAAATAATGATACAGTAATATAAAAACAGTGTTGAAATCAAACATAATATTAAAGTGCTAGTTACTTCATCCAAAGCTATTAATCAGTATAAAATAGCTGTCTTTACTCATCTTGTAAAGGAGGCTGGCAAAGTGAGCCTCCCAAGGGAGGGGATTCCAAAAGGCTGGCTTGATCATAGCTCTGCTTGGCTTTTGGAGAACACCAGTCTGGTGTCCACCTATGAGGGTACCTTGAGCAGGGCCTCACTGGCAGACCTTGCAGAGTGAAAGAATCTGTATGGGATCTCCTGTGATAGCTCCCAGGTGGGAGCCAGAGGCCATCAGTACTGACGCTGTTGGGCTTCAGCCATGTAGAGGTTTTTCCATCTTTGCTTTTTTCTTATTTGCTTCCCTACTTGGCACTTTGAGAAAGCTGTAACAATTCTTCTTTTGCACTTGGAACAGACCCTGTCATGTATCTGGTAATACATCTCAGAATGGCATTTGCTTTGTAAAGAGTGAAGGCTTGCTTTTCAGTTGGCAGGACTGCAACCTTCCCAGGGCAGAAACTTGCCTGGAATGGTCTCCTATTATGGTTCTGCTTGTGATTTGTGGGGCCTCAAGGAGATACTTGCTTTGCATTTGCCGTTCTGGCTGAACTTGTTAAGAGTAGACGGGAGTGAAACATAGTCGGAGACCCATTGTGCAATTGCAAAACATTTCCCTTGTTCTTAGACCCAACAGAGATAAGCACTTGTTTTAAAGACACAGTGTTCTAAGGCAGGATGCAGTGAAGGAGAATTAATGCAATGCCAGGGACCCATGGCTGCAGTTTTGTTGTCTCAACCTCCATGGGCTAGTGGAGGCAGTTTCAGGTGCTGCCAAGAAGATGGAATAGCTTGTGGTTCAGATCCAGTCAGTACATAGGCAAATGGCATGAGCCCCAATGCAAAATCTCACCAGGAAGTATAAAAGGGCAAAGTGGTGCACTTCATAGCTGAACCATTTGCTGTTATTCCTGCCGGCGTAGTCAGTGTTCCAAGAACTTCAGGGAATGCAGGTGTTTTTATTCCTCTGGCCACCTATTCATGTCCCCCAATTTATATTTCTAAAGGAAATGACTCTGGCATCTAGCAGTGGACTTTTACTCTTTCAAAAGATTCCTTCCTTATATTCTTTCCCATAGGAAGCTTGGCAACACTTACTGGTTGCTTACCGCTGCTAACTATAGTTAAATACAATTTAGAGAGGAGTTGGGGAAAACTAACATAATTGTTATAATTTCTTTACGGGAGATGTTACAGTAGTGCCCTAAAGACTGGGAAGCTGCCAAACTCTTAAGAGGGAAGAGGCAGCATATGTCCCTAGATGTAAGAGATTTGGGAAGGATTGGTAACAGTATGGGCACCCATGTGCAAAGGGCAATTATTTCTGCTCTTTATAACAGTTGGCAATGTGATATAAATGAGAAATAAAGTCCACTGTAAAATCAAGCAGAACACTTTTAGTTTGCTGCAGTATATTTGGCATTACTGACTATGGTCAATTGACCCCATTTGATCATTCAATCAACCACTGTATTTTAGAAACCACAAATGCTAATAGAGTTGTGCATCATTTGATTAAAGAAACTCTCTGCTTTCATAGCTGTAACAATTAGTTGTCTGTACAGCAAACTTTTAAAAAAAGATTCTATTTTTATATTATTCCTTTTTATAGGACATAGGCCTATCATCTGCTAGCTTAATCAGATGTAACTAAGGAATAGCAATGGGGTAATCGTCAACTAAGGCATGAAAGCATCTGTTTTAATTTTCAGTGGACTTAAAATGTGTCAGATAACTTCACAAATAAGTGAGCAAATTTCAATAAGCTAGTTACTTCAGTCATTCTTCTAGTATAATTTTTGGTATTTTCATACAGATTTGCAGTCGTGATGTGTCTGTATTAGCTTAATGTGCTATAAATTGTACAAAATGGTGACAGACATAAGAACATAATAGAAGCCAATGTTGGATCAGGCCAATGGCCCATCCAGTCCAACACTCTGTCACACAGTGGCCAAAAATACCAGGTACCATCAGGAGGTCCACCAGTGGGGTCAGGACACTAGAAGCCCTCCCATTGTTGCCCCCCCAAGCACCAAGAATACAGAGCAACACTTTCCCCAGAGTTCCTATGTATACCTTGTAGCTAATAGCCACTGATAGACCTCTGCTCCATATCTATATATCTAGTAGCCAAGGTGCCCCCTGCGTGCGGATATCTAAATCCACACATCAGGGGCACCTAGGGGCAAAGAGATTTTCCTGCACATTTGGGGCAATCCCCAGATGTGCAGAAAAATCTGAAATCTATTAAAAACTATGGGGGGGATACTTAACCCCCCCAAAAAAGTAAAAGAGCATTCCATGAGCATGCTCTGGGAACTCTGTGGTGGGCTGGCGGCTGGAAGCTGCTCAGGCCTTGCTGCCGGAGCTGGGAGGGAGAAGGAGATCGGCGGAGGAGAAGGAGATTGCCGGAGCTGAGGGGGGAGGAAGAGATCAGTGGGCCCGGTGGCTGGAAGCCGCTTGGGCCTCGCTGCCGGAGCCGGTGGGTGGGAAGCTTAGCTGTGGCCGCTTCCTCCTCAGCCCTGAGGTCTTCCTGCTTCCGGGAGCTGGGGGGATTCTCCCCCCCCAAGTATCGCGGGTCCCTCTTCTTGTGTTTATCTAATTCCCTCTTGAAGCTGTCCATGCTTGTAGCTGCCACCACCTCCTGTCGCGGTGAATTCCATGTGACAGACATGGGTGATCATGCTACAAAGGCGCACACACTCTGGAAGCTCTGCAGGCCTTGGAGCTTGCACTACCTGTGCTTTCCATTCAATCCTTATTACAGATGGGCACATACAAGCTTCATGTAAACATAGGCGGGTAGCAGAATTTATCAGTAAATGTGTTGTTCTGTTTCTAAGGGGAAATCCTAGCTTAAAGTTATGTGGGTTTTTTCCTAATCTCACTGCACATTTTGAGGTTCATACTAGTCACAGGCACAAAGCCCTAATTTTAGTCCATTTCATTCTAATTAAGAGACAGTTACAGAGCTGCCAAAGTAAATGCTTTTTTTTTTTTTTGCATTTTGTGGTACTTTCTCTGTCTTTAAAAAACTGCATCTGATGAGATGGCCTTCCACCTGTTTTGTCTAGAATAAGCAACATCTTTCTCACTATTCTCTGAAACCGTTCCCTGTATGGAACCTTGGCTTGATGACTGGCTTCACGAATTGTTGCCTCCCTCCCTCCCCCCACAACAACACAGTTGTCTTATTTTTAGCTACTATGTGATATGAATTCTCCCTAAACCCTTACCTGGAAACTCTGGCTCTTCCATGGAAACAACTGCTGAGCTTTCTCAGGAGAGGTTCAGTGATGGCCTGTGCAGTTTATAACTACAATTTTAAAATTCTGCATGCTTTTTAATTTGTGCATTTTAATTCTGATGAATGGTATATTCTGTTTATTCTGTGTCCTTCCATCTATGGCAAGAAGCTGGTTGAAACAGTAAATGCAGGAATCCTAATTGCCCCTTATTTTCAGTTACATAGCAAATTGACTCAAGAGTCTTTCACTGCAATCACTTGTACTCTCTTGTGCATTGCTTTTCAGCATTCTTTTGTCTCCATATGCTGACTCTTCTGCCTTCAAGAATTTATACATGAGAAACTGAAAACTATTGTGACACACTAACTCAGTAATTTCACAGCATCAGTGCTATGTTATTTTTTTTCAGCCATGTAGATTTTCTTAGGAAATTGATTATTCCATTTTGTTTTTCTTCTGTCTTTTTCAGACATTTACAGCCTGGTGCAACTCTCACCTCCGGAAGGCTGGCACACAGATTGAGAACATAGAAGAAGATTTCAGGGATGGCCTTAAACTTATGTTACTCTTGGAAGTTATATCGGGTAAGACAGGCATTTATACCATGGCTAAACATTTTTGGAAATTCTCAAACCTAGTAACTCTACTGGAGTACAGAAACCAATGCTTCATACTTTCCTGAAAGAAATGAAAGGATAGCAAAGATGTGTACCCATATCACTTAGTGACAAGCCTCACAAGGTTTCCTTGCCTTGCCTTGCCTTGCCGTTCCGTTCCTTTCCATGACCTAAAGTGAGTTACTCAAATTTCCAGGCAACCAAGTGAAATGATATGAAAATAAATTTTTAAAACACTCAAACAAATTTTAGGTGATTCTACTTCAGTGGGCTGGCTATTGTAGGCCCTAGGCTGCTAGCTACAGGATAAGAGCGAAGGGGCAAGAACAAGAACCCTGTGGCTCTTCCCCTCCCCCTTCTGTCTCTTGCTGCTCCGGGGCTTCAATACCTGCAAACAGAGGACAAAACAAAGTCAGCCCAGGTGATATTCAGCTGCTACTAAGCTGCTCTCAACTTCTTCTCTTGCTCCCAAAGACCCAAAAAGTAGAAATTAAAGAGATCTCCCTCTGATGCCCAGTGCCACTAATCAGCACACAAGAAGGAGAGTGCATGCAGCGCCTAATGCAATTTTTGCCCTGCTGGCAGGGTATGAGTTGTGTGCAGTGTTTCCTCTAAGCTGAGTAAGTGTGAGCTAGCTCACAGTTTTTTAGCCTCTGGCTCACACCTTTTTGTCTTAGCTTAGGGAGGATGGCTCCAGAGCAAACTAATTTATGCAGTAGCCAAATTGCTCGCTCACAACTTGAATGCCAGCAGCTCACAAAGTAAAATTTTTCCTCACAAGACTCCGCAGCTTAGAGGGAACATTGGTTGTGTGTCAGCACTTCTTGCTCAAGCAACATACACACAAGAAATAGTTTAGCTAGGGGAGAAGATAAATGATGAGCTTGTGTGTCCCTTAGCGATTTCCGATTCCCCTATACATTGTGTTATGGCCCTGTGGTGCTTTCAGTTTTGTTTCCCTTTAGAAATACTAAAAACCTGGGGGAAAACAGAATAAATAGGCAGTTCTTCTTTTCTTACTGATCTAAATGGCTCAGGGTTCAAAGTGCTGGAAAAGTGCAAGATCTGTAATGTGTGCTCTAATGGCTGCCAGCGACTAGCTGAGTGGAGTCCCTTGTGGGTTGGGTTTTTTTTGTTTTTGCTTTGGTCTTGTTTATCTTGTTAGCAAAGAGCTCACTCATGCATAGGGAAGCTGATGAAAGCTAAGAGGAAGTCATGTACACACCATGATAGGAGGAGCGTGAATGATTGAAGGGAGGATGTCTCCACTCCAGGGTGTTTCACCCTCCTCCTCCCCATTCTTTGGTATCATATTTTTGTATCCTACCCTTCACCTCTCACTCTCTCTCTGGTGTATCCTGTGGGAGTTTATACACTGAAGCATTTTAGTTGTGTGTCCTCCCTTTTCTGTATGACTCCCCCTATTTTGTACAAAAACCAGCTTGTAAAGTTCTTCTCTATTTAGCAATATGGGTTCACAGACATACCCTTGACATGCATCTGTGATCCCTTTTGAAAGTGTAGGACAAGCACCCACTTTGTTGTGGGCATCGTGTGGAGAATAATGCCATGGCTGCAGAAAGGGAGTCAATAGGGACTTGTCAGAAGTTGAATGGGGCTGTTGTTGTGTCTCTCTCTCTGCTTTGGTTTTAGTTGCCTTTGGCAGCAATTCAAAGTAAACGCCAACTGTAAAGGCTGGACATGAAGTGTTTTGAGACACAAAGGTAAGGAACAGAAGGGAAAGTAAGAATGGATGAGGACATATTCCCTTGTAGTGCAAGTGAGTCCTATGTAATGGTGCCCCCACCCCTGAAAATAAATACTTACATTATTCTATAGCCTTTGCTGTTGGCTGTTAGCGGTAGGACACACTCGTGCAGTTTAAAGTGGAACATGGCGAAACAACATAAATACATCTAGGCATGTGTTTCATTAGCATATGCTTCTCACACGTTAAAAAAAATCTGCTGGGAAGAAGTAATCAGTATAGGGTACTGCATTTCTTACTCCACTGTCCTACTTTTAATTACAAGCAATTTCTTAGTATTTTTGTAGTAACTATTATTTTTATTTGCTATTGATTTAGCACAATCATAATGTGCAGGGCATTTTAGAAAGCACAAGAAGATGGGACCTTGTCCCAAGGAACATGCAGTCTAAAATGTGAGACCCAAGAAACAACCAAGGCAGGAGAGGGAGGTGAAGATGGCTGTAAAAAGGAGAAGAATATGTGTTAATTTCAGTTCCATGTAGTTAGCTGTAGTTTCAGCAGGTAAGGGAGAAACTGAGGGGTTTTGTGAAAGGGTTCATGCTAAAGATGGGTTTTAAAGAGGGATGGGAATGAAATGAGAGGGGTGCAATAATATAGGTGTTCTGGGAGACAATTGAGGCATAAGGAATAGCCAGAGTTAAAGAACATAGTTGTTTGGAGGAGCAAAATAATAGAGGATGACAAAACTAGATGAGTGAAGGACATGGGCAGGGATGTTTCAGGATATGAGATCAGGGTGATAAGGGAGGCAAGGCCATCAGTATGATTATAGACAATAAAGCAAAGCATTTCAATCATTTGGTTTTGTTTCAGCTGAATTCCAGTAAAAGCTCAATGTGAGGGAGTTGCATATTAATTTTAGGGCCATTCTCCTCATTCAGAAAAAAAAGCACATAACACCACTCATCTAAAACTGTAGCACTTCCGAGTGTAGGCAGGTTGCTCCCCTGTGCAAATACTAGTTGTTTCTAGAAAGCTATCATGTTTAGAAAAGGCAGACAAGGGACCTACAAGGATCTGCAGGGTGCATCTCATTTCCTGTCCCCAATATTTCCTCTTTCTATTTCCTGAAAGCCCATGTAGCCTGTCCTGTTTTCCTGCCTCCTTCTCTCATTCCCACCCACCAGCCAACCTACCTTCATCTGACTCCCTGTATTCAGTTTTTCGTCCTTCCCTTAACCTGGAAGCCTCTGCCCAGGAAAACTAGGTCCCTGTTAAGTAGTACTGACTGCCAGTCTGCACCAGCCCCACTTGTGTGATGCTAGCTAGGTTGCACAGTGGAGTACCAGCAAGTACTTACTGTCCCCAATGAACTTGCCCACACTATGTCCTCTTTTCCTCCTCCTGGCAACTCACATGTCCCCACCTTTCCCTGCTTCATTTTCTCCTTTCTACCCACCAACCCACCTACCTACCTTTTATCTACTCCCCACCTTCAGCTATATTTATTATATATTTGCTTCATTTATACCCCACCTTTCTCTACAATGGGGACCCAAAGCAGCTTACATCATTCTCCTCTCATCCATTTTATCATTACAACAACTCTGTGAGGCAGGTTATAGGGGTTGCCAACCTTCTGGTGGCACCTGGAGATCTCCTGCTCTTACAGTTGATCTCCAGATGACCAAGATCTGTTCCCCTAAAGAAAATGGCTGCTTTGGAGGATGGACTCCATAACATTATACTCTACTGAAATCCCTCTCCTCTCCGACCCCCTGTCCTCAGGCTCCACCCCTAAAATCTCCTGGTATTTCCCAACCCAGAACTGGCAACCGTATAGGTTAGGCTGTGTTTCCATGGCAGAGTGGTGATTTGAACCTGGGTCTTCCAGTCCCTAGTCTGAAATGCTGACCATTGCAACACACTGGCTTTTGTGGCATGGCTGCTGTTCAACAGTAGCAAGTAGCCAGGTCTGGGTGAGTCATGCAAGATTTTCTTCGTGGTCTCTGCATCACAGCTCTGGGATATAGTGCGCCTGGGCTGACCCCAATGGGTAGAAATTGAAAGCAAAAGGATTTTCATGCCTGCTCCCCCATCACGGGAGGGGCACAACAATCCCACCAGTTTTCTTCTGACCGCTGTGCTGTTTGGACCCTCTCCGCTCCGGTCGGTAGTTTTCTTCTTCTTTTGACTACTTGGGCCTTTCTTTTCTTTCTCTTTGGGTTACCAGTAAGAAATTCTGTTAGGACTATCTTTCCAGGGAGTACTCTGCTTTGGCAGACTTCCCTTACCCCCTGCCTATAGCCAAACGGTGGGGCTTCTTCAAGCGGTGTTTGAAGTGTGGCAGTAAGATTCCCACCCCCCCAACAGACACTTTCTTTGCCTGTTGTGCCTCAGGGAAGTCCACCGAGTGGACTTCTGCACCCACTGCTTGAAGTTCTCAAGGCAAACGAGGAAGAATAGCAGTGCTAGACTACACACTGCTCTGTTGGAACTAGCCCTTTCGCCGATGACGTCATCTCAAGATACGTTGGGGCATGCTTCGATGTCGACGACTGCCTTGGGATCAACTACCGTGCTGTCCCCGGCATTGGCCCACACTGATGTCGACTGACTGATGCTGAAGTGCTTGGTCCCAACTTTTTAAAATTATTTTTAATTTTATTTTATTGAGAAACAACAACAATAATAAATATTTAGGTCATAAAAATGAACAGAAACAAACTGTAAGGATCTTGCTGCATAAAAATACATTGATGTATAAAGAGCAACCATCAGAAATGCTGAAGAGCAACTGTTAAGAGGAATCACATTCCAATAATTGTTGTACTACCTTTGTTAATTAGGAAGACACAGTCAGTAGTTTAGAACCTTAGGGTAAATTTCAGGAGCCGTGTACTATTTTTACCTGCTACTAGATAGAACTAGAAGGAAAGCCAGGAAGAATAAGTTGGTCCCAACTCCTCAGTTTGAAGCCCATACTCCCACCAAAAAACACCGGGAGGGCAAGGACACCAGGCCTATTAAGCACAAGAAACATAAGAAGGGCTCCCCTAGTAAAGTTTCCGTTAACTCCGTGTCGACAGTCAGAACTGACTCCTGTACTTGGGGCCACCTCGCTTGACTCATCAGGCCTTGGCCAGCTACAAGGTACACCATCCTCACCTTTGCTGCGCCCAATCCAGCTCACAGATACTGAGCAAGACATGGACTTGACTCAAGTCTCCTGATCCTCCAGTGTTGAGAGCCTTCACTCAGGACAAGGAACTCATGCACTTGCGCATCCCTCCCCATATTGGCATTGGCGGAGGAGCTTAACCTCTTCTTTGCCCGTTTTGACGTGGAGCCACCGGGGACAGCCACACTACAGTCATCAGCCCACGGTGGCCCCTACTTCACGGTGGAAGAGCATGAGGTGAGGCGTACGCTGAGGTCTGTGAATCCGAGGAAGGCAGCTGGACCTGATGGTATCACTGGATGGGTGTTGAAGGAATGTGCAGACCAGTTGGCAGGGGTCCTTACTAAGATCTTCAACTGGTCCTTACATCAGTCTATTGTCCCGTCTTGCCTAAAGTCCTCAATTATTGTTCCCCTGCCCAAAAAGTCTACAATTAACAGCCTAAAGGACTATAGACCAGTTGTACTCACTCCGGTTGTGATGAAGTGTTTTGAGAAATTGGTACGTAGTCATCATTTCGTGCCTTCCATCCATACTGGATAGTCACTAGTTTGCATATAAGGCAAACAGATCCACAGAGGATGCCATCACTACCACTCTCCATACTGCTCTGTCACATCTGGAGCAGCCGGGGAGTTATGTGAGGCTGTTGTTTGTGGACTTCAGTTCTGCCTTTAACACCATCCTCCCACACAGATTAGTGCACAAATTGGAGGGCCTTGGACTCTCCAGTTCCATATGTTCCTGGATCTTGGACTTTTTGACAGCCCGCCCACAGAGGGTTAGAGTAGGGTCTCATATGTCCACAGTCCTTACCCTTAATACCGGCTCTCCACAAGGCTGTGTGTTGAGCCCCCTGCTCTATACCCTCTACACACAGGACTGTACCCCCACTCACCCCAGCAAAACTATCATCAAGTTTGCTGATGACACCACTGTGGTGGGGCTCATCTCTGGGAATGACGAGTCTGCTTATCGGGATGAGGTGGAACGGCTTTGTGTTTGGTGTGGGGAAAATAATTTGATTCTCAATACTACCAAGACCAAGGAATTGGTGGTGGACTACAGGAAGAACAAAACGGAAATTAAGCCACTGTTTATTGGCGGAGAATGTGTGGAGAGGGTGGCTACTTTTAAGTTTTTGGGAGTGACTATTGAGCAAAATCTGACTTGGAGCGTTAACACCACTGCTCTGGTGAAGAAGGCCCAGCAGAGGCTTTATTTTCTCAGACTCTTAAAGAAAAACAACTTGAGTGAGAAAACACTGATGTCTTTCTATCGTTGCTCAATAGAAAGCATTTTATCATACTGTGTCTGTGCCTGGTTTGCCAGTTGTACGGCTGCGGATAGGAAGGCACTCTAGAGAGTTACCACCACAGCTCAGAAGATCATTGACTGCCCTCTCCCATCCCTGGAACAACTGTACAGTTCTCGATGCTTGAAAAAGGCAAAGAACATTTTGCAGGACTCATCACACCCTGAACACTCCTTGTTTGAATTGCTGCCTTCGGGCAGAAGATACAGGACAATTAAAACAAGGACAAATAGATTAAAAAACAGTTTTTATCCAAGAGCCATTATTGCCCTAAATGCTGTATGAGATTGGAATTGGGGACATCAGTGGTTTAGTTGCTATGTGAACTTTAGGGGAGCTATGAAGCAGTTGTGAATGGCTGTGTGAGCGCGCATGATTATTGTTGTAGATTACTGAAATGATTGCACTTTTAATTTAGTTGTGCTATGTACAATGACAATAAAGTATTATTATTATTATATTGCTCGTTTATCGACGATCGAGAACAACCCTCGGGGCTGTTCCGTCCACCACCAGCCCCTTGGGATCAATGACAATGGCAGTATTTGTATGGGGTGTAGCCACTGTCAGCCAACATGCCCTGGCTCCCACCACGTATGCTGATGGAATGGGATTGCCAGTCTGCCTCTTCCAGGCTGTCCTGATACCAAGAACCTCCACAGATGTTGGAGCTCCTGCCACCCCAGCTGTCGGTACTGACAGGCAAATGACATAAGCAGACCCCTGCAGCAACTCGGGCAGTAGCACAGTCGATACCGACACAATCAGTACCGAAGTTCCCGATAACATTCTCAGATCCTTTGGAACATTCTGCCTCTTCAGTTTCCTCGCAACACTTGGGATGAGAACCAAGAAGTGTCGGAAGATCTTCCAGTATCTCCCTCTGAGGATCTGAAGTCTTATGGGGAGTTCATTAAGCAGATGGCTCATACCTTGGCACTGTCAATGGTTCAACCGCCACTGACAGTTACTGATATGGTCTTTGACATTGTTCAAATGGACATTTCTACAGCTGCTGCCCTCCCCATTACATCAGTCCTGCTACAAGTGGCTAAAGCCCCGTGGGTGCATCCAGCTTCTACTCCTATCTCCAGCTGCGGGATTGACCACATGTACAAGGTCCAGGAGTCTGGCACTGAGTTTTTCTTCACCCACCCCAAACCAAATTTGATTGTAGTATCCTCCAAGGGCAGGTACACTCAGTCCTCACCCCTGATAAAGAAGGAAATAAATTAGATTCTTTCAGGAGGGAGTTTTATTCAGCTGGAGCTGGGCAGGTATCATTATGCCCTTTGAGAGCACTTGTCTGAATCCATAGCATCCCTCCCTGAGGACCTCAATCACCAAGCCAGACGACTACAGAAGGAGGGTATGATCCTGGCCAAACATCAGCTCAACTCAGCCAAGCATATGTTGGACATAGCAGCTAAAACACTCACCTCTGCAGTGGCTCTATGGCGCCATGTGTGGTTGTGCATCACTTCCTTGCAATAGGATACAAAGGCTTTTGTGGAGGACCTTCCTTTTGAAGGAGAAGGCCTGTTTAGCTCTACAATGGACTCTGTCCTGCAAGACTTAGATAAGAGCATCAAGACGTCCCACAATTTGGGAATCTCCTCGGCCCCCAGACAGTCCAGGTCCAAAACCTGGAACAAGTCTTGGTTATGCAGAGCCTCCCTCCTGAGATGCAGTGGCAGAGATCACCAAGTACATCTTCCCGCCAGTATGGAAACAAACCTCTATTTCCATCCACTCCTCAATCCAGGCCTAAGGCCCCCAAAGCCCTGAAGCAAAGTCTTTGACTCTGTTCTCCCTCTCATCTTGTGGCACTCCACCTGTCCCCTCCCGTACCTATTTGCATGGGAGAGGATAACATCAGACAGGTGGGTCCTCTCTGTCATAACGGAGGGTTACCTTATAGACTTCCTTCAAGTCCCTATGAATTCCAACTTTGTAGTCACTCCGCAGTTGACCATGCTGCTGGACAAAATACAGAACCTCATACACAAAGACGCCATAGAACCGGTTCCTCCCTCACACGGGTGCCATGGCTTCTATTCCCATTATTTTACAGTCCCCAAGAAGGACGGAGGCCTCTGCCCTATCATGGACCTCAGGAATTTCAACCATTTCATAGTCTACAAAAAGTTCAGAATGACAACCCTATAGTCTGTCCTTCCTCTCCTCAAACAAGGGGCGTGGATGGTGACTCTGGACTTATGAGACACCTACTTTCATGTAACAATTCATCGCGCACACAGGAAGTTTTTGCACTTCGCAGTGGGGAATCACCATTATCAACAGAAGGTCCTCCCCTTCGGGTTGTCCACAGCCCCCCGTGTATCTACAAAGATGGTGGTGGTCGTGGCCACTCACCTTCATCTTCAAGTCGTATGTATTTTTCTGTACATCGACAACTGGCTGCTGCAAACTCAGAAGACACCCTCCTCCAGCATATAGACCTCATCCTAGGGTCCTTGAAAGAATTGGGTCTTTGTGTGAACCGCAGAAAATCAATGCTCTGCCCTTCCCTGAAAGTCCAGTTCAAGACTGGATTCCAGTGTTTGCAAGGCCTTTCTTCCCCCAAAAGGGTGGAAGATATCATAGCTTTCATCTGTCTCTTACGCTATCAACAGGATGCCTCAGCGAGGCAGATCCAACACCTTCTGGGGATGATAGCAGCCACTACGTCAGTAATCGTATTCGTCAGGCTACACATGCAACCACTCCAGTTGTGGTTCCTGAGACAATTTCGACCTCAGCAACAACCCCAGTCACAGCACTTTATCACCCCCTTCCAGGTGTGGACCTCCCTGGAATGGACCTCAGAAGTTACTTGCAGGGTCACCTTTCCACCATCCTGCTCCATCCATGACAATCACAACGGACTCATCCCTCTGGGGATGGGGCGCACACCTGAATTGCCATTGTGTGGGAGCCAGATGGGAGACTTCTGTGGCCCACAGGCACATAAATTTTCTAGAGCTCCTAGCCGTTCGTTATGCTTTCCGGTCTTTCCACCACCTAGTGACCCATCAAAACCTTCCACTTGTAGCAATATTGATGGACAACACAACAGTGTCGTGTTATATCAATCGCCAGGGCAGTACAGTGTCAAGAGGGCTTTGCAGGCTGGCTCTGGAAATTTGGGACAAGTGCCAGTCCTGGAATGTCTTTCTGGTGGCAGCTCACCTTCCTAGTTCATTAAATGTGACTGCAGATTTCCTGAGTGGGAGGGAGTGTCTCTACATAAGTGGGAACTCAATTGGAAACATCTCCAACTGATGTTCGACAGGTAGGGACATCCAGACGTGAATGTTTTTGCAACAAGGCAGAACAAGAAGTGTCATCTGTTCTGCTCGAGGGTGGAGATGGACCCTCTCTCCCTAGGGGATGGTCTCCTCTACCTCTGGTCCCATCAGTACCTGTATCTGTTCCCACCAATCCCTCTACTCATCAAAGTGCTCCACAAGGTGATGAAGGAGGCTCCCCGATGCATCCTCGTGGCTCCTTGGTGGCCTCAACAGCACTGGTTTCCCACTCTGCTTCACATGTCAAAGGGCTTCTTCATTCACTTCCCAACGGTGCTGGATCTTTTCCTCGCTCAGGAGAATATGGTGCTGTACCATGATGTGCCGCATCTCAGACTCACAATGTGGAGGATCCTGTGAACACTCTCTGAGACAGGGTTCATCATGTGTTATTGAACTGTCGTAAACCCTCCATTCGTAGCTTCTACGATGGAAAGTGGAGAAAGTTTTTGTCCTACCTTAAGGAGGTTGGTGTGCCTCCTCTGCCTTTGGACTTCGTTGCTGTTTTTGGTTTTTGTTGTTGTCCCATTTGGACCAAGGTCTCAGCTATGCTTCGGTGCTGGTGTACTTGGCAGCTATTTCTGTTCACCACCCTCTGGTTGAGGACTATTCAGTTTTTACCCACCCGCTTACCAAGCATTTTCTTAAAGGTCTAGTTCGCCTTTTTCCTCCGTCATGGCTCCCCACGCCGGCTTAGGACTTACCTTTG
Organism: Gekko gecko; assembly: GCA_029375565.1. NCBI lineage: Eukaryota > Metazoa > Chordata > Lepidosauria > Squamata > Gekkonidae > Gekko > Gekko gecko. The sequence goes on along the minus strand of JAPDNY010000003.1, from coordinate 161,445,986 downwards.
GTGTTGGCCAGGCTTTCAGGGAAACCCTTCGAGCCAATGGCTACTCGCAGTTTACAGTTTCTCTCATGAAAGATGGCCTTCCTTGTGGCCATTACGTCGGCACGTATGGTGAGCGAGCTTTCGGGTTTTGATGTGACTCACCCTACCTGTTTTTTCATCACGAAGGGGTCACCCTGGCCCCAGATGTCTCCTTCCTTCCCAAGGTCCTGTCGGAGTTTCACCTGTAAGCTGAGATAATTCTTCCTGTGTTTTTTTCCTGCCCCGAAGGATGATGCACACACTAGATGTTAAGCGGGCTCTGCTCTTTTACTTGGGCAGGACGAGGGTTTTTCGCAAGTCTCCGTCCCTTTTCATCGCAGAGAATAACAAAACCTCAAAAAGCAACTGTGTGTTAAATTTTCCACAAGATATTCACAGAGGAGACTTCATTTAAAGTGAAATGCATCTATTGTCTGAAGTAAATCTGTCCATATGATCCGTCATATGAAAATGCAGTAGCCAAAGAATAAATATACAGAATAAATATACAAAATAAATATACAAAAAGTCCAACACTTTTCCTAGGTAATTTTTTCAGTGTTTTAGACCTTTGGTCCTTCCTCAAGAACAAAGAATTGTAAAAAGTACAAAATGCAATAACATAACAGACATTCAAAACCAACAGTATTTCATGAAGAATAATCACAATATTACAAAAAAACCCACTTTTACATTATGAACTTCATTACATTGTTGTTATCACTGTTACATACAGTCTCAAAACTAGAGTCACATACCAACTGTTGAGAGTCTCATGCCATCTTTTTATAAGATAATGCTTTTCTATTATTCTGCAAAAGAGAGTTCCTCCTTAAAAATTTTCCTTAAAATTTAAGAAGAAGAAGAAGGATTTATACCCCACCCTTCACTCGGAGTCTCAGAGCGGCTTACAAACTCCTTTCCCTTCCCCACAACAGACACCCTGTGAGGTAGGTGGGGCTGAGAGAGCTCTGACAGAAACCCTTCTTTTTCAAGAACGCCTCTGACAGAACTATGGCTTGCCCAAGGTCATCCAGCAGCTGCGAGTGGAGGAGTGGGGAATCAAACCCGCTTTTCCCAGATTAGAGTCTGCACACTTAGCCACTACACCAAACTGGCTAGAATCAGCACAGTGTATGGATCGCAAAACAAGTATAACATATACTCACTCTGCATTGGGCTAGGTCTCCTTAGCTCTACCCAGCACCCCTAAAGGTTGCTTCAATGTATCAGGACCAAAACATGCCTCAGAGTATCCAGTCTACTGAATCTATTTCATGTAACTAAACTGAATACAGCTTGTTGTTCCTTGCTGGCACTTAAAGTTGTAGATGCCCATTACTATATTTGAAACAAAATAATTAAAGTTACCAGCTCCATGTTAAAAAAATTCCTTGAGATGGCCAGCCTAATAAGTCTGTTACATGAGTCTAAGTTGGCTACAGCTAAATAACCTTTACAAACGTCTAAATTGCTATAGCATCTGAGGAAGGACCAGAGGTCTGAAACACTGGAAAAATTACCTAGGAAAAGTGTTTGATTTTTTTGTATATTTATCTTGTATATTTATTCTTTGGCTTCTGCATTTTCCTATGACGGATCATATGGACAGATTTACTTCAGACAATAGATGCATTTCACTTTAAATGAAGTCTCCTTCGTGAATATCTTGTGGGAAATTTAGCACACAGTTGTTTTTTGAGGTTTTGTTATTCTCTGCTACTTATTACTGTGTGCTGCACTTTTGTTGTTGTAAACCCTATTCATATCCCCAGATTGTATTTGATCCATCTAATAAACATGCAGAGGTTCCAGATGCAAGAATGACATTATAGTTTGCATAAAATCTCCAGTGTCCTTGTCAGACTCGGGCCCTTAATTTGTGGTTATTTATCTCTGTAATGTAATTCTTCGTATTGTAACGCTTTGTATTGCTAATGCTTAGTTTTGCTTAGCACATCTGGCTTTGCTCTCAGCCTCTTATTGCCTTGCCCTCGCCTGACATGTAATTTCTATGTGGTGTGTGCGTGTGTGAGTGTGAATGTCTGTAGTTTTAATGATGCGCTGAATTTTAAGTCTTCTGAATGCAGCCCCCAAGATGTTCTCAGGGCTTAGCCTGGGAGTCAACCTTGGGAGAGAGATAAGACTTTGGGAATAGCTAGTTGGGTCTTATTACTGTCATGACCTATAGTAACGCTGGTGTGAGTGATGTATGCTTGGAATGTGGGCCTTACACTTTGATATCCATCCTCTTATTTGGCCTCGCCAGTCCTGACGAAGACACTCACCTTTACAGAAGTCCAAATCTTGCCAATAAACCTTAACTGAGGAATATTGCGTGAAGGGTGGTTTCTCTGGAAGCCTGACAGTCCTGTCGGTTAAGTTTGTGGTTTTGCCTCAAAAGTTCCATTAAAAGTAAAAGTTGTATGTACATTTTTATACTGAGATAGAATCATAGAATGTTAGAGTTGGAAGGGATCTTGCAGGTCATCTAGTCCAACCCCCTGCACTCTGCAGGAGCATAGCCGAAAGATAGCCCTGCGTACCTACAACATACCCAAAAGATGGTCATCCAGCCTCCACTTGAAAACGTCCAGGAAAGGAGCATCCACCACCTCCCGAGGCAGACTGTTCCACTGCTCAACCACTCTTACAGTTAGGAAGTTTCTCCTGATATCTAGCCGGTAATGACTCCCTTGTAATTTCCACCCATTAGATCTAGTCTTGCAATCCGGAGCAAGAGAGAATAGATCTGCTCCATCTTTTACATGACAGCCCTTCAAATACTTAAAGACTCCAATCATGTCCCCTCTAAGTCTTCTCTTTCCCAGGCTAAACATACCCAACTCTTTCAGCCTTTCCTCATAAGACTCTGATTCCAAGCCTCTCACCATCCTGGTTGCCCTCTTCTGGACACACTCGAGCTTGTCAATATCCTTCCTAAAGTGTGGTGCCCAAAACTGGACACAGTACTCCAGGTGAGGCCTAACCATAGCAGAATAGAGTGGAACTACCACCTCCCGTGATCTGGACACAATGCTTCTGTTAATGCATCCTAAGATTGCCAGGCTATGATCATGTTCATAGGGGGGAAATGACATGCATTTTCTTTTTGTTTTCTCTGTCCAGGTGAACGTTTGGCTAAACCCGAAAGAGGCAAAATGCGAGTGCATAAAATCTCAAATGTGAACAAAGCTCTTGATTTCATTGCTAGTAAAGGAGTCAAATTGGTATCTATTGGAGCAGAAGGTAAGCAGGAACACTTTCTATTTGGAGACACAGATGTGTGATGTGAAACAAGGTTACTCCCATAGTCAGCAGATCTGGCCCTCTCATTTCAGGTCTTGTCATTTACTTACATGACTATGATTTTGTGACCACTTTCTTTGGGGTAAATTCAACATACTTCTGGCAATTCAGTTTTTGAGCTTTGCCAGGGATACTTCAGCAAAGGAGCATAGTATAGACTGAGCTCATTTGCAAGTCTGGTTCCACCGAGTTCTCCAGCATCTAGTTTTTGATGAAGTCCAGAAGTGTGTGTGGAATAAATTGGCACTAAATATTTGACATAGTGCATTGTCTGTCTATTATCTATCTATAAATGTGCTTCATAAGGACTAGAAACCATAAGGTTCGGGGTGGAGTCAGGGTTGTCTAGAAATTGTGCTTGTATACTTCAGGCAGAAGTATGTTCTTCTACTCCTGCACCATTATTCTGTTTTGAGTTGTGAAAGTTGTGCTTCAGTTCACTTTAGAATAAGAATTTGTAATGGTTACCTCATTCTTGCACCTGGAATATTTGCATGTTTATTAGATGGCATTCCAAAAACCAAGCACAATTGAAAGCACTTAACATCGTGAGTGATTACAAACTCAAATATTTGTGTGTATAACATAGGTAGAGACCCCAAATTTCTGTGTTAGTTGGCAATCAAAGATGACTCTCATAGATTGGTTTAGCTGTGTTCATGAAGTTTTGATGGTACTCTTTAATATCAAGGGTATGGGCTGTAACTGGGCCAACATATATCTATATTGGTTTGAGATAAGAGAAATAAATTACATTCATGTAACATGGGTCAGATTAACCTAAACTGTTCCTGGTGATATAAGAATAAATTTAAGCAGAGTGTGTGGATTACCATTCTGCTTCACTTTGTATCAAGATAATATCACAGCATTTAAGTGGCCCTCTGGCCACTGCTCCCAAGTATGGTGATGGCCCAGTGAGAACGACTGTAAACTTTTCCAGACTATGAATTTTAAGGGACTTAAATTAAGACTTTAAAAAGCTGTCATGGCTGTAAACTAGAAAATAAAAATCAATGAGGCAGACAAAATGTTATTATGGTTCAGGCTGAATGAGCCACATTAAGTAGGTAGAGCTAAGGTAGAAAAGTATTCATTGGTTGCTCTATTAGTAGAAAAAACACTTAAGTCACTTTAGCAGCAGATTCCCCTGATATGGCATATTTAGCCATTGAAAGTGTTCAGTGCCCCATGGCTGTCAATCTTCTTGGTTTCAAAATATCCTCCACAAACCAGCAATTATAAGTCTGAGGATATGGGAATGTAAAGTGTATCTTGTGTTGCAGTTATCAAAACTGCTTTCTAGGCTGTGAAAAAGGAAGAGTATAAAGTATTGAGGAACAGCCAATGAATGCTTTAAAAAACCTTAAAGACATTATCTTTGTACTGTTGAAATCAGTAGTAACACTGCTGTTTACTTCCAAAACAATGGGTAAAGCTGAGGTTTCCTGATCAAAGGGTTGTACTTGAAACTAGGTTAAAGGAAGCTGTTTTCCTTTTTTTGCTGCTGTGGTTTGTAACCTGCTGTCTATCTGCACACAAGCTTCTTCAACATACATTCTGATATATATGCACACTTGATTGCTAAATGAACTATATTATAAATAAATGAACTATATGAACTATATTAAATGAACTATCTTATTTTCAGTGCTATTAGGATGAGGAAATATGGGCTATTTATTCTGCTGACTCTTACTGGCATTTCCAGCATATAAAAAATTATTAGCTTCTCTTGGGCCCTGATCCTAAGTGCTACCTTAGATGCACATATGTGAGAACAGAGTTACTCTCAAGTAATGGTAATATGACAGCCTCAGCTGATGTCTCTTAAATGTGGAGCAATACAAAGACGCTATTGAGTCAAAGTGACCTTGTATGTCAGCATTAAAAACGGGTGGCTATTTATTTCATTCTTCCTCCCACTCATAATGGATGAAGTGGGAGAGCGACTGACAGAGTGCTGTTCCATTTTACCTCACATTATATATGACAGTCAGATCTGTTGAAGCCAAAGCTGTTACAATCATGTTCAATCTTATATAATATTTGGGCTGTCACATGGGCTTTATATAGTTCTTCAGCTCGAAGCTTGTTGGCCCTCTAAGGCAACTGGTTGCCTGCTGTGTGAAACAGGATTTGGGGACTAGATGGACCACTGGTCTGATCCAGCAAACCTCTTCTTATGTTCATTGTGGTCGCTGCAGGTCATGAACTGCTTAAGCTAGCCTCTCTGTAAACATCTCATTTTAGTAGTTTGCTGTGCAAGTATGAAGAGTGGATTAGATTAACTGCAAGGCCCTGCGGTTGTGCAAAATTCGGTGATGGCATAGCATTGTGGCTGCAGCAGCTCAGGGTATTGCAACATTGCTAGTTTTGTGACGAGATGTGCAAGGCCTTGCAGAAGTGAGGGATGGGTGAAGAAGGACACAAAAGTAGGACAGGTGAATGGCAAGACTAGTTTTTGGTATACCCGTGTCAATAGGAAGGAGGAATTTACATTGAAGCACTGGTACAGTTGCAACCCTGTGTAAATGCTAGTAGGATAATACTAAAAATCTTGGTTACATTGACTCCAGAGGTGACATTGCCAGGTATTTGGGTTTAAATAGTTTGTAGCTTGCACAATCTGGGGCAACCACAATGCTCATTATCTTTTAATATATCAGTGGGCACCCCTGCTCTAGCCACTACACCACGCTGGCATTTCAGATGGCTTAATTTATATGAAAAAAGCTAAAGCTGTCAGTCAATAAATGGGTGGTACATGGATGGCCATTCTGTCAAAGAATGCAACATTTTTTCCTCCCTTGGGTTTAAAAGTGCAGTTAATTCTCTTGATTGAAAAGTCATGGTGATGATGAAGGGATATTAGACACAAATCCTAAGAGAGCAGCTTTGAGCTCTTACAAAGGAAAGCCTCTTTCTCTCCCCCTCCTCCCCCTCCCTCCCCCTCTGTCCATAATGGTACTATCAGCATCTTTTACCCCTTCAGGGTGGCTAGTGACTGTGCCATCTCTGAAGGTTAGTTTGAAGTTCCAGCATGAGGAAATAGGGGCCCTTTCTGCACACACAGTTTACTGCCGAGAATCCAAACAGTTGAGCTGTTAAGCTTCACTTCTGATTTCTTTGCCTGCCGTCTGCATATACTTTTATTCTCTGTTTGATTCATTCTGCAGCTACAACAGAAAAGTGCCATTTTTCTTAATTGGTGTGAGAACAGCACTTGTGACGTCTGGGGTTGGTCCAATTGCCACCGACTTGGCCAAGTGTGTGAGCAAGGGATGGGGCACACTGCACCCTCCCCTTTCTTTCATTTCCTCCCTGCTCTCACACCTCCTTTAGCTAGCTGCCGCTGGAGTACTCCAGGCATGCACAAACTATAGAGAGATGTCAGCTCGGCGGCTGGCTGGCTGATCTTTCAGGAGGGGTGGTGTCCCAAGGATTCTAATTTAAAACAAAACAAAACAAAACCCCAGATGGGCCTTCAAGCCTGTCATTCCTTTTAATACATCCCCCTCCAAGTTGTGTACAGATTGGCTTTGGGGAAGGGGGAAAAGATCCCTCCCAAGGGTCCAATGTACAAAGGCGGGAAGGAGTGTGTCAAATGGCTCCCCTGCAAGTTAGAAGCATCAAACTCGTGGAACTCCCCTCCCCAGGGCTGCCCCTCTACCTGCCCTCCAAGTTGTGTGAAGATTGACTTTGGGGAAGGGGGAAAAGATCCCTAGGGTCCAAAGTGCCAGCCAAGAGGGAACAGACTGGGAGAAAGCAAACCTGGGGGAGATGTGACAAAAGAAAGGAGAGGTGGAAAAACGGGTGGAAACAGCCAAAGATATGGGTGGTATCACACAGTCTGAGGTAAGATGTCTGCTTACATTACCTATGACTCAGAAGCGGATCAGTCTTTAAGTCTGCCGCAAAAGCACTCTTGGATACCCCGGGGCAACACTGTACTGACTCCAAAGTCACCATTGAATGGCCATAAAAGTATGCAGAAATTCCAGAAAGACCCGACGCACACAGAAAGTGAAAGCACGATGCAATGGAGAGTGTGATTAACAGCTCCACAAGAACACTGGGAAAACACACGGGTGCCCATAATTCCTAGAAGTTGTTCAGGGTGGTGAAAACCAGGGAGGATTGTGAGGCACTCCAAAGGGATCTGTCGAGGATGGGTGAGTGGGCGTCAACATGGCAAATGGGGTTCATTGTGGCCAAGTGCAAAGTGATGCACATTGGAGCCAAAAATCCTAAATATAAATACACATTGATGCAGTCCGAACTGGCAGAGACTGACCAAGAGATTGATCTTAGAGTCGTAGTAGATAACTCAGTGAAAATGCCTAGACAGTGTGTAACTGCAATAAAGGCCAACGCTATGCTGGGGATTATTAGGAAGGGAATTGAAAACAAATCAGCCAGTATCATAATGCCCCTGTATAAATCATTGGTGCAACCTCATTTGGAATACTGTGTACAGTTCTGGTCACCACATCTCAAGAAGGATATTATAGCATTGGAAAAAGTGCAGAAAACGGCAACTAGAATGATAAAAGGGTTGGAACACCTTCCCTATGAAGAAAGGTTAAAACGCTTGGGGCTCTTTAGCTTGGAGAAATGACGGCTGAGGGGTGACATGATTGAGGTTTATAAGATTATGAATGTGATTGAGCAAGTTGAGAAAGAAGTATTTTTCTCCCTTTCTCACAATACAAGAACTTGTGGGCACTCCATTAAATTGCTGAGCAGTCGGGTTAGAACAGATAAAAGGAAGTACTTCTTCACCCAAAGAGTGATTAACATATGGAATTCACTGCCACAGGAGGTGGTGGCAGCTACAAGCATGGACATTTTCAAAAGGGAATTAGATAGACATATGGAGAGAAGTCCACCAGTGGCTATTAGCCACAAGGTATAGATGGGAACTCTCAGTCTGGGGCAGGTGATGCACACTATTCTTGGTGCTGGAGGGGGCAGCAGTGGGAGGGCTTCTAGTGTCCTGGCCCCACTGCTGGACCTCCTGATGGCACCTGGTATATTTTGGCCACTGTGTGACAGAGTGTTGGACTAGATGGGCCATTGGCCTGATTCAACATTGGCTTCTCTTATGTTCTTATGTTAGAAGTATGAGCTTGTTAGTTTTATCGTTGAGGTTGGGAAGGGGGAGAAGAGTTAGTTACTCTCCTGAGAGTCTGGATGTTTGAGCTATGAGTATGAGTAATGACATTGCAGACCCTTGCAACTTAGAGCTGAAATATTTAATATTTATTGCCCTTCTGACCAAAGAAATGGAAATCCTACTGTTATTTGCATATGCTGTTAACAGTGGATAGGTGTATTGGCAATGAGATGGAGCCATACTCACAGGCACAAAACATTTACTGTTACTGACCACAAAAGCCTCATCCTTTTCAGTTCTTTAAACAGCAGTCCCTCCCTGACTGTGAATATAAATTTCACTAAGAATCATCATTTGCTGATGGTGTTATGAAGAGTACCATGGGTTACCATGAAGTCAACACATCACCATTTTGACACATTAAATTCCCATTCTCTTCTGATTTAACTGCACAGGTGACCGCAAATGGCAAAGAAGCCCTGTTATTTTGTATGTAACTTGTTAAGAATACATTTGGGAATTTATATCATGGGGTAGAAAATACAGAGTTTAAGGTGGCTTACCAGAAAGTCTGGTGGAGGTGAAGGTGTACAGTTTTTGTTCCTTTTCACACTGAAATGCTTAAGATAAGGTATCTGCTTTTAGAAGACAGGTTGGAAGATTTCATTGAGCGCCCACGAGTTGTCTTGTGAGAAAGGGTGAAAAGTACTTCTTTCTCTACCTGCTCTATCCCATGCATAGCCTTGTAAACCTCTTATCACGTCACCCCTCAGTCATTGTTCCTCAAAGCTAAGATCTCCAAGTGCCTTAACCTTTCTTCATAGGGAAAGTATCCTCCTCTTATCATTGTAGTTGCCATTTTTGGCATTTTTTCCAGTGCTATAAATATTCTTTTTTATATGTGTGTGTGGTGTGAGTGGTCCAATGCAGTTGCACCATCAATTTATACAGGGCAGGATCTGTTTCTGTGCAGCACTGCCACAGTGCCACTTATTCTGGAGTGTGCCATTTGTTCTCATGGCAAACAAGCACCTCCCAAGACAGTTCACTTTCCCTGAGATTCTCTGGGAGAGTTGAACTGCTAGGTGCTCCCTGCTTGCCTGCTTTAAGTGCTGCTGGCTGGGTTTCCCCATTGGAAACAATGGAGGTAATGGGGGTAACCTGTTTGGGTGCCCATAGAATTGGGCTCATTGGTCCAATTGCTTTGGGACATGGGGTTTATGTGGGGAGAGGCTCCCGAAGCTACCCTGAAAATTTGGAGCCTCTCCCTCAAACCCCCTCCCCCCCAGAGCCACTAACAGCACTGTGGAAAAAAAGTAACAATGGAGAACAATGGAGGGGATGGGGGCAACCTGTTTGGGGGCCCGTAGAATTGGACTCCCTGGTCTAGTGTTCTTGAAACTTGGTGAATATCTTGGGGAGAGGCTCAGCAGCTATCCTGTGAGTTTGGAGACTCTCACTCAAACCCCTCTCCTCCAGCCCCCCAAAATACCCTATGTTTTCACCATTGACTTCAATGGCCCATAGGATATAATGGGCCGAATTGCTGCCGAGTTTCGAGAATCTGAATTGGCCTGGAACAGCCCGAAAGAGGCCCAGATGGGCCATTTTCGAACCAAATGCACATCCCTACACTGGGCCAATCCTTGTGATTTAGGCCTCATGCAAACTCAAGTGGTTCTCATTCAGTCAGCCACAGAACTCCACTGGATTGGGAGGGGGTGAACCAGCCTCAGCTTAAGGAGGATGAAGAAACCTTTTTTACTCTTGGATAGGACTTTTGTGTCTCTGGAAAGGAGCATCATTAGCCAGGCTTTTATTTGGCTTTTTACTCAGGGTTTGAGGGTCGGCTTAGGGAAGAAAGCTTATTTTAGTGGTACAAATAAGCATCCTGTTAAGGGCCCATCATTCCTAAATGGCGTGTGCAGATTCTGTGGAAAGGTGCTGGGGGGGGGAGCAGCCTTGAACCTGCTGAGGTACCCTGTCCAGAGAAAATAAAATAAAATCTCCCCTCAGGGGTGATTTACTTTATTTGAGAGCCAGCTTTACTTAAGTTATCCACACTTCATATTTACCTTATTAAATACTTTATTTTCTGTTAAATAAACCTTTGTTCAGCCCCATCTGTGTCTTGTCTGTCAAGTCAAAAATCTAAGAAGCAGCAGTCTGTATTTACCTCACGTATAAGTACCATATTAGTCTAGCAGGTTTGCAAATAAGAGACCTTTAGGGAGCACATAGCTTACACATTACCAATGTTTATTTTAAAGCTTGTGTTCCCCTTTATATGTGATTCTGTGTGGTTAAAGTATAAAGAATCTATAGTGGAAGCCAGATTTGTGGACCGAATATTCTTCGGTCAAGAAGGCAGTTGCCTTAGAGCCCCCCACCCCGCCACCGCCACAGTACCCTACCTGTAAAGTTGCCTTACAACGTTTATTAACTTTGTGATTTTCATCTTGGAATCCCTTGAGCTTGTCTAAAGGAAGAAATGGGTCAGCCTGGAAAATCCTTGAGGTAAACACACATCCATCTGTGCTCCTCCACCCTCAGCAGAGCCTTTTGATCCAGTGGGTAAATATGTTCCATTCAGGTTGATGCTCTGTCTCTCTCACACACACACACGTTAGATGTGCAGGACTATGTGATGGGGATAAAGGTGTAGAATGGACTGCACCACTTCAGAATGCAAACAAGGGATCACAATTTAGAATGCTTTGCTACATTCAAAATCCCTTGCCAACAGGAAACTGTTACACCTAGCTTGTACTTGCTGAGCTAGTTTTCTGTTTGCAAGAAGTTTTTTGTATGAAGGAGCGTTCAAAACTAGAATGTACCACCGTGCAGTCCATTCCATTGCTACCTTTTCTGGCATGAGGGAAGATGGTAGTGTGTGTAGTTGTTAGAGTGTCACGCTATGATCTAGGAGACCCTGGATCAAATCCTGACAATGGAAACTTGCTGTCACACGTAACCTACCTCACAGAGTTGTTTTCCTAAAAAAATGGTGGAGAGGAGAATAATGTAAGTTGCTTTGGGCCTCCATAGGGGAGAAAGATGGAATCTCAGTGAATAAATAGGTAAATATTATATGCAAATTTCCACAAAATGAAAACAAGTCCTCAGAAGGTTCCCTTTTCACAACAAAATTGTGTATATGCATATACATACTCCACTTAACTCCCTCAACATACAGCACACAGTTAAGCATATCAGGGTACAACTCTTCAGTAAAAATAAAAGAGAATAATATGTAAATTTTAAAAATTGCTGTTGAAATCTTTCCAAATGTACAATGTTTGGTATTATAAATTCTGAAAGCCAGGTAGAAAAAGCAAGGAAACTATACCTTAAGAAGATTCTATCATGAAACTCTACAACTTGAGTGGATACTATGTCGTGGATAATTAATACACATACCTATCCAACCCCTGTGGTAATGGAGAAAAGCCTTGCCACTCTGTAAAAGCTCCGCCGTTTACCACAAATAAGAATGCAGCAGGGAAAAAATCCCAGTTGTAGTAACAGAGATGACCAAGCGAGCATCTGGTTGACAACTTTACCAAGAGGTAACTTAGCTTGGCTGTTTTAGCCCTGCGATTCTATCTGCCAAAGATCTGGACTGTACGTACATCTGTTTGCTCTTTAATTTGCATTACGTACCTGGCACCAATTCTCAAGTAAATGTGAAGGTACGGTTTGAATTGCTGTTGCTTAGCTACACTTGCCCAGAATTATCTCTCTCTCACTCACTTTTCACACATTCAGAAACAGGCTTATGGGTGGCTCAGCTTTCAAGGTTCTAAAAGGTCTCCCAAACACAATTAGCAAACTATTCAGCTCTGTTACTGGTTTGATAAAGCATTCTCTTTAAATACCTACTGATGATATTTTTTAAGCTATTTGATTGTTTTCTGTCTTGCAGAAATTGTTGATGGGAATGTGAAAATGACCCTTGGAATGATTTGGACCATCATCCTCCGCTTTGCCATTCAGGACATCTCTGTGGAAGGTAAATCCCAGTGTGCCCTCTTCCCTTGCACAGATACTGAGGGGGCATGTCACATGTGCACACATGAAGCAGCCTTGTACCAAGTCGGACCATTGGTCTATCAAAATCAGTATTGACTTCTGTGAATGCTAGCAGCTCTTTGGGGTTTCAGGCAGAGATCTTTTGCATCACCCACTAACTGGAAATGCCAGGGTTTGAACCTGGGACCCTCTGTGTGCCAAGCAGATGCTGTGTGCCACTGAGCAATGGCCCCATCTCCATGGTGGATTTCTTTAAATGGAAATTATGTAAAAACTACCTGGTGATTTTCACTATGCTGTCTAAAGGGGGTTTTGCTCCATGCACACAGATGTGGTGCTTCCACATGGTGATGCTAGCACAGTCAGTCCTTTTTGCCTATAGGGCTGCTAGCTTCAGGGAGTTGAAGCTGCAAAATTAATCATTTTGAGACCCTGCAAATTGCATCCATAACCTTCTCTGTTCCTGTGGGCAGTCTAGTGAAGAAGGGATATGTGCAAAGCCATCATTCAGAGTGGTTCTGATGGCGGCTGAGGAAACTACATTGCCAGTGACTGAGGATGCAATTAAGCTTGTTTCTTCCTGTATTGATAAAAATACTATTCATGTGTTGTACTTACTGTGCAGGGGCAGCTTTGACTGATTCCTCTGAAAATAGGTCCTCAGGACTGGATGTGAGGTTAGATCAAAGTTAGAGCATAATTTAGATCATGGTTTGATAATAACTAGAGTTATATTTTGCCCTTTCCCATTATTATATGATTGTGTACAGCCTTCTCATGCCACTGTTTCATGGTTGTGCTGCTCACTTGTCCTTGCCCTCTAGTGTGTGTGAGAAGCTACTGCATGTTTATATTTCTTTAACTTGTGCCTGTAACTGATTACCTGTGATTAGAATTCTGACCAGTTGACTGTCTGTTTTCCCTTCTAGACTTAATGTTAATACCTCCAGAAGACTAAACAATGCTTTATAGCAGGATTAGACAGAGATACAATAATTGTGACCAAGTGTTGACCTAAGTATGGGTCTCTGTGGTTCAGATCTGTCTACAAATGCTATGATAATTCTTTGTTTAGATAAGAGACAAAGATGGCTCTGCCTCACACCTCCATAGTACAAACACAGGGACAGTAGATCATAGGGAATGTGTGTGGTTCAGTGGTAGAGCATCTTCCGTACATGCAGAAGATCCCATGTCCAATTCCCAGCATCTCCATTTGAAAAAACAGGTAGTAGTTAATGTGAAAGACCTCAGCCCGAGACCCTAGGGAACTGCTGCCTGTCACAGAAAATAATACTGACCTTGATAGACCAATTGTGTGAATCTGTATAAGATAACTTCATGTGTTCCTGTTTAATGGAAGGCTGCATTCTACCTTCTAGATTAAGAACATGTAGCTCTAAGTTTAAAACAGAGAACAGCAGTGCTGCGAAAATGCAGTGCTGCTGAGAACTGCCCATCTTCCCTCTCTGTGTGTCACTTCTGGGATCCACACAGGGAAATGGAGGAGTACACTCTGAGGGAACAGGAGGGGGTTGCGGGAAGAAGGAACAGGTGAGTGAAGCAGAGTAGGTCACTGCCCTCTGAACGCTTTTACAAGGCTGCCATAAGTTTCGCTGTTTTAATTCTCAGCCTCTTATTGGCCAGGTTTTGGGCTCTCATTAGAGGTGTGAGTGATACATGTAAGCCTTCTCCAAATGAAAAGAGGGGTCCAAATCCTCCCCAATTTCTTCAACTATATTAAAGGTTAGGATGAATCAGCAGCACTGAAAGTAGTGAAAAGTCCCACAGAGGTTGGCTAATTCATGTATCTTTTGTTCCCTAGAGACATCTGCTAAGGAAGGGCTTTTGTTGTGGTGTCAAAGGAAGACAGCCCCATACAAAAATGTGAACATCCAAAACTTCCATATTAGGTAATGTAAAGGTGAAGGGAAGTCACCTGTAGCCTGCAATCTTCTGTGCTCTAGAGAATTTGGGCACTGATGAAAAGCTTAGCCCAACTCTTTCTTTAACTGCAATGTTAAGCATATTTACAGTGGGCTTAGCATCAGAATCAAAGAAAAACAGGGTGGATGGAGCTATTGTATTCTTAACTGCCCTACCAGTTCAGGATTAACAGGCTGAGGCCATGTAAGGGCTTCTTCCCACACTATACTAGGTACACAATCATGCTTTTGTTCACTAGAATGGTGCACATAAAAAAAGCTTATGCTCTATTTTTTGTTTTGGCCAGTTTGTTGGTACAAACTTGCATCATCTACAAATGTTGCTCTGTTGTGAAGGTATATGGTGATATGTGATTCTATTCCTGTGAGTCATTGTTGAGGTGGGTCTTTTGACCGTCCTCAAAAAATGATAGATAAGAACAGAATCACTTGTCATCCCTTCTGCCTGAAGAGAGAGAGAGAGAATGATGCTGTGCATTGTACTTTCTTCCTCATGACTTCTCTTCTGATGCACACAATGCAGTCCATCTCCTTCTAAGTGCTGAGCACATGCAGTTTGGACTTATTTGTACAAGTGTATTTTGTACATGTAAATGTAAAAGTTTTGAATCTAGAATTGAATAAGTCATTTCAATAAACCTTTTGAAGAATAAGGTGGAAATGATGGACCATGTTCTGATAACATATTTCTACTTGCTTTGTCTTTGTGGCCATTTCAGTGCCACTGGTCAACAGTAGCCCTCCTGAAAATTCAAAAGAGATGGTGCAAGGATAACATTTTGAGTCTTATAAAGGGGGGGAGGGTCTGTGGGTTTTATTTTCTTCTGTATTTAAGTATTTACCTGCTTTGCTTAAGGACAAAAGGTGTGTATGTGTGTGTTAATAATAGACAAACTGGTTAGTCACATTCTCTTCACTACATAAGTTAGTTTGATGCTGTGACTGGGTGAATTGCAGCTTAAAACTACTGAGTGTAGCCAATCACAATTGAGGGGAAAATACATATTTTCATTCCTCAGTCTTCTCCTGCAACAAAATTATCTGAACTCTTCTTGTTTTCTGAAGGTTTTGTGGTTGGTAAGATGAAAAGAACCTGAACTGAAACAAGCAAATGTCACCCATCATCATATATCTGATTCTGAACTGGACCATAGAATGTGGGTTAATAGATTAGCAAAATGAGGCTAGGGACAGATGGGTAGGATTTCTCTTCAAATCTGACAAAACCCTCCTAAAAAAGAGAGGAGTTTATTATTTTTATAAATGGAAAGAGGTAGGGTATATAGAGGGATTAAGAAAAGAGTAGAGTGAGTATTCTGTTAAAAAAAAGTTAGTTTTAGTCAGTATAAATACAGTTTTTGGCAATCACCATGATTAGAGAGTCTTCTTTTCATCTAACAAAAATCCAAAATAGCTCTGTTAGTAAGGTTAGTAATGTCCTTTGGGTTTAGTTGTTAATCAACTCCTTTCCGACGCTTCTCGAACAATTATTTCTTAGGTTGTCTTCTTTTGGTATCCCTCAGGTTATAAGATGGGCCCTCTTTGACTTTCACGTCTCCCGCTCCGGCACCTCCCTCTTCTGGGCCGCTGTCATCTTCACTGCTCAAATCTGTCCAAGTTGCGAGTGCTGCCTCTTCCTCTGGACTGGCGTGTCTCTTCAGAAATTCTTGTGCTTTGAAGATGGAGTCAATCTTTTCTCTTTTATCCTTATACTTGAACACCAGGCCTTCAGGGAAAGTCCATCTGTAAATAGTCTGATGTCTTTGTAGAAAAGTGGTCAATCCTTTGTATGCCTTCCTTTTCATGCGGATTTCATAAGACACATCTTTCAATATTCTGATAGTCTGCTCCCCAATCTTCAAGGGCACCGCTGAAACTGCACGCAGAATTTGATCTCTGGTACTCTGCTTAATAAACTTGACAACCACTTCTGCTGGCAGATTATTTTTCTTTGTAAAGGTGGAATAGGCTCTATAGACCTTATCCATCTCTTCTTTTAACTCTCGCTGTTCTCTGCCAGTTACGGGTGCCAAGGCATTCGCTAGTATAGATCTGAGATCTTCTTTCTCTTCTTCTTTAATGCCCTGAAAACGGAGAGTCAGATTCGATTTCTCCATTTGCAACATCAAAATTCTTTTTTCTTGCTCATCCTGATGCTTTTCTAATTTATTGACCTTTTTCTTCACTTTTCCGATGTCTTCCGTCGAGACCAAACATTTCTGTGCGATCTCCTCCATCTTCTTTGACGTTTCTGTTAATTGTTTTTGTTGACTGTTGAGAACACCTTCCATGTTAGTTAAAGTTTTGCTGATTTTCTGTATTTGGACCAGCAGAGGGTGCAGTAGCTCGCTTTTCTGTTGATTGACAGCAGGCTCTGGAGGGGGGTTACCCGGACTGGAAGTCCCGCCTCCCTTCTTTTCCGGTTTCAAAGGGACCTTTTTCATTGCCGACATTTCTTTTATTTGTTTACTTTATCAAAGTTCGTGTCACGTCCCTCAGGAGACCCGCTAACTCTTTAGCTTCAGTAGCACCCCAAAGGTACTTTAACCAACCCTTTTTCCCTTTCGTCCCCCTTAGCTTTCTTTTATAAGTCCCGCTTCTCAGTGGGGGGGGATTCCCCCTCCTCCCAAACACTTATTCGCTTACGGGGGAAGGGCTCGGGTTTTCGCTTCAAATTTAGACCTCCAACTCACGGTTCGATGCCATTTCTTCTTTTTATTTTAATTCATGTCGCTGTTCCTCACTCCTGGAAGTCGGTGGCGCTGCTACGTCCCATACGGGCACTACGCAGCGGGGCCGATTGGGGCGGGGAGAAAGCCTCAATTTCCCGGCTGTGTGCCAGCAAAGAGGCTACTCCCCAAGCGCCCCTGGTTCGGAGCCTTTGTCTAAGGCTCACTAGGGTCTTTCGCACATGCGAAGACCCCCCCTAACTGCGCGTGGGCTAACCACCTCCGGAAGCATCCCGAAAGGTGGCCGCCATTCGCAACGCCGAAACCGAAACCCCGATTTCTCTTCAAATCTGAAGGAAGTCCCAAGTTTGTAGAAAAATCTGAAATCACATTGGGAGATTAAAATTACACAAAATAATAGAAGCAACATCTGTAGTTTTAAGATAAGAATGCCCATTGAGCTTTCAGGGGCCCTTTTGGAGGTTGCTATGCAATCACAGCAGTACTTTCAGGGACCCTGTTTGGATAGAAAGGGGGGATTGAAAAATTTCAAACAAAGTCCTTGTGGGTCTCCTGCTTGTTATATCTAATCCTGAGCAATGGCCTGGTAGGGTGGATAAAAAAATCCACATAATGAGATTACATAAAGGGGATATCTTTCTACATGTCTGGGTAAGCCTCAGATTTGCAGGAAAAAATGTAATGTAAAAATAATATACTGCATGCTTAAAAGCCCCTAATATCATACAAAGCAGTGTCTGCTTCTTTAAGAAAAGTATGCAACTGAGATCTTAAGTCTTATGTTGTAAAAGGCAAAAGATATATACAATTTGAAGAGAAACCAGACTATGGTTTCTGGCTTCTCTTCAGATCGTATAATAAATCTTTTGCCTTTTCACAAGTTTATGTTGTAAGATCTTGGTGGCCATTTGGGGGTTGCTAGGCAGCTTCCAACCAACATTCCTGAGGATTCCAACCCTCAGTCTCAGCATGGGGGTAGGGGTGTGCAAAAAAAAAAAATTCGGTAAAATTCGGATTTGGGCATATTGGACTCAATTTTTTTCGGTATTCCCAAAAAACCCCGAATACTTATACCGGTAAAGCAATGAAATCCGAAAATTTTCGGGATTCCCGAAAAATTCGGGTCCATTATATCCAATGGGGCCATTGACTTCAATGGCAAAATTTTCTGGAAAGTTTGCAGGGGGCTGGAGAGGGGGGGTTGAGGTAGAGACTCCAAATTTGGACTGTAGCTGCTGGAGCCTCTCCCCAAAAGACCCCCAAGTTTTGAAAATATTGGACCAGGGGGTCCAATTCTAGGGGCATCCAAAGAGGGTGCCCCCAGTTCTCCATTGTTTCCTATGGGAATGGATCAGGCAAGCAGATTCTCCCTGTAAAAAAACCTGAGAGGTGTGGTGGTGGTGTGAGGGGGCATGTTTGCCAAGCCAGCAGCAGACCATGTGCAATCACCACCCCATCAACCCCAGGTCTCTCCCAAACCAACCCTAAGGAAGAATAAAATAAAGAGAAAAGAAATTAAATTTAAAAGTGCCCTAATAAATCAAACCAGTCTGAAGTCTTCTGAGGTATTGATCTGAGGTCCACGAAGAGCAGGGAGGAAAGCAGGGCAGACTCAGGAGCAGGGGCAGCAGAAGCCAGCCAGCCACAATCTCCAAGCCAGGCAGCTCTCTCTCACCAGCCAGCAGGATCCAGGAACACAGCAATAAGAGTCAGCCCAGAGACTGGCTCCTTTTATGCTCTCTGAGCATACACAGAAGGATTTCAAAAAGGAAAAACCTTCTGTGATTGGCCAGAGAGCAGATGCCAGAACCCTATTGGCCACCACAGTGCTCCTTCCCTGGGAAAGGAGCAAACTGGTGGTTGGGCTGCAGGCAGCAACAACAGCCTTGCAAACTTGCAAACTGCAATGCATTTTGCAAATGCATTGCAGTGATTGGCTGTCTGGAGCCTCCTCCCCCCCCTCCTGGAAACAGGAGGAAAAGCCAGGAAAGAGGGGGAAACGGCGGGAAAAGGAATTCCCGGGCCCTTTAACAGTTTTAAACCCCCCACAATGCCGTTTTTCAGAAATGCCGAAAAATGCCGAAAAAATCCCGAATTTTCCGGGATTTTTCCCCCCGGAATTCGAAGATTACAGTGAATAGCCTGTCCGGGATCCCAAAAGCCGAAAAAACCCCGAAAATGCTTTTTTTCAGGTTTTTTTCCGTTTTGGGATTCCCGAATGCACACCCCTACATGGGGGACGGACGGACAGACAAAAAATGTAAAAAGTTAGGAAGAAGGGAAGGTAAAGCTGGAAGGGAGGAAGATTAAAAGGGAAAGTTGAAGATAGGGGAGGAGAACAAAAATGTTGGGTGAATAAGGACAGAGGCTACAAGGAGGAGAAACAGGGATAGGTAGGTGAGTGGGAAAGAAAGAAAGGCTGCAGGCACTGCCAGGGGGAGGAAAAGCAAGATGGAATATAGGGAAAAATTGTCTTTGTGGGTCCCCCAGTTTTTTATAATATACCATAAGCCAAAAGCAAATGAAGGCCAGATATTCTGCCAGCTGCATTTTCTGTGTCCCATAGCTGACATGGTAAATACTGCTGATCTAGTCTACTCTATGTTTTGTGCTGTGTATTTTTCATCAGTGGGTGTTACTGATTTTCTTAATGCTGTTGTTTTTGTCCTTTCTCCATCACAGCTGGAAGGATGGCCTTGGTTTCTGTGCCTTGATTCATAGACATCGCCCAGAGCTCATTGACTATGGGAAGCTAAGAAAGGTACCTCTTGTTCCAAGTTTAGTTGTATTGAGAAAGTTGTGTTGGCAATTGGATAACAATCATACTTACAAACTGCATTTTGGTGTAATAGGTATGCATATGATAACAGGTATCTTTCTAATGCCCATATAGTAGACTGAGTTTAAAAATTAAGTTCGTGTTGGGCTTGGCATCCTTGGAAGAAGCAGCAGCAGCGCCTTTTCAGAAACCTTAGCAGTGCCCTGTTGCTTGTACAAGACTGCATAGTTAGCCATAAGACCTCTCTGAAGAGCAATTTGTGCATTCAGCTTTGATCACAGTAGGTAGGAATGGCAGGGAAAATATATTGTGCTGATAGGAAAATTTTAGAGTGTGTATGCAGAAAAAAAATCTTTGCCATGTCTTGTTGCATCCCAACTGTAAGCCATGAATCAGATATTCCTGTGTGGTATGAAAGTTGGACAAAATGTTTTCTTCTAGAAGCATGCTATCTTGGTCAGTAAGGACAGGATATTTTTGTGACCGGCATTCCCAGTGTTGATAATGTTTGGCTTCTAACACAAATAGTTAACAACTAGTATTCCTTCCTTTCATCCAAACAGTTTTGCTGATTTGCAGTTGGTAAGAAGCTGACCATTGGTGACATGGCAGTAATTACTATGGCAGCAACTTGTGATATGTTGAGTTAGAATTTTTTCGTAGGAAGGAGAAATATCTATACTGGTTAGCATTTTCTTGTCTGTCTTGCGAGGTAGGAGAGCCAAGTAATAAGTATGTATGTATAAGGCAAGATTTTCTAAAAGTTTTGGCCAATATCACTAGCAATGAAAGCTAATAAAATAATGAAGTCCCCCCTCCCTCAGTGTCCCTTTCTGTTTCAGTCAATCATTCACACTTATATCCTATCCTTGTGCTAGGAAGCTCAAGGTTGCAGACATAGTTCTCTCCTACCTATTTTTTCCCTTCACAACAACTTTGTGAAGTAGTTTAGGCTGAGAGACTCAGGGTAACTTCATGGCAGATTTGAATTCGCCAGTCCTAGTCCAACCCTCTTACCCCTAAAGCACACTGACTCTCCCAGCAACAACAACAAAAACAACAACAACAACAACAGTGTATAGTTCTTCTGGAGAGATTCTGTGGCAATTACACTTGTGTAAACATTTTCAGATTGTGATGGTGGTCTCTCCCAAAGGTGCAATCTTATGTACACTTATCTGGGAGTAGGTCTCGTTTAACTCAGTGAGATTTTGGAGTAATCATGCCAGGAGTAAATATGACAGGAAGCTGTGAGTCATGAAAAATTTGGCTGAAGCTCTACACACATTACTAAGACAAAATTATAACAGATATATTGATTAACATACCTATCTTCCTTTGTTTCGAAAAAGTCAGAACAAAGGAAAAAGACAAGGGAGATCAAGGCCATCTAGGCACAAATAGGGATGGACATGAACTGACTCACAAACCTTTGGTCATAATGAATTTTGGCTGGTTCATAGTTCACTTACTGAAGTTTGTGAACTGCATCCCTGCCCAAACCTCCACAGACGTTTAAGTTTGTGAAGGCTTGTAGGGAGCTGTTTTGGTGGCAAAAGCCACTGAAACAGCTGAGCTGCAGGAGTAGCCTCCTCCTGCAGCTCAGCTATTTTGGGTGCTGAACAGCTGAGCCTGCTCCCCTATCTCAGCTGTTTAAAGGGGCTTTCTTGGGTTCAGTTTCCTGTAGAAAGCCACAGAGGGCTGCTCAGCTGTTTGGTTTAAATGGCTTGGAGCTATTTAAATCCCTGCTTTCTGTTCCCCACAAAAAGCAGTGGGGAGCAGAAAGCAGGGGTCATGAACCCAGATGAACTGGTTCAGTTCGTGAACCTACCGCCTGATTCATATAGGTTCGTGGTTTGGTTTGTGGTTTCAGCCATGAACTGAACTGCAAAAATGTGGTTTGTACCCATCCCTAGACACAAATTTGCTTAATATTCACCAAAAGAAGGATTATTTAAGCAAAAAGCCAATGAAGTATAATGGCTGTTTCAGCTGCTTGTGTCTGGCAACTGGGCCATTGCCACTTAATTTCACAGGAGAGAGGACTGAGTCTCTTTCTGGATTTTCTCATATGCAGGGAAAGTCTTTTCAAACATTGTCATAGTGACTCTGCTTAGCTCAAAGCACAAAAATGTTTTTTTGTCCAGTTGCAATGAAAACAAAAACAAACTATGCATCTCTCAGTTTTAATTCTCATTGCTGGGGTTAGGACTCATGAAAAAGGGAGATAACAGGACTCATGGCATTTTTTAAAAGGTCCCTAAAGAACATGCTCCAGGAAGACGATTTGGCAAACTTTTCTCTGTGCCTCTGTTATATTTTGATCCCCTCCTTCTTCCAAGGAGGTCAGAATAGTGTAATCCCTGCTCCTCTTGTATGATCGTTATGATAATATGTGAGTTAGGTTATGCTGAGAGAGAGTGTCTGACTGAGGTTTGTGAC
The DNA here is from genome assembly GCA_029375565.1 of Gekko gecko. Lineage (NCBI taxonomy): Eukaryota > Metazoa > Chordata > Lepidosauria > Squamata > Gekkonidae > Gekko > Gekko gecko. The sequence continues at coordinate 161,423,651 of JAPDNY010000003.1, read as the reverse complement.
TGAAAGGATTTGCACTGTGGTCTCACAGATTTTAGTCCAGCAGTCTGACCACTGTACCATATTGACATCCCTGGTGATGGAAAGTGTCATCAAGTTGCAGCTGATCTGTGGTGGCCCCATAGGGTTTTCAAGGATAAAAATGAACAAACTGCATTCTTATGTTCTTACAGACAGCTGTAAAAGAAGATTAGTTAGGTTCACGGAGGATAGGTCTATCAGTGACTACTAACCATGATGCCTGAGGGTGGAACCTCTATGTTCAGAGGCAGTTAGCCTCTGAGTCCCAGTGCCAGGAGGCAACATCAGGGGAAGGTCTTGGCCTCTATGCCCTGTTGTTGGCCCTCAAGAGGAAGTGGTTAGCCACTGTGTGAGACAGGATGCTGGACTAGAGGGACCACTGGTCTGATCCAGCAGGGCTCTTCTTATGTTCTTATAGACGGTTTGCCATTGCCTGTATGCGCATAGACCCTGGACTTCCTTGATGGTCTCCCATCTAAATACTAAGCTTCTGAGATCTGATGAAAGCAGTCTAGCCTGGGCCATCTAGGTCAGGGCATTGATATTCTTAACTGTGCTTAAATCTGAGTAAAAATTGTTTATTCTTTCATTTATTTATTTATTTCCTAGGATGATCCTCTCACTAACCTGAACACAGCTTTTGATGTGGCTGAAAGGTTCCTTGATATCCCAAAAATGTTGGATGCTGAAGGTAATGTAGACTCCATGTTTGCTTGACCTTTTGTCTCCCACTCCCCACTAACAAAGAGGTTCCTCAGACTTTCTCCTTGACTTTACTTCAAAAAATTATCCTTTGTCACCACATACCTAGACAATGAAAGTCATACACATGAGAACTGCCGTGGGAACTGCCTTCCTGTGGCTGGATCCTGTAAACTCCTAGTTATGGTTGAATAATAGAATGATCTGTGATGCACAGATCATAAGGGGGAAGTTTGTCAGCACCTCCTAGAATAGCAGCACTGATACTGGAACTTCTAATATGATCTGCGAGTTCCACATGGGATCCAAATATGGGGAAGTATATTCCACATGGCACCAGAAATATATGAATCAAGTCTGATCAGGTTGTATCATTAGGGTCCTTTCATTTTCTCCAGTCTGCTCTGTCTTGTTAAAAAGAAAAACCCTGCAGTACCTTATTGTGGAGCCTAAGCATCTCCTTCTGAGAGATCTGCCTTGGATAAGAGGAATTCTTAACTACAGCAAGCAGCATATTGTCTCTACAATACACAGGGAGTAGAAAAAACAAAGGCTTCCAAAGCACCAGTTATATTTCTAAGGGCATTTTGTTTCCTGACCCACTGATTGAACATAATAAAGGGAGATACAACATATGTTAACGATAGCCTTTGGCTCTCAGGAATTAGATTCCTGAATATAGATCTGAAACATCCCTTTTGCCATGTTAAGAATCTCCATTGGCATAGAGAGCACAACAGTTTTCTCGTGGCCTTTGAATGGGTCTTATGGCATTTTTCTCCTCCCCTGCTCCAATACAACTGGGGAGAGAAGCTTGTGCTGGTTGTGCTCAGATCTGTCCTGTTTTCCTCTACCCAGGCTGTGTATCATGAGGCATTTTTTGTATAGCTGTTGGCTGAGCAAAAGCAACAAACATACTCTGCTACATCTCGTCACCAGGACATCTGTTTTTTCATTTCTTTTTAAAACGACCATTGGCATGCTAACCACCTTCTTACCTTGGTTTTTGAGCTGACTATGGTATTAGGTTCATTTAGGCAACTTGGCTTTAGAACCATAGGTATGAGAATAAACTGCAGCTTTAAAACCACACTTTGTGGAGTCCTCCTTCCACAGTTCAGCACCTGAATGCCAAATCAAAAGTTTAGGAGAAATATCCCCCCAAAGCTATGATGCAAGACAGCTTCATCCTGATAAGTGCATTTTGGATTAGGCTGGCAGTACTGGTTCATCTGCTGTCCACAACTGCATGCTCATGGCAAGGGTATTTATATTATCATTGACCTTCTCTAGTTCCCCCAGAGGGTTAAAAGGGTTTTGTATGTAGTTAATGAAACCAATTCTTCATACCCCCAGCATGTGGCCTGAGGTTGCTGGCTCTGAATTTTATTTTCTTATCCCCTGGTATTGCCATGAAAGATGTCTATCTGAAAGTATTTGGGCTGGTTTGGATCACAAGAAAATATACAGAAGGTGCAAAAATCTTTTTGCTCTGTTGCCTTTCATAAATTTAATAGCAAGGAAATGCTGTGCAAAATATGGCATGGCCTGAGCTTGGGAGGTGATGGACACTTGCTTCCTTTGCTGACATATAATGGGAACTTGGAAAACTTAGACCACAGACATGCTGGAATGGAGCACAAGATAGTGGGGAGTGGGGAAGTACCGTTTCATTCAATACAAAAGCAGTCTGGGGTCATCTTCTGCCTTCACATGTTTAGTGCATATTGCTTCTTGAAAGTGCCAGTTGTCTCCTCTTCCAAGAATAATTTTCTTTGTATGTCAGGGGAAGATATACAAAGCTCTAAAGGAGAAAATCCTCTGCTGGCAAAGTCTGCAAAGGCCTGTGCAGCGAATATTCACACCTGCCCCTCACTAGGTGTCCTTGGCTGTCCTTCTCGCTTTGCTCACTTCCCATCAGTTGATATGCTCTTTAACTTCAGGTTTTCTTTGACAGACATTGTTGGAACTGCCCGTCCTGATGAGAAGGCCATCATGACCTATGTTTCTAGCTTCTACCACGCCTTCTCAGGAGCCCAGAAGGTATCGCAGGATTCCAAGCTTCCTCTACACAGCACACCTGGTCCTCTTGCTAATGTCCAAACCTTTTTTTCTTTCTCTCTCTCCTCTCTAGCTATGGGCGTCTTTATTTTTATTATTTTTGGCAGCTTTGGCTTGTTGGTTCCAAGTGGTGCCCATGGTATATCACATTTGGGGGACACAAAATTGGTCAAACACAGTCCTACAGTCAGTGAAGGAGTGCAAATCTAGTCTTGTGCATCCTTTACTCTGCGGTGGCACTGGGAGCTCTTCTCTTATCTCTCCATTACAAAGATCTCTCTAGGGGTGAATATCAGGGTGATAAATTAGGATAAAAATTTATCCTTGTTTGAGGCACAGCCATTTTTCACACATAGGGTATGTCCAGCAAATAGCCATCTTCATGCTAGTCCAGCAATCTTACATTGCTGCTGAATTGCTTTAATGATTGGGCACAGTAGCTTGGGCCCTTTCTCAAGGGCTGCCATTACCTCACCAAAGTATGTAATCAAAAATAAAACTTGGTTGATACAGATCAGTAAATATGGAACATGTGAAGTTTCTTCAGATCATTGGTCAACCTAGTTCAGTATGAAATGCTGTGATTGGCAGCAGCTTTTCAGGGTTTCAGAAAGAGAATGATCTTTCCCATTGCCTGCTACCTAGTTCCTTGAACTGGAGTTGCTGGTGATTGAACCTGAGTTCTTCAGCAGGTTAAGCATTTGCTGTGCCACTGAGCTGTGGTCTAAATGCAAATTTGCTTTTCCTATGCTTATGAAAACAGTGAGAGTATTTCTTAAAAGCAATAATTCTTAAAATTATGTGTCCCAAACAGAAAGTCACCATTGAGCATGTAGTTTAATAAGCCAGCTGTTTTTTGAGCTGAACTTTGAACCTGAGCGTTTTTAAAAAAATTAATGTTACATCTCTTGTCAGTTACTGTCATCCTGCTATTAGTTGCTGAGTTTGCAAGGTGCTGTTTTTTAGATGACATAAGTGCGTATTAAAATACATAAGAATATAAAACAGGAAGGGTAATGCACGCATTTCCAAACAATGTATGTAGAGCTTTGAAAATAAATCCAGAATTTGCAGCACTTGCCTGAGAAATATACTTTGTGTTACTCTTCCAAAGCTGCATTTAGAATTACTTTGAGATAGGGCTGGCTGATTTTTCATGGACCATTTAGTGTCTGCAGGTTGCTAGCATTTTTGGGGGGGGAAAGCACATTTTTGCAAAAAATAAAATTGGACCCCTGTGAGCCTTGGCCTCATCCAGCAGAGCATGATTTGCTTGTGTCCCCACTCCAGTAGCTACTATTCCTTGCTTATGGAATGCCAACAAATCAGGTAAAATATTAGTCATGAATTCTTTTTGTTTACATGCTAATTGGTAACAGGCAGGTAGTTTTCATCTTTGGGAAAAATTCAATCATACAAATCCCTTACCTGCATTGTAAAATTGTGCAGTTCTATAGCACTATCATGCTATACTCCTCCGTATGTAGCTTGATTCTAACTTGCCAGAAAAAAACAGCATGTTCAGTGAAAAGAGTAGCAGAGTATAATTTTATCAGGGTTCCCATAGGTATAAAAACTAAGTTAATTTCATATGTGTTCGCACAAACTGATAGCAATCAAATGGCTCTCCTAAGACATGCTCTTGTTTCCTTTTGCTATCCGTGCACCTGCAACTTATGTTTTGGGCCTCTGTTAAACATCAACTACTTTTCTCTTTATGAGTTGAGTGGATACACTGGACTGGCAGTGGACTCCCAGAGAAAGATACTTTGCCCCATCTGCAAGTGGGTTGACTCTACTGACTGTGGAGTTGTGTCAAGATAATAATGTACACTGGGGCGGTTGCTAAGAAACTGAATCTGAACATGGATAGTGGTTGCAGGTACCACTTGACTTCACAAAGCCAACCCTGCTAGTCACATTCTGATCCGAATTCCTAGCTCTCCGCATGGAAATCTGTTTGGCCTGTCCTGCAATGCATGATGGGAAGTTTCCCCCCTCTCTCACCACCCATGACTGTTTTATTTTATTCTGTGTGCTGCTTCTTACTTTATCCTTTCAACCTCTTCTCCTTCTTTGCACAGATATTATAGGCACGCTAAGGCCGGATGAGAAGGCCATTATGACCTATGTTTCATGTTACTACCACGCCTTCTCAGGTGCGCAGAAGGTGAGACTTTACTCCTAACAAACCCCTCCTCCTCCTTCTGTTCCCTGCCCACCAAATTTACAGGACCTATTCTGAACCAAGTATGGACTCTGATGTTGGCTTTCACACTGAACTCTTAAGGCTGTTGCCACATCCTTGGAAATAAAAGGCTTTGAGTTTTGCTGAGGATATTTTCATAATAAAGGATCTCTGAATTTTCCCAGCTAAAGATTCCAGCCTAGAGCTGCCAGATCCTAACCAGACTGATCCAAGATGGAATATATTTACTGGTTCAGTGAACTGGTTTGATGCTCACCTGTTGAGGAATGGGCTTTTTGGTGTTCCACCTGAGTGATAGATCTCTAGAGACCCTTTTACCCAATTATTGCTGCTAGTTGATAAAACACTAGTTTGCCACTGGCAGTGTTAAGTCTGTTGGAAGTGTTTAAAAGAGTCACTTCTACAACTATTAGTAGTGGTAATAACTACTGTAGTATTTGTTAGGTGAGGCCCAAACACCATATGATGCTCAGTGACATACAGTTATTTTCCTGTTTCCCTCCTTATTTCCAATTAAGTACAGCCTCTGTTTTCCCTTAGTACAGATACCAATATTTTTTCTGTTTTGGAGCGTGGGGTGGGGAAGCAGCTTTAAGGGTATTTTTAATGGTGGAACCACAGGGGTAAATGGCTAAGGGGCTCCTTTCCTCCTTGCCAAGCTTTCTCTCTAGGTTGCAGCCTCTGGGGCAGCATTTGGGAAAGGAAAAATAACAAGAATATCCAGGGGAAAGCTACATTTGACTGAGTGTGGCCTGTACCTTGGGTGCTTTTCATACAACCAAATATCAGTAGTTGAAAGTGCTGTTTTACACACGAGCACTTGGTTACCTTTGTGGTCTCCCAACAGTGTTCTTGTTTTCTAAGCAGCTACTCTGGAGACAGAAAACTGCCATTCAGCATTTATGCAAGTGCTGCTTCTTTACTATGAATAAATCTAATCATGCCTATGGGTTTCTTCTTTTTTTTTTTTAAAAAAAGAGTTCATTCCAGCTTTGCCAGATACAGCCTCAGTAGGAGACCTCTAGAGGTCTCAGTCTGTAACTGTCATGTTTTTGCCATACTGAATTCCTGATAAATTAAGGGAGGCCAAAATATATGGTGAGATAGTTGTCCAGTTACATCTTTCCAAACCAACCAACCCTGATAGCAGATTTCATTACAACAGTCTCTGTATATACCTCTTAACTTGCTCATCTGTGTTCCATGTTTCTCCTTGTTCCCATCCATTTGTGTTCTTCCTCCATCAGTAATTCTAGTGCTTTCCTTCTTCCTGTGGTGTTTCCTTATTCTGACACATTAAAAAAAAACAAAAAACCATGTACTTGTTTCTCAGCTTAGTCCCTCAGGTCTTGGGGGCTGCTCGTCTTTTGACATATTGTACTTGGGTACTAAATTCATATCAGTTCTGAATTAAAACTTCCATGAATCTTACCATGAAAAAAGTTGTGATTAATTCTGAACTGTCATTAAATATGTATCTGAGTACAAAGTGAAAAGGAGAAAGAAGGCCTTATTACCAGCTCCTCTGGCTTATTACCGCCTCCTCTGGGCAGTTCAGCTCAAAAAAGGACAGTTAAGAGTCAGTGATCTTCCTTCCTGCACCAGGCAATAGTTCCACAAAGTGCTTACTCATTACAGAAGACAGCCTTCCCCCCCACCTTCCTGTTGTGCAGTCACATTACAGTAAAAATCAGTGGGAACAATTTGTTCCTTTCCCAAAGGTATGTAAATTTTACGGAAATCAGAGGAGCATTAGGCGACAGATAGAGGTACAAACTTCTGGAACACCACAGTCCAAAATGACAGCTTTGATGTTGGGCCCCAGTTTTACTCATTACCATGATGTTGTGTTAGCTGCCAGGAAAATTGTTTCTCTATGCAACTTTACTAACATATGAATTAGGCTTCTTTTTTAAAAGACTATGTTTAAAAGCAATGTCTTTTAGAAAACCAGAGGTTGTACAGTAACATTATATCCTCTCAATGTGTTTTTAGAACACATTTAGCTGTTACGTTTATACCTTGGCATGTGAGAAAATGCCTGCAGAAATTCTAGGATGCGAGACTTCTACAGGGGGAATTCAAACTACATGCTAAGATCACACTACCAGTTTGCAAAGAGCCAGACTGTTTCCCTAAATTTACATAAAGTTGGTTAGATTGCAGGTAATATTGCTTTTAGGGTCAGGATCTACATGAGCCCAGCATATAATGTTCTCAAGTGAGGTACACCAAGGTTTCTTCAGTTCTTTAGAGGGCATGTTGTATAAGAGACCGACCCAATTCTAAATTAATCAGATTCACAACTGGTAATTCTCTATGAAGTTGTAGATTCAATGCATTAATCTCTTTGCAAAGTAGATATTCACGGTACTTTTTTCAGTAGCAAAGATTTTTGGGACAAATTTGGTTTGCTAGAGACCCATGTTACATGATTACTGTAAATTGTGATCCACCAAAGAAGTAATAATGAGCAATTCTTTAAAAAACAATCTTGATTGTTGAAATTACAAATTCCATACCAAAAATGTTGAGGCCTCTGTATAGCCTGTACTTAAAATAGTGTTATTTAAAAAACAGTTCCTGCAAACATTGGGTTAGATTCTGTATATTGTAAATTATTGTTATTTATTATTCAATTTATTTCCTGCCCTATCTCACAAATGGGCTCAGAGCAGCTTACAGTATGCAGGAGTTCATGGAATTGGTCTCTTTCTCTTTTTCCCCCATAAAGTTTCTCCTGAAGGTAGAATTACCCCTTGGGAACACAGTGAGAAAGTAGTGCAAGGGGCTGCAATTTGAGGAGAAATCAGTAGAAAACACCTCTCCCACTTTCTCACGAGCTTACACAATTCTTGACAGGAGGGAAAGAGAATTCTGCTGGTTTCCCGTTTCTTGTGGCAGCTCCTCATGCTGCTTCCCATTCTGTGTCCTCCAGCCCTCCGTGGTGAGAGATGTACTCTCTTCATGGTTTATCAGGGTCAATCCAGTGTTCCATATAAAACATTCAGCAGCTAAGCCAGATAACTGGAGTAAGTACTAGCGCAGCAAGCTGGGCTGCCTGTGGAAAGGTTTTTAAGAATGGAATCTGCTTTCTGATTTTGATAATGGATTATGTTCTTAGCTGGCCAGTCCAGCAAATACATCCATGACCTCGAGAACAGGCATAGTTTCTTTCCCTTTGAAGGTCTCCCAGTGTCCGTCTTCTATTAGCCAGCTGTTGAGAGATGCAGGCTCCAGATCTGGTGCTTGTGTAGAGTGATTAGAAAGCATGTATTTCAGCCTAGGCCCAGTAACACAGAGTGTCTTTTCAAGCTCTGCAGTCTTTCTTGACAAGGTGACTTACTGTGATGTCGCTCCATTTCTCATTCAGATTTCTCATTACTGCTACCAGCCCTGAAGGGGAGGTCACATGATCAACTTTCTGCTTCTTTCATTCTCTTATACTGAGTCTTTAAAGGTACAGGGGTCCCAGCCTGCCATGACATGTATGTGACTGGCTGCTTTTCCTTCATATGATTTGTGCGTGTGTGTCTGTGTATTTCTACACATATACTCGCTTTGGTTGGTTTGCTTTTTCCTCTTCTAACTGCTTCTAACTTTCATAACACTAAACTGCATGAGTGTTTCTTTTTTAATTAATAGCTGGGTTTAATAATATGTTTTTAATACATTGTGAAAATTGATTTTTGGTTCTAATGTCTGGCTAGCCTTTTGATCAAGTTTTGCAACTGGTGCTTCAGGATCTATCAAAAATCCTTAGTGATAAAAAGATATATGTCCACAGTATACACTCACTTTAAGCTAGTCTAGAACACTAGTAACTATCTATGTCTGTGCTGTACTTCTTCAATCAGGTGTTGAAATACAGAAGTGACAATAGCGTTGAGATACAGAAGTGACAATAGTGGTAAAACCTAAAGAGCAACTATTTATATAAGTAGCATTATAAGCTGTATAAGTAGCATTAATAACTGTTGGTCAGGAACATTGTACAAGGAAGATACTGTCTGCCCAGGATGCATGAACATGGCACAACTCTAGGCAGTAGTGCTATTGGACAATAGATTCAGGTAGCCCAAAGATGACATCATGAAGTTTCTGTACTTGCATTAATTAGAAGAGCAACATGGCAAGACAGATAAGCACCCCAGTTCTTAGCGGAGCAAACAGGTTAATCTGTTCAGTGAATTAATGGTCTAATCACAAATCTTTTCCCTTACACATTATTCAGGGATAAAATATTTAATCGGCAACTAATTATGGGCTACATAAACGGCACAGGAAGTTAGACTCTTCCAGGAGAAAATTGTAGTGCCAGAAGAAACTAGTCTTTGCAGTTCCCTACTGGGAAAGCAGTTACATTAATAAAATACCTTGCTCTGTAAATTTCTGAGAATGTAACTACCTTTAATGTCTGTGTAACTTTGAAAGGTTACATGCCCTTTTCCATTAATGGAAATTGGTTAGATAGAAGCAGTACTATTGCTATTCTATAATTCTGTGCAAGACATACAAAAGCGTGGAATTTTGTAGTAGATGCTAAATTGAACATCCAGAGAGCCTAAGCTTAAATTTGTTTTTAAAAGGTCCCTAGTTCCTATTGCTATGGAAACAGTCTTGAAAGTAGAAGGGCAATGCTTTTGAGAAGCTAGAAGTTGGATGAGATTTCCCATGGTCAGAAGATGGCTCTTCAATGCTCTACTAGCCCCAAACAGAATAAAATATGCAAAATAAGACAATTTACATCAATTTGCATAGTGAATACAAGCTGCAGAATTTACCTTTCCTTGGCATTGGATTTTGATGATTTTAAGCCCTGAGTAAACTCATCCCTGGACAAAATTAATATGTTGCCATTTTGTGAATATGATCCTGGGGTGGATGGTGGGTGGGGGGCAAAGATAGATTCAGGTGGGGTAGCCGTGTTGGTCTGAAGCAGCAGAACAATGTTGGAGTCCAGTGGGCGCATCTTCAAGACCAACAAAAGTTTTATTCTGGGTATAAGCTTTTGTGTGTATGCACACTTCTGAAGTGCGTGCACACAAAAGCTTATACCCAGAATAAACCTGGGCCCCCAAAGCTTTGTGCCAAATGAGAGCAGCGGGATTATTTTGACTCTCCTGTGGATTTAATGTGCCTCCCTCTTCCCTAAGGCTATGGCAGGCAAAGAATTAAAAAAGATAGATCTAAAATATCTAATTAAAATTAAAATTGTTCAGTAAATTCAACTGTTTGCCAGTGTATCTGTATCCTGCAAGACCAGCTAGAGATTTTTTTAAAAAAATGGGCTTTGGTTCCAAGGAGAAGTAGTGTCCGGTAGCAAGGTAACTCTTGAGAATACTCATCTTTATGCCCTATGTGTCTTGGATTAACAAAACAATGCTCTTATCTCTTGCAGGGGGTGGGATCTGTGATTGAACAAAGAGGATGAGGGGATCCCTCAAATGTGTTTGACCAATGGGGCTTTTTACATTTGCTAGTACCGGTTAAGCATAAAAAAGTAGAAAGCAGTGTCTGAGAGCATACCATTAAGCACATTTTTAAAAACATTTTTTTCTTTGAAGATTATATTTATTTATTTATTTATTTATTTATTTATTTATTACCTTCGATTTATATCCCACCTAGCTAGGAACTAATACTAATATCAATCAATTAAAATACATAACTGTTTAGATATCCCATTTCTTGGGATGTGTGTATGTGTGCCTGACTGCCAAGGGACTGCACTCTTTTTGTACTGATGAACATGATCAGTTCCCAAGGGCACTGTGCACTGTACTTCATGCCTGAACTTAGTGCTGTTGCAACAACCTCTGGCAAACTGCTCTAGTTAAGCTCTGTTTCCCCCTCAAATGGCTTTAGAGGCTGACTTGGGAAATGTTAAAAACAGTATTCAAAGCAGTGATATGTCTCAAAGGTACAGTTTACAAACACAGTCAAACGTAGTAAGAGTATTCAGAATATATATTCCCAAACTTGTGTGTACTCTCTATAGACAGTCTGTATATAGAAACAGTTCCAACATTTATAAGAGGGAGCACTTTCTTGGAGTTAAGAGCAATTAACATTTCATCCAATAACATATGACACCAATATGGCCAAAAGAGAGCCAAAACTTCTTTGCATGTATGTTTGTGGAATGGAGAAGATGCCCACAGGGCATCAGCAGCTTTATGCTTTCTTTATGGATGGGTTACTCTTGGTGTGAGCTCTGCCCTTGGCATCACTCAAAGGCTGAAGGAGATAAGTAACTTCAAACAAACTAGGAAACCTGGCCTGTTTGGAGGCAGATGAGTTAGGTTTTTCTATCAGCTCATTAGCTATGTTAGTATCTGAGTACATTTGGATGTGCATACTACTTACAGGAAGTTTGTTTCCTTATATCCATTCTATAGGGCACTGCTTTCCAGTGTTTGGTGCACACTAGTATGTGCCTAAATCAGAATGCATTCTGTGAGCTCACACACACAGAGGGAAAGAGAAACCTACTCAGACAGCACATATGCAGAACCTACTCAGACAGCATATATGCAGATCAAAAAGTTCAGAATTCATCTGTCTTCCTGAGAAGCATAAAATGGCAGTGATACTGAATAGCCTGAAAATCTTCATAATGTGAAGATAAAGCTTTCTGGGCTAGCAGTGTTCCTTTGCAGCTTGAGTGGGTGCAAGGTTTTTCAATAGGCAAGTTAACAGGAGGCTAAATGAAACATTTTGTTGAATAATGGTGATGCTTCTAACACATCCCCCCCTTTTTTTTGATAGGCGGAAACGGCAGCCAATCGGATCTGCAAGGTGCTCGCAGTTAATCAAGAGAATGAACAGCTAATGGAAGAATATGAGAAGTTGGCCAGTGATGTAGGTATTCCTGGTTTCAATTTCTTAACAAGGCTGCATGGAAATGGAAAGTTACAAGTAACACAGAGTGCTTTATCCTAGCAGGCAAGGCTAAGCAACAGATACCCAAGAAATCACCAACAAAGGGAATATGCATTTCCTTTATATTTTCCCCACAGTCCCTTTCAACCCCTGGAAAAGATTGTTTCTAAAAAAGTAGAAAGCAGTCTCAGATAGTCCCATGTTGATTGAGAGCTACAGTGGGGAGGGAGAAGGGGTAAAAATGACTCTTCCTTTCTCATCTGTCTGCCGAGTTCACCTCACTGCATTTTCCTGACTCTCGTGGCAGATAGTGTGAGTGAATCTTTCAAGTCATGTAATAATTTGTTTCTTTTAAAAATGTACTCCACAACAATGAGGCTAAGGAATTAAGAATTAAACACTAATATATAGATAAAAGAAAGAGATGATGTAGGCTATGGAGAAGAAGGTATTAACTGATAAGTGCTTGCAGATAATGGGAAGATCAGGGCAAAAATAAATTAACAACAGTGCTACTGAAGAACTTTTCAAAAGGCATATGCCATCAATAGCAAATTTTACAATAAAAGAAACATTGGGTTAATAAAACAGTGGGATGTTTTGCTATCACAAAGAAAATAGCTCAGAAGTTTATATGGTCTGGGGGTTTTTTTGCAAGTCAAACTGGCTGTATTGGAGTAGCCTATTGAGAAAAGTAATCCACAGAACTGGCTTAATATCTGTGGTTGGGGAAATTAAATCTACTGTAGCACTTCAAGTGTTAAAATGCTACTCAACTTTGAAGCGTCCTGGCAACAGCCATGTTGAGGTACAAAATCACCAACAACTGGTTAAAAGTGCTATTCAGCCCTATTGAGCTGAATTTCATGCTCGTCCTATTTGTCAGGGCCAAGCCAGGATACCCATCAGCTTCTGAGCCCATGGCAGCTGGGCCCAAGCCAATCCTCTGTGGCATTACTGCAGGGGCCTGGCTTGGATGTGGCCAGTGGAGATGTAGGCCCAAGAAGTGATGCCAGTCACCTCACATGCCACTGATAGCTAGGAGTGAGTTGAATCCTAGCAATGTGTGCACATCTTCCTCACTGTGTGGCCCAAGCGTTGCTTGGCCAAAGAACCAGCCCTGCCAGATGGGGCAAAAGTTTTCTGAACATCCTTTTCAGTGTAAATTGTAATGACATTAACATTTGGAACAAAGTTCTTGCAAGACTTTAAAGCGCAAATGGCCCTAACAAAAATCTAAACCTTGTTCATATTAAATGCCAGCAATGCTACACTAATAAACTTACTAAAGTTTCCACTCTTTCCTCTTTGGCATTCCTAGTTGCTGGAATGGATCCGCCGCACCATACCTTGGCTAGAGAATCGGGTACCAGAGAACACCATGCAAGCCATGCAGCAGAAACTGGAGGATTTCCGAGATTACCGCCGTCTTCACAAGCCTCCCAAAGTCCAAGAGAAGTGCCAGCTTGAGATCAACTTCAATACATTGCAGACAAAGCTGAGGCTTAGCAACAGGCCAGCCTTTATGCCTTCAGAAGGGAAAATGGTCTCGGTGCGTGTGTTTGGCTGGTGACCTATGAGCATCTTAAGTACTTCGTAAAGAGCAAATGCTTTCCTGGTATATGTCTCATAGTTATTATTTTCTCCAAGAGACACCACCCCACTGGCATCATGCTCTGTCGGGTCTCAGTGGACTTCCTCGCTGCAAACTCTGGCGCACACAGATTACATCCCTCCACCAAATGGCCAGTCCCAGAGGCAGCAGGAGACATACCCTAGTGGAATACACTGCTCCTTTAACCTCCAGGGTGGTCAGAGGCTAGGAAACATTCCTTGCCTTAGGAGCACTGGATTCTTTATTAGTCATCAGGCCTGTGTTGGAACACCAGGTTTCCTGATGCCTGAACCTCGTCCTTGCAAGTGAATTAACTGTTGTCTTGCTTTGGGCTCCCTGAGGGACCTGTTCCAGGTACTGAGGATGGACTAGTACTATGTGCTTTCCACTTTTACAAGTCTTCCATTTTAACAAAGTATGTAGACATTTCCTAGCCATGTCCTGCTGCAGTTTTTGGGCACAAACAGGAAACAAGAAGCGTCCGGCAGCTCAAACTGCTTACAAATAACTTGTAGGGTTTTTCTGTTGGGTTGCCACTGTTCTTTTGATCAGGTGCTCTGTTTACTTGAAATTAATCTTCATTGTTCTTACCACTATGATAGTATTTTCTATTCCAGTATAGGCTGCAGGACAAGCAAATGGCCTATGTAAGGACAATGTTAACATCATTTCCTTTAATTTGCGTTGATCCATCTCTTCCTTCACAGTGTTGTACTTTTGCTTTGATCACTGCAGGATATAAACAATGCATGGGGTGGACTAGAGCAGGCTGAGAAGGGCTATGAAGAGTGGCTTTTGAATGAAATCCGAAGATTAGAACGGCTGGATCACCTGGCTGAGAAGTTCCGCCAGAAAGCTTCCATTCATGAATCATGGACAGATGGTAATGCAAATTCTGAAGAGTCCTCCTGTGTTGGTCTGAAGCAGTAGAACAAATTTAAAGTCCAGTGGCACCTTTAAGACTAACAAAGGTATTCAAGGTGTGAGCTTTTATGTGCATGCACACTTTTTCAAATACATTGTAATGGCAGGTCAGGTTCCAATTCTGGCTATAAGTTTGGACCTTACCTGCCATTCCAATGTATTTGAAAAAGTGTGCATGCACCAGTGTTCCCTCTAAGCTGAGTAAGTGTGAGCTAGCTCACAATTTTTTAGCCTCCGGCTTGCATAGGTCTGTCTTAGCTCAGGAAGGATGGCTCCAGAACAAACTAATTTATGCAGTAGCCAAATCTCTCGTTCACAACTTTAATGCCGGTAGCTCACAAAGTCGAATTTCTGCTCCCAAGACTCCACAGCTTTGAGGGAGCATTGGCATACACACAAAAGCTCATACCTTGAATAAACCTTTGTTGGTCTTAAAGGTGCCACTGGACTCTAAATTTGTTCTCTTGAAGAGCAGAGCTTTATAGTACTGTGTTTAAATGCATTAAAATCCCTCAAATCCTGTGCCAGTAGAATGGAATTGTATGTATATATGTATTGGATGTGTGTGTGTGTGTGCGCTCACACACACACAATTTGCAAATTTTGCTTATTTTGCCTACTTTATTGTTTCCAGTATAGGGAAGGTCAAGGGTGGCATAAAGTATGGAAGCCCTGAACTCTGGAAGTCTTAGTTTACCTCTGTTTTAGAGACTGACCATGGCATTGCCCACACTTTCAAACCTATCTTTGCAATCATGGGAGCTAGAAAGTTGCTTTTTTGAAAGAAAAACAAACTAAGGCTGAGTTCAGACTGGCAGTTTGAAGCGCAAGGGAGTTGTGGCAAAAAGACCCAGAACAAACTGTTCCGGGTATTCCCTGGTCACACTGCACCAACTGATGTGGGAGCATACGGGGGAGGAGGTGCAAGGGAGCATTCGCACTGTTGGCCCACCCCTGGTGGAGGCACGGCTGTAAGTGGCTTTTTCCTCACCCTGCAGCAGGCCTATGCACATGGGCACATAGGCGCAGCAGCAAATAGGGCAGGATCCCGTCTCCCAGGAGGCTGCCTGGCTGGAATTTTAACTCCGCGAGGCGGAAGCGTCCCATGGACGCAGTTGTGCACTCCAGTGGATACTGTGCATGGGTGCTTATGCGCATCCCTGTGGGAACAGCAGCACACATTATCACCGTGGGTCATTCCTGGCTTTCAGCGTTTAGCGTTCACACTTCCAGGAAGCAGGATGAATGCACTCTCCAGGGTTTGCTATCACTTTCACCAGGTACTTTTTAAACTCGGGAGGGAAGCACTACAAAACAGGTTGAGTACGGCTGGGGAATGCCTGACAGCTGTGCCTGTGTGAACCTGCCCCTTTAATCCATTTGCGAAACATTCCTGAAACGTTCCTATATCGGGCCTAACTGCCAGTCTGAACTCAGGAAATTGTATTCTCTGCCAATTACTACATTCTTTGCTTTTTCAGCATATGTGAAATTGTGCACAGGTCTGTGTTTTATGTTTAAGTACAGCATTGTAGAGAGAATAAAGATAGTATCCCATGCTGAACATGTAAACGTTCACTCATCCTGTATACTTTTTTATGTGATTTCCCAATGACCACTTTCCTTACTGATCAGTGCCTTTGACTCCAGCTGAAGCCTCTCTCTAGAAGCCCAAGTTTGTTCAGAGAGCAATTGGCTCATGCTAAGAGATCTTTGGATTGTTGTTGCCATATTTGAAACAATTAACAATAATTTAAGGAAATAGATAAATAAATATGAATATAAATCTTGTATGAGCCTTATTTGATGTTAAGTCATACAATATTTGAAACAATTAGCTAGCCCGCTTCATTTAGTAGCATTCAGAATTTTAAAGACGATAAGTAAGTTTTTGCATATGAGCTAGGGTTGCCAGGTCCTACCTGGCTGCTGGTGGGGGGACCCCCGATCTTTGAGTTCTTCTGGCATGCACGCAAAGTGCACACACCACAATGATGTCACCCGGGAGTAATGTCATCACATTTCTGACATCGGGGGCAACGCTCTAGGTTTTGAGCAAAATTCTGTGATTTTTTGGATCTCTCAGGACCATAGAATTTTGCCCAAAACCTAGAGTGTCACCTCCAATGTTGGAAATGTGATGATGTCACTCCCAGGTGATGTCATTGTGCCAACGCCAGTGGCGCTGGAAGGGGGCTTCTCAGGGGTGAGGCTTTTCCTGCTAGCCACCTGGGTCATGACGGGTTGAGACCCCCAAAAATCAGGGGATTCCCCTGGCCCCACCGGGGGAATGACAAGCCTAATATGACTATTGATGTTCTGGAGGTGGTAAGATTAAGATTTTTGCCTGCATCCACATTTATATATCACTGTGTCTTACTCCCTCTGTCTTTTGGCTTCACATGGGAGCCTGGGATTCTTAAATTCAAAAGTGAATAATCCCAATGAGCAAGAAAATGACCTTGTTTTTTTCACAGCATTCTTGGAAGCAGACGTGGGTTACAGAACCTGCTCCAAATGGCCTGGTCATCAAGTCTCTGTAGGGGTGAGGCATATGGAATGGTTTGGGTTAGAATTTAATTGTAATAACCAGGGCTTAAACAGAGACAAGGCATTTCTTGCCCACTATAGGTGATAAATTGCAGTAACTGCGGTATCCTCAGTTACAGTTGTTGTGAATGATCACTGGGCCTATCTTGCATCGAAATGTCATAGACTTTAATTTTTTTTATTTCATGGCCTTTAGCCCAAACTGTTTGCTGTTTTTTCCCCTCTCTCTCTGTATTTGTGCAGTGCGTATATATTGAATTTGACTTTATGCATCTCATAAAGTGGGCTCCAGCTCAAGACAGTTTATGCTGCAATAAATTGGTTTGTCTTTAAATTGGTTTATATTGGGAAGGGATATTTAAACTAAATTAGGAGCAGTTCAAATTACCCATTCTAATCTGTTGTGTGAAAATCAGCCAGTTACAACAGAAATGTGTTAAAACTTCAATCTGTATTTTTTTAAAAAAAGAACTTGTTTGTTACGAGAAATAGTGGCCACTCAATAGAAATTTCTGTTGTGGAGTGAAAACGGATACTAATCAGCCACTCTTAGGCCTTTCTCTTACTGGCCTGTGTATTTGCTCCCTCTGTAGGCAAAGAAGTAATGTTGCAGCAGAAGGATTATGAAACCGCGACCCTGTCAGAGATCAAGGCCCTCTTAAAGAAGCATGAGGCATTCGAAAGTGACCTTGCTGCTCACCAGGACCGTGTGGAACAGATTGCTGCTATTGCCCAAGAGCTCAAGTATGGCTCCCATGGAGTGCTTGAAGTGGTTCTTTTTTTTTAGAATTATAACCAGTTTTTATTACACAAAAAATGAAAGTTCTGCAATATTACTTCTCACTGTCCAGTTCTAATGATGTCACAATCACCTGGGGCAACCATGGCTAGCGTATATGCTCTGTAGTACTTTCCACAAGCTGTACCCAATTCAGTGTTGTTGCCGCTATAATGGTACATGCCGGTTTTGTTTGACAAATAAGCCAGTCAATGGAGTTACAAAAAGCCAATTAGCTATCTCTTCCAGTCTGGTTCTCAGGCATAGCTACTCCTTTTCTTTACTTGAGTTTAGGCAGGTAGCCCTAGTTACAATAATTGTTTTTCTAATCATTGACCACAAAGAGAGGGATGTGGACTGACACAGGATCTCTTCTCTGTGATAGTTTGACAAACACATGGTAATGGTTATAACAACTGGTGTGTGAAGACTGCCTTGATTCAGTTAAGTGCCCATTCCTTTGAGTTTTCTCTGCAAGCCTAGTATGGGTAAGAAAGCTAGGTTTGTCTTGCTAATGTTCAGCAGTTTATCATCCAGAGAGTTAAATTCATAGGTATATCTTGGCCTGAATCTTTATTCTTTTACATGAACATTAATCCCTGAAGAATTAGAATGGGCAATAATACTTCTAACAATTTGTTTTTAGAAAAGCATTTGAAATAGATACATTAAATCTGTGTGTAGCATTGAAAAACACCCTCCAATCTGCTTCTCTTGGTCCTATAAATGCTAGGCTTTACAAAAGGTTTAGCATTGCTTATCACAAAGTTACTTTCAGCATTACTTACGACAGCATCAAGCATGGTAAAACATGACTATCTTTTCAAAGTCATTAAAAATTTTCAAGGTTTCACTGAGCCAGTATGATGGGATATCTGAATGGGGAAAAATTTTATATCCCTGAGAAAGAGAAACAATGACCTTGTTCTCAAACTTTAAAGCAGTAATTCCTAAATTTTGTGTCTAAGGGAAAGTTGCTCGCATTCCATGAGAAATAGATAAAGTAATTAATTAAAGGTCCTTGTGGGCTCAAAATACTATCGACAGAGGAGGCTGCCAATATGTGATTCACCACTCTGCAGACAGTGCAATTACTCACACTTGAAGGAAGGTGCTAGTGGCATCTTTGTGTGAATCAGCCCAGCCTCCTTCATATTTGAACAGTGATTTATTCAGAAAGTTAAGGGGTAACCTTTTTGGAGTGGGTAGTTCTTGATCTTTCACATCCTCCACCGTTTGGATTGTAAGACTGATATAGTGCATCTCAGCTATCAAAAGTTGGGGAAACAATGCACTTAAAGTCCCTAGGAAAAAAGTGCCTTTAGTGGTCTTATTGGTGACTTCATTAGGAGGAAAACCAAACATGTAAAGACTTTATTTCATTTATGAAGAATAAGATGAAGATTTGTGTGATGCCTTCATTAGAGGGCCAGGAAAATGTGGACAACTCTTTGCTTCTCTCACCCTCTAATTTTGAGCTATTAAGTTTTCTGTGACAGAAGAAACAATTATGTTTATAAACTTGTGTCCAGTCATGAATTGGGTTCTGATCTCTCACCTGGGCATTTGAAATTGATTTCCTGAAAAGGGGCCTTCATGTACCAACAGCCCAGTCTCATTGTACTACTACTATGAATCTTCTAGTCTGAGATTGGTCGGAAGAAAAAACTGAGTCATTTGTTTAGTACTGATGTGTTTCTTCATGATGGCAGCTTCATTTTGTTGCTGGTTTTTACCCTGCTTCTTGAGAAAGGCCAAAGCTACCTTGGAAGCCACCCAAATTTCTTCCTCCCCTCACCTCTACAGATTAAGTCTTTTCATTCAGACACTGTCTCAAAATTAGATGTTGGCTGTGCTTCCTCAGTAATGACAGTGCCTGTTTACACCTGTTCTTTGATGTCAAGGGATCTTCTTTAAGCAAAGTGCCAGATAAACTTTTTGTTAATTTATCTTTTGTTAGTGAGCTGGATTATTACGATTCACCAAGTGTCAATGCCAGGTGCCAGAAAATATGTGACCAGTGGGATAACTTGGGGGCTCTGACCCAGAAACGACGGGAAGCCCTTGAGGTGAGATTGCATGCTGATTTTGACTATCCTGTTCTCAAAGTTGGGGATTGGAAACAATGCAGATGTTTAAAGTATTTATGTTACGATTCATACTGCCAGTTTAGAATTGAGATTATTCAGCCCTTGATTATCTGTATCTCTAATTCTTAGTTGTATAAAAAGTAAACTGCTACTTGATTATCTGAATGTGCTTAAATGTCCTTCACACTGTTTGGAAAAGGGAACTTGCACTGTTTGAACGTTAGCCATGTAAGGACCTTTGTTGTACTTGCTTAATTACAAGAACAAGTACAAAGAGATGGAATAGTTAATACAGAGTTTGAAGGATCACTGTAGGGAAAAAATACAGGATGCCAATCCTTTGCTGTTGTCTGACTTCTGCTTTTTTTGTGGGGCTTTCCTAGAGAACAGAAAAATTGCTGGAGACAATTGACCAGCTGTATCTAGAATATGCCAAACGAGCGGCCCCTTTCAATAACTGGATGGAGGGCGCCATGGAGGACCTCCAAGACACCTTCATAGTCCATACCATTGAGGAGATCCAGGTACATACGAGTCGTCCGCTCATACTGAAGTCACAGGAACAGCTTTTGAGCTTTAATTACAGCTGGTCTGAAAACAGAGTTAGGATTTTCTCCTTGACTCAGTAGGCAGGGATTTATTTATTCTTAAGGTTTTTAATTCTTCTTATGTTCTCTGTTCTTTTTCAGGGATTGACCACAGCCCATGAACAGTTCAAAGCTACCTTGCCAGATGCTGACAAGGAACGACAGGCAATCCTAGGAATCCACAATGAAGTGTCAAAAATTGTCCAGACCTACCATGTCAACATGGCAGGAACCAACCCCTACACCACCATCACCCCACAGGAAATTAATAGCAAATGGGATCATGTGAGTGGCTCCAAGGCATTATGTTATTCCCTTAGGCAGAAGACTTATAGTGTAATCCTGTGCAGTTTCTCTGTTCTAAACTTAATGAAGCTAATAGTCTCATATTGGAGTAACTCTGCATAGGATTACACTGCCAGACTCATTGTGGCAAGCCAAGTTCCAAGTAAGTGGATAGCACTGCAGGCTTCATATAAATTCTGTTCCACATACACTACAAAGATCTTACACAATCACCATGGTTCTTGATTGATAGGCATAATTCATAGCACAAATTATAAAATGTAAGGTTCAGATTAATTTTGTTGTGTGAAATAATGAATGCCTGTGAAAGAGACTTAAGTCCTTGTGCCTACAAAACAAAGAGATGCTATAATGTGAAAGTTCCTTCATCTTCCTTATGAAATCATTGGGGATACCATCTCTGTGGTCCATGCTCCTACCTTGAAGCTGCCCAAGGCTATATTTCATCTGACATTAAATGTGGCAATTTTATCTTGCTTTGTGGATACCAGCCTATCTAGACCAAAAATCCACTTTTGATCCAGTTTTACCTTCGGAGAAGATTTTGTTTGCTGCTACTAATGCACATAGCTTTGCTTCACATTTCAGAAATGCTTATATATCATTTGAAGAAATAATCTTAAACTTTGGGGGGGTTTTGTTGCTAAAGGTGAGACAACTAGTTCCCAGGCGGGACCAGGCCTTGATGGAAGAGCATGCACGCCAGCAGCATAATGAGAGACTGCGCAAGCAGTTTGGGGCCCAGGCCAATGTTATTGGGCCTTGGATCCAAACCAAGATGGAGGTAAGAATGTAAACCACCAATTTCCACTGTCAGCATGTGGCTGCATATCTTTCTGAAAAAAGAACAAATTTTGTCTACAGAATGGCCACATGAGGGAAAGTTACAGCCATTTGCCTTGCACCTAATTTTAAAACAATACATAAATAATGTAGATGTTGTAGTTTTAAAAAGTACAGACTGTGAGTTCTGTAATGCATACTAAATAGAAGCAGGTTTAATTTATCAGAAAGAAACAATGTGTCAAAAAGAAAACAAAAATATGTTCTGGAGGCCCATAATACAGTTAGCACTGTAATCTTGTTAGCCGCCTTGAGCCAGCATGTCTGGCAAGGCGGGATACAAATAGAAACAATACATTAATAAAATAAATACTTGATGGAGTGATAGTGAATTATGCCAGCAGTTGTATTTACCTCTTCTCTGAAAAGTCTGTAAGCAAGGCTCTGTTCTCTTGAGACCACAAGGGTTGTAGTTAACATATCTTTAGTCTACTTGGAAACCATTGTAAACATAAGCCATACGTGTTGAAACTTGTCACTTACCTGCCCATTTTCTTTCGGTTCCTGCAGGAGATTGGTCGTATCTCCATAGAGATGCACGGGACTCTGGAGGATCAGCTCAGTCATCTGCGACAGTATGAGAAGAGCATTGTGAACTACAAACCAAAGATTGATCAGCTGGAGGGAGATCACCAGCAGATTCAGGAAGCACTAATATTTGACAATAAGCACACCAATTACACCATGGAGGTAAAGGATATTGGGAGCTTGTGAGAGAAGAACACAGACATGCAAAGGATGGGGCAGACTCAGTTCTCAAAGAAGTTTGAATGAGTGTTTCTATATTGACTAGCCCTATTCTAAAGTTCTTGGTAAAACTGATGTTTATAAACTATGACAGTACATTTTCACCATTTCTTTATGTGTAAATATAAACAAACAACAACAACTTCAGATCAGACATAATGTGAAATCCTGGTTTAATTACAGTAACTCTGGTTACTCTGTCTGAGACCAGCCACCCCATTAACAAATGGTTAATTAGGGGCCGTTAAAGCAGAATCTGAAGTTGGTTTATTATCCACAGTTAGTCTTCATGATGTATGATATCCTGGTTCAATCCTGGCTTGTTCCTCAGTTAAATCAGTTAAAGCAATGAAAACAGCATTTGTCAAAGGAAACTGGATTCAAGTAATTGCCTATGAACTGATCCTTGGATTCACAAACCAATTATAGTAAAAGTAAACCATAGTTTCATGTGTTGTCTGAACTGAGACTTGCTAAAACAGTACAGCAGACAAAACCTGTAGAGTGCACGCCCACTGCAATATGTATGGCATACTGTCTGATTATCAAAATGTTTGATGGGCACCACACCATTGGAGGCTTCTACTTTTCTGCACAGTTGCTTCCTGTTGACAAGAGAATTAACATGGAAGTACTCAATAAGTACATGGAATTATCTTATTTTTATTGCCTGACTGAGAACTGAAAAGTGGTGAGAAAGGCTACTGGACATGTTTTTCATAATGTAGGCCTAGACTGCATTTAAATGAAAGTCTTCTATTGTTGCTCAACTTAAAATGATTGGGGGTGGGAATCTTTTTTTTTTATTCTCCAGCACATCAGAGTGGGCTGGGAGCAGCTCCTCACAACAATCGCCAGAACCATTAATGAAGTAGAAAACCAGATTCTGACCCGAGATGCCAAAGGAATCAGCCAGGAGCAGATGAATGAATTTCGTGCCTCCTTCAACCACTTTGACAGGGTAAGGGGTAGGGGAGGGTTAATAATATCTGAATCTTTGAGGGTGCCTATAAATATGATTGGCAGGAAACTAATCCTCACGATATCATTTTCAAACTGTCGTTCTCTTGTTTTTAGAATTCATAGTAAGGTCTTTTAACATCAAAATGTTTGGCTCCTGATGGAATGCCGACACAAACATTTGAACAGCTAGACTCAAGTCCAGCGGCACCTTCGAGACCAATAAGATTTTCGGGGTGTGAGCTTTCAAGAGTCAAAGCTTCATTCAACAGATAAAAGTCCTTATATCGCAGTCAGAAGGTGAGAGGAGTGTTGCAAAGAAGCTCTGCATCCTGAGTTCCTTCTTTGCAGCACCCCTCCCACCGTCCACTGGGATGTAAGGACCCAGAGAACTTCATTCCGACTCATATCTGGTGATGGGAGTTCTGACTCTCAAAAAGCTCATACCCTGCAAATCTTGTTGGTCTCTGCGGTGCTCCTGGGCTTGAATCTAGCTGTTCTGTTGCAGACTAACATATGGCTACCCTCCGAAACACTAATGCCGGCGCATCTTAGCTTATACCTTTCTAAATTCAAGAAATGATTGAATTATCCTAATGAGCCTCTTTGAAGATAGTGGTCATTCATTTACATTCTTCTCATAGCAAACCTCTTGTATATTATCAATAGAATTAGCCTTAAATATGAGTATTATTCTTATATGTTCATTATGTCTATTAGACAATTATGTCTAATAAATTAATGGGATTGTTTTTCCAAAATGCATTCGGTGGGTGTGAAACACTTTGCTGGAGTTAACCCTAAACTTGCCTTTTCTGCATGATAAGAGCTTCCATAATAGGCAACTATAGTATGGCCCAAGAGGCCTGTGCTCCATGCACTCCCCTCTTGATGATTCTTAGGTTTTGTCTGATGGAAGAAGTAGGGTAACCTTGCTTGGCACAGTCAGAAATTTGCCCAGGCTGCTGAATCCAAATGAAATATTGTATTCAGCAAGCCACGTAAGGGAAGGATGATTGATCATATGCAATGCCGGCCGCAACTGGATGTGACTCCTGAGCTCAGAGTATGCAGCTTTTAAGTGTGCTCCACTGAGTCTTCTGTCTCTCCTGCATTTTATTGTGGCTTATATTCACTGTGAGTTTTCACGGTTTAGAATTTACAGGTGACTAATTAATATTATGTAGTATCTCTGGGCAGATTCCTAGGTTAGAGGTAGAGAATCAGCTTTCAATATAGGCACCTTCCATATTCATGGTTGTCCAAAATTCTGTTGCATATATACATTTTTTTTTTTACTAAAAATGACTGCAGTTGACTGAGATGCAGCTCTTGCAAACTACCAAATGCAATCCTAAACAGAGTTAGACACTCTGTTTAGATCTAAATCCATTGAAGTCATTCGGCTTTGAAGGCTGTAACTCTGCTTAGGATTGCACTGGACGTGCACTAGCATTTTCTTACAAATTCACAAATGTGCCATCTAAAGCAAGGACATTTAATGACAGTACTTCCAATATATAACTTTGCTGCTGGAGAACGATGAATGGCAAGACTGTCCTTCTTGCTTTGATCACAAGGTTTTTAAAATGTGTGTATGGCCTTTAACAGTTCCTCTGAATCTAGATTACTGAGCGAATGTGGCACTTTTAGAGTTACTGAGTTTGGGAGGAGCCATGGGTCAGTGGCAGAGCATCTTGCGTGTCGAAGGTCCCAGATTCAGTTGCCAGAATTTACAGTTAAAAGGCTCAGATAGCAGGTGGTGTGAAGGACTGGTACCTGAGACCCTGGAAAGCCACTGTCAGTCTTGAGGAGACAATGCTGACCTTGATAGACCAATGGTCTGATTCAGTATAAGGCAGCTTCATGTGTCCCTGTGTGGGGAAAGATACTTGATATAAGGGAGCATCTGAAGATGAGCAGTCTTCAGAGCTTGCTTCTAGTTTATGTGCGAACATTTGTCCAGCATGACCATGTTTAGTGAGAAAAAGTACATTAAAAAGCATTGGCACAGTATGAACTTTCAATGTAGTATCTAACTTTGTGCACTTTTTATTTTTCTTCCTGTCTTTTTCTGCATGTTGTCATCCTCCTCCACTCCCATGTCTCTCCACCCACTGCATGGTACACCTCCTTTTCCTTCACCTTCCCTTGCCTCCTTTTTCATCTCCTCCTTCCCTATGTTATACATTACCACCCCCTTGGCACTGCATGTCCGGCTGCCTGGTGCACTGCGTAAATCAGGACCACTCCGGCACACTTGGCCCTGAGGAATTCAAAGCCTGCCTCATCAGTTTGGGTTACGATATTGGAAACGATGCACAGGTACTGGATCTAGTGAGGAACACAGCCCAATATTGAACTACAAGGAAATAACACATTTTTCCCCTCTTTTTGTTTTTGTTTTACTCCATCTGTTGTCAATGTTCTTATATTTTACTGTGCATATGTCTGTGTACTACTGTATGTTTTATCACTGTTCTATTTTTTTTTCTTTATAAATTCTCATGCTTCCGTTGTGGAACATATCTATTGCCCTGTTAAACATTCCATTTGCCTGATTCCCTAAATTTTCCCCATCTTGTGCTTTCCTTTCTTGAACATAATCTCTTTTAATAATCCCCTTCAATTTTTCCTCTTGCCTGTATTTTAACTTTCATCTTCCATCTTTATTTACAATGAAATGTATCCTTCTTTTGTCTTTGAGTCATTTTAATGCATTGTTTCATTGTCCAATACATCCTGTCTTCCATTTCTCCTTCATGCAAATCTATTCTTTGTAACATCTTCCATGAATTCATCTCTTCTTGGACTGCTTTTCATTCCTGCCATCTCTTTCATTTCCTTCCTCCTTCAACTACTCTTTGTAGAAGAAGACTGGCATGCTGGATTGTGAAGACTTCCGCACCTGCCTTATCTCCATTGGTTACAATATGGTAATGTAGAGGCATCTATCACTTCCACTCATGATGGTATATTTGCCCTTCAAAAAGGGATGGGCACACATCTAATGACTCGTGGTAAAGCTACTTTATTCCCATTACTTTGAATGCTAAAGTGTGTGTAGTTTAAAATCTGCACCTCATCATTTATCTGGAAGGGTACAAATTGCATTGACTTAAGACAGTACTATATTTTGAAAGAAAAACAAGACTACTATTCTGATTGGTTCTTCTGGGAGTCTGGTTGAAAGAGTGTTGCAGTTAGCTGTTATTATGTCATTCCGGCAATAAGGAATAGTCATTTGTTTAAAACTGAAATTAAAATATATAAGGGCTTCTTCTCTGATTAGTTTTATGCATAACAATTATGCATTTATTTCTAATATATTGTGTCTACACAACTTCCTTCAGATTTGCATTTTTGTTATAAGAATACCTAGTTTTTCCAGAATTTGAACATTCAGTACTTTTATACTGTCAAAGATGGGATTCTTTCTATATTCTATCCATTGCTATTGTGATTCCTTTTGTGGAATGTAATTGCACAGGAGTCATGAGTGTTTTTTGAATAGTTTTTGCAACAACAGTAAGTGACATAAACAGCCCACAGCTATACTTTCATCATTCTGTGAATTATTTTATTGATTGTTTTGGTGGTTGTATGTTCCTAACTGTGGAGGTCTGTGTGGTACAGAGAACAACTACCAACATTCAAAAATATAAAGCATTTATCAAAAATAAACTGCCACATGCATTCTCTCAGTACAGCAAGGATTAAGCAAGGAATCCAAAAGAAAGGTGTAAACATGCAATTCCTCTGACCCTCACTCTGCACTTGCCCTAGCTGATCTTATTCTAAGGCAAGCTCTTTAACACCAAAATTACAATGTTCTAAAAATTTCCATTACCTTGATGCCTTTTGTTCAGACAGGCAGCCTTGGTCTCCTCTACATGGCCTTAAGCAGGAGCCCAAGCCTGAGAGCTTTTTCTCCCAAGATGGAATCAGCCAAAGAGAACTCCCCCCATACCAAGGGGCTTTATTATCTCCATTTGCCCACTCCCCTGTGGGTCAAAGAAACCTTTCCTGAAATCTTCAGGAAGATACACTCTAGCCTCTTTCTCCTCCCAAGTCTCTTTCCCCTTTGCAATGTTGGTTTCTACCTGGAGGTGTGAGCTGACCATTTCAGTGCCTCCAGCCAGGGAGGACATTAGCATTTCTAAAGCATTCCCAGTTGAGGCTTGCGAGCAATTGATTTCTCCTGGCTGTTCTCTGCTCAGATAGAGAAAAAGGTTTTGAAATGAAATATGGGGGGGTTGTACAGACCAAACCTTCAAATTACAATGCATTTCTCCACATAGGGCTTTAAAGGTTACAATAAGTACCTTAAATTATGCCTGGAAACAGTGCAGACACAGTGCAGTTGCTAGAACACTGACATCAAATAGATGAGCAGCAGCACTTTGAGCAAGCTGAAGTTTCTTATCAGTATTTAGTGTCAGTTTGTTCTTGGTGTGTCGCATTTTAGGAATGGTGTATGTAGTGAAGCAAATATTCAATTTATCCTTTATATTTGGTTTGTCTAATTGTCCAGGGTGAAGCAGAATTTGCTCGAATCATGAGCATTGTAGATCCCAACCGCATAGGAGTAGTGACGTTCCAGGCCTTCATTGACTTCATGTCCCGAGAAACGGCTGATACGGATACAGCTGATCAAGTTATGGCCTCCTTCAAAATACTGGCTGGAGATAAAGTAAGTTCAGACTTGAATGGACAACATGCAGGCTTGTGACAAAGATAACTTTCATTTCAGGTTGGCTAAAGTCATACATTTAAAAACTATGGTTTTAGGAGGGTTCCCCTTCCCCCTCCTCAAGTTCATGATGGCTGCTAAAGTTACACAGCCAAACCATTGTTTCCTAATAATTGAAAACCCTGTATTAATTGCTGATGAGAGCCTTGTGGAGTAATATCATGGAAATATCTGAGCATGGCTTCCAGTTTTCGGTGACTCGTGACAAGATGCTTCCCGTCGAGCTCTGATGGGGGCGGCTTGGATTGGAGCGGCAGGGAGGGGGTTCGGCTGGTTACGTTCCCCCCATGAAGCTCTTGGAGGGAGCTTCTAGCCTGGAGTGCTGAGGAGCCACTCCCAAAGTTGCGGCTTGGGGAAGTGAGCTTCTTTAGCTCCGTGACGTCCCAAAAAGAAACATAACTTAAAAGAGGGTGAAGGTACAGCGAACTGACAAAGTGTTACAAAACGAAATGGCATGGAGCAAGGGGAGGGGGGAAACCCGAGGAGGAAGAGCCCTCCCCGGGAGCTGAATAATAGCGATAGCCGAGAGCGAGCTGTTAAACCTCACCTTATCTTAGCAACAGAACTTTGGGACTGAATTCCATGCATTTGGGATTTCTTTGAACTTTCTTTGGGAACTCTTATCTAGCTATAAACAATGACCCAGCGAGCCGGGAAAATGGCGTCTAGGGGCAGAGGTAGCACCGGAAATGCCAGTACAACGTCACCAGTCACAAGACAGGAAGATACCAGTGATTTGGCTAGCAAAATTTCCGAAGCCCTGTGCCCCCTGATGGATCAGATGATGAACCTCAATCAGAAGTTTGATAGTTTACAAAAGGACCTTAAAGAGACAGCAGCAAAATCTAAGAAGATGGGGGAAAAAGATTGGGAAAATGGAGATGAAGAATAAAGAGATGGATCAAAGGATGGACACTGCTGACAAGGAAAGAGTAGATGCAAAACAAAATTTACTTCAAAATGTTTTAAGATTTCAAGGGGTCCGTGAGAATAAGGATGAAAACTTAAAAGAAATTTTGAGCGCAGCACTGGCCCCCTTGATTAATACCAAACCTGAGACTTTAAAAGTAGACAGTGACATGATATACAGGACATACTCAGAGTCTGTTAAAAAAAAAATAGCCTCTCAGGAGAAATGTGTGTAAAATTCGCAAAAGGAAGCACAAGGGGCTTAATTCTTAAAGCATCAATGGCAACAAAGATTAAAATCCAAGAGGAAGAGATAAAAGTTCTGAAAGACATTCCACTGGAAATTCGAAAAACAAGACAACAATATAAAAACATTACAGAATTTCTAGAAAAGAACAATGTCCAATACAGGTGGCTAATCCCAGAAGGACTCATTTTTAATTTCCAGGGAAAGAAAGAGAAGATTGACTCTTTAACGAAAGCAGAAACATTCTTGAAGCATCATAAATTGTCGACAAAGAAAAAGGATGGAACAGAGGGCGGGAAGGCATTGGAGACAACAGAGGATATCAGCGAGTGCCAAAAGACTGGCTCAGATAACTCTTCTTCCTCAGATGCCTCAGATACTTCGGTATCTCTGGGAGAAATTTTTGACTCTGACTTTGATTCTGATTTAGGTGCTGCTGCACCCAAAACTATGAAGGTCAAACTGCCGTGGCAAAAGAAGAAGAAGCATAAGGATAAGAAGTCTTCTAAATAAAGTTCTCAGATTCTCTACTTGTACAATTAAACATTAAGTTTTGAAGTCATAGTATTTTTAGTTAAGACTTTTTAAACTTTTTTCTTTTTTTTAAGTAGCGTAGAAAGGAACCTCATTGTGTACTAGGTAGAAAAGACTGAAATTACATAGTTAACGTATAATAAGTTAACATATAATAAGTTAACGTATAATAATAAGAGCCTTATTACTCTTATTAGTGTTTTAGTGTTTGTATGTAGAGTGTTAGTCTATGTAGTGTTGCAGTATGTGTACTTTATAGAAGAAAAGCAATAAAAACTTTTGTAAAAAAAATGTAATGCCAGGTAGCGGAGATATAAACTTTATAAAGGACACAGACAAACACAATTAAAGATTTTTTAAACTTTATATAAAACATGCTTAAAACAAACAAAAAAAGAAATATCTGAGCACTAGATTAGGTGCCAGAAAATCATGGGAGTTCCATCTCCACCAATATTCTACCCTTACAAGTAGTGAGTCAAGCTAGTACAATGGAATCGGGGACCTTTGCAACACTGATACAAGGTTTGTATGCTTTTGTCAGTGCACAATTTGCTTGGCTATGTTATATCCACAGGGATACTAGAAACAGAAGTTCAGTGGCACCTTATGGACTAACAACACTTATTCCAGCATAAACTTTTGTGAGTCAGCTCACTGAGCTCTGACTCATGAAGGCTCATGCTGGAATAAGTGTTGTTAGTCTGTAAGGTGCCATTGGACTTCTGTTTTATTTTCCTACAATAAGCTAACATGACTACTCTCTGGAGATATCCATGAGTAGTCAAACTACCTTTGGGCAGTATGAGTGAAGAAATTGTGCATGCACAAAAGTATCCAAGGCATGTCACAGATCTTTTTTATATACGCATCTTTCATCCACTGATGGAGGAGTGAGATTGGGTCTCCCCATGCCCACCAGTGATCAAGGTGCCAAGGCTAGACCTGGGGGACTCAAACATAAAAAGTAATCAGTGACTGCATCCGTACTATCAGAACATATGGTAAAGCCACACATACCATACCAAATCCATCCTGAATTCTATCTTGGGCAGAATTTGGCAAAAAAACATACTTGATATCACTTGTGCTGTACCTGAACTCATTTAATTGTGTGGTTTAATTCCTGTGATTATTTTTTTTTAATTTGAAGGGAATTTTTCTGGAATGAGTTTCAGGTAAATATATTTAGTAGGGAAAACAGCTAAGATAGTCTTGCAGCACATAAAATAACAGATTTATTGTAGTATAACTTTTGGTGGACTAGAACCAATGTATTGGATAAAGAGGTCTATAGGGCATGAAAGTTTATAAATCTGGTGGGTCTTTAAAGTGCAACAAGGCTCCTCAATCTGGTTTTGTCGAAACAGACTTGCAAGGCTACTCTCTGGAATTTGTCATAGTTAGTGGAACAACAATCCAGAGCAGCTAGCTATCTGAAAGTGGTAACCCATAAACACTTTTAATGCTTCCATACAACTTCATGTATAGATTGCAACCTTGTGGTTTTTAATTCACGTTTCATCCAGCTGTGTTTTCTGAAAGCCTTTAAATTTAGATGTTTTTTTAAAAGTTATTCAGCTGTACTGATCACTAATACTATATTGTAACAATCAAGTAACAAAATATTTACTCAGTAGAGATGTTATTTAGTATATAACCCCCCCTCCCCTACTGTTCACATTAACAGAATTGTGTCTGCCTTATGCAATTTAAAAATCCCTGTGTTCTCTTGCAGAATTATATCACTGTGGATGAATTGCGGCGGGAACTGCCTCCTGATCAAGCTGAATATTGCATTGCTAGAATGGCACCTTACACTGGGCTGGATTCTGTGCCTGGTGCCTTGGACTACATGTCTTTCTCTACAGCTCTCTATGGCGAAAGTGACCTTTAACTACCAACTATCTGTCCACCACACATCTTTACCCTCTCCCATCCAGGCGCACCTTTCTTTCTGTTTGCAAAGTGGGCTCTGCTCTGCGTTCCTCCCCCCCTTCCTGTTTCCACTTCAGATAACAGGTCCCATTTAGGGAGGGTAGGGGGTGGGGCAGAGGGGAGAATGTGAAAATGAAAATGCCCCTGAAAATAACGGTTTACAGAATTATTTTCTGCAAGAGAAGCTACATTTAAACAAATGTATTTTATTATAGAAAAAAAGTATTTTTCTCCAAGATTGAAGCATAAATAGAAAGCTTTAAAAAGTATTATACGAAATGTATGAGGTTTCTTTTCTCCTTGTTCAAACATAGGAAATGGAGTTCAATGTTGCCTTCCATCCTTACACCCCTCCCCACCCACAGCCTCACTTGTTCTGTCCATCTTCCCATTTGTCTGTCACACTTTTTCCAGAAGGGGAGACACACAAATGCATGTATTGCTGGTTCACTCATTTCATGAAAATATTTTACAATAAAACTTTTTGAAATTGCTGTGTTTTTTAGGGAAAAATAATGTGCACAGCTCATGTTTTAATATTTAATTAAAATGACAATATGCCTCCTATGTGTTGTTGCTGAAAGTTGCCTGGTTTCCAAACACAGTAATAATAATAATGGAGCTTGAGAGTTGGCATCTTTGATATTGCTTGTCACAGAACATATTAAAAAAATATGTGATAACAAATCTAGATGTCATTCTTTTGTCTAGTCAATTTGTTTAATGCTGTTTAGCTATAACCAGAAAGACTTTCCAAAAACTTTTCAAACGACATTTGGTAGCTGGGATTTATTTTGTATATTATTCTGATGTTAATGTTTTTATCTGTTTTCTTAAATGCAAGACACCAAAGTGCTTTTCCTGCCCTTGCTTTGAATTGTATTGATGTTTATGTGGCTGGTATTACTGCTTCAAATGAAGATATCCTTATTATAACAATATGTCATCTTGGACCAAACATATATGTGCACATCTCTGGATACTGCAGGTTTACTTTTTTTCTAGTAAATAAAATCGTTGATAGTATGGATTTAATTTTGACATTTAAAAGAAATTTTAACCAACCGAAACATATTCCAATACATGATTACTCTGAAGTAACCTCCATTATGCACAGTGAAGCTTACCTCCAGGTAAATGTGCATAGAATTACAGCCTTATTTTTTAATCCTCTTGCCTTACTGATAAACCTTTCCATTATCACTAAAATCAGATATTAGAAGTCATGAAATAAGATCCCCCCAAATGTGTAAGATTGGCTTAAAAACAGTTGTTCTCAAAACAATAAATGTTATGTGTTTAGCTTGTCTTGGGCTTTTTCATTTTTACTAGCTTTTGTGTATGTGTGTGTTGATCTCACATCCTTACCTGTCTCTACCACTATAGGTATAAAAATACTGGAAGGCAAGGTCTTGGCTTTTGTTCAGTTTTTGTATGTGTTTTGATCTCCACTACTACAGGCATAGAAATCTATCCTCTACCCATGAGAAACAGAAAGAGGTCTCCAAATCATAATGAGCAGAAGGCTGACGGTTACAGGAAAAGAAGGCTATGGGGTTATATAAGGCTAATTTTAAGAGGAAGTTGTACTGTATGAAATTATATCTTTAAAACACAAAAACAAAAATATATCTCTGATCTTTATATGAAACAAGTACTTTTTTCCAGCACCAGTCCCCCACCCCAGGGGAATTTTTTGTCTGTAAAGATGATAGGGATTCTTGTTACAGTACTATAATTGAATTGTTGTTCTAAGAACAGGGTTCATATTAAGCTGTAATCTGCAAATTCACCTGGGACACCTTGTGTTTTTCCCCCCATGATGTTACCAGAGTAGCATCACAACTGATTTTAGACCTCCGCTTCAGAGTACCTTCATTTATGTTTCATTTAGTATCTGTTTATCATGGAACAGAAAGATCTTTACAATATTGTATTTGAATAGTAAAACAGCAAGAAAACTGAAATTAATTCCTTTCAGAAAGCTTTTAGAGTTGAAATGCCAATGAAGAATGAATTCCTTGCCCATTGGCTTGTGCTAACACCTGCCACAGTTGCTGTGCTGCCAGTTTAGAAACTCTGCTGTACATTTTGATTGCACAGAGTTCTGCTTTCAGCTGACCACTGGCATCTGCTGCGCAGGCTGTTAAGCTCAATAGAAGAAGCTCTAATGTTAGTTCTCTCTTCTATGATCAATGCATATACATAATTGCTAGTTTAATATGGCTTTATGATCATGCCCTTCCAAGTATTGCACTGGTCAAATCTGAAATCTTCAATGTGTTAAAAAGCCCTAGGAAATTAGCTATATTGTGCAAATAAATCTAATTATTTATAGAAATGCCATGCTTGGTTTTCATCCTGACAGAGAGGGCCTCCCCCACCCCCCCCAATGATATGACTTTATTCTTACATCCACACTGTGGCCACTTGCCCAAGGTATGCTTACTGACAGAGCAGTGGGTTTATTTATTTAGATATTGTACCCTACTTTTTCCCCAGTGGGGAACCAAATGGGCATACATCATTATTCTCCCCTCCTCCATTTTATACTTGCAACAACAACCCTATGAGGTAGGTTGGGGTTGCCAAGTAAGCATGGCAGAGTGGGCAATCAAACCTATACATGTAATCTGGCACGCTGGCTGGGATTCCCCCATTCAAAGATAACACAGTAGCTACTAGTAAATCATATTGACTATTCATTTAACTATTATTTGCTTGTTGTTTTGTGTGACATTGAAAATGTATATAAGTCACGACTAAGACATCTTAACTTGAATTGTCTTGGTTTCTGTGGACAGAATAACGTGCTCACAGATCTTGTGAAAATAATGCCTTGCATTCCATTGCCTCTCTTTTTAAAATAAAATCCACAACTGTCTTTTCCAGTCTTTTCTATTGCAAGGGTGTGAGGGTTTTTTTAATCCCTAAATGGCTTGTGATGGGAGTACCTTAAGGTTGGCTGTCCTGCTCTCATCTAAACCTACTGAACACTTTAAAATCTCTTGAGAGGCCTTGTCCTGTTTTGGCTGCCCCTGCTTCCAGAAATTAACTATAACTGTGTACAGGGTCTTTTCGAGGGCAGCATCCCATTTACAGAATTCCCCACTACACTGCTAAAGATTATGTAAAGTTTACTCATTTTTAGGCCACAAGTTAACACACATCATCTCATTCTTTTGCTTCTTAGTTGTTTTTGTACTATCTGTTGCTACTTCTGTTTCTACTATTTGTGCTTACTGAATCAGAGGTCAGTAGCTTCTTGATGCTGAGAAAGTGTTTATCATGCTACTAAATCCACTTCCATGGAGTTCTTTCATCAAGCAACTGATTAAGGGTTTCTGCAAAATTGGCTTTATCTTTCAAGAAGCTAGGTTTAAAGCACTGAATATGTCTGCTTGCTTGGAGAGATCAGGACCAGACAGAAGCCTCCACAGCCAGAGGGCACACACAAAGTCAAGGCACATTGGGACAGCAAACTATTTCATCCCACAACAGTCAGAGCTACACTGAGGCTACTTATAGGAGCTAGTGCCTGCAGCTATAGGAGTGGCCTACAGCAGTCCAGGGGCATTTGCAGAGAACTCTGCCCAGCAGCCTCACAGGGGAGCTTGGTCTTCTATTTCCTTGTGGGCAGAGGAGAGACCATGGGCTGCCAATTGTGGAATTTGCTGCCCAAGGATGTAGTGATGGCCACAGGAATAAACAGCTTAAAAAGGAGGTTAGATAGATTCATGGGGAAGTCTATCAGTGGCTACTAGCCATGGTGACTGAGGGGAGCCTCCACATTCAGAGGCACTAAACCTCTGAATCCCAGAGCCAGGAGGCAACATCAGGGGAAGGCCTCAGCCTCTAGAAGAAGAGATTGGATTTCTACCCCACCCTTCACTACAAGGAGGAGTCTCAGAGTGACTTACAATCTCCTTTCCCTCCCCACAAAAGACACCCTATGAGGTAGATGGGGCTGAGAGAGCTCTTTCAAGGACTGCTCTTGAGAGAACAACTCTGAAAGAACATGTAACTGATCCAAGGTCACACCAGCAGCTGCATGTGTAGAAGCAGGGAATCAAACACGGTTCTCCCAGATCAGAGTCCATGCTGCCCTGTTGGCCATCCAGAGGAACTGGTTGGTCATTGTGTGAGACAGGATGCTGGACTAGATGAACTACTGGTCTGATCCAGCAGGGCTCTTCTTATGTTCTAACTGTGCACTCCATCATCTCAGCTGAGCTTCCACTTGGGCTTCCCACTTTGTCCACTCCTGGGGTTCTGGGGGTGACAGTGAGGTATCAGGTTTTATCCATTGGGTGAGTGTCAGATAGATATATTTGGTATTTCACGAAAGTGACAGTGGAAGCTCCAGCTAACATTGCTTTTTCTTAATTCCTCCTGATAAACTTTTGTAGAAGTCTATGAAAATGTAATCCTAATTGCAAAGGAGTATCTATGTCAGTCGTAGCAAAATAAAAGTCCAGTGGCATCTTAAAAGCTAACAGCATAACTCCTGAGTCCACTTACTTAGAAGGGCATAACTCTGCTTAATACTACACTATGTGTTGTTCTTCAAATGGACCCAAGATTAGTAAATACATCATACAATTATGGAACAATCCCAGGGATTTCTGCTAGCAGTGTTTCCAGAAACCACAGGAAGGTTCAACAGAAATTCCAAATTTGAGGTGCTCGCTA
This sequence comes from Gekko gecko, assembly GCA_029375565.1. Taxonomy (NCBI): domain Eukaryota; kingdom Metazoa; phylum Chordata; class Lepidosauria; order Squamata; family Gekkonidae; genus Gekko; species Gekko gecko. The sequence goes on along the minus strand of JAPDNY010000003.1, from coordinate 161,387,303 downwards.
TGAAAAGGTCACTGATGTGTTGACATTGTTTGGGCATTAGTAACTAACATTGTCATCCAATTGCAATGCTGATAGCACTGAATCAGGTCAAGCTTAGCCGAAACCCTATCAGAGCAGACAGTAACTTTAATGGCAGCCACTGGGTGCTGGTCCTGCTAAAGGGCCTCGATTACTTTACAGTTCTCACAGATTGCAAACACTGCTATTAGGTTTCAAGACAGGAAATTAAGAATGTTTTGGCTTGGAACTCAAAACAGCTTGAAGTAACCTTGACTTTTTACACTGCTCCAGCAATAGCACACATCTGATCACAAAATTTGCCCTTTCCTGATGCAGAACTAGATTGTCATGTCACTCAGAGAATTTTGTACATACACGGTGCCACCCTATTTATTTATGCCACTTCTCCAAATTGGTTCAAGGGAAGGCCAGATACTGAAGCTGAAGCTCAAATACTTTGGCCACCAAATAAGAAGGGAGCACTCACTGGAGAAGACCCTGATGCTGGAAAGATTGAAGGTAGAAGAAGGGGACGACAAAGGATGAGATGGTTAGACAGTGTTATCGATGCAATGACCATGAAATTAAGCAAACTCCGGGGGACAATGGAAGACAGGTGGGCCTGGCATGATGTGGTACATGGGGTCACGAAGAGTCGGACTCAACTGTGTGACTGACAACAAAAAATCTGAAAAAGCCCACCAATGGCAGAGATACAGAATAACTGTTATCAACACATCCAGTAATTGTTTTTAGGAAATTATTTTTCACTGTTTGCTATGCTGTATTTTTTGGGAAGAGCCAAAACATAAAGCTTCAGTTTTGCTGAAGAAAAAATTCAGGATATTGCAAGATACTTGAAAGCTAGAAAAGATACAGAAGAGGGCAACCAAGATGATTAAGGGGTTAGTGCATCTTTCCTCTGAGGAGAATGTGAAGTGTCTGGGATGTTTCAGTTTATAAAAAAGACAAGGGGGGGGGGGCGGCACATGATAGGGGTTTATAAAACTATTGGTGGGAATGAGAAAGTGGATAGATCTTCTCCCATAATACTAGAACTAGAATTCATCTAATGAAGCTGATGGGCAATAGCTTCAGAATAGTCAAAAATAAAATTGTTCTTTATTCAACTAGTAATTAAATTGTAGAATTCACTGCCAGTGGACTTAGTGATGGCCACAAAACATAGATGACTTGAAAAGGAGATTAGACAAATTCACAGAGGATATGTCTATCAGTAGCTACTACCTATGATCATGAAAGGGAACCTCAATAGTCATTGATGGATCTATTCTATCTAATCCCCTTTCAAGCTCATCTGTGCTTACTACATCCATTGGCTGTGAATTCCACAATTTAATTATTCTTTGAAGCAGCAAACCTCTGAATAGCACTGGCTATGATGCAATATCTTTACCTTTGTGCCCTGTTTGGTAGGAACCTTGGCCTCTATGCCCTGTTTGTTGGCCCTCTCAGGTAACTAGTTTGTTGTTGTGTGAAACAGGATGCTGATGGACCACTGGCCTGATGTAGCAAGGCAATTCTTGTGTTCTTAAGACTAACATTTATTGGCATGTATGTGCTGGATCTGAGTCAAAAAGGAGACAGTAACTGTGTAATCTGATAAACCTTGACCCAGCCCCCACCAGCTTTACAGGGTGTGCATGCACATGCATGTTATGTACCTGCACATTGCATCCCCTTCCTAAAAACCCCTATAATACATTCACCTATTGTAGCCAGGCATAACAATGGCATTAACAATATAATAGAAGCCATGTTAGATCAGGCCAGTGGCCCATCCCATCCAACACTTTGTGTCACACAGTGGCCCAAACCCAGGTGCCATCAAAAATTATTGTAACCGGTCTCCAGTCCAGTATCCCACCATGTACAGGTTTCTTGAGCCCTCTCACCTCCAGTCCAGGAGATAAGAAAGGTCCAATCCCTGATACTATGCCAGCACGTGCAGAATCTCACATCTCTCCCACGCCCCTCCAGGAATGAGAGATACCAAAGACCCACATGCTTCAGGAACACTTAAATCAGTATTCTGCTACCAGGACCTATTTAAGGATGTTCCCAACTCAGACAGGAGCATAGGTCCCACCTCCTGCCAGGTTTCTGGGAATTAACAACTTATCAGCTCTGGGCTAGAGCTGCGGATGATTAAGTAACACACAGTAGTAGCTTTCTAGGCGAGCAGCGTAGACTACCAGATCTAGGCTTAGAGATCCAGTTGCAGTACAGAACTCAAACTCAGATGAGATTAATCTATATTAAATCTTTATTTAGCAAAGCATATATATAACAAGAGACTTGCAAAGATTAGAAAGCAAAGAACAAGGCCTATATCTTTATACAGCTCTTACTACACATAGGTATGGTATAGTTACCAGTCTTTCAGAGTCCATGGTCCAGGTAGTACAAAGTCCATTGTCCAGGGAATCTTAAGGAGGAACCACATGCTTGCAGTAGGCAATTAAGGCCAGCTTGCTGCCCACTAGCAAAACTCAGTGTTGCAGGTTTGTAATCCAAAAGGGAACTAACTCTTAGAAAGGGGCCCACTTCCAAGAGAGTTCTGTCACTTTTCTCATAGGCTGAGGACAATCCCCTCCTACCCTTGTCATAACTGAGTGTGGCCATTTACCCAATCATGACAGAATAGGAAGGCGTGTCTAACTATGTAGGAGCAGCCATTGTTTATACCCCTTAAAGCACATCTGCTTGAGCTTTGATGTGTAACTCAGTGTGGGAAGACGTCTCAATGTCTGGTCTTCCCCTCAAAGGTGCCAAAGTGGCTTTTGAAATGGATATCCAGGCTTGGCATCTGTGCATGCCATCTGTGCAGGTGACAAAAGTCACAGGGATATGTCAGTGGCCAGACCATTTGGGCCTAGCAAGAATGAAACAGGAAAGTCCTTTCCTATACAAGGAGGTCCACCAGCAGGGCCAGAACTCCAGGAGGACCTTCCACTGTTGCCCCCCCCCAAGAATACAGAGCTTCACTGACTTAGACATAGGGTTTCATCTATACCTTCTGTCTAATAGCCACTCATGGATCTCTGCTCCATATATTTACCCCATCTTCTCTTGAAGCTGTCTCTGCCCCTTCTTGTGGCAGTTAATTCCATGTTAATTACTCTTTGGTTGAAGACGTATTTCCTTTTATCTGTTCTAAACTTACTGTTCATTGCAGTGGCACCGAAGAAGTGAGATTCTAATTTGTCACCAATCTCATGTCTGATGAAAATATGTAACTTGTTTGTGAAATCCATACTTGTCACATAGGCCTAGCAAATGAAGGCCATGGACGTACTTTAGCAGGAGAAGAGGGAGCCATTTGGGGGCAGTTCCTTGATACAGACCAGTCAAGAGCAACCACTTTCTTTTGACCCATCTGCAACTTGTCAGGGCTGAATCAGATGCTTCTCTTGCAGTGCTGAGGTCTCTTCTCTATGGTCATCTGATCATGTACTGCACCAGTAAAAACTGTACAAACAAATCACGTGACATAGTAATCTTGTGTTTATTTCTCGGGCCGCATGCAATCTGGTGATGCTAGTATGGAAGGCAACTTCCTAATTCACTCAGTCTATGTGGGTTTTTGCAGCAGTTTGAGGGGCAGCAAATGATGGCAACCAATTCACAGAATGAGTTATTGAACTTGAACAGCACCTCTCATGACACTGTTTTGTCAGGCCAAACTTCACAGGTTTCAGAAAGTTCCTAAGTGTTCTCTTTAAAAACAAAATACACTTTCTATTGCATGCATAACTATTTGTGATGTGGAAATGTTTAAAGGTTATGTGTCAACTGTGGTTTGGTATTATATAATTATGTACATCTTTGTAGTCATGTGCACAACTCTTAACCCACATCCAAATATCAGCAGCTGGGAATCTTGGTGCCTTTGCTTGCCTTATGGTTTCTTCTCAAATAACAATACACAATACACACACACACTGTAACAACATTCCAGTATATTGATTCTGAATGACCAAGTAAGGGAAAAACAAACTTGATACAAATCTCCTGATAAAAGAGGCAACAAAATAACACATGTTCTGTGGTTTCAATCTCCCCTGTGCTACAGGAGCCTTTTCCATCAGAGCCTTTTTATATCACCCCTCTAAAACTGCAGAAGGGAGGGCTTGACATCTAGCACACGACAATGCCCTCCTGTGACTGAGTATCTTCAATTGGGAGAGATAAGTGGTGGGAGAAACGACATATCTAGAACTGCCCGTTGACAAAAAAAAATGGTGTCCTCTCTAGGTCTTTTTGCCACTCAATATCCATCGCCCTCTGCTTTAAAGTATGTTTTGCCTGCTCATGTCCCATTTCCAATCAGACTGAGGGGGAAAACTCAAAACTCTTTTTGACTAACTTCAGCCATGTAGACTCATAGCTGTCACTGACTGAAAAAATCATAAGTATCCATATAAAGCTGCCTTATGCTCAATTAATATATTGATTCTTGGAACCCAGGATGATCTGTTGACTGACTGTAGCTGTCCAAGCTCTCAGGCAATGGTCTTTGCCAGGGCTTCAATGTCTTGATCCTTTTCAAAATACTTATTTAGTACATTTTTATTCCATCCTTCCTCCAAGGAACTCAGACCAGTATACATCATTCTCCCTCCCTGGTTTATCCTCATAACAACCCTTTGAGGTAAGTCAGGCTGCCACAAGGTCACTCATTAAGCTTCATGGAAGAGTGGACATTTGCACCAAGAACCCAACATCCAAACCAATAAAGCACCCTACAGATACCAGTGATTGTGTTTGGTGCTTTTATACTTCTACATGCATATGTAGCCCACCCAGAGTTCTAAAGGTAAAGGTTTCCCCTGTTCGAAAGCTAGTCGAATCTGACTCTAGGCGGCTGGTGCTCATCTGTTTCCACGCCGAAGAGCTAGCGCTGTCCGAAGACGTTTCCATGGTCATGTGGCCAGCACGACTAAACCCCGAGGCGCATGGAACGCTGTTTCCTTCCCACCAAAGCTTTCAAGCTGCTAGGTTGGCAGGGGCTGGGCCCACACACGGCACTAGGGTCTCAAACTGCCGAACTACAGACCTCCCGGTCTGCAGCTTATCGTTTTAACCTCTAAGCCACCTCGGCCCTTACCCGGAGTTATGGGCCCTCTCTATTCCCGATCTCGTCAGATCTCGGAAGCTAAGCAGAGATGGCCCCGGCCAGTATTTGGAAGGGAGGCCAACAAAAAATACCAGGAACCAGACACGGAGACAGGCAACGGCAAACCCCCTCGGACGTCTCTTGCCTTGAAAGCCCTACGGGGTTGCCATAAGTCAACTGCGACCTGATGGCACTTTCCACCACACACATCCCAGGGGAAAAGAATTGCTTCCGCAAGTAAGAAGAATGTATCCGGGCTTCTTTTAGCGAAGAATGGTGACGCCAGATTGTATTTATATTTTGGACGAAGACTGAATAGTAGTTAAAGCCGGATTAATCTTGAATAGGAACAATTCTGTACATACGATTTAATTAATATCCTAAACCAATTAACAGCAGGCTTCTATTGTAATAGCGTCTCATCCCCAATCACAGAGAAGATATCCCAGCCTGCCTTTCTGCCAGCCTCCGCATTCTACGTGGCTTCCCTAAGCGACCAGCCGCCCACCAATCCCAAGAAGCCAAGCTCTGTCAAGAAAATTTGAACCGCTCTCTAGCGCGTCGCCACTCGGGAATTGTAGTCCTTAAGCGGGTTGGCTGAAAGTGGCTACGCTGCGGCACTTGACGAACGTGCTGCCGCCCTCGCTGCTGTTCCTTCCAAACGAAGTGGCGCCGCCATTTTCTCTGGCGGACCAAGGTGAGCGTCGTGGTTATGCACGGGGGTTTCTAGCGAGCGGGTTAAACGTTAGTACTGCCGATGAGTGCTCTTGCCCTTTCGGGGGAGGTGCAGGAAAGGTGAGGGGCGGCCGGAGTGAGCGAGCCTTGCTTATTCCTTGCGGTAAGCAGAGGGGAGCCGAGTCAGGCCGAGAGGCCGAAGCGCAGCCTTCAAAGGACCCTTCGTGGTCTCCCTTCCGGGCTTTCGGCTGGATGAGGACTTCAGCTGGAATTCTCGAGTCTGCTCTCTGGGTTCCGTCTCTGTTCCTCTCCCGCTCCCAAACAGCCGCCTTCCTTTCCCCAGGCGCCTGCCCCTGTCTGCCTCTCGCCGTTAACACCCTCGTTCCCCTCCCCTTCGCTTCTTTCCAGATTCTGCAGAGAAGGCCTCTCGAGCACACCTGAACAGCCAGGTTTCTCCCCATTTCTCCTGGAAGGTAACTGTTTTGGGAAAGGGAGCTTGAAAGCACATGCTCTGTTGTTGTTTTTTTATTCACACTCCTCTGTGTTGCTCTTTGCTGGCGAAATCTTTCTTTCTAAAAAGACCTAAGCAACGCCTTTGTATCACCTATGGGTTTTGTTGCTGTTTTTGGTATACAGGCTTAAGAGAACCTTCGTAATAAGGTGATTTGCTCAAGGTTTGTGGGTGCATTCATATGTATGTCCAGTAAGGTATTTGGCCTCTTCTCTAGGCGGGGAAACGAGCCAGTCATTGTGTTACTTCTGCTCATTTGGTTTTTGGTAGTCCCATACTATAATGGGAATTAGTGTAATGAAAAAGCTCAATGATTATTATTCTGTTGAGAATGAGTTAAGTGATGTACCAAGGTGACAGTGTTGGCTACAGCTTTTGTGAATTTTCTGGATTTGTGAGTTGTGTTTGTATTCACGTTTGCATATGAATTTTCCCAGGTATTAAACTGGTTGCAATAATTTCTTAGGATGTCACTTGTAGGTAATAATAACTGTAATGCCCAATATTCTGATTCTGAAGTGGTCAGAACCAGCTGTTTCAGCACTAATGGGCTACCATATCCCTTGTTAGGTATGTACTCCACTAGTTTAGTGTCTTTAAGGTTTGGTCAGAATTACTATGGGTGCTTAAAAATTGTCTCCTGTTGCCCATAACAGTCTACTATAGACAGTGGCAGCATCTTTCTGTGCAGCATCTGTGGTCTGTTCTTGCCCTTGCTGTGGTTAAGATGTTATTAAAGAACTTGTAAGAGCAGGATCAGAGTCTTATCATATCACTTCTGTTCAAATCTTGCAAGTTATCTATGGGATAAGCTGCTCAGATGTATTTATTTAAACCCTGATTCTGCTGTAAGGGAGTTTTTAGATTGATGTAGTTCTACTTACTACTGTACTTTTTCTTGGATCCCAAATTGCCAGGCACAGTATTGTTGGAGAGAATTAAAGGTGAGAGGTGGACTAAATTAGTGATGCCTGGAGGCTAGTAGTAGTAGGATCTAAGAAGTCCTTTTCATGTCCAGCTAATATTTCTTTCCTGCAGTGCACCAAATCAAATTTTGTTTAATGTCTTCCCAAAATAATGAATAAATATAGGTAAGTATACTTATTTTTCCCCAGAACAAAATTTGAGTTCAGTGATGCCTTTAAGACCAACAAAGTTTTATTCAAGGTATAAGCTTTCGTGTATCTGAAGAAGTGTGTGCATGCAAAAGCTTATTCCTTAAATAAAACTTTGTTGATCTTAAAGGTGCCACTGAACTTGAATTTTGTTCTGTTGCTTCAGACCAACATGGCTGCCCAGCTGAATTTACTTTTTCCCAACTGAAGACTTCCTGTTACATAGTTAACCCACAGCACACAAAAAATGTGAAATGGCTGTTATAATAAGAAATGTGTTTAGCTTGCTGTCAGATGCCTAACTTGGGTGGGATAGTGTTTTGACCTGGGTTTTGATAGAAATATAATGAGGCTTTTCTTTTGGGAAGGTTATGAGGACTGCTAAACTTTTTTTGTTTGTTGCAGTTTAATCTAAAATGAGTGGCTGTCGTGTCTTTGTTGGACGTTTAAGTCCGCATGCCCGAGAGCGAGATGTGGAGAAATTTTTTAAAGGATATGGCCGTATACGTGAAATCAATCTGAAAAATGGCTTTGGTTTTGTGGTAGGTATGCTCTCAAAAGACTTTCTTGTCCCAGTTTAGAAAATGCTACGCGGGTGACAATACAGTATAATTTGGTGTATTTATTTATTTGATTTCTACCTTACCTTTCCATCCAAAGGGATCTCCACTCATATCCAATATGGTGTTAGTGATCTTACTGGGATACTTGTACATATGGCTAACATGCATGCATGAGAAAATTAGATCAATTAATTGATCCTGAATATTTAAATCCTTCCTCCCACTGTTAGCTTTAGATCTTTCTGTAAAACATGGTTGTTACTAAGGATAACTTTTGTGGAAAAACTTTAAACGGTAAGATAAATTGCTGTTCTTAGATGAAGTAGCTCAATCTTCCATGTAATGCACTGTGATTCTCTCATCTGACTGTCTCCCCTGCTCCACTGGTTTCATTCTCTCCATTCCCTGAAGAGAGCCAGAGAGTTGTTATTCTAGTCCCTGTGCTCTTTTTCACATCCCCTCCCCACACCCTTAAAAGATGGGAGGATCCAGGAGGGGAACTGCCATTAGTGCTACAGTGATTCTTTACTGGTACAGCACTAATTGTGGCTGTATTCTTTTTTCCTTTCCCGACTTAACACTGAACTCTTTGAATGTGGAAGGGAGAACTTGAACCTATGGCAGCAGAAGAAATCTAACTTCAGTCTTGCTTGGTGTTCTTTATTTTAGTAGAATCTTGAGTGTGTTAAGATTATAAAACAAGAGGAATCTTTTGACAAGACATAACTCATCTTTGTTCAGTGATCTTAAGTGTGTACGTATAAATACCAGAAGGTACTGTTAGATCAAGATCTACTTAGTCCTCTGGGGTTTTTTGCTAGAATCCCAGCAAGAGTCATGCACTAGGCAGTTAATCAGGGGGGCCTTGATCTTTTCACCCATAACATCACTGTGGAGACTTAGTGTGAGAGAGGAGAGAGCCATCTCTGCTCAGCTGAGAAAAATAACAAGGCTAGAGGAGCTTGTGTTCTCTCTTTTGTAACAGGAAGAGAAGAAAATCAGGAACAGTGTGGCTGGATGGACTTCTAGTCTCCTTCCAAATCTCTCCTCCTATAGAGGGACTGAGACATGGCTATTCAGCCATGTTGCTTTGCATTTGCCCAGCTGGGCCCAGAGTACTTGGATTCTTTCTCTCACCATAATAGGCACAGAAGGACAGGAAAAGAAAGCAAACCTACCCAACCAGGGCATACTCTTCCAAATGTTTGGCTACTTATAAATTGTTTGGCTCCAGCCAGCTTTTTCACTCCACTGCCCCCAATTCTGCATCATATTACTGCCGCTATCTCACATGGCTTTTGTACGTGCAGGTCCCATGACCCCCATTATAGCCTTTTTGGGTGGGCCTGGGGTCCCCTACTTTTTTCACCTGAAGAAAAGCTTGTTGGGCCCAAGTCATTTATTTTAATAAGACTTCCACACCACCTTTGACCTTGACCTTGGCAGCCTTCTTAGGTTCTGGGTAGAAGCTCTGCCTATCTCATACAACTTGATTAGGTGCCTGGGGCAAGAGTGTCTGATGTTGGGCACTACACACTTGTGCCAGACATATTCTACACACACATGTATGTGTTTAGCAGATTCTCTTCATGGGTTGGGATCATCTTGTCTTTAATAGGCTACTCTTTGAAAAACATAGTTAATGATACAGGATTATCTTCTGCTCCAGGTCTTCTTCTGTTTACACAAAGAAAACTAAGTGGCATGTTGCTGTGTTTTAGGGGCACAGCTTACTAATATGTAGGTGACGGTGTCCTAAAAGGATAAGTTGTAGAGCCACTTCTCTGTGTGTTATGCCAAAAAAGTGAAACTGAAGTGGATTTTTTTTCCTAATTGTAAAAAATCAACAGAATTCTGGAGCTGTCTTCCTCCATAGAAGTCTTTTTGTTTATAGGTATTGGTAAGTGGCTGTACTTGGGGACATTATCACCTGCACATTAGTAAACAATATCTTGAAAGGACAGAATTATATACCAACTTCTTCAAACATTTCTCATCACCTGCTGTATAAGGTTATAGTGACTTATGAAACAACTTTGTGTCTCCTACTTTCACGTATGCATGCGTCAAGCAGCCTTTTGCAATTACTGGGAACCATCTTGCTTGGGATGCCATTACTTGAAATGCTTTTAAATGCACTTTCACTTTACTGTGAAAAAGTACAGATGAACAGTATAACATAAAGCTAATTTTCAGATTGAAATAGCTACATTTAAAAATGTTAACCTATGAACCTTTGAGAGGTGTATATATAGGATGCCTGTTGTTGCCTCAGTTACAGTTTGTAGTTTGCAAACTTATGCAGATGTAGAACAGGGTTCTTCCACAGCCTCTATGTGGAGAACCAAAAACTGAAAATAAAACTTGACTGAGTATTCATGTTTTGAATCTTGCATAGATTCCTTTGATAGTGTATATATATTTTGGAGTTGTGGTCAGCCAAAAAATCCTTAAAATTCCAATTACATATCACGATGTTTCTTTGTTAAGCTCTGATTTCACATGGCTGCAACAATGGATTGCTGGTATAAGTTGCAAACAACATGAACGAACCTATCATAATTGGTTTATCACCAGATATTTCTACAGTGGGGATAAAACTAAAGGAATAGGAAAGAGTCTGCGTATTTTGAAATCAGGTTACACTCTTACAGTTCTGATGGCATTTGTTGTTCTGTCATAGGAATTTGAAGATCACAGAGATGCAGATGATGCAGTGTATGAATTGAATGGTAAAGAACTGTGTAATGAAAGGTAATATTTTTGTTTCAAATAAAATAATTGGCCAGTGCCAATATAATAACAGCTTATTAGAAATTGCAGTTCACAAACTGTAAGGCAGTCTTTAGAATTCGCATTTCTTCCACCTTATGTAGGAGTGAAACCAGAGTTTTCAGACTTTGGTTAAGAGGATATGAGACAATTTGTGGAGTAGGTTTAAAGTTTCAGACTAGGATTTGGGACACCAACATTCATATCCCCACTCTGCCATGATTTTTGTGGAAGACCTTGGGCCAGTGACATGCACTCTTAATGTTGTTGTAAGGACTGAATGGCAAAAGGGGAATGATGCACTGAGCTCCTAGGAGAAACAAGATAAATATTTGCTGCATTGATTGGGAATCTGGTTAGCATTAGTGTGGTTTAATATTAAATAGCAAGAACAAAGGGGAATCATGATATTTTCACTGGAGTGGGAGTGGGAATAAACATGCATTCCCGTGACCAGCTCCTGATTTGCAAGCCATGGTTGCAGGAAGCCAGCATAACATCTGCCAATTATTATGCTGCTCTGCTGAACCTGATTTTTTACAAAAATATGTAGTGGGCTTGGTGCAGGAGATCATCACGGCAGCCAATCATCGTGTAGGATTATAACCTTAATTTTTCAGTAGCTTGCTTTGAGAAAGAATTTATTTATTTATTCGGCTTTTACCCCGCCAGAACGGGCTCAGGGCAGCTTACATAAAATCAAACCATATACATTTCAATATATTTACATAATCAATTTTAAACCATAATACATCATTGGCGGCACAGTATAGTAAAGTGCATCTAAAACATGTTCTGTGGTGCAGCCCACTTTAAATAACTTCAACGAGCAGATTGGCCCCGGCTTGGTTGATGGGTACCGCTCCTACTGGAATGCCTTCCAAAAAAGCTCCGTTTTCATGGCCCCCTACGGAACTGCTGGAGGTACTTGGTACTTAATGTTAACAGAGGAAATCTCACCACAAATATGACTTCATTTCCCTTTGACAGTTATTATTAACCATGTTGTATGCTTACAATTTCAGTTTGTATATGGCTTAGATTATCACAATGCATGTTGCTTGTAAATGTAGAAGGTAACAAGCATACTTTGTTCTCAGGTGTATCAGTCATTTCCATTCCATAGGACTAGTCCATATTCCTGATGAGCCATTTAATATGACCACTCAAAAAGCTATGGATTCCATTTTCCTTGAGAGGGAAGGGAAGCGATGTGATGCATGGGAGGGCACCATATATTTCAGCTTCTCAGGGCAACTGGATGATCGTACTGTGCAGTTTGTCCTTTGCTCAGTTTCAGGTTTGTTTCATAGCAGGGAATTGCCAGCAACTCTCCCACCCCACCCCATTGACCTCTGTAGCTTAATATATGTTCCTGACTTGGTGGTTAATAAATCAGTGATAGTCTTGCATGGTCATGCTTCTGGCAATCACATGTGACTTACCAAAAATAGTTGCACTAAAAAAAAACAAACCCAAAACCTCACACACACTTTGGATCATTTTAGGCTTTTGTTTGTTTTGTTAAAACTAAACTGCAAACTTGACAAATGCAAATCCCGTCATGAGGGACAAGGGTTACTGGTCCTCTGATGAGAAGGAAGCCAAGCAGCACACATCCCTCTCCCCTGGCAGTTTGGAAAAGATAAAAAAAGAGTTTCTTCCTTTCACTGTGCTTCAGCACTAATAAGAAAATGTCATGGCTTTCCACTTGAGTCTAATCTCATGTATTCTGCTGTTTGGAGCAGTGCAGTACAACTCTGCTGTTTTTTACCATCTCCAAATTGTTTTGCAAGTTAGGAGAGAACGTTGTTTCTTCTTTTAGCTGTTTGTGCTTGCCAAATGCCTTAAGAGAGGGGAGAAGTTTGGACGGTGAGCAAAAAATCTGGCTAGTAAGCTAAGTATATTTTTCGATCCATCAAGAAAAACAATAGAAATGCTGCAAAAATGCAGAAAGCAATACAGATGTCATAGGGTGAGCATGTATGTATCATATACAATGTAAATATATGATGAGATTTTTTTTCAGGGTTACACTTGTCTAAGTGAAAGTTAGTTTTCAAGCATCACTTAAAGCCATTTTTAAAATTTAAAGCTAGATGCTGGGGGGGTGCCACCTGTTCATGTGTATTTCCAATAGAAAAGCCTAAAGAACTAAAAAAGCAATGTTGATCTTTATTTTTATGTTAAAGAGTTACCATTGAACATGCCAGAGCCCGAAGAGGGGGTAGGGGCAGATATCCTCAACGATTCAATTATTACCAATCCTATGCAGGTGGATCTAGGTAAGTATCTTGTTCTGTTGATTTTCAAGTTCACTTGTGAAACAAATGGCATATTTCTAAACATGATGCATGACTCAAAATACTTTTCAGCTCCTGGGTTGTTTACATAGTATTTCTAGGTGTTTGGTCAGCCAGTGCTGTTAACTATTTTAATTTTGGTTAGACTGCAATTTCTTCTCACAGAGTGCAGCTATTTTTCATTTTCCACTGCACCACACCCCCAAAAAACGTTCTTCTCAGGTGTCAGAAGACTCCAGTGGATATCATGGGGTGGTCTGTAGTGGTAGGAAGGAATTGATAAAAAGTGCTTTCCCCCCCTGCCAACAGTTTTTGCCATTCTGCTGGTAAAAAGAAGGTTTCGATTTAGCCCTTAGTATTATTAGAAGGAAACTTGTACAAATACTCCATTAATGGAATTTGGTGCACTGCATTAGTGATCCTAAAGGTGGAGAGAAAAGAATGTGCTAATGAAGTAATTAATTATTGCTCTGTAATTAGCACTTGATACCTCCTTTCTTGCCTTGAGTACTGTTGTGAAGTTTCGTTCTCATTCTCATCTCAACAACCTAAGCATGCCCTAGTTTGAAATTTAATATTTAAAAATATTGATCATGTATTAGCCTGACTAATCCAAGGGATTTCACATAGGTATGGATGAGATGTGCCCCATTACTAAATATCTTTGGATGGGAGTTTGATAAGCTATGGAATGAGAACTACTGTTACAGTAAATGTTCTGCTCAAGCCACTGGAGCCTACAATTTAAACAAAATTTGAGGGTTTGTAAAAATGCATTGGAAGGCAGTATATGCGTCTATAATATTGAAATGTACAGGACTGTCATAATTAAATATTGACAGTGCTTACTTGATAGTATCTTTGGAATTATACTCTTATTGTGTCTTTAAAATTAAATGTAACTTTTAAAATTTCTGTACTGAAGACTGTTGCCTGAAGTAATCTGTGCTTGAAGGATTTTAGGCATTTGTAATGACTTGGTATGCTGTTGCTTTGAAATGTACATGGCAGTTTTGCATTTAACTCAAAGGCAGCTGCCAATTTCATGGTAAAGAAACTTGAGAACCTCTGTGCATATTGCAGTGTGCTGTTTAGATTCTCTTTTCTTTAGTGCAGTGATGTTGCTGCAGTAAGAGTGGTCGAAGGTCCAGGCTAAAAGTGAACTTTTAAAGTAGGAAATGTGACTGACGGTCATGGGCATCTAGCATGGTAGTCACGTTCATGACATCAGGCACATGGTGCCAGACAAGAAGAGACTGCTATTTCCGGTAGTGGAAAGTGGGACTCGACCTGCCAGTTGGGGGATTCTGGAGCTTCTGTTTTAAATGCTCTGAAGTGAAGATCTGGATATTCTGAAAATGTGGGGCATTTAGAGGTATGCAAATAAAATGGAGTTGCCTCTGCATCAGTGTCCAAAAAGGAGCACACTGTTAGTTGAATTTTATGTGACATGAAGACGCCACCAAGTGGATTGTGGCAGCTCTCCTGAGCAAACTAACCTATGGGTCATTAGTTATTCATATTACTATGTATAGCACTTTGGCTTTGTGGCAAAAATATACTAATATATACAATGAACTAGAGTGCATCAGCTTATGTTATCATGTCTTAAGAAGTTTTTTGATGAGTAAATACTACAGAGTTATAATGAGCATATGGCCTTTTCCTCCTAGGGCTGACTTGTACATGATTGTTCATCACTTGGTGTGTCTTCAGTGAACTTATTAGTATTGTTTGAGGTTATGCCATTTGATATGAAGGCTTTTTTGGTAACTGTTTCACAGATGGAAGCCATAAAGTGATAAGCATACCTTTGTGAAGTGTCCCCTAATTTTTTAGCCCAGACTTTTCAATTTGTGTTTAAATTCCATGTGGCTTTCCTAATGACTTTTTCCTTTCCTCATGTGAGCAGCAAGTAACTGCCTGGTCGTCTGACCCTCATTTAAATAGAGTGGTCAGCTTTATAAGAATGCTGTCTGGTTTGTTGAGTAGTATTATGCAGTCTGTCAAAGCAGCGCACATTTTAGTTTTGTATATGAAGTAGAAATGAATAATAATATGAAAATATGTTTGTATCTTGTAGTCAGTATGGTCCGCCTCTTCGTACTGAACACAGACTTATAGTTGAAAACCTTTCTTCGCGTGTTAGCTGGCAGGTGAGTTGAATCTGATGTTTAATAACATTATTTTGGTCAAGTATGGTTCCTGAAGGAAGTGATATAACATTTAACACTACAGTTAAAGCAGCCAAAACATTTTTTTTAATTAAAACCAAAGCTTGGCATTAGTTGATCTGCAAACCAACAAATAAAATTTTTAGTATGGTTGTATTTTAAAAACTGAACTTCTGTTTAGTGTTTCTTAGACAACTGTAATCATCACCTAATAAGAAATGTGAAAAAACAATATAGAAACATCTAATCTTTTAAAATTACAAAGTTTGCAATTTGTTTCCAGTCTGTATCTGGCTTCAGTAGAATTAACAGAATGACCATGTAGTTAAAGTTTTGCATGTATTCTAATGCAAAGAGTCTCCTACAATATACACTGAAAGGAGCTTGTTGGTCACCTTGTGTGTTAAAATAGAAGTATCTAGTCGGTGAATTTAGAAGTATTTTGGACATCAAAGTGCCTGGTTTTCAAAACTGAAAAAAAAATTACCTGAAACCAGGAAATGAAAAATTGACCTGGATTGTGATCCTATATACATGTGGTAATATTCATACACGGGAGGGACAGGAAAATGCCTGTGTGTACCATTTACCCTTAAGTAGCAAGGAAAAACAACGTACCACTCTGTTTCATCATCTAGCTTCAAATCTAGTCAACATACACCTACTATATAGGCCTTGTATTTAGACTCATTAATGTAGAGACAAAAATGGGAGATGTTTCATACATTAAACAAGAAAAAACTTGGTAAAAGTGGATATTATTCTCTCTCTTTCTCTCTTTCATACATACTCACTGACACTCTTTAAGAGACTAGCCAGTCACATCCAACTGAAAGCAAATTATGAAGTTAAGTTTATGCTAGCTGCTGTCTCTTGCAGCATCTTCTACAAAGCAGGAATCTGCCAACTGAGTTTCGTAACGAATTGATAGTGTAGCATATGTTGGATCCTGTGATCTCGTTAGTTGAGAGCACAGAGGGGCAGTTACTTTTTTCCCAACATAGAGAACAATGGAGGGAATGGGGGCAACCTGTTTTGGGGCCCATATAATTGGACCCCCTGGTCCAATGTTCTTGAAACTTAGTGGGTATCTTGGGCAGAGGCTCCATCAGCTACCCTGTGAGTTCAGAGCCTCTCCCTCAAACCCCCTCCCCTCCAGCCCTCAGAATATACCCTATGTTTTCACCATTTACTTCAATGGCCCATAGGGTATAATGGGGCTGAATTGCCGCCAAATTTCTTTCATTCTCACCTTTCCTTCTCTCATTTTCCTCTTTCCCTCCTTCTTCTCTTCACTTTTTTCCTCCTTTCCCTGTTTCCCTCCTTCTTCCCTCTCTTTCTTTCCCTCCTTTCCTTCTCTTTCTTTCCCTCTTTCCGTCCTTCTTTCCTTCTCTCTACTCTCTCTCCTTCCCTCTTTCCTCCTTCTGTGGCCCAACTCTAGTGAGAAGGAGTTTAAACTTTAAACCCCTTCTCTCTTAGCTCCCCCACCCAGGCCAGCTTTTGAAGGTGCCTCCCTCCCTTTTGCTTCCCCTTCTGACATCACTTCCGGTGATGTCAGGGGGTGTGGCATATGCTAATAGCCTAATAGCTCATTAGCATACCATATGCTAATGAGCTCCTGCAGCTCTTTTTCTACGAAAAGACCCCTGCTCTTATCAATATCTGTTCTTCAGACACATACACAAAAAGTAAACAAAAACAATAGAAACAGTTTGGGAGAGATTGCACAGTTCAGAAACAGGAGTGCTGTTGAAGTACAATTATCTTGGTTGAAAGTATACCATACTATTATCAAGCAAGTAAATTTTTGCTGGGTAGCAAAATGAATCATTAGAGCGTTGATTAGTTCTCCGTAGGCTGAGAGGATAATATGCATGATGAAGGAATCCTTGGGGTCAATTATTCATTTGTGAGCACCTGGAACTTTACAGATATTTGAGACAATTCTAAAATATGATATGCAGATATTTAATAACCTCAGTATTAATGCAGTACTCCAAAAATACTGGGTTTTTTTGCCTTTCCAATAAACTGCTGACCACAGCATACGAATCAACCATTAAACTTGAGAAGAGCAGAAATCTCATTTTTAAGCCATTTCAGAATTCTGTGCTCATAAGAAGAGCACTGCTGGATCAGACCAATGGTCCATCTAGTCCAGCATCCTGTCTCACACAATGGCCAACCAGTTCCTCTGGAAGGCTAGCAGCAGGGCATAGAGGCTAAGGCCTTCCCTGGTGTTGTCTCCCCACTCTGGGATTCAGAGGTTTAATTCTATTTGCTTAGGACTTTCCCCACATAAATTACGTTCAACGCTACAGTTCCCTGCTTGCATTAAAAATGCATGGAATTAAGTAACTGGGACAAAAGCCAATACCTTTGTTTTTGTATTTATTATTAAAGTTTAAAATTCTGTTAAGAGCTGTTTGAAGAACAAAATAAGCCCCACCAGAATGGTTTACAATCTAATAGAACCAGTTGCTTCTTGGAAGAATATGAACCAGGGCATGAGGGCAGCAACTATCCCTGTGATTTCATATTCAGTATATATACACTGCATCTGTAGCTGTCATGGCTAATAGCTATAGATGGTCTAATCTTCCATTAATTTGATCTTGACCTGATTGACAGAGGAGGCCTAGCTGCCTGTCCCTTTCTGACAGCTTCCATGTATGTTGGCACTTGTATCTTAACGTTCTGAAACCTCTGTCACACAAAGGTTCCAGTACCCTAATTGGAATTTGCACATGTTGTACTTGTGTCTAAACTTCCTAGCACTGCAAAGCTTCAGCATCAGCCATTTCCTGGATGCTTTGCTTCATAAATGTTTTAACATAAGTTAGGAAATGTAACATCAGAAATAGTCTTTATAACTCACCTGTTACACGTTTTGACAGTTCTATATCTAATGCTGAGTTATACTTATTTATTTAAATTCTTATTCTACCTCTCCTTGTGGCTCAAGGGAGTTTACAGATCACAATTAAACATTACAGTTAAAAGCCAACAGTGTAAAACCCAGGTGTAATGCTTGCAGCTAACATCCTGCTAAAAGCCCCAGCAAATAGAATGGCCCTGCAGCACGTCCTGAACTTTTCTAAAGACGATGCTACCCTCACAGAGCCCATTCCATAAAGTGGGAACTATAGTGGAAAAGGCCTGGGTGGGGAGACATTCAGTACAGACGGCAACCTTAGAGCCATAGTTAGTGCATGGGAATATACGGAAGGAGATATCCTTTAGAAATGCAGTCCTACGTCATGAATGGCTTTAGAGGTCATAACCAGCACCTTGAATTGAATTTGGAAATGATGGTAGCCAGCATAGCTGTCTTAAGATGGCTGAGATGTTTCCACCTGCTTGCCCTAAAGTTTCCAAGTTGTTTTCAAGGGCAATGCAATGCAGAGCATCATACAGTATATTTACTTTTTTATTCATTCATTCAATTTCTACCCCGTCCTCCCTGCCCAAGGCGGGCTCAGGGCAGCTTACAAACATATAATTAAAATACAGTTAAAACCTTCAAAAACATATAACATGAAGAACAATCAATTAAAATATGCCTAAAATGCTTAAAACGCTGGAACATAAGTTAAACAAGAGCACGGTTATTTATAATTCAGTAGTTGGATTACAAAAGTATACATCACTGTGGGCATATCAGCTGAGTCTCTAAGAAAGGAGAGTTCAGCAAACCAGATGCAACTTACTGAAGGCACTATGGCAAGCTGCTTCTCAAACAGCAAGGCTGTTACAGCAATAGGTTGGCACCCTTCTTATTTTCACTAAAGCCTAGTTCATGTAACGGCTGCTTTTAGATGCTGTTCTTGGTAGCAAGCTGTTTGTGTAATATGCTTGCCGCATGGAAGTTCTTATTACGTCACCAGAAATCTTAACTGGCTTTGCAGAGATGCACTGAAAACAGCCAAAACCATTTGGTAAGCCCCTTGTCACAGTGCAGTCTCTATTGGCTGGCAGAAAGCAAATAAATAGCAATATCTATATTGGGAGGGGAGAATTGGAGACTAAACTTTTTCTGTTCAAATCTGTTTATTTGCAGCCATGATACAAGCTACAAGCTGTTTTATATTAAAGTCTTACTACCATTTTAGATTGGTGGGATTGTCAGTTGTATGAGAAATACTAAATTATTGCAGTTCATCTGTTTACTCAGAAGTTATTTAGTACTTACAGAGACAACATATTATGCTTGCAAGAAAGTGGTGACTTTAATATGTTGCAAGCCTGGCGAATGTTAATGTCTGTATTATGCAGACAGAAACAAAACCAGAAATTTTGCCATCTTGCACCCATGTCCATTTCTTTCTCTTTGCTGTCTAATGCCTGGCTTTATTATTTTCATATGTTTTGAAGCAGAAGAGGCTTAACAGGAAATTAATATCTTTCCTGTTTTAAAATAACTAAGCATATCTGCTCAAAGCCTTGTCTCACCATACACCTGGATTGCATCAGATAGATTATAGCGAAACCCTTACATACCTCAAAGCCCACTGGTTTTTGCCAGGACAAAGTATTTGCATAGCCAGATGCAGGTTTGTAGTCCTGGGGTTTCAAGCCCTTTTGAAATCAGTTTATGGTTGCCTCATTGATTTCAGTGAGATTTAAAAAGCCGCCTTGCTGCTCATGGTGTGAGTAGCCATAGTTCCCTAGCAAGTTCCTGCCCTCTTGTGTGATTGATAGCCCTTTAAGACTAGGGAAAGTAAAAGAGAAGCAGTGCACCCTATCATAGCTGGGGCAGCACAGATGATTGAGGTAAGGCTGTCGACAAGCTCACATTCTTTGGGTTGTGTCCTGATACTCAAAATTCACCAATAAGTATCTCTTGTTTCTAGTGTCTGACTATTACAGCTTTAAGATGTCAGTGCATAGTATTTTTTCCCTAAAAGCCAGCATACTGGTGTTTAAATCATCTTTGTTGATAATGCGTATTTGTTATAACTGGTTTCTCCCAATCTTTGCAAGTTTTCTATATGCTTGATGAGAGAGCTAGCAACATAACTTTATATGGACATGTTTTATATACAGCAATTCCAGTTTTCTAAGATGCCTCAGGCTAAGTTCTAGAAGAAAAACACCCAAACTTTGGACTTCTGTATTAACACATTTTCCTTTTTGATTAGTACAGTCAACTTAAATAACTAAGTAAATGGGTCAGATTTTAAAATAAATGAGATGTTTTTATATGTACATTCTTACATTGTCTGAACTAAACTGTTGTAATAAGTGACACAGGAATTGATGAAAACAATTTTATTTTTTGTTTTGTTCTGTTACTTTACTGTGGATGTAATCAGTTTGAAGTATTTTCAACTTCACTTTGAATTGTATGTCCTAAACTCTATGGGGTATTCAGTCCTACAAAATACTAAGTACTTTGGCCTTCACTATGCAAAGCTCTTGTACTCTGTGTTGAAATGTGATTAACTCCTTTAGCACAAGCAGGAATCGTTTATATGTTCAAGATGCATTTGCATAGAATGTCACCGAATTTGGCTGAAGTGTTCAGTAAACTTGTAGAACTGAATTCTGCCATGAGGAAATGTCTGCTCTTATAGATTGTTTCATGTTAGGATAAAGTCTCAGAATTTCAGACTGTTTTTTATTCACCTGCTAGTTTGTAAAAGCTGAACTGAACTTTATGAAACACTAAATAAATTGAGGCATCCTGTAATCTGTAGTTCAGTTTTTAGGCTTTTTGTTTGTGTTTTTTCACAAATATATATCTAACCAAGTTCATTTTGAACCTCTTTTAACAGCCTTGCTTTGGGCTAGCCCTCGTTTCTCTTGTGTGGAGGAGAAAGAACCCAAGAGGTTGGGGTTCCTAGTGGCTGAATTTCTAGGGCTTGGCCTGTTCTGAGTTTTCCCTTTGGTACCCATGACACACCTATCTTGGCGATGTAGATCTTGGTTGGCCCACAGCTCGATTGGCTAGCACAGGTCAACCTCAGGTTCTAGAGCCACTTCCGGAGACTGTGTGCAGTGCTTTCAGGGTATCTGGTACATCCCCCTGAAGTACATTGCTATGATCCATTCCTCTGCCCTTCCCATGTAAGGGAGTTCCACTTGGTCTGCTAGGTATTGGACAAGCGGCTCTTTGCTTAAGGTACCTGCTTATATCATCTGACCACTTGTGGTATGTTGTGGTAAGTAGCCTGTGGCTATAAAATGTCAGCTATTATTTGGGGCACATTGTAAAGGTTAAGAAATAATTCATAAACAACTTATTTTTAAACGTTTATAACACTTAGTCCGTACAGTGTTGCAACTTAGACTCAGTCTCAATTACATTAAATGCAAGTCTCTGTTAAAATAACACTGAGGTTGTGACACGGACTGACAAAAGCCGGAAAAGTTGTTGTTGCCACTGTCTTTTGGCAGCTTGTGACAGAATCTTAGCATTAACTTAATAAAGACATTTGTATAGATGAGGAGAGGAGGAATGTTTGCAGGCAAACCTTTAATATACAAGTGAACTGAGACTTCAGTTATGATCAAATGCTTGCATTTAATAACACTATTTGTATGTGACATAGTTAAAATATATGTGATAATCTTGTAGTTGGTTTGTTATATTGCTCTATCTGAGCTATATGTTTAGCTTAATTTTGCTGATCATAGCTTTAATATATGGGATTTTGCTGTAATTGTTAGTCATAACAAGCAGGGATGTTAAAACACTATATCTTGGTTTTTATATTTCATTTTAAGCTGATCTGTAACTTTTGCTACAGGATTTGAAAGACTTCATGAGAAAGGCTGGAGAAGTGACTTTTGTAGATGCTCACAGAAACAATCCAAATGAAGGGTAAGATCACAGTTGTATAATTCAGTAAGTGATCCAGATCTAAACTGTTTTAGGTACACACAAAGGTATGAGTATGTCTAACTGAATTTTTTATTTCTTTTCTTTGAACAACTGACTTACTACCACATCAGAATTGCTTATCCTCTTGTCAGTGGAGCTTCGTGTCACTGCAAGAAGACATAACCCCTCACCCCAAACCCTGTATTTACTACTTCTGTACTACTTTATTTCCTGTATTTTTCAACAATAATGGAGTCAGGTATGCTTCACTGTCTGAGACAGTATCTGAATTAAATAGCAGAACACTGCTGGTTATAATTGATCCCCATTGGAATGAATCAGAAAATGAATACACATGTGCATCCAGTCTTACGGAATTACATTGACCCCAAACACATTGTGGAATTTTGCTGGGGTTTTTTCCTAGGAGTGCACTGGTCAGTTCTGCTTAGGTGGAAAATTTCAGTTACTAACTTATTTAAATTGAACTTATTCTTTGTGTAGTAATTTACCCTTTCATAGTGTGGTGTGTCAGAGCTGATTTTTACTGGCAAAACTGTATTAGAAAAAAGTCCCATTTGGCTGAAGGGGGCCATTTTGACCCCTTTCTAAAGGTGGCTGGATAACTAGCTTCAGCTAAGTTCACTGCTGATTGCAAACTGAACTGGGATCTTTTTAGGATTATCTGTAAGCCAAAATTTCTTTTGTAGTTGGATTCCATAGGTCTGCAAGAGTAGGGGAAACAAAGTATCAGCACAAATAGCTGTATTTAAATAATTAGGCAGTTATGTTCTTAAGGTTTTAATTATGGTAACTGTATAAATAATGCTACGCTTTGAACATTATGAGGCTATCAGCTCAACCATAACGTTTCTGTTGGGAGTGGGTGGGGTACTATTGACCCCAGTTGTATAACTGTCCAGCAAACAAATATGGAGCATATAGTGATTTCTTCAAGGTGTTGCTGACTTGAGGGTATACTAATCCCAATATTTAATTAATACAATACGTTTTTAAGGTGGAAGAGGTTTAAAACTCTGTTTCAAAATGTATGTACCATTATAGCATGGTGCTCTGCTGCTGAAGGCCAAGTCCTCCCTGGATGTATGGAAAAAATTGCATGGGGTTTTGTGTCTCAAGCTTACTCAAAGCACCCATGACAAGGATGGTTTGTTTTTGCAGCAGACACATGACTGAAGTAAGGCAACAACTCCGATGCAAAGGAAAAAACCATGTGGAGGAAGAAAAACCATGTTTACTATCCAGGTTCTAAAGAAGATACAAGCATAATAATACAGAGTGTATCCAGGAATTGTGGAGTGGAGGGAATGTAATGCTAATATTAATTGTAACTTGATTATAAGCATTGAAGAAGTTAGGATCATTGTGCTGTAGTTACAGTATTCCAAATTAGGATAATAAAGTGCAACTTTTGCAAGTGTAGTAAGGGGCAAAATATTTCTCTCTAACCTATATTGTAACTTAGCTGATGGTTTTTTCAGTGTTGTAGAGTTCGCGTCGTCTAGTGATATGAAGAGTGCATTGGACAAGTTGGATGGCAGTGAGTTGAATGGACGCAGAATTAAATTAATTGAAGATCGCAAAAGGCGCAGGTATGTTAACACATAACATTGTAATTGTTACTCCAAATGTTTCTGTCTCCCAATAAAGAGCTTTGTTATTTGCCTGCTTAGGAAACTCTTGGCCCAAAATATTTCTCTTAGAGGGTAATTGGTTTCTTTTATATCCAATCAAGTGTCACTAACCTATTTTCTGCATTATGGCTTAAATCAGGGATGCAGAAGCATAAATGGGCATAGCAGGTTTCTGCTTGTGCAAGATCTTGTTCAACACTTAGCACATTCCTCCCTGTATATTGTAGTGCTTAGGAATTAGTTGCACAAGAACTTCCTCAAGTGGAAACTAGGGATGGGCACAAACTGCATTTTTGCAGTTCAGTTCCATGGTTCCTGACTGGACTACAAACCAAACTATGTACCTAAACGAACCAGGAGGTTTGTATGAGTTCATGAGCCCTGCTTTCGGCTCCCTGCAGAAAGCTGCAGAGAGCAAAAAGCAGTGGTTTAAATAGCTGCCAGCTGTTTAAATCAAACAGCTGAACCGTGGAGCAGAAAGCAGGGGTTTAAATGGCTCCAAGCCTGGGGCTGGCTGTCCAAGAAAGCTCCTTTAAACAGCTAAGCCATGTGGAGCTGTTTGCTCTGTGTAGCTCGGCTGTTTAAAGGAGCTTTCTTGGGCAGCAGAAAGCAGTAGTTTAAATGGCTCCCGGTCGATTAAACCAAACAGCTGAGCTGTTTTTTTTGTGAAGAGCAGAAAGCAGGAGTACTCCTGCTTTCTGTTCTTCATAAACCACCATGAACTGCATCAAAATTCGTGAAAGTTTGTGGTGGTGGTTCTTCAGTTTGTAAACATTGCTTCACAAACCACAGACAGGCCAAAATTTGATGAACTTTAGTTAATTAGCTGGTTTGTGCGCATCCCTAGTGAAAACACAAATGAGGATACAGTGAGTTTGACTTAATGCAAATGGCTACTGCTGCAGTTTTCTTGTGTTTCTGCTTGTGCAAGGGCTTTAGCACAAACAGAAATTTTATGTTGGATCCAACCCTTTACACTCAGTGAGTAAATCTTCATCTGTGTAAGACTAAACAGTGATTTGTGACTAACATTTTGGTGCCAAATGGGGCTTCACAAGTGATGGGAGATGTCTCCTAACATGTACCCTCCTGTGTTTACCTCTTCTGTGCAAATTCACCAATATTTGCAGCATTGGTACAATTTTCTTTTTTCCAGATTGGTCTTTCCTTGGGGGTAAATTAAGCTGATTCAGTGTGAGAGCAGTTTCCTAACTGTACATTAGCTTCATTTGGCCCAGTGACATTGGCATGTAGCCAGATACCATTGGCTACATGGCATCTTCACTGTTCCTGGAAAGAGGAGGCTGAGTGGAAGTAAGTGTTGCCAGTGCAGAAACTAACTGGGATTTCAGTGAAGCACTACCTTCCAAAGGGATGGAATTGCAGCTGCTTTTAGATAGTAAGGCAGAAGAGCTGTTGCTGCTGTTTTGTGGGGAACAGATAATGGGAGAACATTTCTTACAGAAAACATTAACTTCTTCCAATTTCAGTTCCTCTGAAAATTATGGACAGAAAGTATGCCAGGTCTTCCTAGACATATGCTTTCTATCCTTGGTCCTTGGCTTGGTTCTGTGCTGTCAGTCAAATGGCGTATGCCAGTAATACTTTATCATAGCAATTGAGAATGACTGCAAGATCTTTTGTTGTTTGCCATACTGCACATAATAAAGCACATAGATGTTCTTCAGACAGTTTGCTTCAGGTTCTACTCTTGTTGCTCTCAAAATCTGATCTGGTTTTATGCAGCATCAAAGTGAGAGATGCCATATTAGAAGTAGGACTGCTGTTTGACTGTTCATCCAAATGGTCATGATGAGAGCCAGCATGATATAGTGGCTCTCATCAGACTAACATCTGGGTGCCCCACGTCTGATTCCTCATTTTGCCATGGAATCTTGCTGGGCTAGTCACACATTCTCAGTTTAGCATACCTCACAGGTTGTTAGGGTAAAATGAAGAAGAGGAGAACAGTATATAAGCTGCTTTGGGTCCAGTAGTGAAAAAGGCAGGGTATAAATGAAGTAAAATAATTTCTCTATGTGCAGCTGTGGTTTTGAGTACTGCTCCAGTTACAGTGCTCTGAAGACCCCTACAATTTGCTCTACACCTTTAGGAGAACTTCAGGAGTGACCTCTAAAGCAATGTGAAGAACTCCGGGACAGAACAGGGAGTTTTCAGAAGTTAACAAAATACCTTGTCTCTGGCTAGCAGTATCACTAGACAGTATTTATCTTCATAGACTCTACAGTTGTGTAGGGGGAGATACACCAGATACAGAGTGCTGGGCCTATATTAGAAATTGCATAGTGGGTTCTTAAAACCTTTAAGCTTAAACCTTTAACCTTTAGCTTAAAACCTATTCAATCTGTATCAGAAGCAGATCCCGTTCGCGAAGTTATTCAAGATCTCGCAGCAAATCTAGATCAGCAAGATCTTCCAAGTCAAGCAGCAAGTCTCGGTCTCGCAGCCGTACACCTGAGAAGAGAAGCTCCCGCAGCCGTACTCCTGAGAGGAAGAGCTCTGAGAAAAACCACCACTCTGGCCCACAAAATTCCTCTCCATCTCCTCCTCCAGCCAAGAAGAGGTCTCGCTCTAGGTCGAGCTCTGCTGAAAGCCGCAGTTAAGGTATTTTGAGAGATGTATAAATTTTTCATTTCTAAGTCAAAATTTTCTACAAGCTTGAAATAAGTTGCAGGTGTGTGTAGGGAGGAAATTCATCAGGTGAGCATAGACATCTGAAGTGCGGATGTAAACTCCCACCCCATCCTTAATGGAACTGGGTACATTGTAATATTATTAACTAAAAATTGTAATTACCCAAATGTGTTATGTACTGCTTTAGGTAAGTTGTTGCTGGCTAAAGCAGCAGACATATGGGAGGTTGTCCTTGGGGAGGGCGGGGGAGGGGATTGTCCTTGCTGTTGAATATAATGAACATGAGACATGGACTGTGGTACCACTTTTCAAAATCCTTTGGCTGTGCTTCTTGTTTGCACATAGATTACCTCCTAGTTTGCATTTTCACACACTTAGCTGAACTGCAGTGGCCACTAACATGCAATGTAAAGAAGCTCCAGCTGACATTCACATTATACAGTTAACCTTTTGTAGTGCACAAGGGGATATTTTGACTGTGAATGTGTGATGTTTATTCTAAACTGGTATTTACATAAATAGTAGTCAGCCAGGGAGGATGTTTAAAATGCTACCTAGCAAAGCAGAAGTAGAGCATTTTTTAAAATCCTAGTTTAGAATAAGCCCTGGACAGGAAGTGCGTTTTCTGCATTGGGTTGCATCTGGACAGGGTAAGGTTTTCAGAACTTTTTTCCTATTTTAAATGACCCAAACAGAACAGAAGAGTCCAATAAGCAGCTTGGGAGTACATGTAACCTGTAGTCTAAGAAGGCCTCTTCTCACAGAGGGGGGAGCCCTTTGGAAAGTAAAATACAAACATTTTGCTGGAATTCCTACTTTAAGGTCAAGAAGAGAGCATTCTTTCCTCTGTGGCTACCAGAGAGTAGCATTAAATAGTACAGGTGCACGTGGTATGAGTAGTAGCAGTTTATAAAATTTAAGTGGGGAGGATTGTTTTTGAACTGTCAACACAGACTTCCAGTAAAAGCTTAATGTGATGTGAATTTATTAATGCTGAAGTGTAAAAGGGCATCTTTCTTAGGTTTACAGAACATGCTTTTGTTTTTGTTAGTAGGCAGTACATTTTTTGTCCTTAACCATATTGTGGTCACAAAATTACCTGGCTTTTGGTTACCTAAAATGAGGGAATCTGCTTGAAATATTTGTAAATTGGCCCCTAAAATGTTTAAATGTATTGATGTGATACAGTAAATACAATAAATGTTTCTTCCCTGCTTACTGCATCTTCAGCGGTCTTTCTGTGTTCGTTAAAACTAAGTTTGTAAACCTTTTTTCTTTGTTAGCAACAGTTTTTATTTTCAATAAAATTGATACTTAATTAATGACTAGTTCATCAGTTATTTCTCATACTCATTACAAACAGGAGAAAATTTTGTTTGCTCATATTTTTGTAGATTTCCACTACCTTAAGATAGACTTAAAAGATTGGGAGGAAGGGTTGTTGGGCACTTGAACAAAATAACCACGTGATTAATAAAATCAGCTTATAACAGCTAAACATCATCTTACCCTGCCTTTCAGAATGAACTCCCCTTCCTTTTTAAATACCATTTCAGTTACTGCCAAATTTTTAGGGCTCCATTTTCTTTCAAGAAAATCCACTGACTTGGCAAAAAAGAAAATCTGTTCAGATATGGTAGGAGGGGCAGCAAGAGGAAGTGCAGTGCCAAGAATCTTCCTTGTTGCTGGTTAACAGCTTGTGGGTGGGCAAAACTCTGCTTTAGCACAAGGGCCAGCGGTCCTGGGACCTGTCTCTCCAGCACCACTTCCTTTTCAGATGCTCACTGAAAAATACAGGTTATCTAAATATTGCTGGAGTAGGGAAGAGCCCTCACCACCCCGCCAAAAAAAAATTCTGAGTGCCTGCTATTGACCCTCTCACATTGAACTCATTACTACTTTGTGGTTCTATTTCAGGCTCAAAGCAACAAACAGATTTTAGGTTTTGGTCAAGTAGTGGTTCACTGGAAAACTCTGAGCTGGTTTTTTGGTTCAGGTTTTGTTTGAGTTCTGCTTCAGAGTAAGTGTACATAAACCTGGGTTCACAATACACAGCATGACAGTTTTTACCTCCCTGAATATCCTGCATCCCTCTGACAATCGGTCCTCTAGTGCAGTGTTTTTCAACCACTGTGCCGTGGCACACTAGTGTGCCGTGAGATATTGTCTGGTGTGCCGTGGGAAAAATTCCAATTTCATCCGTAACATATGAACAATTATAAAATAAAGTATTATTATTTCATAATAAAGTAATTATAAAATAATTTCTTTGTGTTTATTTGATTCCTGTTCAAGAGAATTACTTTATATATAGTCAATATAGGCACAGAGTTAATTTTTTTTAACATTTTCTAATGGTGGTGTGCCTCGTGATTTTTTTCATGAAAAAAGTGTGCCTTTGCACAAAAAGGTTGAAAAACACTGCTCTAGTGGCCATCTTAAGGTTGCCTCACTTGGCATCTTCCTGAGCCTGATCTTTTTGAATAGTGTTGTGGACCTTGTGGAACACTCAGGAGGTAGGGGGGTGGTGTCCCTAAAGGTTTTTTAAAAGGTGCTCCGGGTCAGTTTTATTTGCTATTCATGGAAGATCATTCCAAAATACATTTCCAAAGATATGGTGGATTCTAATCACTTACGAATTCTGAAGACCCTTGTTTTCATCTAAAGGTGAAGAGCTGATGCATTTGTTAGCAAGGCCCCTAACCATATACTGATGGAGTGTGGGTTTGGGTGGATTGCAGAACTTTCCTGGAGAAGCTGCCTGTTGTGCCTGAGACCTCCCTTGTGGGATTCCATCTGTCTTAACACTTACTGCTCAGTGGGCTTGTATCGTACAAAGAGAAAAGGTTATTTCAGTACTTCCATTTTCTGCAAGTCCAGGTGTATGAGTTGCTTCATCCTGAGCTGATCATCACCAGTAACAAGTAGGCTGTTGCCTGGGTTGAGTCCTTGCAGCAGGTTGTTTCCCATGTTCTCAGAGCTGGAACTTCCTCCGTCCCCACCTGTACTGGGTACAGCTTTCTAGTAGGTTCTAGAAATTAACGCAAAATAGAGCTTGCTTGCCAGGCTGATCTACGGCTTGTGCTTGTTTTGTTAATTAATCATCCTTGTCCTGTGCTTCTTAGCATATTAGCAAAGTCCATCCCTAGTCAGAATCTTTCCCAGTCCTGTTTGCCTTCCGTGAGTGATAAGATGCATTTTACTTATTTATTTACTTCACACATACCCTATTTTTTTTCTCCCTCTGGAGATCCGTAGCAGTTTACACTGTTCTCCTCTCCTCCATTTTATCCTCACAACCCCCCTGTGAGGTAGGTTAGGCAAAGAGAGTGACTGGCTCAGGTAAGGTTCAGCAGAGTAGGGATTTGAACTGGGGTCTCCCAGATCCTAGTCTGACACTCTAAACACTATACTACACTGGCATTGTACAGAGGAATTTTCCCCTTCTGAAAATTTTACACTACATTTCAAGGTATAAGAGTTGTATACTTTAACATCTGTCTCAATACGAGAAGTTTTATGACATGATACCCACAGAGTGCTGCACCAAAATGGGGGCATGAGATGTTACTACCAGCATGTACCATCTTTCTAAAGCATAATTATGCTTATTTCTAGTGAAACATTGGTTAGGTTGTAATGACAGGCAGGTACAAGTGACATGCTATTGGCTGTAACATGAAAGGTATGTTTGTGGTTGCTTAAAGATAAGGAGCAGAGCTAGATGCTTGAATACAGCTTATCGGAGTGCAAGCTGGAGAGAACTACCTGTAGCATCTGGGTGAGTTTGGAAGTACTACTGGCCACCTTCAGATTTCTGCAGTGTCTCTGGCCAGAGAAAGGTGTTCATGAATGCAGGTGATCACATTAGCATTACTGGGTATTTTTGCTTTATGTTTAATGTTTTTCAAAAGATTATTATAATACCATATAATATTTGGAGAATCACTTTAGTATTAGATGCTTTGTTTGCTCCAGATATAAAATTCCCACCCTGGGTATGAAGAAAGCAAAATAGAGCATTACTGGATATTTTTGCTTTATGTTTAATGTTTTTCAAAAGTAATTTCCAGCTTAAATTTGCTTGAAATATAATATCCAGATAATGAAATTGTCTAACTTGGTCAATTTTCTTTCCGTTAACTTGCTTTAGAAAATACCATGATTTTAGATTTCTGGGTATTTATGAACAATTCCTCATTTAGACAATATTCAGAGAAGGCCTTAAGTAGTTTATAAAGGCCTAATGGGGAGCGAGAAAGGTATCCTTCGCATATAGCATTTGCAGTATTTTTTTTAGCTGTCAGAGTTGAGGAATGTGACAAGTGAGGAGATAAAACAATAACTAGATCATTTATATATAGATCAAACAAAAGAGGGGCCAATAAATAATCTTGCCTTATTTGGGGGGATTTCTTGTGTTAGCTGTCCTAAAATTCCCGTTTGAACTTGGGCCAAGGAATTCGAATATAATTGTTGGATTAGCCATAATAACCTTTTGTCTATTGAGTTTTTCCAATTTTTCCCAAGGACACTCTTGTGATTGAATCAAAAGCTTGTTTCAAATGCATAAAAGCTGCAAAGAGGGCTTCCCGTTTTACCATAGTACCATGACCTACGCATGTGCTTATCAGGATGATGTGGCAGTCATGTCAAATTCATGGGAAGAACATCTTGTCCATTTGGGAGTAGTTCTGCAGAGGTTGAGGGATGCTGGATTAACGGATGCTGGATTAACGGTGAGAGCCCAGAAATGCCAGTTTGGTGGCAAAGAGGTCACCTATCTGGGACATAGGGTAGGCAGTGGCAAAATCAAACCGGTGGAATCCAAAATAGCCAGCATCTTAGAGCGGCCAGTGCCCGCTAGGAAGAAATAAGTTCAAAGTTTCATAGGGATGGTCAACTATTATAGGCGATTTATTTTGAATTTCAGTGAAAGGGCGGCTCCTCATACCGATCTTTGTAAAAAGGCTGCGCCTGATAAATTAACATGGACGAGGGAATGTCAGGAGGCCTTTGATGGACTTAAGCTGGAATTGGTAAAGGCTCCAGTATTGAGTCCACCTGATTATTCCTGGCCCTTCACAGTCCAAGTAGACGCCTGTGAAAGTGGGGTGGGGCCGTTTTGACTCAAAAGGGTGAGGACAGGGAGGTGCATCCGATTATCTTTTTGAGTAGAAAGCTTCTCCCAAGAGAGAAAGCTTATGCTAGCATCGAAAAAGAGTGCCTTGCGATCATGTGGTCCTTAAATAGGTTACGACCATATTTGATGGGGGTCAAATTTTGCGTCCAGTCTGATCATAATCCGTTAGCATTTCTGGACAAAATGAAGGGAAACAATGCTAGGATTTTGAGATGGGCCTTGAGTTTGCAGGACTACCAGTTTGAAGTCGAACATTTAAAGGGAAAGGAAAATGTTGCTGATGTGCTGAGTAGGCAATAAGATGGAATATAGAAATGTGTCTGATAATTAATTTGTTCCTTTATTTTTTGTAGCAGGTCTAATAACGCACGTTGAGTCAGAACCTGTATGTATTAGGTAGAACCGTGTGAACTCTGATGTATCTGTATACCTTTGTTTTGAATGTACCTAGTTTAAGACTAGAGAACATTCCTTTAAAAGGGGGCGTGTCATGCCAGAGATACTGATTTGCAGAATCATCATGGATAAGATGCCTGTAAGTTCAGTTAGAATGTGGGAAGCAAGTGGCTAAGCCAGAGGGAGCCGGACATTCAGGGAGAAAGGATCAACAAACCATATGTTCATAGTAGCTAGATAGTTAGGATTAGTTTTGTCTATTGGCCGTTTTATTCCACAACTCCCCCTTATTTGTTTTTACTCATTTTGAATAAACCTTTATGTTTTATAAGCTGGGAGTCTGAACAAGTCTTTGGGCAGTAGAGACTGTTTATGTGCCCTCCTTGCTTCTCCTAAGCTGAGCCGGCTGGCTCTGGAAACGAAGGGGACTCAGGATAAGGGAAGCATGCTACCGAAGTAACGCTGAGCCCCAGTCTAAATTGAGGTCCAGACCCAGGGGGTTGCCTGAGAGATATTGTGGTTAACACCCACCTGGCACCCCAGGGCCCTGATAGACGAAGCATTTATATGACATGTATGTGATAGTATTTTTTTCACTAGCAATCAAAAAACCAAACTATGGTCTTCAAGAGACTGGCTTTTATGAAGGCTGGATTGTTCAGTTCCCACAATGTCAGATGAATAGACCTGAGATGTTAACTTACTATACAGGAGTGAAGCATAGTTTCCCTACTACAGATAATAGGCTTATAGGTCAATAATATTGTGGATCTGAAAAGCTTCCTTTCTTGTATATTGGAACAATAATAGCCATCCTCCAAGAATCCTAGCTCACCACATTGGTTTGGCCTTACAAAGCTCAGTTGGGCATAAGTGCTGACCAGGAGCCTTATGAAGTTTTAATCCTTTTAATTAATTAAACTTGATATTTCTCTAGTAGTAACTGGAGGCCACTCTGGGCTACCAGCATATCTGGTACCTTGAATTAACAATGGTGCAGTCAAAAATCAACTGATGAAAATGTTCCCACATT
The DNA here is from genome assembly GCA_029375565.1 of Gekko gecko. Classification (NCBI taxonomy): domain Eukaryota; kingdom Metazoa; phylum Chordata; class Lepidosauria; order Squamata; family Gekkonidae; genus Gekko; species Gekko gecko. The sequence continues at coordinate 161,354,342 of JAPDNY010000003.1, read as the reverse complement.
AAAGGAGCAATGTGACATGTAAACTTCCCTCTTCATCCTGTAGCCTCGCTTATCAGTTTCCAAAAGAAATTTTACTTGGCTCATAATGATGTTTCCTGCAGTAGTTTCTGAACCCTGATTGTATCCTCCTTTTTCTTTTGGTTATCAGTTTTTTAAGGTCCTTTTTCAGTCCCAATAACTCTTAAGAGATCCCATTTGAGGTTATATTTACAGAATCTTTTTAGCGATCTGCCTTTTTAGCGTTTTTAGCAAACTGCAATAATTGTCAAACCACCTTTTTTTAATGGAGTTCCGATTCTTTGAATAAGTTTGTTTTAAAATAATAGATTTGAATTTTTCAAAAAGATGTTCTAGTGTTACCAAATTTTGCAAGCTCAGAAGAGCTGGCAATATGAAGGGAACATCGCTGGAACAACATCTGGAACTGTGCTGGTGGTGGAGACCAGAAGATCTTTGGACCCCATCTGGGTATTAATAACAACTTAATTTGAGCACCGATATTTTAATGTGGATGGAATATTTTATCTTGGTTTTAATTGTATGGCATATGCCTCTTGTTAGCCGCCCTGAGCCTACGGGGAGGGTGGGATATAATCCCTTATTTGTTTAGCCATATTTAGGCATAGATCTGAAAACATGGTAGCCCTCACCTCCCTTTCTAGATCTACTGTCCAAGGTTTCACTTCTGCTTAAACATCTTCCTGTGTCAAAGGATCATGGGATGAATTAGGGAGAGCACACAGATCTAAAGATTGAATTTCCAACAGTAAGGAAAGATGATCACCCAGAGGCTGACACTAGTTGCAATACATTATGGGTAGTTAATAATCAATAATGCTGGCCCCCCTTGAACTAATACTTGTAAAGTCCCCAAAATTATTGATGCCAGGCTGGCCGCTTTTGATCGTTAATCTATTTCTCAACCCTAATTTTAGTAACCTCAGGGAAGGACTCTTCTTTCTATAATCAAGAGTTGTTGTAATTTTAAGTTATTTATATACTATTAGAAACCTGTGGTCCCCATCTGTGGATAGCTGAATCCGCGGATCACAGCCACACAAATGCTAAACAGATTTTTCAACGAACTTGGAGAACTCCCCAGGTTTGCAGAAAAATCTGAAAAGTTTTTAAAAAATGCACTGGGTTTAAATCCCCCAAAGGTAAAGTAGTATTATCTTTATAAGTGCAAAGAACGCACTTACCAATTCAGCTGGCAGCGGCGCAGCAAACCACTTTAAGCCAGCCACCATGGTGGATGCCAGGACTGGCTCCTTGCCTGGCAGTGGTGATGGTGGATGCCAGGAGTGGCATCTTGCCCGGCCATGGTGGCAGCAGATGCCAGGAGAGGTCCTGGGCCTAGCCGCCACAGGAGAGCACTCTGGGAGCTGCCCCAGGCCCGGGTGCCACAGCTGAGCACTCCAGGAGGCACTCTGGTTCTGGCCATTGCAGCAGAGCACTCCAGGAGCTGCCCCAGGCCTGGGCACTGCAGTGGAGCACTCTGGGAGAGCTCTGGGCCTGGCTGTGGTGGCAGAAGACACCAGGAGCCGCTTAAGGCTCAGAGCACTCCCAGGCACAACTGCTGCTGGGTAAAGGTGGGTGGTGATCCCCTCCAATCAGTCTCTTGCCCACCCCAAACCTTAGAGAATTGTCAGAGATGGGAGGAAGAGCCCTCCCATGAGTATTGTGGGTTTCTCAGTTGTCACCCAGAATAGTGAGTAGGAATCATTGGCACTGCAGCCAAGTTGATAATGCCTTCCTGCCTTTCCTCACGATGACACCACATTTCCTAGACAGTGATGGTGCTCTAGGAATTCCCCTTGTGAGTTGCAGTATGGGCTGCCTTGGGGAATATGAGTACTCCTGTCTTTGTTCCCGTGGGATCATGTGAAGGGAGATCAGTGCTGCACTGGATACCTGCACTTTGAGGAACATAAAAGTGGTGAGTGCATGCAGTGTTGTAACTTTGAGGCACACTTCATCTCCTGTAGCACACAGTTTGGTGATTATTGCCCTGATACATTTCCAGTGCCTGTAGTAGCACAGTGTGGGGCAAACTTATGAAGCAGAATAAGTCTTTTTCCTTTGTCCACGCAAATACTAACTGGCCATCAAGGGCATGGAGAGTGAACAGATGAACAGCTGCCTTCCCCAATTAGCACTGACTTTCCATTTTCTGGATAATCTTCCTGAACTGGACCCTTATGTAGCATCACTAAACTTTCACAGTCTGGCACTTTCCCACAAAAGCGATCACATGACCAGGAGGAGGGGCACTACTCTGTCAGTTCTCTTTTTGCTGCTGCGGATCTCCACTGCTGTTCTCTGTTTTTTCCTCACCTCATTGTTGAAGCTGAGGAGACATACTTGTATCAAAAGTTTTTGTCATCAGTATTAATTCTAGTGAAGAGTAAACTAAATTTTAAAAAGAAATGTTTCTGGATTTCCACTGTATCATTATGGCTCAAAAGGGGTCTCCTCAGGATTTGGCCAACTGTCACTTTAGAATGGTGCTGATAAACAGCCATTCTCTGAAGAAGAAGAAGAGATTGGATTTATACCCTGCCCTTCATTCAGAGTCTCAGAGTGGCTTACAAACTCCTTTCCCTTCCCCTCCCCACAACAGACACCCTGTGAGGTAAGTGAGCTTTTTCGAGAACTGCTCTTTCAAGGACAGTTCTTGTCAGAACTATGGCTTGCCCAAGGTCATCCAGCAGCTGCAAGTGGAGGAGTGGGGAATCAAACCAGGTTCTCCAGATTAGAGTCCGCGCACTTAACCACTACACCAAACTGGCTCTGTGCCTTCTCTGCCCAGTGGTTCACACAACAGAGCTGCTTACTCTCTGTTACCGATTTCCCTTGAAGGCATGATTTGATAGAACTGGACTCAAAAGAACTCTGTTCAAAGGCTTTGACTTTGTGCCAGACTGAATAAAGGCACCTCCCCCCTCCTTGGCTTTGTCTGCTCTGAGGGGAGAACCCTGGAGGTGTTACCTGACAGAGCCTCTGATTCAGAATGGCTCTTTTCTAAGGCTTCGGCTGTGGCCGGCCTGACTGAAGGAATCATTCCCCTTCCCTGGCTTCTCTCGAATCTGAGAACCTGGAGGTGTGATCTGGCAGAAACTGCCTGACGGAAGGATTCCCTGCCCCCTCCCTTCTGCCCCTTCCCAGGGATGAAGCTTGGCAGTGTGGCCTGGCAGACAGCCTGACTGAAGGAAACTTTCCCCGTCTCTGCCTTCTCTCGGATCGGACCACAAGCCTGGAGGTGTGGCCTGATGGGAGCCTCTTTTAAAGGCTTAGCTATGCCTGACTGAAGGAACCCTTTCCCAGTTGGCCTCAATTTCATGGAGGCATGGGTTAACAGAGGCTTGCAATTCTCAGTGGCTTTTTGTGAAAAGTGTCATGTATCAAAAGACCTTTAGCTGAGGTCATTTGGACCTCCTTAGCCCCTGTAGTGTTGGAGAGTTGCTAAGTGGGTGGAGTTTCCTCTTGTTGTTGTTAGTTGTGTTGGGAGACAACAGACTAGTTATGCTTAAAGCCTGGTGAGCTTTATTTTACCACTAACTCTATTGAGACTGCCTGGGTTCCAGGGTCAGAACTGAGTCTCTGGTGATCTTGGCTCCATGCCCTTTTGCTAATGCCTAGTTCTAAAGCCTGACACAGCAGCCTCAGTCCACCATCTTGCTGCAGTCTCTGACCACTGAAATTTAATCCTAAGGGGCTTGCTGTTGCCATCTCCATGAGGAACTCAGAAGTGATCGGCAGCAAGCAGTGTTCCCTCTAAGCTGAGTTAGTGTGAGCTAGCTCACAGTTTTTTAGCCTCTGGCTCACACATTTTTGTCTTAGCTCAGGAAGGATGGCTCCAGAGCAAACTAATTTATGCAGTAGCCAAATTGTTTGCTCACAACTTTAATACCAGTAGCTCACAAAGTAGAATTTTTGCTCACAAGACTCCACAGCTTAGAGGGAACATTGGCAGCAAATATGCTTTTTCAAGGCAAGCCTGAGCAGTTCACCTCTCCTCAGTGATTCTGGGGGGCTCCTTAGCTGCAACTGCTTTCAGTAACAATGATAAACCTGCACTTCTAAGCTCGATCTTTTAGTAGGCAACTTTCCCGTCAGTTTCATGTATGCCCACACTCCCGTCCTCCTACCAGGGAATAGCACTAACTTTCCCCAGGGTTCTCAATCTCACTGCTGCTTCTGAGAGAGAGCTCTTATTTCATCTGGGCTCAGACTGTCTCTGGAGTCACTCTTATGTGACACCGTTTGTAGGGAAAGCCTTCCTTCAAATAATGTGGTATCTTAGGGTTTTGCATACATGTTTTCCATGTGCAAGATGCCAGGTTCTGTCCTTGGCATTTCCTTCTGAAAAAGTCTCTGATAATCAGACTTGTCAAAAATCCTTTAAATTCTTTCATCTCTCCTCTATGGTGGTTGACTCTACAAGAGAAAAAATATTCTCTGATCTGCTGTCTTGGCCACTACTCACAGGTTTTCTACAATTCTTTTAAAAGCTATGTCACTTTGTGAGCTCACACCCAAGATCTTCCCCACCTCTCCTCTGAAGGGAGGTTGCCTGTCTCCCATTAATTAGATTATTCAGTTCAGTACTATCCCAGGACAGAAAAAGGTAGTATTTCGAATGTTTCTTATGTGTTAAGGAGGTCACCTGAAAAGGCCCATGTTTAGGTACAAATCATCTAATTATGTGTATAATAGTCTTTAAATGTTAATTGGCTGGTTCATTGACCTCTCTACTGTTCCTATAGACAGTCCCTCTGCCATTGCAGATGGAAGCTCCCAGTGGTAGAATTCCAACATTCCCTAGTTTGGGATTATGCCTTGACTGTTTTACTAAATGCACAGCGATTAGGGTGGCCCATGCGAGACTGCTATATTGTTTTCCCTGCTCTGTTGATGGTTGGTTGCTGATGCTTTCCAGGGCAACTCTTTTACTGATTGAGTTACCCTTTGTCTTTCTTCATCTTTGGTCAGTCCTTCTTTTCCTAAGATTGGGGGTTTTGTTGTTGTTGTTTTATATTTCACCCTTCAGGGATGCCCAGATTTGTTTTTCTTTCTGAGACAGAACTAATGTGCATCATTCTGGTGGTCTCAGCTCTGCATTTTTCTCAGAGCACTTCTTATAACTCTGAGCCTCTGAGTGTAATCTCAGATGCCTTCTTCCCTATTTTGCGCAGCCCCAGCTGTGGGCATGAGTTTCCCAGTGTCTCCTGGTCTTCTGCAAAATTAGCTTGTCATACCACTGCTGTCACCTAGAACACCAAATAAATATACATGATTTTTGTCTTTTATTTTAGGTGCAAACATTCCACATTGTCATGGAATGTACTGTAATTATGATTTCATTGACCAATGGAGACCACCTCTCAGATACTCTGACTGGGCTGGGCTATTTGGCCTTGCCCACAGTGAGGCATTCCATGCCCTGCCCTTTTTTGCTCCTTTCTTGACAGAGACCCGTGTCATTGGGGGATGCCCTTCTAATTCCTTGGCAAGGTAATCTGTTTTTGTTTCTTCTCTGGCTGTTTTGCTGCACAGATTACTCTGCAAGCTGCACAGGGTCCACATGTGGCGCACCCTGTCCATCCTTTCTTTGGCCACATCACACCTGCTTTACTGCTTTTATTATTATGGTGCATATCTGCTTATTCTAACACCTGCTGACAACTTCAGTAGTTTGATCAGCTCCTTTCCTGCATTGTAGGAGTCTCCTCCGACTTTTCTGAGTGGCAAGCACCACTCCTTCAGGACCAGATCTTGCACCTCTAAGTGGAAAAGAGTCTCTACTGAGGCTGTAACAGGGTCTGGACCCTGCGTCTCGTGCTGTTGCTTATGTTTTGGCCACAGGTTGGAACTCAGACTATCTAAACTTTCCTCTTCCTCACTGGATTTCTAAAGATGTTACAAAACAGAGGTAAAACCCCTCATTTGATTTTCCCTCACACTTCCCTGGTGCCTCATTTAGAATAGTATATTTTAGTATGCAGCACTTCCAACTGCGGAATGAAGACATTGTGGGTTCTAACCTATGTCCTCTCTATTCACTAAGTTGCACAAGGTTAGGGTGGCTGATACCCTGGCCAGGATCCCCTACCAGCAGGCCCGTAGCCAGGATTTTTTAAGTCAGGGGGCATTTAAATTTCTTAGGGAGCACTGGCTAATCGAATTAATCCAAGGGAGAAGGCCGTGTTGCCCTGGGCTGGATGGGAAGTCAGGGGGCCTTGCCAGCAAGTCGGGAGGCCTAGCCCCGAGATTCCCCACTGTAGCTATGGACCTGCCTACCAGGGATTGTCTCTCAGTCCTCATGTCGCACAATGCTATCAGAAGACAGTAAGAGAAGCCAATGTTGGATCAGGCCGATGAACCATCTAGTCCAACATTCTGTGTCACACAGTGGCCAAACCCAGGTGCTATCAGGAGGTCCACCAGCGGGGTCAGAACTCCACTGTTACCCCCCAAGCACCAAAAATCCTTATAACTTGTTTCTGATGCCAAACATCTGTGCACTCCTTATTTTCCTTGAATGTGACTTTTCTTGGGTTTTGTTCTGCTTGGGACCCAACACTACTTTGTAGTGGTCTTTCAGGCTCCAAGAAGGATTGGTCAGCATCCTCACACAACCCTTCCTTGTGGATTGGTAGAGGCTATTACACTCTTAAGTGCATGGCTGTGCAGTGCCACTTTATGTATCATGGCTCACATTCTTCCCTCCTGCCCCTCTGTGAACTCTCTGGAACCTTTGTTTCTTGGGGTCTTCGGCAGTGGCATGGAGAAAACCGAGGGACTGGCGTGCCTTCTCCTGGTCATGTGATCATTTTGGTGGGAAAGCACCAGAGGGAGGAGGGGCTCTCCTAATCTGCTAGAAAGCTTTGGAAATCTTTTCTGTGGCTGGCCTGTTCCCAATGTGCCTGCACAAAAGACCACTCATTGAACAACAGTTACAGGTAGGTGCAGCCCTGTTTTCAGGTGAGCGAAGTTGTGGTCAAGCATAGGAGGAGAGGCAATCCTGAAAATATGAGGGTCCAAGGCTCAAAAGCTTTGTATGTGATGGCCAATACCTTGAATTAAACTGAATAACTAATCGGAAGCCAACAGAGTGACTGCACATTGGGTATAATATGCATGTACTACCTAGTTCCTGATAATAACCAAGCTGCAGTATTTCTGCACTAACTGGAGTTTCCAAATTGATTTTGACAGGAGACCTATGCACAGTAGTCTAGTTTTGGTTTTAGCGTGTGTGGATCCATGTGGCTGGATCAGTCAAATCAAGGACAGGTGTCAGTTTCCTTGCTTGGCTCTTCCTTTCTCTGCCTGTTATTATTAATGTTTTTTGGTGGTGAAGACACCCTGACCTGGATAGCCCAATCTCATCAGATCTTAGAAGCTATTTGGATGGGAGACCATCAAGGAATTCTCTGGTCACTAATTAGAGGGAGGCAATGGCAAATCACCTCTGAACATCTCTTGCCTTGAAAACTCTACAAGGGTCCCCATAAATTGGTCGCACCTTGATGGCAAAAAAAGTGAAGATAGCTGTACTGAACTTACTACTCCACTAGAGGGTGCACTTGAGCTTTCCTCAGCAATCAGTTCAGTTTTTGGCCTAATCTTCTGTCCCAGGCATATCAGTCAGATTTGCAGAATACAATCGTAACAAATGTTAAAATTACTTCACAATTGAAGTAGGGAAGAGAAAGATGGAAGTAGTTTGCTGGCTACTTTTGCATTCTTGGGAAGAACCGCATATATATAGGTGGATGGCATTCCACACAAGCCTGCCAGAGCAGGAAAAACAGTTTATTCTAGGATAACCTAAACTTTCCTAAAGGCATATTTCAGCCACTGGATGGCACTCAAGGTGCAGCTGAAAGAATTGCATTGTAGAAATGGGAAAGGCCTTTTTAAAAATAGAATATAAGCTGTAAAGTTCACTAGTTCACCTACAGTCAGTTATAATTAATGAGAAACAGACTGGTTAGCCTTTTCCAGCATCTTGCTTTAAAAAACAACAGGGAAGGTGCCTATTATTTTGCTGTTCATATATTCCATGAATTAATTCAAGTTAGACATATTTGGGAGGAGGGGGCATGGAGGGAAGGGTGCACTGGTATTTCTCTGGGCATTAGCTTGTATAGGTTCTTTTGCCTACAAACACATATACATGCATAAGTTTCCTCTTATTAACAGTTCTGCTAGGAAATGTTAAGGCTCTGTATAAATCCCAGATGACAGCAGTTTATACCTATTGTAGTTGCCTACTTGGTAGAGATATAATAGTTGCCATCAGGGTTCCTGCTATATCAGGAAGCTTGTCTGATGAGATCTAGACCAGCACTTTGCTTCTGGGAAGCCTATAAGCCAGGCCCGAAGACCGTGTTTTGTCCCTCCTGTATCCGGTACGCAATTCCAGTTCTTTAAATGGATGATTGCCTTCTGTTTCTTTGACACTGCTTTCCATGAAGCTGGGTGGCACCTTTTAAGACCAACAAAGTTTAATTCTGGGCAGAAGCTTTCATGCTCGTGACACTGGACACCACCAGCTGCATGTGGAGGAACCTACTCTGTTTTTTTCCCAATGTGATTTTCCTATGGCACTGTTGACTGGCTGTCCATGGTCAGTCTCAGGTTCTGTCTTGTCCTCACTTTGTAGGCATTAAAAATTCAGACCATAATCCCAAAGGGATGTCATTCCAAATCAGATGCCTTTGAGGTCCCTCAGCTTTCCCATTGAGAGGTTATTAATGCTTGCCTTCTACTAATTGCAGGGGATGGCTTCCTTGCTTCCCCATCAAGGAAAATGGACTACATTGTTTTCAGCTGAGACAGAAAAATACCATGACGTCTGTCAATTTTGCTTCCTTCCCACCCCATGCCTCCCCAAAACAGCTATATGGGGACATGGGAGAAGGCAGTGTGTGGGGATGACTTGTGAGAGGGGAAAAGGCTGTTAGGAAAGAGTTAAAGTAGTTTCTCCCCACATATAACTTCTTTCCATATACAATGATGATGTTGTTTCATTAAAGTAATTTGACATCATAGAACCATGTGAATGTTCCTAAGAAAAGGTAACGTGAGGGAAAGGGCATGACTGAACAAAGCACAGGTCTGCTGCTACCCAGTGAACACACCATATGAACAGCAGTGCGGGCGGGGACAGTATTGGGCACTCAGCAATAGGAGCATGTTAACATTGTTATTACAAAGACGATGGGAAGGCAAAGGAGGAAGCCGGGACTAAACTCATCAGGGGGGCAGCTGGGCACCTGCTGCTCTTTCTGTCCTCTTGCACTAAAGCTGAAGAAGGCAAATGTACAATGACAACTGCCCTCAAACCACCAGAAGATGGTGTCTTTATAGTTGATGGAATCTCAAATTTTGGAGGGGAATTTAGAAATCTTGGCCAGCTGGGTTTCCCCAACACCTTGATGTTTCACAAGTTTCCATTTGCCTTCATTGTAATATGTTAACTTTCTATCAGGCCTTGTGGACATCATGTTAAACATTTGCCAAGCTCACACACATCTGGTTCCTGCGATGTTTGGAAGCTCAGAGTTCATAGATCTGCAGAAATATTTCACCAGAGTCCAGCCTGGCATTCACATTCAACAAATACCCTCCCACATAAACATTTCAAATCTAGCCATTGACTCTCTCCAGAGTGTTAAATCCATGGGCATGAAATGGACAGGATTGACTTTCTTAATTTAAGGAGGGAGGAGTTCAGATTGGGTTTATGCCCTGTTACAAATTTCTAGTTCCAAGGCCACTGTCTGACCTGCCCAGTTTCCATGACCCCTTCAGCTGAGATCTGAAGAATTTGCTTTTCTTTTGGGCTGTTGCACCCTATTGCATTTCAATAATATATGTACTTTGCATTAAAAAAAAAGAAAGAAGAAGAAGTGGCATCAGTTTGACAGGATCAGTTTAGAGCAATGGAGTCCCTAGCCAATGTTCTTCTCCTTTCCTCAAGATTGAGGTCACAATCAGACACAAAGAGAAGCATACTTAACTCTGTGGTTGAATTGTTTCCCTGGTGTATATGAGTGGGGATGAATCACAGAACTTCTGTGAGCCAAGTATATACCAAATTAAACAGAAGTATCTCTCCTGTTTTTAATTTAATTATTTTAAATCCTATTTTTGTGAAGGAAGCAGCTTCTATCTGTACATGTAAGTAAAGAAAAGTAAGCACTCTGAAGAAAATAAATGAATAAGTTCTACATTGGTTATTGTATAAAAGAAACGGGGAGAATAATGATGAACTATTATTGATGAGATCACTTATTATTCAGTCTTATAAAACCAAGCCTGTTACAGCAGCTAAAGTTAAGGGCAGAGAGTTCAGACATCATGCCTAACTAATCATACCTAAAGTCTTTCTGAAAAGAACTTCACTTTCAAATGCTTGGGACAGATGGTCCCTGAAAGTGCTACCAAATGTCATGCATCTTAACTTATACATGAAAATGTATACCATATTTATTGCAAGAATTTTAGCTGTAGTCCAGGATAGAGAAGCACAGAACATTGACATGGCTGCTGTTCTGTAGGCAGAGGAGCACTCCCCATCCCACCCTGGCCTATGACACACACATGCTTGCTCAAACAGAGGGGATATCAGACACACACACACAATAAAGTTTTTGTGACTGAAAATTCATACCATGAGCCAGGACTTTAATTCCTGCCCCAAATCACCTTCCACCATGGGGAGTCTGTTGGCCAGCCCACTGGACCCACACCTAGCCCACTTCAGAAGCCTCCTGCCCAGTGTTGGGCTCAGGGCACAAGTAACTTCCAGTCATCTCATACTGGTGGTTCTCACTCCTTTGGCTGCTAATGCTGGTTCCCTGGGAGACTCTCCTCTCAAGGAGGTGCCCTTTAAGGGCTCAAAGTACTGGTGTTGGGGAGAGGGGGTGGGGCCGGTGGAGACAGGGAACATTTGAAAGCCCCAAAGAGTACCGAAGATGGGGAGAGGGAAAAGGAGGAAGTAAAGGCTTGGAAGGCTAAGAGTCCTGGCCTGACATCCTTGCTGGCTGGGTTTAGCCCTAGTTGACCCCACTAAGATGCTTAGGGCTGCACTGTAAATGTTTTATTCTATAAAAACTTAAACCATTGGGGGGGGGGTCATTGAAGAGTTATGTGTTGACCATTTTCAAAGTTGTCCCACTGCTGTGTCTGACGTGTAGAAACATAATTTTAAGGCAGGAAGTTTGCCAGAAGCAGAGCTGACCCAGCTGAGCTCTGAGAAGGAGCAAGGTGTTTGAGCTGCCAGAGGGGTGAGTGGTATTTTTATTTATTTACTTTCAGCTGAAGTGCTTTAGCTGAGAAGGTACTGTGTCAGGGACTGTATTTGGGACTGTGTGGGTGAGTTGTAACAGACTCCTGACTGCTGGAGTTAGGGTGTGAAAGGGTCATTGTTTGCCTGTAATTAAGTGCTTGGGTGAAATTGAATAGCAGACTCCTGGCTGCTGGAGTTGGGGTGTGAAAGGGGCTTTGTTTGACCATCATTAAGTGCCTTGGGTGATTTTGAGTAGCTGCTGGCCACGCCCTCTCCTGGGAGACAATTCCATTTAAGGCAGGAAGTTTGCAAGAGGCACGAGCCTCTGGCACGAGCCGAAGGGTGAGAGCAAAAGGGCGAGGCTCTTTGCCTGTGGCTCTTAGCCTAGGGGCTCTGTAAGAAGCCCAGGAAGAGCCAGAAAGCCAGGACCTTGGCTCCTTGGGTTCCCAGTAAGGTAAGTAGACTCCTACAACAGGAGCCATATAAATACAAAGGGTTTTAAAAGGGGGGTTATAGAAAAGTATTTGTTTAAAAACAATTATGAAACCAGAATGCCAGCAGGGGGTTGGGGGCTATCCAGTGTTTTGCAGGGAGTGTCACATGTATGACTATCTGCCCACTGGTCAGAAGTCTTGGGTGTGTGCTCGGTGCAAGGAGCTCCTGGTTCTCAGGGAGCGAGTTTGCTCCCTTGAGGCCAAGGTGGCTGACCTGGAGAAGCAGGGACAGTCAGTTAGGTGCACGGGGAAGACTCTCGGGGACTTGTTAGATATGTCCCACTCTGGATCTGGCAGCCCGGCTGCTGCCAGGGAGCATGAGGGTCAAGGGGAAAAGGGGCACCATGCTGAGGATAAGGGGAATATGCCCTCAGAAGGGACCTCTTCTTCAGCTGGTGAACGGGTATCCTTTCGTACCAAGGAACCGTCCCTGGGAAGGGTGGGAGGGGGGCTCTTGGTAGTTGGTGATTCGATCCTTAGGCAGGTAGATAGCTGGGTGGCGAACCCGCGTACTGACCGTATGGTGACGTGCCTGCCTGGTGCGAAGGTAGTGGACATTACGCGTGTTTTAGATAGGCTGGTAGTTAGTGCTGGGGAGGAGCCAGTGGTCGTGGTGCACATCGGCACCAACGATGTGGGGAAATGCAGTCGTGAGGTCCTGGAGGAGAAATTTAGGCTGCTGGGCAGGAAACTCAAGGCCAGGACTTCCAAGGTAGCCTTCTCGGAAGTGCTACCTGTTCCATGCGCAGGGCCGGAGAGACAGGCACAGATCAGGAGTCTCAATGCGTGGATGAGACGGTGGTGTAGGGGGGAAGGGTTCAAGTTTGTTAGGCACTGGGATGCTTTTGGGGACAAGAGGGAGCTGTACAAAAGGGACGGTCTCCACTTGTCCCGAGAAGGAACCAGGCTGCTGGCGCTCAAAATCAAAAAGGTGGCAGAGCAGTTTTTAAACTGAATAATGGGGGAAAGCCGACAGGAGATGAAAAGTCTCTGGTTCGGGATGGCTCATCTCAAAGAGATGAAGGGATAGCTATTACTTTTGTACAAGGAAATGGATTACAATTGTCCACTGAGACTGTGGCTAATGATAGGAACTGCCTGGCAAGGTCTCAAGGCAGCAAGAGGAAGGCTGTGGGCTTAACAAACATGGGAAACTATAAGTGTTTATACACAAATGCTAGAAGTCTCCGAGGTAAAATCGGGAGTTGGAATGCTTGGTGTTGGGGGGGAAATAGACATTGTGGGTATTTCAGAAACTTGGTGGGATGAGGAAAATCAGTGGGATACGGTGATTCCTGGTTATAAATTATATCGGAAGGATAGGGGGAAAGGGTTGGAGGTGGGGTGGCTCTGTATGTTAGAGAGGGTATACAGTCCAGTAAGATTGAGAGGGTAAGAGAATTGGATTCCCTTCTGGAAATGCTATGGGTTGAAATAGTGGGTCCAAAAGGAGGCTTAACAGTGGGAGTTTGTTATCGCCCACCAGATCAAAAGATAGAGGAGGATTATAAAATGATGAATGAATTAAAGATAGCGGCTAGACGAAATAACTGTGTTGTAATAGGCGACTTTAACTACCCACACATTGATTGGGTCAATATGAGTTCTAGTCGGGAAAAAGAGATTGCGTTCTTAGACACTTTCAATGACTGTGCTGTGGAACAGATGGTCACAGATCCTACTAGGGGAGAGGCGATCCTGGATTTGGTCCTAAGTAACACCCAAGACCTGGTGAGAGATGTAAAAGTGATTGCACCACTTGGGAACAGTGACCATAATGTCATTCAGTTTAACATTTGTACAGATAGGGAGTTGCCCAAAAAGACTGACATGACCACTTTTAACTTTAAAAGGGGTAACTTCTCTGGTATGAGGGGACATGTGAGGAAGAAATTGAAAGGAAGAGTGGAGAAGGTCAAAACCATTGGGGAAGCTTGGAGACTATTTAAAAAGACAATCCTAGAAGCTCAGAAAAAATATATACCGCAGGTTAGGAAAGGTACAAATAGGTATAGAAAAAAGCCTTCATGGTTAACAAATAAAGTAATGGAAGCTGTAAAAGGTAAGAAGGATTCCTTTAAGCGGTGGAAAGCTAGTCTTAGTGAGGTTGATAAAAGGGAACACAGACTATGGCAAATAAAATGCAAGTCTGTGATCAGGCAAGCAAAAAGGGAATATGAGGAGCATATCGCAAAAAACATAAAGGCCAACAATAAAACTTTCTTCAAATACATTAGAAGTAGGAAGCCAGCCAGGGAGGCAGTGGGGCCCTTGGATGACCAAGGGGTAAAAGGAGTAGTGAAGGATGATAGGGAAATGGCTGAGAAGCTGAATGCATTTTTTGCCTCTGTCTTCACTGTGGAAGAGGAGAAGTGTTTGCCCACTCCAGAAGCACCGATTTCGGGAGGGGGTTTGAAAGACCTGAATCAGATTGCGGTAACAAGAGAGGAAGTCCTCTGACTGATGGACAATTTAAAAACTAATAAATCACCAGGCCCGGATGGCATTCATCCGAGAGTTCTGAAAGAACTCAAATGTGAACTTGTGGATCTCCTGACAAAAATATGTAATCTTTCTTTAAAATCTGCCTCCATTCCTGAGGACTGGAAGGTAGCTAATGTCACTCCCATCTTTAAAAAGGGCTCCAGGGGAGATCCGGGAAATTACAGGCCAGTCAGTCTGACATCGATACCGGGTAAGTTGGTGGAAACTGTTATTAAGGAAAGAATTAGTAGGCACATTGATGAACAAAAACTATTGAGGCAGACTCAGCATGGGTTCTGTAAGGGAAGATCTTGTCTCACTAACCTGTTAGTGTTTTTTGAGGAGTGAACAAACATGTGGACAAGGGGGACCCAATAGATATTATTTACCTTGACTTCCGGAAAGCTTTTGATGCAGTTCCTCATCAAAGGCTCCTAAGTAAGCTCAATAGTCATGGGATAAAAGGACAAGTCCTCTTGTGGATCAAAAACTGGCTTATAAATAGGAAACAAAGAGTGAGTATAAATGGGAAACTTTCTCAGTGGAGGGTGGTAAGCAGTGGGGTACCACAGGGATCAGTACTTGGTCCGATGCTTTTTAACTTGTTTATTAACGATTTGGAATTGGGAGTAAGCAGTGATGTGGCTAAATTTGCAGATGACACAAAGTTGTTCAGGGTGGTGAAAACCAGGGAGGATTGTGAGGCACTCCAAAGGGATCTGTTGAGGATGGGTGAGTGGGCGTCAACATGGCAAATGGGGTTCAATGTGGCCAAGTGCAAAGTGATGCACATTGGAGCCAAAAATCCTAAATATAAATACACATTGATGGGGTCTGATCTGGCAGAGACGGACCAAGAGAGAGATCTTGGAGTCGTAGTGGATAACTCGCTGAAAATGTCTACACAATGTGTAGCTGCAATAAAGAAGGCCAACGCTATGCTGGGGATTATTAGGAAGGGAATTGATAACAAATCAGCCAGTATCATCATGCCCCTGTATAAATCATTGGTGCGACCTCATTTGGAATACTGTGTACAGTTCTGGTCACCACATCTCAAAAAGGATATTATAGCATTGGAAAAAGTGCAGAGAAGGGCAACTAGAATGATAAAAGAGTTGGAACACCTTCCCTATGAAGAAAGGTTAAAATGCTTGGGGCTCTTTAGCTTGGAGAAACGACGGCTGAGAGGTGACATGATCGAGGTTTATAAGATTATGAATGGGATTGAGCAGGTTGAGAAAGAAGTACTTTTCTCCCTTTCTCACAATACAAGAACTCGTGGGCACTCTATGAAATTGCTGAGCAGTCGGGTTAGAACAGATAAAAGGAAATACTTCTTCACCCAAAGAGTGATTAACATATGGAATTCACTGCCACAGGAGGTCGTGGCAGCTGCAAGCATGGACAGTTTCAAGAGGAAATTAGATAAACATATGGAGCAGAAGTCCACCAGTGGCTATTAGCCACAGGGTATAGATGGGAACTCTCAGTTTGGGGCAGGTGATGCACTCTATTCTTGGTGCTGGAGGGGGCAGCAGTGGGAGGGTTTCTGGTGCCCTGGCCCCACTGCTGGACCTCCTGATGGCACCTGGTATATTTTGGCCGCTGTGTGACAGAGTGTTGGACTAGATGGGCCATTGGCCTGATTCAACATTGGCTTCTCTTATGTTCTTATAATTGTTGCCTCACCTAATCCTGATCCTGCAAGCCATGTCTTGAGTGATCCATGAGTCCTTCAAGTGGTCTTTAGCTTACACAAGCACTTGGCTTGAATTATAGCTTTGCTTCTTGTAGGGTAGCTCCGGCCTGAAAGGCTATGACATTGCATATTTATTGGGATAAGGTGGGTTTTGTTGTTGTTTTTACCTCATTGACTTCACATTCATATGGATGCAAATATTTTTACTAGATATGCCTTGATGGGGAAAACAGTGGTATGTATCCTCCAGGGAGCTCATTTCAAACCTTTCTTCCCAATGTAAAAATCATCTGTCACTATGAGAATTGCTGAGGGAAGATAACCTTTATGTCATATCCTCATTTCAAAGTGCTAATTAACCCTTTGAATGATAATGTAGATAGCCAAAGACTATTTGAGTAGACATGGGCGTAGAAAGTCAAATAGCAAGGATGAGACCTCAGGTTACAGACCAAAACCTTTCCATCACCATTCGCTGAGTCCCCATACCTGCGAACTTCATGGACCTCAATTTCAGCTATTCTTGTAGTTTCATTATCTTCCCTGATGCCTCAGGATTATAACAGCAGCCTGGTGTATTCTAAAGACAGATGCCCAATTAGGATGTACACATAGAATTTAAGAAGAGGGTAATTAACTAGGTTAAGTACTCTACCCATGGGAACTGGTTTAACTTTACCCAATGAGAATTACAGCATCTAAATTATCTTTAGAGAAAAACCTCCGTTTGGTTGATATTTTTATTCCATAACAACCTACTTGTGATGTAATTAAGTTGCTGGACTAGCTCGGCCTATTATTATACATGCAAACAACCGTTAAAAGCAACAGTCATTAAAGGCATTACATAATTTAAAAGCTTTTAAACTCCTTAATATCTAGACAGACTACTTATGAATGTTCATAGAACTTTTCACAAACCAATGGGAGGTCTGAAAGGCCTATAATATTCCAGGCAATGAGAGCAAGCACTCATAATACTGTCCCACATTGAAGAAGAAGAAGAAGCTAAGAGATTGGATTTATACCCTGCCCTTCACTCAGAGTCTCAGAGCGGCTTACAAATTCCTTTCCCTTCCCCTCCCCACAACAGGCAACATGTGAGGTAGGTGGGGCTGAGACAGCTCTTTTGAGGACTGTTCCTGAGAGAACAGCTCTGATAGAACTACCCAAGGTCATCCAGCAGCTGCAGGTGGAGGAGTGGGGAATCAAACCCGGTTCTCCCAGATTAGAGTCCATGCAGTTAACCACTATACCATACTGGAATTTATTTATTCAATTTATACCCTGCCCTCCCCGCCGAAGCAGGCTCAGGGAGGCTTATATAAAATTCCACAGATAAATACAATTAAAACAAATCATAAAACAGCCATAAACAACTCAAATTAATATTTTGCCTATTCACTGAATAAAACCAATCAGTGGATTTAGTCATCCCACTACTCTACTTCTTGTAGAAGTGCTGCAGTCTTCTCTCACTAACTAGCAACTGTTCCCAATATATTATTTATTTGTACCCTTCTTTTCTCCCGAGTGGGGATCTTTATGGGGAAGGCAGAATCAGAGGAAAGGTGCCACCCTTTAATTAGGTTGATGCAATGAAAAAAGATCCTTACAATTAGGAAGTGGGACCCACTTTTGGGGTAGATCCTATATATATATTGTGGAGTGCCTGTTTCGTAAGTGCTGTGGGGGTAGTGCTAGATCAAGAAGTCAAAGATATCCAAAGGGAAAGAGAGGGTATGAAACTCTGAGTCTTTCAGAAAAAAGGTTTGTTGTAGCTGTTTTAAGATGTCTCTGCAGGTTACGCAGGAATGGCTGATTGGTGTCCAGGCTGCAGACATGATGTGCACATTCTAGTCCATCGTGGAGTCAAAGAGGCAGTTTAAATCCATAGCAGGGAAAAGGACAAAAAGGAGATATTTGAGGGGGGGAACCCTTAGCTAAGTTATGTTGTTTCTTTAAGTATCTAAATTGACTCCCAGGCCCTTTCTCTGTGTTTATTTCACTTAAGATTCTCCACTACTAGCTTGACCCCTCTCACATTTTCTTTTGTTAATTTTCTTGCCCTCTCTGCTTCACACAAGTTAATCTGCTGTTGGATGCCTTTGCTGATTTCACTTTTGGTATCTGGGACAGCCTCCCACCAACCTCCATAATGCTGTTTCTGTCACCGTTAATCCTTTCTTCAAAAAATCCTTGCTCTTCTGAAAGCTGTTTCTAAACCATCATGTATTCCACTCAAGTTCTAGAATCACCAGGGAGACCTCTTCTCTCTCTTCCATCTTTGCCATGCCTGTATAAAGCCCCATCTGGGCAGAGACCACATGATGTCACCTCCACAGTCCATTCTGTGCCCAGGAGGACACTGGGTTTGTGTTAAATGAGGTTTATATATCAACATTTATATACACAGAGAGAATATTTGCTGTGATTTCTTGGGGGGAGCAGTGGCCCTGTTTTTGGTTCACCTGCCTTCCAATACAAACCACAACTGTGAAACAAAACCAGTACCTCCATTATACTATAGATAAGCAGACACTATCAAAGGCAGCTGTTATCCACATTTTATGGCTCTTTGACATAAACCACATCTTCACAATATATTCTGTATTGAGACAGACAAAGGATGTCCTGTGGGTGCTTATCCATGAGTTGGTCCTTCAAAGGCAGCTGGGAGAAAAGCCCCGGAGGACATTATGCCAGTTACCCTTATTCTCCATACAGTTCTCTGCACTCTGGGTGTGGCCCAGCAGAAACACTTGTTTATATGGGAGTTGTTGCCACTGAAACTAGCTCTGGCCTCCTCTTAGCTCTACTTCACAGGTTCAATGCCTGCAGTCATAGCTGCTTTCATTTCTAATCCTCCCCAGAAGGTGGGCTCTTGCTAGTTGCTCCAAAGGTCACAATCAGAGCCCCAGAGATGGTGCCAAATGCAGTTTGTCTCTTTGCACACAGGGCATGCCAGGGGTCACTAACACGCCTCCTTAAGCAAACAGGGATCCACGCCAGTTGATCAATCATTTACAGGCAGAAGTCAGAAGAGAAGAGCTAGAGATTAACCAGGTCATCTGGTGTCCTGAGGGAATGACGTGTTGGAAGAGCTGAACTAGCAGATCCTCGAGCTATGACCAACAAGTTCCTCTTGAACTAACTGCAGTGTATGAGAAAAGCAAAAATATCCCCTAGAGATGGGTAGTAGAGAATGACTACTCTCTGTGTGGTATAGCTGCTAAAGTTTTTAGCACTGAACTTCAAACAGCCTAGAGCCTGGACCTTTGCTCAAACACGAAATCATCAATGCTTTTAGAAAGTCACTGCCTCTCAGTCTCTTTCATAATAAATATGAAAATGTCAGAGAAAGGCAAAATACTGCTCACTAAGCTGCACACCAGCAATTCAGGCATGTCCTTCTTTATGGACCTCATTGAGTAAGTCCATATGGACCCCAGGAGTAAGTCACCTGAGTTACTAATATTGCTTCCACACAATGTGGATTCTCTGAGCTTGGTTTCATCCCTGCTGCGAATCGAGGCAGGCACATCGGCAACTGAGCTCCCACATGCAGGAATTTTCCGTGTGCTTTCCTGTCTTTATTCTGACTTTTCTTTTGGCTCTTGGGGTATGGTTGTCATGATGACTTGCTGCCCACTTTCTTTTGCGGTTTTCTTCACACATGTAGTATTAAACTTTGAATTGGAATGTTTCAATAGATATAGTGCTATAGCAATTACCTTTTCTAAAAACAAAGCCCTCCAGTGGCAGTGAGGGGGGGGATTGCTGGGAAAATGCACCCCTGAGGAGATGACAGTGAGACTACCACAGAATGACTTCTGGGCCCCTACACAGTTGCATGAATGTCTTCCCGAGATTGCCTCTTCCAGTGGAGGACAATACCTTGGGGGAATTGTGAAAAAGAAGAGCCAACGTTGAGCTACAGCATCCAGAACAACAGTTTTTAAAGAGACAAAAGCCCTCAGGACAGAGTTTAGAAGGAGCTACCGAATGCAGTCTGAAAGCTCTCAGAGTTTCATGCAGCCAGTAAGAGTCTCTTCAAAAATGTTAGTAACCCCTTCAGACTGAATAGAACCACTGAACCTCTTTGGTTCTCAATATATAATATGATTACTACAACAATAATTCCTCCCATTTGGGCAGAAGATGTAGGTTGTGATTACTACAGAGAAAATAATATAATGAGAGGTTGTAATGGCAATAACAATAATAAATATAGTGTCATCGAGGTACATACAGAATTACAAACAATAGGTCCCTGCCTTTGTTGTTAGCCATTCAGTCGTGTTCAACTCTTGGCGATTCTATGGGCCAGATCTCTCCATGTTTTCCGATCTTGTACTGTTTCTTTGAGTTGTTCCATGCTTAGGCTGCTGTCGACTTTTATGATGCCTAGCCACTATGTTCTTTGGTTTCCTTTTGCCGCTAACCAATCCAAACATAATTGCTTTTTCTAGTGAGTTCTTTTGCGTGACATGGCTGAAATAAGTCAGCCACAGTTTTGTGATTTTTTCCTTACAGTGGCATGTCTGCCTTTAGGAGACTGCAATCTAAAATTCAACAAGGGATAGAAACAATAGAGGCAGGAGAAGCTGACATCAACGAAGCTGCCTGGAAAGATATGGGGTTGGACTCAGACATCTTTTTTGCACAAATAGCTCCCAACCCTTGTGGCTTTTGTCCCTGGAGGCCACATGATCCTTGGTACAGCCTTTTTGGGTGGTACCCTTTCCTCTCTGTTCTTCTAATGAAAAAGCAGGTTGGATCCAACCCATTATGCATAAACTAACAAGTTGTAAGAATCAGTAGTGAGGCACTGTAAAAATGATATTTAAAATAACTTGGCCAAAAGTGGAGGGTTGCCTTTCACACAGATGTGTTTGTTGTGTGGTTCTCATTAAAACTGCAGTGAAGGAGATTTTTTAATTAGAAGTTTGGATTCTGGAGCTGGAGTGTGTCTCAAAGAGCAGACATGCAGAAGAACCTTTTGCTGTGCAGATGACAATCATGATAACCTTGGTGACCTATAAAAGTGATGAAGGTAGTGACCACAGACAGGTGTATGATGAAACAGTGTCTAAGAAAGAGATGACATATTCCTAATCTGTGGTATCTAGACTCACAAAGAGGCCACCATATAACCCTACCTCCATTAAAATACATGCTTAAGAAGCCCCCTTGGGCTCTGAAACCAGAAAGCACATAGCTTCTTAATCCAGCTCTGAGCAAAGCATAGGAGTCATGACAATCCATTTCTCATTGCAACAGAGAAGACTTCCTTGGTGTGCATTTAAAAAACAAATCAGTCTGAAACAAACTGGTTTGAAACAATCTCAGCTGTGAGGGAAAATCTAGCTGTACAGAATCTGACTGAGGTGAGCCTCTTTCAGAGTTTTATTTTAAACTGGATCTTCAGGGAGTGAAATAGAGGGGAAGAATGGCCACAGAACCTTGGTAGGAAGATCCACAAATCACTCACCATTTTGCTTGTATGTCTTCAGTTTTAGCTCCATTAAAAAAAAGAAGTTGTAAAATGTGGGGCTATACTTTTCCACAAATTCTCCCTTTAAGTTTTGGATTCCATCCTGATCACTTTACCACATCTCAGTGCTAATGGCTGTGGGCCTGCAGTGGGTGGTGGTGGTGGTTGCTGTTTTTTAATGGCCAAGGCTGCTCATGAATAACACACCCAACCATTTGTTATTGCAAGGTAACTCATACGTGCAGCACTACATACAATAGCTTTGATACAAGCTTGGTTGTGAAGGATTTATGGTTTGTTTTCTATTTTAATTAAAAGAGCACTGAAGCATTCTGTTAGAGTTAAAAGAATGACATGGACTTTGGATGGGGATCTAAAAGAAAAGGTCATTCATTTATGCTTCTTGATTATGCCCCTTTAATTGTAATCGGACACAAGCCAAGTGACCTATTAAACCCTTTGCCCCTTGCACTGCAGAGGATAAGAGCAGGTAAAGTCCAGTAACTCTTTAACTAGAACGCTGAGCATTACTTTAGTTGAACCACAAAGACTCTTTTGTTTCTTTGGCTCAGAGTTGCTGACCACGGTATCTGTTTCATGTCCCATACTACCGCAAGGAGTGTCCACTCTCCAAAAGACAGATTATGGTAGTCTAATGCCTCCTGTTTCCCAGTAAGGATCCTTTCCACAGTATTTGTGCCCTTCAGGGGGAGGGAAAGTGACCGTTGCTCCTTTTCCAGATTTTGTAATTGGTTTTAGCTGTTGGTTTAGCTGATACACTTATGAAAAAGATGTGGTGGACATTATGATGTGTCTACAAGTAAGAAAATTTCCATCAAACATTGTGTTGTGTTTACCAGGAGGCAAGGACAAGCACATCATGTGACAGACACATCTTTTTCATATTGCATGATGACAGTCCAGGAGAGGAAATGGGACCCATTCTTTCTTTTTTTGGAGCTTGGAGAGCAACCTTCATTAGTTCTACCAGCCCCATGGGAAAAAGAAAACTCCATACCTCTGTGACACAAGTTGAGAAGGCTTTAGATGGACATCACAGGAAGAGAAAACCACTCTGTTATTCTGTTATAAGAAGGCCACGTAAGCTCCTAAGACATTTACTGTGGCATAAGTTTGCGTACACTATAAGCCACTTTGACAGGAACATTTAGCATTCTAGAAAGGATGGTCCCTTCATGTATCTGACAATGTGGGATTTCAACCTTTGAATGCTTATGCCAAAATAGATTTGCCAGTCCTTAAAGAACTGCTTTTAATCACAGCAGGTGATCACAGTAGTGCTTCAAACTTATTTCCTTAGCACCTGTATGAGAGTAAAGCAAGTAACAAGTACTGAAAATACCTTGTCACTTCAAATGTATCCCCTTGAGGCCCGTTATACATTTCTTAACATCATGCAGTAATAATACTTGCCATTTATATTTGTGCATGGCCTCAA
The DNA here is from genome assembly GCA_029375565.1 of Gekko gecko. NCBI lineage: Eukaryota > Metazoa > Chordata > Lepidosauria > Squamata > Gekkonidae > Gekko > Gekko gecko. The sequence goes on along the minus strand of JAPDNY010000003.1, from coordinate 161,331,401 downwards.
TAATCCTTACGGCAGCCTAGAAAATGAGGTTGGTATTATTATCCACGTATCTGCATAAGTGCTGAGGCTGACAGAAAAGCTGCTTGGCTAATGACATCTAGAGGGTTTGTGGCAGAGGCAAGACTTGAACAGGGAAGTTCCCAGCTCACAATCTAAACCACAGCAGTTCCAACTGACTGAGGAGATGCTCCTCCCTGGTGCAAAGAAAGTTTTACATCTGGCCTGCACAGATCAACCACATAAAGTATTTGCATAGGCATGGGCCTCAAATCTATAGGCAGACAAGGCATATGCGTAGACATGTTTTCAGAGGGTATAAACTTCCCCAGCGTGTAGGAAATCTTATTTTAATGTTAAGCATAAGTTGAGGCCAAAAAAGGTAACAATGAAACCAATAGCACCACTTGAAATGGAACTGTCGAGTCTCGCTTGTCTAAAATGTGACTCAAAATGAGCAAAACACACAGAAATGGAAAGTGAAGTAGGTGTTCACAAAGGTTCTTGGAATCATCACAGCAAATGACTTGGGTTAAAAAAAATGTAAAAAAAAATCTAGACAGCCAAACAAAAACAAAGCGAGTGAGAGGGCTCCTGAGAAAAAGATATGCAAAGCAGATCAGGCTGTCTAATTGGAAGGTTCCACTTCTGCTCATGTAAGAGGATGTAAGCTTTCAGGTTTGGCAAAGCTTTTTGGAGGTCAATCGCACCACCTTATTATCTCCGTTATACATAGTTCTCTGGAAACAAGTTCCAATAACATCAACAGAATATGGTAAGTTTTAAGAACTGCGAGAACCAACTACTGTCCCATTTTGCCTGATGAAGCATTCTGTGTATCAAGAAAGTTTACATTCTCCATCACCTATTTTGTATCTCTACAATTATTATATTTAAGTGTAGAAGCTGAGGGCCAGTTTGCATGACCTCTTCATCACATTTCCATGTATGTAGAGAGATGACTGCTCTGATAAGTACAGATTCCAGACTTCTACCTATTCTAATGTAAGCAGGGCCTGCTGAAGCAGATTGCCAAGGTCAGTCCTGTTGGTATATCAATATCCTGCCTTTCTTGCACAGGGTTTTCTGGGGGTGTCTCTTTCAGGTTCTGTGTAGACCCATTAACAGTGCCATCCTAAAAGTTCCAATATATCAACAACACATAGTCTGCATTTGGAAAGTCAACACACTTCACTTGGACTTTCACACGCTGAACTGGCTGAAGATATTGGCTATGATTTGGATCGATTCCAAAGAATCATGAGCATAGCCCACCAAAAAGAAGGGAACTTTCCCTCCTTCCCTTCCCTGCTGCACACTCATTGTGTCCCCCAAAACTGCCACAGGGGGCCAAAGCCACCCCCCCCCAGAACAGTACTGGGTGCAGTGTGAGGATACAGTGGGAAGGGAGAATCAGCTAAAAGGACAGGCAGAAATGCCCTTTTATTTGCAGAAAAATAAGGTTTGGATCCCAACCGATGAGTCAAGAATCCTTTGAAAAGCAGGTGTTTTAATGTTACATTCAGTGCTGAAATTTAGAAATGGGGGTGAGGGGAATCACTAGGAATTTTTGTATAGGTTTGAAAACAACAGAAAGAATAGAGTATATTTCTTTGTAATCCAATGCACTCCCTCTTACATACGAAACAAAGTAGCTTAATTTAAATGAACTCTGACTGAAGAAATGTAACACAGTACCAAGAGCTCAGCTTTCACTTCCTAAAGGAAAAACGAAGAGAGAAGTGAATTGTTTTGAAATAAAAACTCAGGTTTATAATAGAAGGAGCAGAGCTGCTAGCCACATCCTGAATATGTTGATCATGCTGTTTATAGCTGTTGAAAGTCCCTGTAAAATTAACCTTTTACTGACCTTATCTAAATGCCATTAGCTCTACAGCATTGACTGGTATCCCTTCTCCTCCTTTCTCCTCAATTGCTCTTCTTCTTCATCTTCATCTTTGTCTTCTTCATCTTCTAAGCCAGAGTGCATTAAATAAAGAAGTCAGTTGTCATCTAACTCACACATCACTTTAACACCGACAGGACACCAAAATATATGGTTACAAATCCATCCATTTTTAATAAAAGTGCTTCATAGGTCAGAAACAAACCATAATTTATTAAAGTATTCAAGTTTGGACTTCGCAACAAACTACAGTATCTCTTGAACCAGAAAGTGTCCACTCTCCATTCTGCATATGTTTTCCCATCAATGGGAGCCTAGCAAGAGAGCAAAAAAGTATTCATATCTTGATTAACTTCTGCAGAAGTTATTGCTACTCAGATACACTCTTCAGGGTTGTCTCCATTTTTCAAGACAAGGGCTTCAGATTCCAGCTGTTTCAAAGCTTGCCAGCCATTTGTGCACTTTTCTTTGCCAATGGCAATGGGACAACACAGGCTGCAGTCCTCAGGCAGCTCCTAAAAGGTACCTGATGGCTCATCTTAACCATACTGACAAGGCCTTTTACAACATCCTTCAAGGCAGGAGCTAGATGTTACATGCAGATGATACCTAGCTAATTTGATGCCTTAGACAGCATAAGTCTCCCTTCCCTAATTGAGACATATAATCAGACACACCACATATGTAGTGGTGACGAAAGCATCCTCAGCTGAATTTCTGCCCATTATGAAGTCATTAAACACAAGGTGGGATGACTATGAGAAAAAACAATAATCTTGGTTTCAGGACAGAATTGCCAACAGTGCTTTCTACCTAAAACTCCTACAGAAAGGAGATATTCCGAAAGAAAAATAAAAGACCTCGTTGTGTTACCCAAATTGGTGGTCTCCTAATTAGTTGGGGGAAATTAGTTTAATGGAGGCAAACAAGAGAGGGTAACTGGGAATTCCACCAATGTATACCAGGATTTTCCCTTTGGGAACTCTTAAAATAACCAGGCTGAAGTTCAAACAGAAAGGTGTTTTATTATAAAAGGATAAAAGAGTAAAACATACACAGAAAACACACAAGCTGGCTAAGGAGAAATTAGGGAGGAGCAGGGGGAGAGAGATTTTGGAGAGATTATATTTACCAATCTAGAAGAACGAGGACCACGGGGGCAGTGAAACTGTCAGCATTTCATGGAAGAGAGGCCCTGCACGCAAACGGGAGTGTATGTATGGCACTGAGAACACATGCACACTGCTAGGGCACAGAGTGCTGGCAGTTATAGGAAAAAATCTTCCTAGGGCTGATGTATTTGCCCCCAAAACAATGGTATGATGACTTTTTCGGGGATGGACAATGCTGTTGGGAAACCTTGATGAGATGAACTATAGGTGTTAACATTTCTTGATGACCCTCGAGTATAGGATGGGAGAAATTACCAGATTGTATGAATAGCACTAAGTATTGTATAACTAGGGTGAATGGATAAGGGAAAGTATGACCAGGTGTGGATGAGGTTAATTCAAGGTGAGGTAATGTTTTCTTGGGAGACCCACTGTTTAAATTATGCATCTCTTTAGGTTGAGGAGGCGGGTGGTTAGGTGGCCAGCCATTCTGGCTCACCTTCCAAAATATGTGTTTGGACTTGTCCCTGGCTGACATCCATTTTCTATTTCATGTTGTTTCCATTTTGTTTTCATTTTTAGGCCAGGCAGTGCACATATGATTTTGGAGTGATATGAAAGAGGGGCATTTGTCTCTCTCTAAGTGCTAAACTGCCCATCTGTGGGATGGGTCTGACTGTTAACAGTTGCTACTTTAGCCAGCTGTTTCATCTGGAATCACTTTATGAAAGTCTGATCATCTCCCAATAACTATATTGTCCAACCCAATAAATATCCTGTGAACGATTGTCCATTGTGCGGGCAAAATATTTGAAATTAACTCTGCATTTGAAGGCTTCCAAGCTTTGAGCAAGAACTCTCATCACTGCTTTTCAACATGTCATAAAAAAAGAGACTAAGCAGGTCCAACCTGGCCTATCTTGGTTGTTTATGAGTCATTCTTGTAGCTCTTATTAGGCTGCTTCAAAAGGCTCTAGCATCTAATAATCAGCTACTAAGAAGAAAGTGGAGACGGGGGAAAGGCAAATTGTACAAAATGCCGTACAAAACACTGTTTTCCCAGATCTCACTTACCATGATCTCATTTTGTCCTAGTTATCAATTATACCTATCACTATTTAATTGACTTGATTGAGCTTTAACACAGACCTGCAACATGTTTTTCTACAGGCTCACCAAGCAACTGCTTTCCAGCAAAGAAATATGCACTTCTTGACCAGCTCTTTCCCCAGAATCAAAGTACGCCTGACAATCTTTAATTAGTTGGTTTATTAAATTGCTGAATGTGGTTTATACTGTCATATGCTCTCTGCTCCCCAAACTGGCCAGCTCATAATAATGATCTGAATGCACTTCAGTTGTACTCAGAGCTGAAACAGTCCTGAGTGAAGAGGAAGTAAAGCTGCTAGATTGGGTTACAACCCAGAAATCCCACCTGTCTCTTTAACAACTTTACAGCCACCAAAAGGATGCAGCTGCAGCTTCTTTCCCCAGGTCCCATGGCTCATTCTCTACTCCTGCCTGCTAGAGAAACTGCGTGGGGGAGGAAGATGGGCAAAAGGGTAATGAGTGGGTGGCCCAGCAGCCACATCCTCCCGTGCCACCTCACAACTTTTATGGTGACATTTAGGATCTCTGGCTTCTCTATCAAAGTTCTTGCCTTGTAGAAAAGTTCTTGCCTTTTGGAACAAGGGATATGGACAAGGTTGCCAGCTCCACAGACAGAGGGGCCTGTTTTGCTATTAAGAACTACTGCATGGATGTAGCTTGCAATGCTGTGATGGGAAAAGGCACACCTCCTTTTTCTGCAGTTCTTATAAGTAAGAACCCCCTCTCAGGGTCTGGGTCTGACCTCTGCCTTCACTCATACAGGCAGCGTCCAGAAGCTTCATTTTGTCCATTACCGCAGTAATTAGAACACAGTAAGTCCTATTATGTGAAATATGTGTTCTTATATTACAGCCACACTTTCCCCCCTTTTGATGATAGTTTTTATTCTCCTTGAAGAGTACCTCAACAAACTTACAGAAATTGTTTAGGCCTGAACTCCAAGCCCCACATATAAGGGAATTTCACATTACCGAGACTCTGTCGGTTTGAAGCCGTTTCTGATTCGTCTTGAAGTAAACCGGTACAGGGCTTCCATTTCACACATGGCTTTCCCTGACCGGAAAAGAGCCGAATCAGAAGCGGTTTGGCAATTCAGATTGCACCGCTTTGTTTTCCCGCCGGTTCCCGCCACGCCTTTTTTTTAAAAAAATGTTCGCTTTAGAGCGCTATAGCGCTATAGTGCTATAAAACAACACTGCAGGCATTCCAATGGGGTTGCTATGATGCTAAAGTGACCGTTCAAAAAAAAAAAAAGCCGGAGATCGCCCGCGCGGGCGAAAAAAGGCGGGAAAAAAGCATATCGGATCTGGGAGAAGAAACTGACGACTACTTGGAAGCGGTTGACAGGTAAAACGCTTCAGCCCCATTTCCTGAACGGGACAGAAATGATTCTGTGTGAAATTACAAATATATTCCGGTAGGGAACCGGTTCTAAAACAGTTCTGTCTGAAATGCCAGACCAGAAAACGTTTGAGAACCGTTCCTCTTCCGGATTATATCATCTGTCTGAAATTCCCCATAGGCTCTATGCACATCCTTCATGTTAAAGGAAGAGGCTGATCTGGGTACACAAAAGAATGAAAGGAATGGCGAAGCCCTTGCAAGAAATGAAGTCTGAAAACTGAGAACTTTCTTGTGACAGATTAATCTCTACATCTCCCTATTTTGTACCTCCTAAGAATGATGACATGTCAGCTGCTCACCACTGGATGGACCTTTACAGCATTTCAACTTTGATATGTACATCATAAAATAGAGCAGCCTGAACTGTTCTCTCTTAAAGTCGTCTTGTATAAGGCCAATATTTCATTAACTGATTTGTGTGTGTGTTTCACTGAACACAAATAACACAATATGTAGATCTCCATCCTGACCCACCAAACTGAATGCAGATCATAACTATGCCCAGTAATAGCCCAACAGGCTTATTTATACTGATATAAGCCTTCATTTGCTGCTGTCTGCCTAGAGATACAAAAACAGGTCGGTTGTCAAATATATGGCAGGTCACAAATCTTAATCCTATTTCATTGTTTACTGAATGTCCTATCTTGTTGGTTGTATTGACTCACTTTGTGTAATCTGACTCGAGTCCCAATGAGAATGGTGGACTATAAATAATGTAAATAAATACATTGTATGTAAGCTGCATTTGACTTGGTGGGAGATCACAAGTTGTGCAGGCCTGCTATTTCTCTTTACAAATTTCCCTTCAGCATCTTTGTTCAATTTATTCCTTCCTTCTTCCTTTGTATGCTTCATCTTGCAAGACAGATATATGTTAATATAAAAATAAATCTTGCAAAATAAAAAAAATCAAACTGTTCTCACTAATTTTGCAAAGTTACAAAAAATGTGAGTTGGAAATACAGTCCACAGGAATGGCAGCAATCCAAAACAAAAAGCAGCATTTCTACATAGGTGTAAGATCAGAACATTCATTTTAAGCACATCGATGAAGTGTAGAACATGAAACGATGTAGAAGAAAAAATTAATCTATCAATCTCCTTTACTTGGAGTTCCAAGTGTTATAATAACTTGTGATTCAGCAATTTCCCTTTCCATTCTGTTCCTGAAGTTCCTTTGCAATAAAACAGCTACTTTGAGGTCAGCCGTTGAATGTCCTGGAAGGTTGAAGTGTTCCCCTACAGGTTTCTCAGTCTTGTGATTCCTGATGTCAGACTTGTGTCCATTTATCCTTTGGCGTAGGGTTTGTCCTATGTAGAGAGCCAAAGGGCAATGTTGGCATTTAATGGCATATACAATATTAGAAGATGAGCAAGTGAATGTACCTGGTTTAGTTGATGTTGTTGGGTCCAGTGACTGTGTTGTCTGGGTGTATGTGGCAGCAAAGTTGGCATCTGGGTTTATTACAAGCGCTGGTACCAGTGTCCATGTTCAAATTGGATGTTGTATTATTGTGGGTGAGTACACCCCTCCAGGACTTAACTGGGATGTTGGTTTCTTGTCCCATTAGGTATGCTAATTCATTCAATCCTCATATGTATTCTCACCAAGAACAGCTATACATCCCCTATATTTTAATGTTTTTTTAAAAAATATAGTATAATAGTGATTATAGTGTAGTGCAGTGTTTTGTTGATCTCTGACATAACACTGCACCCCAAGAAAAGGATTCTGCCAGTTAACTCCATGTTTTAGTGAAGCAAAAGGAGATGGATGTGACCTAAAGACTGGATTCTCACAATTTGGGGAACATCAATCTTCAGTTCTAATATATTTATTACCTATGTTGTCCCCTCCACAAGTTAAACCCAAACAGATGATAACCAGAAACCAAGCTTGTCGTTCTTATTACCTGTTAAAAAACAGCTTCACTAATTTGCATGCTAATTTAACAAGCCACTCTCTCTCTATATATATAACTATGATCTGTAATTCCATTTCATTGTCTGAGGAAGTGTGCATGCACACAAAAGCTCACACCTTGAATAAGACTTTGTTGGTCTTAAAGGTGCCCCCACTGGACTCAAACTTTGTTCTATTGCTTCAGATCAACACGGCTGCCCACCTTGATCTTGGAGTACTGTTGAAATAGTTCCAAATAGATATTCAACCTTCCATTCCCAAGCTGTGGCCTCCACTACAGGCAAGTTCTCAAAATCAATTCCTACGAGAGAGGGAGGGAGGGAGGGAGGGAGGGAGGGAGGGAGAGGGAGGGAGGGAGGGAGGGAGGAGAGAGAGAGAGAGAGAGAGAGAGAGAGAGAGAGCGCCTTGTTATTTGTGTGTTCTGATAACTGCCTGTCATCATGGACTCGATCGTCTTGTATGTTGTGCAGTGTGTCACACCCCTCTTTATTCTTGCCTGATCTACCATGACAACAGATAATGATCACTGGACTGCAGGGCTGGGTGGAATCTGAGAGTCATCTGATCCAGTCCTTGCATTGGAGCAGAATCCTCAGTTACAAACAACCTTAACAGATTTGAATTGCTTTATGTCATTATGTCGTGAACATGATTAACCAAGCTGTGCCATTCCTGAAGCCCATCTCTAGAGCCATAGGTCCTCTAATGTGAGACAGATGTCCCTACAAATCCAATTGCTGGGAGCAGTGTTCCCTCTAAGCTGAGTTAGTGTGAGCTAGCTCATAGTTTTTTAGCCTCCGGCTCACACATTTTTGTCTTAGCTCAGGAAGGATGGCTCCAGAGCAAACTAATTTAAGCAGTAGCCAAATTGTTCGCTCACAACTTTAATGCCAGTAGTGATCTGAGATGTAGCCCTTGAAAGTGGTTCTATCTTGTACCACAGAGGGCCAGCACAGCACAGCACAGCACAATGGTATATATGCCAGTTTCAAGCATACTGGTTTAACTAGCTTGGAGCCCTCTATTATTGTTTTCATTACCATTAGTGTCTTAGGCTATTTCCACTTGGGGGTGTGAAAACACACCACAGAAGTAGCAGCAGCCAGTGGGGCAAGCATGGCACATCCCTGCTGTGCTCAGTGCTGCTACTGGTCTCCCACCACCTGCTCCTCCTCCCTATCCTCCTCTTCTCCATAATGGCTGCACAAAAGAACAGGTGTGATGGGTGCAGACGCTCAAGAGGGTAGACGTGCGGAGGAAGAGCTCCTCGCACCTCTTTTGTTTATCCACATTCCTTTGGCTTTTTTACTTCTAGAAGAATACTTCTGGTTTTCAGGAGATATTTGCAATGGACTTAAGCCCAAACTGAAAGAGCAGCGGCTCTCTCGGGGGTATTTTTGGCTTGTCCTAATGCAGGGGAGTGGATGAAGGCAGCAAAGTCTTTTTTATATGTGACCTTGCTGTGAAGACTCGAAGAGCACGGAGGGGGCTGGGAGTGTTAACTAAAGGGAAAGAAATAAGAGAAAGCTGGTGATTTGGAAAGACGTTGTTGTTTTTTGCTTCAAGAGGCTGGAGGAATGCCAGAATAACAAAACCGGCGTGAGGCGAACTGGGAGAGAGCTATAAGAAGCAATATAGGAAGAGGAGTGGAAAAACGAACGGCACTATACTTACATAACCAAAGCTAAGTATTGGAAGGGGGAAAACTGTTTAAAAGGTGGTGAAACTAGCTATGTAAAGGAGGTTCCAAACTGTAAAAAAATAAAAAAGATAGAGAAAGAGTCTAAGTGGGATGACTAAGGGGAAAATATAGAGAGCGGGGACTTTAAGGCGGCCATTGAAACAACAAAGGGGTTAAAGGGGCAGTAGGATAATTTAATATATTTAGAAAGGAAATAACAAAGGGGTTAAAGGGGCAGTAGGATAATTTAATATATTTAGAAAGGAAAAGATTACATGGAATTACAGATGGTACCTTGTCCAGTCTTGTTTGTCTTAACAGGAGAGGGGATTCGGGAGTTCGTGGAGGTTCCAGAGTTGACGCTGTGAGAGCTGGTGTTGGGAGATTAGAGGACGGAGTCAAGCAACCTCGGGAGGCGTGGTCGAGACCCAGAGAATGAACGGCCGTTCGGATCAAGTTGAAAGGAGCCGAGGGAATCCGAAGAAAGCCGGGAAGCGACGGGTTCGCACGAGGGACAATCGGAGGACGCGAGAAGAGTGGGAAGCGCCAAAGGAGTGGAGTGGAGTGACTTAGCACCGTACAAAGGATTTGACTGGGAAAACTAGTTGGGAACAGTCTTCCTATAGAACGGAGAAAGAGTGGCATAGAGGGGAGAAAGGGAAGGGAGGCTGAAGGAAAAGGTCAAAGCGCTTGGGGCTTGTCTATACTCTCAAACATAAAAAAAGGGGGGATATAGAAATTTTTGTTAGTGGCCAGAATTACCTTGGAAGCTGTTTTGATATAGTTAAATAGAACCTCTGAGCTTAACGTAATTTCAACTAATACATTACAACTTAAAGTAAACATGGCTACAGGTACAGGTAGAAAAGGTTCCTCGGCATCGCCCAGCCAAACATCAGGGCTAGCTTTAATCAAATCTAGTGTAACAACAGTAGATTTACAAAACATGCTACAAAATTTTTTACAAATGGCAGCAGAGCAAAATGCTGAAATTATAAAAAAAGAAATGGAACCGCTACAAAACAAAATGGACCAAATAGCAAAGCAACTAAAAAATGATACTGAAGAAATTAAACTAGAAATCAAAAAATTAACTAAAACCACAAGACATTTAGAAGAAAAAATGGAAGATATTGACCAAGAAGTATGGGAATTAAAATCTAAAACCGACAGAATGGAAGAAACTTTGATGACTCTTGAACTCGAGAAAGCAGAACATACTTTAAGATTCCAAAATGTTACTGAAAAATTTGGAAAAAACTTAAAGGAGGAATTAACAAGAAATATTGTTGAGCAATTTAATATATCAGATGAAAAAGATGTATTGGAAAATATAGATACAATATATAGAAGAAACTCGGCATATTCGAAAAAATATAAAACTCCAAGGGAAGTCCATGTAAAATTTGCAAAGAAACATATAAAAGACCGAATACTCCAAGAGGCGAATAAAAAGAAAATGATAATAGAAGGAAATGAGATTAGAATCTTGAAAGACATCCCCTGGAGAATTAGGGAAAGGCGCCATAAATATTCCACCTTAGCTGAACTTTTAAGAAAAAATGAGATTCAATATAGGTGGTTAATACCAGAAGGCCTTCAATTTACGTATAGAAGTCAAAGATATAAGCTGGACTCCATTTTCAAACTGGAAAATTTTCTGGAAAGGTTGGGGGACGATCTTGGCTGGCAAAGGCCACAGGAAGAGGAAGACCAACAAGAGGGAGAAGAAGAAGAAAAGGAGGAAGGAGAAGACAGAGAAAGCAGAGAAGATCGAGAAGGAGAAGGTTATAAAAAAGGAGCATCTGAAGTCCAACTGAAAGATACCAGGAAAAGAGACTATAAAAAAGTCCAATTAAAGTATAAAACGGCATCACAAATTCAAACAAGGTGGCAACTTAAAAATATTGTTCATAAAAAGAAAGATGGCGAGTAAGAAACTATCCCTGATTTCGGTGAATGTTAATGGTTTAAATAGCCCATGCAAAAGGAGAAGAATTATACATCAAGCAATTAAACTAAAGAATGATATAACGTGCTTTCAAGAAACCCACATAAAAAAAGACCATGAAAAACATTTAATGTGCAAGAAATTGGGTATAGCCTTCACTGCATCAGATAAAGTTAAAAAAAGAGGCATAGTTACGTATGTAAGGGAGAAACTGAACCCTATACTTAAATTTAGATCTAATGATGGGAGAATTATTGGAGTACAGGTACAAATTAGAGAAACGGAAATTTTAATTATAAACATATATGCCCCAAATCAAAATCAAGATATATTTTTTGCAGAATTGAGGAGCTATATCTCTAAAGAAAATCCCCAAAATATATGTTTAGTAGGAGATTTTAACGCGGTACTAGATCCCAAAGATGATAGGAAAAAAACAAGAAAGACACATAAGTCGGGAGCAGTTTTGACGAAAAATTTCCTAAAATTAATGGAAGAATTCAACTTGTTGGATCTATGGAGAACTAGGAACCCACACAAAAGAGATTATACTTTTTTTTCTTATAGACATAATTCTTGGTCAAGAATAGACATGATGTGGGTCAATATAAACATAACAAAAATATTTTCAGAGGTCGAAATTCTTGCAAATACATTTGCAGACCACAATCCTATGTGGGCAGCTATACAAGAACTATATAGTTGTAAGAGATGGAGATTAAATGTAAGTTTAATGATAGGGATTTTGTTAAAAAATTGAGACAAGACATAAAAGTAGTTATTGAGATAAACAAAAAGGAGTTCACTAATTTGAATATCATTTGGGATACCCTTAAAGCATATATTAGGGGCATATTCATAAATCAAGAAGCAGGGAAAAATAAACAGAAAAGAGAAAAATTTAAAAAATTAACGACAGAATTAAGGAAATTAGAAGAGATAAGCCATAATAAAGAAAACTTAAAGGAGATAAGACTAAGGATAAAAATGAAGCAACATCAAATAAATTTAGGATTAACACAAGAGATAGCACAAAAAATCGAATACACAAAAGCGTATTTCTTTGAAAATGCGAATAAGCTCTCTCGTTGGTTAGCCTATAAACTTAGAAAAGAAAGAGAAAAAAGATTTATTGTGGCATTAGAAGACGAAAAGCATGAAATAAAATACAAAGCACAGGATTTAAAAACAATTGTGGAAAATTTTTATAAAAATTTATATAAACGGACTCCACACAATAGTCAGAAAATCCAAGAATTTTTATTGAAACATATAACAACTAAATGTATAGAGGAACAGAGGAAAATATTGAATGAAAATATCTCTATGTTTGAACTGATAAATGCAATTAAAACTCAAAAGACCAAGAAATCTCCAGGCCCAGATGCAATACCAGCAGAAATCTACAAGGTGTTAGAAGAGGAAATAACAGATTTACTTAAAGATGTAATGAATAATGTATTGGCGACTGGTAAAATCCCCACGACCTGGAAAGAAGCATTAATAACACTTATTCACAAACCGGATACAGAAAACATGGATATTAAAAATTTTAGACCCATCTCCTTGTTAAATGTAGATTACAAAATTTTCGCTTCTATCTTAGCAAATAGGTTTAAGAAAGTTATGGCAGAAACAATCCATAGAGACCAATCTGGCTTTATTCCGAGAAGGCAAATTAAAAACAATATAAGAAATATAATTAATATATTAGAATATTATGAGCAAAATCCCGGAAAACAGCTTGCCCTAATTTTTTTAGACGCAGAAAAAGCCTTTGATAATGTTAATTGGGAATACTTAAAACAGAAGTTAACTTTATGGAACTGCGGTGAAAAATTTCTTAATTCAATCAAAGCCATTTATGAAGATCAAAACACGAAAATTATTATCAATGGAGATGTAACTAGTAATATTCCTATACAAAAGGGTACGAGACAGGGATGCCCCTTATCACCGTTACTATTTATTTTTGGACCAGAGACTTTAAATGATATAGTGAGAAACAATGAGAATATAACGGGGGCAAAAATAAAAAAAGAACAATATAAATTACAGGCTTTTGCAGATGACCTGGTATTCATTCTGGAAGATCCAATAAAAGCGTTGCCATACTTATTGGAAGATCTATATGATTATGGTCAAATTGCGGGTTTGAGAATTAATATAAAGAAAACAAAAATCATAACTAAAAACTGTATGACCGCACAAATTACCAATATTCAAAATATTTCAAAGATTCAGGTAGTCGAAAAAATTAAGTATTTAGGAATTATCCTGACAAATAACAATAAAAACCTTTATAAAAATAATTATTTGAAACTTCTAGCGGAAATAAAAAAGGATCTTAATAGATGGCAGGACCTACACATTTCATTTATGGGCAGAATTGCCACTATTAAAATGAATATTTTACCGCGTTTTTTATTTTTGGCTCAAGCTATCCCTATATTAACAAATAAAAGGTTTTTTTAAGAAATAAATACAGTAGTCAAAACATTTATATGGCAAGCTAAGAAACCGAGAATCAGTAGAAAATTACTCACAGATAAGAAAGAAAAGGGAGGCCTAGGTTTTCCAAATTGGAATTTGTACTACCAGGCGGCAGCAATGGGATGGATACGAGAATGGATCCAATTAGAAGATGAAAGAACATTGAAATTAGAAGGACACGATCTACCTATGGGCTGGCATGCCCATATCTGGTATAACATGGATAAAAGCCAACAAATTTTTGTAAACCATGCAATAAGGGGCCCCCTAATGAAAATCTGGAAAGAAATTAAAATGAGATATTATTCCAAAATTCCGATTTGGGTTTCACCTGTGGAGGCTTTTACGCTACCGTCGCTTTGGTCCAAGGAAAAAAAACTAATTTATGAAAACCTATTGACAGAAAATAGAGAATTAATACCATTAGACTCACAAGAGATCCGAAATGCAAATTTAACCCCCTGGGAAAAAATACAGCTAAAATCTAGATTTGCTAAAGATAAAAAAATAAATTTCATGAATAAGTACTCCCAATTAGACAAAATCTGGCTTTCATCAGCAGATAAATTAATACAAAAACTGTATAATTTCCTTTTAACAGAGGACCTACTGGATGAAATTGTAAAACCTAATATGATTTGGTGGATGAAAGATATAGGGCAAAACATTACTCTAGAACAATGGTCCAGAATGTGGAATTCTCTTAAGCTGCTCAGAGCTACAAATTATAAAGAAAATATTTATAAGATGTTTTTTAGATGGCACTGGACGCCGGAGAAAGTATCAAAATGCTATAAAAAAGCATCGAATGTCTGTTGGAGGTGCAAAAAAGAAGTGGGAACGTATCTGCATACCTGGTGGAAATGTGAAAAAATAAGAAAATTTTGGAAAATGATTAAAAAAATAATAGAAGATTCCACCAAAGTGAAGCTAGAATTGGAACCAGAGGTTTTTTTGCTAAATATGATACCGGTGAGAATCAATAAAGAAGACCAAAGAATTATCTTATATATAATTACAGCAGCGAGAATAAAAATAGCAAAATTTTGGAAAAAAGAGAATATCCCTAACGCAGAAGAAATTATAGATTCTATACTGGAAATAGCCGAATTAGATAGACTAAATCTTATACTTTCCGGAAAAGAGGATTTAGTTTATGAAAATAGATGGAAAAAAATTTATCATTGGATAGAAAAAAAGACATGAAACATAAACAAATAAACACATCCTTCCAATGCCACTCCTATTTTATCTAGACAGTGTAACAGAAACAGACTTAATTAAGGTATATGCGCGATAATATATTAAGAAATTATGCAATGTCTCGCAATTCTGGTTGTAGACCAGGATTTTGTTTTTGTGTATATATGCTGGAAAATTTATAAATAAAAATATTAAAAAAAAAAAAGAACAGGTGTGATGGCAATTTTGGCACACACCCCCTGCATGGCTTTTTCCTCTGCTGAGCCACACTGTTCTGCTACACCATGGGATAGCTGTGAAAGGAAGGAAACCATTTAACAGGCTGAAGAAGAGAGAATGTGGAGTTTAGCTCCACCCATCTCCCCAAAGTGACTGTGGGAGGAGCATCCAGATGGACGCTCCACCCACAGCCAGCCTGAAATTTCCCCCTGGAGCCCTATTATTTTTAATCTGGCTCAAAGGGGAAAAATACAGGAATGAGGGTGATTCATACCTGGACTGGGCACAACATTGCCTGCATGCTCCTAAATACTCTTGCGGCTTTCCACTGCCATTGCAGGGGGAAATCCCCATGTGGAAGCAGCCTTACTGCAGTTGAACCAGACTTCCTCTTTACATACACAGTGAGTAAGATAACATATTTGTTTAGACATAACCTGTATGCATCTGAACAGAATGTGCACATAGCTGATGCGCCGCCAGTATTCTGCTCTGGGCCGTGATAGATATGAATGACATATGTACATAACTAATATTCTACTCACTGAGGAAAAGAAACCAAGTAAAGGTTATTGCCAGCTCTTAGCTGCCTTTCACTCAGGCAGTCACCCAGCCCTTATTACAATAACAGGAATTATTATTACATACTCCCTTGTTATGGTGCTTAAGTACATGAAGCTTTTTCCCACGCACCAGTAACTTGTCTGGACTATCAATTATTCACTTATGATTCTTTCCCAATCTTCCAGGAGTGATTCTACAAGCTCTCTTGAAAGTCACAGTTGCTTTTAAGTAAAAGATACAGATGATGCATCTCTTACACGTTTAAATCATTTCAGTGTGGCTTCAACTATTCTCTTGTGTGATGAGCTACAACTTACCCACAAAAAGAAAAACAAAAACAATGACCTGGCTGTGTGTCAGATTTTCAAAGCCCTGGCAAGTAGATTAAAATAAAGATTCAGGACCACTGTTGGGCTTACTTTCCCACTATATCCTGACTTTTTCTTTTGGACAAAATGAATGTGTATGAGGCCTAAAGGATGCACATATTGGCAAAGACTGCATGTACATACAGCTATGGTACCACATTAGTGGCAACCTCAAGAATTGAAACTGGGCATAAATAGAGTAGCCTAAGGATATCAGCTTTTGTTATTTAAGAAAGAATAGAAAAGAATCTAGGCCCCAGAAGGCTGCAACCATGGGTATGAAAATACCTGGCGAAGTCTCGGAATGCAAAAAGAAGCTTCGTCTGAAGCTTTATCGGGTAGTAAGGAGGCAGGGCTGGGGTGCTTTGCATGACTCTTCGACCCACCTCTTCACTTCCAAAACCAGAATAACTCATGAAAAAATCTGCAGGTTTTGCTTTTCACAGTCTATACAGGTTGCAGAATTCAGTTTTTCCCAGCACAGAATCTAGAACTGTGTTGTTTTTTAAAGAACAGTGTATATACAGCCCTAGCATTGTTCCATCATGACCACAAAATGAAAACTCATGAGGAGGAGTAGGAGGATTTGTAGATTTTTGTCTCATGAATCATGATGGCTCAATTATGGGCATGGGAAACTGCAATCATACTGTTATGTTGCCCTCTGTGCATTCAGTTCATAATGGGGAAAACAGGGCGGCATACAGTGAATTGCCAAAAGTATTTTCCCGGGCCGTCTTTTTAAAAATACAGTCCCTGGTTTTAATCTTAGGGACAGAGCACACAGACAATAAATAAATAAATAAATAAATGCTTTTTTGAAAGTAGCACAGCCCAAGTTCTACACATCTGTAAGTGGTTTCAAAACTGTGTAAATTTGGTTTAATTTGGACAAGATTTCACAAGAGTAGCAAAAGACCTCTCTCTGATCTCCCATCTTCTTCACTGCCAAATGTCAAAATCCTGCTCCAAGCCCTGAAGGCATTATGCTATTAAAATATATATTGTCTGAAAATATTTAAACATTGGCAAAACTGCCTTAATTTATTTCAGTTGCTTTCTTGGAAATTGCTGCAACATTCCTGCCGAAGTTTTAGAGAACCACAGCTACTGGCAGAGAGAGCTAGTATGGAAAATTTTAGCGCAAATCGGGCAAAATATTTTTTTAGGATGGAATGATCTCTGTGACTATTCAGCCATGCAGTATTATAAATGTATGTATATGGGCTCACATTAGCATCCTGCCACAAGGAGTTCGTACCATGTATCAGGAATCATCCTATTTTATCGTTTCAAAAACTTTGCATTTTGCTCAAGGCTAAGCGGTGAGTTGAATGGGGAACTGAACCTGGATATCCTTGGTTCACAGCAACATCACACTAGCTCCAAGTGCGTGTATAGATGGAAGGAGGCCTCCAGGTTTTATTAATCTTCTTTCTTGGTGCTTTTTTGGATTTCCAAGTTCTTTTCTCCCTCTGTTGTATATTAAGAGGGCCATGCCAGCGCTAGCTGCGATGGCCAAGCGATCATGGCCAAGCGATCAAGCAGACCTTCGGGTCTCGAAACAATAGCCAAGTCAGATCTTCACGCAGACCAAGAGGCTTGAGTGGATCCCAGTATGAACCTATGGTCAACTGGTAGTGTAAATAGAACCTATCCGAGGGTGTGTGTGTGTGTTGTGGGTGTATTTGTTACACGGATATAAGCTGGTCGTGGACTGGCCAGTTTGTCTTCAGTTTGAGCTACCGAACAAACTATGAGCTGATCACTATGCCACGCATCCGAACTCAGTATATTATACTGGCGATGAAGGTGGAATCTCGATGAGCGAGCCTGACTCAGCCCCTGGCACCGCACCGTGCACCGATCCCTTGGACTCCATGCTCTGCACCATGAACCCATCCCCGGATCATTGTGCCCCGCACCGCAGAGTCATGGCTGCCGCCCCGAGAAACATCACAGTCTTTGACCCCGCTCACCCTGAGTTCTGGGAAGCATGTGTAGAACAGCTGACCAGCTTCTGCAACTACCAAGAGGTCACCAATGCAGACAAAAAGAGGTCGCTTCTCCTGAGCACATGCGATGTTGCCTCCATTTGTCTGGCACAGAGCCTCCTCGTTCCCAAGAAGTTGGCTGATGCCACATATGATGACATCATAAAGGCACTCACCAACTACTTCGTGCTGAAACCCACTAAGATGGCAAAGTGCATAGACTTATTTGCGCGCCTGCAAAAGTCTGGGGAAGTGGCCACCATCTTCATGTCCGAGCTCCGCCAGCTAGTCATTGACTGTGAGTTCCAGGATGTCGAGGACATTATCCTCACCCAATTTGTCTGTGGCGTCTGGGACTCCAAGCTCCACTGCAAAGTTATTGGCACTGGAGTCGGCACTCCACGTGGCCACTGCATTTGAGAGGTCTCATCATGACTGCCCACCATCTTCCATGCACCAGACCCTGACACCAGTGGCCTCCAACATCTCGGATGAGGTCGATGTACATCAAGTACGCCTCCCAGCTCGCTGTGATCCCCGACCATTGTCTGCTACTGTCCTGCCAGGAGAGAACCCCAACTCACAAGCAACTTGCGCAAGCTGTGGAGCTGTGCATGAATGCCAGTCCTGCTGCTTCCGCAATGCTGTCTGCCGCTCCTGCGGAAAACAGGGCCACATCGCCCGAGCCTGCATATCCAAAGGGACCCACCATTGGACAACCGCACACCAGGAAACTGTGGAACTCCACAACACCACTGTCCACTGCAATCAGGTACATTACTTGCCCCGAGGGTCCACCTATAAGATTAAAGTGACTGTGTTAACTGAGGGCGCCCCCTGTGAAATGGAGTTGGACATGGGTTCCTCCCTCTCCATCATATATGAGGAAACCCTCCGGACCCTCTGCCCCAAGGGGGGGGGCGTTGGATGCCATCGGCCTCATCCTCGGGGATTTCCAAAAGAACCCGGTGGCAATTAAAGGGGTGGGCCAGTTCCGGGTGAAGTACAGAGATTTTGAGGGCCCTTTGGAATTGGTGGTAGTGAAAGGCGGCCTCACCAGCTTGCTGGGGCTATCGTGGTTCACTGCCCTGAGACTTGTCGTCACCGGGGTGCAGCATGTGCAGATGGGGGACTTTAACAAAGTGTGTGATGAGTTCCCGGCCGTGTTTGATGGTATGCTTGGCCGCTACACCAGCTCTCCGGTCGCCCTCACCCTCAAACCCACGGTACGGCCCATCCATCTGAAAGCCTGGCAGCCTCTGTTTGCACTACGGCCCAAGATTGAAGCGGAGCTTGACCACCTTGTAAACCAGGGGGTGTTGGAGCCTGTGCCACACACAGCTTGAGAAACCCTCATCTTCACGCCCGTGAAGCCCAATGGGGACGTAAGAATATTTGCAGATTATAAATGCACGATTAACAAAGCTCTGCAGGATCACAAGTACCCCGTACCGGTGGTCAGCCACATCTTAGCTTCCCTGGAGGGTGCAAGGGTTTTTGGTAAATTGGACATGGCCCACGTGTACCAACAGCTCCGCATAGAGGAGGACACAGCCGAGACACAGATTATAGAGACGTACTGGGGGCCCTTCCGAGTGCATCGGCTACAGTTTGGGGTTAGTGTGGCCCCGGAAATCTTTCAAAATCTCATGGACTGTCTCCTCAAAGGTATTCCCAGGGTCCAGACCTTCTTCTATTATGTTCTAATTGTGGCACCCTCGGCGGAATCCCTCATGGAACGTCTGTGCACTGTCCTTCATCGCTTCAATGCTGCGGGCTTGAAAGTGAAGCAGGAAAAATGTCAGCTGGGGTTCTGAGCATCAAGTTCCTGGGTTTCATGGTGGACGCCCGGGGCATCCACCCCACACCGGACAAGATCCAGGCTATCGTTAATGCACCTACCCTCTCTTCGAAAGCAGAGCTGCAAGCATTCCTGGGCCTGCTGAATTTCTACCATTCCTTCCTCCTGCACAAAGCTGCAGTCACCGAACCACTTCACTGCCTCCTGGACAAGCATCCCCACTGGAACTGGGGGCCATCTCATGGAACTGCGTTCTGGGCTGTTAAGGAGCTGTTAACCTCCAACGACATCCTAGCCCACTTCAACAAGTCCCTCCCCATCGTCCTTGCCTGCAATGCGTCACCTTACAAGGTCGGGGCTGTCCTGGGGCGCCAGCTACCAGACGGCTGCGAAGTCCCTGTGGCCTATTACTTGTGCACCCTATCTTCAGCCGAGCGCAACTACGCCCAGATAGACAAAGAGGCCCTGGCTATCGTGGCTGGGGTCTGTAAGTGTCATGATTATCTATATGGGCGGCCCTTCACCATTGTAACAGACCACAAGCCTCTCTTGGGGCTCTTAGCCCTGCACCGGCAAATGTCTCAGATGCTGTTGCCGCGAGTGCTTCGGTGGTCCATTTTCCTGGCTGGTCACCACTACGCGCTTATCCACAGGCCAGGTAAAGCAATGGGCCATGCTGATGCACTCAGTCACCTCCTGTTACTGTCCAGTGACCCTGAGCCGGCTCCAGCGCATCAGATCTTGCTGCTCAAGGACCTGCCCGACCAATCCATCCAGGTCACTGACATCTCCAGGTGCACCTCCTGGGACCGTGTCCTCTCCAGAGTTTTGGACTGGGTGCGAAGGGGTTGGCCCACCGGCTGGGTGGGCCCCCGAGTTCACCACATTCTCATCCCAGAGAGGTGAACTGTTGGCCCACAAGGGCTGCCTGCTTTGGGGAAGCAGGGTAATCATCCCCATTCCTCTGCACCAATGCGTGCTCACTGCTCTTTACGAGACCCACCCGGGAATCGTGCGGATGAAAGCTCTGGCTCGCAGTTACGTATGGTGGCCAGGCATGGATGGGGAGATAGAAGAACTAATGAAGTGCTGCCAGGAGAAACGGCCAGCGCCTTCAGGGGCTCTGGTACGACCATGGGAATTAGCACACAAGCCATGGGCCCACCTGCACCTGGACTTTGCGAGGCTGTTCCAGGGACAATTATTCTTCATACTAGTGGACGATTATTTGAAATGGCTAGAGGTCATTCCAGTACCCATCACGTCATCCCGCGCAGCAATCTGCGCCATGTGGAAGATCTTTAGTACCTACAGCATCTCGGACACCCTAGTCCGACAATGGGATTGCGTTCACTTCAGCCGAATTCCAGGACTTTGCATGATATTATGGAATTTGGCACATCCGCTCAGCCCCTTTCCATCCGGCCACGAATGGACAGGCAGAGCGGATGGTAAGAACGACTAAAGACTCGCTCTGCCGGATCACCCACGGGGACTGGAACCACAGGTTAGCCGCCTTTCTGTTTGGCCAATGGATGACCCCCCACGCCACCACCGGTTGCAGCCTAGCAGAACTCTTGAAGGGTCAGCGCCTCACGACCCGGCTGGATCGACTACACCCGGACCATGCCCCTGACCACAGCCAGGCTCCAGAAATGCAGGATGCACCCCGTGGATTCTTCCCAGAGGACCCCGTATATGCGAAGAACTTCTCATGGGGGCCGCCGTGAATCCCAGCCCAGGTAGTAAGGGTGATGGGACCCCTCTCGTATGAGGTCTCCACAGAAGATGGCCAGTTGTTCCGGAGGCACATGGACCAGCTGCGCCGATGCCTTCTGCCATTAGCTCCCACCGAGGCCCAAGACACAGAGGGCAGTGAATAGGAGCAGGAGCCAGCAGAGTGCACACCGGACCCAGCGGGCCCCAACCCCAGTTCCTGCCCCGGATCCTGCCACCGTTCCGGGTCCCGCTCCAGCTCCCGGGGCAACACCTGACGCTGCCCCCGAGCAACCAGAGAGACCCCTGACAGAGACGGCGACTCTAGCAGTCCTACAAAGGGGACGCACCACTCGACTCGCGAGAGGAGCACCCAGTACCTCAAAGACTATGTGTGTTAGTACTCTGGAACTATGGGGTGAGGGGTGTTGTATATTAAGAGGGCCATGCCAGTGCTAAGATGGCCAAGCGATCAAGCAGACCTTCGGGTCTTGAAACAATAGCCAAGTCGGATTCTCGCGTGGACCCATAGCCTTGTGCAGATCCTAGTATGAACCTATGGTCAACTGATAGTGTAAACAGAACCTATCCCAGGGTGTGGGGGGTGTTGTGGGGGGGTGTTACACGGATATAAGCTGGTCACAGATTGGCCAATTTGTCTTCAGTTTGAGCTACCTAATAAACTATGAGCTGATCACTATGCCACACGTCCAAACTCAGTATATTATACCCTCCAAACTTTCTGATCCCACATCGTGGAGAGGAGATTCTATTCTCATGCTGAGAGTTGACTTTGGACATTCTGGCCAACCATTCCTTTGTTAGGTTGATTACTGATCAATAGAACAGGGTGAACAGTTGATTTTCATCAATGAGAATGAATGACCAGAAGGTAACTGACCTCTCAGAGTTTGGAGATTATAATCATTCTCCAATGGAAAGGAAGGAGGACAACAGGAAAAATAATTTTATTTATTTATATCCCACCTTGCTGGTGCAAACTGGCTCAAGGCGGCTTACATAAGTTAACATACAATAAAACCAATAAATACGATAAAATTTATAATAAAATAGTTACATAAGGTGCTAGTATATACAGATGGCGGAGATTTTCTATACGTGGTCCGATTTGAAGTTCTGAATGGAAAATTGAAGAATTTGTCTGGAGTGAGCTAACCTCAGTTGTAGCATTAGAGCAGCCTGCCAGGGCAAGGACCCAGAGGCAGATGACGTCAAGCCACTGGGGATTGTCAGAAGTCACCATGACTTCCAGGCACACAAGCGCAAGCGCGCACACGCACACACACACACAATGCAACAAAAAGAAAAAAAGAAATAGGGGGGAAAAAGAGAAAATGGCTGCTTTGGAGGATGGACTGTATGGCAGTATACACCACTGAGGTCCCTCCCCTCCCGAAACCCCCTCCCCAGACTCCACCCCCGAACCTCCAGGAATTTCCCAGCCCAGAGTGGGCAATCCTAAACCACTCCATTCCCACCACCTTATTTTTCAGTACTCTAGTCTTCAGTATATTTCTTATAAGACAAAACAGAAGGTGGCACTGGAGGAGCTGAACTCACACTGCAACTTCCTCTATTCAATTTCTTACTTTTTAAATTTCCAAACCTTTTTCTAAAGATGACCTACTTTATATATTGCTATGATTATCAAAACAACTTATGAGGCCCTATGAACTTCACAAACAGATCCAAGACAAAAGCTCCTTGCCCTGAAGCATTTACTGTTTAAATAAGAGCAAACACAAGATAACACAAAGGGACAGCAATCGCCAGCAGAGCAGGGTGTGGGGATTATTAGAGATGAGGGAAAAGGGTGTGTTCTGGGGAGAGGGGGTGGCAAAGAGATCAAGATAGCAGTGCTGTTTAAAGGCAGAGAGCTGGATTCAGAAGCCTTGACTGTTTTATGCTGTACAGGGTGGGCGTTTTAAAAAAAGCACGAACACATCAGAACCAGGAAAATGCTCTGTGATGTTTATTCATACGTATGTAGAAACCTGGTAATATATAGCACTTTGCTGTATTCCATAAACAAGAAAAGGCAGATCTCTACACCCAAGGAGATGACAATCTAAATTTGACAATGGAGAAAATGACATAGGAAGACTACAACAAGGGTAGCAAGAGATGAACAGGAGTGCATTTGGTTACATGTACTTACATGTGCTGGCACTATGGCTGTGGATGAGGATTAAGGACAAAAACCAAAGGCTTTGCAGAAGAGGTGAATTCTGAGGAGAAATCTGAAGGAGAGTGAGCACCAGGAATATCCAGTGAAAGAGTTTCAGGCATATAACAGCCACCAGAAAGAACACAGGGAGTCCTGGGCAACTAGGGTTGTGGAATTCTTGGAGATTTTGAGGGCAGGGCCAGGGAAGGGCAGGATTTGGGGAGGGAAAGGTCCTCAGTAGGATATAATGCCACAGAGTCCACCATCCAAAGCCTTTTCTCCAGGGGAAACTGATCTCTCTGGTTTGGAAACCAGTGGTAATTCTGGGAGATCTTCAGGCCCTATTTGGAGGGTGGTAACACTACGGGGAACTGAGGATGGAATCACTGCAGAAGTACCATTCACGGATGAGGGATGTAAAGTGAGATAAGGGAAAGAAAAATAAGGAGGAGTGATGACGAGACTGAAGTTAAGGACTAGGATGCAGGAGGGGAAGGGTAGGGAAGTCAGCGAGAGGGTTTGGAGTGGTACATCATTCTATTTGAGCATCATGAGCAGTGTCAGCAGAATCCTAAAGGTAAAGGTTTCCTTTGCTCAAAAGCCGGTCAAATCCAACTCTAGGGAGCGGTGCTCATCTCCATTTCCAAGCCAAAGAGCCAGTGTTGTCCGAAGACGTTTCTGTGGTCATGTGGCCGGCATGACTGAATGCTGAGGTGCACGGAATGCTGTTACCTTCCCACTGAAGCGGTACCTATTTATCTACTTACAATTTCTTGCTTTTGAACTGCTAGGTTGGCAAAAGCTGGGGCCAGAGATGGGAGCTCACTCCATCATGCGGCACTCGGGTCTCAAAGTGCCGAGCAAAATCCATGGCAGTAGAAGCCCAGAGAGAAGGTGGTTGAAGTAGTCAAGGGGTAGATTTGCCAACATCCAGGTGGGGGCTGGAAATCTCCTGGAATTGCAACTGGTCGCCAGACTACATAAATCACTGATTTGTTTGTTATTTATTTATTTAAAACATTTATTTCAGTTTTCCTGGAGAAAATGGCTGCTCTGGAAGGCAGACTGCATGGCATTCTACCCTAAGCAAGGCCCTTCCCCTCGCTAAACCCCCACCCTCCCAGGCTCCACTCTCCAGGGGTGGCAACCCAGATGGGGGTGGCGGTGGAGAGAGCACTGTATTTATTTACATCCTGCCACATAACCTGAAATGGCTCTCAGGGCAACTTACAAAAATAAGTAGAAACGCAATCAAAATATTACAAGTTAAAGCCCATTAAAAGTTAGAGGGGAGCAGCAAAGCTAAGAAAATGATCGCAAGGATAGCTAAAATGGTTTCCTCACTCCCTGAGTGCCTGCTGGAATCAGGAGGCCTTAACTGCTTTCCAGAAAGTGAGGTCACAGTTAGGCTGACTGGCTGGCCTCCCTGGGAAGGAAGCTTCAGAGCAAGAGCACCCAGAAAAGCTGCCAATTTAACTTCAGAAAAGGAAGGAACTTAGAACAGAGTGTCTCCGGAGGCTCTTACAGTGCAATTCTAAGCAGTTACACCCATCTAAGCTCATTGACTTCAATGGGGCTAGAAGGCTGTAATTATTGCACTGTTAGTGAACCAGGAAGTATTTTGAACTTCAAGACCATTATAGCAATCCAACCTGAAGGTTACCAAAACATAAATCACAATGGCCAAATTGTCCCTCTAGAGGAGCAGCCATAGCTGGTGAATCAATTTATGCTGCTAAAAAGGTGTTTCTGGTCACAGTTTCCTATTTGCCAGTATGATGTAGTGGATCTGGGATACCCTGGTTCAAATCCCTACTCTGCCACGGAGGTTTGCTGGGTGACCTTGGGCTAGTCACACACTGCCTATCCTGTCCATCCAAAAGCAATTCCAGAATCAGAAGCATCCTCAAGCTGTGTGCTGATCCTTCAGGGGGAATGGTATCCCATCCAGAATAGGCAAACCACCAGTTCCCAGATCTGTTGAATATCCCACCTCACCGTCTTGGCTGGACTGCACTTTACCTTATTCACCTTCATCCAATCCATCACTGACTCAAAACATCCATTAGTTTAACTGAAAAGAAGATAGCACTGAATGCCATCAGCACACTAATGACATCTCATCCCAAGTCTCTTCAAAACATCTCACAGAGGCCCTTGTGAGAAGCCAGTGTAGTGTAGTAGACAGTGTTGGAATAGATCTGAGTTCAGTTCTCCACACAGTCATAAACTCCACTGGATAACTTGAGCTAGTCATTATTGTTCAGCCTAATTTACTTCATGTTGTTTTTATGAGGACGAAAGGGAGGGAGAAGCCATTTGTGTTTCTTGACTTGGACAACTGTATCCACAAGGGGACACATATCCTAATGAGGAATACTGACTTAGAAAAGACATAGAGTTGGGTGCAAGATGTTAGTGCAACCTCTTTTGGCTCACTGGTCCCAGCACAAAGTTGGAGAAGCATGCTAACTGCTAATTACTGTGGGTTTGGCTTCTGATGACTATAAAATGAAGCTGGGAAAGTTCACATAGGCATTAAATCAAGGACTTGCTAGCTGGAGGAGCAGGATGAGAATATACAGTCATAAAGAAGGGACATAGCAGTGGTGTATGCTGAAAAAGGGAACTGTAGAAATGAACACATGAAGCTGCTACTGGCTCAGTACTGTTTGTTCTGACAGGCAGCAGCTATCCAGGGCCTGAGCACAGAAAAATATTTCCCACTACCTGCTACTGAGATCCTAGGGATTGAAGATTGGACCTGCTGTATGCATAGAATGGGCTGTTCTGCTGAGCAGTTTCTCCCCAACGGAACAGTGGATTCTTAAAACCCAAATAAACCTGGTTCAGGGAGGAAAGGATCTTTCACAACAGGAAATGAATGAGTCTTTGCTGCAAGTTGTGTGTCACGAGATGCTGAGGACTTTAATGGGGTCCAAGCGAGGGTGACACGGATTTCTTGGAATGCTCTCAGCTTTCTCCTGTGTATCAACCATTAGGGAAATGGTTACTAAAAACAAACCGAGGTGCATGTTCAGTGTCCTATTTTGCGGAAACACATTAATTGCATTAACATTTCCACTGGAAACTATACGTTGTGCCCTTTAAGTTCAGTTTCTTTACAGGATGGCGTGCCAAAATGACACCTCTGTATTTTCCACAGCTATCTTGCTAGCACCACATCCATAAACTGCTTCACAAGTAATGCTGCTATTTTGGTCGTTGCTCAGGAAATACAATCCTCCAGTTACCCTCATTGCCTACCCACTCTGTAATATCACATAATATTTACACACAGCATCCCAAGTGGGCAAAGAAAACAAACGGAAAGTGCTTCATATACTTTTGGACTGGTTAAACAACACCAAGGGGTTGCTGCATGTGTCTTTTTAACATATGTTACAGGGTCTGATCCAGGAGATGAAGTTACGCATAGCATTAAGTTATCTGCCTGGGGCACAAAGAGGCTCCACTTGTGCAGTACCAGCTTCTGGGTAAGGCTTATTCCCAGGGAAATGTGCACCTAACACCCATTTGGATCATCTCCTGTTGGACTGGAGCAAATCCTTACAACAATCCTTGTAGGGCAAACCATCATCATTATTATTTTTTTATTATTATTATTATTATTATTATTATTATTATTATTATTATTATTATTATTATTATTATTATTATTATTATTATTATTATTATTGAAAATGGGTCTGGGAATGAAAACATAATGCCTTCCACAGGACCTTTTCATGATCTAGTAGCTAAGGTAAGACCTGTACAAGGCACTGTCCAGCTTGCGGCTCCTTTTTTCCACCACTCTCCTACTTGCAAATGAGTTTTTGTAATCTTATCTCACCCTAGATACTCTTGTATTATTCACCTGGGTAAAGTCAAGAAGATTAAAGCTCATAATGTTTGCCTGGAACTACGTCTAAGGAGTTCTGCAATGTCATTAGCTACTCAGGTTTCCTGATGCCACAAGTGTACAAGCACGTGCTCCTTCCTAGAGCTATTTGCACACCCAGAGTCTCACTCTGTACTCCCACCTCCATGCATTTTCTTGCGTACCGGCAAATCTCCTAGCTCACTAAGCATCTCTTTATATTCTCTTTTACTTCTGACCAAGACTTGCAGTCTCTTTTTATACAGCTTTGTATCTAACAGAGTGGAGAAAAGTAGTGATTTACAACCTTGGTTCATGCACATCTGGAGATGCTGAGAGGCTAGTCTCACCTCTCTGGCAGCCCTGTGCATATCTCTTAGAAGGTGCACAGTAATGTGACATGTAGAAAATGTACAGGAGGCAATTTTTAAAAAGAAACATTTTAGGGTACATGCTCTGTGGACCCTTGTTTATATTTGACTTGTCATCTTCTAAAACGTGCCAAGAACTGATAAAGATGGGGGTAGGGGGTGGGAATTAGGCTGCCATGTATGACCCCTTCTCCCCAAAGCATTTTTTAGCCATTCATGAAACACTGATGGCAACACTAATTAGAGTCAATTATGATGTAGTGGTTAGAGTGTTGGACTAGGATCTGGGATGCTCTCTGCCATGGAAACTTTCCAGGTGACCTTGAGCTAGCCACTCCTTCCTCAGGGGGTTGTTATCAGGAAAAGATGGAGGAGAGAAGAATATTGTAAACCACTTTGGGCCCCTACTGGGGAAAAAGTGGGATATAAAATAAGTAAACAAAGAAACTAGAAATCCTACTGTGATGCAGATCACATCATGTGAAGCCCTTGATTTCTAGGAATTTGCTGCACCTGTAACAACTTTGCAAGCAGGTTACACATGCACACAGGTAGGTGAAGATGGGTAGCTGTGTTAGTCTTCTGTAGCAGTAGAAAGAGTCCAGTAGCGCCTTAAAGACTAACAAAATATGTGGTAAGGTATGAGCTTTTGTGAGTCACTGCTTACTTCTTCAGATCTACACATATGGGTTATCTCATCTCCATGAACTCCATATGTAGAATAATCGCTCTGAAAACATTCAGCCTATAGGAAACTGGCAGCGAGCCAAGGAAGCTAGAACCCCTAGGGACATCAAAGAACCATGTTCCCCTACTCCTACTTTGAAATCAGACATGTAATCATAACCATAAACATGACATAGTGAACTGTTTCAGACATTACTATCCAAGGTGGAAAATGCATCTCGTGGGACACAATTTGGGCTGAAATACCTGGTGGGGAAGGAGCCCGCACACACTCCTTCTGCCACTTCTTTGCACAAAATGCCCCCCATCCCCCAAAGCTACTTTTCTTATAAAACTTGGACATTGAGGTTTTGTTACCAGTATTTGCAAGGAATGTGTCATTTGCCCAAAGAGCAAAAAAACCCACCAAAACAAAACGGTTTGAGGAGGGGAAAGTTAATAACTTAGATGACTTGTTAAGAAAAAGACTCCACAGCAGTTTTGCCATTTTTGTTAGCCATTCAGTCACATTAGCAATTCTATGGGCCAGCTCTCTCCATGATTTCCAATCTTGTACTGTTTCTTTTAGTTGTCCCATGCTCAGACTGGTGTTGACTTTTATGGTGTCTAGTGGCCCAGTTTTCTTTTGGTGCTAACCAATCCAAGCATAATTGCTTTTTCTAGTCAGTTCTGCTATACAACATGGCCGAAATAAGTCAGTTGTAGTTTTGTGATTTTTCCTTCCAATGGCATGTCTGGTTTTATGCGCTCTAATACTTGCTTGTCACCTTTGCTGTCCAAGGAATGCTCAGGAGCCTTCTCCAACACCACAGCTCAAATGAGTCTGTTTTCCTCCAGTCTTGCTTCTTCGTGGTCCAACTTTTGCAGCCACAGGTTGCTATGGGGAACACAGTAGCACAGATTAATCTGCATTTGGTTGCTAGGTTGATGTCCTTGCTCTTCCATATTCAGTTCATGCTCATCATTGCTGTGCGACCCAGCGTGATGTTTTATATCTGGACTGCATTTGCCGTTTTGGTTGATCTGTGATCCTAAGAAAGTGAATTCTTCCACACATTCGACCTCTTCATTGTCAACTGTAATTCTGAGGTTTTGGCAGCGAGTACTCATGAGTAAACACTGGACTAACATGCTGAAGAGATGATGATACTGTTGCTCCCTACACACTTCCAAAGATTGGAAAAATATAAGAACTGGATTCAACCAAAGTTTATCTAAATCCATATGCTTTCTCTGTTAGTTGCCAGCCAGATATGCCCCCAGAGTTTACCAGACATCCCTTCATTTGTCTGTTTCTGCTAGTCTAAGGTATACTGTCTTTAAATACAACTGTTTCACTTTTGAATACCATAATCACCATAGATTAAGCCTTCCATTAATCCTGTTAAAAAATCCCATTTTATGGCAATTAGTTCCGTAACTTAATTAGGAGTTGTGCTAATAGTTATTTTGCTTTGTTGTTCTGAATCAACAGGCAATTAATTTTACTGAGTGACCCACCCAGTGTCTGAAGAGGCAATAATTTCCCTCTGCTCCCTGTCTCCACATCATTCATAATTTTGCAAACTTACGTTAAGCCTCTTGCCCTTACCAGGCTTTTTCCTGAAGTGAAAATGTTCTGACCTCACAAACCTTTCTTCAAAGAGATGATTCTCTAATCCCCTGACCATCTTATTTGTTTTTTTCTTTCTTCTTTTTTTCTAGTTCTGTGATATCCTCTCTGACCCTATCTGGCAGCTCATTTTTATCGAGGGTCAGGTTTTGAACCGCAAAAGAGCTGAAAGGCAGCAGTGTTGGCTCCATCCATTGCCTCACCTCCATGGGAGCCAAGACACAGACAAAGGGTTCTTTAAGAGAGCCGGTGCAGTGTCCTAGCATAAGCCTATGCATGTTTATTCAGAAGTAAAGGAGTAACTACACATTAACTCAGAAAACTCGTATTCCTAAACATCAGTCCCAGTCATCGCCTTCTTTCAAACTTAGGGAAGGAAGCCCCTTTGTAAGAGAGAGATAGCAAGCAGGAGGGAAAGGGACTTCACTACTCCAACCCTACAATGGTTCCCATGCTTCTTCCCCAACTGCATTGACTTTCAGTTTTGGAACAACGCTGGAGATAAAAACATTAGACTGTTAGGACTGGGATTTGCATGGAAAATTTGTGTGCGAGCACCCCCTACACCTGTCAATTATTTTCTTAAAACAGTGCACCCCCAAATTAGCATTATGAGGGAAATCAGCACTATGAGGCTGTCCCTGGCCTGAAAGATGCCAGTCTAGCCTCAACCAGGGCTTTTTCGGTCCTGACCCCAGCCTGGTGGAACATGCTTCCAATTGAGATCAGGGCCCTATGAGATCTGTTAAAGTTTTGCAGGGCCTGTAAAATGGAACTGTTCCGCCAGGCCTTTGGCTCAGGCAGCAGACATCTACCAGCTGGCCTCCCTATTACTACTACATGAAACCATCATGGTCCACTGTTGGCCCACTTATTTTTCTGGCTGTAGAAACTCGAATTAAATGTATTGCACCGCCCATTTAAAATATTTTAAATTGGTTTTTGTATTATTTGATTGCATTATTTTAGATTGTATTATTTATTGCTGTAAGCCACCTTGAGTCTATTCACGAGAAGGGTGGGATATACATTGAAATAATAAACAAAACAAAAAAAACATAGGATTGAGAATCCATTAAGGTGCTCGTCTCCCCTAAATCTCATTCCGTTCAATGGGCCATGCTCCTCAATAAGCAGAGAACTGCACCCTCTGAGCTTGGCTCCATGGTTCAGATGTCACTACAGATGCTATGAAGTAAGCCCCTGTTGTTCCCACAGCCTTTGAATTATGCAGCTGAGAATACTGGCCTAACATATAAAGCGCTTGGCAAGACCAGTAAGCTATTGAACATGGACCACTTTGAATCCCTCAAATGTCATATG
Organism: Gekko gecko; assembly: GCA_029375565.1. NCBI lineage: Eukaryota > Metazoa > Chordata > Lepidosauria > Squamata > Gekkonidae > Gekko > Gekko gecko. The sequence continues at coordinate 161,299,891 of JAPDNY010000003.1, read as the reverse complement.
TAAATGGTCAGCCCTTTTCTCCAGGGTGAACAAGTAGCACAAGGCCTTGTAGCTGTAGGGCAGGAGAGTTAGAACACTTTCTGCCAGATTCTCAGCTTGCACCAAAGAAGACAGCTGATGGAGTGTAAGACACTGCAATCATGCAGGAAGTTATTAATCACCATTTTAATAAACATATGGTAACTTATGAAAATAATAAACATATTAAAACTTTCAGGAGAAAACAAATACAGGAACACAAGGCCTACCAGAGTCCTTCACACCAGTTCCTCTAGTCTAGCCAATTTATCCAGAGACAGGAGTAAAACCTGGGCTGGGACCTCTTCAGATTCTAGTATCATGGAACTAACATAAAACATGAAATGGATCATTCAACACAACAGGGGAGGAAGTAATTTGGAACAGCAGGTGTTCTGGAGGCCGAATTGAAAGCCCCTGGGAGCCAGGGTGAGCTTCTAGGCTACCAGTTACTCATTCCAGTTTGGTGATAGCCAGGTCTCATGTGGAAATCCAACAATGCAAGGAAACTAATCCAGTGCTATATGCATAGGCCTGATCAGTGGTCAGGATCAGATTGCTAGTGATCTAGGCAGAAGAGCTTTCTGGGGCTAAAGACTCATCAATTGAGAATCACTCCAATAAATCCTTTTATATTTAAAACGAACATGGACTCTAGTTTGGCATTTTTACAGTTTCCAAACAGTCCATATTGCACTGGGCTTTAACATATACAAGCATCACTACCAACACGACGTCCCATCCCCCAAGTTTACATTATTGTCAAAAATAAATAGGCTAACAAAAGCCCTGGCTCAAGTCAACCTAACAGTGGACCTGTTATCTGTTCAGGCTTCTTACTTTGAACTTGGCAACCCTTGGAAACTCCCTGCCATGATGTTTCTAAACTAACAATTTAAGGAATGGCTTTTAATAACACAAAGGCTCCAAGCCAGGGAACAAGCATGGGCTACAGATCCTATAAACAACAGGAAGAAAATGACATGCTCCTGTTGTTGCTGCTGCCCTTACATTTGGCAATAGAAGAGCAACCACCCCTACCCCAATCTAGAAAGTAAAAGAATGCCTCTTCTGATACATACTTTGGATGGCTCCCTCCCTTCTTTAAATGGTTGACTGAATATAGAGGAGGGGATTACAAGGATAAAGGCAAGGCAAGGAAGCTTAAAATCTTGTTCCCAAGAGCCAGTGCACATGTGTCATGACCCCAGCGGGTCGCCGTCTTCCGCTGCCACCACCCTGGACTTACGGTCCCTTGAGAAGGCCCAGGGTACCCACTCAAGCCCATCCAAAATGCCCCTTTCCAAGCCGAGAATCTTAGGTGTGATGACCAGGCAGAAATTTTAAACAAATGGTTTATTTATATAGTAATGGGGCATTGTAAACAAGACAAGGTGCTTCAAAAAGGTATAACAGTGTTTAAAGAGGCAAAATAAACAGAATCTAATGCAGCTACCTATCACTCCTTAACTGTTATTACTTAAGGCCTACAAACCTTCTTACCAGGCTTGCACTACCTGTAACAGTGACTCTGACTAGTGAGGGACCTTTTCCTCTCAGACCAGCCCTTCTCCCTCAGTGACTCCGTGAGAGGGAAAACTGCAGAGAGACAGCAAGATACATTTCCTCACAACATACAGAGTTTAGCCCACTCCCCTCCAATTCACTTCTGCGTGAAGAAAGACACCATTTCCTACAAACTACAGCTTAAGACACACCTCCACCAGAATGCAACAGTCTCCTCCCAGAGTGCCCACACTCCCATTGGTTAAAACCGTTCCCAAGCATTGTGGGGATTGTAGGCTGTCTGCTTTCTACTGCCAGACAGGCCCCTCTTATAGTTTAGGCCTCTAGGCCCTGTCTCCATCCCGCACAGATCATGACAACATGGTATGAAGATTAAATAAGATAGTGCTCAGGTAGGCTGTTTACCAGCATAAGCAGGGCAATGTCAGGGCCAGTTCACACCAACCAGCAAGCCATATACAAGCACCTCACAAACGTGAACACACAATTTGCCTTCATCTGTTTTTGCTCCAACTAACTGCAGCAGTCCAAGAAACATCAACTATCTGGTCTTTTTTAACTAATGATACTGGGGATCAAACCTGGGGCTCAAACAGTATTCAGGGCAGCTTGATGTGTCCAAGAAGGTGCTCAACCATGCAGGGACAACCTGCAGAGCTGCTATGATTTGCCATGATGGCATTTTTCAAAACCACCACTGTATAAAACCATTTATATATATTTAACAGTTACATTCATAGCAGATCACCAGTGTGACTAAAAGATTTTATAAGTTTGTTGTTTTAAGTGTTTTATGAGCTGTGCTTTGACACACTGCTGCAGTTTGGAGCACTGCCCTTACTCCGTTTCCGGCTGATAATCTTTTCTGGATAATGCAATTGTACCAGTCACAGTGATAGTGTGGATATTCCTAACACAGAATGCCACTGGGTGCTTGCTTTCTCATGAACAGAACCAAATTGTAAAGATGGAAACTCCACATGTAGGGTTGCCAGGCCCCCCACCCCCAGCCACCAGCAGGGGGTGGGAGTCAAGTAGGGTTGCCAGCTCCAGGTTGAGGAACTCCTGGAGATCTGGGGGGTGGAGCCAGGGGAAGACAGGGACTTCTGTGGAGCCTAATGCCATAAAACCCACCCTCCAAAGCATCCATTTCCCCCCAAAGAATGGATCTCTGTAGTCTGGAGATGATCTATAATTCCAGAGGATCCCCAGGTCCCACCTGGAGACTCGCACCTGCCCACATGTTCTGTGGAGGCCACAAGCTAGTGTTAACCAGCAAAACAGAAAAAGGATGTAGTGACTAGGTTGAATTGCTGCTATTCCTCCCTATGCTGAATTTCAGATCTAGACAGCACAATTTGTTTTTTCTTGGAAGTTTAGCTGCTTTACAAATCACCTGGGGAGTGCAATCTTCAACACACTTACAAAGAAACCAGATTCACTGAAGTCAACTCGATTTATTTTGTTAGACTCGAGTTGCAAATTTGGCAACGAACATTAGAGTAGGGATTAAAGTGGTTAATTTTAAATAAAGTTTACATTGCAGACAAGTTAAGTTTACATTCGAATTAAAGCCGCGGGAGTTCTTAAAAACACACACATCGTCACTCGTGAAACGCCCTTCGTCTACGAAGAGGACAGAAGGCGGTTCTTGCAGTTCCGATGACAGGTATGGAAAAGCGGCGCTTCTTATTGGCTAAGTGCTATCGGATTGTCCTTGCACAAAGGGCGGGGCCATATCCGAGTCTTCTCTTTCCGGTCTGCAACACCCAGTTCCAGTAATTTCCCTTCCGAGATTTGCCTGGAAAAAAACTAAGTAAAGTTGTGCCCCCTCTCAAGACCAATTCTAGAACTGCACCCCTTCCCCGCCTCCCTTTCCTCCGCCAGTCCCTCGTTCAGTGAAAGAATCCTCCCCAAGACTTTCTCTGTTGGCGTTTTATGTTCTCGTGTAATGCAATCTGGCGTTGGGGGGGGGGAGCGGAGAGTTAGACATTTATTCGGTTTACCAAAAACATCTCAGGAGTGGGTGGAGAACTCGGAGACCATAATGCAAAAAACCGCCGAAATTACAAAAGATCTTTTTAACTAGTAACACATTTTAAAATTATATCGCGAGTGTGGGTCACTTCCTGCAGCACAATTTCGCCAATTTCCGGGGGGGGGAGAATAACATTGGGTGTTTGTGAAACAAAGCGAAACAAGTCAGCTCCAAAAGGCAGCGGTGCAGTCTTAAACATGGAGGCAATCGATTTAAATCAAAGCGAGGCAAATGGAAGCCTGGCCAAACTGGAAAGAATTTTCGGGATGGGAAACGCAAGGCGGACCGCAGCGCCAGCTCTGCCAGAAAAGCCCTCTTCAGTAATCTGAAGGGGGCGGGGGAGAGGGGGGGCGGGTAACCAAGGGTGGCCTAATTGCGTCGCGATGGAAAATGCACTTAAGGCGCGCGGTTTCATAGCAGCGCAGCTCGAGCAGTTTAGAGTGTTGTACCATAAACATCTGAGGATTTGTGTGGGTGACTCTGCAGTACACCAAGGGCACACGGAAATAGAAAGGAAGGAAAGAAACAGTGGTGTTTCCACTTACGCTATGTTCCCCAACATAAATAGGGGCAGAACAAAATTTGAGTCCAGTGGCACCTTTACGACCAATAGTGTTTTGTTCAAGGTATAAGCTTTCCTGTGCACACTTCTTCAGATACAGTGAAACGGAAGTTCAGCTTTGTTTTGCTGCTTCGGACCAACGCGGCTAGCGACCTGAACCTTATCTTAAATAGGGGCAGCAGTGAGGGAACGGATTTAAACTGCAAATGGGAGACGCTGGTGCCTCTGGGGAGTCACGTTCCACTACACGCGTTTCTTCCCTAACTCGCCCCCCGCCCCGCGAAACAAAAGCTCAAGGAATCCACCATTCGCGAAATAATGAAAAGGAATGGAATAGGGGGCAAAACCAGGGAAAACGGTGTATTATCACTGAAGAAAGCTCTAAGACGCGTCAAAAAAACACTTGTAGCTTCTGAAGCATGCAGGATGGAGAAAGAAAATAGCTTTCCTAAAAATCCGATCGCCTTTGTAGAAATATAATTTACCAGTGTTAGAATAAGTGTCTGTATCCATTGGACCTAGTGGAAATGGCAGCATAGTGTCATCCTAAAGCCACTTTCCTGGCAGTAAACTCTATTGACTACAATGAGACCTACTTCCAAGTAGACATGCTCGGGCTTGGTCCCAAGTCTGTTTGCAAAAACTGACAAAAAGCCTCCAGAAACCTAACCATGCAACATTTGTCCAACAGGAAATTTAGCTGAACAAACATCACTCTTGCTCGAAATTCAGTTATGAAAAAAGGGGAATCCCTCTACACACACACACGCACACACCGATATACCCTGTACATTCTAGCTGGACATTCATGCGGATTTGCCAGCCTTACAGACGTGGAAGTAAGTCGTATTAATTTCAATGGAACCTGGGATTAGAGCCGTATAGCCTGAACCTATTCATGCGTACTCAAAAGTCCCACTAAATTCAACTGGGCTTACTCCCGAGTAAACGAACAGACCTCGAGTGACTTGGGACCAATATACTCCTTTTTCCTCGGCGTTTGTTTAAAAAATAAAGCTTTTGCTTCTGTTTCCCTCTAAGCAATATAAGGACCAAAGAAGGTTAAATAATAAGGAGGGGGAGGGAAGGCAGTATCAGAACTCAGAAGCCTGATTCAATAGACGGGGAAACAGGGCCTTCAAAGCAGTTGCAAAAGTTGATCCCGCCTTTAAGCAAAGAAAAGAAGGAACGGGGGGGGGGGGCGACCAGAGGGGATGAATAGTGTCACATGTTGCGTTGAAATCTTGACAAAAGAGCCTTAGCGCAGCCTCCCCTGCCCTCATTTCCTAATTAGAGGTAACTTACACAAACTCTGCCCTCCCCAAAAAAACTTTAAAAATAACAGCGCGGCTTGGAATATGTTTTTAAAAGTTTCTCTTCCCTCGCCTCCTTTCCCCCCTCCCCCCCTTGAAAGTTTTTATGGGTTTGACCGCCTGGGTGATTCAGTCTTCGCGTCAATCGTCTCCCTCCTCCTTCTTCCTCATTTAAATGAATTTGGGAGCTCCTCCCACGGGGTAAGGGCTAAAACTTTATAAATTGAGCTTTAAGCAAAGCCCTTCTGGAAAGTGAGAGAAAGGAGAATTGTTGGAGCTGGAGGGGGGGAGGCGAGAGGATTCCAACCCAGGGAAACTGGAGGCTGTGCCTTACAACACTGTGATTCATTTTATTTTTTATATTATAATTATTCCACCCCTCTTTTGCTAGTTGAAGATGTCTACAGCCCTCGTGTCTCCAACCATCTTCGACCTGAGTGAACTTTTATGCAAAGTAAGTTTCCCATATTATCTTCTAAAACTTTTATTAAAGTCCCGTCCCCCCCGACTGGCGCATGGGGTGCCAAAAGCTATTGATGTCTCTGCACTAGTGTCTCCCTCGCCCCCACCCCCCCGTCCCGGTTTTTCCTCCATATTCAAGTTAGGAAACTGAAGTGTTTGACTTCAGTTTGTGTTTAAAGTTTGGGGCCCTGCTTAGTCTTTAGACTGCCTTGCCTAAGAAAAAGTTATGGTTTGTTGCCAAGAGTTATAGTAAAATGCTGATTCCTCTCGTTCGTAATTTTGCTTGGCTTTCTGGTGTCGTCCCCCCCGCCTTGAAACTGAATGTCTGCCTCTTGTTTATCCATGTTTCCTATGATATTTTCAGTGACTTGCCGGGCTTGTGTTTCGTAACGTTCGCCATTCAGTTTATCTAACTTAAAAATGCCTCTTCATCTCACCACATCAAGCTTAAGGCTTGCAGAATGGTCAACTCTTTCTCTTCACTAGAACGCTAGCTTCCTCATGTTCTTGCAAGCTGTGTGCTGCCTTGCGGGTTCAGTGTAGGGGAGAAGTGCACGCCTGTAACTAATCCTCCATTTGCTTGGACTAAAAAGCAGGTTTAGGGTTGCAGTCGTAGGATTCTTGGGGAAGTCGTCCTACATCTCTATACATTGCACCAAGACGTTTTTGTTGGTGTTGTGAATGCAAAATGAAAACTCGTTGCGCACACGGATGCGACTTTTCCTTTGCCGTTTGGATAATATTGGCAGCTAGAATCAAGGATTCGTTAACACTGACTCTGAAACTGATGGAGTGTGCATTCACACGAAAGCTTATTCCCAGAATCAAACTTTGTTGGTCCTAAGGTGCCACTGGACTCCAACTTTGTTCTGTGCCTTCAGACCAACAGGGCTACTACCCCACCTGAATCTGAAATCCTTGGTTGTCTCTAAAGGCTACTGATTTCGAATCTAACTGTTCTACTGCAGACCAACACGTTTGTCCTCTGAAAATATAACCTAAAAGTACTTTTCTCAGAGTAAGCCCCAACGAATAGACACGAGTAGACATGTTTAGGGTTGCTATTCGGTCCTTAAAGCGAGTTCGGAAAGTTTTTTGTTGGGCGGGGAGTTCTTTAGCTTTTTTTTGCGCTTCTGGTGACTTGGTGAAACATACATGCCCAGTTGCCTACACAGGGTGGGGATTGAAGGATAGCTGTTTACATGGCCACGATATCCACAGGTCGGGTGTGTTACCACTTCACATGATCTCCTCTGAATTGAGGGGGTGGGGAGAACTGGAGGTGTATTTTGGTGTGGTGAGAGAGATTCAGGGGTGAGGCTTTTTAAAAATAACGTTTGCAGGAAACCACCCCGCCCCCTCCCGCCCGCTCAAAGTTTTGCGGTGGAAGCGGCTTCTTGTCGCCCGCCCGCCTTATCTTTCTCACCCCCCCCCGTGGCTGCGTTTTTCTTTTTCTCGCGAGCTTATCTTTGTGTAGCCGAAGTCTGCCTACGCATGTTTCCCCCATGTTTATAACTTGAGTCTTGAAGGAGGATGTGGTCGTGAAGAGTGGCTTAATGGTTGGCGCATAACAGGCGGGAGAGGGGGAGCTAAAGCTTCCTCCTCGAAACTTTTGCTTCATTGAAAATAAGCTGCTAAATGCCAGTATTGGAGCAGTTCTTTCTGCTAGTACAATAGCTGCTGCTAAATTCCAAAGCAGACTTTGTGTAGACTCTGAACATCTGACTTCCAGCTCTACTTCTAAAGGTGTTGAAGGTGGACATGTAATGATAATACCTTTAAAAAAACCTATAAAATGTGTGAAATGTTAAGCCTTACCTCTCTTCTCTGAACCCTGCCCCCACCCTTTAAAACTGAGACTACATCTTCCTTTGCATCCCAAAAAGCTAACTGCAAAGGAATCTTCTTGTGGTTATGGGTGAAGTTTACTGGATCACGTGAAATACAACTCCTGTAGAGGGGGGATGGGCAAAAGGGATGAGGTTAATTTAGATTAGTAACTAGCCTGTTTCCCAAAGTCTTGCACCTCTTTTCAATGTGTGTGTCTTTTTACCTTGGCTTGGAAAGTTTTCTGAGCATCCAAAAAGGGATGCTTATTCATTGGCATTCTTAAAGGTGGTGGCAGTTGAAAGTGTCTGTCTCCTCCTCCTCTGCTCTCTCCCCCTACTTGATTCTTTCCCCCTCTAGGGGCATTTGGTCAGATACAACATACTTGAGAGTTTGGGAAGTAGAATAGGCCCTTGGGAAAGTCACATTGGAAGGGCCTGGTCTGAAATCCAGGACTGGGATGTGGCTCTTAGGAGGGCTCCAGGAGTGGTTAGGTGGGGCACTAAGCTCTTGCCCCTGAAAAGGGGAGCAGTGTGTTTCATTGATGAAAAGAACTTAAACGGAGTAAATTAACAGCAGGGCAAAAGAGTGTTGTGTAGTAGTATTGTTTATTCATGTTCTTGGAAGGTATTTTGATAACTGGACATGGAACAGCAGAAGTTTAGATTCAAGCACTCTGCCTTGAGGTGTTTGTGGCCCAGAGGTTCATAATAGGAATTGATTTGGGGTCTAATGTGTTCTGGTATAAACTTTGGACAGACCTTGAAGGGCAAGAGAAAAGAGCCAACTTTAAGCCACAGCTTAGTTAGAAGGTGCTGGAGAGAGCTGGGTTGGTGACTGCTTTTTTGCTTTCTCCCTGCAGAGCAACAAGATGCTGAACTACAACCCTTCAGGTGCTGGAGGGTGTCTGTTGGACAGGAAGGCAGTGGGAACTCCAGCTGGCGGGGGTTTCCCCAGGAGGCATTCTGTCACCTTGCCCAACTCCAAGTTCCACCAGACCCACCTCCTTGGCAGCCTCAAGGGGGAGCCAGCCCCAACACTGGGGCCCAGGGAGAGCCGTTTTCGGGACCGCTCCTTCTCTGAAGGCGGTGAGCGTCTACTGCAGCAGAAGCAGTCTGGCGGACAAGTCAACTCAAGCCGCTACAAGACGGAGCTGTGCCGCCCTTTTGAGGAGAACGGAGCCTGCAAATATGGTGACAAGTGCCAGTTTGCCCATGGCATCCATGAGCTACGGAGCCTGACCCGCCATCCGAAGTATAAGACGGAGCTCTGCCGCACTTTCCACACTATTGGCTTCTGCCCTTATGGGCCCCGCTGTCACTTCATCCACAATGCTGAGGAGCGTCGGGCTGTGGCTGGCAGCCGAGAGCCCGCCATCAATGAAAGACCCCGCCTCCAACACAGCTTCAGCTTTGCTGGCTTTCCAAGTGCTGTGGCTGCCAATGGGCTGCTGGACAGCCCCACTTCAATAACCCCTCCACCTATCATGAGTGCGGATGACCTTCTGGGCTCTCCCCCTCTGCCTGACTGTGCCAGCAATCCCTTCACCTTCTCCAGCCAGGAGCTGACCAATCTCTTTGCTCCCAGCATGGGGGTGCAGGTGCCTGGTGGGGGCTCTCCCACTGCTTTCCTCCTTAGACCCATGTCGGAGTCGCCTAACATGTTTGACTCTCCCCCAAGCCCTCAGGACTCCCTCTCTGACCAAGAGGGCTACCTGAGCAGCTCTAGCAGCAGCCACAGTGGCTCCGATTCACCCATCCTGGACACGTCAAGACGCCTTCCCATTTTCAGCAGACTGTCTATCTCTGACGAGTAACCTGGTGTTGCTGCCTGGCTTCTTCCCACCTCTCTTTTTCATTGTTAAGCTTGTAATCTCTCTCCTCTTCCCTCACCCTCCCCATAACATCTCTGGTTTAGATGTTAACACAAAGATAGTCCACTTGCCTAGAGTCCACTCACTGGCTGAAACAATAAGTGCCAAATTACAACTAAGTGATAATCGTTTACAAATGTAGTGCCTTTTTAACATTTTTTCACTGTGACTATATTACCTCTCCAGCTGCAGAGGGCACCAGCAGCCTCCATAGAGCTCTGTGCACTTCCAGATGTGCAGGGAATATCCGGAACCAGCAGCTCCCATCACTGGCCATGATGCAGGATTTCCCCCCTCTTCCCTTCCTCTGGTCAATATTTTTTTGGTAGACATAAGGGCATGTGGGCACTTGTTAACATCAAACCCTTTATACCTTTTAAAGACTAATCTTGCCTGAATCTGCTCAGGTCAACCAGAAGAACAGCTGAGAATGGACAGTAACTGTAGCCTGCATGGGGCTTGGCGACTGGAGGGAAAAGGCAGATGGACAATGAGAGACTTGCTTTTGGTGCTACAAGTTCCCCATGTGTACATTTGACATCTTCAGAAAAAAAGGGGGAGGGGGGTGTTCATTCCACACATGCAAGTTCTGTGTAAACAAAGTTCCAGTAGTCATAGCTTTAATGGTTTGCTCTAGAGTACAATAGACCTATCCATAGAGCACTCACGCCAAGCTTTTTATTTTTTTTTCTGGGTTTTTAATTTTGTATAACTTCAGAAATTGGAGAGCAAATTTTGCTTGTCACTGCACAACAATATAAAGCTTATTTAACTTATCAAAACGTATTTATTGCTGAAACCTATGCTTTTTTGTTAATTTTGTTCATATTTATCGGGATGATGAATTCATAGAATATATTCTTTTATGTTTAAATTATGATCTTCCATATTAATCTTAAGATTGTGAAGTCTTTTTTTCTTTTCCCCCTCCCCCACAGTTTAATATATTATACTACAATGACATTTTTGTAACTTTACACTTTTTGGTTATTTTATTTTTAAAAAATGAAAAATTAATTTAAAAAAATGCAACAGCTGTGTTTGGATTATTTATTTTAGATCGTTCCCTTTTTTGTGTCAGACTGCAAATTGAGTTTAATGTGCTTCTTTGCCTCTCTTTGCCCCAACAAGGCCTTTCCCACATGGGGTGAAATTCTGACTCTGCTGATGTCATTGGAACTTTGTAAATGACTTCAGCAGAGTCAGGATTTTGCTGCTGGCCTCTAGAATGTATATGCACAAGCTGTGCTGTGAGACGATGAAAAGGAAGACTGCTTGCTTCCTTTTTTTGTTTGTTAAGTACTTAAAGGAAAAAAATCTACCCTTTTGTTTCAAGTGCCTATATAAAGACATTCCAAATGCAGTTTGTCTTTGCATTTCTGTATTCCAGGATTGGAGTGTTTCCTTTTTTTAAGGTGAACATAACTGGCACAAAGAACACATTGAATGTAATTTTTTTCCCATTACTGTTCACTACATTGCCTTTCTTTCCTTGTGTGAGTTTATTTAAAAAAATCTTTTGTAACGACTGTTTGCAGTTTAAATCAATAAACCCCAAGTGTTTTTTCAAGAATTTGACAGTGAAACTGGTTTTACTTGCAAAAAAAGGAGCTCTTCAAAGAACTTTTCAGAACAAGATTGCTTCTCACCAAACCCTCTTACACTTTAGCATAGGAGTTAATTTGCACAAGAGTCTTTGGTGCACACCAACTTTATTCCTGATCCAGATGAAAGTAGGTGAATAAGGATAGCTGGATATTACCTCTTGGCTTTCAGATCTGATGTAACAGGTGTTTTTAATAATGCAGTTGTTTAAAGTAGGCTGTGCGGAGTTGGGTTCTGTCCCCCGGTCAATTGTATTGGGTAGAAGGTCAAAATTACAGGTAGCCCACAGTTTTTCTGATCCAAACTATTCCAAGAATTGTTGGAAGCATGTCACTGCTTTAGTATATATCCTTCCTAGGCCAAGTGCCTGAACAGCCCTATGACTCCAGCGAACACCACCTCCAACCGGCAGAAAAGTTCCTTAATACAACATGTACATACCCAGTCTCTTGAACTGTGCTAAATTGGAGACATTTAGAATTCCCAGTGCAGCCATGCAGTAACAAAAGAGCACTAGAGAGAATGAGTGTAGGGTAATCATGCCTTCAAGAATAGGTTAGCACAAAGCACCAGCAGAACCAAATCTGGCATTCAGGCTTCATTGGCAAAAATTTAACAAATCTATTCAAAGAATGCTCATCTGCCAAAGCCAGCATACTCTGGATCAGCTGAGACTTGTTACAGCCTCATCTCTGCAACATCCACAAGCTTGTGTAGGTGTGAGATAGCATGGAGGGGAGTAGCTTATAAACTGGAAGTACATTACCTGGTTAAGGAGTATTGCAGTTGTATTCAACTGGCTACGTGTAGCTTGATTTCACACCCTAGGTAACTTTGAGTTATCAGACTACTCTGAAATCTTGGTTACACTTAGGGATAAATTTCAGACAGGCAGATATGCTAGTCAGCTGCAGCAAAATAAGAAGGAGTTCTTGTAGCACCTTAATCTTTAACAGCCTTACTGTGGCATAAGCTTTTGTGCACAAAGGCTCAGTTTGTTAGATATCTGGAACATTATTCTCAGTTACATGTGCACATATAGACCTACTCTTGTGTTTTATGGCCTTCTAATTTCTTCAGTTCTTTTTGTATCCCATGACCCTGAAACTGACACATTACACATCTGAGACTGGGCTCTAGTTCATAAAGGCAAATTTTACTCTTACAGGTGCCCTGAGACTTTGCAAAATTGGGGGGCCCATACCTTGCTTGAGACAATGTAAAACTATCTTACTAACAGCCCAGTATTCATCCAGTGTTTGGACTGTTTTTGGATTAAAACTGCTCCACAGTTGCAGTCTAGGCCCTGTGCGGGAACAGCAGAGCTCTTCATTGGGTATGGCTTTAAAATCTTAGGGCCAAGCTCGATGACTCTCCAAGTTGTTTTTGAGTTCCCTTGATGCTCATTTTGCCAGCTTATGGGAGCTAATTTGCTGCAGGGCCCTGTTTGGATCAAATAATGCCCCCTGGGTCTGTCTTGGGTTGGAAAAGCCATGAGGGGGAAGGATTAAGTCCTTTTCCCCATGTCTTGGTCTGGATTTGAATTGGGCCTCTGAGGCTGTTGGAAAATTACTTCCCAGTGTATGTGAATGAGAGATGGGAGGGGGTCACATTCAGTTTGGCTGTAAGAGTTGGGGCAGATGGTTCACAGGCAGGTTCAGACCTTGAAAATGGTTGAATAGGAGGAAGTCCCAGAAGATAGAGAAGCTTGAATGGGGAGGGCAGAGCCTTGATGAAGGGAATAGTGCAGTGTAATTCTTATTTCTTTTATACCCTGCCTTTCTCCTCAATGGGAACCCAAAGCATCTTACATTGTTCTTCTCTCCTTTTTATCCTTACAACAGCCCTGCAAGGGAGGTTAGGCTGAGTGTATTACTGGGCCAAGTTTACCCAGCAAGCTTCCATGGCAGAGCGGGGATTCAAGCCTGCACCTCCCACTTCAAGTTTCTAGCCACTACACTATGCTGCCTCCAGTAACACAAGAACCTGTCGGAAGGGTGCGTGGAGCCAGGCCTGAGGCAAAGGTGGACAGTAAAGACAGCTAATTAAGGAAATGAGGGATCACTTAGGGTAAGGTGAACAAAATGAAAGAAGAGGCTAAGAGGAAGGATGAAGAGTTGGCCCTTGGGCAGCTGGCTGCAACAGAATGATCAGGGTAGCTAAAGGAGGTTGGAGGCTGGGATAAAAATAGAGGGAGGAAACATTTCAGAGAGTGGGTCTGAATCATACCAATAGGAAGTTTATAGGCAAGAGGGCAGCCATGGGAGCAAAACCATGGAGTGTTGTTTTGAAGAGTTGTGCAAAAGAGTCTGTTTTCCTGTAGTCCCTGCAGTACTTTGGCTTAAGGGCCAGCAAGTGCTGTGAGAGGGTATGATGGATTAAACCATCTCCCTTATGAGTACTCTGGCACCCATGTCCTTGCCGCATGCATTACCCGGCATCACTGGGGACGAGTGTGGAGTTGGTGCCAGAGTTTTTGACAGCCACAGTAGGCAGCAGTGAACATGAATGGGTGGAGGAAGAGCACACAAGCAGGTAGAAGGCACATGGGAAGTGCAAGTGGTGGCTGGGGTCCCCTGGGTTCTCTCTTCCACCTCCTACCTTCTCAGATCTGAAAGTAGTCCTGAGAAAGGCCATGTACTGCAAGAAATGAGTGGGTTTCCCAAAATAACAGCTGAAGTGTACAGAGGCTTTGGGGTGTGGAAGGGGGCAAAATTTTTCCAGAAACCATGAATGTGTGTAAGGATCATATATCTTTGCATGAAACCTGCAGTACAGCTTGTGATAGCTATAATTTGTAGATAGAACAAACATGTATAGCAATAGATACTGGTTTAGAGGAACTTCAGAATACTTGTCACCAAGTTTAGAACACTGGCCTTGGAAAACTTGTGGAGGCAGTTGTAACATTAGCATGAAGACTTCAATGGTGATGAGTAATCAGGCAACTAAAAAGTAACTAGAATCAAGAATAAAAGGGTCAAACCAGATAAGACACGGAGGATTATGTGTATGGAGCTCCTAGCATTCCTAGGTCCCTGGTTCAGACTAAGGCTGGAAGGAGAGATATTTAAGCCACACTGTTTTCCTGGTCTGAAATGACCCTGAAGGCCTGCTGCTTGTTGGGGCAAGCAGGCAACTCCTCCATCAGTATGTTTGCTCCAGTGTACCTCCACAGAGCTGTTTCCATTTGGGAAAATGGCATGCAGGGAAAGGCACCCCCTTGCAAGGTTCCACATGCTAGATATGTTTTTAGTTTTAAGAAAAAGTAATGCTGTAAGCTCCGTCTGTGGAGCTCCCAGAGTCTCATTTGGTTTGACCCTACCCTGGCTACAAGTGATAAGTTTTGATCCTTTGACTGGGTTGGCGTTAGAGCTGCTTCTATTAGACAGTCATATTGGAGGGCACAGGTTGTAAGATGATGACTTAGTCTATCAGGAAGTAGGTTGGTTTCCTGTAGGCAGTTTTTAAGCGCATAACAGCAGAGGACATGTGCTCTCACTTCATTCTGATGTTCTTTGGTTAAGGCATTCTTGCCTATAGTATATCCTACCCACTCCTGAATCAGTCCCTCATTCTCTTGTTCCACAATATCTGTGTACTTCAAATTACGCTAAAAGAATTGGCTTGACTCAAGAGAAATCATTATTTCTTTTTAAATTAATAATTAATGGATTATAATTGACAACAATTATTACAGTTTGGTGACAGTGTGGTCAGCACTTCCAGAGAAAAGTAGATCTATTCCCCCAACCAACAGCAAAAGGCATAATTGCAGTATACATAGAGTGTTCAGAAAACCCCAAAATAAACTGGAGTCTTCTGGCATCTTAAAGATGAACAGAAATTTTATTCAAGGGTAAGCTTTTACGAACTAGGGCTCACTTGTTCAAGTGCTATGAATGGGTGCTCACCCTACTTTCATTATCTGTAGGAGGTGTAAAAAAAACAAGCATCAGCGTCAGGGGACCATGAGATGCAGGAAGGTACAGGATGAAATATAATTATGTAGCATTAAGATCTATCAAGACCAATGGACAGATCATTTCCTTGTTAGTTAACACCTGGGATGGGTTTTACAAAGATCCTTACCACTTATAGTGAGATAAAAATCCTGAACCCAGGTTCAACCTAGTAAGGGGCAGATGAGACAATCTTAGTAAAACTTGGGGCTCCCCATCCATTCCGGGTGTTAACTAGGTATTGTATTTTTTCCATTATATTTTAATTTGAACTATTACATTCACCCTGTATTTTGCTTCATTTCAAAGACCCTTAACCCTGTTTGTTCTTTTCACACTACATAAAATGATAGCATAATTAGGGCCCGCTCAGTGCATCTGGAGAACTCCAGTTCATGAAAGCTTACTCTGGAATAAAATCTGGTTTGTCTTGGAGGTGCCAAAAGATGTGTGCTTATTTTCACAGCAACAGACTAACATGGCTACCCCTTTGAAAATCCAGTGAATTGGGCTGACAGCAGTCTCAGGAGGAAGAGGCCCTCTGTGCCTTGGGAAGTGGACAAGAGGCAGAAGGAACAAAGAGCTCCATACATGGAGGGGCAACTATTATAGCATGATTTGCTGTAACAGGATTTCTGTCCACCCATGTTTTGTTGTTACTTGCTCTTGCAGGTTACAATGGAGATATTTACACAGACTAAATTTAAGACTAAACTAGATTATTAGAGAATGGTATTGCCCAGTAGTATAAATGTGTTCTTGATCCTGTAACTGTCTGGTTGACTAAACTGTGTCTGGTCTCTACAAAAGCCTACACTTATTCCCTAGACAGCCTCTGTCTTAAAAAGGCCCTTAAAACATCCTAAATGAATACCTGCTGTGCTTTGATTGAATACTAAGGGTAGAGCAGAGCTACTGTTGATTTATGGCCTCCCCCTCTAAACCAAAGAGGGTTCTAAAGGAACCCACTACAATGTTTAAACATAGCCAAAGGCGTTGAGGAACACAGTTCTGCAATAACAAGGGAGGAAGCAGGACTTTGTGGGTCGGTTGCTGCCAGGCGTGATGTGGTTTATTACGTTTCCTCGTGGGTATAACAGAACTCCTAGTTGCTGCTGTTACTGTTTTATGAGCCAGTCCAGGTTGGGTTGGATTAGATTGATTGCACTGCAAATGTTTTGAATTCCATGGCTTCGTTTTCCTTCCTCGTTCTCCTGTTTTTGAATATTGCCTACAAAGCTCTCAGAAACAGTTTTAATCAAAACTGGTCCTTTACAGGAAAACTAAGAACACAGAAGATCTTGCTATTCCTTAATGCCTGTTACAAATTAGTCCTTTTTTTTTTTGGTTGTTTGTTTCATTTAATATCCCGTACCACCGCCCTCTTGCTCAACAGGCAGAAGTGAAACCTCATTTAACTGTCTTCAGATTTTTCAACTGTTTGTCTAACATCTGGCTGCCATCTTCAGAATGAACCACTGCGAGCCACAGAGAATGCTATTTCTCTGCTTTCTAAAATGTTGGAAAACTGATTAGAAGTAATGTCTCTCACCCTCCCCCCTTAAAAACGTTACCACAGTCTGCTGGCATCAACAGAGGTATAAATGCTTTACAATCAAAATCCTGGATATTTTCTTCTATACCAGCTTTAATTGCCAAAGGGCATCACAGTCTTAGCGTTACTCAAACAGTGCTATGGAAGTGATCATTGCAACTCTCTGTTGGGAACTGAATCCAGGTCAAAGAAGAACAGTTTATCCGCTGGGCTGCACTGTCTCTTCTCTGTTTTGCTTTTCGACTAGAATACAGAATTAAGAATACCAAGTCTTGGTAGTTTCTTACTAAAGCAAAACTTAACTATTTGTAGATTGTCTGTTTCTGGGTGTTCCACTTCCAGAAGCAGGTGAGAGGAGCAATATAGGTCTGTGCATTGTTCCCCTACCCTAAGTGTGTCCAATATCTATACAGTTCCTTTAATTTGCAGTACTGCAGGCACTTCACAAATGTTAATTATTTAGAACTCTTTGGAGGCAGGCCAGTATGAACAAGTCTTTTTTCCAATTGAGCTAACTTGGCCAAAGATGCCTAGTGAGTCAGCGGAAGATCTAGGAACAGAATTGAGATGCATTGGCATCCCCGTCACCATCTCAGGCACACAGGAAATATATCCTATGAAAAATGGGGAAGTTTAAGGATGAGCAGATACCAAATGCTTCAAAGGGCAAGTCTGCATTATTTATTTACTTCACTTATGGTCTGCCTTTTTGGAAAGAAAAAAAAATGTAGAATTGGAATAATAAGAAACAGTGGTGCTATGCAGGTCAGACGCTAAGCATTCTGGAGAAGAGACTAACACAAGGAATAAAAGAAAACAGATTTAAATGCACTTAAATAATTGGCTTTTAAGGAGCTTCTTTAGCAGACATATTTGGGAGTTACTAAGTTTTCAGCCTTGGGGCTTGTTTAAGTTTGCCAACAGTGCACTGTTTTTTCTTTGAGTCAGCTTCTGCTCTCAGTGACTTCAGCAGAAGAGAGGTATGCTCCTTGAAATAAAAGATGAGCTCTGTATGTGCAGGATCATCATTAGACTTGAAGAAAAGCATTTTGTTTGTTTTCTACAGAGAATGTGGGCTACAGCTATGGGTAGCACAGCAGTCAAGAGGGCTGTGGGTGTCTCAGTTGCATAACTCTATCTCTCTGCTTCAGTCCCTGATCTGTCAAATGGTGGATAATACAAACCGTTGCCTGAAAGGATTGATACAAGGATTATTGAAATAACTATACTGCTACATCGTGGTATAGTAGTGTAAGTGCTGCTTGAGGATCTAGGAGACCCAGGTTTAGATCCCCACTCTGCCATGGAAACTTGCTGCATGACCTTAGGCCAGTCATGCGCACAGTCAGACTAACTTTTCTCATATCATTGTTGTGAGGATGAAATGGAGGAGAGAAGAACAATGTAAGGTGCTTTGTGACAGGAAAGGTGGGGTATAAATGAAGTAGTTACAGAAATAATATATGTGAGGCACTTTGAATACGTAGTAAAAGAGCCATATTATCAAAGGATTCTTTGGGTGCATTCAGACGCTGCGTTTGAGCCGCTTTCGGCACGCCTCAGAAACGGCTTTTACGTGCGCGTTCACACGCCCAACATCTGCGCACTGTCCCCAGCCATCGCTTTCTGGAGCAAACCCCCTTTAAACTGGAGTATTTTGACACCACTTACCAAGTGGTGTTTTCCTGATTCTCTGTTTCAAGCCGCACTTTCCTGACGTCTGATCGCTCCATCGAGCCACTTCCGGGTGCTTCAAACCCCCCCCCCCCTGGGAAGCTGCCTCCGGCTTCCGCTTTTAATCCGCCATTTTTTTTTTTGCCTTAGCGGTATGCGCTTGAGTGGAGCTCCGCGCCTAAGTTAAGTAAAGAAAAGCTTAAATGGTGCCTAGTTTAGGCATTTAGACGAGTCTGGGATCTCGGGGAGGCCAGTTTCGGGGTGAAAATTTAAACAGAAGTCTTCATTTAAACTGTAAAGGGACAGGTTGAAATTGCTGTTCTGCGCACGCGCCAAACTTTTAGTTCGGGAGAGGGCTGCCTGTGTGCATGCTCAAACAAGAGGGGAAAAAAACCACCTGCACGAGGACGGCGGGGAGCCCGGAACGAAGAGGTTAGTGTGATCGCGATTCTCCAGGTTAAAAAAAAACGCATCGGGCCAGAGCAGTTTAAACTGCTCCAGCACGCTGTCTGAACGCTCCCTTTGAGTGTTGGATTTTTATAGGCATCCTGAATGAGTAAACCAGTCTAGCATATATGAGAGGACCTGGATGCATGGATTAATGGGGATCAGTCTTTTCCCAGCTTTGTTCTCCTGGTTTTGTAGTTCAGCAGGAGCTGGGACTAGGGGAATGAAAAAGTGGGATTATTGTGGTAGAACTTGTGCTCTGTCCAGTAAACCTCCATTTTCTTAAATGTTTGTGTCTGATACTAGGCTCTAGGGCAGGGATAGGCAACCTTTTTGACCCGAGTACCAAAAGTATTTAATGTCCATCTGTGAAGATATTAATGTACCAGCAAACAAAAGGAGGAGGGAGAGAAGGGTTGTCCTTTGCCGGACACAATGGGTGCGTTCAGACGCGCCGTTTGAGCCGTTTTCGGCACGGCTCAGAAACGGCTTTTACCTGCGCGTTCACACGCCCAACATCTGCCTACCGTCCCCAGCCGTCGCTTTCTGGAGCAAACCCCCTTTGAAACGGAGTATTTTGACACCACTTACCCAAGTGGTGTTTTCCATGATTCTCCGTTTCAAGCCGCACTTTTCCCTGTCTGATCACTCCATCCAGCCACTTCCTGGTGCTTCAACCCCCCCTCCCCTCTGGGAAGCTGCCTCCAGCTTCCGGTTTTAGTCCGCCATTTTTTTCCCCCCTTAGCGGTGTGCGCTTGAGCGGAGCTCCGCTCCTAAGTTAAATGAAAAAAAGCTTCACTGGTGCCTAATTTAGGCATTTAGACGAGTCCGGGATCTCAGGGAGGCCATTTTCGGGGAGACAATGTAAAAGGAGTCTTCATTTAAACTTTAAAGGGACCAGTTAAGATCGCTCTTCTGCGCATGTGCCAAACTTCCTGTTCGGGAGAGGGCTGCCTGTGCGCATGCTCAAAGGAGAGGGGACCCCCCCCCCACCTGCAGGAGGACGGCAGGGAGCTCCGAAGGAGGGAAGGAGGAGGTGAGTGTGATCGCGATTCTCCAGTTTAAAAAAAAAAACGCATCGTGCCGGAGCAGTTTAAACCGCTCCAGCACGCTGTCTAAACGCACCCAATGAGACTTAGCTGAGCCCAGTGGTGCTGCTAACACCCCAGGGTCTCGTCTCAGTTCCTTGAACAGAGAACCAGCACTGCATGTAAAGCAAAATGGTCTGGAATGCCTCTGCTGGGGGTTCTGTACCCCTGGATTAGGGTTTTAGTGTGTGTACTTCTCACCCTGCTGCTGCCAGTCTCTCTGCTTGAAGTGGCAGAGATGATCTCAGGAGCTGTGTTAATGGCTTATAATACTGGGGTGACTTCAGCATTCACTCTGTTGTCTAGAGCAGTTCAGGATTTCATCCAGGATTTCATATCACCAGGGCAACCACTGGACCCAACATCCATATAGCATGACACACTTTTGATTTTTTTCTACTGGTTTGGAGGAACATGATCTGAAAACAGAGGAACTAGCAATCATCTGTTTGTCATGGTTGTATCACTTGCAGGTCAGGTTTGGGACTGAAGCTTTCTGTACCCTCTGCAGAGGTAGGGGATGTGGCTTACCAAGAAACTGGGAACAATGTAAAGCGGGGGCAGTTTCAATCAGATAGGGGTTGGGAGTTCTGTGCTTCCATGCACATGGGAGCCCAATTCTGATCAGGACTGCAGCATGCATGGGAAAGGGGATCCAGACTCCCCCCCCAACACACACACACCATTTTCCAAACCTGAAACGGCTCTGGGGAGCCACTGTTTGTTTCACTAGAAAACGTGCGTACTTATGTGTGTGTTTAATGTGTCATTACACATTATTTTCCATGTATGCCTCAGTCCTGAACAGAACTGGGCCTCTGTACACCTGGGAAACTCAGAACTCCTAGTGCATGTGTGATCCATAGTCCTTGTGGACTCTGGATTGTATGAATCAGCTAAGTGTGGGAGTTGCTCATCTTCAGGACTTTGAAACTGATTTTCTAGCAATCACTTTCAATCTGGTTTTAAACTTGGAATGGTCACCAAAACAGCTTCAATCATCTTAGCTGATAATGTCCTGTGTGGGATTATCTGTTGATTATCTTGGATCTGGCAGCAACTCTTGATTGCCTCAACTATGGTATCCATCTGGATATGATAGAATCAGGAAGTACTACACTATGGTGGTTCCAATCCTTCCTAGAGAGGTAGGGTTCAGAAAGTACCATTAACAGGTTGCTGCTCTTCTCTGTGGCCTTTGGAATCCTACAGTGTTCCATCTTCTCTCCTATGCTATTTAGACCACTAATGCCAATAACATAGTTTATTTCTTGATTACATCTGATTCTAAGGAGCCTGTGGATTTGCCTTTCCAGTATCAGGAACCAGTAAGGGGCTGGGTGAAGTTGAACAAACAATCTTATTCTTGATCAGATGGTGGTGATGTTGTTTGAAGATTCTGATGATCTGGAAAGTCATGTTTGTTCTGTGCTCTATGGTTATATTCTTCCAAAGGACCAAGTGTACAAGTTGGGGGTTCTGTTTCACCTGGCTGTTTCACGTAGTGACCGTAATCAAGAGGTCCTTTTACCAACTTACTGCTATACCAACTGCAATTTTTCCTGGTAAAATCTAGCCTAGCCAGTTACACAGAGCTGGTAATCATAATGTAGTGTATTGACAGTTGCCTTTCAAAAGTTTACAAAAGCTTCAGTTAGACCAGAATGCAACTGCATGTTTGTTAACTAGGTTTAGCAACTATGAATAATTACATCAGCTCTAATCCAGCTTCTCTGGTTTCCAAATCATATTTAGGTCCAGTTGGACTAGTATACCTTAAGGAACACCTCCTATCTCTACTGGAGAAGTTCTACCACTTTTGAAAGCAGCGCAAACGTCAGGGCTTTCTAGGTGGCAGCACCAAGGCTCCTGCGACATATACCTGGTCCCATTCCCATTTAAGTTTTAGAAGACATGTAAAGACCATCCTTTTATGGTGGATGTTTGGGCTACATTGATGCTGATGATGGTTCCCCCCCCCCCTTAAGCTTTGTTATCTGTTCTGGAAAGGTAGACTGGCTTTAAAAAAAATCAATACATCTTCCACTACTCTTCTAAATGGGGGGGGGGATCAGATTTTTATCTTGTCCTTCCTCCAAGGAGTTCAAAGGAAGTGTAAATGGGTCTCCACTCACTTTATACTGATAGCACATCTGTAAGATAGTTTTGGGGTTAGCATTTTGCTATTATGGGCAAGGGAACCTCAGCTGATGCTCCCCCATCCCCCACCAGCAGTCAGTGAAGCAGCAAGGGGGAAATAGTGAGGAAAAGCAGCTTCATGTGACTCCAGGATGTCATTTCTGGACAAAAAACCCAAAGAGATATGACTGTTGTGTGACACTCTAGGAATCTCCAGAAACTCTATTGTTTTTACCATTTATGTTTTTTCAGCTGGATATGATGTTGCAGTGTCACATGACACTGTTCCTGTGCCACCCCCTGATAGTTTAGATTGAGAGACAGTGACTGTCTAAAAGCATCATGGCAAGTGAGGATTTCACTTTCCAAATACTTTTAAATTTACTTAGGATACAAATACATACAGAACTGAATGTGCTCCTGAGTGATTTTTTTTAAATGGTGCATCATATTACTCTTCCCAAGTGTGTTATTTTTAAGAGTTCATTGGTCGGACTTCCAGTTTTGGTGAATCGAATGGCGGACACATCCCTTCGGAGCTCTGACAGACGTGATTGTGCTGTGGCAGTAGGGGGAGGTCTCGGTTGATCCGGACCTCCAGGAGCCCTTGAAGGGAGCTCCCAGCCATGGAATGCGAGGAGTGCCTCTCCCAAGGCTGACTGCTGAGCGATCCGAAGGTCCCGCTGCCACAGACCAGCAATGGCATTAGAAATGCACACTGGGACAAGTAAGCAGACAGTCAGGCATTTTTTTTCTTACCTGGTGGATGACTCTGGATGAACTGTGAGTTCTGATGAGTCGAAAAACAAGACAAATATCTAAATGTTTAAACTTGTACATCTCCTTAAGCTGAACCAAGGGGGGGGGAGGATCCACCCCACGGAAGAGAAAAACATTTTAAAACGATAGCAAAGCAAGGGGACAGAAAGTAAAGCATGAATTAACTAAGGCAGAGTCCAATTCAGAAAACTCTGGTGGTCTTTTCAAGTTATAGACACTTTTGGCAATTTTCTCTTAAAGTAAACAAAAGCATAATGGCGGGGAAGAGAGTGCCACCGAAAGCAAAACTTACTCCAGGCAAAGCTAGGCTGACTGCCACGGTCATGGGACTGGAAGCAGCCATAGACTTTCCAAATATGATAGCAGCTGCTTTGCACCCTCTGCTGGATCAGATGACTACATTGAACAAGAATTTTGAAACCCTCCAAGGACAGTTAAAAGAGACTAACATTAAGACAGAGCAAATCTCTAAATCGTTAAAGAAAGTTGATTCTGAGACAAAAAAGTTTAAAAAAGGACTAGAGACTGTGGCAAAGACATCCTCTCTTGAACATCAGTTGTTACAGTTGCAAATGGAAAAGTCAATGCATGTATTGAGATTTCAAGGGGTCCCAGAGAAGAAAGGAGAAAACCTCAAAACAACTTTAAGTGAAGCATTAGAACCAGTGATAAATTTAAAAGCAGAATTTCTACAAAGTGAAATGGACATGGTCTACAGGACATATCCAGAATACATCAAGAAAAATAATCTGCCTGGTGAAATCTTCGTGAAATTCTCTAAAAGGCATATAAGAGACCAGATACTTAAAGCAACAAATGGGACTACCCTAGAAAATCAAAGATAAAGAAATAAAAGTCTTAAAGGACATTCCATTTGAGATAAGGAAAAAGAGGAGACTATACAAAAACCTGATTTTGTTTTTGCAGCAAAAAGCCACACCTTGTAGATGGATTATACCAGAAGGAATCATCTTTAAATACATGTCAGGCTCAATAGCAAGTAGATCCAGGCATTCTTCAAGTAAAGAGATGCTTTATTGGAATACAGTGCTGTAACCCACAGTAATACTGCTATTGTCAGGAATGGAGGCATGACCCATTCAGACATTGATATAGTATGATGCAAAGCCAAACTAGCAAATGAACTTTTAACGCGCACGTGGGAAACTCCCGGTGGGAGAATTACTTAATAGTCGGGAGTACCCCCCCCACCTAGTATTTTTCAAGGCCGCCGTGATAAGACGAGGCGGTAGGAAAGTATGCTCCCATGTTGCAGCTGGCATCTTCTACACAAGCACAAAAGCGAAAGACAAGCAAGAACAATGAACACAATGTAAATGATAATACAGAGCCTCTGACAATACGACAAGAAAGAAAGAATTGAATCTGTTACTAAAGCAAAAGCCTTTTTGGAGCAGTTTCAAAAACCAGAAATAGCACCGAGACCAGGAGAGGAAGAAGAAGCAGCAAAAGAGGAGGGCAAGATGGGATATCAGAAAGGATAATATCAAAAAGCATATTATAGCATTGGAAAAAGTGCAGAGAAGGGCAACTAGAATGATAAAAGGGTTGGAACACCTTCCCTATGAAGAAAGGTTAAAATGCTTGGGGCTCTTCAGCTTGGAGCAACGACGGTTGAGGGGTGACATGATCGAGGTTTATAAGATTATGAATGGGATTGAGCAGGTTGAGAAAGAAGTACTTTTCTCCCTTTCTCACAATACAAGAACTCGTGGGCACTCCATGAAATTGCTGAGCAGTCGGGTTAGAACAGATAAAAGGAAGTACTTCTTCACCCAAAGAGTGATTAACACATGGAATTCACTGCCACAGGAGGTGGTGGCAGCTACAAGCATGGACAGTTTCAAGAGGGAATTAGATAAACATATGGAGCAGAAGTCCATCAGTGGCTATTAGCCACAGGGTATAGATGGGAATTCTCAGTCTGGGGCGGGTGATGCACTCTATTCTTGGTGCTGGAGGGGGCAGCAGTGGGAGGGCTTCTGGTGTCCTGGCCCCACTGCTGGACCTCCTGATGGCACGTGGTGTTTTTGGCCGCTGTGTGACAGAGTGTTGGACTGGATGGGCCATTGGCCTGATTCAACATTGGCTTCTCTTATGTTCTTATGTTCTTAAGCAACGGAACCTCTTCAGTCACATCTTCTGGAGAAGAATCAGAATCTAATCGGGGGGGCTATTGCCCCCAAAATCCCCAAAGCCAGATGAGACTACAATTTAAGAAAGAAAAAAGCTACATAAACTTTAAATGTCTCTCTTATACTTGAACTGAACCAAATTTATTTTAGATATTTGGACACTTCTCACTTAGTTAGATGTAATTCTTGTTTTTTATCCTTTTCTTTTCTCTTTGATGAAATTAATTAATTACTCCTTTTCAAGGTAACTTAACGATTTTAAGTGAAAAAGAATTTGTTATAAGCACTTGTAGAAGCTATTGACCATTGCCACTTGGGTTTTTAGTGGTTTTCTTTTCTTTCTCCTTTAGATGTTAGATAGCCTTCTATTTGATTTCAATGTAGTTTTTAGAATATAAGCAATAAAAATATTATTTAAAAAAAGAGTTCATTGGCCACAAGTTGACAGAGGTATTTAGAATGACCCATTTCATCAGAAATGTTAGCTCTCCACAGTGTGCTGCCTCATTTGGAAGTATGATAATCTACTATCCCTCTACTTTTGAATTCACCCATAGGCTATGTTCACATCAACAGTATCTTCTTGTTGAACATGCTTCAGCCTGCACTGACTAGTAAGGGAGCTGCAATAAACAGGAGTACTGACTTTCTTCCCTAATAAAGAGGATGAGTACATTTCCTTGCATCTTTTGCACAGGGTGAGTAGACACCTTTCCAGTTTTCCAGTGTGGCATCTCTCCAT
The DNA here is from genome assembly GCA_029375565.1 of Gekko gecko. Classification (NCBI taxonomy): domain Eukaryota; kingdom Metazoa; phylum Chordata; class Lepidosauria; order Squamata; family Gekkonidae; genus Gekko; species Gekko gecko. The sequence goes on along the minus strand of JAPDNY010000003.1, from coordinate 161,274,123 downwards.
CATATATAGGGAAAGTCTCCTACTTCTCTAGAGAGCAGATGAGACAAGGAGCTGTGAGATAATCTTGCATGACTGCATTGGACCTCTTCATTGGGAAAATAAGAGTAAAGCACAACCTCATTGAGAAACTATCAATATTGTTGGCCTTTGCATGTGAATACAGGCTTAGGATGAGTTCATGTATCAATATTCATGACTCAAGTAATGTCTCACAAATACAAAACAGCTATTATTGACTAATATCAGAGACAGAGATTTCAGTTACATCAGGAACATTTTTCCCCAGCTGAGCAATTCACACATGCAGCTGTGAGTCACTGAGTGATGAATTCCAGAAAGTCTGCTGTTTTATAGTGCAATCCTATGCACAGTTACTTAAATCTAAACTTCAATCTAAATTTAAATGGTTTTAGATTAGAGTGATTTCATGGCATTGCACTACTACTCTGTTGCAGGAGTCTTGTAGCACAAAGGCTAAGAAATTTATTGTGGCATAAAGTTTCAAAGACCACTCTGCTAACCTCAAAATTAGCAACATTTTTTTTTCTTCCAAAGAGAGGATGCAGGATGAAATTGCTAAACAAGAATGTATCATCAATTCAATTCTGTTAATTTTGGGCTTGGTTAAAGTTGTGGGTTTAATTCGCACTACAGCTGTTAGCATAGTTAGAAAGTATTATTGATAGTGTTATTATGTAAAGTGGGTCACTCTTTTATTACCTTGTTTGCATGTGGACTCTGCATAGAAATATGGTACACATTTGATTTCATGGCCTTTCGTCCCCACTATCTACATTTTGCCCTCTGTACCTGTATGTGCGTATTTTGCCACCTTGTGCATCTGACAAGATAGTCTCCAGTCTGTGAGTCTCAAAGTAAATCTCTTAGACTTTAATGTGCCACAAGGCTCTTTATTGAGTGACAAGCTATCAAGTGATGTGCATGTGAATTAGCCTTTTGTGTTCCCATAACAAGGATGAAGAAGTGACTTTGTTATAAACTGCAAGGTAGATATCTTATTCCATTCCTCCCCCCCCTTCCCCAATTTTTATGAATGTTTTAGGTAATCAAGCAGCAGAAGCCACCTTCTATAAAATTTATATTGGCTTGAGGAGAAGGAATCAGGGTGGGAGAGAGTGAGTAAAGGAAGAGATGTCAAAGAAATGGGAAGAGAAAGGCAGTAATCCTGAGAAGTATGCCCTGCATTCAGCCACAGATAACCTGAATAGGTTTGTTCTCTGCCAGATATAACAGTGCATGAGCACCAGGTGGGGCATGCTGCCACACGGTGCAAACTTTTGCTTGCTCTAGCATGCCCTGTTCCCACAGGCTAACCTCACCCTCCTTCCCATATAGCACTGCATCACAAAGCCCAGAAAAGCTGTACAGAACTGTATGTTCTCCTGAGTGTTTTTAACCACACACTTCCTCTTACTGGTTTATTTTGTTTCTGCAGTGGAGCTGAGGCTTGATTGGTGGTGCAGGGTGTGGGGCCTGTGGCACTGACTAAATACACTGCTTCTTCTAGCAGAATGCTGCTTCAGCAATCTCACATGTGCTGTTTCTTTTGTTGCCTAACCCCAGTTGCAGCTGTCCCCAGAACACATATCTACTGTACCCGATAAGAGGCATACCAGACAAAACCAAAGGGCCCTGTAGGCCATTGTTTCATCCCCAGCAGGAGCAGATGAGAAGAAAGCTGCTGACTTCCAGAAAATGTTACCACTTGTGCAATGCTGTTCTATGAAAAGAAGAAAGAAAACAATTATTTAGCCGGGGGGGGGGGAGAGAGAGAGAGAGAGAGAGAGAGAGAGAGAGAGAATGCATTATGTAAAGTTATTATAGTTAATTACATCTTTGGATTGTAGGAAGATTATAACTGAGTTTGAGATGGTCAGATGACCTAAAATGTGTGTGTTCCCTTGGCCAATTAAGATGCTAGCTGATCCCTGACCTAAAATATGTGTGTTCCCCTCTTTATAATAACAATTAGCAACCAATGAAGATGGTAACCAGCCCTGGGCCTAAAGTGGGTCCCTGAGCCTTGAACAGCTGCCAACACCTGTGGGACTAGTGCTGATTTGTGTCCATACACAGAAACCTCTCCCCCTCAGCCCAAATGCTTGAAGCCTTCTGGTTTTCCCCAATATCATTATGTAATAAGTCAAGTTACTCAGCCACATTAATTGCCCTTGAGCCATTCTGAAGCATTAAGTGTTGCCATTCTTCAACTTTAGACAAAGTGGGAGTGACTAAATTGCCTTTGCCAAGGGATTTTTTAAAAATGTATTTATCTGTTTTTATTATATTTCTGTTTTGCCTTTCTTTTTCAAGAGACCAACTCAAGGCAGCTACTGAAGAAATATTAAATACAAATTAGTGAAAACATCGCAATGGGAAGGACATTTGCGGTCTCCCTCTGGCTGCTGACTGAGAAGTAGGCAGCAGTTGGGCCAGGCCGGAAAGGGCTACAGAATGGCGGGCCCCTACTGGATTTTGTCCCATTCCTAGTTGATACTGCCACATACAGATGCTCTCTATGCTTGCTTGCTTTCCTACAGGCCAGCTTTCTGGAAATTGCTTGGATTACCCCAGCATGGGATGGGTTCTATGCAGTGCCAGCAGAAGACACTGGTGGAGACTGGTATTTTCCACCTCCCTTTTCCAACAGCTGCCGCTGAGATTCCAAAAGGCAATGCTAATGGATGGGGAGGTCCACATGGATGAAAAGCCACACAGCACTCTAGGTCCTGTTGCTGTTAATTGTTAAGCGTGTGCTTAACTGGCATGGTTTAAATTAAAACTACCGCTTAAAAACTACTGTCTTTACTGAATCACATGTCCGTGACATTGTATTTTATTTTGGACATATGTATCTCAGAGCCAAATAATGGGGGCCTGTTGAATTCTGCAGGCCTGCCCATCCCACCACAAATACAGCTTGTCTATCAGGGAACACTGTTTGATAAGCAATTTTAGGATGGATTCAGTTCATAGAAAGAAGAAGAAGAGGAGGAGGAGATTGGATTTATACCCCACTCTTCACTCAGAGGAGACCCTACCCGGAGATTACCAACCCTATCCCAATACCATCTCCCATTTTGTTCTTAAGGATTCCTCAGTCCTCAGGAACAGTTTGGCAGGGTGCCAAGAAGTGACATCACACCTCTCCAGGAATAGCCAGAGACTCTGGTAAAACAATAGATTTTTCTGGCAATTCCTAGAGAGGACTGATATAACTTCTGGGTTTTTTTCTGGAAGTGATGTCATGCTATTGGCCTGGCAGCCATTTTTTGTTTCTCTGGGGATGGGGATCCATCACCCCCAGTGGAGGCTTGGTGGGCTGATGTTTGGTTTTTTGTCAGATGTCGCATTAGCATGTAGCCCAATGTATTTCCACCCCTTGCCCCATCCTGAAGCTCCAGTGGTCTCTGTCTTCAGCTGTTCAATGCTTAGAAGAAAAACTAAGCCAGAATGTAGTAACAGTCAAAGAGATGATTAAAAAAAAAAAGAAATTCTGTTGTAGATTCTGACATTGTAGGTTGTAAAACTGAAAAGGCTTTAGACTGGATTTATTGCTTTTTTGTAGAAAATTAATGTCCCCCTCATCAGGAGAGCATGGATTGTACCTTGGTGAAAAGCACATGCTTTGCATGCAGTAGGTGCTGGATTCTGTCCTTGACATCTGCAGTTCAACATGACAGGTGCTGGGAAAGCCTTTTTGTGTCTGAGGCCTTGGAGAATCCTGCCAACTGGAGGAGAACACTGAGCAAGGTGGACTCAGTGTAAGGCAGCAGTACATGTTCCTGCATATGCAGTATTTGAGACAAAGAAACACTTTAGGTAGCACCAGGGCTCTTTTTGTAGAAAAAGCCCAGCAGGAACTCATTAGCATAATAGGCCACACCCAACAGCAGAAATCAATTAGCATAACAGGCCACACCCCCAACAGCACAGCTCATTAGCCTATTAGACTGCACCCCGATGTTACCAAAAGTGTGGTCATCCAGCCACACCCACCTTTTGCTTCTTATTCTGTTTACCTTGTTTGTTGTCAAAACCCAGGGCTTTTTTGGAGCAGAAACTCCTTTGCATGTTAGGCCACACACCCCCTAATGTAGCCAATCCTAATGAGTTTCTGCTGTTGGGTGTGGCCTATTATGCTAATAAGTTCCTGCTAGGTGTGGCCTACTCTGGAGCCAGCCGGAACTCCATTCCTGTGCGTTCCTGCCAAAAAATAGCCCTGGGTGGCACTGAGTTTATTTAAAAATTAAAAGATGACCGGGAAAAAAGAAACCCAAGCACCATAAATACACTTTTCAGTCTGTCTCCAAGTACAAAAAATACACTGAGGAGTTATATTTCTACTTGCCATCAGCTAGCCAAATCAGATGTTAACAGAAACATTAACACAAAAGTACTTGTCCGTTTTGTCATTAACAAGGCCACATTAGCATCCTTTGAGCTAATATTCACCTAGGGGTATAGGTTTAGTCTGGGCAGGAAAGCCAGTTTCAGTACATTGTTCTATTGTTCTTCAAAGCGTTTCTTTGGACTGATGCAGTGAAGATGAGGGTCAAATTAGCCATTATTGTGGCGAATGCTTGGTCCAAACTCTGTGTTTGCCATGGATATAATGGGCAGTGGAGGGGGCAGTACTAGCAGAAAACATTCTTAACCTCTTCTTTACTCAGCAGTTCTCCCCTGTAAATATCCCACTGCAGCTGCTTTTCCTCCTCTGTAGCTAACTCAATTTTGGACCAGGGGGGACTATTAAAATGACCTAGGTATGGGGGTCAGATGTGTACTGTAGAACCTGACGTTGGTGGAAGGTTTGATTAAAGGAAAAGACAGACTGAGGAACCCTGCATTCCTCTCTTAATGTTTAGTCCCATTTCCCCTTCCCAAAGTACTTATTCCTTGTTAAAGCAGCTGCTTGATAGATAGTTTACAGCAGTTCCCAGGGTTATTCCGAGTATATGGCAGCAAATGCTTTCAGACAACCTCTCTGTGATGAACAAAAGCACCTGAAGCTCTTCTATAGAAAATTCTCCTGTGCAGCTGAATGCACAGTGGTATTAACAGGGAATTATTAATAGTGGTATTAAGTAGAACACTGAGAGGAGCTGTAACTCAATGGGTAAGGCACGTGCGTACTGAAGATCTTCACATGGTTCTTGGGCTGAGGTCCCCAGCTGAAAAGGATCTTGGGTAACAGGCATCTTCCTGAGGCACTGTGAGTAAGGACAAACGGCACTGGGCTTAGTGTAAGACAATATGGATGGTGGCTCAGGGAAGCTAGGGCTGTCAGCTCCTGGAGATCTGGGGGGTGGAGCCTGAGGAGGATAGGGTTTGGATATGGGATAGGGAAGAGACTTCAGTGGGGTTTAATGTCATAGAGTCCATCCTCCAAAGCAGTCATTTTCTTCAGGTGAACTGTCACCTGGAGATAAGTTGTAATAGTGAGAGAGTTCCAGCAATCACCTGGAAGTTGGCAACCCTAGGAAAGACTTTGTTCCAAAGTTCATAGCAGTAGTTCTGCCAGCTATACTAGGCATTACCTCCCCTCACCAGTGTCTTTCCTAATCCCTCCTTTTAAATAATTATATTTTGGTTTCGTAAGATTCCATGCGCTCCCATTGGCTGTAAAATGCCCTCCCTCAGCCATTGGCCCATCAGCCGCCACTCAAGAGTACTCGCGTGCCATTGGCCGGGTGCTGGGTCTGCTCTTTTCCCCACCCACTCCCCCTTCAGACAGATTTGCTGGCAGACCAGCTCTCTCTCCTGAGGAAGACAGTTCTTTTGACTCCTGTGAGGGACTGTCCGCTCAGTGGCTGTTGGTAGGCAACCAAGCTTGGTTCTGTGAGTAAAAAAACAAAGGACTTTCAGCATAACCCCCTCCCCCGCCCATAACCCCCTCCCCAATGGCCACTTTCCTGTCAGAATAAATGGAAAAAGGCTCTTTCTCCTACTTAGCTTCAGCATGGCTGGCTGGCTAACGAGGTGTGCCAGCGACCATCAGACCATTTTCTTCAACTCCCCACTGTGCGGCTGACTTTCCCCTAGGGTTGCCAATCTCCAGGTGGGACCTGGAGATCTCCCACTGTTACAATTCACCTCCAGATGACAGAGATCAGTTCCCTGGGAGAAAATGGTTGCTTTAGAGGGTAGACTCTATGGCATTATACCCTGCTGAGTCCTTCCACACACACCCCAAATGCTGCCCTCCACAGGATCCACCCCCCCAAAATCTCCAGGTATTTCCCCAATCACAGTTGGCACCTGTACTTTCTCCTCTGTCAGTAAAAGGCCCTTTCCACACCTATGTTGGCCTTTGGGAGAAAACTCATTGGACCCAGTCCTGATCAGGTTGCCAACTCCAGGTGTGCAATTCCTGGAGATTTGAGGGATGGAGCCTGGAGAGGGTGAGGTTTGAAGAGGGGTGGCACCTCAGACAGGTACGATGCCATAGACTCCACCCTCCAATCCAGCCATTCCCTGATGGGGAACCATTGTTGCCAATCTCCAGGTGGGGGCTGAAGATCACTCAAAATTACAACTGCTGTCTAGGAGGGAGGGAGAGAGTGAGTGTTGAGGAGGGGTGGGACCTCAGACAGGTACAATGCCATAGACTCCACCCTCCAAACCAGCCACTCCCTCCTGGGGAACCACTGTTACCAATCTTCGGGGTGGGCTGGAGATCATTCAAAATTACTACTGCTCTTCAGGTAGCAAAGATCAGTTCCTCTGGAGAAAATGGTGGACTCTGTCATTATACCCTGCTGAGATTGCCACAGCAAATTGTCACTGAGTGCCCAAAGCCGGGGCACTCTCCCAGAGCCTCTTTCTAGAGCCCGTTGTATTTATTTCCACAATGGGCCTTATTCCTAGTATAGAATATTGCTGATTTCTAATGTCTCTTTATACAAGATAGTTTCAGGTGGGTAACCATTTTGGTCTGCAATGGAAGGGCAAGATTTGAGTCCAGTAGTGCTTTAAAGACCAACAAAATTTTCAAGGTATAAGCTTTCAAAAGTAAAATGGAAGGAGCTTTGATTCTCAAAAGCTTATATTCTGGAAATCTTGTTAGTCTTTAAGGTACTATTGGCATCAAATCTTTCCCTTTTATACAAATCCTCCCATTCAGCTCCTTTCTGAAGAACTTTAATCTCTATAAGGGAGAAACCAATTTGGGGGGGGGGGCTTTACTCAATTCTGTCAACAAATAGATCCAATCACTCTAACTATATTCAGATCTCCTGGTTGCCTCCCATTCAGGCATCAGTAATCAGCCCAAGCTGTTTACTGGTTTTATTATCTTAAACTAGGCTTGAACTCTGAAGTCTCCACAGATTAAAAATATAACATCTTACAGTAACTCTGCCAACCAGTCCCATCCCAAACCAAACAACCACACTCAAAAGCCACAGTTCCCCCCCCAGTTGCTTTGTTTCATCGCCACACAGCTAAAAACGATCTTTTAAAAAATGACTCAAAAGCCAAAGAATTTGGCAGCTCTAGGTATAAAATAACTCCAGCGAATCAAAAGGAATAGCAGAGTTCAGCCCCCATGTAGTTTTACCATCTAACACAAGATTTGTTTTCTAGGGAATAATAATCAATTTCAGTCTTCTGTCCAGGCACACACACTGAGGACTGTGCTTGCACAGGCTGACCACTGGCGGTCTCCACCAGCATTCTGTTAGGGTTTCCCCTCTGGAGTGCATTAGCAGCCATTTCCCTGCCCAAACGGCCATGTGCTCTGGAGGGGGCACTCCTTTCCCTTAGTTAGTCTTTCACTGAACTGGCAGGTCATTCATCCAGCGTCACTGCAGGATTCCTGTAGTTTGAGCTGTGCTCTAAAAAAAGTATATAATTTTTTCACTGGGAACTTCTTGAGGTCATGTCTCAGAAAGTGCTTTTCAAGAAGTGTACCCGGTGTGGTACAAAAATGACAAGGTTGGACCAACACCCTGCCTCTTATGTTTGAGAGAGGGGCACAACATGGCTTCATATTTAAAGGCCAGTCTATGGGGAAAAGTGCTTTCAAGCTCTCAGGTCCTGGCAGCAAATCTATCTGCCTTGGTGCAGCAAAGTTGTAGCATGCCAACTTAAGTTTCTGGCAATGAATAGAGAAATGCCCATTTTTTTTCTTCTCACCTTGACACAGAGAGTACTCCATCTTTCTGTGTTATACCTCTGAGGATGCCAGTCACAGCTACTGGCGAAACATCAGGTCCTACAATGCCAAGACCACAGCCACACAATCCAGAAAATCTACAGCAACTAATGAACTCCGGCCATGAAAGCCTTCGACAACAATAGAGAAATCATTGGGTCCCCCCTCAGTTGCATCAGTACCTTCAGTTCCATTCATGGAACTGATGTGGCTCTAATCGTGTTCACCTGACCAATCTCTTTCACATTGTTCCTCTGAACAGCAACCTAAAAAGACCAAGGTGAAAACAAAACATAAGGAGAAACACTGCTTGGTTCTGGAAAAAATACTAGGTTTCAAAGGTTTCCATTCTGGTTCCAAAGGCCTCATCCATGTTGGTTCCATGGAGAGCAGGAGGAGCTGGCTCCACTGTGGACCCCATCTATTCAGACATTATATCCCATGCAGTCTTTCTCTGAGGATGAATTGGAGCGGGAACATGAAGCCGTGTTGGTTCCACCTTCATCAAGTTTGTCAGATCTGACTTGTGCGATGCCATGGCAATTTCCACTGCCACCTCCACCATGGCAGCAGTACCCTTTTTATTTTCCTTCTCCTTAGGAATGGGGCAACTACCCCATGTAATTGGGAGAATGTCTGCTCTGGAGAATGTCTGCTCCAGCTCCAGCATGGTTCCCATCTGGTTCTATACATTGTGAATTATGGTGCCATAATGGGAGGTTACCAACTTTTTAAATGGGAGAAGATATTGCCCTACATCGATCTCCTCCCCAATGATAAAAAACAGCTGGCTAAGTTACTCCAGATGGAAGCCCTGCTCCTCTCAATAAATTAATGCAGGGAGGCATGCGACTGATTCCTCTACCAGACCTATGGCATCAACCATTGTATTGCACAGACACACATGGCTAAGAGCAACTGCACTACCTGTTAAGATGCGACAAAAGATTGAAACATTTGAGGGCTCCACCTTGTTCTCATCCAAAACACACAACGTTCTGTCTCAAACCAGCTGCTTTGGCCTCACTCAAGGACCTGCCTCTTCCTACAAATCTAAGTATCCTTACGGGTGCCAACAGCAGACAATCTATCTGAGGCAGCAGCATGCTCACCACTCCTGGCCATGCCAAGCACACTATCCATCACAGAGGATCTTCTTCGTGGTCTCTGTGCACCACACCTATGGGAACTAGTGCACCTACGCTGATCCAATCGGTGTTGTACAAAGCTCAAATCAGGATTTTCGCACCTCCACCCTGAGCATGCGCAGGAACCCTGACTCTGTATCCTGTGCCCAGGGGAGACTCACCGCCCTGAGACTTGTCAGCATTGTGCAAAGTTCTCCAATCAAACCTGTAAAAACAGAGTGGCAAGGCTCCAGATCGCTCTCTGGGAATCTGTGTTAGCTCCTCCACCATCGGGGAAGATGTTGTCCGATACTCGTCCAGGGGCTCAGTCAACAGTACTGCCATCAACATTGGCTGTGGGGTTGACACCAGTGGCATCGCATAGTCATAAGTCGGCATCGGACATCAGCCCTGCACCTTCTAAGCATCCGGCATTGAAAGTGACTTTGTCAGCATGCACGCCAGCTGAGAAGAAGAAAAAAGATAAGCCGGAGAAAGAGAAGCTGCATAAGTCTTCTCTCAAAACCACCCATAAGTCTCACAAGCTGAGCAGTGTAGTGGTGTCGAAGGGCTCTGCAATGCCCCTGTCTCACTGGGCGCAACCTGACACTGAGCATCCTCCAGCACCGGAGCTGCCTATTGTACAGAACGTAAGAACATAAGAACATAAGAGAAGCCAATGTTGAATCAGGCCAATGGTCCATCTAGTCCAACACTCTGTCACACAACGGCCAAAATATACCAGGTGCCATCAGGAGGTCCAGCAGTGGAGCCAGGACACTAGAAGGCCTCCCACTGCTGCCCCCTCCAGCACCAAGAATAGAGTGCATCACCTGCCCCAAACTGAGAGTTCCCATCTATACCCTGTGGCTAATAGCCACTGATGGACTTCTCTCCATATGTTTATCTAATTCCCTCTTGAAACTGTCCATGCTTGTAGCTGCCACCACCTCCTGTGGCAGTGAATTCCATATGTTAATCACTCTTTGGGTGAAGAAGTACAGCCTGTACCACCCGTCAAGCTCCTGGACTCTCTCATTAGACAGCTGGACTCCCCGGTGTTGGAGACCGGTCTTAACAACAGGTCTGTATTGGGATTGACCTCAGATGTTGAAGAGGTGGTCCTGCACAAGTACCCTTGTTGAGACCGCTTGCCATCAGCTTCTTCCTGGGGCAGCGACAGGTTGGCGCTGGATCAGGAATACCCACCACGTCCTAGATCCAGGTCGCCTGTGCATGCGGGGCCTCTCCATTGATGGGACGAATACCAAGGCCATCAATACTCAGTGGGCAGGTTTTCTCGCTCCCCTCAATGGGGGTCTAGATGACACTCCCCTACTTACCTGCCACCACCTTGGGACCATCGACATCATATGCCTTACTGGTTTAGCTCCTACCCGATGTCAACTTCTATGCCCTGGCTAACGCAGATGAGACCAATGGAAGGGGAACATGGTTCCCACTGCTCCTATTCATCCCAACGTAGATCCAAGCCCTCCGCATCACTTTCGAGGCCTCCAGAGGAGATCTAGCATCCGTCCTTGCCAACGCACATACAAATAAGCCCGCCGGTACAGACTGCTCCGATATTGGATGTGGACAGCAAACCACCTGACCCAGTTCTGCCACCCGGGGAGGTCTCCCCTTCTGGATCCTTCAGTTTGGAGTCTGATGTGGAGGGGTCGGATGCAGCCACCTATCATGACGATCCAGCCTTGAAGCCAACAGTGTCTGACGACCTTCCGATATCACCATTGGAAGACCTCTCCTCGTATGGAGATCTCATTAAATGAATGGTGCACTCTTTGGGACTCTTGATTGTTCAACCACAATCATCGGTATCGGATGCTGTATTCGATGTGGTGCAACTAACTTTGACAGTGATTGCACTCCCGATGTTGGTGGTACTTCTACAGGCTGTGAAGGCACCGTAGGACAAACCATTCTCAGCCCATGTGTCATTTAGATGCCTTGACCAGATATACAAGGTTCAGGAAGCTGGGGCTGAGTTTCTACACATCCATCCGAGACTGAATTCGATGGTGGTGGCCTCATCGGCAAGGAGCAAACGTACCATCAGACAAGGAAAGTAAAAAGCTGGATTTGTTTGGACGCCGATTTTTCTCTGCAGGAGCTTTGGGGATAAAACCTTCTAATTATCTTGCATGCATGAGCCGATACCAGTATGTGCTTTGGGAGTTTCAGAGGACAAGCATCAAGAGGCCAGGAAGCTGCAGAAAGAGGGCTTACTCCAGTCCAAGCAACTTATTAATTCATCTAAGCATGTGTTAGACACATTCTCTAAAACTATGTCATCTGCTGTTGCCCTATGTCGGCACTCTTGGCTTAAAACCACCTCTTTACTGGCCGACACTAGGGTCTATATAGAGGACTTACCTTTTGATGGTCAGAGTCTCTTCCATGCATCCATGGATTCTGCGCTGCAGGATATGGACAAGAGCATTAAGGCTTCCAGATCACTAGGAGCAATTTCATCCTCGCTCCTGGTCCCGCTATAACTCTAGATGTCATTACAACTAGCCATCTCCAGAGGGCAGCTGGAAGCCCCGTCAGTCTCCTTCTGGGAATAGACAACAGTACCAGCCAAAACAGAAATATAACTCTGGACAACAGAGCTAAACGGCCTAAGCAGGCCAAATAGAGTCTTTGACTCCCTTCGAGCTATCTCATCGGACACTATGCGTCTTTCCCCGTACCTCCATGTCTGGAACAATATCACCACAGATCAATGGGTGTTGTCCATGTTAACCCATGGTTACTCAATCGAGTTCCTAGCTTTTCTTCAGTTGCCGGTGTTTGTGGCCACTTCTCCAACTCCATTCCTTCTTGAAGAAGTATCCATTCTTCTCGTGAAGTATGCCATAGAACCCGTGCCTCCAGACCAACTAGGGTACGGATACTACTCCCGGTAATTTGCAATTCCCAAAAGAGACAGGGGTCAGAGACCAATTTTAGATCTCAGAGGCCTCAATGTCTTCATACAATATCGCAAGTTCAAGATGACGTCTCTACACATCATTCTGCCCCTCTTATCCAAGGAGACCTGGATGGCCACACTCGACCTGCAAGATGCTTACTTCCATTTAAACATCCATCCAGCCCATCGGAAGTATCTGTGTTTTGCGATAGGGTGCAACCACTACCAATACAAGTGTCTACCTTTTGGCCTCAGCACGGCACCTCGGGTCTTTACCAAAACTATGGTAGTGGTGGTAGCTCATCTTCGTCTCTGTGGGGTCATAATATTCCCATATATAGACGACTGGCTCCTGGTGGTGTCTTCCCCAACTCTTCTGATTAATCATATCTCTCTTTCCTTGATTGTCCTGCACTTCCTCGGCCTTCAGGTGAATCGAAAAAAGTCTCATCTGGAACCTGTGCAAAAGGTGCAGTTCATTGGAGCCATATTAGACTCAACAGTCTGCAAGGCTTACCTCCCAATAGACAGGGTTCAGAATCTTGTGACTCTCGCAGAGAAGGTGCAGATTCGTGAAATCTTCACGGCGCATCAAATCCAGCATCTGTTGGGATTAATGGCAGCCACTATGGCAGTCCTCCATTTTGGCAAGCTTCGGATGAGGCCGCTACAACTATGGTTCATCAGGCACTTCAAACCCATGAGAATGAAACAGTCGGTGCATCTTGCTCCATCGAGGGAAGTTCGAAGTTCCCTTCTGTGGTGGACACGGCCAGCCAACCTGCTGCAGGGTGCTCCTTTTCATCCCCCTACACCTCGGTACACGCTTCTCTTTGGGGTTGGGGAGCACACCTCAACGGCCTCTCAGTGGGCCACAGGTGGGACATTTAAATGGCAGCCAACCACATAAACTTCCTGGAACTCTTGGTGATCAAACTCACTCTCCACTGCTTCCATCCCATTCTAGCCAGCAACTGTGTGTCCATTCTGACAGACAACACAACTGCACGCAGTTATGTCAATCGTCAGGGTGGAACAGTATCCCACAGTCTCTGCCGTCTAGCTGTGAACCTCTGGAATTGGTGCATTGCCTCAGACATCTTCCCAATCGAGTCATATATTCCAGGGGTCGCAAATGTGCAAGCTGACCTACTCAGCAGGGGGCTTGCTCACCACCATGATTGGAGCCTGAATTGGAGATACTTATGCTCAGTGTTCAGGAAATGGGCACACCTCACATAGATGTCTTTGCAACATGTCAGAACACAAAGTGCAGCCTCTTTTGCTGCAGAGGGGGTCAGGACCTGCAGGCCTTAGGAGACCCTTTACCTGTGGGAGGGCAGGTTCCTTTACATCCTCCCTCCTCTACCTCTCCTCCTGAGGGTCATCCAGAGATTGACAAGGCTCCGCACATGAAGCATCCCAGTTGCCCCTTGGTGGCCAAGGCAGCCCTGGTTCGCCATGCTGCTCTCTATGTCCCGGGGTCACGTATACCACTTTCCACCAGCACCGGATCTACTCCTGGCAGAGAAAGGTGCGTTTCTTTTCCATGATGTGCACAAGCTCAAGTTAATGGCTTGTCTTGTGGACACACTACAATTTCCTCTCAAGTCACTAGGGTCTTGCTAAATGCCAGAAAGGACTCTACTCGACTATCCTATGATAGGAAATGGTCAAAAATTTTGGCTTATCTGGACTTCTTACTTGCCTTAGCTGAGCAGGGCCTGTCACATTCTTTGATCAGGGTGTACCTCTTGGCCATTTCTGCCTATCACATTGGTTTTGAAGGTTGGTTTTTTTCTCACTGTACTTCTAAGAGATTTTTAAAGGGTCTTCTTCGTTTATATCTGCCTGTTCGCACGCCATTACCCCGTGGGACTTGCCACTAGTACTTCACCAACTTATGGGGAAACCCTTTGAGCCAATGGCGACTTGTGACATAAAGCATGTGGCATGGAAGACTGCCTTTTTAGTGGCCATTACCTCGGCCAGGAGAATTGGAGAGCTTGTGGCTCTTCGTCACGACCCTCCATACTTGGTCTTCCTCCTGAACGGGGTGAGGCTGGTTCCAGATGTTGCCTTCCTTCCCAAGGTGGTGCCAGATTTTCACCTTAGGTCAGAGCTTCTTCTGCCAGACTTTTTTCCTTCCTTGAAGGATGATGAACAACATCGGCTTCATGCATTAGATGTCAATCACGAAGCACTTTATTAATGTTAATTGGTTGTTTTTACTTTGATTTTAATGTTTTAATTCTGGCACTTGGTGCCCTTGTTGTGAGCCGCCCTGAGCCTGCGGAGGTATAGAAATGCAAGAAACAAAGAAATAAGCATGCATTGTTGTTCTATCTTAATAGGACGTGCTCAACTAGAAAGGACAACCACCTGTTTGTCTCCTATTCTAGTGGCTCCATAGAGTTGAAGATTTCTGCTCAACGGCTTTCGAAGTGGATAGTTGGGACGATTAAATTGTGCTATCTCTTGGCTAAATGTCCTCTTCTGCTATCCTTGAGAGCTCATTCCATGAGGTCTGTGGCTATGTCTACAGCCTTCTTGAAGGGTGCTTCTTTGTCAGAGATCTGCAAGGCTGCGACATGGTCTACTCTAACCCATTCATCAAGCATTATTCCATTGAAGTTTGTGAGCAACATAGAGTGGACCTTGGTTGCTTGATCCTCTCATCGGCAGTGCACTGAATGCACGACAGCACCCACCTCCAGGTGAGCTACTGCTTTTTAATCTCCCATAGGTGTGATGCACAGAGACCATGAAGAAGATAAACAGGTTGCTTACCTGGAACTGATGATCTTCGAGTGGTCATCTGTGCAGTCACACCACCCGCCCTTCCTTCCCCGCTGCTGTCGTTTTCGGTATTGGTTCTGTGATCATTTTTGTGACAGCAATCAGATGGGATGTCCATGCCCCACCCCCTTTGGGCATGCACATTCGGGGTTCCCGCACACGCTCAGGGTGGAGGCACAAAAATCCCGATCTGAGCTTTGTACAACACCGATTGGATCAGCGCAGGTGCACTAGATGCCATAGGTGCGACTACACAGATGACTACTCGAAGATCATCAGTTACAGGTAAGCAACCTGTTTTTCTTCACAAACTCCCAACTTCAACCAAGGCATAGACCCACTCACAGGTCAAGGACCTTGGGACAGCACCAGCTCGGACCCACAGCAGCCCAGGATTCCTAGCAGCTGCTGTCGATTTTTTGGACAGCCTATCTGTATTTTTTGATAAACGGGAGGCAGTTACCTCTGACTTCTGAGATCCAGGTGGGATACAGGCTAGATACCCCCTTTGCAGTCCTCTGAAGGGACTACTAATAATACCATGCCTGAGCTTGAGAGTGAATTGTTCGCCCTCTTGTGTAAGGGAACGGTGCAGAGAGTACCCAGTGAGGGTTTCTCTCTAGGATTCTTTTCTGGACTTTTGTTTGTTATTTGGGCTCCTCTAAAAGGAAGGCAGCCACTTCTCAAACCATATCTAGGTGGATAGTCTCTGCTATCAGGATCTGCTATCAACAGGCCAAGCTACCCTGCCGTCATGGCATTTGTGCTCATTCCATATGGTTGCAAGCAATGTCTGTAGTCTTTCATTGTGGAATGCCACTCACAGACATCTGTAGGGCAGCCATGTGGTCATCCACTGACACGTTCATTAAGCACTGTTCTGGTGACATGAATGCAAGAAGAGATATGTCAGTGGGCAAGGTGGTTTTGCATTCATTGTCCCAGTGAGAGCATCACACCCACCTCCATGGTGAGTAGCTTGCTATCCTCCCAGTGTGGATCTGCAGAGAAGATTGAAGATGAAAACAGTGTTGCATTTACCTGTAATTGTTGTTCATTGAGTTGCCTTCTGTGTAGGCACACATTCTCTCCTTTTTGCCCTGCTGTGAGCTCTCCTTTTCAAGCTTCTGCTCATGGCAGCTCAGGAGAACTGAGGGAAAGAGGAGAACCCCCTTTAGAGCACATGGCTGTTTAGGTGGGAAAACAACTGCTAATGTGCTCTGAAGGGGAGGGGCTCCCCAAGACTCTTCCCCCCCCCTAAGAGAATGCTGGTAGAGACTTCCGGTGGCCAGCCTGTGCAAGCGCAGTCCCCAATGTGTGCCTGCACAGAAGACAACTTGATGAACAATAGTTACAGGTAAGGGCAACACTTGTTTTATATGACACAATTTTATGTTTGAAGCTTCTGTACTGCTTCTTCTAGGAATATAATCCATCGCCTGAGGAGTATTAGGGAGTTGTATCCAGTGTTCCCATCAAGACGGTGGTGATGCTTTGGCTGCTGCCGATTTACCTCCCTCTCCTTTTAATCTTCTGCAGTGTTCAGAAGAGGTTAACAAGCTCTGGCTTTACTCTTCAGGAGGCAGAAAGACAAGATATTAAGACACCAGCAGCAATTTTTGTAATATTTGCTACAAATTTGACAGAATTGTGAGAAAAGTTAGACAAAGAAACTTTGTCTGGCAAAGAATAATTAACTTCTCATCTGCTTTTACTGAATTGCATCACTCAGAAAATCTTCCCTCTGTATAATAATTTAGGGAACATTTTGGTTCCTTCTCTACATTACTAATACTACAAGTGGGATGAATGGAGTCAAGGATAATTGCTCAGAAAGCAAGTGCCACCTTCACCCTGCTTCCTCCCTTCCTCCCTTCCTCCTTCCTTCCTTCCTCCCTCCCTCCCTCCCTTCCTTCCTTCCTTCCTTCCTTCCTTCCTTCCTTCCTTCCTTCCTGACACTCCATAGAGAGGTCATCTCCTGCAGCCCTAGATCAAAAAGCTGTAGAGGTAGTTTGTCTTTTACAGAACTCACCTTACTGCTTTTAGCTTCTCACAGCTGTGGACTCACAATAAAGGAACAGTAATCAGGTAATTTTGACAGCATAGGCAGGAAGTAAATGCAGCTCTCTTGGACTCTTGTAGCCTTATATGGCTGTGTGCAAGCACACTAACAAATTTGTAGATCACTTGTATTTCTTCCATATGCACATAACATGCATGTTTAAATCCTGAGACTGCCAAAAGTAATTCGTCTAAGGCTGGCTTTATTTTCTTGTAATTTGTCTTCTGTTTTATTGTTGGCTACATGAAGACTGATCTGGCACTTTTCACCCTGCAGAGAGAGAACAAGATTTCAGATCAAGCAGCAACAAGCAGGCAAACAGTCAGAACATTGGGCCCAGATCCATTTAATGGCCTGTTCACCCTAGGGTTGCCAGCCCCCAGGCCTAGGCAGTAGTTCCCCTGCTTCTGGGGGGTCCAATCTGCCACCGGCCAGCTGGCCAGCAGGGAAACCCTGCCTCCAACCCCACCCCCCAGCCACGGCCACCCCTCTCCCTCCCATCTTGCAGAGATTTAAAGGGCTTGAGCTGATTGGAGGGGAGCACATGGCCCGCTGATCAGCTGGAGGGCCCTTGAAATCTTTCAGCAGGAAGGGAGAAGGGCTGTCGCTGGCTGCAGCTCCACTCGCAAAAAGACCCTTTAAAGGGTCTTTTTGCAAGCGAGGTGGGGGGGTGCGTCACACACAGGGCTGATTTCCCAGCTGCGATTTGCCATTTGGGATTCATGCCCATGCTCACACCCTGAACTCCAAGTGGTGAATTGTCAGTGGGGTATCAGCCCCGCATGTGCCACAGCCCCTACCCTGCTTGTGAGTGGAGCTGCAGCTGGCAACAGACTCTCTCCCTCCATGCTGAAAGATTTAAAGGGCCTTCCTGCAGATGAGCAGGATGTGCTCCCCAGCTGAAGCCCTTTAAATCTCTTCAGAAGAGGTGGCCGCAGCTTGAGGGTGGAGCTTGGGGTTCCCTGCCCACCCCCGGAACACTCCCCAAATCCCCCCGCTAGAGCGACAAGGAGACCTGGCAACCCTAGTTCACCCACCAGCTCTAGGTTGGGAAATGCCTGGAGATTTGTGGGCACAGTCTGGAGAAGGTGGAGGGAGCTCAGCAAGAATGTGATGCCACAGAGTATATTCCACCAGCTGTCCTGTTCTCCAGGGGAACTGATCTCTGTTGTCAAGAGATCAGTTGTAATTCTGGGAGAACTACAGGCTCCAGCTGGAGATTGGCAACCCTGGATCATGTTGTATTCTTGCTTAAGCGATGAGTCTATGGAAGCAATAAGGATAAACAGAGAGATCTTATTGTATAGATGTGCCCTTGAAACCTGAATGAAGATCCATCACTGGCGGTGTTCAAGTGCTAGGGTCTAAGAAGGTCATTCTGAATGTCTTTGGAGCCCCAGTTAACCTCTTGGATAAAAATAAGCAGGTAGATTAAATGTAGGAATGAAAAGATGCTGGGCACCATAACACAAGCAGTAGTGCTAGGGTTCAAACTAGTACATTTCTACAATGTTAAAAATGGTAGGGTTGTTGTATTCTAATCTATGGGCATATCACTTGGTGGGGCTTGTAAACACATAGAATAGCTGGGTACCTTAGCTGAAAAGTGTCTTCTGTTGGCTCCACCCTTTTGTGCCTCAGCTCTGTCCCTGAGCATATGGTCTCCCTCTTGATCTACAGGTCCCTTCTGACAACTGGAGGGGAATGAGGGCGGTGTGTTACCAGGAGAAAGAGGAAGTCCCAGGCAATGGAAGTGACATAAGAATGCTGTGATGTCACTGTGCCACTCTGGTATTTGGGCAGAAACTCTATGGTAAAAATGGCCTCTATCATAATAGAGTTTTTGCCCAAGTACCAGAGCGTTGCCTGGACATCACTGGCATGATGATGTCACTTCCTGGGCAATGCCAGCAATGTGGCCTGGACTTTCCTCTTTCTTCTGGTAAGTCCACCTGCCAGTCAGCTGATCGGCAGTGGGGGGCGGGGCCTGGCACCAGGGGACCCCTGCCTCCACCAAGGGGGGCTGGCAACCCTATCTGCAGGCCATTTCCCTGGATGGAGTGGGTCATGGCCCTCTTATGAGATTTGTCCCTGGAAGGGCCTTGCTTCTTGCCAGATTTGTGCCTTAAAAAAATTGGCAACCCTAGCCATAGGCCTTTGTCTGCAAAACAGGGATAATCATGCTGACCTAAAATGTTGCTGTAAATATTACTAAAATTATATGTCAAATACTTTGAACTCTAAAAACTCTGTCTTATATCAGTGAATGCATGAAGATGCAATTTCCTTTATCTTTATGATATACTAGATTGAACTTCTCATTGCCCCATATAACTGGTATCCTTTAGTCTAAACTCCCCCTGGTCAGTGGGAGTGCATATTACCTCTGACTGAAATACCTGTGGGGCAGCAGCCTCATTCTGTTCTGTCTGATATATGCTTTGTACATTATCAAGTGATCAGAAGAGAAGCAAAACAGGTATTACAAGTGACAAAACAAACTTCCCTCACGCATAGGTTCTTGGCAAACATACCCTGGACTCAAGGGCTAAGAGACCCACTTATACAGTAAGCATTTCAGTGTAACATGTATCTTATATCTTGGACTGCCAGCTCTGGGCTAGGAATTTCATGGAGATTTGCAGGTGGAATCTGCAGAGGGAAAGTACCACGGATCATAATAATGTCATAGAGTCAACCCTCCAAAGCAGCCATTTTCTCCAGGAAAACTGATCTCTATAGTCTGGAGATCAATTGTAATTCTGAGAGATCTCCAGCCCTCACCTGGAGGTTGGCAATCTTATTTATATCACCTTCTGAACCTGCCCCCAGTGGACAGCTCAAACAATCTGGACAATAAGGCTGGGTACAGAAGGGGTAGATGTTTCTACGAACGTGACAGAATCCCTACATTTGCAGAAAAATCCCAAACCATTTTTGATTGCGTGATTTAAAATTGCTCCCCAAGCATAAAATGCCATCTGAGAGCCTGAAAAATCTCATGAAATCATGGCTATCATTGTGGGGTTGCATATAATTCCTGGCAGGACAGGAGAGGGGGCTTTCAGCCTTGGAAGGCAGTGAAACCAGCAACTGAGCAGGGAAAAGGGAATGAACTGGGGGGGGGGCTGACAGAGGGTTGACGGGATTTCCCTTTCCCACCAGTCTAATGGATTCCCACTTGGTTTATCACAATAACCGTTGGTATTTGGCTAAGACAGGCCTATGCAACCTATAGCCCACCAAGATGAATGTAGCCCACCACTATGTACTGTGTCACCAGACACATACTCGACAGTCACAACCTACTAGTCCCCACCAGTTAGTAAAACAGGAGATTTTTCAAATCTCTGGTAGACCATTGTACATATGTCCAGCATGCACTAACATTCTGCCACTGACCTGTGGTCAGCAACCAGCAGAGCTGGGGGATGAGGTTTGGACAGGAGAAGTGGCATCCCTTTCCTTAAATACTGCTCAGCTAGACCTGTGGCTCCCAGAGACATGGCGGGTGATTCTGAGGAGGAATATGTAGCTGGGGTAAAGGTAAAGGTTCCCTTGCTCGAAAGCCAGTCGAATCCGACTCTAGGGTTGCGGTGCTCATCTCCGTTTCCAAGCCGAAGAGCCAGCGCTGTCCGAAGACATTTCCGTGGTCATGTGGCCGGCATGACTAAACACCAAGGCGCACGGAACGCTGTTACCTTCCCACCAAAGTGGTACCTATTTATCTACTTGCAATTTCTTGCTTTCGAACTGCTAAGTTGGCAGGAGCTGGAACTAGAGACGGGAGCTCACTCCGTCTTGCAGCACCCGGGTCTCGAACTGCTGAACTACTGACCTTCCACAGCCTGCAGTTCAGTGTCTTAACCACTTGAGCCACCGCAGCTCCTTCCAGAGACATTGTGGGTGATTCTGAGGAGGAATATGTAGCTGGGGATAGCATAATAAATGCTGTCCAGAGAACATTCATTCTGAGTTTTCCTGGTTCTTGTCTTTGCAGTCTTTACCTTCTAGTGTTGTAAAATTTTGTGTGAGGTGGACATTAGCAAGAAACAGTTTGCAAAAATCCCCTAGAGGGAATGCAGAGAAACGGAAAGAATGATAAGCAGCAGATAGGAAAAGAGACCCCCCCCCGCCAAGCAATGACCTCACAGCTAACCAGCACCACTAGCTTGATATCCATTCCAGAATGCTGCTTAACTGCAAATACTCATCCAGAGACATCAATAAAACAGGTCTAAGAATTGTTTTTCAAATATAACCTTTTGAAAAGTTGAGAAATGTAAAGGGCTGTAGAGCTAGTCTTGCTACTTTTTGAACTTTTGAAACCAGTGATAGTAGATTTAAGGAATGAATGCACACTAACCAAGGACATCCCCCCCTTATTTACAAAACTGAAGTTCATAAACAGGCATGGTCATGATTGGGGTCATAAGGACTAGCATCTCACACAGCTATATTCTACCCAGCAGTTAACAGTTGGGAAAAGAATTGCTGTTCCTCTGAGGCAGAGTACAGCACAGCAAAATGTCGACAAGAGTGGGACAACTGGAACAACCTGAGAGAAAATGTCCTACAACAAATGGATGACAATTATGCATTTAATACATAGCATGCTGATTGTCTGTTGCGTATGTTGTGAGAGTCCTCTTAGGCTATGCTGTGATAAGCTCTTTTATCAATTCTAGTTCATTGCTAATCAGTCAGTCCCACAAATTCCAGCTAGATTTCTCCCAAGGTCAAACTGTGGAATAATGTCAGTCCATAGCACATGGGATCTACTTTTACATTTTCACCCTATAAGTATTTTACCTCTCTCCTTCTGTCTCTCACTCCCTTTCTTTACCTGTTTTAAAAACAATGAATCAACAACATAAAGCACTGTAATAGTGTCACTGGTGAAACATGATATTATCATGAGTTAAAACGCACCAACTAAAGACCAGTGTTGAGGCCAGATTTTAAATGATGCAGGGTGTGAAAAAAAAATTGTCCTTCCTCTATGGAATTCTACATGACCAGCATCACGGTTAAATAAGTTGCCTATTCCTCTGCCTAGAGTGTGCACTCAAGGTATGGTTCCATGTGTGCTTACATGTAGGGGCCAGTGATGAGATATAAACATTGTATCAGCCATCTACATCCCTACACAAGTAAGATGGTTTTCTTTTTTTATATACATCTAGTATCACTTTTTAATTTGCAGAATCTACTTCTTTTCATAATTACATTATGTCTTACATTGTTCTGAAGGATCAGTCATTATGGGACAACATAACTAATTATTTTCCTTTTAGTATCCTTTGTTGTGTTCTAGGGTTTATTCCTATGCTGTTTGAATTACCCTCTAGTATCCTAGTTCTCTCATTCTGTTGGTTGTCTAATAAAGACCACCCACTGGTCCTGAAGCCACCTAAAGTAACCAATTACAGGGCTCTGCTTAGGTCCACTCAGACCTTGTGTATATAGTTACATTGTATATAGTTTACTGTTGAAATTATATAAGTTTGAGTGCCACTCTTTGCAGAGAAGTCCTGAGCTGAGCAAGGTTCTGAATAAAACCTTCTTCGTTTGACCATTGTTTCCTGACGCAATACCTAAAATTGGCGATAAGGATGGGATCCCAGAACTAACTCTCTGCCTGCCCATGCTGAATTACTAGGGCGCCTAGAGCTAAATTACTACGGGCGTGGCAACCAAGGGCCATATCAAACCATTTGACCCCAAGGTTGGGAATTAGGAATCCTACCTCGACCATTTTGAATGCTTCCTTATAGCAAACAGTATTGAAGGAGATGATGTCCGCCACGCCACTCTCTTGAGTACCTGCAGCCAGGAAGTGTTTGACATTGCTTGGAACTTAGTGGCTCCGTCCAAACTAATGGGGACGCCTCTCAACACGATCAAAATGAAGCTCAATGAGTATTTCAAGCCTAAGACATCTGCCACTGTACATCGATGTGTGTTCCACCAATGAAGCCAAAAGGAGGGTGAGTCTGTCACCGACTACATCACCACACTAAGAAGGATAGCTTGTGACTGCAAGTTTCCAAACCTTGATTCCATCCTGATGGATCGTTTGCTCTGTGGCCTCAGTGATGACAGCATCAGGTGAGTGCTTCTATTGAAACCAGAGCTCACGTATAAAACCGCACTCGAAGAGGCACTGAGAGTGGAAGCCGCCAACATTTCCCTCCGCGAGCTGAAATCAGGCGCGCAGAGTCACACGCCATGTCGCACTGATGCAGTCTACTACAACTCCACCACTGACTCATCTGATGACCAGTCAGAATCATCGGATGACCGAGTCTACAGAACTGGAGCCAACCAGAAGCCACGCTGTTCTTGAAAAAACCCGCAAAGGGAAGTATGTGCTGGTTGCGGTGGCGCACATGCTCATAAAGACTGTCAATTCCGCAACGCCATCTGCCGTGCATGTGGAAAAATGGGCCACCTTGCCAAAGCCTGCTGCTCATCACAAGGTCCTTCTGCACCTGAAGTAGTCCGTCGTCCAACAAGAGTTTCCAGCAAATCTCACCATTCGTCTCATTTTCTGTCCTCTCAGTTGTTCCATCAAAGGTGGAACTTCAACAATGAAGAAAGCATATCAGAAGACTACACCAATCGCCTGTACATACACCAAAGTTTGCACACTTGTCCCAAGATCAAGGCTACAGTCATCACTGAAGGTCGCGCTTGTCAAATGGAGGTAAATTCTGGTTCCACGGCAGGCCCGTAGCCAGGATTTTGTAATTCAGGGGGCCTTTAAATAAGTCAGGGGGCACTGACATCACAAAATAAAAAATGAAATAAAAATAAAATTTTAAAAACTCACTTTTGCAGCATTCCACTCTGCATGCCTACATGGAGAAGCGAGCCACACTTGGAGACGGGGAAGGGGCAGTGGTGGGGAGTCCTCCAGGTAGCCCAGAGAGTTGGGGGTCCTCTGGGTGGCCCAGAGAACCGGGGGGGATCTGGCAGGAAGTCAGGGGGCTTGGCAGGAAGTCAGGGGGCCAGGCTCAAAAATGCCCCACTGTAGCTACGGGCCTGTTCCACGGTGTCAATTGTCTCGTGGAACACATTCTAACAAGTCTATCCTCATTTTCCTGCATGCCGTCTTCAGAAGTGCAATCTGCAGCTTTTCGAGTTCCAAAGAAACCGAGTTCCTTTCGTCGGTATCACCCTCGTCCAAGTCAAGTACAAACAATTCAACGGTTGCCTTAATTTGCTCATTGTAGAAGGTCGCCACACAAGTCTTATTGGTCTGGACTGGTTCACCACCCTTGGCATCGACATTGTTGGCGTCAACAGAGCCAGTCAGATGGGGGCTGCCAAGTTTGTGGACAAGTTCCCTGATGTTTTCAGCTCAGAACTTGGCTGTTACAATGGTCCACCTGTCTCCTTCACCGTAAATCCTGTCGTCCAACCCTTATGCCTTAAACCACGGTGAGCATCTTCTGCTATTCGGCCTCCACCTGTCTCTTTCACCTTGAATCCTGTCGTCCAACCCTTATACCTCCAGCCACAGTGAGCATCTTCCACTATTCAGCTTCACATTATCAAAGAAATTGACAAGCTACTGGACAGCCTCACCAACTTCCTGCTCCATCAGCAATCTGTGCCTCACTCAGCCACGGGAAAGACTCCAGCAGAGCTCCTCATGGGATGCTGACCACCCATCTGAGCTGCTTCCACCCATCTGAGCTGCATCCACCCGGACCTTGCACCAGACACCAGCCGTGACCCCATCGCCTCCGGGAGAACGAAGTCCTTTGCTCTGGGCGATGCTGTCCATGTCCGGAACTATAGGGAAGGTCCACACTGGGTTCCAGCTATCGTCCTTCATGCGACTGAACCCATCTCGTATGAGGTGCAGGACGAGGCAGGGCAGGTCCACCGCCATCACCTGGCCCAGCTCCAACATCATTGGCTGGCCCAAGGGGAAACTTTGCAATGCACTCCAGTTCCTGATGACCTGTTACAACGCTCCCCCGTTCCTGTTTCCTGTCCGGGAGATCTCCTGTCCCAGCGCATTGTCGGTGCTCAGGAGACGTGTCCCTCAGAAGACCTGCGGCTGCCACATCTGGCCTGGGAGGATGATGAGCCATGAGAAGAGCTGTTCCCAATCAGGTCGGCTGAGCCCATTCCTCCCCCTTCATCTGTTATGCCTGCTTGTTGCGGTGCACTGTTGCCTGCTAGGGGCACTGTGGCGTCTAGCCCACGGGTTGAGCCAGCACCTTGCCGCTCGGATTCTGGACCCGTTCTGGACTTTGCCAGAACTGACGAACCCCTGGGGCATGGGGGACTATGGACACTCCTAAGGTACTCCACGAGGAGGGCAGTCTCCGAGAGGTACACCACGGCCGCAGCGGTCTGGCTGAACAAGGTGCTCCACCGCCTATCTTAAAGACCATTGTGTTAAAACCAAGGGGGGAGGAGTGTTGTGTTCTACGGTTTATTCCTATGCTGTTTGAATTGCCCTCTAGTATCCTAGTTCTCTCATTCTATTGGCTGTCTAATAAAGACCACCCATTGGTCCTGAAGCCACCTAAAGTAACCAATAACAGGGCTCTGCTTAGGTCCAATCAGACTTTGTGTATATAGTTACATTGTATATAGTTTACTGTTGAAATAGTATAAGTTTGAGTGCCGCCCTTTGCAGAGCAGTCCTGAGCTGAGCAATGTTCTGAATAAAGCCTTCTTTGTTTGACCATCATCTCCTGACTCAATACCTAAAATCTTTTATGGCCAAATATGTAACCGCCATACCAAACAGCTCCATCCTAAGCAGAGTTACACCTATCTAGATCCATTTAAATCAGTGGAATTAGAAAGGTGTAACCAAGGTTGCCAGGTTGCTTGCTTTGGCGGACAATCTCCTGCCCTTTAGCCCACCATAAAATGGGAGGGGGGAATGGTGTTGCACAATACTGCAACATCGTTTCCAGTTGAAAACCTGGAAGTGATGTCACCATGTTATGCAGTGCTCTAGGAATTTCTCAGGTCTCTATGGTTTTTACCTCTGGTTTTTTGCTTTGGGGAAAATGCACAAAACTCTAAACTAGGCTGTAATCAAGGCAGTTCACCATGACCAGTATGGACCTAAGAACCAGCTCTTGCTGGTTAACAGATATTTATCTTGTACTAGTTCCTTAGTAACCAATTCCTTTCTGAGCAAGTTGCAGGTTTCATTTCCTTGTGGATGCGATTAATACTGTCCTCCTTTTTCCTTTCCTGCATAGTCCTGAGCACTAGGAATGCACAGTTCCAAGTGCCATAGGACCCCACAGTACAGGTACTGAACAGACACCCTTACACTGTTCTGCAGAGACCCAGAAACTTGAAACTTTCTTCCAAAGTGTTTGTTCATACACACGCCCCAATCTCCCTCTGAGAAAGAGAAAACGTTTTACCCCACCCCCTGCCCTGGTGTGAGGTAGTGTTGAATCTGTCTGTACATCAAGCTGCCTTTGTCTAATGCAGCCCCTGCATGACGAAGCCTCATCTGTCTCACTCACCTAATCCTTTCTTGGAAGTAAATACTGAAAGAAAAACAAAAAAGGTAATGTCCCAAGAACTTGGCAAAGGTTTTGCAAACTTTGAGTCAGGGACCCATGAGTGGGCTTCCAACATTCCAGATGACGCAATGTTAGTTTAAAAGGCCAAACACTTTTCTTCCTCTGGAGGCTGAGGAGCACAACAATAATGAAGAGAAGGCGTATAAGAAGATATTCATCTGGTTTCAAGTTTTCAGCAGAGGTGCTAGAAACAGAGAACATGTTTACCAAGCAGCAGCCACAAGCCGTACGAACCTGGTGAGTGGCAGTCTCCTCATAAGAATAGCAACGGCTCTTCTACATGTCTGAGCTGCAAGTGGGTAAAGCAGGAACCAGCATGTTTGTCAAGCAGGAAGTGGGTTAGATGTTGTAATAATTAGATGACATGTTGCTTCTTGTGGATGAATACAACCCCTAGGCCCTTGTGATTAAGGATTTCTTGGCAATTTTCAAAGAGTAAAGATGTATTAACTTTGATCCAGTGGCTTATTACATGATGACCTAGAGAGATTCACTCAAATGCCCGTTGCAATCTAGCTCCAGGATTTCATTTGAATCAGTCTCAGTTCAAGTAGGCTTAGGTTTTCGGGGACAAAGTTGGTGTGACTTCCAGGCAGGCTCGAGCCCCTACACTTAAACAGACAAAAGCAAATCAAACACACAACTCAAGTCAAATGGTTCATTTGAATGGGCTGGGAACTTCACAGGGTTCAGAAGCGAAGCTCATGCAGACCTGATTAGGAATTCAGATGGGAGACCACTGGACATCCAGTGTCAGAAGAGGAGCCCTGACCTGGACAGCCCAGGCAAGCCCGATCTCATCAGATCTTGGAAGCTAAGCAGGGCTGGCCCTGGCTAGTATTTGAAAGGGCGACCTCCAAGGAATACTAGAGGTGGGAGGCAGGGGCAAGCCTTATTCAGCCACCTCTCTGAATATCCTCCAGGCCCCCAGGAGGGGTCAGTCACCAGAGGTGTACTTCCAGGTGTATGAACGCACACACACACATATGCACATAGGAAAAATACCAATGTCAGAAGAGGATAAATGGATAATAAAAACATTGCTGAAAACCCCAATTAACCACTGTTTTCTTTGAAACTATTGGGCGTTGGTGCCCCAACAACTGTTGTTCGTTGTTGGAGAAAGTTCTTCATTTCCCCATTTTTGATGGCATTTGCAAAATCATGTGCTTCAGTGGTCTCTAGTAGCCACAAACTACAATCAAAGTACAGCATCCATTCTTTGTTTAATTGTCTATATGTTTAGTTTAATTTTCTCTCTTTTGTTTAGTTTTCTTTGTTTAAGCATTTGTCTTTTCAGGTGGGAAAGCTACAGAAGAAGGCTGGAGTCCAATGGCACCCTTAAGACCAACAAAGTTTAATTCTGGGTATAATTTTCATGTGCAAGCACACTTTCTCAGAAGCTTTCTGGATATAACAAAGTTTAATTCTGGGCATAAGCTTTCATTGCATGCACACTTCTTCAGAAGCTTTCTGGGTATAAGCTTTTGTGTGCAGGCACACTTCTAAAGAAACATGCATGCACACGAAACTTATACCCAGGATTAAAGTTGGTCTTAAAGGTGCCACTAGACTCAAACTTTGTTCATTTGTGTTTTGTTTAATTGCTTTTAACTATTTTTATAGTACACATTTTAAAAAGCTTGTTTTCATGATTTTGATTGTTCACCTGCTTGAGGCTCCTCAGTTGTGTGGAAAGGCAAGGCAATCAAAAATGTTTTAAATAAATATATATATATATTTCTCAGTTCTTCACAGGGTTCACCAATGAAAATCACCAAAGAAGAAATATTCTATATTTTTTTCTATTTTTTCAGAATCTGTTTAAGATCTGTATGTATAAACTATACACACTCCA
The DNA here is from genome assembly GCA_029375565.1 of Gekko gecko. Taxonomy (NCBI): domain Eukaryota; kingdom Metazoa; phylum Chordata; class Lepidosauria; order Squamata; family Gekkonidae; genus Gekko; species Gekko gecko. The sequence goes on along the minus strand of JAPDNY010000003.1, from coordinate 161,245,582 downwards.
GTTTGACTTATTCAAATGGACAGCAAACAACCAAAAATGTTCAGAGAATATACTGTATGCATAAACTATCCTATACATGTGATTGATTATTTAATTGATTTGATTATAAATTGATTGACAGGAGACTGGTATAGCTTTAAGATGAACTTGCCACTGATTTATCAGCCTTTATTTATATTACTGGCTGAAGTACGGGGGAAAGAAAAATTTAAAGAAAAAAGAAAAAGGCAATCATAGGCTATCAGGCTAAATTGTATGAGCTGTAATTGTAAGGAAATTATCTAGCGTATGGTTAGATCAGAACACCAAATTTAGAAATGGGTGGTAGCTAAGCAAGCAGAGTAACCTCTACCTCATAGTACCAGCACATAGTGGAACACTAACATCAGCCAACTAAGTTGGTTGGTCTGAGGCTCTAGTCGGTTGTGGCTAGCAAAGACCATCAGTGCTCCTGGGGAGGGGGAAGTATATTGGTGGGACCAGGCATGGAGTCAAGGGAAGGGGGCGGAGAAGTAGAATAGCTCAGCCCCCTTCCAACCTGTGTCCCATCCCAAAGGTTGTTTGCAGTGGGGCTAGGACTAATGACCCCCCTCCAACATTGGCGTTGTGCAATACTAGGTCTATAAATAATAAGACCGTGGTCCTTTGGGACTTCCTGCTTGAGCAGAAGGTAGACCTGGCGTGCATGACTGAGAAATGGGTGCGAGACGGGGAGACAGTAGTTCTCAGTCCTTCACCAATCACGGACGGGGGGGTGGGGAGTGGCCCTATTCATTCGGGAGGCTTACTTCTTCAGGGTGCTCCTGCCACCAAAGATCACGGGCATTGAGTGTGCCAGCCTGGTGTGGGAGGCCAGGGAGAGTTTAGCAATTTGGCTAGTGTACCGACTGCCCAACACAGTGACCAATAGCTTGCCATCCCTGATGGAACCATATCAGGCTGAGCACTGGAACACCCTAGACTGATAGTCCTGGGTGATTTCAGTGTCCATGCTGATGATGCGACCTCTGCCCAGGCAGCTGACCTGGTACCGTCCATGATGGCGCTGGGACCCCCACTCACTGAGCTGGGCACACACTCAATTTGATCTTTGTGATGGGGGTTACAGTGGACTGGATCACTGCTTTGGCGGTGCCATGGTCGGAGCACCTTGCCCTGAGGGCCCGACTGAATGTCCCACCCCAACCCTGTTTGGGCGGCGAGCACAATTTAGCTCGCCCGTGGAGCCAAATGGACCCAATGCGGCTTCAAATGGCTCTTCAGGATCCAATGCCTCCTGGTGGCTCATTAGATGAGCGAATAGAGGACTGGCATAGCCAGCTCTCAGTGGCCATCGATGAGATCACTCCCCTGTTCTAAGCTTGCTCCCTGGTATACCCAGCACTTGTGGCTTATGAAACAAGGGCTAAGACGGTTAGAGAGAGAGTGGCGGTGTGCTCACGACAATGTCACAAGAGCATCTTATAGGATGTTTATGAGATCCTATGAGATGGCAGTCAAAGCTGTGAAGAAGGAGTACCTTGGGGCTACGACTGAGTCTGTGAGCTCACACCCAACCCAATTGTTTAGAACGATTCAGTCCATTACCACTTTGCCACAGGACAAGCCAAGTGTCAGGGAATTGGATGTTAGCTGTGAGGCTTTTGTGAGCTTTTTTGCAAATAAAATCTTGTCGCTCCGCTGTGACCTCCCCGCCACATTTGAAACTGAGTGAGCTCAAGGCCCCATGCACGTCTTCTAGTCAGGTTATGGATCTGCTCAGCCTAGAGGAAGCTGACAAATTACTTCTAACTGTACACCCCACCACTTACTCCCTGAATCCATACCCTTCATAGCTGATTAAAGTTGGTCACGCTGGGTTTCAAAGTGCTCTTTGGGTGTTGTGTATCAATACACTTTAATATGGCCATGCCAGTGCTAGTGAGACCATGCAGTCAAGCGCACCTTTGGGTGTAAAACAATAGCCACAGCAGATCCTAAGGTGGACCAATAGGGTCACCCGGATCCTAGAGTTAACCTACAGGGAACTTGGATACTGTAAACAGCCAATCACAGGGAGTGGAATGTGTGTTAGGTGTTGTGTGCTGCACGGATATAAGCCGGCTTTGGAACCAGCTATTTTGTCTTTGAGTTGAGCTGTAAATAAACTATGAGCTGAAATCACGCATCTGAACCCAGTACTTTACAGTCAACAAGTCCCTCTCGGAGGGACTGTTCCCAGGAGTGCTTAAGGAAGCAGTGGTACATGCCCTCCTTACAAAACTATCCTTGGATCCAGCTGAATTGGTGAACTACCGGCCGGTTTCCAACTTGCCTTATTTGGGCAAGTTAATAGAGAGGGCTGTGGTGATGCAGCCTCAGAACTTTTTGGATGATGCTTCCATTCTAGATCCTTTCCAGTCCGGCTTTTGCCTGGGTCATGGGACAGAGATGGCACTGGTCTCCCTCATAGATGATCTCCGGAGGCATCTGGATTGAGGCGGATCAGCGGTGCTGTTGTTGAACCTGTTGGCTGTGTTCGACACAGTCGACCATCAGCTACTGGCCCACCGCTTCAACGACGCTGGAATTCAGGGGCCTGCCTTGCAATGGCTCATCTCCTTTCTCCAAGGCCGGGGACAAAGGGTGGTGCTGGGGGAACAGCTTTCCCGAAGGCACCCACTTGATTGTGGGGTGCCTCAGGGGGCGGTACTGTCTCCATTGTTATTTAACATCTATATGCGCCCCCTTGCCCAGATTGCATAGAGACATGGGCTGGGATGTCACCAGTACACCAGTACATCCAGCTCTTTCTGTTGTTGGGCGGCCGATCCGACTCCAAACCAGAAGGTCTTGATCAGGCGTTACAAGATGTGGCTGGTTGGCTTAGGCTGAGCCGACTGAAACTGAATCCAAAGAAGATGGAGGTCCTGTGCCTGAGTCAGGTCGGACCAGGGATAGGAATCCCGCTCCCGACCTTCGATGGGGCTCTGCTGGTGCCAGCGCCAGAGGTTAGGAGTTTGAGAGTGCTCCTGGATGCCTCCTTAACTATGGAGGCCCAGGTAGCAGCCACTGCCAAGTCAGCCTTTTATCATCATCATCTGATTAGGCAGTTGGTTCCCTTCCTTGAACGCAGAGAATTGACAATGGTGATCCATGCAATGGTCATCTCGAGGTTGGACTACTGTAATACTCTCTACATGGGGCTGCCCTTATCACAGATCCAGAAGCTACAGCAGGTGCAAAATGCTGCAGCCAGGCTGCTGATGGGCCTCCCAATACGGGAGCACATTCAGCCTGTGCTGAAGGCATTGCACTGGCTATCGATAGCATACCAAATTCGCTTTAAGGTGCTGGTTCTTACTTTTAAAGCCCTACATGGTCAGGGACCTACATACCTGAGGAACCGCCTTTCCCCACATGTCCCCCAGAGAGTTCTGCAATCAGGGTCTCAACATCGCCTCATCCTTCCTAGACCAAGGATGCCAGGCTAGCTTCAACCAGGGCCAGGGCTTTCTCGGTGGCGGCTCCTCTCTGGTGGAATGAGCTCCCAGAGGAGATCAGGGCCCTGAAGGATTTTGTGCAGTTCTGTAGGGCCTGCAAGATGGAGCTGTTCCACCAGGCGTTCAATTAGGAGACACCCCGGAGGCAGGAATGCCCTGTCCCCTGAAATCTTGAGGAAGTCTGAGCAATATTAGACCGAGATCGACCACCAGGGTGGCATGGAAGTTTGAGCGCCATCCCAAATGTAATATTAAACTATTAGCTGTTTAATGGTTTTACTTTTATTGTTAGCACCTTTTAATGTTGTAATTGTTATATGGTTTTATGACCATTGTTGTTTTTATCTTGTTGTAAGCCGCCCTGAGCTGGCCATGGCGGGGAGGGTGGGGTATAAATGTAATAAATAAATAAATAAAGTCACACATGGCATAAAATCACTCTGACATAGAAGGAGCACACACACTGATTTAAGCAAAGAGTTTAGGATAATTAGAAGCCAGATCATTTGTATACTTGAAGGGTATTAATGGCTGATAAATCAAGATGGATAGGTATGTTAGTCTGTCTGTAGTGGTAGAAAAGAGCACCTTAAAGACTAACAAAATTTATGGCAGGGTATCAGCTTTTGTGAGTCACTGCTCACTTCTTCAGATACAGCACTGACTCAAGAAAGCTCATACCCTGCCTCTGGACACTTTTGTCTTTTCTAATGGCTGATAAAGTCAGCTTGTTTGTGTCCACCTTAAGGGTGTGTCCACATTATGTCTTTACAGATAAGTGACATAGATATGCACAAAAACAAACCTGAAACCTTGTAGGGAGAAAGACCCTGGGCAGATATGATTTAGATTAGGAAAATTATGGACATGAGTCTAGGCAGACTCACACATCCATAATTTTCCTAACCTGTGGAATGTCCACAGCAACCTAATCAGCCTGGTCTTATGTTTATAACATATTTGAGCTTAGCTTGCAATGTCTGAGCCAGTGGTCCAACGTTCTCTTGCTAAAATAACTGGACAGTTCACAGTTGTTTGGTAACTGATCAAGTATCTTGCATATGGAGGGCTTGGTGCATTTAGAGTGAAATAATCCCTGGGACCCAATAAATACCATTAGAGGAATTGAAAGGAACGAACCAGAAACCCATTTACTAAAATCTCTAGTGAAAAGTTCAAACAGATATTGTAGCTGTTCTTAGTAGCCATAAATAATATAGACTTGCTTGTTAAAAGGGTTGCTTTTTGTTCTTCCACAGAGTTTGAGATCTGTGGACTACCCATGATGGTTTCAAACAGATGGGATGTAAAGTGGACACTCTGAGAGAGCCAGACGCTGTGGATGCTGAGTCTCTGAGAGAGCCAGTGTGGGTATAGTGGTTAAGAACTGCAGACTCTAATCTGGAGAAATTTGTTTCCCCACTTCTCCTCATGAAGCCTGCTGGATGACCTTGGGCCAGTCACAGTTCTCTCTCAGCCCCACTCACAGAGCTCTCTCAGCCTCACCTACCTCACAAGGTGCCTGTTCTGGGGAGAAGAAGGGAAGGAGATTGTAAGCCGCTTTGAGACTCCTTAAGGTAGAAAAAAGCAATTATAAAAACCAGCTCTTCTTCTTCTTTCTCTTTTAGCGATACTATCGTATTAAATCCACTCAGGAAAGACCTATGGGGTTTAATAAGAATAAAAACAATAGGGATTTACAGAAATGTAATCAGACATTCAAAATTGGAAGGCTGCATATTTTTCAAATATGAACATTTAAAACCTAAAGAATTTGACATTGTAATGGCCATTAGATTTTCCCACAAGAGAATGAGAATCATAATTTAAAATGTCCATGCCAAATATATTTTCTTTCCCCATCTCCCACTGCATGTGGGCAGTTTGTGTTTCTCTGAGCAACATGAAACCACAGATGTTCATATCAGAATCGCTTCTGACATCTTTTATCTACCACTCAGCAAAGTTCCAGAAGTGCTTCATCTGAAAATGCCCATGATGTGGTGGATGCCAGTCACACATTCTCAGCCTAACCTACCTCACAGGGTTGTTGTGAGGATAAAAGGGAGACGGGGAGAATATTATAAATCAATTTGGGTCCCCATTGTGGAGAAAAGTGGGGTGTAAATGATATAAGAAAAAGTAAATGTCTTCAAATAATATCCCTATGAGTTCAGCTGTGTTGACTAGCAGGAGCGACCATGTTGTTATGGCTTTGCATGAGAAACCTTAAGGGGAGATCATGGACTTAACAAAAGGGCAGCATGTTCCTTGATGGCTTCAGCCTTTGTCATGTAATGCCTATCAGCATTTGAGGGAGGAGGGGCTAAGCGACTGGTAGAGAGGGTTTTTTTTGTAGCTTGGAAACAGGATGAGTCAGAGAGTGGGAGAGAGCTGTGAGTGGTCTAATTTTGGTTCCAGTTGCTGTCTTTGGGAATATGATGTAGAGCTGTCTACTGTAGCAGTCTGTTGGTTCTTGTCTATCATAAACAAATAGATGAGAAGTCCAGGGGCAGTACTGATGTGTTCCTTTTGGAAAAGAGTGCACTGAATAATTCTGGTGTCTTTAAATTCTCTGTCAAGGGAAGTGAGGAGCATTTAACCTCTACACCAATACTCTGTCAGCCATTAAGACTGTATAAGCTACCGTTGGTTACCTTATGTAGAATTTCATGCTTGTTTTGTGCAACTTGAATGGCTACAAACTGTGCCAGCCAAGGGCTTTTGGTGCCCTCGGCCAGCAAGTCCACCATACTCCCTGCCTGCCAGCCCACCGGCCCAGGCAGCCCGGCAGCCCAGGCATCCCCCCCCAACACCAGGCAGTCCAGTTGTCTCAGCCTGAACGGCCACCAGCTGGCAGGCAAGCCTTGAGTCCCACAAAGGAGAGAGAGAGTGGAGACCAGCAGTGGCAGAACAGGCGGCCTTTTCCTCTTCCACCCTTCTTCATGGGAGCAGCGCAGGGAAAGGCAGGCTGGGCCAGCTGCTGTGCCCACCACAAAGCCAGAGGGAGGGAGTGGAGCCCAGTATTGTAGTGCTGGCAGCCACCTGCTCTTCTGCCCTCCCTCCTTTGTGGAGGTGGAATGCAGCAGGAGAAGGTGACCTGGCCAGAGCCACCAGGGCCAGGAATACTGCTCAGGGCAGCTGCTTGCCACCAGCAATCCTCTTTTGGTGTAGTGGTTAAGTGTGTGGACTCTAATCTGGGAGAACAGGGTTTAATTCCCCACTCCTCCACTTGCAGCTGCTGGATGACCTTATCATAGAATCAGAGAATGTTAGAGTTGGAAGGGACCTTGCAGGTCATCTAGTCCAACCCCCTGCACTCTGCAGGAGCGAGCCAAAAGATAGCCCTACTACATACCTGAAAGATGGTTGTCCAGCCTCCGCTTAAAAACGTCCAGCGAAGCAGCATCCACCACCTCCCGAGGCAGTCTGTTCCACTGCTCAACCATTCTTGCAGTTAGGAAGTTTCTCCTGATATTTAGCCGGTAACAACTCCCTTGTAATTTCCACCCATTAGATCTAGTCTTGCAATCTGGAGCAAGAGAGAATAGATCTGCTCCATCTTCTACATGACAGCCCTACAAATACTTGAAGACTGCAATCATGTCCCCTCTAAGTCTTCTCTTTCCCAGGCTAAACATATCCAACTCTTTCAGCCTTTCCTCATAAGACTTGGATTCCATCTGGACACGCTCGAGCTTGTCAACATCCTTCCTAAAATGTGGTGCCCAAAACTGGACACAGTACTCCAGGTGAGGCCTAACCATAGCAGCATAGAGTGGAACTACCACCTCCTGTGATCTGGACACAATGCTTCTGTTAATGCATCCTAAGATTGCATTAGCTTTCCTCACAGCCACATGGCACTGCAGGCTCATGTTTAGGTTGTGATCAACCAGAACACCCAGATCCCTTTCACATGTGGTGCTGTCAAGCAAGCCATAGTTGTGTCAGAGCTGTCCTTGAAAGAGCAGTTCTTGAAAGAGCTCTCTCAGCCCTACCTACCTCACAGGGTGTCTGTTGTGGGAAAGGGAAAGGAGCTTGTAAGCCGCTCTGAGACTTCGAATGAAGGGCGGGTTGTAAATCCAATCTCCTCCTCCTCTTCTTCTTCTTCTTCTTCTTCTTCTTCTTCTTCTTCTTCTTCTTCTTCTTCTTCTTCTTCTTCTTCTTCTTCTTCTTCTTCTTCTTCTTCTTCTTCTTCTTCTTCTTCTTCTTCTTCTTCTTCTTCCTTTCACCCTAGGCAATCATCTACATCTGCCTAGTGGGTGGATTGCCTCTGGCTAAGGCAGGGACAAAGCTGTTGCATGGTGAGCCTACTACTGGAATGCTTACTCTGGAAACAGATACTGCTCTTTACATCTCCAGCTGCAGCAGAAGGCAACCCTCCTGCCCACTCCCTTCTCCCTTCCTTGCTGCTCAGCACACCAGGAGAAGACCTGCTCACTGCAGCGGGAAGGGAGGGGCAGGAGACAGCCGAAGGGGGAATGGGCAGGAGGGGCCAAAGGGGAGCCATCGCTGCCTTTTCTCCTGTTTCCTCTGGAGATTTTTTTCAAGTATAACATCCAGTGTCCAGGATCATTGGAAAGTAAGCTGTAAAAATGCTAATGCTCTAGGGTTTATGGACCTTCAGCAGCTAAAAGGGAAATGTTTCTAATGCCAGTGTGGTCCCTGAACAGAAAAGTTATTTTGGGACCTTTTAATGCTGGAAATGTGGGAGATAAATATTTTCAATAAAGTAAACATCAAACATGCTGCTGTGCTCTGTGTCCTGAAGTCTGTTCCTCTCCACTCAGAGTTCTAGGATAGCCTGCAGAGCTGGTTCCAGTAATTCCACCAAAATATTTGGCCCTATTGTCAGAAGTACAGCAAGGCTGCCAAGGAGAAAAATGGCCTTGAAAGTTTCCAAGGCAGGTTGTGAACTGCAGCTCCTGGAATCACCAATAAAGATGTCAGAAGTCCAACAATTTCACAAGTGTGGGGGTTGAGTGTACAGGGACTAGAAGACAGATGGGGTGGATGCCTTTATAGACAATGGTGTCATATCACAATAATGCTGTGGATTTGGAGTGTTGTTACTGAGAATAGGGTTGTGGGCTTAGCCTAAATGGCAGGTTTGGAGGGGTAGAGATGCCAGGGACATGGCTGTTTGTATTTGAGTACAGCTTGGGAGGGGGAAAGATTGCTGATGCTTTGGCACATAGGGAAGAAGTAGGGAAATCAGGCCTCCTGCACCTTCTGGTTCTGCCCACTGATGCTCAGCTGGGTGTGTGTGGGAAAATGCCATTGAAAATGGGTGATCATTGTTGCGCCGATGCCATAGAATCATTTCCAGCATGATCTAGAAGTGACTTCATAGCATCAGGTGATGCTCTAAAATTTGTCCAAAACTTTATGGTTAAACCATAGAATCTTGGGTCAATGCTTAAGCGTCACCCCAGTGTTCGGTTGCCAGCCTCCAGGTGGGGCCTGGAGATCTCTTGTAGTTATAATTGATCTTCAGATGACACAGAAAATGGTTGCTTTGGAGGATGGACTCTATGGCATACCCATTGAGGTTCGTCTCACCAACCCCATTCTCCCCAGGCTCAGCCCAAAACATCCAGGAATTTCCCATCCTGGAGTTGGTAACCTTACCCCAGCACGATATCAGTTCTGGGTCAAGCCAGAAGGGATGTCATGTCATTAGCACTATGTTGAAAAGGTAAGTTGCTGCCCTCACAATCTCTCAATCATATTTGGAAGTGCCATTATCCCCCATGCAATGTTCTAGGAATCCCCAAAATTCTTTGGTTAATACCGTAGAGATTTGATCAGTTCCTACAGTGTCAGTGGGTGAGCAGTGACACTGAAACATCTGCTGCATTGTCCCCCCTCCCACTTTACTTCCGCTGTTCTCTGGAGCGAGGGTGGGCAGCAGGAATTCCCCTGCCCTCTGTGGGTTCCTGGCTGGGGGCTGGCGGGCAGGGTCTATGACAAAAGAATGGTAATTTTCTTAATCATTACGGAAATTTTCTTGATGAGCTTTAATTGTTAAGAAATGGCCCTGTCTAAATACCCATCAGAGATTGGGAGAGGTGACCACACACACAGCTGAAGGGAGGACACAGATTTGTGTTTGTGTATAAAGAAACAGCAGTTTGAGATTTTGGCAGAGAGAAGCACATACAAATACCTGATATCTCTCTCTGGGGATCTGATGTGGGAGTCCTGGATCTTTTGCCCTGTAGGAGAGTACCTCTTTGCCTCCACTTATGTTCTACCTGTGCATTTGTGAATAAAACTAATGTTACAAAAAATGCCATCAGCTCTCTCCTACAAAGGGAACTAAGGCAGATGCTCACAGAACATCAACATGCTTGGAGCAGTGGGGAGTGGGCAACTATAACTTATTGCTGTTAATTAGTTGTCCTGGGGGATCCAAACACCTCCCTCTTCCCCAGCCATGCTTTCCTTTCCCTATATGTCTACAAACTATTGTATTGTCTTTTAAAATTAATATCCTCCCCCATTAACTTAAAAATGACTTCAAAGGCTGCACATTCCCTGTGATACTCAAGAATGAGAGCTCTTATGAAGCCCTTTCAAAAAACAACAAAAAGCGCTGAAACCAGCCAGGTATGAAGACCTTGCACAAATCATAGGGTAGTGGTTTATCAGACTAGCATTTGGGAGGCCCAGGTTTGAATCCCCGCTCTGCTATATAAACTCGCTGGTTGACTGGAGGCCTGTCACTCCCTCTGCCTAACCTACCTGACAGGGTGGTTGTGAGGATAAAATGGAGGAGGGGAGAATGATTTTGTAAGCTGTTTTTGGTTCCCATTGGGGTGAAAAGCAGGGCATAAATATCTGAATGAATAAATAAATAAAATGAGGAGTCTGTGCCAGCTAAAAACTGGTAAAAATTTCCCACTCTACAAAGTAATGGGACTACTGTAGTGTAAAATATATTTTCCCATGTCAGCTGTTATCACTTCAAGGGATAAGTGTGTGGGACAAACAGCAACTTGCCCTAAACCTCTAGAGGGATGTCACTGAAACTTCTAAGAATGGTTGTTGTGTATCTCTATGCAGTGCTTCCCAAACATCCCAGTCAGCAAATAGGTCAGGAATTCTATGGGACTTACTGTCCACATTGCTGGTACTTCCTCTGTCTTGCGGAGGAGTGTCACTAGATAAGCAACTCTTTTGACATTTCAGCACTTTCACTTCCAGTCAAATGCAGAACCAAGAAGTCGGCAAGCAACAAGGAAACAAAACAGAATAAAATTTAAAGCATGTAACACCTTCACAGCTCAGTAGAAGTCCAGAAGCTATAAATGGTGGCTAACTATGACCAGGATCCAGTTCCTGTGAAGAACTGTATTGGGGGAAAACAACAACCAAGAGTGGCATCTTAAAGAGTCATTGATTATGGCATAAACTTTTTATGAGCCAAAGCCCATACATACAAAAGTACAGATGACAGTCTGGGGTGGGGTGGGGGTAGGAGGAAGGGTTGAAAAAAGGCAGAGAACTCTTATACCACAGAGAAAAATATTGACAATTGTATATGTAATATCAAAATTGCAGATTTCTTTTGTTGGTGTTATTTTCCTACAGATGGCAGAGCCAGTGCGGTGTAGCAGTTAAAGCGTCAGCCTAGGATTTGGAAGACATGGGTTCAAAACTCTGCTCTGCCATGGCGAGCCCATGACTGGCCTTCTTGCCTATGTGCTTCCTCCAAATATGATCCAGCACCACTCTCTGAAATTCCATTTTGTCCCTTGAGTCAAATCTCTGTTTTCCGCCCAGTCTCTTATTTCTTTTAGCTACCCTGATCATTTTGTTGTAGTCAACTGCCCAAGCACTGACTCTTCATCCTTGCCCATAGCTCATTCTTCCAGTTTTTTCCACAATACCCTTTCCCAGCAATCTCTCATTTTCTTGATTCACTGTCTTTGCTGTACTCTTTTGCCTCAGGCCAACGCCCACCCTCTACGCTGTCAGGTTCCAGAATTACTGGAGTCACTGTGGAGTCGTGGTTAGAATACTGGACTAAGATCTGGGAGCCCGGGTTCAGATCCCCATGGATCCCCCACGGATCTGCCATGGAAGCTTGCTGGGTGCTCAGTGACACGCTCCATTTAATTTACCTCACAGGGTTGTTATGAGGATAAAATGAGGAGAGGAAGAGAATAAGATAAGCTGCTGTGAGTCCCCATTGGGGAGAAAGGTGGGATTTAAACAAAGTAAATAAGTAAATAAATAAAAAAACAAAAGAATATTCTTGTATCTTAGCAGAAGGGTTGTGATACTTCCAGATACACTGGTCACAATTTTGCATTGAATGAAGTAGACTTAAAGAGACTGACTTTAAAAAGTTTTACGTTCACCAAACTCTGTACTGGGAGGGGAGATAGCATGGTACATAGTCTAATCTTGGCAGATCTCAGGAGCTAAGTGAGATCAGTACTTGGATGGGAGACCACCATGGAAAACTCCACAGAGGAAGGCAATAGCAAACCACCTCTTCTTTTCACTTGCCGTGGAACCCTTTGCTGGGTCACCATTAGTAGTTGCAACTTGATGGCAGTTACATATGTAACTCTGTACTAGATGGTGTCCATTAACAGTTAATAACAGGCTGCAGGTGACTTTGGAATTATCTTTGAGGCTGACAGTACGAGTCTACTTAGAATTCTACCCAGGTTTATTCAGTGGAACTTCCAGGAAAGTGTTCTTAGGACTGCACTGTTAATTCTGCTTTCCATTCTAAGGCTGCGTTCAGACGGCCAGTCAATCGTGCCATGAGCCCTCCTAAAATTTTATCCCGATTTTTTTAATCCAGCCTAGCACGACCAGACGCCCCCCCATGAAATAGCCTCACCGCGCGTTGTTCCCACCATGATTTGTCTACACGGCATCCACCGAGGATTTTTTTTAAAAAAGTTTTGTACATTCGCATAGGCAAGGCTGCGCCTCCTTGGAGAACTGAGGCGATCGCGGAGGGTTTTCAGCAAAGTCCCGGTCCTCCCCCTTGCCATTGCCATCATGATCAATGGAGGGACTATTTTGCAAGTTAGAACAGTCCTTCCCCCTCCATCTCCCATCGCGGTAACATCTTGTCCCTAAAAGAAATAAGCATGAATATTACATTCCTCGTAGCGCTTATCGCTGAATGCGTTTCCTCATTAAAGCGCACATGGGGTTTCAATTTTTTAAAAATCGCGCCCCGTCGGCTCGGTCTGACGTCAGACCGAGCCGACGGGAGCATCGCGCGCTAATGGAGTGACCAGACGGAAGAAAGTCTGCAGTTGTTGCGCGGGTAAGCGAAAACCCTACATTGAAACTGCTACTTTTTAAATCAGGATTGGAGGCGCAGCAGAACGGGATGCCTATGGGACCGGAATATTTCGCAGATGTTTCTGTCTGGTCGTGCATTTTTGATCCGCAAGAGAGTCGTTCCTATGGCAGATCAAAAGATCCGTCTGAACACACCCTAAGATTGTTCCTTCCAGATTACAACAACCTGAAGCATTTTGGTCCAAAAGGCTTAATAAAGCAGCTATCACTGTCTCTGATCATGGCCTACCTGCTCTACAGAAAGAGAGCATCACTCTACTGGTTGTATCTGAGGCAGTGTGCGTGCACACAAAAGCTTATATCTTGAATAAAACTCTGTTGGTCTCAAAGGTGCCACTGGACTCAAACTTTGTTTTGCTGCTTCAGACCAACACGGCTACCCACCTGACTCTACTGGTTGGTTTCTCACTATCGCTGGAATGATTTCTCCATAATTCTTTTACATTTTCTAAAAGGAGCCCAGTCCTGCTTTTGTTGCTGTTTTTTCTCACCCATTTCTTTCTGCAGCTAATTAGTGTGCCTCATGCCAGCTTCTTGTCCAAAGCTGGGAGTTCCCTCCCTGTTGCTAGGGCACACCGACATGCACCAGCAGTACTAGTCTTCAGACTGATGTGGGGGACTGGGGAAAGAAAAGGCTGATCAAACAGAGTGGCTTTAAAAAAAATCCATCCTTTCTGGCAAGGCTAAAAAGTTCATAATGGGGAGGGAAAAAACTGGATGAATGATAAGACCTTAAAAAGCTCATTAATTTGAAGCAAGCTGAGCTATGTGGGTGAGTTATCTTATCCTCCCTTGAAATAGAAGACTTTTATCGAAGTGGGAGAGCAGGGTCTCTTCATGCTGAAATGTTTTGTGCCTTAAAAAAGGAATCAGTTCCTAAGGATGTGTGTGTGTGTTAGCCTTGTAATTTTTTGCGTTCTGAAAGACACAAGCCAGCCAAAACCTGTTAAATATGCTGTACCAGCAACCTTGCAAATGGTAGGCTTTTGTTTAACCAAGTAGTGTCATAACTTTCTTATAGCATAAGCTGGTGTCTAAGCACTTCAGCAGCCAAAAGCATGCCATTCTATTAACATCTTTCAAGACTGCCACCTCCAAATATTTAGGAGGCTCAAGACCTACCCTCCATTTGATCTTTCAACATCTCAACATTTTTAGAGCACATTTTTGGTGCGATTTTGAACTCCCCCATGTATAATCCTCTAGAAAGATCTGATGAAATTCCAATGTGGCTGCCATTAGTTACATATTGTCAATCTGTTTTCAGCAGAGCTATTTCAGTGTACTGGCCTCAGATGGGAGAAGATCAGGTTTGCATTAGTGCCATGCACCAAAAATGTATATGTATTAGATCTCCATTTGCTGTTTAATAATTGTATTCTTTTTATTTTTATTATATTTTTGCAAATGTCAGTGGAACTTGATCTCCTCATTTCCACTCTTCCACTGTCACGTAAAAAGTCCTTTCAAATGCCACTCCTGGGGGATCAATGGACCCCAAGGAAGAGAGTGTGGGAGGAGCGGAAGGTGTAAAGTGAAAGGGGGGGTTAGTGGAAATGATGCCACCCTTCCATTTGTGGCAATGCTCCAGATGATCCAAGCCAATATTACACGTTAATATTCTTAATTCTATTATTTGTTTCAATATGAAACTTATTTCTGGCTGTAACATTTTGTTTTCAACCCAGCTGAGGTAGCTATTTCAAGAACGGAGTCCAAAACACAGGGAATATTGGCCTGCCAGATTTCAAGCAGATAGGAGAAAGTGGCCATTAAAGGCAGAGAACATTTCCAGCTCTGCATCTTTTCTCTCTTTCCATCACTTGAGATGAAATTCTCAGGCACTGCACTCTTTACCCAAAGGATCCTCCTTGTCAGTTTTCAAGCAGATATGAGGAAGTGTCCCTTTTTAATAAGCAGCGAACTTTTTGTCCGGTACTGTGGGCACAGGGAGGTGTTAGGCAACCCCAGAAGCCAGACAGACACTAGAAGGCAAATAGGGAGAACCTCTCAAGTCTATTTAACAACAGTAACACACACACACACACCCCGGCCCACAAAGTATAGAAAACCAATTCATGTTTATACATAGCTGAGTTAAGCAATTTGAAAGTAACAGCAATGCTGCAACCAAGCAACAAGAGTGAGAGTCTGTAAACAGTCTTTCAGAGCCTACTTCCACATGGCTATTTTGCTGTCTTGGCTTTCAAACTGGAGGGTTTGTTGTTTTTTCCTGGACGATACACAGAGCATTAGGCTCAAATTGTCCACTTTCTGGGGCTTCTCCTGGCTTGGCCCATTGTTTCCCAAACCTCTTTCTTCAGATCACAGTCAAAGCAGGTCTTCTCACCATCTGGATAGGACGGTCCAGATTTTCAAAACTGATTGCCACATTAGTGCCTTTTCAAAGCCTTCCTCACCTTCCAGCTGCCATTTGCCTCACTAAAATTCTGATTTTCATCACTCATTTGTCCCTGTTGCTTCAGGGTTCCCCCCACCAATGTGCTTTGCTCTCTCTAGTAGTCCCAGAGGGAGCAAAACACATGTGGAAAAGGAGGGGGGGGAAGCAAAGCAATAGGGACAAATGAGTGACAAAAATGAGAATGCAGAAGAGTGCAGAGAAAGCACGGAACTGCTTTTGAAGCTGTTAGGCTGGGAAATGCCCGCCCCCATCTAGACTGCACTCTGATCTGAACTTGCAGCCTAGGAGCTGCCCCCTTTGTTTCCCCTCCCTTTAGAACTCCTGAAAGTCCTTCTCTGTTGGACTCCAGGCACACCTGAAGCTGCTGTCAGCCACCAGTCCTATAACCACTGATGCTTGCCCACCCCTCCAGGCACAGCATGGATGGGCTAGAACCCAATGGAGAATAATACACGTAGGGAAACAGTGGTTTATCATGCAAATATGGCATCCAAAAAGCACTTTCTGTCAGGGCAGTGACTGGTGGAATTGCTCTACACAGAAAGCTATGAATGCAATCCTAAATGCAATCCCCATATGCCCTCCAGCTGCCTTTACAGCACTGAAACAGTGCCAGCAAGGGACCAATATACAGGCAATTAACTTCCTTCCCTCATTATATCCAAATGTGGGTCATTTCCCAACTTGAATTTGTTTAAATAATTATGTTGAAGAATTAGGCATTCCAGACTAAAGTTGCTCTGGAGCTTCCAGATACTTCTTGTAAATAAGTAATTATCATTAAACAAAGGAGTGCATCAGGTAGTATCCATTGGACCCACTACTTAATGATCTCATCCACCATTTTATAAGGATTCTGTGACAACCCAATTCTGGCATACAAGTTCTGCTACCGTTATATTTAGATTGACTCAAGCTTCTCCAAGAAAGGGAAGATACAAATATAACAAGGAAATTAAGTAAGGACTGATTTACAGACCCTTTTGGACACTTTTTTCTTCATTGGTGATTTTTTTGCCATCATGCATAGAAAATGGACGTGGTAAAATTAGTCCCTGAACATTCCACCACAGATAAACTCCTGGTTTGTTGTACCACTGCTAGAAATGATCTTTTCGAAGTATTTGCAGTCCTGAGGCTGAGGCTAAGATGGAGCGCTCAAATGATTTTAGGAGAAAGGATGGCTAAAAATATCTTAAATAAATAAATGTGTGTGTGCAGGAGTTGTCTTGCAAGCCCTGTCCCCATAGGTCCCGAGAGGTTGGAAAAAACCTGTGGTTCCCATGTCTCCACTTGGTGCCCCCTCCCCAGCCTAGTCAACATATTTCCTACTTCACCTGGACTAGGTAGCCTGGATTAACCACAACTTCACAATTTCAATGTATTGTGGTCAAGAGACTATGAGTTTACTCACTGTACTCCCCTTTCCTTTACTGCTCTTTGGCTGGTAAGACTGAATAGTGTGGTGTTTTAGATCAGATTTTGAACATTCAAAATGTATAAAAGATTAATAAACAACAATAAGAAGAGTATACACGGTCTGTTCAAGCTTCAGTCTGAGCAAAGCTATAAAGAAAAGGTGTCCCCTAAATGCAGTCCCCTAAATCCTAAAGTCTATACTTATCCTAAACAATGTTTAATTGGGATAGGCTAATAAATCTTGAAGTTACCACAGTTTAAAAATTATAATTACCTACCCGTGGCCATAGAGATAGGAATTCTCCCATTGCCCCTGCCCATATGGACAAGATGGATTCCCCAGGCAAAGACTTGTGCCTCTCTGATCAAAAGTCATGAGATAAGAGTTTCTTTCTTGTGTCCTGATAATTTATAATCTCCTCTTTGAGAGTCCATGCCCTTCTGGGGTCAATCTTGTCTTCCTGATTTGAGAGAAAGAAATTACTATCTAGCCTTTTGGCTGTCCCAATCTCTGTCCCTTTTAGAGGTGACATTACAGCAAAGTGTGAAATGTTAAACATTTTATTCTGACTTCACCTAGATCCATTAGCATAACTGAGAGCTGCAGAGCTCTGCATTTAGAAGATATGACTCATCTCCTGTAGTTTGCCTTTTGCTGGACTTTTATTAGCATTGTAGCTTCTGGGACGTGTATAGTGCATAGCACAAATTACCAAACTACTGAGGTGAATTATAGGGTAAAGGGCATTTTCCTCAATTTGTTATTCCCATTTATCAGATATTGGAAGGAGAGAGGAGATAGTAAAGGAATCCACTTATGGGACTAGTGTATCAGAACCGAGAAACCCAAGTTGAATCCTGACCTTATACGCAATCCTATTTAAGGATATAATTATGTAAGTTGTATCTCTGTGACACATTTACCAGGAATTCATGGGCAAAACTCTTCCTGGACAAAAGCTGTTACTTTAAGGCATAACCTCTCATTCTATATATTTATGAAATATAAGCTGAAGATTATACCAAAGATTCTTGATGCTATTGTTGCTGAAGAGTGCACGCTATGGAGCAAGTTGACAGCAAGCATCAAGGGTGGATCTTTCAGCAGTCACTGGATCTGGCAAAAGCCTATCGGGGTCCCTACCCACTGTGGATGATGGCGAAGCCTTTGAGTATAGAGAATTATGCTGTCCAATTGGCTGTCATCATTACCTTTTTCACAACAAATGAAGGCCTACATAGCTGCTCATGCTATAGTAGATGCTTCAGCACTATATCTCGTCAAGGGACTCTATAACAAAATATATGCAAAAAACTGAACTAGAGGGAACAGGAGAGAAAAAATTAGTGGGCAAGGTTAGGTGATATGCTTACCTGTATGCAATTCCCTACATGTGGTGTGCAATGACAGGCCTCATGCATGCCCTGCCTCAAACACTACTATGCTTTCATTGTGCGGAGAACACTTAAAATCATGAATGCACAAGAAGAGGGACCCGCGATATTCGCGGGGGAGGCTCTGCAATGTCCTCCTTCCCCCCGGCTCCCGTGATCACCTCCTCCCCCCTCCAGCAGCGTTGCCCGAGCGGCTTCCAGCCATCAGGCCTGCCAATCTCCTCTCCCCCCTGGGCTCCAGCAATCTCCTCTGCGCCGATCTCCTCCCTCCCCTCCCCCGGCTCCAGCAATGTCCCCCTCCTCCGCCGCTGCCGATCTCTTCCCTCCCGCTCTGGCTCCAGCGATGTCCCCCTCCTCTGCTGCTGCCGATCTCCTCCTCCCCCCCCAGATCCGGAGGTGAGACCCGAGTAGCTTCCAGCCGCCGGGTCCGCCAATCTCCTCCCTCCCTGGCTCCAGCAATCCTCCTCCTCCGCCACCGCTGACCTCCTCCCGCCCCTGTCTTCAATGGCAAGGACTGAGCGGCTTCCAGCCACAGAGCTCCCAGAGCGTTAGATATCCCCCCTACACTTTTAAAAACATTTTAGATTTTTCTACACATCTGGGGACTGCCCCATGTGCGCAGGAAAATCTCCCTGCCCCCCAGGTGCCCCCGATGTGCAGATTTAGATATCTGCACGCAGGGGGGCACTTGGGAATTGGATATATAGATAGCCAAGATGATGGGCTGATTCCAAGATTTCATCTGGGACATTGCCAGTGTGATCTGAGCCTGTGTGTGCCGGACGTTATTTGCATATATCTTTAAGAATGGTACATCCATGCATAGGTATGCAGTGGTGTCAGAAGCAGGGAAGGCGTACCCTGGTGGATAGGATAGAAAGTGCACCATTGATCCCTACCACAATTTGGTATGTGGCTTGTCCACTCTTACCCAATTCAGTGCTCCCAACATTGCTGATGGTTGCTTGCAATCTCCTGAAGGAAGTCCACAGAAAAATAGAATGTTTTGGGGGATTTCTGCTTCTCTGACCACTGTTTCATTATACCACTATGTGTCTCTGAACCAAAAAAGGAAATTAGGCTTGCATGGAGCTCCTGATGAACAAATCTGTGCTCCCAACACCCATTCACATTGGTACACATGTGAACAGTTACTATTCCTACTAGTTCTTCCGAGTGTTCCATTCTTAATTCAAACAATTCAAAAAGTGAGGTGTGCAGGTGAACAGCAAAGGCGTCTGTATTCTTCTGGAATGCAGAATATTATTTACTTTCCACAGATGTTTTAGCTTTGAATCTTTAGATGTGCAACCACTCCTTTTTATTAATCCCTCTCTCCTCTGCTCCTATAGTTTACCCCAAGCCATAGGAACAAACAAGGTCCCTTGTTGCATGAAGAGGACAGGATTTTCCACATGGCAGCTCAGCCTGAGAACACAGCCTGACTGTTTGATCTCTTTCAGGTATCAGACATCCTTCTGAAGGCTGCTGTAAAGCAATCCGTTCCAGCTGAAGGCTTTTCTCTGAAGGGGGATCAGTTGTTAAGAGACAAGCTGAAGCAGAGAAGTGGAAATACCAGGAGGGAGAAATTCCACCAGCTAAAAATCTTTTGCCTCCTTTGTGTGTTGCTGCATACTCAGTACCACACTCTCTACAGCAGATCTATTTATTAAATTACTGTATCTTCTCTTTATTTGCTGGTTGTCTATCTACCGTCCAAGGCAGACATAATAATTCATAGACTAATTATACAGGGTTGGTCCAGCAGAGGATTTCTTTGGATGGAGACTTTTTTGCTGAATCAGCAAATCTGACTCCATCCACCATCCACAGAAATCCTTTCCTGGAATCCACTGACTCGGGGTGGGGAGTAAGATTTGGGCCACACTGGCAGAGGGGAGGAGAGAAAGTTGTGTTCTGCTGACAGACCTTAGCAGTTTCCAGTAGATCCAAGCCACAAATTGTAAGCCTTTTGAATACAGTACCACTCAAAGCCAACTTGGATGATGTTATATGGCCAAAATTCACATGATGCTGAGTTCCACCCATGTAGTCCCTTCCCTGGTGCCTTAAAAATTGCATCAGAAGAAGCTGCAGACTGCCCAGTGTGTTCCGAGGAAGAAAGGGCTTGGGAGTCCACAAAAAATGTTTTACTCGAAATGGGGGTCCCTGAGTGGCTAAGGTGTGAGAACCACTGCTCTATTATACAATCACTGCTATTTTCCTGTGCAGAAAGACCACCGGACTCATTCACACGTAGAAAGTCCTGTAGCTGCCACAAGGACTTTTTATCACATGTGTGCTGGGAGTTCCAAGCTTCCTAAGCATTTGGGGGCCCAATTCTGATCAGGACTGTAGCATGTGCTTAGAAGGGGCTTCAGCCTCCTCACCCCTACCTGGTGACACCTTCCTGACATGAAACAGCTCCTGGGAACCACTATTTCCTTCATTTGGAAACTCATGTGTAGCTATCAATACACACAAGTTTCTCAACAGAGCAAATAGTGACTCCCTGGTGCTGTGGGGTGGGGAGGCAGAAGCCTCTTCTCCATGCACACTGTGGGTCCCTTCAGAATATATTCCCCACATGCTCGGGAAGCACATGAAAACTTTGCCACTGTGTGAACTGCCCATAGTTCAAGACACTTTACTGAGCTAATGAATACAGAAGAGTCTAGCTCTTGAAGAATTCCTTGTAACATCTCCAGTTAACAGGATCTCAAATGGGACTGCGTGGAAAGACCTCCCTGAGATCTTGAAGAACAACTTTTAATTACAGAAGACCACACTGGGCTAGAAGAACCAATGTTTGTAGCTCCAAAAGTTTTAAAAGGATGCAACTGAAAATTAGGACAAGAGTAGAAGAGGATATATTTTTATTTATTTCATTTATACTCTGCCTTTCTCTCCAATGGGGATTTAAAGTACTTACATCATTCTCTTCCCCTCCAGTTTATCCTCAGAACAACTCAGTGAGGATGTGTTATGCTGTGAGTGTGTGTGACTGGCTGAAGGTCACCCAGAAAACATTCATGGCAGAGTGCAGATTTGAACCTGTGTCTCCTAGATCCTAATCCAGCACTACATGCTTTGCTAGAGGTTTACTTAAAGAAGCGCCAGGGCCAAACTGGATGAGGCATGACATTCTGGCACATTTATTCATGTGCCCTCCCAGTTATGTATAAAGCAGCTAGTGGCGTGTTCTTTGTTTTTGTTCTTTTACAGAAAACAGAGGCGCCCCTCTGGATGGAAAGGGTGAAGACAACTCAGTGGAGGGCTTGGTATGGCCAAGGTGGAACTGGAGAGGTAAATAAAGAAGGGCTGAGTCATGGGACCATTCTTAAGCCACCTTGTTAATTGACTTCTTTTGGCAGTCTTGGTCAGCTCCCAGGGGAAGCTCAAGAGTAGCCATTGTTTTATTTACTTTATGCCAAACATAGACATTCATGTTTATATAAATGCAAGATGCTTTGTCAGGTTCCAAAAATAGTCTCAGCTGTCAACTGAAGCAAATACATTAAAAGTATTCCCTAGAAAAGGGGTAGAGGCAAAGCTGTTTTTCCAATGATTGTTGTTGTGGCACAGAAACTAGAGCAGAGGTTGGGCCGTACAGTGATGTTTTCTGCCTGTTTTTAAATTCTTACTCGCTTTAGTCAGAATATGTTGGAAAAATAGGCAAAAATACTTATACTTAGAGGTTTGCAATGGATCTTTGCTTCACTGGAGAGGAGGCATTTGTTTCTGTTTAAAAAGCTTTATTTCTAAGGGTAGGGTACCACAGGAAACCTACAAAATAACAAAGACTAAGGCTACATCTTCAGAGCTACAACAGACTGACCACACTGTCTCACAACAACAACAGAACAGCAACAGTGGAGATTCTTCTTCTTCTTGACTCCTAGAAGGAAATCACCTGATGACATTAACCAATGATGTTTGTAAACAGACTTCAGTTTTGCTGGCTTTGATTGCATTGGCTCTGTGCCAACTTTCCCTTCGCAGGGAGGGGGGGGGGTCAGGCTAAACAACAGCACACAAGATATACAGATTAACCCCATAATGACTGGAATTTAGACCTTGCAACTCACATATTTCCAACAGAAACATTATCACAAATGGAAAAGTCAGAATTTTTTTATCTGCACTGAAGCTTACTACTGGGTTTGTGCAGAACACCCAGATATGTAGGATTGACTTGACTAAGTCAAATGAAATTCAGTTTTGCTGAATATATGCTGGTTGGTGATCCCAGCCTGCATTGGATTCTGTTCCTTCTTGTTCCATGTGCCATGCTGGAAATTATTCCAGAAGATGACCTTGTGGCACAAAGAACAATGTGAAGATCCGCCTGTAGGCTTGAGTTTTCATGAGGACAATGAAAATTCTTGACAGCTGTTGATACAGAATACCTCTTGTTGGAATTTCCTATTAAATACTGATTCATCCCCCTTCCCAAATAATAAGAGGTTTCCAGGCTATCCTTTTATGAAAGTATTTTCTAGGGTGAGAGTGGTATTTACAAATACATGTTGAGTAGAGGAAGGAGCTAGATGTCTAGTTAAATAGTGCAATTTTTTTTAAGTAGCATCTATTCCCCAAAAGCAACAGCCACCTTTGGACTCCCTTTTTGCCAGTGAGTATAAAACTCACACTTGTTTCTCCTTTACTGACTAATGCTGTCTGGCATTAACCTTGTTGCCTGGCATGTATATTGGGAATATGTATGACTTTAGGTTGGAGAGGAAGAGAGCAGCATGGAGATACATTAGAAGTGGATCCTCAAAAGTCAAAAGATGCCAGACTGGCAATCACCAGAGCCAGGGCCTTCTCCATGGTAGCTCCATACTGGTGGAATGAGCTCCTGGAAGACATCAGGGCCCTGTGGGACCTTTTACAGTTCTGCAGGGCCTGTAAAACGGAGCTCTTCCACCAGGCCTTCGATTAGGAGCTGCCACTGAGGAATGAGCACTGGAAACGGAACCATCAAGGCCCTATGCTATCTTACTGACATCAAGACAACTGGACACTGGCCTACTTATATCCTACTGGCCCACTTCAGCAAACACCATCTGCACCAATCGCACTTTATGTATATTATGGTTTGAAATTTTACTGTTATGTATTTACGTATTTGTATTATTGTATTTTAGTCTACGTACGCCGCCTTGAGTCTGCATGCGCAGGCAAGGCAGGATATAAATCTAAAACAATAAATAAATAAATAAATAATACTGTAAGTTTAGAATTGGGTCCCACTTTAAAATGTTTAAGAACTGTTGCCTTAAATGATTTTTCAGTTTCTTTATCCAGTTTTACATTGTGTTTTTTTACTTTTTCGACAGCCATACTGAGAATCTGTTCTTGGGTTTTATATAAAAAGAATATACACTTCAAACTAAATCCATAAATACATTCAATAAGAATAGGTCCTGGAGCCCTAACGAGAGTTCATGTTCCATGTACATTCATACCCTCCCACCGAAATAAGCCCTCAAAATGCAGGAGCCCCAAAACCAAAGGCTTGAGATGTGACTATATTTCAACTTTTTAATTATATCCTCAACGTTTAGATTTTGACTTCTATTTGGCTTTTTGCCTTATTATCACGATTCTTACCTTGGCTTATGGCTGAGGCAACTGTGAGATAAAAACTAAAGTATCAATATGACTTCGAAAACCGTCTTTTCAAGTTCTGGGTTTTAGTAGATGGATTTCTAGTTATTGGTAAAGATGGACAAAGACACACATGTGTCATCTTATCTTGAACCTAAATGACTCAGACTGCAAAAAATGCAGAACTAGAACAAAAGAGGTTGCATAGGAAGGGTGAGAGCTCAGAGAGGGCAAGGAACAACTTTTCTTCTTCTGAGTCCATTATGGGAAACCTGTGGTTTGTGCTTCTATGTCAGTCCTATCAGTTAAGCCAGTGAATCATGGCTAACTGCAAGAACTGCAGGCT
Source organism: Gekko gecko (assembly GCA_029375565.1). NCBI lineage: Eukaryota > Metazoa > Chordata > Lepidosauria > Squamata > Gekkonidae > Gekko > Gekko gecko. The sequence continues at coordinate 161,221,563 of JAPDNY010000003.1, read as the reverse complement.
CTGCTGAAACTAACTTCCTCTTGGTCAAAGAGGAAGAAGAAGACAGACTCCCTGACATCTCATTGGCTCTCCATATCTTTTCTAAAACCTCATGAGCATGATCTGTGTCACATTTTACTATGATAGTGAAGCCTTGATGCAAACATCAAAGGCACTTGGCCAGAAAATGGTGATTCCAGGTTCCGTGTTGTGACACAGCTGCTGCTTTGAAATCTGGACCATCCTTTTTCTCAGTGTCCCATCAGATTTCACACCAGTGTCTACGTATATCTGTGTATTTATCCTGGATCCAAAGAGTTACTTTTGGCATGCTGAACAACTCCTCTACTCCCATGCCATAGCACAAAGTTATTTTGAAATTCCCCTTGGTTTAAAAGAGATTTGCCACCCAGCTGCTGTATGAGAGACCCAAGGTCAAAGCTCTGTTGAATACGCAGAACCAGTTGAGCAGTGCTTTGGATTCAGGCCAATAACTACAGCGATGCCTTATAGATGTTATACTGAGTGAGCATAAACTTAAAAATAACTGCCTCTCATGATTAGTAAAAGCCATCAAGGGTTGAAGCAGAAGTTCAACCAACCAAGACCTGCCAGCTTCCGCAATGGCTCACTTAAAAAAGAAAGCTCTAAGAAGCCAAAAAGCATAAGGACTTACCAAAACTGAATATTTATATGAAGCCAGTAGGTCTGGGAGAAAGAAGAAAGTAGCCCAGGAGAGATATGCTTGACAGGAACATCATCCCCCCAAAATAGTTTCCCAGTATCACCACTGAACATGATTTATATTTCTGTGCGCAGCATTACACTTTCCAGACAACACTATATCAGTGGCTTTCACAGACCTCTTTTATTCTACATAAGCCTAGGTCCTGTTTGTCAAAGCTATTTCATGCCCTGGGATTGTGCTCAGCAAGGACTTAAGATAAAGCTTTCCTTGTAGCCGCTGTCAAGCAGTGTTGCAGAGAAGGTATAAAGCAAAGGCCCAGTTTTCCCCTTTGCAATAGGCAGCTTATGTTCTTTACCGAGTACTGAGGGCAGGGATGGAGACAGCCCCTGCAGAGGATGCTAAAGGCAAATGCTTTGCTGAACTCACTAACTGATAGATAGGCAAAAGGCAGAGGCAAAGCCCCCCCCCCAATAGTTACAAAGTAGGACTGCTAAGCCCCTGTTGGGGTAGGAGATCCCCCCATCCCCATCCCCCATTTCCTGACACTGCCACTGTGGCTGGTGGGAGAAAAACAATCTAAAAATCCCTGTCAGGTGGCAGCATGACATCACTTCAGGGGAAAAATGGCGGTGGCAGCTGTCCTCTCTAGCAATCACTTGAAACTCTCTGGTTTCCTAAAGAGGTGTGATGTCATTTCTGAGAAAAACCTGGAAAGGAACTCATGCCATTGCTGATGGCACCCTATACCCGCCCAGTAGGGTTGTCAAGTACTTACCATATTTCGACGGGGGACACACAGTCCCCGGCCGGAACATTCCTCCGTGCTGCACGATGCCATTGCCAGGAAGTGACGCCGGGTGACGCTCTGGCAATGGGGCTGGAAACTCAATGGTACCATTGAGTTTTCATCCCCATTGCCAGAGCGTCACCTGGCATCACTTCCTGGCAACAGCATTGTGCGCCACATCTCCCCCCCCCGGAAATGGTCCTGCCACGATGTATCCATCCCCTGCCGAATTATGGTAAGTTCTTGGGAAGCCTGCCCCCAGTCTCCCATCAGTTGCCATGCCATGCTTGGCAATCCTATTACAAAGTTTGCTTGCTTTGCAGCCTTGGGATAAAGGCAGAAGTTGAGACTTCTCCCCCCTCCCCCAAAAGGGTACCAAACCAGGCAAGATGCAATGATAAGGAAGAATCAGATGATGTGTTTCTTGCATGCCTCTAGTGAAGTGCAAGCACAAACATAGACTTAGTGCAGTTCTGCTTGCACAAGATATTGTGCAATACATAACACTTTCCTCCCTATTGATTACAGTGCTCAGAAACTGCTTGTGCAACATCTTCTGCAAGCAGAAATGCAGTTCTGGATTTGCTATGTTTAACTTACAGCAAGGAGCTAGTGTAAAATACTGGGTTCCATGGATGAGCAGACCCCAAGTATAGTGATCAACTCAGCTTTATTAGTGATTCAGCAGATAGAAGACTAAATTCCAGGGCAATAGCCCTGTTTAAATAGCATGCAAACACCACACCCAACCATACCCAACTCCCAACAATAAGCTATTTACATAACATTAATTTCTCACTGGTCACCTCCAGAGTCCTGGTGAGCTGTTGCTCTAGAGCTCCAAGCTCAGCTACTCTCTGGTAAAAAAGAATCCTGGAATGTTCCAGTCCCAATACATAACACCCCTCCCCGCTAAGTTCCAAAGCACCTTAACATACATAGTCTTCAAGGTATGCTGGCTTGTGCCTTTCTCAATGAGAGCTCAGGCAGTGGTGGCAAAGCCACAGGAGGTGCATCTGGGGTCGCTGTCATGGTGCTGGAGGAAGATGATGAATTAGGAACAGAGTCCCGGGGCTCTGGAACACTCTGTATGGGTGTGGGCGACTCTGCATGGTCAGAATGGTCCCTAGTGTGTGGCACGTTCCCCTCCCCGCTGTGCTCCATCAGCAGCAGTAGTGGTCCCAGACGGCTGACATCCATGGCAGCTGGTGTTGGTTTGGCTACCTCCAGCAGGAGACGGCGGCAAAGGTGGTTGATGTGCCTGTGCAGGACCTGTCTGTCGTCCGTGGAGACCTCATACGATATTGGACCAGTGACCCTGACTACTCTCACAGGAACCCATGCAGGGCTGCTGGAGTAGTTCTGAGCATAGATGGAGTCGCCTGGGAAGAAACCTCTGGGACAGTTCTCCGGTTGGACAGTTCTCTGGTGCTCGGTCCAGGTGCAGCTGGTCTAACCAAGCTGTGAGATGCTGGCCCATCAGGAGCTCTGCTGGGCTGTGGCTGGTGGCGGAGCTTGGAGTTGCCCAGTGACCTAAGGGGAAGGCTGCCAACTAGCGCTCCCAGTTGCCCTCAATGAGCTGCCTGAGGGAGCCCTTAGTGGACTGCACCATCCATTCTGCTTGTCTGTTGGTGGCCAGGTGGAACAGGGCAGACCAGATGTGTCGGATCAGGTAACGGCCCAAGAACTCATGAAACTCTCCAGACGTAAAAGCAATCTCATTGTCTGTCATGACCATGTCAGGCAGGCCATGCGTGCAGAAAGTCTGGGTAAGTGCCTGGATTGCCGCCCAGGAGGAGGTGGAGATGACCAGAATGAAATGTTAATGGACTTAATTCGCCCCCAAAAAGGAAAAATGTTAGGCTATGGTTGGAAAAACAAAAATGTGATATTGTCTGTTTACAAGAAACACATATTAAAAAGACTGATGCTAAATTTCTGATTCAAAGTAGACTAGGAGAGGAATTTTATTCCCTCTCCTCGCAAAAGAAAAAAGGAGTTGTTACATATGTAAAAAAAGAGTTGGAACCAAAAGAAATTTTTAAAGACAAAGAAGGAAGATTCTTGGCAGTGGAAGTTATGCTTCAGAATAAAAAGACCTTAATTTTAAATCTCTATGCCCCGAATGGAGCCAAGGAAAAATTCTTTCAAGATCTGTGGGAGCAATTACAACAGTTAACCCATGAACAAATGATATTGATGGGTGACTTTAATGGTACTGTTAATAATGCAATTGACAGAAAATCCAAAAAAGGAAATGAAGGTATAGGTAAGCTTCCGAAAGTATTTTTTCAAATGGCAAAACATGAACACCTGGAAGATGCATGGAGAGTTAAAAACCCTAAAGACAAAGATTATTCTTTTTACTCATCAAGACATGAGTCTTTCTCAAGAATTGATATGATGTGGATGACTGAGAACTTGATTATGCAAACACGTAAAATTGAAATACTACCTAGAATTCTTTCCAACCACAGCCCAATAGAGTGGTCAACTTATGCTAAAAGAAAGAAATTTCGATGGAGACTCAATGAGGATATACTGGACAAACAAAACATTGTGGATAAAATAAGGACGGAAACCAAAACATATTTTCAGCTAAACTTAAACAAAGAAGTTCAGACGCAAACGGTATGGGAGGCATATAAGGTTGTGATGAGAGGACAACTAATTGCAATTAACAACAATGAAAGAAAACAACAATTCAAAATAGATAAAGAAATTTTGGAAAATATCCAAAAGAAAGAAGCAGAACTTAAGAAGAGACCTGGCAAAAAGAAAATTTTGAGAGAACTGAGGATCCTAAGGGAACAATATGATGCGAGGTTAAATAAAGAAGTTTATTGGAACTTGAAAAAATTGCAACAGAAGTCCTTTGAGGGAGCGAATAAACCTGGGAAATATTTGGCATGGCAATTGAAGAAAAGAAGAGAGAACAAAACAATAATTAAATTGAAAGATGGGAACAGAGAAATTATGGACCCAGGAGGGATCCGAAGAGAATTTTACAAATACTATGCTACTCTTTTTCAAGCAAAACAGGTGGATCAACAAAAAATCCAAGATTACTTATCTAAGGTGAACTTGACACAACCAAGCTCAAAAACAAAAGGATTGTTAAACGCTGTGATAACTAAAGAAGAAATCAGCAAAGCAATAGGAGAAGCAAAAATCTCCAAAGTTCCAGGACCAGACGGATTTTCAGCCAAATTTTATAAGAAACTTCAAGAAGACCTGGTACCGGTTCTAGAGATTCTTCTAAATGAAATTAGAGAAAGTGGAAAGGTTCCAGATTCCTGGAACGAAGCAGCAATCACCTTGATACCAAAAGAGACCCAAGATTTAACTAATGTCAAAAATTATCGTCCAATTTCACTTTTGAACAATGATTACAAAATTTTTGCAAAAATTGTAGCAGAACGCCTCAAAGAGTATTTGAAAGACACTATTGCCGAAGATCAGGCTGGGTTTTTGCCAGGTAGGCAAATAAAAGACAACATGAGGGTTGTTTTGGACGCAATAGAATATTATGATAAGCACCCGGAAAAAGAGGTCGGCTTTTTATTTTTAGATGCAGAGAAGGCATTTGATAATTTGAATTGGGAATTTATGTTTAAAGTGATTGAAAAATTACAGATGGGTATAGAATTTACAAAAATGATTAAATCAATATATAAAGAACAAAAGGCCACGGTGATTGTAAATGCAGAATCAACGGAAGCGTTCCGGGTCAGAAAAGGAACTAGACAGGGCTGTCCCTTATCGCCATTGTTATTTATCTGGATTTTGGAAATATTGCTGCAAGTGATTAGAGATGATAATAATATAAAAGGTTTGAGTATCAGAGGTTTCTCATATAAATTAAGAGTGTTTGCTGACGATATTATGTTTATTGTTGAAGATCCTGTCAATAATATGCCATTGGTGTTTGAAAAAGTAAAAGAGTTTGGTGACCTCGCAGGGTTCTATGTAAATAAAAATAAATCGAAAATATTGTGCAAAAACATGAATGGTATAAAGCAACAAGCTTTACAAAATATGACAGAATGTGAAGTGGTTAAAAAGGTTAAGTATTTGGGAGTTGACATTACAATGAAAAATATCGATTTGTTTAAGAATAATTATGAAAAATTGTGGGTTTCGATAAGACGTGATTTAGAAAAGTGGGGAAAACTCAGATTATCTCTTCTTGGAAGAATTGCCATTGTCAAAATGAATGTACTGCCCAGGTTAATGTTTTTGTTTCAGACAATACCAATTGTGAAAGATGTGAAAGTGTTGGTGAAATGGCAAAGAGAAATTTTAAAATTTATCTGGGCAGGAAAGAAGCCGAGAATTAAAATGAAAATAATGTATGACGTTAAAGACAGAGGTGGCTTCCAAGTTCCGAATTTGCGCTTGTATCATGAAGCTGTATGTATGTCTTGGTTAACTGACTGGGTTAATTTGGAAAATAGAAAACTTTTGGCCCTTGAGGGTCACGATTGCAGATTTGGCTGGCATGTCTATCTTTGGTATGGGAAAAATAAAGTAGACTCAATGTTTAAGCATCATTATATAAGGAGAACGTTGTCTGATGCATGGACCAGATACAAGAATACAGTTCCCGATGAGAGGCCTTTATGGATTGTCCCTGCTGCAGTTATTCATCCTTTTTCAGAACATAAAGGTAATGATTGGTTGAAATACCAAGAGTTGCTTCAAAAGGAAGGGAAAAAATATGTTTTAAAACCAAATAATGAATTAGCATTTGAGTATGGATGGTTACAATATTGCCAAATATGGGACATTTACAAAAAAGACTGTAAAGAGGTTGGTTTTAGAGCTAAGAACGATGAGTTTGAAGATATTTGGTTGAAAAAAGGGCAAAAAATGATATCTAAGTTGTATAAAACCTTGTTGACTGTATTTACTTTGGATGAAACTGTTAAAGAGCAAATGATAAAATGGGCCATAAATATGAATAAGGAGATTTCTATGGAATCATGGGAATCTCTGTGGAAAAAAGCTTTTAAAATGTCAACCTGTGTTAATATAAAAGAAAATTGTTATAAGATGATGTACAGGTGGAATATGACTCCAAAAAGATTGCTAATATTAGTATGGATAAGAACTTGAGTAACAAGTGTTGGAAATGTAAAAAAATAGAGGGTTCTTTCTATCATATGTGGTGGTCATGTGATAAAGTAAAAGTATACTGGCTTCTGGTCGGAGTTAAAATGGCGAATTAACGCACTTTGCGATTTGGGCAAGGTGAACTGCGGTATCTGACGACAGTTTGGGCTTTACCTGGCCCAACACAGCACTCCCCAGGCGGGGGAGTGACGAGCAAGCAGCCAAGCCTGAGAGGGAGTTGAGATCGGTGTTGATAAGCTTCGGAGGAAGCTTGTTTACACCTTGATCTCCTTCCACGGAGAGGGCAGTTGCAAGACAGCACTACAGATACCAGCCGGGCTGAGAATTCAGCATAAATCCGCCATCTACCGACCTCTTTAACATCAAGACTAACATCGATTGCAGAAGAAGCACTGCGAAACCCCGAGATTACAAGTAAGGTAACAATGAACGTTTGCTTACCGGTCTGAAGAAGAACGCAAAATTAAAACGTACGGATAAGCGTATAAAGCTTTAAGGAACTAATCCGCTTGATTTAAAAGTAAGAAGAAGGCTTTCCTTTGGAGAAAACGGCAGAAAAGTGACTTTGTTTTGCATTCCTGTGGTCAGCTAAGACTAAACTTTGCGTAGTAGAAACGATTCTATGGTACAGGAAGTAGGCTAGAGTGGACGTTTTAAAGTTGTTTTGCCGGAAGTAGATGGACGTTTTAAAGTGTAACACCGGAAGTCGGAATATCAAGATGGACAGCTGAACAGGAAGTTTCAAAGGAGCCTACTCTAGCCAGAAAACCATAAATTGCGCCCGCCATTTTGAGGAGGACTAAATTTTAAAAAGCTATTTTTAAACCAAAAAAGCAACAGAAAAAGTTATAAAGGTGGCGATTTGACTTTATCATTGACAATATAAAGATTGGTTAGTCTTGAATTTGCCTCCAAAACGGATTTGAGGTCAAGACCAAGGGCCGCCTCATCACCAAGTCCAAGAATGTCTGCAAAAGAAAAAAAGGAGTGGCAGGCCGCTATGGAGGCGATGGAGAAAAGGATGACAGAAGTGGTGCAGAATTTAGGGAAGCAAATAGAATCACAGTTGCAACAACAGATGCAAATACAACTGGAGCAAATAGAACAAGTGCAAGTCCAAGTACAAGAAAAAAATATGGCAAAGCTGAAAGAACTGGTACTAACAGAAGTGGCAGGGATAAAAAAAGATACAGAAGAAGTTAAAAAAGAGGTTCAAAGTCTGGTGACAAAATCAGCAGAAATGGAACAAAAAGTGAAAAGAACTCTCCAAGAAAATACAAGATTGGAGTCTATGATGGAATATAGGGCTACTCAGAATCATCTGAGACTGAGAGGAATAGAAGAGGAGGAAGACCAGGATATACGTGCGTTAGTAATAAACACGTTGACAACTTATATAGGTGAGGATCAAGGAGATTTGGATTCAGACTTTGACTTAATTTACAGAGTGAATTCAGCTTATGCAAAGAGAAAGAAATTACCCAGAGATGTGATTGTTCAGTTTGTGACAACAAAAATGAAAGAAGATATCTTCAAGAAGCAATTTACACAACCGTTGGAAATTAATGGAAAGAAAATAATAATTTTAAGAGAAATTCCGAGAGTGATTCTACAAGACAGAAAGAAGTTCAAAAAACTAACTGACAAGTTAAAAGAAATGGCCATCAGGTTCAGATGGGAGATCCCACAGGGACTATCATTCTCGTACAACTCGGTGAGATTTACAATTAAAACAGAAGGAGATTTGTGTAGATTCAAAGAGAACAATTTTGATGATTTTAAAGACATTTAATTCAAAACACTGATGGATTACAAATTTTTATCTTGGAATGTAAATGGACTAAATTCACCAAACAAAAGAAGATTAGTGAACCATTGGCTAGAGAAACAAAAATGCAATATGATTTGTCTGCAAGAAACACATATTAGGAAACAAGACAATAAGTATCTGATTAATAAAAAATTGGGAGAAGAATTTCATTCATCAGCAATTAATAAGAAGAAAGGAACAGTGATATACATTTCTAAAGAATTGGAACCTAAACAAATCTTCTCAGACAACGAAGGAAGATATGTTGGTGCGGAAATAACGATGTACAGAAAAAGGACACTGCTTGTAAATCTATATGCACCCAATGGGGCAAAAGAGACTTTTTTCAATGATCTGACAAGAGAGTTGGACTGTTTAAACTATGATCAAACACTTTTTGCAGGAGACTTTAATGGCATGGTTAATAATGTACTGGACAGAAAGTCTAATGCAATTGGAGAAGCGATTGGAAAATTGCCAAAAAAAAAATTTCAGTTGATGAGACAAGAGAAATTAGAAGACGTTTGGAGGAAATGGAATCCTAAGATTAAGGACTACACGTTTTATTCTAACAGACATAATTCCTTTTCTAGAATTGATATGATCTGGATGTCAGAGGAGATGGCGCTAAAAACTCATAAAATTGAAATTTTGCCAAAAAATAACTCAGATCATAATCCTTTACTTTGGATGTCAAAAGAAAAACCAAAACAACTATACTGGAGGATTAATGAAGATTTATTGGATCAAAAAATAATTAATGAGACATTAAAAAAAGAAACGAGAAGTTTTTTTGAAATGAATCTGAATAAAGGTACTGATATACAGATTGTTTGGGATGCATACAAAGCGGTAATGAGAGGTTTACTTATTTCATTAAACACAAAAGACAGAAAGCAAAGGATGCAACAACAAAATGATCTTTATGAAAAAATTAGACAAAAAAGAAAAGGAATTAAAGAAAAGACCAGGGAAGAAAAAAATTATTAAAGAGATTCATCTTCTACAGGATCAGTTGAATGTCTTATTAAACAGAGAATTATATTGGAACCTGAAAAAATTACAACAAAAAGCTTTTGAGGGTGCAAACAAACCAGGAAAATTTTTAGCGTGGCAGTTGAAAAATAGAAAAGAAAGAAATTTCATAAGCAAGATCATTGAAGATGGAAAAGACGTTGTGGATTTGAAAGGTATAAAAAGAGCTTTTTTCAAATATTATGCAAAATTGTTTAAAAAGAAAGGAATTGACCAACAGAGAATTAGAAAGTATTTGGACAATATTGAAATACCAAAGCTGGGACAACAAATTAAAGAACTACTCAATGGTTTAGTAACAAAGGAAGAAGTAACAATGGCGATAGAAGATGCAAAATTGGGCAAAGCTCCAGGACCAGATGGCTTTACAGCAAAATTTTATAAGAAATTCAAGGAGGAGCTAGCCCCTATTTTAGTACTTCTGTCAAACGAGATAAGAAAGACTAAACGGATCCCAGACTCATGGAAAGAAGCAAATATTTCACTTATACCTAAAGAAGGTTTGGATTTAACTGATGTAAAGAATTACAGACCAATATCGCTATTGAACAATGATTACAAATTATTTGCAAAAATAATTTCGGAGAGGTTGAAAAAAATATTTGAAAGATGTCATAGCGGAAGAGCAAGCTGGTTTTTTACCAAATAGACAAATAAGAGACAATTTGAGAGTGGTGATTGATGCAATTGAATATTATGACAAACACCCAGAAAAAGAAGTTGGATTCCTCTTTCTGGATGCGGAAAAAGCTTTTGATAACTTGAATTGGGACTTTATGCTGCAAGTAATCGAAAAAATGGATATAGGACAATCTTTTTCAAACATGATTGTGGCAATATATTCAGAACAGAAAGCAGCTTTGAATATAAATAAAGAGAAAACAGATTTCTTTCAAGTTCAAAAGGGAACACGACAAGGCTGCCCGTTGTCTCCGTTATTGTTTATTTGGATATTGGAAATATTATTGGCAGAGATAAGAAAAGACAATAATATCAAAGGACTTACAGTGAAAGGCTTTACGTATAAATATAGAGCATTTGCAGATGATGTAATGTTTATGATTCAAGATCCAATTGAGAATATACCACAACTGATGGGAAAAATTGAAGAATTTGGAACAATTGCTGGATTTTACGTCAATAAAAATAAAACGAAAGTGATGTGCAAAAACATGATGAAACAGAGACAGATTGAACTTCAAGAGAAAATTAAATGTGAAGTAGTTACAAAGACTAAATATTTAGGTATTGAATTGTCTATGAAAAATATTGATTTGTTTAAAAATAACTACGAAAAAGTTTGGTATAAGATTCAACAAGACTTCAAAAAATGGAATACCTTGAATCTATCGTTATTGGGAAGAATTGCAACTGTAAAAATGAATGTTTTGCCTCGCTTGATGTTTCTATTTCAGACTATTCCAATATTAAAACAAAGTAAAGTATTGGATACGTGGCAGAAAGAAATATCGAAGTTTGTATGGGCAGGAAGAAAACCAAGGATTAAAATGAAAATTTTATGTGATGCAAAGGAAAGAGGAGGACAACAATTACCAAATCTAAGACTTTATTATGATGCCGTCTGCTTAACATGGTTGGAGCAGTGGATTAACCTTGAGAATAAGAAGTTGTTGGCTTTGGAAGGTCATGATAATAAGTTTGGATGGCATGCATATTTATGGTATGGAAAAGTACAAGTAGACAAGTTTTTTAAACACCACTATATAAGACGATCACTGTTCGAGACTTGGATGAGATATAAAAAATTATTCTCGGAAGAGCGACCACTTTGGATAGTGCCGGCAGAAGTGATTAATCCATATTCAAGAAACCAAGGTCTAGATTGGTTACCTTACAAAAGCCTTTTAAATATTGAAGGGAAAAACTTTGTATTAAAAGACAGAACTGATGTTGAATTTGAATATGATTGGTTGAGTTTCAGACAGATTTATGATTTATGTAAAGCTGATAAAAGGAAATATGGCTTTAGAGAAAAAAATAATGAAATTGAAACTGTATGGGTCGAAAAGGGTAAAAAAATGATTTCAAAATTGTATAAGGTGTTATTGAAATGGTATACTGAAGATGAAACAGTAAAAGAGCAAATGATAAAGTGGGCAGTAAATATAAATAATGAAATATCTATGTCATCTTGGGAATATTTGTGGAAAAAGTCAATGAAAATTTCAACTTGTATAAATGTTAAAGAGAATTGCTATAAAATGATGTACAGATGGTATATGACTCCTAAAAAAATTGCTATTATAAATGATAGCATGTCTAACAAATGTTGGAAATGTAAGAAAAAAGAAGGGTCTTTTTACCATATGTGGTGGACTTGTGATAAGGCTGTAAGGTACTGGACTGAGATTCATAATGAGATACAAAAAATTTTGAAATGTACTTTTAAGAAAGACCCACAAATGTTATTGTTAGGTCTTAAAATGGAAGAAATAAATGTAACCAAGAGAACATTACTATGGTATTTGGTTACAGCAGCCAGAATGACTTTTGCACAATGTTGGAAGCAAGAAAAAACACCTGAAACATGGGAATGGATTAAGAAGATGCTGTTTATGGCAGAAATGGACAAATTAACAAGAAAATTAAATAACGAAGAAGATGAAAAGTTTTTCGAAGTTTGGAAAGACTTTTAAGAATATCTGTTGGGTTTTGGTTTCGGCGTCGCGAATGGCGGCCGCTTCTCGGGATGCTCCCGGAGGCGGTTAGCCCACGCGCAGTTAGGGGGGGTCTTCGCATGTGCGAAAGACCCTAGTGAGCCTTAGGCAAAGGCTCCGAACCGGGGGTGCTTGGGGAGTAGCCTCTTTGCCGGCAGACAGCCGGGAAATTGAGGCTTTCTCCCCGCCCCAATCGGCCCCGCTGCGGCGTGCCCGTAATGGGACTTAGCGGCGCCACCGAATTCCAGGAGTGAAGACAGCGCTATGGCTTAAAATAAAAAGAAGAAGTAGCATCGAATCGTGAGTTGGAGATCTATTTTGAAGCGTAAATCGGAGCCCCCCTGCATGCGTATAAGCGTTGGGAGGAGGGAGGAGTTCCCACCCCCTTTGAGAAGCAAGATCCACAAAAGGAGCGCGAAGGGGGGCTGAGAGAAGAAAAAGTGTTGGTGAAAGTACCGTTGGGGTTGCATGGAAGATTTTGATCATCTTAGCTTCCTGGGGGATGCGGCACGAACTTTTTAAAAGTAAACAAAAAAACAAAATGTCGATACTGGAAAAAGTTCTGCAGATACCGGAAGAGAAGAGAGGAGGGACTTCCGGTCCAGACAGCCCCCCCAAGAGCTTGCTGTCAATCAACAGGAAAAGGAGATGCTGTGCCCCCTGCTGGAACAATTGCGGAAAATCAACAAAACTCTGTCTAAAATGGATAGTGTTCTCATCAGTCGACAGAAACAGATATCGGAAACAACTAGAAAGATGATGGAGATTGAACAGAAATCGAATTTGATTCTAGGCTTCCAGGGCGTTAAAGAAGAAGAGAAAGAAGATCTCGGATTTACCTTGACAAATGTCTTGGCACCCCTAACTGGCAGTGAAGCGATAAAATTAAAAGAAGAGGTGGATGAGGCTCCCAAAGCCTATTCCGCTTTTATAAAAGAGAATACTCTGCCAGTAGAAGGGGATGTTGAGCATAGCAAGCGACAAACTGGAGATCTAATTTCATCCGAAGAGTTTGTGGAGCCCAGGAAGCCTGAAAGCCAGAAGTTTAAGGAAAAAGAGAAAAGAAAGAAGAAGGATTTCATCTTTAAAATACAGAAACTTCTGAAGAGACACGCCAGCAGGGAGGAAGATGCAGTATTCCAAACTGGGACAAGCGAAGAAGACAGCAGCCCAGGGGACAGTGGTGATGGAACGGAAGACTTCAAAGTTAAAATGGACTTAATCCATAACTGGAAGAGATTTAAAAAGAAGATATTTTGAGGACTGTTCGTGTAACATCTGGAAGGAACTGTTGAATTACTAACCCCAATGGACTTTACTAACTGCATTAACAGAGTGACTTTGGACTTCGCAATAGTTAAAAAGAAGATCTTCTAACCACGATAGATGCCAAAACTGGTATTGGTTATTAACCTAAACTAACACTCACTAACAGGAAAAATTTCACTCCATCTTTTTCTTTCTCCATCTGTCTACCCTTCCTGTTTCTTATAAAAAGAATAAAATTCTCTCTTTTTTAAGAGAGTTTTACAAAAAAAAAAAAAAAAGAATATCTGTTGAAAAATTGGGATGTACTACTAAGGAGAAAGTGAAAGGGACTAGTTTTTTAAATTGTTACCATTAGTAAGATAAAGTAAGTTTAGTTAAATGTAATTGAATAAGAAATATCAATGGGGTTGGAGCATTGTGGGAAGCCGTGTTTGGGGGAAAGAGGGTAAAAGGAAATGGATATGTATTTAATTGCTTAATTTGTATGATTGTGGAAAATATATCCGATAATAAATTGTATTTACCAAAAAAAATAAAGTAAAAGTATACTGGTCAAATGTACATTGTGAGATGCAGAAGATATTAAAAATTCCTGTCAGGAAAAGTCCGGAGCTTCTTCTCTTAGGTTTGACAATGGAAAAAATTCCACAAGAAAAAAGGACATTACTTTAGTACATGATTACATCGGCGAGAATGGCTTTTGCGCAACAGTGGAAAGCGGAGAAGGTGTCAGATATACAAGACCAGGCCTGTAGCCTGCATGGGGCCCTGGGGGCCCACCCCCCCACAGGTTTTGTGGGCCCCCTCCCCCGATCCTCTGCTCCCCCCTCCGGCTTCCTCCCCCTGGCCCTCACTGGGGAGCCGCTCGCGCCACCCGCTCCCGCGGTGCCGCCCCAGAGGCATCGACCAGACGCTGCTGCAGAAGCACTGGCTTGATCGGCAAGCCCTGCCCTGCCCCCGCAGTAGCAGCCGCCACTGCAGCAGCAGCCAGGAGCAGCAGGAAGGGCCACCTTTCCCGCGGTGGTTAATGGGCTCCTGCATAAATCAGTTTGCGCTGGAGCCATCCCTTCCCAAGCAAAGACCAAAGCATGTGAGCCAGAGGCTAAAAAACTGTGAGCCGGCTCACACACACTCACTCAGTTTAGAGGGAATACCAAAACAGGACCCAGGAAGCGAGAGGGCGCTGAGGCTCACTGGCATTTTGCTTTTGAGAAACCGGGAGTATGTTTATAGAAGCGCACGTTGTTTTATTCCCTTGGCGAGCGGCGGCGGCGGCCTCGGCAGTCGGTGCGGGGAGAGGAGCCAGCCAGTTGCCGGGAAAACACACACCCCCATTCCCCTGCCACCCCTGAGTTGGGATTAGTGAGCTTCGCTGCAGATGGCCAGGCTGGCGGATGGCAGCCCTTCCCGCGGCCCGGAAGGCTGGCTGAGGGTGAGTTTCCTCCCACTCCTGGGCAGCGCCGCCGATCCCCTGAGTTGGGATGCGGGTCTTGGGGAGGGTCCTCTGGAACTGCCCAGATCTCTCTCGCAGTCCGGTTGGCAAAGCCGGCCAGTTTCTTCCAGCGAAACTTGGAGGGCTTCCCATGCAATCTTAAAAACCACTCCCATAGACCAACCCAGCCGAACGGAACAGGTCCGCGCTGCCTGCAAGTCCGTCCATTCCTCCTGGGGAGGGCAATTCTTTTGTTCATCTGCAGCACGGAAAGGGTTAAAGGGACCGAGCTCTGCCTAGAGAGGCCAAGCAAGGGGGGTGGAAAGAGGCCGAGAGGGAAAGGCTGTTTTTCTTACGGGGGGGGGGAGAGAGAAGGGTTTGCTTCTGAATTGCAAAAGGGAATAGGAAGGGAATCCGGCTATGCAGCGGGAGGGAAAAAGCCTTTGCATTGCAGTCGGGTCCTGAGAAGATTTATTCACAAGGAAGTGAACTTGGGAAGGGGGGGGGATGCAGTGTTCCCTCTAAGCTGAGTTAGTGTGAGCTAGCTCACAGTTTTTTAACCTCCAGCTCACAGATTTTTGTCTTAGTTCAGGAAGGATGGCTCCAAACTAATTTATGCAGCAGCCAAATTGCTCTCTCACAACTTTAATGGCAGTAGCTCACAAAGTAGAAGTTTTGCTCACAAAACCCCACAGCTTAGAGGGAACATTGGTGGTGGGCCCCCTGAGAAAAACATGGGCCCCCTGAGCAAAAAGTTGTTAGCTACGGGCCTGTACAAGACTGGTTAAGGAAACTGCTGTTTTTAGCCGAAATGGACAAAATGACGAAGAAACTAAATGGACAAATGGCAGAACAATACCTAAAAGACTGGGAAGGCCTGAAACTGTATATGGAAACTGAATATAGAATGAAAGGGAAAATGTACAATCTTGACTCGTATTGAAATTGAATGAGAAATGAAATGAACACTTGATTGTACTGTACCTTTATTGGAAACTATGTTTGAAAGAGTCAGGCATTTATGTATTAGAATTGTGTTACCTGGTTTATTGATTGTTACAAGTTTAAACTTGATTACCTTTTAACTCTTTTCTTTCTGTTATTAGCAGTGTTGGAAGCCTATTGGGGGGTGGGGGGGTGGGATGAAATTTTTAAATTGTATTGGTAATGATGTTTAACGATGTTGAATATACTCCAATAAAATTTTGTTTAAAAAAAAAAGAGATGACCAGAATGACCTCCAGCCATTTGGGGTAGGAGCCCACCAAAATGAAGAATATCTGGCCCTGGAAGGGGCCAGCAAAGTCCAGGTGCACCTGGGACCATGGGGTTCAGGTGGATTCCTACTGTTGTATGGGAGCTTGGGGGGGTGCTCTGGCTGGGTCTCCTGGCAGGCCTGGCAGTGCTTGACCCAGGCCTTGATCTCACCATAAATCCCGGGCCACCACACGTAGCTACAGGCAAGAGATTTCATCCAAATGATTCTGAGATGTGTCTCATGAAGGGCTGCTAGTACTCGCTGGCGCAGGGGTGGTGGTACCATGATGGTTTCCCCAGAGCAGGCACCCCTTGTGTGTGGAGAGTTCATCCCAGTGAGATGAGAAAGCTGTAAAATCCGGGCCCACGTTGCTGTTGGGCCATCCCCTCCACACCCAGTCCAAGACTCAGGAGATGATGTGGCCCTTGGCAGAGTGACGGGTGACATCCGCAGCATGGAGAGGCCGGTCAGGGAGTTCTTCAATGAGGAGGATCTGGTGTGCAGGAGCCGGGTCAGGGTCCACAGAACGCAACGGCAGGTGGCTGAGGGTGTTGGCATGACCCATCACCTTCCCTGGGTGGTACTGATAGTTGTACTGTTAGCCGGCGAGGAAGATTGACCAGCACAAGACCCACGGAGAGAGCATTTGTGGTGTCTGGCGGTCTGGAGCAAAGAGGCCCAGCAGTGGCTTGTGGTCCGTCATGATGGTGAAGGGCCAACCATACAGGAAGTCATGGCACTTCCTCACCCCCACTACAATTGCCAAGCCCTTCTTGTCTATCTGCGCGTAGTTGCACTTGGTAGACAACAAAGTGCAGAAGTAGTATGCCACAGGGACTTCCCGGCCATCGGGCAGTTTGTGCCCCAAGACGGCACCGACACCATAAGGGGAGGTATCACATGCGAGGATGACTGGTAACTGTTCATTGAAGTGGGCCAAGACCAAATTGGATATCAGCAGATCCTTGACCGCCCGGAAAGCTTCAGGTTGCCTGTGTACCCAGTCCCAGGGAGTTTTCTTGTCCAGGAGTCGGTGGAGGGGTTCCACGATGGCTGCCTTGTGTGGCAGGAAAGAGTGGTAAAAATTCAACAGGCTGAGGAACATCTGGAGCTCAGCTTTGGATTTTTGCATGGGGGTGTCACTGATTGCCTTGACTTTGTCTTGTGCCAGGTGGATGTCCTCTGCACCCACTGAAAAGCCAAGGAAGTTAAGGTGGTGGACACCCAGGATACACTTTTTCCATTTAACCTTCAACTCAGCAGACTGGAAACACTGAAGGACAGCACACAGATGGTCAATGAAGTCCTCTTCCATGGGGGCAGCAATAAGAACATCATTGAAAAATCGTGTGACCCCGGGGATTCCTTTAAGGATGGCATCTATTAGGTTTTGGAAAATCCGGGGACCTACGCTGACCCCAAACTGCAGCTGCCGCACCCGGAAAGTGCCCCAGTGTGTCACTATGGTTTGGACCTCCACTGTGGCATCATCTACCGGCAACTGTTGGTAGGCCCGCACCAAGTCCAATTTCCCAATAATTTTTGCACCAGCTAATGTAGCCAGGACATGGCTGATGACCGGCACCAGGTAGGCATGGTCCTGCAGCGCGTGCATCTTTGCAAGAGATATGGATACAGAAAATACAGATGAAGTCTGCAAGCAAAATGACATGGCCTACAGAACGATCTCAACCTATACAAAAAGAAACAAAATGTTTGGAGAACTGAATGTGAGATTATATGAAAGAATGACAAGAGATGAAATCTTTACAGCAGAAAATGCAATTTTCCTTCAGAGAGAGAAAAATAAAGAATATATGGAAGCGCAAGCCATCCAAAGAACCGAATATAGAGGGCTACTTCCAGAAGTCTAAGGAAAATAACAAGGGGAAATAAGGAAAATACAAGGAGAAAAGGCACAGAATTAAGACTTTAAAACTTAAGAGGAGAAACCAGAGCATGAGGAAGAGGATGAAATCCTACAAAAATGGTTAAAACTTTTGGCAAGGCGGGATAAAATGAAAATAATAATAATAAATAAATAAATAATATGTGAGTTTACACATACTTTCAAGAGAAGAAGGTCATACCCCTTTGGACAAGAGAGACTATACAATTTTTCAAGATCTTATAAATCAGACTGACATATAACCAATTTGAAAGGAACACTTTAGCTTAAATCAATTGCAAAAAGAATATACATAAAAATAAGGTGGAACATAGAAAATAGATATTTAGACATTATATGAGATACTTAACTAGATACTTTAGTGATGAAATGGAACCCCTCGATCTGTGTATATTTGTTTTTCTTAATTAAAAACAGGGGTCTTTTGGGGGGGGAGCGCACCGGAGCACAGCTCCGGGAGCTCAGGAGCCAAGCCCCGCCCCCAGCCGGCATCCCGGAGAGTCTTTCAGGCAGCCGAATGTCAATTTCAGCTCCATTATATCCTATGGGCCATTGAAGTCAATGGTGAAAACATAGGGTATATTCTAGGGGCTGGAGGGAGGGGTTTGAGGAGATGCTCCAAGCTCACAGGATAGCTGATGGAGCCTCTCCCCAAGATACCCACCAAGTTACAAGAACATTGGACCAGGGGGTCCAATTCTATGGGCCCCTAAACAGGTTGCCCCTATTCCCTCCATTGTTCTCTATGGTGGGAAAAAATTAACTTTTTTTCTCCCACCATAGAGAACAATGGAGGAAATGGGGCAACCTGTTTGGAGGCCCATAGAATTGGACCCCTGGTCCAATGTTCTTGAAACTTGGTGGGTATCTTGGGGAGAGGCTCCATCAGCTATCCTGTGAGCTTGGAGCCTCTCCCTCAAACCCTCCTCCAGCCCCAGAATATACCCTATGTTTTCACCATTGACTTCAATGGCCCATAGGGTATAATGGGGCTGAATTGCCACTGAATTTCTTTCATTCCCTCCTTTTCTTCTTTCTTTTTCCTCTTTCCCTCATTCTTCTCTTCTCTTCTCTCTTTCTTTCTTTCTTTCCCACCTTCTTCTCTTCTCTTTTTCCTCCTTTCCCTATTTCCCTCCTTCTTCCCTCTCTTTCTTTCCCTCTTTCCTTCCTTCTTTCCTTCTCTCTACTCTCTCTCTTTCCTTCCCTCTTTCCTTCTTCTGTGGCCCAACTCTCATGAAAAGGAGTTTAAACTTTAAACCCCTTCTCTCTTAGCTCCCCCACCCAGACCAGCTGGGGAAGGGAAGGGGAGGCTTTTGAAGATGCTTCCCCCCTTTTGCTTCCCTTCTGACATCACTTCCAGTGATGTCAGGGGGCGTGGCATATGCTAATAGCCTAATAGCTCATTAGCATACCATATGCTAATGAGCTCCTGCAGCTGTTCTTCTACGAAAAGACCCCTGATTAAAAATAAAATGTTATTTAAAAAAAACGCTTGGGCCACCAAGCGATCTAACTCCTCCTCAATCTTCAGTGCAAAAGAGATGCACTTGGCTTCTTTACTATAGAGCAGCTGTTCTGACATGGATAAAACACTGGATCACTTTAGAAAATACAAGACTTTTGAAGTTAGAAGGTGATGATCTTCTGTTAGGTTGGCACGCCTTTATATGGTATGGAAGGGCAGATACTCACAAATATTTCAAACAACATCTTATTAGATCCTCTCTACTGAAGGTTTGGGAAGAATCTAAAAACAACTTTTACGCCAAGATACCAAAATGGGTTGCTCCATTAGAAGCCTTTACAAACCCTAACTTATTTCAGGAAGAAATAATTCTAAGATACGAAGACTTATTAGACAGTAGAAACAAACGAAAACCAATAGAAACTTTAACATGGTGGCAAAAAACACAAATTGAATCAAGATATAGCAAAGATAAGCTGATAGGCTTTTATGAAAGATATTGATGCATGCTGATGAGAAACTCATTAAGAAAATTTATGTATTACTTTTAGACAATAAGACCCAAGATGAAGTAGTCAAAAATGTTATAATAAAGTGGGCCCAAAACTTGGGTCATAATATTGAGTTGGACCAATGGTCACAGTGTGGAAAAAAATGTAAAAATTACTAAAGCAATTTCATATAAGGAAAATATTTATAAAATGTTTTATAGATGGCATATTACGCCTGATAAACTGACAAAGATTTATCCCAATTGTTCAAATGTATGTTGGAAGTGTCAACATACATTTGTGGTGGTTATGTGATAAAAGCAAAAAAAAATTGGGTTTGGATTCATGAAATTTTACAAAAAATGTTAAAATGCTCTGTATGCTTTGTTCCAGAAATGTTGAATATCTTACCTGAAAACTGTAAAAAATATGATTCTTATCTTATACTATGTGTGATTAGAACTGCTAGAATACTTTATTCTAAATATTGGAGAAAAACAAAAACACCCTTGAGAGAAGAAATTTTAAGTAAAATTTTGGAAACTAACTTTAATTTTGAAAGGACAACCAGAAGCTACATTTGATAATACATGGTCAGGATTTTATAAGTGGTTTGAAGACTATAATAAATAAATCATATAGACATTTAAAACTTTCTAAAGACATACAAAGTATAATTTTGATATATTTGCAAGAGATATACATAATGATACAAGCTGAGATATATAAACATATGATAAATTAGGCATGAGTTTGTTAAACAAGGAATTGTAAGAAAAATTTTCCCTCTTTTATGTAAGTTTTGTCTTTATGTATGTTTTGTCTTTAAAACTAAAAAAGTTAACAATAAAAAAAACCCTTGGGCCACCAAGCGATCTAACTCCTCCTCAGTCTTAGGTTTCAGTGCAAAAGGGACGCACCTTATGGGCTGCACCTTATGGGCCACACCTTGGGTTTAAGCTGGAGAGAGATGGGGGGCAGTGTAACAGCCGCGTGTTCCATCAAAGACAGATGGAAATTCATTGCATACCCAGAGGAAATCCCTTGATTCATTGTGGTTCACCCCTGTTACCCTGAACCTTAAGGGTGCAAACCACACCAGCCCCAACAAACTTGTGCGCTGGCCCTCAACTACTAATAAATCCAACAACCTGTTGAATTGCCAGTACTTCACCCGGAACTTGCCCACCCCTTTCATGGCCACCACATTTTGTTGAAAGTCTCTGAGGATGATGCCAACTAGCTTAAGGCGACCAGCTTAAGGCATAGCCTCCTGAGAGTCTTTGCTGAAATCATGGACATGGAAGATCCTGTGTCCAACTCCATCCTGCAAGGGGCACCCTCAATTAACACAGTCACCTTTATTTTTCCTGTGGTGTCCTTGGGCAAGTATAGTACCTGTAGCGGCTGCATGGACATGGTGTGTAGCTCTTCAGCATGCAAGGACTCCTGGTGAGTCAGCTGTTTCATCTGGGGTCCCTTTGAGCGGCCGGCATGTGTGATGTGCTGGCCTTCCTGCAACTCCAACACATCATGTCCCTGAAGTGGCAGGAGTGTCATTTGTGGAGGTCCCTGCAGCTGGCGCAGGGCATCGGTGAGGTGGTCTGGCGACATGGCCTGGTTGCAGTACCAAAGAAGCAGATGTGTGGGTGTCTCAGCAGGCTGGATGGTGCATCTGCAGGACCTCCTCACTGTCGGACACATTGGAGGGTGAGTGAAAAGTACTGAGACTGGCAAGTGATTTCAGCTCTCATGCATTTATTTAGTGAAGAACAAGACAACTTTAGCCGGCCTGCAGGCCGACTTATATTCTGTGAAAAATCACACCCCAAAACACACCCATACACTGTAATAGGCTATTTACAGTGGCCAAGAGTTCCATGGGTTCTTGGCCTGGAGTCTAGCCCTCTGATTGGTGCGGGCTAGAATCTGCTTAGTCCATTGTTTGCTGGAGCAAAGCTCCGTGGTTTAGCAGGACTGTGTGAAGTCCCCTGGGTGCCACGCGGTCAGGACCGAGTACATTACAGTGAGGAAATGGCGGCTTGGTGCACTGCAGAGGCATGGCAGTTGATCTTCTAGTAGCCAACCTCCTGGGACTTCTTGAACGCTGTGGCCCCCTGGATTGTCTTTTGGAGGTTAGTGTCCTCTTGGCTGAGGAGGTTGTGATGGAGCTCCCCGTCCTGGAGCCCAAATACAAAACAGTCAAGGAGGGCTTCTTTGAAATTCTGGAACTTGCATCGAAGAGCTAGGTGGCGCAGGGCAGTGACATAGTCAGAGGCTGATTCATTGGGCCTCTGGTTTCATTCAAAGAAATCAAAGTGGCGAGACAGTCGGGTGGGCTGTGGTGCAAAGTGGTTGGTGAGTGCCATGATGAGACCATCAAAAATGGCGAGCTGCAATGTGGTCAGCGTGATGAGGCCCTGAGCTAGTTCCAGGGTGGTGATGAGGCCCTGAGCTAGTTCCAGGGAGCTGAGCAGCAGTACCTTCTTCTTGGCGGCGCCATTGATCTCCTGGGACTCCACAAAGTACTTCAGGCGTTCCACCCAGGCCTCCCATCAATCTGGGTGAGTGGAGTCAAACTCTGGAAGTAGTCCTGGAGCGGCAGCCATGGTTGTGGTGCAATGTGCTTGGCACTGGAGCTCGGTGCACGGTGCAATGCAGATGGGCTCTAGGCTCACTCAACAGGATCCCACCTTCATCGCCAGTGTTAATTACTGGGTTCCATGGATGAGCAGACCCCAAGTATAGTGATCATAAGAACATAAGAGAAGCCAGTGTTGGATCAGACCAATGGCCCATCCAGGCCAACACTCTGTGTCACACAGTGTCCAAAAATACCAGGTGCCATCAGGAGGTCCACCAGTGCGGCCAGGACACTAGAAGTCCTCCCACTGTTCCCCCCCAAGCACCAAGAATACAAGGCATGGGGGGGGGCAAGAGATGAGAGAAACTACCAGGAGAGAGGAGATGCTCCAATACATTGCTGAGGGGACCCAGTTGGCGGAGGTGGGGAGGACCCCAACCAGGGACAAGAAGAGCCCAGGAAGAACCCAAGAAGATCCCAGCTTTATTCATAATTCAGCAGATACAAGACTTAACTCCAGGGCAACAGCCCTGTTTAAATAGCATGCAAACACCATACCCAACTCCCAATAATACACTATTTACATAACATTAATTCCTCATCAGTCACCTCCAGAGTCCTGGTGAGCTATTGTTCTAGAGCTCCAAGCTCAGCCAGTCTCTGGCAATGTTCCCTCTAAGCTGTGGAGTCTTGTGAGCTACTGGCATTAAAGTTGTGAGCAAGCAATTTGGCTACTGCATAAATTAGTTTGCTCTGGAGCCATCCTTCTTGAGTGAAGACAAAAATGTGTGAGCTGGAAGCTAAAAAATTGTGAGCTAGCTTAGAGGTAACACTGGTCTCTGGTAAAAACAGTCCTGGAATGTTCCAGTCCCAATATATAACACCTAGTGTGAGGGGTGTGGTTTTTTTTCATACTTCTACTTGCACAAGGACCCTAGTGCATGTGTAAATCTTCTGGTGAATCCATACCAATATGTACTATAGAAAATTCAGGATTTAAGATCTCCAAATATCCTTGATTTCATATCAGAGCATTAAATAGCTCAAATACAAATCACACACACACAAGACACAACTGGCCCTAGATGGAAAGCTGATTTAAGTATGTACTAGGGTTCAGTGTTTCATAGGGTTGTCAACTTCAGGTTGGGAAATTTCTGGAGATTTGGGGATGGAGTCTGAGGACAGCAGGGTTTGGGGAGGGGAAGGCCATAAATGGGATGCACCTTCCAAAGCTGCTGTTTTACCCAGGGGAAACTGTTCATATTCTGGAGATCAGTTGTAATTGTGAGAGCTCTTCAGGCCCCACTGGGAGGTCTGAAACCTTGGCATTTGCCAAAAAAAACCCTCTTTATTCAGGGACCACACTGTATACTTAGCTATCAAGGCCTAACCTTTAATGTCTATAAAATCTAAAACTGTAATGTCTTCCATCCCCAGAGGGACCCAAAAGTGCCTGATGCTTGATCTGGGAATGCTGGGACGTTGAGGCTACCATAAACCCTTTCCTAGAAGCTGTCTTTATTTAAATAACAACAACAACAAACCAGAAATGAATGGCTGGAAGAGCTAAATCAGAGATTAAATATCTCTCTCCTTATAATAATTATCTTTTGGTTTTGTAAGATTCCATGCACTCCCATTGGCTGTAAAATGCCCTCCCTCAGCCATTGGCCCATCAGCCACCACTCAAGAGTACTCGCGTGCCATTGGCTGGGTGCTGGGTCTGCTCCTCTTTCTCACCCACTCCCCCTGGCAGACAGCTCTCTCTCCTGAGGAAGACAGTTCTCTTGACTCCTGTGAGGGACTGTCCCCTCAGTGGCTGTTGGTAGGCAACCACACTTGGTTCTGTGAGTAAAAAAACAAAGGACTTTCAGCATAACCCCATCCCCCGCCCATAACCCCCTCCCCAATGGCCACTTTCCTGTCAGAATAAATGGAAAAAGGCTCTTTCTCCTGCTTAGCTTCAGCATGGCTGGCTGGCTAACGAGGTGGGCCAGCGACCATCAAACCATTTTCTTCAACTCCCCGCTGTGCGGCTGACTTTCCCCTAGGGTTGCCAATCTCCAGGTGGGGCCTGGAGATTTCCCACTGTTACAATTCACCTCCAGATGACAGAGATCAGTTCCCCGGGAGAAAATGGTTGCTTTGGAGGGTAGACTCTATGGCATTATACCCTGCTGAGTCCTTCCACACGCACCCCAAATGCTGCCTTCCACAGGATCCAGCCCCCCAAATCTCCAGGTATTTCCCTAATCAGAGCTGGCACCTGTACTTTCTCCTCTGTTAGTAAAAGGCCCTTTCCACACCTATGTTGGCCTTTGGGAGAAAACTCATTGGGCCCAATCCTGATCAGGTTGCCAACTCCAGGTGGGCAATTCCTGGAGATTTGAGGGATGGAGCCTGGAGAGGGTGAGGTTTGAAGAGGGGTGGCACCTCAGACAGGCACAATGCCATAGACTCCACCCTCCAATCCAACCATTCCCTGATGGGGAACCATTGTTGCCAATCTCCAGGTGGGGGCTGAAGATCACTCAAAATTACAACTGCTCCCTAGGAGGGAGGGGGGAGGAGATGGAAAACTAAAGGTAGGTTGATGGTTGGCTGGGAGGGAGATAGGGTTATCAACTCCAGGTTGGGAAATTCCTGGAGATTTGAGGGGTCGAACCTGGAGAGAGTGAGTGTTGAGGAGGGGTGGGGCCTCAGACAGGTACAATGCCATAGACTCCACCCTCCAAACCAGCCACTCCCTCCTGGGGAACCACTGTTACCAATCTTGGGGGTGGGCTGGAGATCACTCAAAATTACTACTGCTCTTCAGGTAGCAAAGATCAGTTCCTCTGGAGAAAATGGTGGACTCTGTCATTATAGCCTGCTGAGATTGCCACAGCAAATTGTCACTGAGTGCCCAAAGCCGGGGCACTCTCCCAGAGCCTCTTTCTAGAGCCCGTTGTATTTATTTCCACAACGGGCCTTTTTCCTAGTTTACTATAATGCTTGATAGCATTAATTGGACAAGAATGTTATTGTTTTAATTTGAGATTCATTGATTTAGGAACAAAATATGTCACACCTGGAAACAAGATGTGTGGGGGTGGGGGGAGGATGTGTTGTTTGCAGATTCTAGCAGAGCAAAATAAATACCATCTGTGTGCTGTAGGGAACAAGTGATTGACCCAGTGTCCCTTGCAAAAGACGCAAAAAAAGAAGAGCAGCTGAAATTCTCGCGCATGTTGATCCTTTGTCAGAAATTGCTGCAGGTTCCAAATTGTGAAACCTCTCCATGATGTGGGACAGATGTTGTGGCAAAGGAAATAAAAACAAACAGACTCCAGGCTGAGAAGACTGGAATGACACCACATTGTAATCCCCCAAGGGATAGCCTCATACAGTGCTCCTAATGACTGGCTCAACCTGCCACTGGAGACACACTCGCATAAACACAGCAAACCCAAAGTCTGCTGTCAGGTCTGCGGAGCATCTATGATGAGACTCAATTCCCAAAGGTGGTGTGTGTATGTATGTTTGTGTTATCTTCTAACTAATCCTGACAATATTCTGTCTAGAGCTGTTTCATAACAAAAGGAACTCATGGATTTTTACAGTGTTCCCTCTGGTTCCTATGGCAGTATGCAGGACTATTTTGGGGCAGGAACGCACAGGAATGGAGTTCCAGCTGGCTTCAGAGTTGGCCACGCCTACTACAGCCAAAACCTCTGCATGCGTGGCTACAGAGGAAAGGCCTGGAGAGCAACTCCCCCGCGACTCTGAGGCGGGCAGGCTGGGGGGTGGCCTGGAAGGATTGGGGAGGCATTTAAATGCCTCCCCATGACTTCCCCGGCCTGTCCAAGGGCCAGCTTGCCTGGGCTCCTTCCAGCCACAGGGTGCCCAGGCAAGCCAAGGGAAGGAAATTTAAATTGCCTCCCCTCCCCTCCCCTCTAAGGGCCGGCTTGCCCGGGCTCTCCACAGTCACAGGGCACCTGGGCAAGCCAAGGGAAGGCATGGGGTGTGGCCTAATATGCTAATAAGTTTCTGCTGTTGGGTATGGCCTGTTATGCTAATGAGTTCCTGCTGGGCTTTTTCTA
Organism: Gekko gecko; assembly: GCA_029375565.1. Taxonomy (NCBI): domain Eukaryota; kingdom Metazoa; phylum Chordata; class Lepidosauria; order Squamata; family Gekkonidae; genus Gekko; species Gekko gecko. The sequence goes on along the minus strand of JAPDNY010000003.1, from coordinate 161,194,957 downwards.
CAAAAAAAGCCCTGGCAGTATATCAACAAAAGGATGTTCAGTTAGTTCTGATGAAGGAATTCCCTTTCTCAGTGATACTAATTCAGAGGTAGAAAGAAAAACTCAGTTTAGTGGGAGTTTATTTTCTTTTACTCAGAAGGCTGAAAAGGCAGATAGGAATCAATGGCAGCTACTACCATAAAGAAGATGAAGAGAGACAAGACTGAATAAATTTGCCAAAATTTTACACATATTTTTCAGTCAGTCTTGGGACTGGAAAATTAGCTGGAAAAGACTGCAAGGAGACATTCTTTCAGGAAGACCATCACCATGTTTTCTGATCAAATTGGCATTGCTGTTAGAGCTGCTTGAAACTTTTCCTTCCCTGCAAGAACCCAGCCACAAAAATACTGGACAAGGCAATGGAAAATTAAGAAACTGAAGCTTGAAGAGGAAATTTTGGGAAAGTTCTTATTTCACCTGAACTGTTTGTTTCATCTCAAACTACAGCTTGTCAAAGCTCAATAGATGGAGGATGTGGATTAAGTGAGGGAAAACTAAAATCCATCCCTCTTGAAGCCACAGAGAATATTCAGTTGTCTGGAAACAACTTCTCGGTTACCAACAAAAACAAAAAAAACTCTGGTAATTATCCAGTGTATTCATGTTCTCTGGACAATTTATATTCAGCCTAATTAAGCAATTATCTGCACTAACTATAGGCTATATAGGCCACTAACTTTCTAAATGTTACCTTATTCCTGACCTTTATTATAGTTTTTTTATTCATTGTGACCCTGACAGGGCTCTTTTTGTAGCAGGAACTCCTTTGCGTATTAAGTGACACACCCTAATGTAACCAATCCTCCAAGAGCTTACAGTAATCCCTGTAAGAAGAGTTCTGTCAGCTCTGGGAGGATTGGCTACATTAGGGGTGTGTCGCCTAATTTGCAAAGGAGTTCCTGCTATAAAAAGAGCCCTGGAAGCCATGATATTGATGGCTATATCATGGGAGGCCAATGGTAAAGATTTCCAAAGAAAAATTCAGCTTCTCCCAACCTGATACTTTCTGGACATCCTCAGCCTCTAGCAATCTCACAAATTTGTGGTGATGAAAAGGTAGTGTAGAGAACCACGTACACCACTCTGAACTCCTTAAAGGGAAGGAAACACAAAAACTAGATGATGGAAAGAAGTGGGAGCAGCTGCAAATTTGCTGTGTCACTGAGATATTTGTCAGAAATTCCCCATCTTCAGGGCTGATTCAATTGGTTGAACTGAAACTTGCATGGATTTAGTGTTCCAGCCAAGTTTGCCAACCTCCAGGCAAGGCCGGCAATTTTCTGGAACTACCAACTGATCGCCAGACTACAGAGGTAAGTTCTCCGGGAGAATATACCTGCTTCAGAGGGTGGACTGTCTGTCGTTATAATGAGGTTTGAGTCCAGTGGCACCTTTAAGACCAACAAGGTTTAATACTTGGTATAAGCTTCCAGGTGCATGTATACTTCATCGGATCTGCACACGACAGCTTATTCCCAGAATTAAACTTTGTTGGTCTTAAAGATGCCACTGGCCTCACACTTTGTTCTATTGCTTCATGTGCAACACAGTTACCCACCTGAAAGTACTACCAATGAAAGATTACATACAAAGAAAGCCTTTTTTTCTCCACCATGGATTGGATCCCATAGAATCATGAACAGGGCAAGGGATGGAAGAGATTTGTCCTCTACCTCCTCGTTTTAATCACAGCCCCCTACAATCCTGCAAAATCACTCCCAAGAGTTCGGGAACCTCAATGTGGGACGCAGCACAGAGGAATGAAGTCAGAAGAGGGAATCAGCAATAATTGCCCCACCATCAAAACCTTGTGCAAGTTTTGCAAGGTGCTGAAGCGGGAGGGCGAAGACAGCAAAAATCCTTTCTGCAGACTTCAGATACAGAAGTGTGCATGCATACGAAAGCTTATACCTTAAATAAAACTTTGTTGGTCTTAAAGGTGCCCCACTGGACTCAAAACTTTGTTCTGCTGCTTCAGACCAACACGGTTGCCCACCTGAACGTATGTCGTTACATCCTGTCGAGGGCACTCCCCTCCCCAACCCTGCCTTCTCCAGGTTCCACCCACCCAGATCTCCAGGAACTTCCCAAACTGGAGTTGTCAACCCTATCCTTCACCCTGGGTATCCAGTACAGTTGTAAAAGGTGTTGTATTGTGTATTTTCACTAGTTTCCTTTCTACATGAATTTATTTATTTATTTGGCATGGTGAAGCACTGGAACATGCCATTCACCTCCTGCATTTTGAACAGGTCTGTAGCACATACTTGCTCCAAAAAGGTAGACTGAATGTTAGATTCACAGCATCACTATCACAGGACTTGGAAACATATCAGCAATAATTTAGTTCAGCTTCCATATGAGGCAAGAATTGCTACACCAGACTCTTTCATACTGATGTTTATCATCCTGTAAATGTCACCTTGAGAACTTTCCTAAGCAGCTTTTTCCACACCACCTTATTTCCATATCCTAATCACTTCCAATTCCATCTTATGAATCCCAGATCAATCAGATTTTATCATATTTTGCTTACATGTTTCTTTTCAAAACGATGTTTGGAAAATGATATTCTATGTCCGGTTGAGGCTTTAAGAATTAAAAAGATCCATGGTTTCTCACACCCCAAATCTTGTGTGTCCACTAACAGGACTTAAAATATTATTTGTAATTTGGCAAGAACATCATATTACCGACGCATTGGTTCTTGTGTTTGTGTAACTGATCATAACCCCAGATCATTCTTTGCTATGCCACTGAATAGCTATATAGCCTTCCCCTGTAGAAGTGCATTTTAATGCCCTTTTCTCTGGGTGAGGCTTGTAATTATTGTAGCTACCTGGAAGGGGAGCAAGTATGGAAGACCCTGCTGGTGGGCTGGCAGCAGTATCGGGCTGAGCTTGTTTCTCCTCTGCTCTCAGGTACTTAAAACTGGGCATAGCTAGAGGCCTTGGCTGTGAACCAAAATACTTATAGCCTGTGGCTTGTTTCCGGGGCTGCATTAGCCAACTCAACAAATTTGGACCCACCTGGATGTAGTTTGTTTTGCTCATTTGGGGGGTTTAAACTGGGTTTATTTACACTGGTTGGTAAATTGTAATGGCTAAATTATATGTTGGTATTTTCTGTGAGCTGCTTTGGGTCCCTTTGTGGATCTGTTTATATTAACACTTTATGTATTTGTTCTTATTGTAATTTTATTCAATCAATTTATTGATACGGTCATTGACCAAATACATAAAGGAACAGAAAAGGGATCAACCAATTAAACATTAAAATGCATACAGACACGATCCAGAATATCAAACATTAAAATATTAAGGATAAGAATAAAATATTATTAAATAATTAGAATCTTTGTTTGTAATTTTATTGTACTTATTGGTTTTATTGTATTTTAACTTGTATAAACTACCTTGAGCCAGTTCACACCGGCAAGGCAGGATATAAATTGAAAGAAAATAAATAAATAAAATAAATAAGAGTTTTTAAAATGGAGATTGTGGAATCAAAATATAAACAAACAATTCTCCCCCCCCCCACAAACAGCTAAAAGTTTGAACACAGTGGTTCCCCAAGGCCTCAGATAGAGGTTTTTAATATCATCTGTTAGCTGATCCTTTTAATTGGAGATGGGATTAAATCTGGGAACTTTTGTATACAGAGAAGGTGGTCTTATCACTAAGGCATGCTACTCTTTATAGTCAGGTTTATGGTAGAGCTCATATTGTGCATAAAGGACTCAAGTTCCATATCCCTGGTATCCCCATCAAAAAGGATTGTAGGTAACAGAGCTGGGGGGGGGGGCGTACACTTGCAAATTTGGAGAGCCACTGCCATTCAGAGTTGACACTAATGGGCAAAAGACACAAATGCTTTAGCTCAGAGTAGATTGCCAGATCTTGCCCTTCCTGTGTCTTTCATTTCCCATATAGTCAAGAACCATCACACTACAGCATGCCAACTAGACTGTTTACAAAGAAAGACTTACTCCAAAAAGCGAGTGTTAAGTCCAGTTTATGATGATCCTATTCATATAGAAACGCTAACAATTCCACACCGATGCGCTTGCGCAAATAAACACTTTAATATATATATCAAGTGTACATAAAACAGACATACTGTTGCTGTTGTCCCATCATGTGAATTTCCACTGAAAGAGGAAGAGAGAAAAAATGAGCCTACACTTTTCAGGCACACATACCATCTTGCCATCTTACCGTTGTGGAAAGAGGAACTTATTGCGTGACTTGCAGAAGAAAAGTCTGACTTGGAAAGGGGCGGCGGGGAGGAGGTTCCTCTTCACTAGCAAATTCAACTTCTGCATTCGTGGCTGGTTTTCATACAGTGCTGCCCGAAATGTATGAGGAAATCAAATCTAATGATGCCCCTAGTGGAAGATAATAGAATACTGCATATTATATGCATAAATGTATTGGCTGTACATATTGTTAAAAATCATACTTTAAAAATAATGTTGCAGAACACCATCCTTCCTTCCCAGAGATGAAAGCTGATTACATATTTTGCTAGAACATTCTAAATAGCAATACACACACATGGTGGCCCACATGCACATCCCATTCCAGAAATCCTGTACCTCCAGGAAGCATTAAGCACGCCCACATTCTTCCTGTTATGTCCTGAGCTTGATGTAAATTCCATTGACAGGCTGGTATCCAGAATGGCAATACCTGATTGGCTACTCTGCGTAGCAGGCCAATCAGGATACAAGGATTGTGCTGGAGGGAAACAAACTGATTGGACCTTATCTAAGCAATGCTATTGGTTGTTATCACTGATGTGGGCATGGCTATGCAGCCTGCACTGTTTAAATAAGAGCCTGTTGCTCTATGTTGTGTTGTCTGATCTGATCTGTTCTGAGCTGTTGAATCACTATTATTAAAGCTGAATCACTTGTTGGAATGCTGCCTTTAAGTGTCTTACTTATCACTTCCAGCTATGCATACAACATACAGTGTGATGTGTGGTGGTAAATTCATCTCCACACAGTCCTTCTACATAAAAAAAAAAATGTGTGTGTGGATGTGTGTATGTGGTGTCAGGAATCCATCATTCCCACTACCGTCAGTTTCCGCCGTCTACCAAGATGAGCGGAGCGGAGTACGGGAGCCACGGGCGCAGCCCCAGCGACTACTCCTTCGGGCGCAGCTGCGGCGGCTACTACTCCAGGAGCCACGGGCGCAGCTGCAGCGGCTACTGCTCCAGGGGGCACGGGAGCAGCGGCGGCGACTGCTGCTTCAGGAACCACGGTCCCCGTCACTACTGTGGCAGCTACAGTGGTCACTCTCCCGACCACCACTGTTGTTCCGGTGACTACTACTACAGTTTTGGCCGCACCAGCATCACAACCAGGAACCGGATTAGTGACCCCGCCATTGATCAGCACATTGGGGGTTCAGTACGCTCTCCCAATCTACAGCCCGGCTGGGCAACTACCGAGTCAGGGAGGAGCGGTTCCCCGAACCTATGTGCCGGGAGCCCCAACGCCATGGGATAAAGGGGTGACTTATCGTAAGTCACGCGATTGGACTAAGAACTTGTTGGATACTACCCAGTCGACCTGGATTATGCCGGGAAGCCAAAGCCGGGACAGCCTGTTGGATCCCAGAGGTAGTTTTGGACTTCCCCAGGGGAGGGTGTCTAGAGGATCTCCCAGAACTGGGTCTGGGCCAGACACCGATGCTCGCATGGACTCTATCCAAGAGGATACCCGACGTCTGGTAAGGGACATGAGCAAACTAATGCAATCCCTACCACAGATGATGGATCAAGCAATTCGAGCTCATCCACTGACACAACCTAGACCGGTACCAGCCCCGGCCCCACCACTGCTACCGGGACGACCACCTCCTGCTCCACCGGGCCCGAGGCCGGGCCAACCAGCACCTCCGGGTCCAGGGCCGGGCCGGCCGGCACCAGCCCCACCTCCACTGGTTGTTCCAGCACCAGGACCAGGGCCAGGGCAACCAGGGCCAATCCAGCCGCCAGCTGTGCCTCCGCCTCAACTCCCTGCCCCAGCACCCCTCATGCAGCCGATCCCGGTCATGGCGCCAGCCCCCCAGTGATTCGTCCCAAGGACATGCTTGAGATCACATTTGATGGAGATCCAGAGACTGTGTCCTTTTTCATATTACAAGTCGGGAAGTTTGTGCAAAGATGGGGCTATGTATTCCCAGATGAAGAACAACAGGTGGAGTTTATCGCATCCAGATTCCGAGGGAGTGCTACGAGCTGGTATGTAGCTCTTCATGATCTGGAGGCTGCGGAGTTGGGGAATGTAGATGACTTCATGTGGGCTCTGAGAAACCGTTTCGAGGACCCGGGGGCGGCCCAAAAAGCAGAAGCGTTCCTTCGCACGTTCAGACAAGGCAAACTCTCAGTGCGGGAGTACTCACGGGAGTTTCAAAGGCATGCCGTGAAAATCCGGGACTGGACCGATGCGGTCTTGGCCCAACAATATCGAATGGGCCTAGCTGTGGACATCCGCAACAATATCCTAAGCTCTCAGCAACCCCGTACTCTCCAAGGTTGGATGGAGGAAGCTGAGAAGGCTGAAAGTCGTTTACGCATGATGAAACTGGATTTATCGTTGGGTAACAACCGTCCAAGTTTGGCGGCGAGCCAAGCCAGACCCAAACCAACATCCACCCCAAGTGGAATGAGGGATCAGCGTATGCGACAGGGTCTCTGCCTGCGGTGTGGGGAAAAAGGGCACTTCGCCGCAGCCTGCCCGAAGGGGGACCCCAACAGAGCTCTACCACAAGAGGAGCCCAGAAGGTGGATAACCCCTACCCCAAGGAAAGGCACCGCAAAACCACGCAATACACGGGCTCTTTTTGCTGGTCCCGACCAAGTGGATACCTTGTTGCTGGAGGAGGAAAATGAGATGCAGGGAAATGAAATGGTCCTGTTTGTGAATGGCGCTACACAACAGGACCCAGCACCTGAGGCGCCTAAACTGGTGAGCAATTACCCCTCTCTCTTCTTTGTGACTGTCCTGGTAATGAACCCAGCAATGATGACCCACATTCGGGTTCGAGCCCTCATTGACTCAGGGTGTGGGAGGGACCTCATAAACCCGTCCATGGTTATAGGGTTGGAGGCAGCCGTGGTACACTTGAAAGACCCAATAACTTTCACACAAATGGATGGGTCTCCAATGAAAGAACCATGCCGATTTGAGACTGTTCCTTTAAGAATAGGCATTGGTGACCACTGGGAGCTACGCTCGTTCGTGATAGCTCCGCAAGCCCAATTTCCCTTAGTGTTGGGTAGCCCTTGGTTACATGGACATAATCCTTACATTCTATGGGAGGAAGGGAATGTTCAATTTATCTCACCGAAATGTACAGAACACAAATGGGACCCAGGGTGGGGAACTCCTCCATGCAATGAACCTCCACGCGCTTGTTTAGCAATGGAGGACCTTAACCGCATACCCAAGGATTACCAGTATTTGACTAAGGTTTTTGAGGAGGAGGAAGCTGATGAACTACCCCCCCACCGTAACTCTGACTGTGCTATTGAGATTCTTCCGGGCCAGAAATTGCCAAAAGGGAAAATTTATGCCATGAGTCCCAGTGAGAAGGAAGAACTGCGCCGCTTTATTGATAAAAACCTGGCTCGTGGATTTATTAGGCCAGCATCATCCCCTTTTGCAGCCCCTGTATTGTTTTGCAAAAAGAAAGATGGGGGGCTCAGACTATGCACGGATTACCGGGGACTTAACGCAGTGTCTGCAACTAATGCCTACCCGATGCCCCTCATCAAAGACTTATTGGCAGAGGTGGCAAAAGGGAAAGTGTTTTCTAAACTGGATTTGAGAGATGCCTATTTTCGGGTTCGTATCAGAGAGGGGGATGAATACAAAACTGCATTTAATACCCCGCTGGGGCAATTTGAATATCGGGTTATGCCCTTCGGTTTACAGGGGGCACCAGGGGTCTTCATGAACTTAATCAATGAAGTCTTACACCCCTACTTATTCAAGGGGGTGGTCGTTTACTTGGATGATATCTTGGTCTATACCCCGGATCTAAAATCCCACACTATTCTCATGCAAAAAGTGTTGGAAAAGTTATTAGAACACAAACTGTTTGTCAAACTGTCAAAATGTGAATTTCACCAGGAATGCATTGACTTTCTGGGGTACCGCATATCCTCTGAGGGGTTGGAAATGGACCCAAAGAAAGTCCAGGATGTCTTATTGTGGGAGCCCCCAAAACCAGACGACAGCTCCAAAGTTTTCTTGGGTTCGCCAACTTTTACCGTCAATTCCTGCCACACTTTGCCCAGGTGGCCCTCCCCCTCACTGAACTACTAAAGACTAAGGGGAAGGGATCCAAGGCTTCGGTGCCAGGGGCCCCTTTGAACTGGACCCCGCAGTGTCAGGAAGCGTTTGAACAACTAAAACGGCTGTTCACGTCTGAGCCAATACTAGCACACCCTGATGAGACAAAAAAATTTGTGGTCCAAGTAGACGCATCGGATACTGCTATGGGTGGGGTGATTTTGCAAGAGAACGCTCAGGGACAACTACAACCCCTAGCTTATGTATCAAGAAAATTCAATGATACAGAAAGATTCTGGCCCATTTGGGATAAAGAAGCTGCGTCTATACGTTTAGCTTTGATCACTTGGAGACACTGGTTAGAGGGGTCCCAAGTACCTTTTGAAATATGGACTGATCACAAAAATCTTGAGGTACTGCGCAAACCCCGAAATCTGAATGCTAAACAATTCCGGTGGGCTGAGTTTTTCTCCAAATTCCATTTCACTCTCCACCATTTCCCAGGGAAAGCCAATCATCTAGCAGACGCTCTCTCCCGTCTTCCCCAACATTTCTGTAAGAGAGTGGAAGTACGAGAGTCTATGTTCACCCCAGAACAACTGGTCGGTGCAGTTGTAACCCGTAAAGCCAAACAAACACCGAGGACTCCTATCCAGACATTACCCTGGGAAAAACAATTTCTCAATGACATCACCTCACAAGAAACAAATGAGTTACAAGTCAGGGACGATGTGAAATGTGGTCCGAATGGCTGCTGGTTCAAGGGAAATAAAATGTTTGTCCCTGAAGCTACCCGATCCCAAATGTTGCAGACAGTTCATGACTCAAAATCTGCGGGGCACTTTGGATATGTGAAATCCTTACGACTTCTGCAACGTGGGTTTTGGTGGCCCCGAATGAAACAGGATCTGTCTCTCTATATACAATCATGTCCAACGTGCAACCGTTGTAAAGCCAGACCGGGGAAACCCCCAGGTCTCTTACAGCCTCTACCCACCCCGAGCCGACCCTGGGAAGTAATTTCTATGGACTTTATCACTGATCTTCCCCCCTCTAGACATATGACGGTCATTTGGGTGGTAGTGGACTTATTTTCTAAGCAGGCTCACTTTATACCATTCCCCAGTTTGCCAACAGCCAAGGCTTTGGCCAAAGCATTCCTCCAACACATTGCCAGGCTACATACATTGCCGCTCAAAATAATCTCCGACAGGGGGGTTCAATTTGTCTCTAAGTTGTGGTCGGAGCTAATGGCCCTAATGGGCATCGAACGTGCTCTTAGTACTGCCTATCACCCGGAAACCGATGGGCAAACGGAGAGAGTAAACCAGACATTAGAGCAATATCTAAGATGTTTTTCTAATTATCAACAAGACAATTGGGTTGACTTATTGCCATTGGCGGAGTTTGCATACAACAATTCATGGCACGCTTCAACAAAAATGTCACCATTCAAAGCTGCCATGGGTTATGACAGCCCCCCTCTTCCCTTCTTAAAGCCTGGTGAGAATGTTGGGAAAGCCTCAGCATGGTGTAAAACTTTCCGTGATTCTTGGCCCCTGATTGTTGAGACTTTGAATGAAGCCAAGATGCAGTACAAAAAACAAGCAGACAAAAAAAGGGCAGGGGGATGGAATCTGAAACCAGGGGACTCGGTCTATCTGTCAACAAAGAATCTAAGACTGGCGCAGCAGTCCAGAAAACTTGCTTGGAAATATATTGGTCCTTTCAAAGTGTTAAGATGTATAAATCCAGTGACTGTACAGCTAGATCTGCCTAAATCTCTTAAAGCAATACATCCAATTTTCCATTACAGCCTCCTCAAACCTGCGTTACCCCCGACTAAATGGCAACCTGCGATGCTGGCACCTCCCCCCTCTGATGGTTGACGATGAGGAGCATTATGAAATTGCTGATATTCTAGACTCTAAGATTCTTCGTGGACAACTCCTGTACCTGGTTCAATGGGTACACTTCGGGCCCCAACACAGGGAGTGGGTGAAAGTATCGGATATCAATGCTCCTGATCACCTAAAGGACTTTCACTCTCGATACCCTAACAAACCTGGGGGGCCCACGTTCTCTCCTTCCTGAGTGGTGGGTGGGTGGTTTTGGGAAGGGCAGAATGTCAGAAAAAATGCATTTGATGTTTCTCGCTGAATCCATTGTTGTATGTTTCCTACCCCGCTATGCGCTTGCGTAGGTATGCAGGCAGAAACGTGGGAGCCTCTTCCCTGCCGCTTTTCCTTATCACGGTGGCCTTGAATGTAGGCTTTGGACTATTCTTGTTTCGCTGAGAATTTTCCAGTCCTGGGAAGGCAAGGGGAGGGGGGAGTAGTCTCCCGCTCATCAAGTATTTCTCCTGCCGGGAGTTCCCGCGCGAGTGCTCAAGTTTCATTTGCTAGGCGCTTCATGGCATCACACTATAAGTTAGCTTGCTTTGCTTTGCCCCCATTCCTGACAATGACCTCCTACTGTGGGTTTATAGCAAGATAATCCAATAAACCTTTCTTTGTGCAAGAATGACTGGATCTACTTGATTTTAAGCCTGACATGTGGGACTGCAGCAATAAGGTATCAAAGTAGATTACCAAGGGGATACAGGCATGCATCTAATACCTCACCACACATAAAGAATTATAAGTGTGCAAATGGGAAAGTTTTAAGATTAGATTTGTTCAAAGGGGACAGATCTATCTAACTGTGATTAACCATGATGGCTAAAATGGAACTTCCATGCCACTGGATGCCAGTTGCTAGAAACTACCAGAAAGGCAAGGATGCTGCATTATTCTACTGCTTGTGGATTTTCCAACAGGCAGCTAGTTAATTACTGTGAGAAAGAAGGCATTGCCTACAGCCCCTCAGTCAGATTCAGTAGGGCTTTTCTTATATTCTTGCTTAATGATGAATTAGGGCAAATTGTTTTGATGGTACTTTATACATACATGTTCTGGTCCATTTCCACCACAGTTCTCTCCTTCCTTCTCTTGATTCTTTCCCTTCTTTCCAATTACAAAACCTCTTCTCCAGTCATTGTTACCTGTATCAAAATGCATACAGATTTCTAAGTGTCCGTTAACCAAGCATTAAGGCTAAACTTTGACAACAACAACATACAACTAAGAAAAGGGGGAAATCCCATACTGTTAGCTGAGTTTAAATTTAGCCAACAAACAACTGACTGTCCCCTTCCAATGAACTCCTATTTCTATCTCTCCTTATAATAATTATCTTTTGGTTTCGTAAGATTCCATGCGCTCCCATTGGCTGTAAAATGCCCTCCCTCAGCCATTGGCCCATCAGCTGCCACTCAAGAGTACTTGTGTGCCATTGGCCGGGTGCTGGGTCTGCTCCTCCTTCAGCCAAACCCCCTTCACTTACTCCCCCTTCACTCCACCCACTCCCCCTTCAGACAGATTTGCATGTCAGATTTACTGGCAGACAGCTCTCTCTCCTGAGGAAGACAGTTCCCTTGACTCTTGTGAGGGACTGTCCCCTCAGTGGCTGTTGGTAGGCAACCAAGCTTGGTTCTGTAAGTAAAAAAACAAAGGACTTTCAGCATAACCCCTCCCCTGCCCATAACCCCCTCCCCAATGGCCACTTTTCTGTCAGAACAAATGGAAAAAGGCTCTTCCTCCTGCTTAGCTTCAGCATGGCTGGCTGGCTAAGGAGGTAGGCCAGCGACCATCAAACCATTTTCTTCAACTCCCCGCTGTGCAGCTGACTTTCCCCTAGGGTTGCCAATCTCCAGGTGGGATCTGGAGATCTCCCACTGTTACAATTGACCTCCAGATGACAGAGATCAGTTCCCCAGGAGAAAATGGTTGCTTTGGAGGGTAAACTCTATGGCATTATACCCTGCTGAGTCCTTCCACACACACCCCAAATGCTGCCCTCCACAGGATCCAGCCCCCCAAATCTCCAGGTATTTCCCTAATCAGAGTTGGCACCTGTACTTTCTCCTCTGTCAGTAAAAGGCCCTTTCCACACCTATGTTGGCCTTTGGGAGAAAACTCATTGGGCCCAGTCCTGATCAGGTTGCCAACACCATATGGGCAATTCCTGGAGATTTGAGGGATGGAGCCTGGAGAGGGTGAGGTTTGAAGAGGGGTGGCACCTCAGACAGGTACGATGCCATAGACTCCACCCTCCAATCCAGCCATTCTCTGATGGGGAACCATTGTTGCCAATCTCCAGGTGGGGGCTGGAGATCACTCAAAATTACAACTGCTGTCTAGGAGGGAGGGGGGAGGAGATGGAAAACTAAAGGTATGTTGATGGTTGGCTGGGAGGGAGATAGGGTTATCAACTCCAGATTGGGAAATTCCTGGAGATTTGAGGGGTCGAACCTGGAGAGGGTGAGTGTTGAGGAGGGGTGGGACCTCAAACAGATACAATGCTATAGGCTCCACCCTCCAAACCAGCCACTCCCTCCTGGGGAACCACTGTTACCAATCTTGGGGGTGGGCTGGAGATCACTCAAAATTACTACTGCTCTTCAGGTAGCAAAGATCAGTTCCTCTGGAGAAAATCCTCTGTCATTATACCCTGCTGAGATTGCCACAGCAAATTGTCACTGAGTGCCCAAAGCCGGGGCACTCTCCCAGAGTCTCTTTCTAGAGCCCGTTGTATTTCTTTCCACAATGGGCCTTATTCCTAGTCAATTATATTACTAGAAAGGCCATTTTGGTGTCATTTGGCAGTCAGTGGGATGTTTTTCCTCCAGACTTAACAGGTTTATCATATGTAATGTTTACCGCCTTAAGGGTTGACAGGTACCTTTTAGAAAGCCAAGAATCTTATGCAATTATTTGACTTCTAAAACTTGGGAATGGTAAAATATATCAAATATTGTGAGATGTCACAATTAAAACAAACAATAGCAAATATCCAGAAACTAGGTATACCTGAATGATCACATGCAAAATATTCTTCCCTCAGAGTAACACTCTCCCATGGCTTTGGCATAAGAGAAAATAGGTCTTTTTGAAAAAAGGTGCTCCTTCTTTTGTGACTGAGCACATAAATCTGCTTAGTTGTAGTGGAGGACAACTGGATATACTACAAAGGGTATGCTGAGTAAAACAAGCATGGCTGAGAGAACAGGGATGATCAATGGAGCTTGCAGGCTAAGTTGAAGGTCATAAAGATTACAAGGCAGCAGGAGGCAACCAGGAACAGTCAGTAAAAGTCTTACATATTGTGATGAAAAAAGGAATTTTGAAAAGAATGTGACACCTTTTGGATCTCTGGTCTGTGTCATTATATCTGCAATGTTTCCCTTTGGCATTCTGAAATATATAAAACAAATGTTTTAAAATTAGGGAAATTCCTATAGAAAAAATAGTATTAATTGCTTCATGATTAAAAAAAAATAACAGAAGAAACAACAGGAGTTGCAGGTGAGCAAAATGCAAGTGATCCAGTGCTGGCAAAGAGGGAAGTGACTGCTTTTATTTATGATGCAGAGGGGTAATGCAGAGCGTATGTGAGAAGAGGAATCCATCTAGGATTCTGAATGGGCACTTCATACTAGCACCTCCCAGGGAACACTTGGCACTATAAGCCTTCTTTTGCAGTGTGGTTCTGTATATTTCATTTCTACAAGTCCCTTTTTGGCCCTCACAGAACGCATACAAAATCAGCAGAGAAAGAAGCAGGGACAAGAAACATAAGCGGGCGCATGGGCCTGTTCAAGTTCCTGGGTAAATAAATGAGCAGAATACACTGTTCCTTTCTACTGCAAAGGAAGTAAGGGGAGGGGGAAGGAAGTAGGTAATTCTCACTGATGGGGTGGGATACTGAAGCTACAGTCCTATGCACTGTTTCTGGCAGGATGTCCTATTGAATTTAGTGATATTTACTTCTGAGCAGTTATCTAGGATTGCACTCTAAATAGGGTTGTCAGGTCCCCCCTGGCCACCAGCAGGGGTGGGGGGACATCCCACTCCTCCCTGGTACACCCTTGCTGCTGCCATTTCTGGGTCCTTTGCCCATGCAGTCACACTGGCACTGATGTAAGAATTTAGTTGACATCCTAAATAGTTCCAGGATAGCCTTTGGATCAAAACCTTCTTGGATTATACCCTTCTCCTCTTGCATTTTTTCTTTTGGGTATAGCAATAAATGCAACCTAGTTTTATCCCAATATTAAAAAGGACCAAAATCCTGAATTTTAAAGAAAAGTTCCAAGAAATCCAAACATTTAAAATTATTTATGCACCCAAACTGTGCCTTTCACATCTGTACCCATGGAAAATCAGAATCTCAATTGCTTCAAAATCCATGCATCATAAACAGTCCCCAAATGCCATTTCCACAAACAAGTGGTGGAAAGTGCCATCAAGTGCCACAGCCACCTTATGGTGACAAAAAAAGTTGTTTGCCATTGGCTGCCTCCACATAGCAATCCCAAATTTCCTTGGTGGTCTCCCATCCAAATACTGATCAGTATTGACCTTACTTAGCTTCCAAGATCTGATGAAATCAGGCAAGCCTGGGGCATCCAAGTCAGGGCACAATCAAGTAGCACATCTTAATCTTAATCTTATTAATTCAGTGAGTGCATCAGCACAGGCCACAGAGATTTCCCCCCTGCAAATTTCTCCAGAGAAGACCAGCATTCTGAAAGCATTAATATTTACCACGCGCATATTTAAACATTTTGATTTTAGGATCTAAGATCCAATTCATACATAACCTAACTTTAAAACATAATCTTACATACATTTGTTTTTTAAAAAAGAAAACCAAAACAAAATGGGAAAGTGGTCTGATAGTGTGGGCTGGGCAGCGTCAATCTCCATAGTAAGGGAACAGAGCATGGGTTATTTCGCAGAACCTCTTGCATGAGTCTGAGAAGCTTTTCCAACCCACAGATCACAGACTTAACTGACAGTTTTGCCACAGACGGCTACTCTAAATTTTAGTGTTGGTTATTCTAACAGTATTTTGGATGGAGTTCCTCCATGAGGAATGGTGCTAAACAATCACAAACTAACATTTTTGGATGGTAGCAATAGATTTCCACAGTCCATGAAAACAGGTAATCTAGTCATAGATTCTCCTCTCATTGAGGCATGCTATTGCAGTCTCTGTGGCATCATCTTTGGTCACAGGTACAGAATGAAGTTTGGAATTGAGGAGAAAATAGTCCAGAAGCAAAACCAGGAAAGGGCTGTGCAGGAATGAGTTTCTGCTCTCTAATCCTGTGCCAGCTGTGCTCTTAGCAGATCTCTTGCAGTAAATTAGAGCAACCTTTGGACTGTTTTAAGATGTTTTGCTGCTAAGTCTCTCAAGAAAACATTAGTCTGGGCCCTGTGAAATTATATCCCCTTCAGCACTAGCATGAAAGAACAGTTTATTGGCATGCTCCTTCTACATATTAATTATTGGCTTCTCCTTTAAAAAAGCTCTCTTTAAATGTTAACTTGGGTTGTGATTTTAAATAAAACGAGCTGTTCTCAAGCAAAGGCTCAGTTTGTTATTGTGTCATATGTGCATGTATGTGCATATATGCACAATGTTCACAGTATGGCAAAATATGCTTTAAAATTTCTTGAGTTTGCAAAATGTACATTTTCTGAGGTTGGTGACATACTGTTGAGCGAGACTAAAGCTGTGGGATAGCAGAAACAGAGAGCAGAGGCCCTCTTTAGTCTGCTAAACTAAGACTTTAAAGCAGCTTATTTGATGTCTGACTGTTGCTGAGAGAATCACCAGAAAGGTCTATGTGCTGCTTGCAACTTCCCTGAAGCCATTCTCTGTAATAGAGAATTGTTTATTATATTTTTACCCTGTCCTGCCTCCGAGGAACAAACCAGGCCCCCACCGCTGGCTTGATAGGGATTTTGGCTTTGCTACCTAGAACTGCAAACACAGGAAGATTATATCTGGCAATCCATTTTACATAGCTGGTGCGTTGTGCACAACCTGATGGGTCAAAAGAACTGCAACTATTAACGTTTTCAGTACTTGTAAAGTTTCCTGCCATGTGAGAGGCCAGACCAGTTACTTTTAGAGTACATACTTAAGGAGCATACATAAGAGTTCCTGCTTAAGATAATTTTAGATGCCTCTTTCAACAAAAGCTGGATGGTAAAAGGATGTTTCTTCAGTTAAGAAGATCCATGGGCAGTTGCATTTTAGATGCATGCTGCTGTGCAACTGACTAATATGATCTTGTGCAATGAATCACTTGCACATTAGGTGTGCAACCAAAACACACAATCAGATGGGTATTGTTGCCGGCACACACATCTTGTTGGATGTCACACTGAATTAAAAAAAAGTCTGTTGGTGCTTGGCTATCCCATGATATGTTGCTCTTTATTAAGCAGGACTTTTCTTTTCATGGGACAGTTCATGCTGCGGTAACACGACCACAATTGGAGATAGAACCAAAGTGTGGGTGGATTTTTTTCTTCCCCTCTTGTAGGTGAAACATGGGTTCCAATCGATACTGTTCCCTGTTTGGTAGAGAACCAGAATTTGATACGTATATTCCAGGTTAATCTAGAGAGAAAGAACATACCTGGATGACCCACATCTAGGTCATTTTGTGAAGGAGGTATGGAACGAATCCTGAGCAGAATCTGAGCAACTGATCTTACTAGGTTAACACAGGATGTATGTGTAACTTGGCACACACTATCTATAAACAGGAAAGGAGATGAAATGACTGGCTGAGCTTCAAGAGCATATATTATTCAGTGAAAGATATTTGCCTCCAAAGGCTAATGAGGTAATCTGAGTCATGCTGAGTTCCCTCTCAGTCAGAATTCCCCTCCATCATGCTCAGCTTGACTGCAGTGACCACTGTAAGGCATGTTCCCAGGGAAGGAGCAGAGGGGAATGACTAGCACATTCTATGCAGCATGTACTAATCCTCTCTGCTAATAATCACACAGTGGTGGCAGGAGTTCCAGGCCTGGCATCTGCACTGCTGTTCTCATGCTTGGGCAGAAAAGTAGAGCAAAGACACTAGAAAAATGTCCTTCTCATGTATAACCACAATATCTGGCAGGACAGACTTCTTTTCTTCCTTAGCCATCAAATGCTAAATTACTAAGAGCTCACATCCTTTTTGTCTTTGTTTGTTGGGATTTATATGGTTAATGACTGGCAAGCAAGGGCTTCCTTGAGGCTACCCAAGGAAATATATTCCAGTCAGTCCTCGTTACCCTGCCAACTAAACTGCAATTTCCTTCATGGCTCGTTCACAATATTAAACATTAGTTTAAATTTTTATCCACTAAACAGCTCAACGTTTTCCGGTTGTTGGTATTGACAGTACACTTTTTGGGGGGTTATGGAACCATGGTTACAGCTATTTTATAAGTGCATTATTGGGAAAAGTACAATATTTGGGAATAGGAGAAAGAAGGGTGTGGTGCCAGGGAGAAGACAGGAGGATCTATTTAGTGGTTAGCAAGTTTTCAGACAGTGCAATCCTAAACAGAGTTACACCCTTCTAAATCTATAGAAATCAATGGGCTTAGAAGGGTATAACTCTGTTTAGGATTGTACTGAGAAGCTCCTCTTTATAGTCTACAGAGAAATGGGCATCTTCATGATGATTGTGCACACCCAGTGGAGAGCTGTGGAAGATGAAAACAGAAAGATGCTGGAAGTGGAAACACAGTATGTTGGGGGAACTGCACAGCTGTCAGTGGAGAATAGCAGCAGAAGGCAACACAGACTTGTAATCTTGGAGAATGTCTGATATATGGGGGAATTTGTACATAATGTAAAATCCTTCCAGCCACATTAAAGTCACTGGATTTGTTCCAAGGTTTCTTCTAATGCTGCACACACTTACTGAGTGCTCTGGTCCTCACAGATGTCTGGTGGTATCTCTCCAAACAGATACTTGAAGGTGGGCAGCCAAGTTATTTCATGGCTACAGTGACATGTTCTGGCCAATGCATTCTTTTGAATAACAGTCAGGGCAAACTGAGCCTTTGGCACTCTGTCCAACTGCAGAGGGAATTCAGTACAGCATTTGGCCTGGGAGGGCGTATCAGTAAGACAGGAAGAACCAGACCATTAACAATTCCCCACAGTCTCTTTTTTCTCTAAGTTTATGAACCCTACCCTCCAAGTCTCTCCCTCAACAGCTTTTCAAGGCTGGGTTGTTGTTTTTTTTAGGTTGGTCAGTTTTTATATTTCTTTTTTTGGCCTGGGCTTGGATATATCCTCTCCAGACAGATTAGCTAAATGTATGCTCAGCCTTGCTTCTCAGCATAGTTTAGTCAGCCTCCAAATATCCTGTTGTTTTTTTAACCTCACAACCAGCTTCTCTTTGGGTTTATATAATGACTGCTTACCCAGAATGCAAACTACTGAGACTGCCTCAGAGTTTGATTTTTCACAGGCAAGGCAGGGATAAATTAAACAAGGAGGCAGGTCTCCAGTGAAGGAAGAAACATCCCCTAGACAATCAGTTTCCTTTTTGAATTGTTTTCACCACAGGATGACCAGGCATGGGGCGGGGGACTCAGATGGACTGACAGTCATCGTTCACTGGTTGCAGCGAGGGCACAGCGGCCCAAGAGGCACTGAGAAAATGCTGAAGAGGGTGGTGGGGGGGAAATACTTCCTGCTCATAGTGAAGTTGTTACTGCTGTGAGGTTTGGGGCTTTGGAATACCATTCCCAAAGTAACATTTTCATATTATCTTGGCATCAAGAGCAAGGACCTATATATGACCAAACACCATCTGTAACCAATGCTCCCTCTAAGCTGTGGAGTCTTGTGAGCAAAAATTCTACTTTGTGAGCTGCTGGCATTGAAGTTGTGAGCGAGCAATTTGACTCCTGCATAAATTAGTTTGCTCTGGAGCCATCCTTCCTGAGCTAAGACAAAAATCTCTGAGTCGGAGGCTAAAAAACTGTGAGCTAGTTCACACTAATTCAGCTTAGAGGGAACATTGCCTGTATCATGGCCAGAAGCTTTGGGAGAAATCAAAGGAAGGGCCATGAATTGATACTATTAACAATGTTATTATAGTGAAGTAGGTGGCACATACCGCAAAAGCAGCAAAACTTGGTCATGCACAGACAAGGTAGGGGTTTCTGTAATTTTGGGATATGCCGCAGGGATGCAAAAAACCTGACTTTGTGATTAATTAAAAGAAAAAAAATGGCTTCTTAATGAATGACCATACTCCAGGAGACCTGGAATGTCAACAACAGATGAGCATTGACTAAAGGGAGGAGAAAGCAAATCAAAATCAAGATAGGGAAACTGGCCTGCTCAAGCCCACAAATGCTTACAGACTAGTGGAAGGGGGGATTTGGATATGCATGTGTACATAAAGAAATTTCCAAATTATTCTCACTCCTCCCTGTGATTGCTTGTGGCCCTCAGCTTTTCCCCTTTAAAAATAAAGTGAACAGCCTGTGCCAAATATGAAAGCATCCACATGTTAGTAGTAAACCAAGGAGCAAGAGAGAGATATCTCTCTCCCTGGCAGAAAACCTAGGCAGGTAGATGAATATGGAATTCCAAATTTACCCGTAAAAGAAGGGACCCCCCCCACCAAAAAAAGTGGCAGGAATAGAACTATACTTATATGCTGCCATGGAATTCTGGTAGCCTGAGAGCAGAGCAGAGCTGCAAGTGTTGTTTGCCCAGCAGCCATGGGAATGAAGAGAAGCAAGTGGCCAGCAGCTTACTTAACTTCAGCCTACTATCTCCTAGTGCAATGTGGAAATAAGCCTGGGAGAAAACAGATGCTATGATGCACATGTCCTGCTCCTGTTTTTCACCCCTAACTTAAATCTTTTTATGCTGTTAAGTGAATTTCTTCCTCTGCAACTTACAAAAAGTTACAAGGTATTAAGTATGCAAGAGCTTTTGTACACAGCACAGAAGTAGTGATGCTATGGCTGTGAATTGCCCTGGATGCCAATGCGTGGCTGGTCAACTTCCCTTCCGGGTTAATGGAACTATGTGGGGCAGCAAGGTATGGGGCACGATGGAGGGACTACTCCAAGCCTGGCTTGCTTAGGCGCAAGGAATAAAAACATCGATCAGAAAAAGAGCCGCTTCCAGTCTCCAGCGAGGACAATTTACCAGACCAGGGGAGGGGGAAGCACAGCAAAAAGAGGGGGGTTGACTAATTCTGGCAAAACATTTGTTCCATTTTCTTCACTGCTTAACATTACAGTGGTACATAACTGAAAATAATCAGTAGTGGCTGTAGACATTTTTCCTTACAGGAGTCAATAGGGGGTACATCAGCAACGCTTACTTTAACAGCATTCCATTCATCACAATGATGATAACAACAGCTCATAACTACTGCCCTGATTGGTCATGGCATGTATACATTCCTGACAGGAATTAACAACTCCTCCAGTTAAAAATGGTTGTAAATATGAGGCCCTTTGGTAATGCCTTAGCTACCAAATGGTCTCCCCATCTTTTATGGTCTCCTGCTCACAACCTCATAACTCACAATGGGTTGGTTCAGACCACTGTTTGGTATTTGTGTGTTCCGTCTTCCTCCCTCTTCTAGTTGTACACAGTCACTTAGTTACTTCTGCTTTGGGGCAAACCAGAGGTTGTTGTGGCACCTGAGTCAGCAAAATATGGCTAGTGCTTGCCCTCCAAATCAGGATTGTAAAACACAATTTAAAAGAGGTCTGCAATCCTGTATGGAAAGCAAGATCAAGCCATAGTCTGCCAGATCAGATGTAATGGTTTGCACTAAAGAGAAGATCCTAAACCAATCCCAGCACACAAAGGGAAAAGGGAGGGAAGAGTCCTCAAGAACATGGCTTGTTCACATAGCATCGAACTATAGTTTGCCATTAAACTAAATGGAGCTAACAAAAGCCCTGCCATATAGTAAATATTTTATGGATTTTCTTTTGTTCACTTAAAACATTTATGTGCTATCCTTCACCATAAAACCAGGACAGCTAGCAAGTAACCTAGGCTGCTTCTACACAGATATTTTTCTCTGCCTTGGCTTCCAAATTGTGGAATTTTTTTTGCAGCATCCACACGACACCATGCTCTAATTGTCCCCTTTCCAGGTTCTCCCCATCCTTAAAACTCTGTTTCCCCGTGCTCCAGTCTTTTTGGCAAGAGTGCAGTCCAAGCATCTGGAAGAAATCATATGCGTATTCCTGCCTGAAATGCCCCATTTAAATCTGTGCCATTTTCTTGCCAACAACTCCATATAGTTGGTATTTTCCTGCCATGCCACCACAGGACTTTTTGGGGGCCTTTAAAACAAATCTTATTACTTTTGTTTAATAATGTGATAATGACAACCCAACACCAATGAATTTCAATTTCATTTATTATTTAGAAATAGCACATGCTTGAAAGAGTGCTTAAGAGCCAAGGGACAACCCACTACAAGAGAGGGAAGTGGCATTCGGACAATGAAGTAACAACTGCTCAGTGAAGTAGTACTCATGGGCAATCCTATCACGGTCTCCCAGGCTCCTTGCAGGTACCTTTTCTCAAAGGGCACCTCTTACAGGAACAAATTTTTGAAATTTTTTTCCATCAATTGCAGCTATTTTCCTTTATTCACATTTGCATTTTTTTTCTTGTTTTTGGTCCCCCCCCCTTTCAAAAGGCATATTCTGGAGAAATTTCTTTTCTCCTTCTTCACTTTTGCTATTTTCCGTTTCTTAAAAACATTTACTTTTTTGCTGTTATGACCACAAGCAAGCCAGTTGGCAACCACAAGGTCGCCTGGAAGCATTGGGGGTGGGGATGGAATCTGTTTAGGGTTGACCTCCACTGGAAAATTCCCTGAAGCATTTTAGGGGTGGGACCCTGGGGAGGGGGAACATCATGAACATCGCGAGTTACTTCCAGTTGAGTGCCCAGAAGTGATATCACGGCATTCACAGTGCTCTAGGAATCCCACCTCATCTCTGTTGTATTAAGGCCATTGTGGCCTCCATTAAAGCCTCAACTGCTTAGCTGTGGAGTGCCATACCAAGGCAAAAAACCTTATGGCTGAACTGTGTGCAAATGATAACCCACAGCAGCCAGAGTGACGATGGCCAAGTACTTTTGAAGTGCTCCACTGCATTCTCCAAAGAGGTACCAGCATGAAGCCAATGTGGGCACCGCTTCCAGCAGAGGAATGCTCAGAAGAGTTTTTCACCCATGAAGGTGAGTCCTCTGGGGGTGGGAATTCACTGATCAGTCAATCATTTTCAAATGGCTCAAACAAACCCTTTAAAATGCCCCCCACCTTGATTTCTCCATGTACAAGGCAAATGAAACAAAAAGTAGAGGGATACTTTGTATATGATAATATATATATCTGTGTGTATGTCACTACAGAGCCATTCCAGTATAGCATATGCATGTAGAATTAAAATGATGGAATGGTGAGTCATCATGGCAGCTGTGATGATGATGCTCCTGTCCTGACTGCTGGTGCAAGGTCCCTCAGGGGTATGTGTGGAAGGAAAAAGGTTTTTGAGAAGACACAGAGAAAAGTGGGCAGGATCCCTCCCACCTTGTGAAAGCTCTGTTGCCAACCCACGTGCCATTGCAGTCCAAGCAGTGATGAAATAACGCAGAGAATCCTTGTCCAAAGGAACAGCCCTAGTGACTACATTGCCTGCTCATGCTTATCTGGCTGGGCCATGGCTCTGCTGTTTACTAACAGCGCACAGCTGAAACAGAGAACTCACTCTGCAATTTGCTTGGAGGCTTCTGATAATCCATCCACCTAGCTCTCCCCCTTTTCCTTGGTTTACTATATCACAGTCCCTTCCAACTCGTGATAGTAGAACGGCCTCTGAGTGACCCTGGATTAATGTAAATATTTGGCTTCCATTGGAAGGAAATGTGACATACATTTGGGATGGAAGCTATCCAGAGGCTGCAGACTTGGGAGCCAAGCTTCTGAGGAAGCAGACTCAGTGGTGGTCTTGACAAGGAATTTTATTGCAGTGGGATTCAGAATTCTCATCCCCTCCTTACTAACTCCTTTACATGGATAAAGAGCATAGTTCAGGACTGAGTAGTTGGCTGTATCGTGCTGAGGTAGCTGCATTTTTATGACAGACAACTGCTGGTCACATGCAGGGTATTGTAGGGCTCTTTGCCAGTCATCCTACTCTTCAGAGAAGGGAGATAACACATCTCTCTCTTATCATTGCTGCTGTCTGGGAAATTTAGGGGGAATTCTCATGAACAAAGACTATTGGTGTTTGGCATTTCCATAGAGATTATTCAAGAAGTGTATTACTGCAATACTACCTAAGCACTTTTTGAGAGATTCCAGACAGCAGTTTTTCTAATGCCAGCACCAAAACTGGGTTTAAATCCCTACTTGGCTATAAAGTTCACTGGGGTGAGAGCCTGAGCCAGTCACATCTTTCTCAGCCTAACCTTCCTTACAGAGCTGTTGTGAGGATAAAATGGAGGAGGGGAAACCCATGTATGCCACCATCAGCTCCTAGAAGGAAGGGAAGGATAATATACACAGAGTCAACTTGCTCTAAGCAAGAAAGCAAAAATCAACACACTAGCAATGAACACATATGCATCTATCTCTTTGCTGGGTATTTATTTTATTACATTATTATCCTACCCTTTCTTCAAGGAGCTCAGAGCAGTGGATATGATTTTCCTCTCTTCCAGTTCACCCTCACAACAGCCTTATGAGGTAGGTTAGGCACACGCAGAGAGAGCAGGTGCTCCAGTGAATTTCCTGGCACGCAGACATCTGAATCTAGGTCTCTCCAGTCCCATGCTGACACTCTAACCATTACACCATGCTGGGCAGTAGGCAAGTTGCTTCAGTAGCACATGGGCTTACGGATTTTAACTATATCTTTAGTGTTAATTTTTCTTCTTAAGGAGATGATAGGATTGGGTTTAAGCCATTTGCAGAGCAGAATGGTAGTGACTCCCCACCCCCCAACACTTGCTCAGAGAAGGAACAGGCTTTTGTCAGAGGGCAAAAGTCTTCATACTAAAACCAACACTCAACAAAATGTGCTGTAACAGGGCCTGAGCTGTATAATAGTGGCAGTTAAAAAGTGAGATTGAAGTCCCAAGAAAGGGATTATATTCTTAATAACAACTTGTAATTTAACAATTTAAATTCTTCAGGGGCTATGTAATCTCCTACTGTGCAGGTATATTAACATAGCTATTTTATTTAAAGTAGTGCCAAAAACCAATCTGAGAGTGACTTCAGCAAACAGGAATAGGCCAGCCCAAGGATTTCAGTGGAAGAGTGTTAAGAACTTGATTAACTTGGTTAACAACAACAGCAGTAACCAAAAGAAGGAACATGATTGAAAATTTGGAACTTTTTAAATTATTTTGCACTATATGGCAAAAACAAGAACTGGCACTTTATGGCAATAAATGATAGATTGTTGATAGGAGCTGCTCACTGTCAAGATTTCCTGATGCTTTTGGAATTGCAGAGCAGTTGAGTCAGTCAAGATTTGCATCCCCCCCCCCAGCATGAGTACTGGTAATTTTGTTTAACAATGCAAGTGAAAAATGGTCTGAGGGGGTAAGCAAAGACAGAAAGGTGAGTTCAGCTGGAGTGCTCACCCTGGGGCAATGAGCCTGGTGCTCCCCACATCGCTCCTCAGCCTTCCTTGTCATGCTGAGGCAAGTATCTGCATGTGTGAGATGCTCTGAACTCTGGTGCTAACGCTTAACTTGGGAGCGCGGATTTATATGTGCATTCATAGCAGGCTGGAACAAAGGTTTATTTATATATGAGATTTTCTTCTCACTTTTCCTATAAGGAGCTCAAGGCAGCATACATGGTTCTCTTTCCTCCTCCATTTTATTCTCACAACAACTATCTGAGGTAACTCAGACTCAGAGAGAGTGACTGGCCCAAGGTCAATTACTGAATTTCACGGTGGGTCTAGTGGCTCCATGCCAGCAAGCCAGCAGAGGAGTGAAGGGCCCCATCCAGTACCCACAGAAGCAATGGGGCAGAAGAGGTTGAAGCTGCCCCAGCAGGGAGAAAGGCCAAGATGGCAGACATTCAGGTGGCAGGCCAGGCCCGGAAGGCAGCTGGGCACAGAAACAAGGCCACAGGCTCCTGAGCCTTTGTAAAGGATTGAGCAGGGCTAGATTACTGAGCTGTGGCTTATCAACCGCAGGCAGCTTCAGCTTGGGTGCAGCTATGGCAAATAGGAAATGGCAAAGGAAAAGGGATCAAGAAAGGCCGGGGCTGGGCCATTTTAGGGAGTAGTGGGAGGAGCCTGCAAGATAAAAGATGGGGAGTGGGAAAGCTCTGGGGCAGTAGGGAGAAAGATGGGGGCAGAGAGACAGAAGTTTTGCCTGTGGTCCTTGGAAAGAAGCTTAGGGTCAGAGAGAAGAAGGTCAGTCCTCTTGTAAGCAGTAGTGGGTCTGGGTGGCTAATGTTAACCAAATACCCAAACCCAAACCCACTGATGTACAAAGAAGGCTGAAATAAAAGTTTGAAGAGTATTTAAAAGGCCAGTGCCTCTTTTTGTATGTTTGACCCCCATTTTGACATTCCTCTACTGCCAGAGGGTGTCTCTGCAGTGTGATGATTTGAACCCTGCTCTCTCCATTCATAGTCCAATACTCTAACCACTACACTAATAGAAAGCAAGTGCATATGTGCCTTTGTTTCCTGTCACCCAGCACTACCTGTCCATGCTGTCCATGTGGTGGGATAACATTCAGATGGGGCGAAACCTAAAATATATAGGTATTTATTTATTTATTGGATTTATATCCCGCCCTTCTGACATGGGCTCAGGGCGGCGAACAAGAGGCAAATGCCATACAACAACATTAAAAAATAGAGGCAAAAGCCAAGAATAAATACTAAAACCATAAAAAATCCATTGAACTAAAACAATTTAAAACAGCGGTCAACAAAACAAAATTTACAGTATAAAATTCATACCCCTTAGCACTCTAATAAACACGTTTGACACTCCTCCAGAGTCCTAACAGAACTGTAAGCCCATGCCAGAGCTATACGATGGCTATAAAATGGTGGTACAGTAGCGGTGGCAGCCCCTACTCAAAAGCCTGGCGGAAGAGCTCCGTCTTGCAGGCCCTGTGGAACTGCATAAGGTCCCGCAGGGCCCTGATCTCTTCCGGGAGCTCTTTCCACCAGGTAGGGGCTGCCACCGAGAAAGCCCTGGCCCTGGTCGCAGCATATTTAACTGTTTTGGGGGCTGGAATGACCAGTAGATGTTGCCCCCTTGACCGTAGTGCCCTTGGGGGAACATATGGGGAAAGGCGGTCCCTCAGGTAGGCTGGACCCTGGCCATAATTTCAGTTTGAGATTTGACCATGTGACTTGAACCTGTGCATGATGGCTTTGAGCACCTTAAAATGTTACACCACCATATGGACTTTTGGTAACATGACAAGCAGGGCAGTTATGCTGCTGGGTGGGGTAGTAAGGAGTACTTGCACTGTGTTCCACTTATCATCAAGGAGGCAAAATGGAGGTGAAGATTTCATATCTGGTGCCAGTGATGCCATGATGTTATGCCATTGCACAACACTTTAGGAATTTCCTAAATCTCTATGGCTTTTACCATAGATATTTGGAAGATTCCTAGAGTGTCACACAATGCTGTGATTTTATTTCTTATTCTGAAACTAGAAGTGATGTCATGACCAGGGCTTTTTTTCTGGGGGAAAACACTGGAATGGAGTTCTGGAACCTCTTCAACAATATTCTTTTCAAAATGTTTAAAAGTTCATGAGTTTTCAGTATACATATTGAAAACTTCATTTCCCTCTTGAGAGTTTTAGCACCTCTTAAAAATAAAAGCAGCCCTGGTCATGGCATTGCTGATACCAATCCCCCCCCATTTTTCTCCTGCTGCTCCACAAAGTGGCAACAAGAGTACAAATGTTGGGTTGGAGGTTGCCCACTCCAGCGGGCAACGTATTCTCACCCCATGTAGGTATGAGCATTGTCCAGCTTTGCCCACAAATCTCCCTCATCGCCCTTGTTCCAGTGTAACTAGTTATATGGACAGCAGAGTCAACAGGAGATATAAGTCTGTTAGAACAATCACAGATAAAAGAGCTTCACTGACTGTACGACAACAGCTCCAGTTAGAAATTATTCCAAATAGGAACTGTGCAAGAAAGTAATTGGTTCACACCATCAGCAAGTCTTGGGCTGCGTTCAGACGGCCAGTCAATCGCGCCATGAGCCCTCCTAAAATTTTATCCCGATTTTTTAAATCCAGCCTAGCACGACCAGACGCCCCCCTATGAAATAGCCTCACCGCGCGTTGTTCCCGCCGTGATTTGTCTACACGGCATCCACCGAGAATTTTAAAAAAAAAAGTTTTGTACATTCGCATAGGCAAGGCTGCGCCTCCTTGGAGAACTGAGGCGATCGCGGAGGGTTTTCAGCAAAGTCCCGGTCCTCCCCTTGCCATTGCCATCAATGGAGGGACTATTTTGCAAGTTAGAACAGTCCTTCCCCCTCCATCTCCCATCGCGGTAACATCTTGTCCCTAAAAGAAATAAGCATGAATATTACATTCCTCGTAGCGCTTATCGCTGAATGCGTTTCCTCATTAAAGCGCACATGGGGTTTCAATTTTTTAAAAATCGCGCCCCCGTCGGCTCGGTCTGACGTCAGACCGAGCCGACGGGAGCATCGCGCGCTAATGGAGTGACCAGACGGAAGAAAGTCTGCAGTTGTTGCGCGGGTAGCGAAAACCCTACATTGAAACTACTACTTTTTAAATCAGGATTGGAGGCGCAGCAGAACGGGATGCCTATGGGACTGGAATATTTCGCAGATGTTTCTGTCTGGTCGTGCATTTTTGATCCGCAAGGGAGTCGTTCCTATGGCAGATCAAAAGATCCGTCTGAACACACCCTGTGTAGCAAACATACTTTTTTATTATAGCTAAAACTCTTCATAACAGCTTATGACATTTCAGTCTGTCTTAAACTCAAATTTAGAGTACTGGTCCAATCTTTAATAGGATTTATGTTAGTTGTTATTAATGTCAGACAGGAAAGATAATGGGGCTCTAACACAGAAGTAACATAGTCTAATCTCAAATATATGTGGCTCTCTAGTTATGAAAAGACATGATCATCCCAGGCTGGAAGGGACTCATTCGTTTTACATTAAAAGCAAGTTTCTGGCTCAGCACTAGTGATCTTTGCCTCGAGTAAAACTCTCACCTAAGTACAGAAAAGTTTGTGTTATATTTTATGTATTAAACAGCTTTATGTGGGTGACTGAGAATACGTCTCATCCATGAGTTGGCTGCGCTGTTAAAAGTGCATTGTTTGAGGTCAGTAAACTCCTTATCTGTAAACTCTTGTAGTCATGTCCACACAGTCCTCTGAAGAGAACTTTATATGACAGGAAAAAAATCCCAGAAATATTTAATGTGCAGGAGTTCAAAAAGCCACCACAGCCTAACAAAAGGTAGGCTGGACTTGGAAAGGATCCTCCTTTTCTTCTTTTTCTGTTTATCAACAGGATATAAAGGCTGGAAGATTCTGCCCCTTGCGAAGCCTCCTTTTCCTTGACAGAATAAGCAAACAGGTCTTAGCCTGCTGCCTGTAGGGAAATGGGTTTGTCATGGAAGGAGCGCCCTGCACTAAAACAACAAACAGAAGAATGGCCATGCTTGTTTTCCCATGTGCTGGGGGTGAGGGTGCAGCCGCCACAGGCCTCCCTTCATATCCTCTCCAGCTGGCAGAGGCAGTTCAGGCAGAGATAGATACAAATGGACAGAGGGAAGTGTAAGGAAATATAATATTAATTGAACCTGCCCATACAGGGGGCCTCACCCAATCCATATAGGAGCTGATAATTTAAATATAAACTTAAATACAAATGTTGCCTAATTCTCAGTCTTCTTTCTTTATTAAGCATATGTCTGATATAATTACTGTGCAAAACACAGTGAATACACTTGGCTCAGATCCAGGATAAAACACTTTAAGGTGTCCTCTTTGTTGCTCAAAAGCACATTCATCAGCATAAACTATTCAGCCCCTCAGACTATGCACCACAAACTTTTTTTAATGTTTAGAACATTTACATTTTCTTTAATAAAGCAATGCAGCCATGAAACAGAAATGCAATTACCTCATCAACTGCATCAAAATTCAAAATACTGTATCATGAAGGAATATTCAATTCACTCCTTAAACCTCTCCAGAAGAAAATTATCTTACACCTTTTCCCCAAAGCCAACACTGATTAGCTGGTAGGTAGACTGGCCCTGAGAACTGGCTACGGGGCACAGCCTCTACAGCAACTATCTTTTGAAAACTTCCCCAGCTCCTGCATCATGTGACAATTTGAATGTAACAGCAAATAATAAGGAACTATGTACAATTAAGATAAAATGTGCCATCAAGTTGCAATTTATGTGGTTGTTTAAAGTAATGGTATTTGCTTTAGAGTGGCTGTCAAGCTGCAGACAGGACAAATGGGACCAACCCTACAGAAAGTTCTGTGCCAAGCAAAGCCAGTTCCTGCCACTGCCATTTAACTACAGATATGTACATCTCAATAACCCCTGGTTAAACCCACAAAGTTGCTGCCAGCCTGCTCCAGGACTAGTGGGTGGGCATGGCTGGAGAGGGAAAAACACAGTCCGGTTGTGTAACAGCTTCTAGCCTCTGGTCTGAGCGAACTTCCGGTTGGCCTAGATTTCAGATATCAAATGCAACTGACTGTAACACATGTGCTCCCAGGAGCAACACAGATTTCTTTCTCATGCACAGATGCAGCCATGCACACAAAAGTCTTCTCTGTTATATAAGCTCTGAGGCCAAAGGCTGAGGGAGAACAAAAATCTGTCTGTTGCCAACTGTACAAGCATATGTTTCTTCCTGAACTAAACTGACTCGAGATGTGGCTCTCTTTTCCCTGCTCTTGTGTGTAGTTGTACACAACAGCCCTTCCTTGTTATATGAATTCCACATGAAAATTATGGGATCTTTGCATATTGTTTATAAGCAACAACTTTTCTGTGTTTCTTTTGAGCACAGGCTCATCTGTTTTGAATGCCAGGGCTCCTCTTATGGCCCGGAAATACCAAGTCATAAGGAAGATGACAGCGGGCTTGAGCATCTGCACTGTGCCTCTGTCTCACTGCAGAGTGACCACGGCCATCAGCTCACACATATATAGGAGGAATTGGAAGCCAGGACTTACCAGCAAATTCAGCACATCTCACTGAAAGCAAGCACAGTCTTAGCTTACGGATAATTATTGCCAAGCAACCCTGAACTGCAAGAATTACCAACTCAGAGCAATCTGCAGAGGAGGACAGTTTTTAGTGTGTGTGTTTTCTGCAAGGCGCAGACTCTGAAAGCATCCTGCTTATGCAAATTTGTGGAAAGTGCTGATGAAGGCATGATTACAGCATGAATCTGTATTCTCCCATAGTGGGAGCAGGCTGAAGTCTCCTTGTTTTGCCACACCCTTTTTAAGGGCTGACTGTACATTTACCCTCTTTTACTTCTCACTAAATTAAAGTAACTTGTCCCCCTTAGACAGTCATATTATGGGATAAAATACAGCTTGCA
Organism: Gekko gecko; assembly: GCA_029375565.1. NCBI lineage: Eukaryota > Metazoa > Chordata > Lepidosauria > Squamata > Gekkonidae > Gekko > Gekko gecko. The sequence continues at coordinate 161,164,050 of JAPDNY010000003.1, read as the reverse complement.
ACACTACCTATCAGGAGTTTGAGTGAACCAGAAAGTATTTCTTGTTGCTACTGGATGAAATTTATGTATTCATTTTTTAAAATATTATTTATCAAAACATTTATGCCCTCCCTTCTCCCAGGGCTCAAGGAAGGATGAACACTCCATTGCCCTGACCTCCAGGAAGGCCATTGTCCAAGATACTGGACAACCTGGAGGTGTCTGAGAGAAGAGGAAGAGAGGTATCAATGAGCCCCCTTCTCTTGAGTGGGAACACAACTTTTTGAACATTCCTGATTGTGAGGACAACACTGATGCATGTACATTATCTTCACATATAGGCATCATCCCCATGAGACAGTAGTCACACAGGAACATGCTCCAGAGAGTCACCCCTCCTTTTGAACAGGTCTTCTCTTCTAATATGCAGGGAAAACCTACGCACAGTTCAGTAATCCATGTTTGGCCCCACATGTTTTAGTAGTCAAATGTGAACCAATCTGTGGATACTTATATCTGGAGATTGGGGCCACACTGATATAAAACAGATGGTTCCACAAACTTGGGTGACCCCTTCTCAGGTTTGCAGAAAAATCTGAAAACTAAAATAAAAAAAGAGTTACAAAAATACCAAAAAACAGAGAACAGTTGACTGCACAAGCACAGAGAACTGTTCTCTGCAGGAGGATGAGGGGGAGGAGGGTAGGAAGGGAAGAGAGACTGGAGGGCACTTACAAATGAGGAAGACACAGTCATCTGGGTAAACTGTTGCAGCCACTGCTGAGGCAGGCTGGGCAGCTGGGAGAGTCACTACTGCTGCAGCAGCAAAGCTGCAGGGCATCCAGGAGAGTCACTGCCACCATAGGTGTGTGACAGCAAAGTTGTGGGGGAGTGAGGCCAATTGTTGCCACCAGGGCTCATTTCCTGCAGAAGTGCACAGAAGCGAAGCTCCGGCAGTAAGGAGCCCAGGGGGTGGGCACATGCAAGCCCTGCCCCCTGCTCCCAGCAGCCCCCCTTGCCTTTCCCAGCCTGCTAGCCGACCCAGCGGAGTGCTGCCGTGAGCTGGCCCTCAAGCTGCTCCACCACTGCCTGGGCTGTGGCACCCAGCCCGCCCAGGCTCTGCCTGTCCTCATGTGGGCCCTGGCGCAGCGCCTCTGCAAGGCGACTCCCACGAGGCCTGCGAGGAGCTCCACCCCAGCCTCCTGCGCCTCCTCGGCCTCCTCCTGCACCTCTGCCCTGCCATCGCCCTGGCCCCCTACCTTCTTGAGGCCATGCATGTCCTCTGTGCTGCCCTCCTTGACCCACAAGCAGCCACACACTTTCCTGCGCTTGCCAGCCAGCCAAAAGAGTCCAGTGGCACCTTTAGGACCAAGGTTTATTCAGGTACAAGCTCTCCCTCCTCTGTGACGGCAGATCTGCACGTTTCCCACCCATAGCTAGCAATCCAAAACAGTCCAATGGAGCCTGAGCAGTGGGTGTTGCCTTCTGACACACTTCCGGTGATGTCAGGGGGTGTGGCATATGCAAATGAGTTACTGCTGCACCTCTTTTTCTACAAAATGAACCCTGGTTGCCACCACCACCAGACCCGCCAGGCCTCCCCACATCAGTTTCCAGCTTTAAACTTTTCCATCAGCTTTTAAATGGCAAGACTACAAGGAGTGGGGAGCAGTTCTGGAGCTGGGGGAAGGAGGATTCTTTGCACCCACTTGCCTGTCTTCAGCACTGCTTTTCCCTGTAGTCCTGCCATTTACAAGCTGATAGGAAAGTTTAAAAAGGGAAACTGAGGTGGGGGGAGTTTCTTTGCCCACCTGCACACTTCTATAGCCATTGCCTCAGGCACCCCTCCCCCATACTTTTCTGTCAGCCTCTAAGGGAGAAGCCATGCTGAAGATGGGCAAATACATGCAAAGAATCCTCCTCACCCCCCCATCGGTCCAATGCTGCTTCTTCCTACAGTCTATCCTCCCTGCCCTTCCAACATTGCTGCCAGGCTCTCTGTTGCCCCCATCATTGCTGCTGGGCTCCCTGACACCCCAACATCACTGCCCTCTGCCTCACCTGGCTCCCTGCCCCCACCTCCAGTCTGGCATGGCTCCCTGCCCCCGTATCCCACAAGTTTCTTGTGGGTTCCCACTTGCCTGTTCTATATGCTGGGTCATGTTCTGTTGTATAATGTTGCCAAGCACAGACAGGCACTCATGGATTCCATCCAAAGCATATCCAAACTTAGAGCCATTGGGTTATTCCATGCCTGAATTCATTTCTTGATGCTTTTGCTCTTAGAAGCTTGCAGGCCAATCACACTGTTCTCTTCCAGTGCACGGGTTTATGTGGCACCTGCCTAATGAAGGAGGCTACATATTTTCTGAGACCTCTGTGTTGAAAAGGAATGAAGTGCTCTGATCATCACCAACTTGGCATGAGCCTCCTACAATGGAAGGGAAGAGGGGAGCACAGTGGACTTTGAAATGGAGATTATGTCACACTTCAGTGTTATGACTAATCGGGTTCTAAAATGAACAGTGATTTATAGGACATTAGTGGGGGGGGGGTTGTGAACCAACAGGACACCCCAGAGGACTTGTGAGTGACAGAAGCCATCCCCCAGAGTTTCTGCATAACTAAAGGCTGTCTGGATCAATAGAAAGACTCCAGTTACAAAAAGGAGGCATCATAAAAATAGCTTGTTTTGCCTAGCAAATGTTTTCTAAAATTAGGAATGGAAAGTCATTCTGATTTAGAGGAGGAGCACGTCTAGGAGGGGGGAGAGGTTGGACATATGTAACAGGGAAATGATCACTATTCCCCTCGTTCTGAAAAGGGGCACCTTCATCCAGACTATATGGCACAAATAAGGGCAGTGGCAAGTTCCAAAATGAACTTCATTCAGAATCTGGAAGCAGCACTGCTTGCATTTCTTTTATCGCCCAGTCACCAAGAAATACTTTTAGTTCCTTAAGAGAGCACTCCTGTAGCCCATGCCATGGTGCCTGCATCTCACTAACACTGACATGGCTTAGTTGACGTTCTATGCGCTCACAGCAGAGAAATTTAAAATCAAATAACACTTTAAGGAACCAAGAGCAGAGCAACACTGCTGGAGTGCATGGCAACACTGTTGGTACTCTTCAGTCATGGAACAGCATGCCAATATTAGGTAAGCATCAGGGCTTTTTTTCTGTGGGAACGCACCAGAACTGAGTTCCAGAACCTCTTCAACAAAATTCTTTTTAAAATGTTTAAAAGTTCATGAGTTTCCAATATACAGATTGAGAGTTCCGGCAGCCTTTTTTCCAAACTCCCCCCCCCCGCCCCCTGTAAGCATAAATGAAGCCAGTCCACACATGGTGATGCCTGTATGCCTCCATGATGTCACACATGATAGCAAATAGGCAACTGCATTCAAATAAGACCCGGAAGACATGACTCAACACATTCGGTGATGTGAATGAATGTACCCCCATCCTCCATGTGTTCCAGCAAGTAAAAGTACAAATTGCCTTCCTCCTACAGACTGCAAGCATCTTGCTCTTCTGATAGGAAAACACAAAGAGAAGGACAGTCAGGCAGTCTCAAGGGCTGTTTCCACACATTACAAAGTTCACGTGGCAGGACATATGTCCTGATGACAGATGTGGTCTGGGAGTCTTGTGCTGGTAACTTAATTCCTAGGGTTGTGTGGACCCAATTTGAATGAGGACTATGATGTGTGGGGAGAGGGGACTTAAGCCTCTCCCCGACATTCTTTCCTGACTTGAAATGGCCCTGGGGAACTGTTATTTACCCTGCTGGGGAAATTTATGTGTAGATTTGAGTAGGAGTAACTGTAACCAGTTACTCCTGTAACTGTAAGCCTTCTGGGCACACATGAAAAAGGACATACCATGGGGCATTTGGAAGTCTCCATTGGCCCTGAGGATGAAACCATCATATGTACCAGGAATGGAGTCCTTTCATTTATTATTACGACAACAAGCTATAAGATGCACATATTTAGATGAAACATTCATATAACTGAATTCAAACATTCATATAACTGAGTATTTATGTAAAAATACAGTCGTAAGTAATAAAATAAGAAAGAAGAACATAAATCAGAGACAACTAGGGACTTATTGTTAAGTATTTGATAGTGTGTTTTGAATAGCACACAATCACAAATTCAGTAATTGTCTGGTGCTCATCAATTAACAATCTGGTTTCTCTTCAGATCGCATAAATTGCCATACCAGAAATGAAAAGTCTGTAGAGAAAGGAGTGTAGGTATAGCATGACTGAGGTCCCAGATTCAAACTTTAGATAGCTTTCCACCGTAGGGAGTTGGGAGGACTGCAGTGTGCCAATCAGTCAATGAGGATGGACTGATCAAATCAAGTAGCTCATTGCCTGCCTCAGGTTGCCCATCATTTCCCAGCTCCTCCCACCCAGCCATGCCTCTCCCATGTTCATTTGATTACCTCTGTTTGTGGCTTATTATTTTTATTTACTTACTTCATTTATACCCCACCTATCCCCCCAATGGGTATCCAAAGTAGTTGATATTGTGGTCTTCTCCATTTTATCTTCACAACAACCCTGTGAGGTGGGTTAGGCTGAGAATGTGTGACCAACCCAAGTCAGCCAGCAAGCTTCCATGGGAGAGTGGGGATTTGAACCTGGCCTCCCAGATCCTAGTCCAATTGCTACTCAACATTAGCTGTCCTGGCAAACCTTATTATCCCTCTCCCATGTCATGTAGACTGTTGATGCCCCCATTTTGACATTGGCCTGTTGGGGGTAACTGAGATGATACTCACCCACTCCTTGCAGGAGTTGTAATGGAACTCTTACTGGATTTTAAGTTTGTGCAGCTTCATGTGGCCCACTGTGATCCTGTAAGGCAAAAGGAATCATGAGCGCTTGGTAACGGCTGGAGTGGAATGCCTGGCATTCAATTTAGGAAGGCGGCTGTGTCCCCTGTTGCCTCTTTCCATGCCTGATGGAAGCAATTATAGGGTTTCATAGCCTACCTCCACGTGCATCCTTCCTGTATGCTTGCAGCTCTTGAAGAAGAAAGAGTTGTTAGAGCAACACCCAGACACCACATAAAGGCATTGGTTAGAAGGAGACACATTGGCAGGTCAAATGTTTAGGCATGTAGTACCTTCTGTCTCGCATCCCCTGCTGGAAGACTACAGCAGAGGTTCCTGTTGGATGTTGTCTCCTGTGATGCAGTACCTATAACTGTTCTGAGAAGACAAGTGTCAAGGTGCCTCGGTCCAGGCCAGGGCTAAGGTTCCTTGTTAGAAGGGCTGCTGCACACAAACTTACAAAACCCTGAAGTGTGACTCCTCACACACCAGCTCAATAGGCTGCCACCAGCCCCTTTGACTACCCCAGCAATTAGAAACCGAAGAGCAAGCTTGCAATCTTCCCAAGACTAAACCCGAAAGTCAATCCTGAAAGGTAGGCTTGCAGAATGAGTTTCTCACAAAAATAGACCACCTTGGTAGGTGGTTATCTAATCTAGACACTGGAATTAAATATAAGTCAGTTGAAGGCAAATAACCATAAAGTAAAATATAATTATTTATTAAGGTGCAAAAATATTTCAAAAAGAACAAGAAACTGTGAGGGGTAAAACAAGAAAGCTAAGAATTTAAAGGCTAACTAAAACAGTAATACATTGATTTCACAGTAGCAGATGTTACCCATTCTCAGCTGAAGATTCTCAGCAATCCACAGAGGCTCCAGAGTTCCAGTCTGCATTGGTATTTCTCACTGTTGTGCCAATGATTTCATACCACCTCACAAATTTCTGTCTGCATTTCATGCCACATCCACTCTCCTATTGTTTCATCTCAGCATCAGGTGTCTGTATCATTTTATTGTCATTTAGTGATCACTCCAAGGTCACTACAGCATCTCACCGCCTTATCTGAATGTGGTTTCAAGGTGCTACAACTGCTCCTCCCCACTGTTGAGCCACTGTGAGCAAAAAGCAGACAACTGGAGCTGAATTCTCCCTCCCCCCATCTTTTCTAAGGAGATTCACAAATTGTCACAAAGGAAACAAATTAGCTGAAAATCCAGTCATCTGTGTTTAAAAGCAGCCAGGGAACATTTTTCTGCGATCATATTTTGGGGGTGGGGGGGTTGGAAGCACGCCCACTCCTGAATCATTTGTTATTTCCTGGGGCAGTCTCCAGAACACTCTGCCTGGCAACTGCTGGGTGTTTTGTTTTTTTAACCCAGCTCATTCTGTCTTTCCTTCCCCCCCTCTGACTTCCCCTCTGCCAGGTCACCCCTTTTTACTTTGGGGGGGGTGTCGCAGGTGCCATTTCCTCCCCGCAGTGCAGTGCAGTGCCCTGCTGGTGCCCCAGAGAGGCTGCTCCTCCCCCCTCTCTCATGTGCTCTCCCTAAACAACTTGTGTCCTGATGCAGACAGAGGAGAACTTTATACTGAGCCAAATGGGGAGCCGGCACCACAGCAGCACAGAACAGCTTTACATAGCAAATGCAGATTGGGCCAGAGTCTACATAGGCCAGCGAGCTGTTTGGCCTGCACAAACAAGCATTCAAGATGGCTGTGGTGAGCAAGACAGTGACCGCATGGTGATGTAGCAAGCTGTCACCATCAGGCTAACAACAGGCTGAAAACTAACTTCTTTATGGGCAAGGGGTCCTGCATGGTCTCAGACCTGAAAGACCAATAGAATCCTTGGGTTGTGATGTAACCCAGGCATATGACCTATAGGGTGGTCTAACCATTATGAAAGGAAAAGAAACTTTACTGCAGCAGTCTCAGCCCCTTTCCCACAGGTCATGAGGCTTAACTGGATTGGATGTGGTGAATTTTTTTTGAGCTCCCCAAAGGGGATTTTTATTGATTTTTTTATAACTACCAAAAACTACAACAGAAATGGGAAAGGGAAATTATATCTAAGGGATAAAGTAAAGAAACCCACACTAACTAAAACCCTGAGAGTTGGAGATCTTAATTTCGTTGTCTAAATAACCCTGTTAATATGAAAATGTTAGTAAACAATATACTTGTTGAGTATCTGTCTAACTTAGCTTTTATTCTAACAAGTTACTTGTTATGAGGAGTCCAGAGCATCTCCTCTATGCTCGCTTCGTAAAGGCACCTTTTAGAGTCCTTCAGCCTTTACCCTATCTAGGCTTTCTATCCCTCAGTTTATATTTTATTTTTGGGGCTGCCACTCCTAATTCCGAGTCAGAGTCTTCATCCTCCTCCGAGGGAACCGAGTCACCTTCACCACTTGACTTGGTTTCTTCCTCTTTCGATTCTTCCTCAGCTCCCAAGTGGCATTTCAGAAATTCTCTTCCTTTGAGTACGGAGTCAATCTTTTCCCTTTTATAGTTTAATTTAAAGATGACCCCCTCAGGGATGATCCATCTGTAACCGATACTATTCATTTGAAGAAAAATAATTAAATCTTTATATTTCTTCCTTTTCTGTCTAATTTCAAATGGAATGTCTTTTAAAGTTTTAATGCTTATATTTCCCAGTTTCAGTGGAGTTACCAAAGTTGCTTTCAATATTGCATCTCTAGTCTGTCTTCTCGAGAATCTGACCACAATTTCACCCGATAGACTGTTTTTCTTGATATAGTTGGAGTAAGCTCTATAAGCTACCTCCATATTGCTTACAATGTCCTCTGATTTTAAGTCTACTATTGGGGCTATTATTTTGCTTAATATTTTCTTCAGATTCTTGATTCTGGAACTCCCTGGAATTTGAGAATCATGTTTGCTTTTTCAATTTGTAGATGCAACAGCTGTTTCTCTTGTATACTTTGCTTTTCCACAATTCTCGCCATCTTTTTCTTCATTTTCTGGTTTGTGGTGCCCATCTCTTTAACTTTCTCCGCCACCTGCTCCGTTTTTTTTTTTTTTTATGTTTCTGCCAGTTGGAGCTGCTGAGCTGTAAAATTTTGATTCATAGTGGCCAGCTGCTGATTAATACTCGCTAGCTGCTCCATTACTGGCTGCATAGTTTCTGCTAAGAGCCTGGTGACATCAGCCCCCTCTTCTGGTCTTGGGCTCTGACTCCCTGGCGGTTTCACTTTTGTTTTCTTTTTTGCTACGCCTGTCATTTTCCGGAGTTTGTTTACTCTTTAAAACAGCTCCTTCACAGACTCTCAAAGTAGCCAAAAGCTAATGTTAAGCTCGGGAAAGTCTCTCAAAACAAGTTATTTGCTTGTATTCTCTCCCCCCTCCCATTTACGCTTCTTTGTTCGAGCGCCTGAGAGGCGTCCCTCTCATCACACACTTCTTTCGATTTCCCATTTTTTACGGAGGGGGGTATGAAATTCTTTTAAAAGTTTATATTTTCACTTATGCAGAACTCACGTTCATTGTTGGTCTTGTCCAACCTTGCTCTGCTCTGCTACTCCGCTCGATCTCCTGCGCTTGTTTCGGTGGCATGGCTCATTCCCGAAGGACACTAAGTGGCAGGACCGTCAGGGTGGAGGGAAGCCTTTATTCCCCAATCATCGGGCTGGCGAAGAAGCTAACCCTCAAAAGCCCTATGGCTTGGAGCCTTCCCCTAAGGCTCCATGGGGGCGCCAATCCACGGCACCCCTCCTGACCGCCAGTGCACGATCCGCCTCCCCAGAGACTTTGAGAGAAGTGATCACCCATCGCTACGCCCTAACCGGAAGTCCGGAATGTGGTTAATTGGAAGATGGTACAAGGCACTCATTCCTTTATGCGGCTGCAGTGTTATCTAAGTACCACAAGGTCAGCTTGTTCTTTGCTCAGCAGTGTCTCTTTGAGAATCAAAGCAGGCCTCATTTCAAGCCTGAGCCAAAGTTTAAAATGCCTAAGAAATTTAAGAAACGGATTTTCTCTACAACAAATATGAGCATTATGTTCTTCATGTATTGGTTGTCAAGCCAGGCGGTTTGTGCAGATTGCTCTCTTTTTGTGCAACGTGCCCTTTTGCCAGTGTTCCCATCGCCCAATAGTCAAGTAACACTAAATGCTGCAAGCACACCTCACCAACAGGGCAAATAATTCTCCCATGGCCATTTCTGGCTGGAAAAAAATGGCACAGGAGAAGGCTGATGCCCCTCCCCCATATCACGGTCTCAATGCAAATTACGCTCTGGCATACTTCCTGCCAACCTAGCAGTTCGAAAGCAAGAAATTGCAAGTAGATAAATAGGTACCACTTCGGTGGGAAGGTAACAGCGTTCCGTGCACCTTGGTGTTTAGTCATGCCGGCCACATGACCACGGAAACGTCTTCGGACAGCGCTGGCTCTTCGGCTCTGAAACGGAGATGAGCACCGCAACCCTAGAGTCGGATTCGACTGGCTTTCGAGCAAGGGAACCTTTACCTTTACTTTTACCTATACTTGGGCACTGTTTCCCAAGTGTCATGTCTGGCTTTGAGACTATCAGAGTCATGCCAAAATATCTCATGTAGTTTGGCTCCAAGTCTCTATTGTACGGTTTAAGATTCTAGATCCTTTCCAGTCCGGCTTTTGCCCGAGTCATGGGATGGAGATGGCACTGGTTGCCCTCATAGATGATCTCTTGGAGGCATCTGGATCAAGGCGGATCAGCAGTGCTGTTGTTGTTGGAACTGTTGGCTGTGTTCAACACGGTCGACCATCAGCTACTGGCCCACTGCCTCGTGGACATTGGAATTCAGGGGCCTACCTTGCAATGGCTCATCTCCTTCCTCCAAGGCCGGGGACAAAGGATGGCGCTGGGGGAGCAGCTTTCCCAAAGACACCCTCTTGTTTGTGGAGTGCCTCAGGGGGCAGTGCGGTCCCCAATGTTATTTAACATCTACATGCTCTCCCTTGCCCTGATTGCTTGGAGACATGGGTTGAGATGTCACCAGTACACTGATAACACCCAGCTCTATCTGTTGTTGGGCGGCCGGTCCGACTCCAAACCGGAAGATCTTGACTGGAAGAGTTACAAGACGTGGCTGGTTGGCTTAAGCTGAGCCAACTGAAACTGAATCCGACGAAGACGGACGTCTTGTGCCTGAGTTGGGACAGATCAAGGGTAGGGATCCCACTTCTGACCTTCAATGGGGCTCCATTGGTGCCAGTGCCAGAGGTTAGGAGTTTGGGAGTGCTCCTGGATGCCACCTTAACAATGGAGGCCCAGATAGCAGCCACTGCCAAATCGGCCTTTTATCATCTTCGGCTGATCAGGTAGTTGGTTCCATTCCTGGAATGCAATGACTTGGCAACAGTGATCCATGCAATTGTCACCTCGAGATTGGACTACTGTAATGCTCTCTACATGGGGCTGCCCTTATTGCAAATTTGGAAGCTACAGCTTGTGCAAAATGCTGCAGCCAGGCTGTTGATGGGCCTCCCAATACGGGAGCACATTCAGCGTGTGCTGAAGGCATTGCTCTGGCTACCGATAGCATACTGAATCCACTTTAAGGTGCTGGTTCTTACTTTTAAAGCCCTACATGGTAAGGGATCTACATACCTGAGGGACAGCCTTTCCCCATGTTCCCCAGAGAGCACTGCAATCAGGGTCTCAACACCGACTCACTCTTCCCTGGCCCCAGGGCCGGCTCCAGTTTTTTTTGCACACTAGGCGAGTCTACTTTCTGGCGTGCCCCCCCCCCCCCCCAGTGTGCCCACCAATTTTCAAACATAAATGTCATTGCTCCTGATCTGGTTCTACAGGAACAATTAGCACAGTAATACAATCAACAAACACAAAAACACCAATGAATCCATCACAGGGCCATTAACAAAGCCTGGCTTCCTCCAGTGTCTGGAGTCTAAACAGGGTTGCCAACTCTGAGTTTGAAAATTCCTGGGGATTGGGGCGGGAGTTTGGCAAAGGCAGAGTTTGGGGAGGAGGCAGCTCAGCCAAGTCCAATGCATGCCTTTCCTCAAGGGGACCTGATCTCTGTTATAACATGGGGGGGGGGTGTCTCCAGGTCCCACCTGCAGGCTAGCAACTTGCTCACTTTAATCCTTTCAGTGCTAACATAAGAACATAAGAAAAGCCAATGTTGAATCAGGCCAATGGCCTATCTAGTCCAACACTCTGTCACACAGTGGCCAAAAATACCAGGTGCCATCAGGAGGTCCAGCAGTGGGGCCAGGACACTAGAAGCCCTCCCACTGCTGCCCCCTCCAGCACCAAGAATAGAGTGCAGCACCTGCCCCAGACTGACAGTTCCTATCTATACCTTGTGGCTAATAGCCACTGATGGACCTCTGCTCCATATGTTTATCTAATTCCCTCTTGAAACTGTCCATGCTTGTAGCTGCCACCACCTCCTGTGGCAGTGAATTCTATATGTTAATCACTCTTTGGGTGAAGAAGTACTTCCTTTTACCTGTTCTAACCCGACTGCTCAACAATTTCATGGAGTGCCCACAAGTTCTTGTATTGTGAGAAAGGGAGAAAAGTACTTCTTTCTCAACCTGCTCTATCCCATGCATAATCTTATAAACCTCGATCATGTCACCCCTCAGCCGTCATTTCTCCAAGCTAAAGAGACCCAAGCGTTTTAACCTTTCTTCATAGGGTTCATGGATCACTGCCTTGTCGTGGTGAGGGGGCTTGTGTGGTTCAATGAGGCTGTGGGCTATGCCGTGGAGGGCCACCCAGGACGACAGGCCACAGCAGAGAACTCAGACCAAGCGTGATCCCCTGGAGGAGGAAATGGCAACCCATTCCAGTATCTTTGCCAAGAAAACCCCATGGACAGTAACAAAAGGATAAAAGATATGACGCCAGAAGATGAGCCCCTCAGGTCAGAAGGTGTCCAATATGCTACTGGGGAAGAGCAGAGGGCAAGTACGAGTAACCCCAGAAAGAGTGAAGCGGCTGGGCCAAAGCCGAAAGGATGTTCAGTTGTGGATGTGTCTGACGGTGAAAGGAAAGTCCGATGCTGCAAAGAACAATACTGCATAGGAACCTGGAATGTAAGCTCTATGAATCAAGGTAAGCTTGACGTGGTCAAAAATGAGATGGCAAGAATGAACATCGACATCTTGGGAATCAGTGAACTAAAGTGGACAGGAATGGGCGAATTTAACTCAGAAGACCATTATATCTACTACTGTGGCCAGGAATCCCATAGAAAAAATGGTGTGGCCTTTATAGTCAACAAGAGAGTGAGAAAGGCAGTATTGGGATACAATCTCAAAAATGACAGGATGATCTCGGTCCAAATCCAAGGCAAACCATTCAACATCACAGTAATCCAAGTCTATGCCCCAACTACTGCTGCAGAAGAGGCTGAAGTGGACCAGTTCTATGAAGACCTACAACACCTCATAGAACTAACACCAAAAAATGATGTCCTCATTATCATAGGGGACTGGAATGCTAAAGTAGGAAATCAAAAGGTAACCGGAATAACAGACAAGTTTGGCCTTGGAGAACAAAATGAAGCAGGGCAAAGGCTAACAGAGTTTTGTCAAGAGAACACGCTGGTCATAGCGAACACCCTTTTCCAACAACCTATGAGGCGTCTCTACACATGTACATCACCAGATGGGCAACACCGAAATCAGATTGACTATATCATTCGCAGTCAAAGATGGAGAAGCTCTATCCAGTCAGTAAAAACAAGACCTGGAGCTGACTGTGGCTCAGATCATGAGCTACTCATTGCAAAATTCAGACTTAAATTGAAGAAAGTTGGGAAAACCACTAGGCCATTCAGATTTGACCTAGATCGCATCCCCGATGAATATACAGTAGAGGTGAAGAATAGGTTTAAGGGACTAGATTTGATAGAGTGCCTGAAGAACTATGGACAGAGGTCCGTGACATTGTAAAGGAGGCAGCAATCACCGCCATCCCAAAGAAAAAGAAATGCAAGAAAGCAAAGTGGCTGTCTGATGAGGCTTTACACATAGCAGAGGAAAGAAGAAAAGCTAAAGGCAACGGTGAAAAGGAAAGATTTGCCCAACTGAATGCAGATTTCCAGAGAACAGCATGGAGAGATAAGGAGGCTTTCCTGAATGAACAATGCAAAGTAATAGAGGAAGACAATAGATTGGGAAGGACTAGAGATCTCTTCAAGAAAATTGGAGAAATCAAGGGAATGTTCCATGCAAAGCTGGCCATGATAAAGGACAAAGACGGTAGGGACCTAACAGAAGCAGAAGAGATTAGGAAAAGATGGCAAGAATACACAGAAGAACTATACAAGAAGGACCTCGATGTCCTTGACAACCACGACGGTATAATCACTGACCTCGAGCCAGACATCCTGGAAAGCGAAGTTAAATGGGCCTTAGAAAGCATTACTAACAACAAAGCTAGTGGAGGTGATGGTATCCCAGCTGAGTTATTCAAAGTCTTAAAAGAAGATGCTGTTAAAGTGCTGCACTCAATTTGCCAACAAATTTGGAAAACACAACAGTGGCCACAGGATTGGAAAAGGTCAGTTTACATTCCAATCCCAAAGAAGGGCAATGTCATGGACTGTTCAAACTATCGCACAATTGCACTCATTTCACATGCTAGCAAGGTCATGTTCAAGATCCTACAAGCTAGGCTCCAACAGTACGTGGATAGAGAACTGCCAGAAGTACAAGCTGGGTTTCGAAGAGGTAGAGGAACTAGAGATCAAATTGCCAACATTCGCTGGATTATGGAGAAAGCAAGAGAATACCAGAAAAACATCTACTTCTGCTTCATTGACTATGCTAAAGCCTTTGATTGTGTGGATCACAATAAACTATGACAGGTTCTTAAAGAGATGGGAGTACCAGACCACCTCACATGTCTCCTGAGAAACCTGTATAAGGGTCAAGAAGCAACAGTTAGAACTGGATATGGAACAACTGATTGGTTTAGCATAGGAAAAGGAGTACGACAAGGATGTATATTGTCACCTTGCTTATTTAATTTATATGCAGAGTACATCATGCGAAATGCTGGCCTGGATGAATCACAAGCTGGAGTTACGATTGCTGGGGAAAAGTTGAATAACCTCAGGTATGCAGACGATACCACTCTGATGGCAGAAAGTGAAGAGGACTTAAAGAGCCTCTTGCTTAGTGTAAAAGAGGAGAGCGCAAAAGTGGGCTTGAAGCTCAACATCAAAAAAACTAAGATCATGGCATCTGACCCCATCACTCCTTGGCAAATAGAAGGGGAAGTCGTAGAAGTAGTGACAGACTTCATGTTCCTGGGATCCCAGATCACTGCAGATGGTGACTGCAGCCATGAAATTAAAAGACGCCTGCTCCTTGGGAGGAAAGCAATGGCAAACCTAAACAGCATGATAAAAAGCAGAGACATCACCCTGCCAACAAAAGTCCACGTGGTCAAAGCAATGGTATTCCCCGTAGTAATGTATGGCTGCGAGAGTTGGACTATAAGGAAGGCCGAGCGCCGAAGAATAGATTCTTTTGAACTATGGTGCTGGAGAAGACTCTTGAGAGTCCCTTGGACTGCAAGGAGATCAAATCATTCAATCCTAAAAGAAATTAACCCTGACTGTTCCCTGGAAGGCCAGATCCTGAAGCTGAAGCTCAAATACTTTGGCCACCAAATGAGAAGGGAGCACTCACTGGAGAAGACCCTGATGCTGGGAAAGATTGAAGGTCAGAGAAGAAGGGGACGGCAAAGGATGAGATGGTTAGACAGTGTCATTGATGCAATGAACATGAAATTGAGCAAACTTCAGCAGACAGCGGAAGACAGGAGGGCGTGGCGTAATCTGGTCCATGGGGTCGCGAAGAGTCGGACTCGACTGTGTGACTGAACAACAACAACAACAACATAGGGAAAGTGTTCCAACCCCTTTATCATTCTAGTTTCCTTTCTCTGCACTTTTCCCAATGCTATAATATCCTTTTTGAGGTGTGGCGAACAGAACTGTACACAGTATTCCAAATGAGGTCGCACCAATGATTTATACAGGGGCATTATGATACTGGCTGATTTGTTTTCAATTCCCTTCCTAACAATCCCCAACATAGCCTGTTTTTTTGCAGTTACACACTGTCTAGACATTTCCATTGAGTTATCTACTACAACTCCAAGATCTCTCTCTTGGTCCGTCTCTGCCAGTTCAGACCCCATCAACGTGTATTTATATTTAGGATTTTTGGCTCCAATGTGCATCACTTTGCACTTGGCCACATTGAACCCCATTTGCCACACTGCCGCCCACTCACTCATCCTTGACAGATCCCTTTGGAGTGCCTCACAATCCTCCCTGTTTTTCACCACCCTGAACAACTTCGTGTCATCTGCAAATTTAGCCACTTCACTGCTTACTCCCAATTCTAAATCGTTAATAAACAAGTTAAAAAGCATCGGACCGAGTACCGATCCCTATGGTAGCCCACTGCTTACCATCCTCCACTGAGAAAGTTTCCCATTTATACTCACTCTCTGTTTCATATTAATTAGCCAGTTTTTGATCCACAAGAGGACTTAACCTTTTATCCCATGACTATTGAACTTACTTAGGAGCCTTTGATGAGGAACTGTATCAAAAGCTTTCTGGAAGTCAAGGTAAATAACATCTATTGGGTTGCCCTTGTCCACATGTTTGTTCACTTCCTCAAAAAACACTAACAGTTTAGTGAGACAAGATCTTCCCTTACAGAACCCATGCTGAGTCTGCCTCAATAGTTTTTGTTCATCAATGTGCCTACTAATTCTTTCCTTAATAACAGTTTCCACCAACTTACCCGGTATTGATGTCAGACTGACTGGCCTGTAATTTTCTGGATCTCCTCTGGAGCCCTTTTTAAAGATGGGAGTGACAATAGCTACCTTCCAGTCCTCAGGAATGGAGGCAGATTTTAAAGAAAGATTACATATTAATGTAAGGAGATCCACAAGTTCACATTTGAGTTCTTTCAGAACTCTCGGATGAATGCCATCCGGGCCTGGTGATTTATTAGTTTTTAAATTGTCCATCAATCATAGGACTTCCTCTCTTGTCATCTCAATCTGATTCAGGTCTTTCAAACCCCCTCCCGAAATCGGTGGTTCTGGAGTGGGCAAGCACTTGTCATCTTCCACAGTGAAGGCAGAGGCAAAAAATGCATTCAGCTTCTCAGCCATTTCCCAATCATCCTTCATTACTCCTTTTCCCCCTTGGTCATCCAAGGGCCCCACTGCCTCCCTGGCTGGCTTCTTACTTCTAATTTATTTGAAGGAATTTTTATTGTTCACGTTTTTTTTTTTTGCTATACGCTCCTCATATTCCCTATTTGCCTGCCTGATAACAGACTTGCATTTTATTTGCCATGGCCTGTGTTCCCTTTTATCAACCTCACTGAGACTAGCTTTCCACCACTTAAAGGAATCCTTCTTACCTTTTACAGCTTCCATTACTTTATCTGTTAACCATTTTATATCTATTTGTGCCTTTCCTAACCTGCAGTATATATTTTTTCTGAGCTTCTAGAATTGTATTTTTAAATAGTCTCCAAGCTTCCCCAATGGTTTTGACCTATTCCACTTTTCTTTTCAATTTCTTCCTCACATGTCCTCTCATACCAGAGAAGTTACCCCTTTTAAAGTTAAAAGTGGTTGCATCAGTCTTTTTCGGGCAACTCCCTATTTGTACAAATGTTAAACTCAATAACATTATGGTCACTGTTCCCAAGTGCTGCAGATGAATGAATGAGAAAAGCCCCCTCTCATCCTCTCCACGACTCCACAGGGTGTCTGTTGTGGGGAGAGGAAGGGAAGGAGAATATAAGCTGCTCTGCTCTGAGACTCCAAGTGAAGGGCAGGGTATGACAGGGTATAACAAATCAATGAAGGCAAGACTGGTGACTTCCTAGCTCAGAGTATGGTCGCACAGGGGCAGGGCAGGGGACACGAAGTATTAGAGAGCTGCTAATAGAGAAGGGGGTGAGGAAATCTACCAAAGGATAGGAAAGAACATCTTATCGTAAAGAGAGCCATTGTGTACAAAAGGAAACAAACAAGCAAACGAGAGGAGCCCTGCAGTTCTCCCCCCCCCTGCCCCATCACAGGCACAAACTCAGGTGGCCAAATTAAATCAAGGGCTGAGCACAGAGTGAAACCCGAGATTTGCTCTCACCCAAGCCAAGCCTTTCTGTATGATTTCTCATCCAGGGAGGACCACTTGTCGACCCACCCGACGTGAATCCATGCACCCTTTCAAGCCCGGGTTCCTTCCTGGTTTCCCTACCAACAAAGGCAAGCGGGGCTCACGGGCTGCTGTCACCCTCTTTGCATTTCACAGCTTTGGGGCTTTGCTCTGATCCTGGGAGAATTTTCCTCCTTTCTGCTCAGCGGTTTAGCCCCCCAATTCCTATAGCTGATGCAAAGGGAAGTCACCTGGATCCCATCCCCAGCGTGCATGTAGGAGTCGAACATGCTATTTCCGTCTCCCCCCAACAGACACACTCATCACCTGCCCCTCCCTCAGGGCCCCCCCACACTCTGAGGCAGGGGGGCATCTACGGTCCTCTTGCACAGGGGCCACCACACAACAAGGTGGCGGTAGAAGACTCAGGTGTGCGCGCGCTTTAGGGAGGCGGCTCTTCTGTGGGGCCCCCATGCGGGGCCTTTTGTCTTTCCTGCCTGGCTGGAAGAGGAGGCGGGCCAGAGGGGGGAGAGCAGGGAGGCTCCACCCCACCAAGGGCTTCACAGGGAGCTGCCTCCTCCTCCCCCCACCGGAGTTGCTTGACAGGCCGCCCTTCTTCCTCCTCCTCCTCCTCCTGGCCTGCAGGCAGGCAGCTGCTGGGATGCCAGCCAGGGGGAGGCACAGTTCGGCACCCCCATGCATGGCCCTCCCTAGGTGAAAGTCTAGTTCCAGGCTAGCTACAACCAGGGCTAGGGCTTTCTCAGTGGCGGCACTTCTCTGGTGGAATGAGCTCCCGGAGTCTAGGATGCCAAGCTAGCTACAACCAGGGCTAGGGCTTTCTTGGTGGCGGCACTTCTCTGGTGGAACGAGCTCCTGGAGGAGATCAGGGTCCTGTGGAACCTTATGCAGTTCTGTAGGGCCTGCAAGACAGAGCTGTTCTGCCAGGCATTCAACTAGGAGCTGCCTCAGGGAAAACACCCTGCCCTGTGATTTGAAAGCAGCCTGAGCCAGCCACCCAATATTAGATCGGGATTGACCACTGGGAAGACACTGAAGTCTGAGTGCCATCCCAAATGTAATGTTACACTGTCATCTGTTTAAATGGATTATTACTGTTAGCACCTTTTAATGATGTATTGTTATATGGTTTTATGATTTTTATTCTATTTATTGTTGTTTTTATTCTGTTGTAAACCGCACTGAGCCGGCTATGCTGGGAGGGCAGGGTATAAATGTAATAAATAAATAAATAAATAAATAAATAAATAAATAAAGTCTATTCAACATACAGAAAGAGCAATATAGCCTGCCTGGGATTAACGTACTGCAGTAGCACGGAACAGGGAGGAAGCAGCCATTTTTTCTCCCAGAGTCCAGTGGGAGTATTTCCACTGCTTTACTAATGCCAAATTAAGCACTATATATACAGTCTACATATAATCTGTTAAGGTGTCGTATAACAGCTCCGATGATCCATGTCAGATTAGCTGTTCATTGGAATTGGGCATACACACTCCCATTTTTCACTGTAAGATGGGAAGGCTGTTGTTCATTGTGTGGGTAAGATAGGTGCAGATATGTATATGCATGAGGCTCATTTGATGATATTTTGGCATGCACTCACTGAATGAGCCCCTTTGGCAGGGGCAAAAGAAAAAAGGGTTTTATTCCGGAAATTGACAAAGCCTCTGCCTAATTTATGAACTCTAGCAATAATGAATTATGAATGGAGAAAAGCTTCTGCTTAATTCAGAAAAGAAGTAAAGCCCCAGCCTAATTGGTGACCTCAGAAGGACTTTATCCCTATTCATAAAAGCCTCCGCTTATTATGTGATTCAGGCAAATGTATTGCTGCTTTCATGAAACAGACTGAAATGCTGCTTAAATTATGCAGTTTCACAAATGAGGTCAAACCCCTGCCAACTTCCTGAATGAACCAATATTCAGCCTGTTCCACTGCTTAAACAGTTTTGACCATATACAGTTAACATCTATAGCAGCATAGTAAAGAAGAATTAGAGAGCATTTATGAAGTTCAAGATATTTCCCCAGGCCCATAGCCAGGATTTTTTAAATTGGGGGGCTTTTAAATTTCTTAGGGGGCACTGGCTAATCAAATTAATCCAGGGGAGAAGACCGTGATGCTCTGGGCTGGAAGGGAAGTCAGGGGGCCTTGCCAGCAAGTCGGGGGGCCTAGCCCCGAGATGCCCCACTGTAGCTATGGGCCTGTATTTCCCCCTTTCCTGTCTTCAATAACAGACCATAATGATTTGTACAAACTCCAGTAGCAAAGCAAGGCTGAAATCTTTTGTATGTGTCTCTAGGTCTTCACTGCATCAGACTGAGGAGGCCAGTCTGTCCCATTTTCCTATTGGCAACAGAATGGGGAAGGTGGCATGTATATAGCCTGATCCCGTCCGATTTCGGAAGCTAAGCAGGGTCAACAATTGGAACAGGAGACCTCCAACGAAGGCTCTGCAGAGAAAGGCAGTGGCAAACCACCTCTGCTTCTCACTTGCCTTGAAAGTCCCTTGCTGGGTCTCCGTAAGTCAGCTGAGACTTGACAGCTGCTCACACACACACACACACACACACACACACACACACACACAGAGAGAGAGAGAGAGAGAGAGAGAGAGAGAGAGAGAGAGAGAGAAAGAGAGGATGATGAGGTGTGATCACCTGTGGATCAGACTTTGCATTAAAGTTATGTTCCTCAAAGCTTTCAGTTTTGAGCAGTGGGATGGCTGAGCAGATTAAAAAGCATGCCCCCATTAGCTTTTCTAATAGTGTGTGGAGTGAAATAGAGGCTTATATTGAGAGCGCCGTGATTCTGAGTGAGCAAATGGCAAGAAGTGAAAGAGTTAAGCAGACCCACCCATTCTCCATTCATCTGCTCTTTATTGCAACCTCCTAAGGCTGATTTTCATTCAAACAGGCTAAACTCTTGGGGGGGGGGAACCAGACTTGCAGCAATTACATATCACATCTAGTTTGTCTCACAGAGGGACAATCTGGAAAAGGGGCATATGAAACATGGGTGGGAGAATCTACTGGCAGCCAAAAGCACAGGGGGTGGTTACACTCCATCTCCCGTGACTCAATGAGATCATTAACTATTCCCGGCTGAAATTAAATATGTTTCCTTCTCACAGAACCTCTGAAAATCCTTCTGGTATTTCAAGAACTGAATTCCATAAAGCTGTCCAGATGGCTATGCCAGGTTTTTAAAAAGTCTTTCTTCAAATGAGCATCTGGCACCACAGTTTCCCATTCTACATTTCAGAAGTAGGACTAATTACACATTACACATAAATGTGAGTAACACAGCCCCCAACAACTAAGGAAAAAGTGTTGGAAAATAGCAGTTTGGAGGACAGAGACAGCCAAAGAAGTTCTGAACCATTTTTCTGCCTGCTAGGTTTCTGCTGCAGGCATACCGAATAGCCTCTGGAATTTGCACACCGTGTGTGGTTTGGTCTTTAAGTGATCTTTATCTTCTGGGCCCACAGGGATGGAAGGGCCTCGGTGCTTATGTTAAACTTTGGTGTGGGGCTGATGGATCCCTCCAAGTTGGGGAGTGAACAAGGAAGCAACCTGGGAGTCCACAGGTAAGGTGGGAAGGCCAAACCAGCACAATATGAGGGACATAATTTCAGGGCTCCATTGTGCCTCCACTGGCCTGAGGGGAACAGGAAGAGGAACAGGGAAATAAAGGCTGAAGCACAGGGAGCCAGGGGCATTTGGGTGCCTGCCAGACAATATCCAAATGGTGTCATTCACTGCAAACAAGTATAATGATAATAAACAAAACTGATAGTAGAACCAAGTTTGAGTCCAGTGGCACCTTTTAGATCAACAAAGTTTTATTCTGGGCATATGAAAGCTTATACCCATAATAAATCTTCCTTGGTCTTAAAGGTGCCACTGGACTCAAACTTGGTTCTGCTGCTTCAGACCAACATGGCTACCCACCTAAAACTGACAGTGTCAGCTCCTTAATCCTGCCCCACATATAGGATTACCAGGTCCTACCTGGCATCTGGCAGGGGGCTCCTGAGTCCTTCCTGGGATCTTCTGCCGCATGCAAAGTGATACTCTAGGTTTTTTTGGCAAAATTCTATGGTTTTTTGCCTTCAAAACCCTAGAGTTTGCCCAAAAACTACAGTATCACCCCCTGACATCGGCAGTGCAATGACATCTCTTCAGCATAATGCCATTGTGTTGGAGACGTTGCCAGGTGATGTCCCTGTTTGGAAGTGAGGCTTCCCCTACTGACCAGGAGGCTGGTGGTGGATCAAGATCCTGCAAAGCAAGAGAAACCCCACTGGGACATGGGGGCTGGGAACCCTGCCCACATAATTGCATGGTAGGGGTGGCCTTGGAAGAAAGACAGGCTAAGGAGAGTTGCATGACTTGACCTGAAGTCAGATGATGATGATGAAGAAGAAAAGTTGGATTTATATCCTGTCCTTCCCTTGGAGTCTCAGAGTGCCGTACTATCTCTTTCCCTTCTTCTCCCCACAACAGATGAGGTAGGTGGGGGTGAGAGAGCTCTAAGAGAACTGCTCTTGAGAGAACTGTGACTGACCCAAGGTCATCCAGCTGGCTGCATGTGGAGCAGTGGGGAATCAAACCTGGTTCTCCAGATTAGAGTCTGCCACTCTTAACCACTACACCAAACTGGCTCTCAGAGAGACAGTCTGGAAAAGGGGCATATGGAACATGGGTGGGAGAATTTACTGGCAGCCAAAAGCACAGGGAGGTTTACACTCCATCTCCTGTGATGCATATTCAGCCAGTCTAAGGCTTTGAACCGAACTACTCTGGAAGAGGCGGACCAGTCTGTACTTCCATTGTTAAGGCAACCATACAAACACCCTACTTTGCAGTACTCACCCCTACACAGTTGGCTACAGAGAGCTGAGGAAACACATTTTAAATCTGCTTGAAGGATAATGATAACTTGCATTTACTGCCACAGCCAGAACCTTCAGCCTCCTTCCTTGAGGCTCTTTGGGCCAACGGAGCTGAGGCATTACAGTGCAGTCAGAGTTGGCATCTACCCAGATGCCCTCAAATCTCCGATGTTATAGAAGTATGAGCAGGAAGTGTTAAAATTTGGTACTGATGCTAGCTGAGTGCTGGCAGATGAAGGTGTACTCACTGTTCTCCACAATTTGACACACTTCAGACTGCTTCAACATGGAGGTTTTGCTCCACTTTCCTGTCTAAACTGGGGCTTGTTTGGAGCATCCACATGATATTGTCCTCTGTTCATCTTGTTTCTATGCTTTCCCTGCTTTGCAGCAATCTTTCCCAAATTTGGTAAAATGTTTTGAGAAAGGTTGCAGCCAAAGCACTTTTGCATGCTGTGCAGACACATATATCCTGCTCTCATCAACACAATTTCCTTCACCCCAGCCCTGCCTGGCCACTATTCCCCCTCCTCCCAAGAGCTTTTTAAAAGAATCAGCAGGGCTCATTTGCAGCTGGAAAGGGCAGGAATGCCATTCTGGCAGTAAGAAGCCCAGGAGCAGCAAGCTGCGCCCCCAGCTCCTGGCAGCGTTCCCTCTACTTGCTGCCACCGCCACACCACTGCCACCAGCCAGAAGGCAAGGTAAGTTGGTGGGGGTGTAGGGAGGGGGCTTGATTCAGGTGTGGGTGGCCTGGCTGGTGCATTGGGGGGAGGCGGGAGCTTGATTGGGTGGGGTGGGTGGGAGAGGTGAGCACAGGGTGCTCTGGCCCCAGGCAGTCTGGCTGGTGTGGGGGCGGCGGGGGCTTGATTGGGTGGGGTGGTGGGGTGGGGTGGGAGAGCTGAGCCCAGGGCACTCTGGCCCCAGGCAGCCCGGCTGGTGCGTGAGGGGCAGCGGGGGCTTGATCGGGTGGGGTGGCTGGGAGAGGCAAGCCCAGTGTGTGTTGGCTCCAGGTGGCTTGGCTGGTGCAGTGGGGGGGGGCAGGAGCTTGATCGGGTGGGGGAATGGGAGAGGCAAGCCCAGGGTGCTCTGGCCCCGTGCGGCCTGGCTGGTGTGGGGGTGGCGGCGGGAGCTTGATCAGGTGGGGGGTGTGGGAGAGGCGAGCCCAGGGTGCTCTGGCCCCAGGCAGCCTGGCTGGTGCAGTCGGGGTGGCAGCAAGAGCTTTATCAGGTGGGGGGGTGGGAGAGGCGAGCACAGGGTGCTCTGGCCCTGGGCGGCCTGGCTCGTGTGGGGGTGGGTGGAGGGAGCTTAATTGGATGGGGTGGGTGGGAGAGCTGAGCCCAGGGCACTCTGGCCCCAGGCAGCGTGGCTGCTGCGTGGGGGGACAGTGGGGGCTTGATCGGGTGGGGTGGGTGGGAGAGGCAAGCCCAGGGTGCTCTGGCCCCACATGGCCTGGCTGGTGTGGGGGAGGGGCGGTGGGGGCTTAACTGGGTGGATGGGAGAGGCAAGCCCTATTTTTAAGGCAGTGAGGGGACAGCGGGGGCTTGATCAGGTGGGGTGGGTGAAAGAGGTGAGCCCAGGGTGCTCTGGCCCCACACTGCCTGACTGGTGTGGTGGAATGGGCAGCGGGGTCTTGATCGGGTGAGTGGGTGGGAGAGGCGAGCCCAGGGTGCTCTGGCCCCGGGTGGCCTGGCTGGTGCAGTGGGGGGGGAAGAGGTGAGCCCAGGCACTCTGGCCCTGGGCGGTTTGGCTTGTGCAGTGAGGGGGCGGCAGGGGCTTGATCGGGTGGGGGTGGGAGAGGCGAGCCCAGGCACTCTGGGCCTGGGCGGTTTGGCTTGTGCAGTGAAGGGGGCGGTGGGGGCTTGATTGGGTGGGGGGATGGGCTGAGGGCTCCCAGACCGCAGTTGGCTTGGGCACTCTGGTGGGGGTGGGGCTTGCTTTGGGTGGGGAGTATGTGTGTGTGTGTCTGTCTGTGTCTCTCTCTGTCTCTCTGTTCCTGTTAAGTATGAGACTCAACAACGAAGTAATCTAACAAGTGATTCAGCTTTATTCAACAGCAAACTCCAACTCAGGAACACACAACACAGACAGTGGAGCACAGCTCCTTTTTAAACTCTCCCGGCTGTCAAAGCCACACCCAGAAATAGTTAACGGACCAATGGCAGTGCAGAGTTAAGGTCCAATCACAACTGTTCCCGCTTTGCAACATTATCACACAGTGATTGGCTATTTACACTGGTTTCGCAGAAACCGACCAATACGAATGCGACAGCTTAGAATCCACATTCCAGAATCAAGCTTAACACAGGAAAGAATAGGCTTGATTCACCTTTCAATACACAACAGTTCCTCTGTATCTCTCTCTGCCCCTCTTTGTGTGCGTGTGTTTCTGTGTTTGTGTCTCTCTCTCTGCCCCTCTGTTCCTCTCTCTCTGCCCCTCTGTTCCTCTGTGTGTCTCTCTCTGTGTCTCTCTGCTCCCCCATGTGTGTGTTTGTGTGTGTGTCTCTCTCTGTATATTTCTCGCTGTGTATCTCTGCCCCTCTGTTCATGTCTCTCTCTGCCCCCCTCTGTCTGTGTGTTTGTGTCCCTTTGTTTGTGTTTCTCTCTCTGCCTCTCTGCTTCTCTGTTCATGTCTCTCTCTGACCCTCTGTTCCTCTGTGTCTCTCTCTGCCCCTTTCAGTGTGTGTTTGTGTGTGTCTCTCTCTGTCCCTCTGTGTGTGTCTCTCTATGCCCCTCTGTTCCTCTGTGTCTCTCTCTGCCACTCCGTCTCTTTGACCCTCTCTCTCTCTCTGTCTCTCTGCTACTCTGTCTCTTTGACCCTCTCTCTCTCTGTCCCTCAGTGTGTGTGTGTGTCTGCCCCTCTGTGTGGGTGCGGTCACACGGACCTTTTGATCAGGGTTCGCCGCTGTTCCCTTGCACATGTAAATTTCATGTTCACATGTGCCAATCTGCCTCCCGCGCCGAAGCGGGCTCACTCCCACAATGCTCCCGGGTTTTCTTGTCTCCTGGAAAATCAGGTATTTTCCTGGCACTTGTGCTATGAATGCGCGATTTCGGCCATCTGGACAGCCATCTTTCGCAATGATTGTGATTAGGGCCGTCTGACCGCTCTTTGTGCGTTGTTTTTTTTTAAGCTTCCGGTTTGAGCGCTTGCATAAACATGTGATTAATAAATCCATATAACCTTTAAGAATGGATTTATTAAGCACGTTTGCTCAAGCGCTCAAACCGAAAGCTTTTTTTAAAAAAAAACACACACAAAGATGGCCCTGGAGGCAGGAATGAGAGGCGGGGGCTCCGGGAGCCTGGATGGGGGCCGGCAAGGAGGTTGGCGGAGACGGCGGAGTCTTTTTTCGTGGGGCAATGGTGGCAGCAGCAGCAGCAGCACCACCCCCACAGCAGTGGCAGGAGCAGCAGCTGCCTGAGCCTGCCCCATGGCCAGCAGGATCGCCTGGAGGGATGGCGCAGCGGCACACGAGCGGGTGCTGGAAGAGAGGGGCTGACTCCATCCAGTCAGCCCAACCCGAAGAAAAATGTTCCCGATTTAAACAAAGCAGGAACAAAGCGCGATTACCTTCCCGTGTGACTGCACCCTGTGTCTCTCTCTCTCTGTGTGTCCTTCTGTCCCTCTGTCTCTCTCTTTATTTGTCTTTTTCTCTCTGTCTTTCTTAGCCTATCAAGATCAGTATTGTTTCAGGGGGTTTCAAGCTCATACCTTGATTAAAACTTTGTTGTTCTTAAAGGTGCCACTGGACTCAAACTTTGTTAGACAGGCAGGCAGACAGTATTATTTTCTCCTGCCTTCTCATGATGTGAAATATTTAGACTTGATGGTAAAATGCAGACCTTTCTGTGTGGATTCAAGTGACTTTCTGTGGCTGGAGCCATGTGGTTGTTGTCTCTAGATGTGGCTGAATGAGGGCAATATGACTTAAAGTTCCAGAGAGGTGCAAAGTGCACAGCCCCAAGGGTTTTGTCAGGCCTTTTTCTTACGTAACAACAAAATTGTTGGTGGAAAGTGCCATCAAGTCACAGTTGACCAATGGCAACCTCATAGTGATTTTTAAGGCCTGAGATGTTCAGAGGTGGTTTTTGCCATTGCCTTCCTCAGTGTCACAACCCTGGGCTTCCTGGGCAATCCCCCTTCCAAGTACTAACCAGGGCTGACCCTGCTTAGCTTCAGAAGGTCTGACGAGATCGGGCTAGCCAGGGTCATCCAGGCCAGAGCAACAACAGCATGCTGGCACTTTAAGTACCACTTAATTGGGATGATCACTGCATTTCAAAGGGGGTCAGGTTAACAATGTCTTCAATGGGTCCTTTAAAAAGAATTTTGTCAAAGAGGTTCCAGAACTCTGTTCTGGCATGTTCCCCCAGAAAAAAAAGCCCTGGGAATTGTCTTGCTCACAGCAACACAAAGGCAAAGCTTAGTTTGTATTCACTTGAAGAAGGCACCTTGGTTATGTATTTAATATTATTTAATGTTATTATATGCATCATGTGTGTAACTCTGTTTTAGGCACACCTCCCTCTCAAAGGGTCAGGTTATTCATAATTTACTAGAGAAGGGAGGGTATCTTTTCCAGATAGTAGATCTGCTAGCCCTGTGAAACATGGAGCATGCAGAATGTGTACCACTTGCTGGAGTGTTTGCAAGTGACTGAAAGAGAAATTTGCTTGAGATAGTTGCTTTTCTTCTATTATTAAAAGTTTTTGCTGAGCATATAAAAAAGCTGCAATCTTGCACAAGTCCCATTCTCTAATGTCACACTGTTCATACAAGTAGACCATTTATTTGAACAGGTTTTTTCCAATAATTTATTTTTCATGTGACTATATAGGTACATTGGTGTGATAAGAATGTAGCTTCCTTTTACAAAACAAACCAACTCCACTCATATATAGCAAAGGTCACTGCTGATCTGCCCTTCTAAGAAAACTGGACTTTGAAAAGCTGAACCCAGGAGGCTTTGTATAGCAACTATCACAAAAATAAATAGCAATACTAACTTGATCTGTATTTTCATGCTTGTTGTAGGGTAGCTTCTAGTGATGTCAGGGGGTGTGGCATATGCAAATAAATTATGCTAATGAGCTCCTGCACCTCTTTTTCTACGAAATGACCCCTGATCATCAGTAATTGTTACTGAATAGTGATATGTCAATTACTGATTTTTTTACAAAGCCCAATAAAGCTCACTAGTGGCATGGGTGGGGAGGGGAAGAGGAGCAACCACAGAGGCCTGGGGCAAGGAAAGTGCAGAAAAAGCTACCATGTGGACACTGTTGCTCCCGGGAATGCCACTGAATTTGCAGCAGCAATGGAAATATGGAGAATTGTCACCATGTGGGTGCAGCCTCAAATACCCAGAGTCTTTCTGGGCATGTGCTGGCTAGTTATCGTGCACAAAATACAGCCATATGATGGAGGCATGCCCATTCATGGAGATATGGTCTTAGAATCTTTCTCTCTCTCTGTGAATGTGGAAGAGATTATAGTAATGAAATTGTGGGAGTCCTGCAGTTAGAACATCACAGTCTGGTGTTAATATGAGAATTTTGCATCAGAAGACTACCCAGTATGGTGATAACAACAGTCAACAGTAATTGCCTTGCAATGTTGTACTTAATGTAGATTAAGCATGCAAATTAATCTGTTCATACACAATCAAACACAGATTGCAACATAGATGGAGACTCCTTCTTCCAGTAAATGAAGATATAAAATCTCTATTAGCCCAAAGCTGTTCCAAATAAAGTTCACACCAAATGCACTAAAGGAGTTCTGGTAGCCCCACCCCACTGCAGAAGATCCTTTTCAAGTTATATATATATATTTAATTTGCATTGATGTTTAACATTTCATATTCATTCATAATCCTTTTCATCCAAATTACATAACATAACCAAACATCAGATACATCAATTTCCCGCTTTATTATTCCCTCCCCCCGTCCCCTTAGCGACCAGAAAAAAGCTCTTATTATTATATCTGTAACCATGAGCACACCCTATGGAGTTTTATAAATACATCATTATTGGGGCGCCCTTCTCTTACCCATCATATACCGAAACCATTTCTTCCTTATTTCCAATGCCTTATCTTCCCATGTCTTTCCCTGTTTTATTATCAATAAAATATCTGATTGAATCCATTCATAAAGGTCCTGGTTCCACCTTTCCAAAGTCCATTTTAAAGCATCTGTCCATCCATATGCTATTATTGCATGAGCAGCTAAAATCATAGCTTTAAATAAATCCTTTTTGGATTTATCTACTTTATTATTTCCCAGCAGTCCCATAAATAACACTTCCTCATTCAACTCAGTCTTAACACTACATAAATTATCCACCATTTCAAGGATCAGATTCCAAAATTCCATTACCATAGGGCATTCCCACCAAAGATGTGCGTAATATCCCCTTACCCTTTTATAATGCCAACACTCTGATTTCATTCCCTTGATCATATATGATAATTGAGCAGGTGTCCTATACCATTTCAAGATTAATTTCATTTCCATTTCTTTAAATTTCTCCATTTTTATTTCAAGTATTCCATTCATTAGTCTATTTACCTCCTGCAGAAGATCCTTTTATCCTGGACACTTGCCAAGAATTTAACATCTGCATCAGAAGCATCACAAGACCAATTTGTCTGAGCTGGTGTTTGCTTTATGGATAGTCCCATAAGCAGAGAGGTCTTTGCTTCATTGATTGTATTCATTTTTCATTTGACGTTTATCAATGATCAGTTGTTGCCCACTTGGAACAACTTGAACATAAGAACATAAGAGAAGCCATGTTGGATCAGGCCAGTGGCCCATCTAGTCCAACAGTCTGTGTCACACAGTGGCCAAAAACCCAGGTGCCATCAGGAGGTCCACCAGGAGGTAGAAGAAGTTTTTGGTTTCTGGACATCATCTATACTACAAGGACAGGGAAGATGATTAGCACTGAAGGTTTAGAGTAAATGGTTCTGGGCTAGATGACACAAGGCACTTCTTATATCTTAAATTGTTTCTTGTTATATCTGCTAGGTAGAAGAATAACAGACTACATATGCTGATCATAGTGCATTTACTCTAGTATTCATACAGTCTCATCCAATAAATGTTTACTCATAGGTAAGTGTTGCTGAGTTCAATACAACTGATTCGCAACCATGCATAACACTGCAGCTTTAAATATATAATGTTACCAGTTCAAGGAAAACATCTAAACAAGGCCTGATAAGTCTTTATATAAGGACATAGAAGTAATAAGTGTATAAAAACGTTGACTCTGTCCCTCTTTGAGCATGGGTGTGACTAATGTTAGGGTGCATCTGAAAATACATTTCAAAACTTTTAACTGGCTAAAAAGCTAGCTAGCAGGGTTGCCAAAAGACTCTGTAGGACACAGACAAAGATTCCTTCTGCATCTCCCAGGGTTACAAGCTCCCCTCCCCCCAAGTTTGCCTTCCCCAGGCATCACCACCATATCTCAAGGAACTTCCCAAGCTGAAGTTGGCAAAACTACCTTCACATGACCAACACCCAGCCCAAATATAATTTGAAAACAAATCTTTCTGACTCCAAGGGTCCTGAGGCATTTTGTCCCCTTAGGTCCACTCTCTTGGGGCCCAGCCATCACCAACATATTTAATTTTAAAGGTGGGAGTTCCTGGAACATAGAAAAAACTACAAATAACCAAGGGGAATTGCTTGCCATAGGCACATGGTTATTTGCCCCATGTGTATCCATTTATGGGTTTACCAACCTCCAGGTGGGGCCTGGACACCTCCCAGAATTTCAACTAATCTCCAAACTACAAAGACCAGTTCTCCTGGATAAAGCAGTTGCTTTGGAGGGTGGTATTATGCCCTTCCATCCCCAGACCCCACCTTCCCCAGGGTCCATGTTCTCATCTACTGGAGTTGGACACCATATCTACACACACACTTTGTGAAGAAGACCCCTGAAGGAAAGCTGAATCTCCAGTTTTCATGGGAACATATGTCAGCTCTGGATCTGACTGACAAACATGAGATGTATTTTCAGCAGAGAAGGCTGTTTTTAAAAGAAACAGTTCCTACAGCTTCACTTCCTACCAAAGGGTCTGCTTAGACTGAGAAAACAGACATTCATTAGCTTGTTTATTCAAAGTGTTATGAATGAATAAATGTCAAACAATTTCCCTTAAGACAATAACTCCCCCACCTTAAACCTGTTTTTCTTACCTCTTTGTAAAGCAAATGCAGATGCTTGCATGGACAGTGGGAAAAGTTCCTTTTCACACACAAACAGCCACAGCACATCTCTCATTACTGATGTTATTGAGCAATGACTATTACTGAGTACATTTTCCTCCTACCTTTTCTCCAAGGGACTCAGGGAGGTAAAACATTATGCTGCTCACCACCATTTTATCTATCAACCCTGTGAGGTAGATTCAGCTGAAAGAGAGACCTTTCCCTTGTTTTTTGAGATCAAGAAGGCGTGGGGGAAATTGGGGGGGGGGAGCTGCGGGTCAAAATGTGGCCACACAGTGAATAGTGTGAAACTGACCAATGCAAGCGGGGGGGGGGACAGAAGAGCAAGGGCGGCACAGCTGCTTGTGAGGAATCGGTCAGAGTGACTGGCTCAAGGCCACTCAGCTTTCATGGCAAAGTGGGGATTCAAACCTGGACCTCCCCGATCCTAGTCTGACACTTTAACCACGGGCACCAACCCTGGCTCTCACAGTCCCTGCCCTCTCCTGGATCCCATATACACAGGAACACACTTCCTTCTTGTTGGGAGTGTGTGACACACTTATTTCCAGTTGACACAATGGTTAGGTCACACTGTGCATTTTTAAGTGTGTTTGTAGGGACTATTCCTACAGAATAACCCAGGTCAATTGAATATTCTTTCCTCTGTACTAAGGAGGAATTTTAAGACATGCTACATATTCAGTAGCAGAAGAGTTTCTTGACTGCTCAATGATTTCTTGTACTGAGTACTATGGATTATCACCAGAAATATTTTCCATTCTTTAGAAGATGTAAGGGCCTAACTGCAAATAGCTCCATGGGAGCCAACAGCCTTCTTTCTCTTGTACAGCCAATGAAAGATAAACTTGGTTCTCTCACATTGGGGAGCCCCAGGAACCACCCTTCCCCAACCTACATGAAACTTCTACTAATGATGAAGGATCAAACACTGAAAGCTAATTCTGGGGATCCCTTGAAGTGAAAGTTATCAGCTGACACAGCACAAAAGGCAGCAAGTCTGTATGAATGTAGGGCTCACTGCAAATGTTTTGGGCTGAGTATGCCAACAATAAGGAGCAGGCCAAGTAGACACGATTCTGCTCTCCTCTAACCATGTGCAGTTAATCACATCTTCATAGGGGCATTATTATTATTTTAGATGGTTTGCCCCATTAAAGAATACAGTGTACACACATCCAGAAATCCCCATCCACTGAAGCCAGTCTGCCACATCTGTATCATGCTGCTAGAGAATAAAATGTGCATGGCTACTAAAATGTCTTTAATCTTTTCAATTTAATTCTTCCCATCTTTGTATAATTATCACATCATATGAAGACCTTTTCCACATGGGTTATTTGCTTCAGTTTTTTTTCTGCTTCCCCACAGCATCATGGCACATTCATGCACCTTCTGGGTTTCCAAACCTGCTTTGCTATGAAGTTTTGAGAAAGATCACAGCAAAGCCCGGAATGCTGCCATATGTGTGTGGAAGTCTGGATTTTCCTGGTCCTGCTCACATGGCAGCCATTCTCCCTGCCCCTGTCCCCACAGTGGCTATTCAATATTGGGGGGCCTTTTTTAAAAAATGCCAATTGAATATGGGGAGGAGCTATAGCTCAGTGGCAGAGCATCTGCTTGATATGCAGAAGGTTCCAGGTTCAACCCCTGGCATACGTCGCACAGGAAATGGGAGCAGGTAGTAGGTGACGTGAAACCTCTGCCTGAGATCCTGAAGAGCCACTGCTGGTCTGAATCGACAATATTGACTTGGATGGATGGATGGAGTCTGATTCAGTATAATGCAGCTTCATGTGTTCATGTGTTATATCATTATAAGGACATGACAATTTGCATATCAGATTCTCTGAATTCCCAGCATTTATAAGAACATAAGAAGAATGCTGCTAGATCAGACCAATAGTCCATCTAATCCAGCATCCTGTTTCATAAAGTGGCCAACCAGTTGCTCTAAAGAGCCAACATAAGAACATAAGAGAAGCCATGTTTGATCAGGCCAATGGGCCGTCCAGATCAACACAGTGGCCAAAACCCAGATGCCATCAGGTCCACTAGTAGAGCCAGAACTCCAAAGCTTGCCCCCCAAGCACCAAGAATACAGTGCATCACTGCCCCAGAATTAATGTTCCATCTATATCTTGTGGCTAATAGACACTGATGGACCTCTGCACCATATGTTTATCCAATCTCTTGAAGTTAATTTCTTGTGGCAGTGAATTCCACATGTTAATTACTCTTTGGGTGAAGAAATACTTCCTTTCATCTGTTCTAAACCTACTATTCATTAATTTTGTTGAATGCTTATGAGTTCTTGAATTGTGAGAAAGGTAGAAAAGTACTTCTTTCTCTACCTTCTCTATCCCATGCATAATTTTGCAAACCTCTATCATGTCACCCCTCAATCATTGTTTCTCCAAGTTAAAGAGTCCTAACCTCTTTAACCTTTCTTCATAGGGAAGGTGTTCCATACCCTTAATCATTTTAGTTGCCCTTTTCTGCAACTTTCCTAATGCTATAATATCTGTTTTGAGGTGCAGTGATCAGAACTGAACACAATTTTCCAAATGATGCTGCACCGTAGATTTATACAGGAGCATTATGATACTGGATGATTTGTTTTCATACCACTTCCTAATAATCCCCAGCATAGCATTTGCCTTTTTTATTGCAGTTGCACACTGAGTTGACATCTTCAATGAGTTATCTACCAAGACTCCAAGATCTCTCTTGGTCAGTTACTGCCAGTTCAGACCCCATCAACATATATTTATAGGTAGGATTTTTGGCTCCAATATGCTTTACTTTGCACTTGCCCACATTGAACCTCATTTGCCAGACTGATACCCACTTGCCCAGCTGTGACAGATCCCTCTGGAGCTCCTCACAGTCCTTCCTGGTTCTCACTGCCCTGAACCAACAGTTTCAAGAGGGAAACACAGCAGCCAAAATATACTAGGTGCCATCAGGAGGTCCAGCAGTGGGGCCAGGACACCAGAAGCCCTCCCACTGCTGCCCCCTCCAGCACCAAGAATAGAGTGCATCACCTGCCCCAGACTGAGAGTTCCCATCTATACCCTGTGGCTAATAGCCACTGATGGACTACTGCTCCATATGTTTATCTAATTCCCACTTGAAACTGTCCATGCTTCTAGCTGCCACCACCTCCTGTGGCAGTGAATTCCATATGTTAATCACTCTTTGGGTGAAGAAGTATTTCCTTTTATCTGTTCTAACCCGACTGCTCAGCAATTTCATGGAGTGCTCACGTGTTCTTGTATTGTGAGAAAGGGAGAAACGTACTTCTTTCTCAACCTGCTCAATCCCATTCATAATCTTATAAACCTCGATCATGTCACCCCTCAGCCATCATTTCTCCAAGCTAAAGAGCCCCAAGCATTTTAACCTTTCTTCATAGGGAAGGTGTTCCAACCCTTTTATCATTCTAGTTGCCCTTCTCTGCACTTTTTCCAATGCTATAATATCCTTTTTGAGATGTGGTGACCAGAACTGTACCGAGTATTCCAAATGAGGTCGCACCAATGATTTATACAGGGGCATTATGATACTGGCTGATTTGTTTTCAATTCCCTTCCTAATAATCCCCAGCATAGCGTTGGCCTTCTTTATTGCAGCTACACACTGTCTAGACATTTTCATTGAGTTATCCACTACGACTCCAAGATCTCTCTCTTGGTCCGTCTCTGCCAGTTCAGACCCCATCAACGTGTATTTATATTTAGGATTTTTGGCTCCAATGTGCATCACTTTGCACTTGGCCACATTGAACCCCATTTGCCACATTGACGCCCACTCACCCATCCTCAACAGATCCCTTTGGAGTGCCTCACACTCCTCCCTGGTTTTCACCACCCTGAACAACTTCGTGTCATCTGCAAATTTAGCCACTTCACTGCTTACTCCCAATTCCAAATCATTAATAAGCAAGTTAAAAAGCATCAGACTGAGTACTGATCCCTGTGGTACCCCACTGCTTACCACCCTCCACTGAGAAAGTTTCCCATTTATACTCACTCTCTGTTTTCTATTTATAAGCCAGTTTTTGATCCACAAGAGGACTTGTTCTTTTATCCCATGACTATTGAGCTTACTTAGGAGCCTTTGATGAGGAACTGTATCAAAGCTTTCCGGAAGTCAAGGTAAATAATATCTATTGGGTCCCCCTTGTCCACATGTTTATTCACTCCCTCAAAAAACACTAGCAGGTTAGTGAGACACAATCTTGCCTTACAGAACCCATGCTGAGTCTGCCTCAATAGTTTTTGTTCATCAATGTGCCTATTAATTCTTTCCTTAATAACAGTTTCCACCAACTTACCCGGTATCGATGTCAGACTGACTGGCCTATAATTTCCCGGATCTCCCCTGGAGCCCTTTTTAAAGATGGGAGTGACATTAGCTACCTTCCAGTCCTCAGGAATGGAGGCAGATTTTAAAGAAAGATTACATATTTTTGTCAGGAGATCCACGAGTTCACATTTGAGTTCTTTCAGAACTCTCAGATGAATGCCATCCGGGCCTGGTGATTTATTAGTTTTTAAATTGTCCATCAGTCGGAGGACTTCCTCTTGTCACCGCAATCTGATTCAGGTCTTTCAAACCCCCTCCCAAAATCGGTGCTTCTGGAGAGGGCAAGCACTTCTCCTCTTCCACAGTGAAGACAGAGGCAAAAAATGCATTCAGCTTCTCAGCCATTTCCCTATCATCCTTCACTACTCCTTTTACCCCTTGGTCATCCAAGGGCCCCACTGCCTCCCTGGCTGGCTTCCTACTTCTAATGTATTTGAAGAAAGTTTTATTGTTGGCCTTTATGTTTTTTGCAATATGCTCCTCATATTTCCTTTTTGCTTGCCTGATCACAGACTTGCATTTTATTTGCCATAGTCTGTGTTCCCTTTATCAACCTCACTAAGACTAGCTTTCCACCACTTAAAGGAATCCTTCTTACCTTTTACAGCTTCCATTACTTTATTTGTTAACCATGCAGGCTTTTTTCTATACCTATTTGTACCTTTCCTAACCTGCGGTATATATTTTTTCTGAGCTTCTAGGACTGTATTTTTAAATAGTCTCCAAGCTTCCCCAATGGTTTTGACATTCTCCACTCTTCCTTTCAATTTCTTCCTCACATGTCCCCTCATACCAGAGAAGTTACCCCTTTTAAAGTTAAAAATGGTTGCGTCAGTCTTTTTGGGCAACTCCCTATCTGTACAAATGTTAAACTCAATGACATTATGGTCACTGTTCCCAAGTGGTGCAATCACTTTTACATCTCTCACCAGGTCTTGGGTGTTACTTAGGACCAAATCCAGGATCGCTTCTCCCCTGGTAGGATCTGTGACCACAAGATCAAGGAGAAATAGATTCGGATTTTGGTCTAATTTACAGAGTGAGCTTATGCACAAAAAAAAATCTACCAAGAGATGTCATTGTTCAATTTATAACAAGGAAAATGAAAGAGGATGTATTTAAGAAGCAATTCACACAACCATTGGAAATTGACGGTAAAAGATAATAATAATGAAAGAACTCCCAAGGATCACATCTTGCAGGACAGAAAGAAATACAAGAAGTTGGTGGATAAGTTGAAGCAGTTGAATATTAGATTCAGATGGGAGATACCACAAGGTCTGTCATTTACCTACAATTTGAAAAGACATATGATTAAAACATCTGGAGATATGTACAGGTTTAAAGCCGAAAACCCTGAAGATTTCGGTGATATTTAAAAACACTTCATGATGGATTACAAATTGTTATCGTGGAATGTAAATGGACTTAATTCACCTTTCAAAAAGAAAGGTAGTGAACTATTGGCTACAAAAGCAGAAATCTAATATCTGTCTACAAGAAACTCACATAAAAAAATGGGACGATAAATATTTGATTAATAAAAAGTTGGGAGAAGAATTTTATTCATTGGCAGAGGAAAAAAATAAAGGAGTTGTGATTTATGTAAATAGAAGCTTGGAGCCAAAACAAATTTTTGCGGATAAAGAAGGGAGATAAGTTGCTGTAGAAATTACAATGCTTAAAAAAAGACACTGGTTGTTAATTTGTATGCTCCTAATGGAGCTAAAGAGAATTTTTTTAAAGACTTGATGAAGGAATTGGACCAGGTGCATTATGATCAGATAATCTTAGCTGGAGACTTTAATGGTACTGTTAATAATAAACTGGACAGGAAATCACAAAGGGGTGACGAGAAGATTGGGAAGTTACCCCAATTTTTTTTTTAAATTGATTGAACAAGAGAAACTGGAAGATGTGTGGAGGAAATGGAACTCAAAGGTCAAAGACTTTACTTTCTACTCTAACTGACACAAATCCTTCTCAAGAATAGATATAAGAACATAAGAACATAAGAACATAAGAACATAAGAGAAGCCAATGTTGAATCAAGCCAATGGCCCATCTAGTCCAACACTCTGTCACACAGCGGCCAAAATATACCAGGTGCCATCAGGAGGTCCAGCAGTGGGGCCAGGGCACCAGAAGCCCTCCCACTGCTGCCCCCTCCAGCACCAAGAATAGAGTGCATCACCTGCCCCAGACTGAGAGTTCTCATTCTATACCCTGTGGCTAATAGCCACTGGTGGACTTCTGCTCCATATGTTTATCTAATTTCCTCTTGAAACTGTCCATGCTTGCTAGCTGCCACGACCTCCTGTGGCAGTGAATTCCATATGTTAATCACTCTTTGGGTGAAGAAGTATTTCCTTTTATCTGTTCTAACCCGACTGCTCAGCAATTTCATAGAGTGCCCACGAGTTCTTGTATTGTGAGAAAGGGAGAAAAGTACTTCTTTCTCAACCTGCTCTATCCCATTCATAATCTTATAAACCTCGATCATGTCACCCCTCAGCCGTCGTTTCTCCAAGCTAAAGAGCCCCAAGCATTTTAACCTTTCTTCATAGGGAAGGTGTTCCAACCCTTTTATCATTCTAGTTGCCCTTCTCTGCACTTTTTCCAATGCTATAATATCCTTTTTGAGATGTGGTGACCAGAACTGTACCGAGTATTCCAAATGAGGTCGCACCAATGATTTATACAGGGGCATGATGATACTGGTTGATTTGTTATCAATTCCCTTCCTAATAATCCCCAGCATAGCGTTGGCCTTCTTTATTGCAGCTACACATTGTGTAGACATTTTCAGCGAGTTGTCCACGACGACTCCAAGATCTCTCTCTTGGTCAGTCTCTGCCAGATCAGACCCCATCAACGTGTATTTATATTTAGGATTTTTGACTCCAATGTGCATCACTTTGCACTTGGCCACATTGAACCCCATTTGCCACGTTGACGCCCACTCACCCATCCTCAACAGATCCCTTTGGAGTGCCTCACAATCCTCCCTGGTTTTCACCACCCTGAATAACTTTGTGTCATCTGCAATTTTAGCCACATCACTGCTTACTCCCAATTCCAAATCGTTAATAAACAAGTTAAAAAGCATCGGACCGAGTACTGATCCCTGTGGTACCCCACTGCTTACCACCCTCCACTGAGAAAGTTTCCCATTTATACTCACTCTCTGTTTCCTATTTATAAGCCAGTTTTTAATCCACAAGAGGACTTGTCCTTTTATCCCATGACTATTGAGCTTACTTAGGAGCCTTTGATGAGGAACTGTATCAAAAGCTTTCCGGAAGTCAAGGTAAATAATATCTATTGGGTCCCCCTTGTCCACATGTTTGTTCACTCCCTCAAAAAACACTAACAGGTTAGTGAGACTAGATCTTCCCTTACAGAACCCATGCTGAGTCTGCCTCAATAGTTTTTGTTCATCAATGTGCCTACTAATTCTTTCCTTAATAACAGTTTCCACCAACTTACCCAGTATCGATGTCAGACTGACTGGCCTGTAATTTCCTGGATCTCCCCTGGAGCCCTTTTTAAAGATTGGAGTGACATTAGCTACCTTCCAGTCCTCAGGAATGGAGGCAGATTTTAAAGAAAGATTACATATTTTTGTCAGGAGATCCACAAGTTCACATTTGAGTTCTTTCAGAACTCTCGGATGAATGCCATCCGGGCCTGGTGATTTATTAGTTTTTAAATTGTCCATCAGTCGTAGGACTTCCTCTCTTGTCACCGCAATCTGATTCAGGTCTTTCAAAACCCCCCCCGAAATTGGTGCTTCTGGAGTGGGCAAACACTTCTCCTCTTCCACAGTGAAGACAGAGGCAAAAAATGCATTCAGCTTCTCAGCCATTTCCCTATCATCCTTCACTACTCCTTTTACCCCTTGGTCATCCAAGGGCCCCACTGCCTCCCTGGCTGGCTTCCTACTTCTAATGTATTTGGATGTCGAGTGAAATTGCACTAAAAACTCAGAAGATGGAAATTTTGCCAAAGACAAATTCAGATCATAATCCGTTAATTTGGACATTAAAAGAAAAGACGAAACAGTTCCATTGGAGAATTAATGAAGATTTATTGGATAAGACAAAGTTAGTGGAGACACTGCGTAAGGAAACTCAAACTTTTTTTCAAATGAACTTAAACCAAAACGTAAAAATACAGACAGTCTGGGATGCCTATAAGTCGGTGATGAGAGGCGTATTGATATCAATGAATGCGGCTGATAAGAAGCAAAATTTGAAACAACAAAAGGAATTGCAGGAAAAAATTCAGCAAAAAGAAAATGAGTTTAAAAGGAGACCAGGCAAAAAGAGACTTCTTAAAGAAATTCAAATCTTACAAGACCAATTAAAGGTGATATTGAACAGAGAACTCTACTGGAACTTAAAGAAATTGCAGCAAAAATCTTTTGAAGGAGCAAATAAGCCAGGAAAATATTTGGCATGGCAACTGAAAAACCGAAGGGAGAGAAGGACAATTAGTAAGATAATTGAAGAAGGTAAAGAAATAATGGACATGAATGGATTAAAAAGAGCCTTCTTCAAATATTATGCGAAATTATTTCAAAAAAAGAATATTGATCCGGTGAAAATCAAAAACTATTTGGACAAAAGAGATTTACCTGAGATGGACCCGAAAATCAAGGAAATGTTGAATGGCCCAAT
Organism: Gekko gecko; assembly: GCA_029375565.1. Classification (NCBI taxonomy): domain Eukaryota; kingdom Metazoa; phylum Chordata; class Lepidosauria; order Squamata; family Gekkonidae; genus Gekko; species Gekko gecko. The sequence goes on along the minus strand of JAPDNY010000003.1, from coordinate 161,124,798 downwards.
CTAGAAAGAAGAAATATACAAAGCAATAGAAGATGCCAAATTAGGGAAAGCTCCAGGACCAGATGGATTTACCGTAAAATTTTATAAAAAATTAAAGGAGGAGCTGACCCCGATTATGGAACTTCTAATAAATGAAATTCAGTCGATCAAAGCAATACCAGAATCTTGGAAAGAAGCCAACATATCACTCATACCTAAGGAAGGACAAGATTTGACAGATGTTAAAAACTATAGACCAATTTCACTACTCAATAATGACTATAAATTGTTTGCCAAAGTAATTTCGGAGAGATTGAAGAATTATTTAAAAGACGTCATAAGAGAAGAACAAGCCGGTTTTTTACCAAGTAGACAAATTAGAGACAACTTAAGGATTGAGATCGACGCAATTGAATATTATGATAAACATCCGGAAAAAGAAGTTGCTTTTCTATTTTTAGATGATGAAAAAACCTTTGACAATTTAAACTGGGAATTTATGTTACAAGTGTTTGATAGAATGGACATTGGGCAGCCCTTTTTAAATAATGATTAGGGTGATATATTGTGAACAAAAAGCTTCGCTGAATGTAAATAAAGAGATGATGGACTATTTTAAAGTTCAAAAAGGGACCAGACAAGGATGCCGTTATCTCCTTTACTATTTATCTGGATTTTGGAAGTGATGCTGAATAAAATAAAAAAGACAAAGATATAAAAGGACTTACAATTGGAGGTTTTGAGTATAAATACAGGGCTTTTGCAGATGATGTAATGTTTATAATTGAAGATCCAGTAATCAATGTACCACTATTGATGGAAAGGATTAAAGAATTTGGAGATTTGGCTGGATTTTATGTGAATAAGAACAAAACAAAGTTACTTTGCAAAAACATGAGAAAAGAAAATCAGCTGGATTTACAAGAAAAAGTTCAATGTGAAGTGGTGAAGAAAACTAGATATCTGGGAATTGAGATTACAATGAAAAACATAGACTTGCTTAAGAACAATTATGAAAAGACCTGGACTAAAGTTCAACAGGACATTAAAAAATTGAATACTTTGAATCTATCACTTTTGGGCAGAATCTCGGTAGTTAAAATGAACATTTTACCTCGTTTGTTATTTTTATTCCAGACAATTCCAATAGTAAAAGACTGTAAAGTGTTGAATTTATGGCAAAAAGAGATTTCAAAGTTTGTGTGGGCCGGAAGGAAACCAAGGTTTAAAATGAAAATTCTATGTGATGCAAAAGAAAGGGGAGGTTTCTAACTCCCTAACTTTAGACTATACCATGATGCTGTATGTTTGGCTTAGCTTGAACAATGGATTAATTTGGACAACAGAAAACTGTTGGCATTAGAAGGACATGATCGTAAATTTGGATGGCACGCCTACCTGTGGTATGAAAAGTCTAAAGTGGACAACCTTTTTAAACACCACTTTATAAGGAGGTCACTATACATGACGTGGATGAGATATAAGAGGTTCTTTTTTGAAACAAGTCCGTTGTGGATTGTTCTGGCAGAAGTAATCAAACCACTTTCAAGGCACAAAGGGAAAGATTGGTTACCTTACAGAGACATTTTGAAGACTGAAGGGAGTAGTTTCGCGATGAGAGCTAGAGAGGAGCTGGAATTTGAATATGATTGGTTAAATTACAGGCAGATTTATGATTTATTTAAGACTGATAAAATGAGGTATGGTTTCAGGAAAGAAAATAATGAAATTGAAATGGTGTGGGTAGAAAAAGGTAAAAAAATGATTTCTAGTATAAGATTTTGTTAAAATGGTATACTGAAGATGAGATTGTAAAAGAACAAATGGTGAAATGGGCTATAAACATAAATAGAGAGATAGAAATGTCATCATGGGAATGTTTGTGGAAAAAATCGATTAAAATTTCAACATGTGTTAATGCGAAGGAAAATTGTTATAAAATGATGTATAGATGGTATATGACACCAAAAAAAATTGCTAACCTGAATGAGAAATTGTCTAACAAATGTTGGAAGTGTAAGAAAAATGTGGTGGACATGCGAAAAAGCGGTGGCTTTTTGGACTGAGATCCATAATGAAATTCAGAAAATCTTGAAATGTACTTTGAAAAAAGAACCAGAAATGTTACTTTTAGGGCTCAAACTGGAAGAAGTTAAAGTGACAAAGAGAACATTGTTATGGTATTTAATTACAACTGCAAGAATGACTTATGTCCAACTCTGGAAGCAGGAGCAGATACCTGATAAATGGGAATGGATAGGGAAAATGATTTTCATGACAGAAATGAACAAAATGACAAGAAAACTTGATTGAAAAGAAGATGAAGAATTCTTATCAGATTGGAAAGACTTTAAAGACTATCTGGAATCCAATTGGGATGTGAAGAATAGGTTGCTTTGCTTTGACAATTATTAAGTATAGAAGTGTAGCAAGAAAATGAATTGTATTAGAAGTGTTAACTAATAGTGCGAAATAGAAAAGGAAAATATTGAAAATGATTAGTTGAATATGGAATAAGAATTGAATGTAAGAAAATGTTGATAGACATATTAATGGGGGTGGAGCATCGCTGGAAGCCAGGGGAGGGGGGATAGAAAACTATGAAAAAGGATATGTTAAGAATTGGTTAGTAATTATGGAACGTATTATTATATCCTGTTAATAAAATTTCTTTAAAAAAATGAGTGTATAGAATGGATCCTGTGCAAGCCAGAGACACCAAACTCACAGGGGATCTCTGGCTGACTCTCCTCTACATGCCCTTCAAGTTTGATGAGGATTGGATTTACAGGATCCAAGTTACAGCCCTGCAAAGAAGGTACCCTCAGGAAAGGGAGCCCCATAAATCCAATCCTCAACAAATTTAGAGAGCAGGTAGAGGAGAGTCAGCCAGAGATCCCCTGTGAGTTAGGAGTATCTAGATTTTCGGGGGGGGGATTCTACCAGGTCATGAACCTAACCAGTTCATTTGGCCCCTAAAAGTTCATGGCGGTTCATAGTTCACGGACTGGGCATGCCCCAAAGCAAACTCCATTTTCTCAGTTTGTGCCGATCCCTACTAGCGATTGCTTACAAATGTGTCACTCCCCTGATGTAATGCCACATCTAGAGATGCCAGTCTTCAGGTGGGACCAAGGATCCCCTGGAATTAGAACTCATCTCAAGACTACAGAGATTAGTTCCCCTGGAGAAAATGGATGCTTTGAAGGGTGGACTATATGGCATTTTACTTCACTGAGATCCATGTCCTCCCAGACTCTATCCCCAAATTTCCTTTTTTAAAAAATATATATATATATATATATATATTAGGGTTTTTCAATTAAATTTCCAGGAGTTTTCCAACCTGGACCTGGCAACCCTACCCCCCCCCATCCCATAGCCCATATCAGACACTGAAGGCTGGGTAATACTAGTTACCTGGATCTTATTATTAAGGGTAGGTTCTGGTGCCTACTCACAGTGTGTGAGGGGTTTTGCTCTCTTTATTTTTACAACCTGGTAAATGTGAAATTTGGTTCTTCAAGTTGGCAGCCCTTGATATTTAGCAACTGGATGTTGAAAACTGCTCAGGTAGGCCAAGACCCAAAATCACCATTACTATTGTGCAGCTAGCTTTCTCAGGTCTTTTTTGTTCTGCAGCACATCTTACCACTGTTGTCACTAGAGGTAGGCATAGCGCTAACTAGGTTATTGTCTTTTGCGATTCATGATAGCTCCCAGTAGTCATCCTGGATCAGGCGTTCTTCTCCCTTATGATGTGGCAGCAAAGAGCCCCACTGCTTCCTTGTTTTGCTGAGCAGAATCAAAGCATTGCCCAGTGGCAGTCTTCAGGATTCTCCTTGCCTCCATTGACACACGAAGTTCATGAAAAATGATCTTTCCTTCTAAACTCTGATGAGGCAAAAACTTTGGGAAGAATGGTGGTGGAAAGTACTATCAAGTTGTAGCCCTCTTATAGCAACCCTGTAGGGTTTTTAAGGCAACAGCTGTTCAAAGATGGTTTGCCACCACCACTCCTTCCCGCATAGCAATGCTAGACCTCCTTGGTGGTCTTCCATCTGAGTACTAACCAAGGGCCACCCTGCTTAGCTGCTAAACTCTGACTAGCTCAGACTAGCCTGGGCATTGAGGTCAGGGCAGAACAAGCAAACACAATTTGTAAATTCAATGATCAGCTGTTCATTCAGAGGCACTTCTTTCCTTTTCAAATCCTGTGCACAGTCCTCAGCCATACAGGTCTGGAGGCTAGTATTCTTTCAGAGGCCCATTTAAGTCCATGATATCGACAGCTGCCGCTTGCCAAAAGACTTTCAGTTCCATCCCAGCTGGGGTTTAGCTTTTTTGAAGTGACTGGTACAATATTTCTTGCTGCTGTTTTCTTAAGCAGACCTGATTCCTAGAGAAATGTTATACTGAGATAAACATTAGATAAACATATGGAGCAGAAGTCCATCAGTGGCTATAGATAGGAACTCTCAGTCTGGGGCAGGTGATGCGCTGTTCTTGGTGCTGGAGGGGGCAGCAGTGGGAGGGCTTCTAGTGTCCTGGCCCCACTGCTGGACCTCCTGATGGCACCTGGTATTTTTGGCCACTGTGTGACGGAGTGTTGGATTAGATGGGCCATTGGCCTGATTCAACATTGGCTTCTCTCTTATGTTCTTATGAGTACTGCAAAGGTAATCAGGTAACTTTATAAATGCTCTGGCTGGCTCATTCAAATGGCATTTCCCCAAATTGGTGGGGTTTTTTTTAAACCTAGCTTTATTATTCTTATAACATTATTTAGTTGCTTCACTTCTGTAGAGTTTTATTGATTGTTTTTCAGTTGGCTGGCATACACCGTTAGTGTCACATTGTAAAAAAGTTACAGAAAACAAATATGGTAGTCACTGTATTTATAAAGGGCATGCTGCCAACTCCTTTTCTTTAAAACAAATAGATGTATTTACTCTTGATCTAGGAACTATCTGCACTGTCTTTTTCACTGGATGCTTGGCTGTGTCTTCCAACAGTAAAAAGATCCAGTTAAAGTTGAACTACTCCATGGAAGGAAAAGCATTTCTACTGGTTAGTTCTGTAGTATATTACTGATCACCTCTTGGAATAAATGAAGCCAAAGTGTCCAGAAGTCAAAGGCTAATACAAAAGCAGTGAGCGTATTATCACTTGAGCTGCTGAAAATCTGTTGAAAACATAATTCCGATCAAATGTTATATCTCCACCAATTCAGAATTCTGCTTCAAAAATCTTAAACACCATGCTGAAAGCTGATGCAATAATGGTGTTTTCCAGATTGCCTTAATGTTCCACTTTCATTCCCCAGTGGTACCAAGTTTTTTTCTTGTGTCCAGAAAAGTTTCTTAACATCCTCATGCTGTCCAGGTCTTTCCTTGTCCCCCACCCCCAATTCTTTTCTAAATTAGTTCTTCCCGTAATTTTTTTTTCCATTGCAGAATGAATTCACAAGATAACCTTTTGTTTGGAATCCAAACATTTTTCCGCCTTGTGGATTGCCACCCAAGGGTGGGTTTGGGGCGACAAACTTAAAGAAATATTTGCATGCCTGCACTGAAATGTTTCAGTGCTGGAGGGTGCCAGTGCTGAAACAAACGGTCAGTCCCATTGGGAGGCCCAACACCGGTAGGCAATCATTGTCCATTTATTTTCTTTAGAGCTCAATCTATCTTATGCATGCATTAGTGGTAGCAATTTCAAAGTATTCCGTGGTACTGTCTCATGTCAAAAGCCTGGAGCCCTTGACCCCTATGTAAGCATGATAGAATATTGTTTGGCAAAAGATCCATCCAGAGAGGTTGGCGTTTGTGTGCATAAGCACAGAGCTTCTCTTGGGAGAGCAGCCACTACTCCAAGTGATGTTGGCAGCTCAGCAGTGGGAAAAGAGGAGGGGGCTTTCATGGAACCTCTCCCCTGAGAAGGGGCACAGTTGCTGGAGACCAGGCAGGCTCATCCTGGAAGTGCCCCTCTCCATGCATGCTTACTCGAGTGTAAGCCCCACTGAGTCAATTGGAAGTAAGCCCACTTGAGCCCTGACCTGGACAATTTTGTCATATACAGGAGGGAGGTGTTAAAAAGTGATCAGCTTTGGGTGTCAAATACTCTAGTTACACCACTGGAGCTGTGTGCCTGATGCAAGTCAAATAAAGGAATTCAAATTCTTTTGGGGGGAGCCAATCAGAGAGACTGCTCAAACAGGGGAAAAGAGGCAACCAATAAGGGGTGGGACATGTACACCAGGAATGACCCTCAGTTGTAGTGTGATGGGCGGGGAATGTACTTTAATGGGGATTATGCAGCCCCCTTGAGGCTGCTGAAGTGCTGCAACACGTCAGTGCATGCGCAAAAAGAACCTAGAAAAAAAGCAAAAAATTCAATCCTCAATGTGAATATGAACAGAAGGAACTGTGATGGGGGGCGGAGGGATGAAAAATAAATGTATGTGATCACTGGAACTGCAACGATACCCACGAAAAACTGAAAGGCAGCTGCGGTCTGGAAAATGCCCCTTTGTGAAATTACAATTGCATCAAAGATTCTAGATAGTCCAGGGCAATCTAAATTCTCTAAATTTTTAGGTGTAATTTTCCTTTCAAACCTGATGTGCACTGTATTCTCACATGCCCCTCAGGATTCTTCACCCACCCTGTTTGATTTTTTTTTTATAACAGACACCTCCTATGAATCCCTTCCCCCTCCATAAAAGGGAGGCTGAACTGTGGGTGATTCTCTTCTGTAAAAAAAATATTAGCATGAGTAATACTATTAGCATGAGTAATACTGGATAGGGATAACATAATACCTTTAACAACAACAAAAATTCTTATATTTTCAGACTTTCCAGCAATTTCCTTCCCTCGGTCTAAAAGGCAGGCAATTCTCTTCTGGTATGATAATTATTGCCAGGTGTTGTTGTTCAGTCACACAGTCGAGTCCGACTCTTTGAGATCCCATGGACCATATCACTCCAGGTCTTCTGCCATCCTCTAAAGTTTGCTCAATTTCATGTTCACTGCATTGGTCTAACCATCTCATCCTTTACCGTCCCCTTCTTCTGTTATCGTCAGTCTTTATTTTATTGCCAGGTACTGGCCTCTTTATGGTGATTAACAAATGAATGGTAACTGACTAGCACTCCACCAAATTCCTGCAGTTGCATGGTTCCCCTTCAAACCCAAGAAATTGCTTGAGCTGATAGCATCCTGCTTGCCCAGAAAATTCAGGTCGACTGGCAAATATACAACTGGCCCAACAGCAGCAGCTATAGTTCCCCTGGAGGAAATGACTGCTTTGGAGGGTGGAGTCTATGGCATTATATCTATTTGAAGTCCCGCCCTGCCTCAATCCCCACCACCCCCAGGCTCCACCCCTCAAATATCCAGGAATTTCCAAACCTGGAGTTGGCATCCCTATCTCCTTCCCACCCAATAGCCAATCTACCTTTATCTGCCCCTCTTGTCTTCAGCTTTCCATCTCCTTTTCCCCTGCAGCTTCTACTGAGGAAAACTATGGTCTTTCTCCACAGTGGGGACTAAAGCAGTTTACATTCTTCTTTCATTTTTATTCACACAACAATCCTATGAGGTAAGTTAGGCTGAAAGTATGTGATTGGTCCAAAATCACCCAGTGAGCTTCCACAGCAAGATGGGGATCTAAACCTTGGTCTCACAAACCCTACTTTGAAGCTCTAACCATTATACTACACTGTCTTTCATGGGGTGGCTGCTGTTGAACAGTAGCAAGCAGTCAGGCCTAGTTGAATCATGCAAGTCAGGTGGTATTAAGTCACCCAGAGGGTGCTGCTATGCCTAGGTTTGCCAGCTTCCAGGTGGGACCTGGAGATCCCCCAGAATTATAACTGAACTCCAGACAACAGAGATCTGTCCCCCTGGAGAAAATGGGTGGGCTCTGTGGCATTATATCCAGCCTCTCCTCTCCCCAAACTCTGCACTCCTCAGTCTTCAACAAAGAATCTCCAGGAATTTCCCAACCTGGAGTAGGCAATCGTAGTCCCAGACCAGGCTCCAAAATAGGCCTGGAAAGTGCCCAGGCCTGTAGCCAGGATTTTTTTTTGTTTGGGGGGGGCATCTAAATTTTTAAGGGAGCAGACAAATTATATTAATTTGAATGCCTGTCTTTAAAGAGGGAAGCTCTGAGCCTATTTCTAGCTCTTCCTTTCAAGGGACAGGGCAGCAAGCACGTCAGTTCCTAGGAAAAAGCAGCTCAGAAGGCATCCAAATGCCCCTTCCAAGGAACTCAAAAAGCATTTAAATGCCTTCTGAGCTATCTTTTCCCAGGTCCCATGATGCCCCCCAAGAATTCCACAGCAGGAAGGAGAGGGAAGCCTGAGGGCAAGCCACAGTGCCACTGCCTGTGGGGGTCTCTCCTCAAAAATAAGGTTTCTACACATACACATGCACATATAAAAATACAAAAAAAACCCAAACCCGATAGGGTTTCTGGCATGGCTATTTGTGGGGGTGGGGCTTTCAATTAAGGGGGCAAGGGCCCAAAATGCCCCACTGTAGTTAGGGGCCTGAAAGTGCCCTGACCACCACCACCCCTTTTTAACCCAACCACCTGCTATTTAGCCATTCATACTGCAGGATGAATCTTCCCCAATCCAAACTCCAGTACTGCTTTTGCTTCCTTCCCTCTCTGTCGCTCTCTGTCTCTGGCTATCAGCTAGTCTATCTCTTACTGTCAATGTGGTGGGGCCTGGAGTAGATCCCTGCGGTGGCCATTCCAAAAGGTATTGGGGGGGATTAAACTCTCCCCAAGGGTATTTTTTTAACTTTTTGGATTTTTCTGCATACCCACGGAGTCCTCTGGGTCTGTAGAAAAATCTGTTGGGGAGAGTATGCCCCCTATCTGCAGAAATAAGTATCTACACATAGGGGACTGTTGGGAATTATATCCATCCATCCATCCATCCATCCATCCATCCATCCATCCATCCATCCATGTATTTATTCATCCAAACTGAGGTGACCAAATGCTTTCCATTAGCATTTATGACACTAAACTACTCATGATAAAGAGGCCTCTTTCAAAATGTCCTCTCATAAAACTTTAAACTTTGGAGGAAATATTATGCATAGTATCTTTGACACAAACAATAACTCCAGAGTGATTTGAGTACTGAGCCCTGGAAGTAGCAAAGAGTTCATGATCTGGAGCAACCACAAGTTCTTGAGAAGAAAGTTTCTTAGGATTTTAGCATTAATTATTAGTGAACAGCTTTTTTTAGAAGTATGCTATGTAATATAAATGAGTCATGGGTTTATTATTCTATCGTCTAAATGGCAGCAGGTCCATAGCCAGAGATATGATAGGGAGCATGACTACTTTCCAGGGGGAGGGGCTAGGGTTGTCAGGTCCCAATGACCATAAACCATGGTAGGATATGGTGATGTCACAATGAATAGTTGTATTAATAGTAGTACCTCCACACACTGTTAGGGATGTATCACACGGTAGCTGTGCGTAGTCACAACTGTATGGCTTTGAAGAGATGGGCTATCAGACTAAAAACAACAACATGGAAATTAACTGTGTGCCAAATGTAAAATGCAGTTGAGCTTTAAGTGCCAATTATGGCCTCCCACAACTAGGCATGGGCATAAGTCTTAGAAGAAGCCATATATTGGTGATATGGCACACCATCAGCTATCTAGGGAAAAGTGATTTGCTTATACTGTGTGTCCCATATTGATTTTATTAGCATGCTTACATTAGTTTCTTAAGAGATGTTGCAGGGCATAAGACTGGAGTAGGATTCAAAATTGTCTTTGGAAAGCTGGGTGACAATTAGTGAAATGATTCCTGAGTTACACCGACCTGTAAATTACTTTGTCCAACCTAGCAATTCATTCCCTAATACTAAAGAGATAGATGTGTGTGGTTACTGTGTATTGAGGGAGAAGCCCTCCACACATGAGCAGAGTATTTGCTTTCTTGGCATTCAGAAACTTGATTATTCTTGGCACAGATTTATTTTGATCCTCCCCAAGACCTTCTTTTTCTATAATAAGAAGTGATGGAGCTTTTTCTGTTGTGAAAGCTTCTGGAGTTTAAATTGGCCCAAGCATAATGCCTATTCAGTCAATTAGGCCTAATTCCAGATTGGGGGAGGGGGCTTGACAGTGGTTATTCATTGGTGAGTAAAAGGCATTTTGCACATGCTCATAGGTATGCATTCCTTTACACAGGCATATTATAGCAAGGAAGTTTGCCGTTAATGATTAAAACCCAATACCAGAGTGGGTGAAACTGGGCATTCGTTTTTCTGTTCCTGTCCCTCTCTCCCAATTGCCCACCTACTCCTGAAGAAAATTTTCCACTGCAAACAGAGGAGGCAACCCCCACATAGTATATATCTCATTCCAGTTTTCAACCCATGTTCTCCATTATCACAGTAGACATTAAAGAAGGCAGAAACAAAAAAGAAAAGAAGCAAAAGGGCCCAGAACAAAATGGTGACAGCAAAGAGTGGTTGTGAATCAGTTTGAAGAGGAATAGGGTTAATTGACACCTTCAGGCAATAGGGACAAAATTGCTTGCAGAGTTTTTGTTTGCTATTATATCTTGGCAATAAATAGGGCTACAGGCTTAGGTGTTTTCTTTTAAAAGATGAAAGCTGGGAATTCAGAAGTGTGGGAGGCCATGTTTTGGGGGAGGGATATCTCCCTAAATGCCCTTCCATGGCTATAATCCTGTAAAACAGAGTTTAAAATGGTACTTTTATATATTATTTGTGACACTTCCCCTTCACTGAAGTGCCATCTGTTTCTCTGCCTCTCTAAATCTCCACTAACTATGCCACCACAAGGATCACACTGGATCCACATTTAGTTAAATCCCTGTGAGGACACTGTGACTTTAAAGGGGTAGTGTTTAACATGATATGGATCTTAGAGGGTCAGAGCAGATGAGCGGAGTCATGACTTAAACCAGCAAAGCAGTCCGCTCCTTCTAATATTGATTTTTAAGTTAAGTAAACGGTAAAGTTCATCTTACTTTACACTGCATCCTGGACCCTTAAAGTTATTCATGTGACAATCCACATTTGGTAACTGACTAGTGTGTTACCCCGAAACCATTAATTTTTGGTTTCAGCCAAACCACTGAAGACACATAAGAACTGCCAAGGACACAGAATTTATTTTTTTGTAAAACTCTCTTTAAAAAGAGATAATTTTATTCTTTTTATAAGAAAAGGGAAGGGTAGACAGATGGAGCAAGAGAAAGATGGAGTGAAAATTTTTTCTGTTAGTGAGGGTTAGTTTAGGTTAATAACCAATACCAATTTTGGCATCCATCATGGTTAGATCTTCTTTTTAACTATTGCAAAGTCCAAAGTCACTCTGTTAATGCAGTTAGTAAAGTCCATTGGGGTTAGTAATTAAACAGCTCCTTCCAGATGCTACACGAACAGTCCTCAAAGTATCTTCTTTTTAATTTTCTTCCAGTTATGGATTGAGTCCATTTTAACTTTGAAGTCTTCCGTTCCATCACCACTTTCCCCTGGGCTGCTGTCTTCTTCACTTATCCCAGTTTTTAATGCTGCATCCTCCTCCCTGCTGGCGTGTCTCTTCAGAAGTTTCCGTATTTTGAAGATGAAATCCGTCTTCTTTCTTTTCTCTTTTTCCTTAAACTTCTGGCCTTCAAGCTTCCAGGGCTCCATAAACTCTTCAGATGAAATTAGATCTCCAGTTTGTCGCCTGCTATGCTCGACATCCCCTTCTACTGGCAGAGTATTTTCTTTTATAAAAGCGGAATAGGCTTTGGGAGCCTTATCCACCTCTTCTTTTAACTTTATCGCTTCACTGCCGGTTAGGGGTGCCAAGACATTTGTCAAGGTAAATCCGAGATCTTCTTTCTCTTCTTCTTTAACGCCCTGGAAACCTAGAATCAGATTCGATTTCTGTTCGATCTCCATCATCTTTCTAGTTGTTTCCGATATCTGTTTCTGTCGACTGATGAGAACACTTTCCATTTTGAACAGAGTTTCGTTGATTTTCTGCAATTGTTCCAGCAGGGGGCACAGCATCTCCTTTTCCTGTTGATTGACAGCAAGCTCTTGGGGGGGCTGTCTGGACCGGAAGTCCCTCCTCTCTTCTCTTCCGGTGTCTGCAGGACTTTTTCCATTATCGGCATTTTGTTTTTTTGTTTACTTTTAAAAGTTCGTGCCGCATCCCCCAGGAAGCTAAGATGATCGCAGTCTTCCATGCAACCCCAACGGTACTTTCACCAACACTTTGTTTTCTCTCTGCCCCCCTTCGCGCTCCCTTTGTAGATCTTGCTTCTCAAAGGGGGTGGGAACTCCTCCCTCCTCCCAACGCTTATACGCATGCAGGGGGGCTCCGATTTACTCTTCAAAATAGATCTTCAACTCACGATTCGATGCTACTTCTTCTTTTTATGTTAAACCATAGCGCTGTCTTCACTCCTGGAAATCGGTGGCGCTGCTAAGTCCCATTACGGGCACGCCGCAGTGGGGCCGATTGGGGCGGGGAGAAAGCCTCAATTTCCCGGCTGTCTGCCGGCAAAGAGGCTACTCCCCAAGCGCCCCCGGTTCGGAGCCTTTGCCTAAGGCTCACTAGGGTCTTTCGCACATGTGAAGACCCCCCCTAACTGCGCGTGGGCTAACCGCCTCCGGGAGCGTCCCGAGAAGCGGCCGCCATTCGCAACGCCGAAACCGAAACCCAAGGACACAGAATTTATAAAACAAAACAAATAAGGACAAACTGTATTTTAAGGAATATATGGAGTTCAACATTTTTTTTTATTTGCTGCATTTATATCCTGCTTTTCTCCACAGAGGACCTAAAGCAGAATATGTCATTCTCCTCTCTCCATTTCTTCTCTCAACAACACAGTTAGGCTGAAAGTGTGTGACTAGTCCAAGGTTGGCCAGCGAGCTTCCATGGCAGAGTACAGATCTGAACCTGGGTCTCCTACATCCTAACAGCTACACCACACTGTCTCTCAGCATACACAATAACCTAACCTTTTCTAAACCTATCACTAATATCTTCTTTTCCTAACCCTTTATAAAAACCCTACCTACTTAGCATAATTCTACCCCCAAATATTAACACAAACTGTCTCTTTCTTACCCTCTCTCCAATATATGTACGTCCTCTCAATCATACCCTCTCATCCAATCAAATCACTTCACTCCTGTTCCTTTCATTGGTTCTTGCTCTCTCTCTTTTTTGTCACTCAAAGTCATTCCACTTCACACACAGTTTCCACCTTCCTAGCCAACATTCTAACCTTTTAAATCACCCATCAAGAACTATGTACACCAGGGGTCCCCAGTCTTTTGACCTTGCAGGCACCTTTGGAATTTGGATATAGTATGGTGGGTGCAGCCCCAAGGCAGTAAGCTGTCCCCGTGGTAACCAGGTCCTGGGTAGCAGGAGCTGCAGAGGCGAGGCCTCAGAACTTAGAAGGGAAGCTGGGAGTCCTGACACCCCCCCCAAGTAGGGAATTCAGAGAGAGAGAGAGAGAGAGAGAGAGAGAGGGAGGGAGAGGGAGAGAGACTCTCCAGGGGGGCAGGGTGGAATGGGGCCTGTAGTCCAGAGCAGGACTGTTTCGCCACACTTCCGCAGTAGCGGTGGGATCAGAACAAACTGAGAACTTGATTGGCTAGGAATTTTGAATTGGCACACATATGCACAGAGAGAGCAACAGAAGTTTTGTTTTGTTTTCGGGTTGATTGGAATTGGGTCAGATTAGACTACCTAGGGTGGAGTTAGGAGAGCAAGTTAGACTACTGAAGCTGACAAAGCAAGAGCTGCAGGAAGAATACCAGAAACAGTGAATAGAGTGAGAAAAAAGGACTGCTGATGAGATGAAGCCTCTCCTGCTAAACTGTGACAGGTCAGTAGTGGTGGCTGCTGCTTAGCACTCAAGTCAGCAGGATGAGGTCTGGTTTAAGGAGCTAGAGCTGGAGAAGTTGTATTTGCAGGCAGAGAAGGAGAGGAGGGACCAGTCCCACCCAGTCATTTGAATGTATATTAGTAAAATCTGACTCAGTCTAGGGAACTGAGGGAAGAGACTAAAATCCTTCTTATGTCCTGGTTTGATAATGGCACATGAGAAGCTGAGGGTAGTACAAAAATAACAAACTGTTTTATTTAACTCTGAGGGGAAATGGTCAGGTAGGAAACAAGTGTAGGACCTATATGGTGAACAAGCAACAGGAATGAAGTAACTTCATATAAAAATATTCCTGGGGTGAAATATCTCTAGAGAGAAAATAGCTCTAGAGGAAAATATTTAAGAGCATTGTTCTTGCAAAACCATCATGTTCTTACAGTGTAGGAGAATCCATTTCTACAACTCCAGCATTTTAAGTTTTTTTTTTTTTAAAAAATAAGTATACTACCTCCCCCGCTCCACAGATTGTAGGCTTACACAGACTGAGGCAGTTCCATGGAGACCTAAAAGTTTCTCAGTGGAATTTTCCCTGCCATTCAGCCTATTGTGCTGCTGAAAGGTCCTGGAACCAGGCATGTGAATATGGGGGAGGGCACTACTGTTTCTTTGAATGCTCCCATGAAATATTCACTGCTTATCCAGATCAAATGCTGGCACTGCTTGATTCAGTTAAAGGCAACACTGGTAGGCTCCAATGCCATCAAAATGGGAAAAACTCCTCTCCTTTTGATTTTAAATCACCGAACAGGTAACAGAGAGGATGGGGAGCTGGTTTCTCCCCCCAGATCTAATTTGCACATTAAAAAAAAGAAGTGGCTCATTGAAACAGAATAATGTGCTTGGTAGCTGTAGCAACAAGTTCTTTGTGGCTTGAGAAGAGCGCAAGAGGGAGAATATGCTTCCCAAACACTCTGCCTATATTGATACTCAACATGTCTGTGGAAAAAAATAAAATAGAAGCAGCAACTGGACCCGAATGCTCAGTCCCTAAACGATCTCTCTAAAGAGAGATGTTCTCTCCTTAACTGAATGGGTACATTGTCCTGATGCAACGGTCTCTTCTAGGTGCCAGGGCTGGAGCACACATACAATGGCCCCCAAGAACTACCCAGTTCTTCCTCCATTACTGGGGGGGTGGTTATCCTTGTGTATTCATTACATCATGTAAGGAGCTGGTCTCTCCACTGAAAGGAATGGGAGAAGTCACAAATGTCTCTAAGTTAACATTGTGACTGAAAATTAGACTGTATAATTTTGTCCCCAAAAGGCTACTAAAGGGGAAGAAGAAATTGTTGACTTTACCAAAGTTTTCACCTCCTCATACTGTTTTTTGAGAATATGTAGTTTCTTCTTGTTTAAAGCCAGTATCCTCCTTAGGCTGAGCAGTAAAGATATTTGCCCAAGTAAATCTCCGCTCCACCTTAGTTGCATACTCTTTAAACAGCCATCAACATCCATCCATCAGCCAAGCAGATTTAACTTGCCTCAGTCTGAGATGGAATTGTTGTTTTGCAGGACCAGCTTGCCTCATGGGAGAGAGGCTGGCTGCATTGCAGAAGACTGAGATATGCACCCTGCTTCTGCTGCAAACAAGCAGCTCCTTCCTCCAGTGACTCAGCTGAATGCATTGTCTAATGGCAGGAAGCCCAACTCCTTCACAATCACTACTAGCGACCCGCTTTACTAGCGCTGTTATTACTGCCATTTATTTTCCTGGAAACTGCTGACGATCCAGCACCATACTGGTTTAAAATCTGCACTAAATCACAGAAAGAAACCGTCTGGGGCCTAAACTTTTCATTCTTGTTATTCAAGTTTATTATTTTGTCTTTGGAAACTACCCATATTTAAAAAGATAATTTAACAATTTACCTTTAACATTTTAACATAATGTAGTCTGAATCCCAAACAGCAGTGTGTATGTGTGGTAACTATCCCTCCCTTTGATCAAATATCAGGATAACCTCTTTGGTTCTTTCCCTTCCTTAATATCCTCACAATTATTTTGTCAGGTAGATTAGGCTGAGACACTGTGATTGGCCAGAGATCATACAGTGAGTTCCATGGCTGAGCGGGTAATTTGAATTCAAGTCTCCCAGCCCTAAATATTAGGCCTATCAGGAATTAGTGTTGCCAAGTCCTAAAAAAGCTGCAGGGGGGGGAGTCCCGGCCCACTCCAAGAGCTCCCTGGCACGTGCGCTTTGCACGCATGCTGCAATGAAGTCACCCGGAAGTGATGCCATTGCTTTGGGCACATTGGGGGTGGGACCACTACCATTCAAGGGGAAACCATAGAGTTTTCCTTCGAATGATAGAATGTCCCCCTGGAATGTGCCCATGCTGGTGACGTCATCACACCAGGCACGTCTCCACAATCCCAGCATTTGGGGGGTGGGGTTCTCGCCGGTGGCCTGATCTGAGCTGATGGGTAATGGACCAATCGAGCGGGAGTTTCCCCACCACCCCGGGGGACCTGGCAACCCTATTGGGAAATCCCAATTCAAATCTCTCCCTCCACTCATGAACTAGGGTTGGCAGATCTCCATTGGCCACCAGTTGGGGATGGGGGGTAGGGTTGCCGGCTCCAGGTTTGGAAACTCCTGGAGATCTGGGGATGGAGCCTGTGGAGGACAGGGACCTCAGTAGGCTACAATGCCATAGAGTCCACCCTTCAAAGCTGCCGTTTTCTCCAGGGAAATTGTAGTCTGGAGATGAGCTGGAGATGAGCTGGAGATGAGCTGTAATACCTGTTCCTATGTGAGCTCGATAGGTGGCCTTAGGAATGTCATCCTCTTTCAGCCTTAGTCTCTTGTCTGTGATATGGGAGAATAACAACAACAGCAGCAACAACAATAATAATAATGATCTACCTTACATGGTTGTAGTAAGGATTACAAGACAATGGCTTGGATCCAATGGAGTGTTTCTGTGGCTGGAATGATTTGTGCCTGCACAGCGTAACTTTCTTGCCTCCCCCCACCCCCGGAACTCAAAATCCCCCCTATATTTTATGCTGGGAAGAAAAAAAGCATTATGAAGTTAGTATTTAAATGGGCCCCCAAAAGAGCAGTAACTTCAGAAGTGGGCTCTGCTTCAAAGAGTGGCCTATGAGATTCAGCAACATTACCTTTCACAGTGTTGAGTTTAATGCTAATTAAAGGACAACGTGTAAGATTTCACACTTCAGAGTTTATTATTAGAGTTCACATAGCCTTAGTAGTTGCACTCAAAGCTATCATAGTCAGAGGTGAAAGCAGCAACACATACAGAAATTGCTGCAGACCTTGAAAATGCACTATCTGTCAAGTCATAGGGCTCTTCCTTTGTTCTCTGCGCTGCAGCAATCTCTTTCCAGTTGCTTATATTACTGCATGTTGTAACTGCTGCTGTGGACAGAGTGTCTCACCGGTGAAAATAGATAAATCCATTTCAGGTTCATTGTTAAAGGTGTCTGTCCTCACTTTTATTGCTTGTAACACAGGACTGGTTCCTCGCCCAAAATATGACTGGTCCTTTTGATCTGTAACAACAAGAAATGAAACCTGTTCAAATGAGCACGTGATATGTCATACAGAACTAGATGGAGAAAAATAGCTGAATGATGGTGATTTCTGCAGAAGAGACTGGGCTCTTTGCTGTACCAGAAACCAGCATAATCTGAGACTGAAGTACAGATTACATTTTCCAGTGCCAGTTTGTTTCTGGCTGGTTATTATGTCATTCTTTATATTCTGCTTTTGATCAATGAGCTAGATTATGTTAAATACTGAGTTCCATGGACGAGCAGACCCCAAGTCTAGTGATCAACTCAGCTTTATTAGTAATTCAGCAGATACAAGGCAAAACTCCAGAGCAGCAGCCCTGTTTAAATAGCATGCAAACACCACACCCAACTACACCCAACTCCCAAGGATAGGCTATTTACATAACATTAATTCCTCACTGGTCACCTCCAGAGTCCTGGTGGACTATTGTTCTAGAGCTCCAAGCTCAGCCAGTCTCTGGTAGAACAGTCCTGGGATGTTCCAGTCCCAATACATAACAGATGACCAGTATTCTTTTCCCTCCATTTTGCTAGGCTAACTTTTCCACGGCTTTTGATAAAAATATAATATAAGGCTGAATCACATATTTGACCTCCCATAAGGCACCAGAGTAAAGGGAGTCATTTACAGGTAAACGCTCTATAACTAGTACAGTCCTCAGCCTCATTCATTGCACTGAGAATGGGAGGAGTAAACCCAAAACTGGTCTTCGCCACCTCTGAGATCCTGAGCAGCTGCTCTGTCCATAAGCCAAACTTTAGTGGGCGTGAACTGGTATGTCTCTGTTGAAATCAGTGAAGCTCTTGTTGATTTCTGTCTGCTGATGCTGTAGACATAGGCGTGTTCATCAAGGTTCTCTGCCTCCAGAGAATACACGCTGATGGGCAAACGGCTTTCTTTGCTAATCTATTCAACTGCTGTATTGGAGATTTTCAGAAGGCAAAACTTTCCCCCCCCTTTTTTGGTGAGTATTTTGTGTGTATGAGTGTGTGTGTGAGTATGCCTGGAAGTCATGGTTGACTTCTGGTGACCCCTAGTGAGGCTTGGACATTTCAGAGAGGTGGCTTACCATTGCCTGCCTCTGTGTCCCAACCCTGGTATTCCTTGGAGGTCTCCCATCCAAGTACTTGCCAGAGTTGGCCCTGCTTAGCTTCAGAGATCTGATGAGATTGGGCTTGCCTGGACTATCCAGGTCAGGGAAGAAGGCAAAACTGTTTGCAAAGGTTGGATGGAGCCAGGTGAGCTGAAACAAATTTATCTTCTAGTCTTTAATCAAATTACTTTAGAAAAATGTTCAGCATTTTTAGGGTTTCATCCACCTTGAATTTTATACATAGACTGGTTTGACTGACGGTATTCCCTGATCTTTTACATCTTTTACAGTGCTCCCTCTAAGCTATGGAGTCCTGTGAGCAAAAATTCTACTTTGTGAGCTACTGGCATTAAAGTTGTGAGCAGGTGATTTGGCTACTGTATAACTTAGTGTGCTCTGGAGCCCTCCTTCCTGAGCTGAGACAAAAATGTGTGAGCCAGAGGCTAAAAAACTGTGAGCTAGCTCACACCAACTCAGCTTAGAGGGAACACTGGTTGTGGGGTGTATATGACAAGAAGGTGCATTCTTTCTATGCCTACTTTGTATGCATGTCCTGCTAGGCATCATGTTTGAATACAGCAGGGTGCCCCAGCTTTGTTGAGGCTGTGGGCACTTTTGGAATTCTGAGAACAAACAGAAGGTGCCACAAGAAAATGGCTGCCAAATGGGATGGACCCAACCACAAAATGTTTGGGAGGTTCAACAAAGATGATGTCTCCTGGGCTGCTCTGAAGTACTTCCTATATCAGTGAAGTGAAGGAAAGCTAGGATTAGCTTTGATTCAGGAAAGTTTTGGGAAAAGTGGATGCCAGAAAACACCTTGGTAGGAAGCATGGTACCCATAGACACCATGCTGGAGATCACTAGAATAAAGTGCATATGCACAAAATCCGATATTGTGTTTGCCTGGACACTGTTATAAATGACCCAAATAAACTGAGGACTGGTCATGTCTTATGTTCCTACACACACTGCATTTTATGTGTAAACGTACTATTAAAATATTATACCAACATATAGATGTCCAGAGGCCTTGGAGGAAGGACAAGGGTATACTAATGATCCCTGTGCATATGTAGGTGAGAAACTGGGGGAGAATATCATTTTACCTATGCCAGTTCTTGTACATGAAACTGAGGTGCAATGAGAGAAGGTGAAAACTCAAGCTATTGCTAAAAGTTGTACGTGACCTCTTGAAGAAAGATGCTGTCTAAGATCGCCCATTCATTGCTACAGGCAAATGAAGAGATAAGAAGCAGACAGAGCAGCAACCCAGAATAGAATCCTGGTATTATCGGGAGAAAAATATTCCAGGTGATAATGAATTGCTCCAGATTATATCTCCTTGTTTAGAAGAGAGCTTAGACCAAAAGAGAAATGTTCGCTGGTAATAAATAAGAGCTTAGGCCAAAGAGCTTAGACCAAAGAGAAATATTTCCTGGTAATGCACTGCCAAGTGACACAGAGCTAGGCAAATATGTGCTTCAGGTTGCTGGATTTTTTCAGTTAATTAGACAAGCTCCATTGTAGTGCAGAAAAGCAAAATTCCTTCAGGGACCCCCACAGGGTAAGATGCACCTAGATGAGCCCACTGTTATTGTTCAGGTACAAAGCAGTGAAGTACGTCAATAAAGCTGGGCAAAAAGGCAGGTTAAAGGTAAAGGGATGGACTCAGTGATGAGGCAAATGATAAAGCAATTGGAAAGTTAGGGGGAAAATAGCAGGAAGAAGAAGCAAGCATATGTCTTGTTTGAAAGAGAAGCCCTTCTCTCTGCTTTCCTCCTTAGCATTATCTGCCTCATCTCCCAGTCAGCAGCACTATGACATCACCATACCAGATTAACTAGTTTTTTTTGCTAAAGTACCCAGAGTCTAGCCTGAAGGCTCAGTCTTATTAAAGAACTGGAACTGATATTTATTAATCCCTTCAAGCTCTTGAAGAGAATATGCTACATTTTTCAGCCAATTCACAGGGGGAAACTCCATTATTCTCCTTCTGGTAGAACGGCCTTGCTGACCTGTGAGCACTACTCTGTTAGCGCCCCCCCCCCCAGTGTCTAGGCTCCCAGTGAATGTCCTGAACTTTTGCTCTCCTGGCTCTGCTGACTCTTGGAGGGGTTGTTCTCTTGATCTTTCTTTGATATGCTGCCACCAATTGGTCATTTTAGGAATTACCCATGATGAGAGCCAGTACTTCCTGCTTCCCTACCATGTTGCCTTCTAAGGCTCCACTTCATGTCCAAATCTCCCTCTACCCAATATCTGGTTACCACAGGGACTGATTGCCAGACTTGCGCACTCCCAAGGAAATAATAATTTAGCTACTGACCACTTTCTTTCCTCTGGCAACCATTTTATATACCTTGTTTGAACAGTGGAGGTTTAAGAATAGCTATCAGCATTCAAAATAACAATTAATTAATTAAAAGATAAAAGTCCACCCAACAAAGGATTAAGCAAGGGATACAAAGAAAAGATGTAAAAACATGTTGATGGGGTCTGAACTGGCAGCGACTGACCAAGAGAGAGATCTTGGAGTCGTAGTAGATAACTCAATGAAAATGTCAAGACAGTGTGTGACTGCAATAAAAAAGGCCAAAGCTGTGCTCGGGATTATTAGGAAGGGAATTGAAAACAAATAAGCCAGTATCATAATGCCCCTGTATAAATCAATGGAATACTGTGTACAGTTCTGATCACCACACCTCAAAAAGGATTGGAACACTTTCCCTATGAAGAAAGGTTAAAGCGCTTGGGGCTCTTTAGCTTGGAGAAACGACGGCTGAGGGGTGACATGATTGAGGTTTACAAGATTATGCATGGGCTAGAGCAGGTAGAGAAAGAAGTACTTTTCTCCCTTTCTCACAATACAAGAACTCATGGGCACTCCATGAAATTGCTGAGCAGTCAGGTTAGAACTCGTGGGCACTCAATGAAGTTGCTGAGTGGTTGGGTTAGAACGGATAAAAGGAAGTACTTCTTCACCCAAAGAGTGATTAACACATAGAATTCACTGCCACAGGAAGTGGTGGCGGCTACAAGCATGGACGGCTTCAAGAGGGAATTGGATAAACATATGGAGCAGAGGTCCATCAGTGGCTATTAGCCACAAGGTATAGATAGGAACTCTCAGTCTGGGGCAAGTGATGCACTGTATTCTTGGTTCTTGGGGGGGCAACAGTGGGAGGGCTTGTAGTGTCCTGGCCCCACTGCTGGACCTCCTGATGGCACCTGGTATTTTTGGCCACTGTGTGACAGAGTGTTGGACTGGGTGGGCCATTGGCCTGATCCAACATTGGCTTCTCTTATGTACTTATGTTCTTAAATACACATTCCTCTGTCTCTCCACTCTATACATGCCCTAGCTAATCTTATTCTAAGAAAGGGTCTTAAACTTAGAACAGGGATCCCCAACTTTTTCTATTTTCTAGCATGCTAGGTAAAAGTAAAGGTTCCCTTGCTCGAAAGCCAGTCGAATCCGGCTCTAGGGTTGCGGTGCTCATCTCCGTTTCAAAGCCGAAGAGCCAGCGCTGTCTGAAGACATTTCCGTGGTCATGTGGCCGGCATGACTAAACACCAAGGTGCACGGAACGCTGTTACCTTCCCACCGAAGTGGTACCTATTTATCTACTTGCCATTTCTTGCTTTCGAACTGCTAGGTTGGCAGGAGCTGGAACGAGAGACGGGAGCTCACTCCGTCTTGCGGCACCCGGGTCTTGAACTGCTGAACTACTGACCTTCCACAGCCTGCAGTTCAGCGTCTTAACCACTTGAGCCACCGCAGCTCCTCTAGCATGCTAGAATCTTTCAAATTCTGATACAAGGTGGTGGGTACAACCACAAAATGTCAGGGAATAAGGTTATGCATAACACTAATATTAACTCTTCAACATTTCAGGACAATGCTCTGTTTAGCAGGATGCCTTTTAAAGGGAACATATAGTTGAAAATATTTTCTTGTATGTGTTACAGGCAAAGTTTGAAAAGCCGGCATTGTATAGAATACCTGGCGTTTTTAGCCAATGTATGAAACATGAGATTTATTACATACTTTCCCAAGGCACTGTATATAATACCTAGGCATTCTGTAGAATGACAAATGCTATTTAGGCAAAGTATGAAAAACGGTCCCGCCAATGGGGCCGAGGCTCCCAGCAGCTCCGGAGGCGGGGCCTCCCCTAAATTCTTTCTGCCCCAATAGGCGGCCTGGCTCCCCTCGCTACCTTGCCGCCCCCCAAATGCTGCGGCGGCCACCGACTCCCCCCCCGCCTGCCACAAGCGAGGACACCCAGCTGGGACATGATGTGCACGGACCTCTCAAGGCCGATGCTTCCCTCCAGCCACCGGTGTGTCCGTGCCCCGGCTCCCTTACCTACGTCCCGCCCCACCCTCCTCCCTCCCTGCGATGCTCCTGCTAAGCTGAGGAGTCCGGTGAGGACAGATTCTACAAGGAAATGATGAGGAAACCTCCTAGAAGTGTGGTGGCGGCTGGCCTGCGGGCCCGCCCACGCTACAAAAACATTCCCCCCGCCTTGATGCCGTAACTTCTGTGCCAGAAGCCAGAGACAGACACAGTTCTCGCCTCCAAAACTCCCAAGCCCCTGGCGCGGGCCTCCGGAGAGCAGTCCAGGGGGGGGCAGGAGGGCTCCGCAGGGCCTGGCGCCGCAATGCGGGCCTCCGGAGGGGAGTTGGGGGGGGGCAGGGAGGGCTCCGGAGGCCTGACTTCATACTTTGCCGGTTTCTCATTTGGCATTCTATAGAATGCCTAGGAAATGTGTAAAAAATGAATACTTGCATACATTGCCGGCTAGTTTTAGGTATTCTATACAATGCCTAGGAATTCTATACAATGCCGGCTTTCAAACTTTGCCTGTAACATATGCACAAAGCATCAAAAGTTCTTAATAAACATTGCTGTCAAATACATTTGGATCATATAATTTTAGGAGAAATGGATCAACTGTATTGTAATTTGGTCAACATAAAATGTGGCATCTTATCTTGGAAAATGTACATGAGACATAGAATCTAGTTGTGATACAATATGTGCTTTTGGGTCCAATTTATCATATGGGAACAGAGATTTCTGTATTCATTGGGTGTTGGATGTTGTTCACACCAGATGATTCAGTACATTTATTTCTTTGGTTCAGCTCCTGTGCAGCATACAGAATGCTGATTGGGGCAGGGTGGGGTGCTGGCTTCTGGACTCAGAAAATTTAAACTGTGGTTTCTTTGGTTAGCTTTTTCATGCTCATTTTGACAATAGATTTTTGTTCGAGGTGGCACATATTATAATAATAGATAAAAGGGAAGAGAAAAAGGAAGGAGAGACTTTGTGTTTCTCAAAGCTTTGTATACAGTCTTGGTAGTTGGTGATTCAATCCCTAGGCATGTAGATAGATGGATTGCAAACCCACTTACTGACCACATGGTGACTTGCTTGCCTGGTGCAAAGGTAGAGGACATTATACATGGTCTAGATAGGCGGGTAGAGGAGGCAATGGTCATGGTACACATTGGCACCAACAATGTGGGGAAATGTAGTTGTGTGATCCTGGAGGAAAAAATTAGGCTCCTAGCAGTGTTCCCTCTATGCTGAGTTAGTGTGATCTAGCTCACAGTTTTAACCTCCAGCTCACAGATTTTTATCTTAGCTCAGGAAGGATGGCTACAAAGCAAACTAATTTATTCAGGAGCCAAATCACTTGCTCACAACTTTAATGCCAGTAGCTCACAAAGTAGAATTTTTGCTCACAAGATTCCACAACTTAGAGGGAACATTGGCTTCTAGGCAGGAGACTCAGGGCCAGGACCTCCAAGGTAGCCTTCTCAGAAGTGCTACCTGTTCCACACACTGGGCCAGTTAGACAGACACAAATTAGGAGTCTCAATGCGTGGATGAGATGATGGTGTAAGGAGAAAGGGTTTAAGTTTGTTAGGCACTGGGGTGGTTTTTGGAACAAACAGGGCCTGTACAAACCACACATGGTAATAATATATATATACAGTGGAATGGAAAGAGACACCTGTCTCATCCACTTTGTTATGGTATTGAGACACACTCTCCAGTAATGTGGGGTTACACAACTACATATCGTATCTTCTCATTCCAATTTGTAGCCTGTGCAAAAATAGAAGACGTCATATGGAAACATGAAAAAAATACATCAGTTGAATGGCTGAAACACAGTAAATCCTTGGGATGGAAGCAGCCCTAGCGTAGTTTCAGGACTATGAAATCCATCATGCACTGTCACCTAAAGTGAACTATCCCTACACGACAATATGGGTTATTTATCAAAATAAACTACTATTCTAGAGAAAAATGGATTAGGACTGGCCACTGAGAGAGTGACAAACAATATTGACTGCTTGACAACGTCTAGAGGCCACAGGAGGAAGGTTGCAGGCCTAGCATGTCATGGGAAATTATAGATATCTATATACAAATGCTAGAAGTGTCTGAGATAAAATGAAGGAACTGGAATGCTTAGTGTCAGGGTCCGGTCACACTGCCGTTTTGATCAGGATTCGCTGCTGTTTCCTTGCGCATGTCAGTTTCACGTTCACACGCGCCAATCCGCCTCCCACCCCGAAGCAGGCTCACTCACGCAATGATGCCGGGTTTTCCTGACCCCTGGAAAATCAAGTGTTTTCCTGGCACTTCTGCTTTGAATGCACGATTTTGCCTATCTGGACAGCCCATCTTTCGCAATGATTGCGATTAGGGCCGTCTGAACGCTCTTTGTGCTTTTTTTTTTAAACATGCACTTAATAAATCCATTTAACGTTTAATAATGGATTTATTAAGCGCATGTTTAGCCAAGTGCTCAAACTGGAAGCTTTTTTAAAAAACGCACAAAAGACGGCCCTGGAGGTGGGAACAAGAGGCGGGGGCTCCGGCAGCCTGAATGGGGCCGGCAAGGAGGATGGCGGAGACGGCGGAGCCTGTTTTCGTGGGGCAATGGCGGTGGCGGCGGCACCCCCCCCCAAAGTGTCGGCAGAAGCAGCAGCTGCCCGAGCCTCCTCCGTGGCCAGCAGGATCGCCTGGAGGGACGGCGCAGCAGCAGGCGAGCGGGTCCTGTAAGAGAGGGGCTAGTCAGCCCAATGCGAAGAAAAATGTTCCCGATTTAAACAAAGAGGGAACACACCTTTGCAGTGTGACCAGAGCCTCAGAGGAGAACATAGACATTGTGGGCATTTCAGAGGGCAATCATTGGGATACAGTGATTCATTGATAGAAACTATATGGGAGAGAAGGGTCAGAGATGCAGTGGCTCTGTATGTCAGAGAGGGTATACGGTCCAGTAAAACTGAGAATCTAAGAGAAACAGATTCACTTACAGAAATGCTATGGGTGGACACTGTGCCCAAAAGGAAGCTTAACTCTGGGAGTTTGTTATCACCCACCAGATCAAAGGTTAGAGGATGATTTAAAAATAGTGAAAGAACTAAGAAAGCATCTAGATGAAATACCCGTGTCATAATAGGTAATAACTACCCACACATTGATTGGGTCAATATATGTTCAAGTCAGAAGAAAGAGATTGGGTTTCTAGTTACTCCCAATGATTGTGCCATGGAGCAGATGGTCACAGAACCTATGCGGGGAGAGAGGATCCTGACTTGGTCCTAAGCAGGGGTCTTTTTTGGGGGGGGAGCGCACCAGAACGCAGCTCCGGGAGCTCAGGAGCCAAGCCCTGCCCCCAGCCAGCGTCCTGGGAGTCTTTCAGGCAGCCGAATGTCAATTTCAGCTCCATTATATCCTCATGGGCCATTGAAGTCAATGGTGAAAACATAGCGTATATTCTGGGGGCTGGAGGGGAGGAGGTTTGAGAGAGAGGCTCCAAACTCACAGGGTAGCTGATGGAGCCTCTTCCCAAGTTTCAAGAACATTGGACCAGGAGGTCCAATTCTATGGGCTCCCAAACAGGTTGCCCCCATCCCCTCCATTGTTCTCTATGGTGGGGAAAAAAACTTACTTTTTTCCCACGGTGCTGTTAGTAGTTCTGGGGGGTAAAGGGTTTGAGGAAGAGGCTCCAACCTTCCAGGGTAGCTTCAGGAGCCTCCTCCCACATACATCCCCATGTCTCAAAGCACCCAAACAGGTTACCTCCATTGTTTCCAATGGGGAAACCCAGCCAGCAGCATTTAAGGCAGGCAAGCAGGCAGCCCCAGCAGTCAGACTCTCCCAGAGAATCTCAGGGAAAGTGAACTGTCTTGGGAGATGCTTGTTTGCCATGAGAACAAGCGGCACACTCCAGAACAAGTGGCACTGTGGCAGTGCAACCTGTTTGGGTACCCATAGAATTGGACCCCCTGGTCCAATGTTCTTGAAACTTGGTGGGTATCTTGGGGAATGGCTCCATAAGCTACCCTGTGAGTTTGGAGGCTCTCCCTAAAACCCCCTCCCCTCCAGCCCCCAGAATATAGCCTATGTTTTCACCATTGACTTCAATGGCCCATAGGATTAGCATACCATATGCTAATGAGCTCCTGCAGCTCTTTTTCTATGAAAAGACCCCTGGTCCTAAGTAATGCTTAGGTCCTGGTGAGACATGTTAACATGATAGCACCGGTTGGGAACAGTGACCATAATGCTATTAAGTTTAGCATTTATGTAAATAGGGAGTTGCCCAAAAAGATGAACACAACCACATTTAACTTCAGAAAGGATAGCTTATCTCAAATGAAGGGGCTTGTGAAGAAGAAACTGAAAGAACAGGTCAGGAGGGTCAAATCAATTTGGGAACCTTGGGGACTATTTAAAACTACAACCCTGGAAGCTCAGATAAAATGTATACATGCTGCGAGTTAGGAAAGGTACAAATAGGTATTTAAAAAGGTCTGCATGGTTAACAAACAAAGTAATGGAAGCAGTAAAAAGTAAGAAGGATTCCTTTAAAAGGCGGAAAGCTAGTCGGAGTGAGGTAAATAAAATGAAGCACAGGCTTTGGCAAGTAAAATGTAAGTTGGTGATCAAACAGTTAAAAAGGGACTATGATGAACATATTGCAAAAAACATAAAGACCAACAATAAAAATTTCTTCAAATACATTAGAAGCAGAAAAACAGCCAGGGAGGCAGTGGGGCCCTTGGATGACCAAGAGGTGAAAGGATTAGTAGAGGATGATAGCGAAATGGCAGAGAATCTGAATTCATTTTTTGCCTCTGTCTTCATTGTGGAAGATGGGAAGTGTTTGCCCACTCCAGAACCAGCAATTTCAGGAGGGGTGTCAAAAGACCTGAGTCAGACTGAAGTGACAAGAGAGGACGTCCTACGACTGATGAGCAAATTGAAAGTTGACAAATCATCAGGCCCAGATGGCATGCTTCCAAGAGTTCTGAAAGAACTCAAATGTGAATTTGTGGATTTCCTGGCAAAAATATGCAATCTGTTACTAAAATCTGCCTTCATTCCTGAGGACTGGAAGGTAGCTAATGTAACCTCCATCTCTAAAAAATGGTTCCAGAGGAGAGCCAGGAAATTACAGGCTGGTCAGTCTAATGTCAATACCGGGTAAGTTGGTGGAATCCGTTATTAAAGGAAGAGTTAATAGGCACATTGATGAACAAAAGCTATTGAGGAAGAATCAGCATGGATTCTGTAAGGGAAGATCTTGTCTCACTAACCTTTTAGAGTTCTTTGAGGCAGTGAACAAACTTCTGGACAAGGGTGACCCAGTAGATACGTTTATCTAGACTTCCAGAAAGCTTTTGATAAATTTCCTCATCAAAGGCTCCTAGAGAGCCAGTTTGGTGTAGTGGTTAAGTGCGCGGACTCTTATCTGGGAGAACCGGGTTTGATTCCCCACTCCTCCACTTGCACCTGCTGATGTGACCTTGGGTCAGTCACAAGCTCTGGCACAGCTGTTCTCTCAAGGACAGTTTGTGTTAGAGTTCTCTTAGCCCCACCTACCACACAGGGTGTCTGTTGTGGGGAGAGGAAGGGAAAGGAGTTTGTAAGCCGCTCTGAGACGCCTTTGGACAGTGAAGGGCGGGATAAAAATCCAAACTCTTCTTCTTCTTCTTCTTCTTCTTCTTCTTCTTCTTCTTCTTCTTCTTCTTCTTCTTCTTCTTCTTCTTCTTCTTCTTCTTCTAAGTAAACTCAGCAGTCATGGGATAAGAGAACAAGTCTTCTTGTGGATTAAAAACTGGTTAACTGACAGAAAAGTGTGTATAAATGGGCAGTTTTCACAGTGGAAAGTAGTAAGCAGTGGGGTACTGCAGCGCTCAGTACTAGGTCTGATGCTTTTAACTTGTTCATTAATGATTTGGAGTTGGAAGTAAGCAGTGAAGTGAGAACCAGGGAGGACTATGAGGAGCTCCAGAAGTATCTGTTGAGGCTTGGTGAGTGGGTGTCAACCTGGCAAATGAGTTTCATCATGGGAAAATGCAAAGTAATACACACCAGAGCCAAAAATCCTAACTATAAATATACGTTGATGGGGTCTGAACTGGAGCTAAATGACTAGAAGAGAGATCTTGGAGACTTAACTCACTGAAGATGTCGACTCAGTGTACTACTGCAATGAAAAAGGCAAATGCTGTGTTGGGAATTATTATGAAGGGGAATGAAAACAAATCAGCCAGTATCCTAATGCCCCTGTATAAATCTACAGTGCAGCGTCATTTGGAATACTGTATTCAGTTCTGGTCGCCACACCTCAAAACAGATATTATAGCATTGGGAAAGTTGCAGAAAAGGGCAACTAAAATGATTAAGGGTATGGAACACCTTTTCTATGAAGAAAGGCTAAAAAGGTTAGGACTAGCTTGGAGAAACAACAGTTGAGGGGTGACATGATAGAGGTTTACAAAATTATGCATGGGATAGAGCAGGTAGAGAAAGAAGTACTTTTCTCCCTTTCTCACAATACAAGAACTCGTGGGCATTCAATTAAATTAATGAGCAGTAGGCTTAGAACAGATGAAAGGAAGTATGTCTTCATCTAAAGAGTAATTAACATGTGGAATTCACTGCTGCAAGAAATGGTGGTGGCTACAAGCACAGACAGCTTCAAGAGGAGATTGGAAAGATAAGGGAGAGAAATAAGTACTTTTCTCCATTTCTTACAATACAAAAACTCATGGGCACTCAAATTAACGAGCAGTAGGCTTGGAACAGATAAAAGGAAGTACTTCTTCACCTAAAGAGTGATTAACACATGGAATTCATTGCTGTAGGAAGTGGTGGCAGCTACAAGGATAATTTCAAGAGGGGATTGGATAAACATATGCAGCAGAGGTCCATCAGTGCCTATTAGCCACAAGGTATAGATGGAACACTGTGTCTGGGGCCGTGATACTCTTTATTCTCAGTGTTTGGGGGGCTTCCGGAGTTCTGGCCCCCTTGAAGGCACCTGGGTTTTGCGCACTGTGTGACAAAGAGTGTTGGACTAGATGGGCCATTGGCCTGATTCAACATGGTTTCTCATGTTCTTATATATAGTGTTGCAAACCAAAAGGTTCTTCCAGGTTTCTGTGAGCTTTCTATACTCATCATTTATCTTATCTTGACCATGCTTGCACAAAAATGCAAGGGTTTGGCAAGACTTAGGGTGTGCAGTATGCATGGACCACATGGCTATAAAATAAGGATTAAAATTATCTGCATTCTAAACCTGGCCCTGTATAGAAATGTATAAATAAAGCACCAGAAAAGGAACTGACACGTTATCAAAACTGCTTTGGTAAGAGAGAAAACATTTATATGGACCGGCATAGTTTTGTCTCCTTTTTTGAGGGATCATTCATTGCAATCCATTTTTCTGTTTTTATTAAAACTAGTTATAAACATACTTTTTCTATAGCATAAGTTTTCTATATTCCAGCATGTTTGAGGGTCCACATTACTACTCCCCCCACCATTATTCTTGATAGCATGCTTGGACTTTGTTCTCTCCCTTCTGGTATCATATCTTAATTGTTTGTTCATTGTTCTTTGTCCAGTTTGCTAAATTAGCTTAACAGTCTCCATGACGGGAAACACATTACTTTATAAATGCAACCCTGCATGTATGCTGGAAATGCAAAGGTGACATTCCTAGGGACAGACCCATTGTCTCAGAATAACACAAAACATAGAGCCATTTCAACTATGATCTTCTGCCATGTGAGTCCACCCTAAAAATAACACGGTGGCATATGCAAATCACAACTGCAGCAAATAGAAGCAAGTTAAGCCTCTTCATGAGGTGGAAATGCTCCTTTCCATTTCACAGGAAGGGCAACACGACTATGGGGGAGAGGTGGAACTCCAGAGTGGGCTCCTTTCGTATCATTTGAGGTTTCTGGCTACCTTTGTAACTGGAGAATGAGCCACGCTGCAATGTCTCCCCTGCTGTAAATGCTTTAATATGATTAGTAATTGGGGAGTGGCATAATAAATACGGAGATACCATAGGCTGCATCTCAAAGGGGTGCTTGTGGTGAGTGGCCAGGTGCTAAACCAGAGATACTCCCTCTTATGATAAGAGCTCAGAGGCAGCGGTGGTGTGGTCACATTGTCGCATCAAAGTTCCTTTCAAAGAATGAAAAGAGCAAGAGTCCAGTAGCACCTTAAAGTCTAACAAAATTTGTGGCAGAATATGAGCTTTCATGAGTAAGTGCTGTATCTGAAGAAGAGAGCAGTGACTCACAAAAGCTCCTACCCTGCCACAAATGTTGTTAGTCTTTAACGTGCTACGGGACTCTTGCTCTTTTCTACCTCTACAGACAGACTAACACAACTACCTATCTTGACCTGTTTCAAAGTATGAAGTAAGAGTAGCCGCAGCAGTGTCTCACTAAGAGGTAAAAGAACAGGTTGACAACAAAACAGCAGGGCCAAAAAGTCCCTCCAGCTCTTCAAGTAGCAGACATTGCCTTGAGCACTTGGCAACTATAGCTTGTAATTTACTACTAAAACAGAAATGTGGGCAAAAAAGAGATGCCATGTTTCACATGCTTTTGCCCCAAAGTCCCTGAGCAATTCCGCCTTTGGAATGTGTCTGCTAACTGGAAGCACTTACATTAAATAAGAATGCTGCATGAGCTTGGCTGGATAAACTGACAGATAAACTAGCAAGTTCCATTTCCAAAGTCCCATAGATATACCAATCCTGAATAATGTTTCTATGAGACTAGTTACTGCAACAGAGGCTTTCTGGAAGCCAGAATCAGGAAACGGTTAAGTAAAAGCAGGTGGAGCGCTGCAAGAGCAAAGCAGGAAATAGCAGAGTGTCTGAATGGATTCAAAAGAATGTTCCCTGCCTCTCCCCCTCAGCCCTTGGGCAGCTGCAGTAACAAGCTATCCGCCCACTCCTCCTCTACTGCCCTTATCTCTATCAGCCCCTGAAGACGCAGAGCCTTGAAGGCCCCAAACACCATTGGCCTGAGTAATCTGCAGCAATTCGAAGCCAGGCCCTGGGAGTATTGGGAGGAAGCTGCCTGGAAGGCAAAAGAAACAAGAGACCCACCCACTGCATTAAGTAAGGCATGAATGAGTAAGAAACACCCTGTCAGCGCCAGAAGCTGTGCTTGAAAGGAACTGCCTTGTGCCATGGTTCAAAACACAAGAGAAACAAAAACAAGGAAGACAGTAACTCATTTAGAACACGCACTTTTATCCTAAAGGTTATGGAGTTGCTTTCTCCAAGAAACATCTGATATGATTTTAAAAAATTACATAACAATGACAGGAAACAAAATATAACAGTAACCGTAAAATAGAACAAAACGGATCTGTGCAGTCAATGTATCCTACAGTCATGCTTACTACAACAGATACCTATGCTTACCCTAACCCTTAATTACAGATTTTCATTTTAACATAATATTGAAACCCAATAAATTTCCCAACCTTTGATTTTCTTATTTATCAGTGCAGTAAATCTCACCAACTTCACCACATCCCATACTTTTAAAAGCCAATCTGTTTAATTTGAACATGTTTTGTTTTACAATGACTGGCCAGCACCAGCCTCGGGGTTAACAAGTTTTAAACACTTCTTGAGTCGATGGCTTTACCATTTTAACACAGGCTGATTCTGCACTGGCTTTTCCCTCCGTTACCCATGTTGGAACAGAAATTCCCCTCTGCATTGCATGCTGGTTTCACTTTCTTTGATTATTGGGTTTTATGGTAGCTTCCACACTCCATGCCACTTTCAAGTTCTTTGATTGTGGGATTTTATTGTACCTTCTGCATAGATTTATGGCCATTTTATGGCCGTTCGGTGTGACTTTGCAGTTAGTACAGTATTGCCCTGAGGTATTTGAATGTGGTTTTGAGCTGCACTTTTCCCTCCCAGTTGAGAAAATGTGGAGCGAATGCTAGATGCATAATTGCTCATAGTTTTATCAAAGAGTCTCAGGCACTTGAGGCAATACTGTTCCCAAAACTTCAGCTACCATTAGGGTTGCCAGCTTCCAGGTGAGAATGGGGGATCCCCTGATTTGGCAGGCTCCATTATGCCAGCTGGCTGGTGGGAGAAGCCCCACCCCCAACAGCCGCTACCTGGCATAATGACGTCACGCGGAAGTGATGTTATCACTCTGGGGACATTGTGCTGTGATGCTCTGGCGTTTTGGGCAAAACTCTATGGTAACTTCCATGTGAGGTCATCATGTTGGGGACATCACACATGGTGATGTCGCCCCGCCCCCTGCACTCCCAGAGAGTTCCCTCCCACCTCCCTGCTGGCGAACGTAGAGGATCTGGCAACCCAAGCATGTTTGCAGGCCTACCACATGTGAAAAAATGTTCTATCTTTAGAACACTACCAACATGCATTTGACAAAGAGCAATACATTTCTGATAAATTTCCAAAGCGATAAATGCCACTGCTGGACTATTTTAAAACAGTTTCCTCTTAATTTCTAACTGACTGAGAACAAAGACTCCTCCAAATATATGTAGTGCCAAACATCTTCCTTCAGCGAATAGCTTAAACACCTTTTTTGGGTAGGGCTTCTTTCATGAGATAGGGAGCTCTGATTCTCAAAAGTTATACCCTGGAAATCATTGTTTTTCAAGGGACTACTACCTCTTCTACTGCAGACCAACATGGCTACCCTCCTGAAACTTAAACACCTTTACCATCTTAACTCATGGCTCTTAACTGCCCGCTCCTTCCCCAATTCTAACTGCAAGATATACAGTTTAAATAATAACCCCTATTATTTCCTAATGTTGATTCCTCAAATTTTGTTTCCCTACTTTACCCCACATTTCCATCCTGTTTGTAGTCACTGATATACTAGGAATAAGGCCCGTTGTGGAAATAAATACAACGAGCTCTAGAAAGAGGCTCTGGATGGGTGCCCTGGCCTTGGGCACTCAGTGCCAATTTGCTGTGGTAACCTCAGCAGGGTATAATGACACAGAGTGTACCATTTTCTCCAGGGGAACTCATCTCTGCCATCTGAAGAGCAGTTGTAATTCTGAGTTTTCTCCAGCCCTCCCCTGGAGATTGGCAACAATGGTTACCCAGGAGGAAATGGCTGGTTCGGAGGGTAGAGTCTATGGCAGTGTACCTGTCTTGGAAGTGGCAACCCTATCTCCTTCCCAGCCAACCATCAATGTATCATTATCTATCCCCTGACTTCAACTTTCCATCTCTCCCCTACATCTGGAGCCGTTATCTAGGAAAAGTACAGTCTTTCTCCTCCTCAGTGAGGACCCAAGCAGGGGGGGAAGCGACCTCAGCAGGGAATAATGACTCACTCCACCCTGCAAGGTCGCCATTTTCTCCAGGGGAACTGATCTCTGCCATCTGGAGAGCAGTTGTAATTCTGAGCGATCTCCAGCCCTCATCTGGAGATTGGCAACAATGGTTCCCCAGGATGAAAAGTATGGTCTTTCTCTGCAGTGGGGACCAAAGCAGCCTACATCATTCTTCTTTCCCCTTTTTGATCTGCAAAACAACCCTGTGAAGTAGGTTAGGCTGAAAGTCTGTGACTGGTCTGAAATCACCCACTCAGCTTCCACAGCAAGAACCTGGGTTTGGCAGACCCTGCTCTGAAGTGTTAATTGCTACACCACATTGGCTGTGGTATCGCCCGGTATTACAACTGAACTCCAGACAACAGATCTCTCTTTCCCTCTGGAGAAAATAACTGCTTTGGAGGATGGGCTCTATGGCATTCTGTTCAGCTGAGGCCTCTCCCCTTCCCAAACCCTGGCTTCCATAGACTCCACCACAGACTCTCCAAGAATTTCCCAACCTGGAGCTGGCAACCCTAGTCAGGACCGGCTCCAATTAATTCCCCACAAAGGCCTGGAAAGGGTCTCCTGGCTTTGCCTTTTTACTGACAGAACCAAGCTTGTTTGCCTAGCAACAGCCACTGGGGGGAAAATTAGTCCCACAGGAGCCAAGCAGGAGAGACAGCTATTTTGGCAATTATTCTGACAGGGAACAGTGGCTGAAATGGCAGTGGACAGGGAAGAAGAGTGGACCCAGCTTCCAGCCAGTGGCACGCAATTACTCTTGAGTGGCGGTTGATGGGCCAATGGTTGATGGAGTGCACAGCACAGCCAATGGGAGAGCTGGAAATGGGCAATACATTAAGAGAATTATATATAAGATTTTTTCATATATTGCTGGTTAAATGCCTTAGGAATAAATCCAGTTTGATCAAATGAAATGTTTTTGGAAATAATAGACTTGAATCTTGTTAAAATAGTTAAGATCTTTATAATAATAATTCAAAGAAATAAGAGGCTTGTAAGAGCCCAATATTGTTCTGTCTTTTCCTGGTTCAGGGGCTAACACTATTTTATTCTTGAACTATGCCTTTAGCAATGTTTTTGATGCAAATATATTGTTAAATGCCAAAAATATATTTTTTAAAATTAAGGTTTGGGAGTGACAAAACAGCTGAAACCATTACATTCATTCTCTGTATAGCCCATCCAGATTTCCATACAACTTATATAGGATAATTAATCTTTATCCCTCCTTTGTGGATGATATGCATCTTTGCATACTTCTGCAATCATCCCTTTGGAAAACAATTCTGGACAAAGGGCTATGAAGGGTAGCAATCGACATTCTCATCCCTTATCTGTTTGGGCAGCAACTGGCTTGAATCCAATGGAGGAATTCCAAGGATGAAAGGGAGGGTGATTTTTACCAGTTCCCCTCTCCTGCTGAGTCCTATGACTGTTCATGCATGCTGTTCTTGGGAGTCCTCTGCTTCCAAGGAACAGCATCTTTAAGGCTGTTCTGAGCTGCAGTCAGAGGATGAAGGTGACAGTCACACTCTAAGAATAGAAATTCCGTGGAAATTAGTGGTAGATTAAGGCCATTGTATTTCCTTTTGCCACAACCATATCCTGTCACATATTTATAATGGTTCAACCAGCAACCCAGACACTGATTTGGAGAATGCCTTCATTTCCCTAGCTCTTTACACTCAGTCACCCTTCTGGAGAATATGAAATTAGAGAGCTCATGGGGCCCTGAGGGATGTGCAGATCTGGGTGAACAGACCCAGAATCTATTACCACAGGAGCCCTTTGTCTGATGGGAATCTTGGGACCAAAAGCCCAGACCATCTAAGTGGCCAGCACAAACCCTCCAAGGTACCATCTCACCAAATGTCAAGATCCCGTATTAGCTGTCCTTCCCTACCTACAATGTCAACAGGTCCCTCATGACGATATGGAGCACAGCAGAAGTGATAAACTCCAAAGCAGAGTTCTCTTTAAAAAGCCTATCATTAGCTGGAGGGGGGGGCATGCCTTAAGGCAGTTTTCAGGGTCTGCTCCTCTGTGTATGGCATAGATTTGCTGTAGAGCATTTTGGAATAAGTTGCCTGCCAGGTAGCTGTTCAAGTCCTATAGATTTGGCCTTGGCTAGATTCAGCATGGATTCCTCCTCACCTCTCATATGAGCTCTTTGGTTCTGCATGACTCTATGATTTACTTTCTTTAACCAATGTGGGATAAAATAAAGGTGGCTGGAGGGGGGCATACATTGCCTAATGTGCTTCACACTGCAAACTAAACAAACATGTCCTTGATACATGTGTTATGTTCTGTGCCATCAGGTCACTTACTATTTATGGCAACCCTATGAATTAATGTCCTCCAAAACATCTTATCATTAATAGCCTTGCTGAGGTCCTGCAGACTGAGGGCCATGGTTTCCTTTATAGAGTCAATCCATCTCATGTTCAGTCTTCCTCTTTTCCTGCTGCTTTCAACTCTTCCTATCATTATTGTCTTTTCCAGTAAATTTTGTCTTATCATGACATGACCAAAGTATTATAGCCCCAATTTAGTCATTTTAGCTTCTCGGGAGAGT
This sequence comes from Gekko gecko, assembly GCA_029375565.1. NCBI lineage: Eukaryota > Metazoa > Chordata > Lepidosauria > Squamata > Gekkonidae > Gekko > Gekko gecko. Next base: position 161,087,917 of record JAPDNY010000003.1, on the reverse strand, counting down.
TCAGACTTGATTTGATCTAGAACCCACTTATTTGTCCTTTTGGCAGTCCACGGCCAAACTCTCCTCCAACACCACATCTCAAATGAATCAACTTTCTTCCTGTTAGCTTTCTTCATTGTTAAACTTTCACACCCATAAACAGTAATAGAGAATACGATGCCATAAATTAACTTAATGTTAGTCGCCAGCAATACATCCTTACACTTAAGAATCTTTGCTAGTTCCTTCATGGCTACACTTCCCAATCTCAATTTCCTTCTGATTTCTTCGTTGCAATCTTCACTAGTTTCTGCCAGTAATGTGGTATCAGCTAGGGGTGTGCATTCGGCATAACTGAACAGAAAAAAAAAATACCTGAAAAATACCTTATCAATATTTTTTTGGGTATCAGTTAAACAGAATACAGATCAGAGATCTGTACTCGGCTACCAGCACAGCTGAACCCAACCCCAACCCCCTTTTTGGCTTTATTTGGGTATATTCAGCTATACCGAGAGCCAGCCCCAGTTGAGGCTGTGAGGAGCTCTCAGCTCCACACTAACCCCGCTGATCTGTGGTGTGGCTTGCAAAAGGCATTTAAAGGGAATGCAGTACCTTTAAATACCTTTTACAAGTGCCGCCACGGAACTGAACTCTCCTTGGGACTCCATTTATGTGATGACACTTACAAAAGGCATTTAAGAGCATAAGAACATAAGAGAAGCCAATGTTGGATCAGGGCAATGGCCCATCCAGTCCAACACTCTGTCACACAATGGCCAAAAATACCAGTGGGGCCAGGACACTAGAAGCCCTCCCACTGCTGCCCCCCCCCCCAAGTACCAAGAGTACAAAGCATCACTTGCCCCAGACCTAGAATTCCTATCTATACCTTGTGGCTAATAGTCACTGATGGATCTCTGCTCCCTTAGTTTATCCAATTCCGTCTTGAAGCCATCCATGCTTGTAGCTGCCACCACCTCTTATGGCAGTGAATTCCATGTGTTAATCACTCTTTGGGTGAAGAAGTACTTCCTTTTATCTGTTCTAACCCGACTGCTCAGCAATTTCATTGAGTGCCCATGAGTTCCTGTATTGTGAGAAAGGGAGACAAGTACTTCTTTCTCTACCTGCTCTATCCCATGCACAGTCTTGTAAACCTCGATCATGTCACCCCTCAGCCATCATTTCTCCAAGCTAAAGAGCCTCAAGCACTTTAACCTTTCTTCACAGGGAAAGTGTTCCAACCCTTTCATCATTCTAGTTGCCCTTTTCTGCACTTTTTCCCAATGCTATAATATCCTTTTTGAAGTGTGGTGACCAGAATTGTACACAGTATTCCAAAAGAGGTCGCACCATTGATTTATACAGGCACATTATGATGTTAAATGCCTTTGCAAGTGGTGCTGCGTGAATGGAGACCCAAGCAGTCAGTTCTGGGTGAACTCACCACTTGGGATTCCATTTGGATGGTACAGCTTGCAAAAGGCATTTAAATGAGTGAACTTTCAGTTCACCTGGAAGGTGTTTAAACACTTTCTCCAAGCAGCGAGTTCCCCAAAATTTCAGGAACCCTGAATATTTCCTGAATCCCAATACCATACTAATATCGGGATTTGGGAATATTGGGAAATACCAATATTTTGGGGGTTCTATATACCTAAACCCAGAAAATACCAATTTTTGCACACCCCTAGTGTCAGCTGCATATCTCAGTTTTTTAAAGTTACTTCCACCATTTTCACTTCACCATCTAAATCTAACCCAGCTTTCCTTATATATTCTACATACAGATTGAAGAGACAGGGAGATAAAATACATCCTAGTCTGACACTTTGGCCAATTGGAAACCATTCCGATTCTCCATATTCTGTCTTAACAGTACCCTCTTGTCCAGAGTACAAGTTGTGCATCAAGACAATCAGATGCCATGGCACACCCATTTCTTTTAAAATCAACCATAGATTTTCATGATCCACACAACCAAAAACTTTGCTGTAATCTATGAAACACACACTGATTTTCTTCTGAAATATGCTCCAGTAGTCAATGTAAATTTGCAATATGATCTCTGCTGCCTCTTCCTTTTATGAATCCAGCTTGAACGTCTGGCATTTCTCATTCTATATATAGTAACAGTCTTCGTAGTATGATTTTGAGCATCACTTTACTTGTGTGAGAAATTAATATGACGATCCAATAGGTACTGCAGTTTTTGATGTCTCTTTTTTTTTGGAACTGGAATGTACATTAACTGTTTCCAGTCTGCGGACCATTGTTTATCTTATATTCTAATCCCAGACTTTTTTTTTTTTCTGTGCGGATACCTATTCCCTCCAACAGGGGCCTCACTGTCCCCCAACAGCTTTTCCTACATAGTCAGTAGACTTCCTGGGTTTGTAGAAAAATCTGAAAAGTAAGGAAATCCCTTCAGGGACGGTTGAATCCCCCCCAAAAAGCCTTTTGAAATGGCCTCTGCAGGGACCTGACTCCAGGCAGCAACGGTGAGAGATTAGAACGTTGGAGGGGAGGGGGAGAGGAGGCTTCTGACTGGCTCTGTCAGTAAAAGGGGGGTGGGGGGAGGGCCCTTTCTTTCCAGGCCTCTTTCGGCCTTGGAGGGAGGGAGGGGGGAAGGAGGGAGGGCGCCTTGGGGCCAGGCTGGGGGATTCCTAGAGGTTTTGGGGTGGAGTGCAAGGAGGGCAGGATTTGGGGAAGGGAGAGGCCTCAGCTGGGTATCATGCCACAGAATCCACCCTCCAAAGCAGCCATTTTCTCCAGGGAGACAGATCTCTGTTGTTCACAGATCTCTGGAGTTCACTCTCCCAGGCCCCACTTGGAGGTTGCCAACCCTAGGCCTGGCAGCAGTATAGGCCACTGGCAGGGGATGGGGGTAGTGGGGTTGCCAGCTCCAGGTCTGGAAACTCCTGGAGATTTGGGGATGGAGCCTGGGGAGGACAGGGACCTCAGTGGGGTACAATGCCCTAGAGTCCACCCTCCAAAGCATCCATTTTCTCGAGGGGAAGTTATCTCAGTAGTCTGGAGCTGAGCAGTAATTCCAGGGGATCCCCAGATCCCACCTGGAGGCTGGCATCCCTAGGCAGCACCCTCTGGGTGACTTGATACCACCTAATTTGCATGACTCAACTTGGCCTGGCTGCTTGCTGCTGTTCAGCAGCCACCCTATGAAAGCCAGCAGTGATGCAGCAGTTAGAGCCTCAGAGTAGGGTCTGCAAGACCCAGGTTCAGATCCCCATATTGCAGTGGAAGCTGACTGGGTGATTTTGGACCAGTCACATACTTTCAGCCTAAGCAACCTCACAGGGTTGTTGTGCAGATAAAAAAAGGAGGTGAGAATAACGTAAGCTGCTTTGGTCCCCACTGTGGAGAAAGACTATAATTTTCCTTGGTAGAAGCTGTGGGGGAGGGGGTGGAGACAAAAAGCTGAAGACAGATAAAGGCAGATAAAGGTTAAGTTGGCTGTTGGGTGGGAAGGAAATAGGGTTGCCAACTCTGGATTGGGAAACTCCTGGACATTTAAGGGGTGGATCCTGGGGACGTTTGAGGAGGGGAGGAACTTCAGACCGGTATAATGCCATAGACTCCACCCTCCAAACCAGCCATTTCCTCCATGTGAACTACCATTGCCAGCCTCTGGGTGAGGGCTGGAGATCACCCAGAATTACAACTGTTGTCCGGGTGACAGAGATCAGTTCCCCTGGATAAAATGGCTGCTTTGGAGGGTTGAGTCTATGGCTCCACCCCAGAAGGGAGAAAGAGTGTGAGATAGGTAAGGGTAGAGGGGAGGAAGCAAAGGTGTGAGGAATGGGATGACCATCCCACAAGTTTCTTGCGGGTCTCCACTTGTTTTCTATATTTGTCAGCATACTTTTGTTAAGATTTTGATGGACTCCATTTCTGTGACTTGAAATAGCTCTACTCTTGGTAATTTGTTCCCTCCATTTGCTCTCAATGCAGCTTTCACTTCACTTCCTAAAATTGCAGTTCTTCAGAACATTTTTTGTTATGTATTGAAGTGTGAATCAAGCCTATACTTTACTGTGTTAAGCTTCAGTCTAAATGTGGCTCTTCATCTGTCGCATTACCATTGGCTGGTTTCTGAGAAACCTCTGTAAATATCCAATCACTGTGTGAAAATGTATCAAAGAGGGAACGGTCCTGATTGGCCTTTATCCCTGTGTTATGATTGGTCTTTAACATGTTATGGGTGTGGCTTTGAAAGCCCAGGACAGTTTAAAAAGGGAGCTGTGCTCCACTTGTTTGTTCTTGTGTTCTCTAGTTGGTGTTTGCTGTTACAAATAAAACTGAAATCACTTTTTGCTGAAATCCTGAGTGGCATACTTAACATTTTTCTTGGAAGGAATCTGTTATCCTTTCATCTCTTCTGTATAGTTCTTCAGTGTCTTGTTCCATCTTTTCTTCATTTTGTCCTGTTTAGTTAATTTATTTCTATGTTGATTGTTCAGCATGCCTAACCATGCATTACATTTCCCTATGATTTCATGAATCTTGTGGAAGAAATCTCTTGTTCTTCCTTTTTTGTTGTTCTCTTCTGTTCTTGATATACCCAGGGGTCTTTTCGTAGAAGAACAGCTGCAGGAGCTCATTAGCATATGGTATGCTAATGAGCTATTAGGCTATTAGCACATGCCACGCCCCCTGACATCACCGGAAGTGATGTCAGAAGGGGAAGCAAAAGGGGGGGGAGCATCTTCAAAAGCCTCCCCTTCCCTTCCCCAGCTGGTCTGGGTGGGGGAGCTAAGAGAGAAGGGGTTTAAAGTTTAAACTCCTTCTCAGGAGAGTTGGGCCACAGAAGGAGGAAAGAGGGAAGGAAAGAGAGAGAGTAGAGAGAAGGAAAGAAGGAAGGAAAGAGAGAAAGAAAGAGAGGGAAGAAGGAGGGAAACAGGAAAAGGAGGAAAAAGAGAAGAGAAGAAGGTGGGAAAGAAGGAAAGAAAGAAGAGAAGAGAAGAGAAGAGAAGAGAAGAGAAGAGAAGAGAAGAGAAGAGAAGAGAGAGAGAAGAGAAGAGAAGAGAAGAGAAGAGAAGAGAAGAGAAGAGAAGAATGAGGGAAAGAGGAAAAAGAAAGAAGGAAAGGAGGGAATGAAAGAAATTCAGTGGCAATTCAGCCCCATTATACCCTATGGGCCATTGAAGTCAATGGTGAAAACATAGGGTATATTCTGGGGGCTGGAGGGAGGGGTTTGAGGGAGAGGCTCCAAGATCACAGGATAGCTGATGGAGCCTCTCCCCAAGATACCCACCAAGTTTCAAGAACATTGGAACAGGGGGTCCAATTCTATGGGCCCCAAACAGGTTGCCTTTCCTCCATTGTTCTCTATGGTGGGAAAAAAAGTTATTTTTTCCCCACCATAGAGAACAATGGAGGGAATAAGGGCAACCTGTTTGGGGGCCCATAGAATTGGACCCCCTGTTCCAATGTTCTTGAAACTTGGTGGGTATCTTGGGGAGAGGCTCCATCAGCTATCCTGTGAGTTTCAAGCCTCTCCTTCAAACCCCCTCCCCTCCAGCCCCTAGAATATACCCTATGTTTTCACCATTGACTTCAATGGTCCATAGGATATAATGGAGCTGAAATTGACATTCGGCTGCCTGAAAGACTCTCCGGGATGCCGGCTGGGGGCGGGGCTTGGCTCCTGAGCTCCTGGAGCTGCGCTCCGGTGCGCTCCCCCCTGAAAAGACCGCTGGATATACCATGTGTATACTAGCAGTGGAATCAATTCTTCCTATCTGAAAATAGTTACCGCTATTGTTATGTGTTTAGCCATAGCCCTCAATTTGCAAGACCTGAGCAAGTCTGCTAATGATAGGATATTTTGGAGGACATTCATTCACAGGTCCACTCACCATAAGTCGGAGGCAACTTGATGACACTTAACACACACATTGTTATGTGCTGAAATTTGATTCTGCCAGCCAAACCTCTAGAATAATTATGATTTAATAATCTGAGATCAAGAGGTGGCTTGCAAGTGTACTGAAGATGTGTTAACTGAGAGACAGCAGACAAAAAAAGGATGGCTGCTTGTGCATAATTTCAGACTGTGCTTGTGCAATGGTTCAATTCACTTTGTGTCCATTCCAAATTAAAAGAATTTTTCAATAGCCTTTTCAGTGCAGGGGCTGAGAAAGGGTGTGACATGAGAAAGCAAATCCTAGTCTTTAAAGCTTTGCCCTCTCCAGAGCAAGCAAGCATAAGGAGAGAATGGAAGATACGCATGAGCAGCTCAGTATCTCTGACCTTGTGACCTTTGAGTCCTATATTCCAGGAAATGTATTCTTTCTTTGCTATGTGTGTCCCCCCCAAGTGTTTGTATTTACTTGGCTGTTCCTGGGATCCCCTTGTCTTCTCTTTGGTGATCCTGTCATGTGGTTTTAAGAAAGCAAAAGTATTTGTGAATCAGCATTCAGGCAACATGGGTTAAACACTGCAACAAAACTTTAATTAAATGTTTATGAAGTCTCCCACAGTACTTGCAAAGAAAAAGACAGGCAAACAATCTTAGTTTAGATCCATCCAGCTATTTGCCTGCAGCTCCAGTGCAGAGTAAAAGAAGGATGCATTAATCCTCATAAATTACTTCAGCCATTCACAACCCCAGTGCAAGACAGAACACTGTCCAAACATCTGTTTTGGTCATACATTTTGTTAAAGTTGAAGAGTATAATACTTAGGAAATAGTATAATAGTATTTTCTTAACATGATAAATTTTCAGAAATTCCATGCTCTTGTACATGACATGAATTGTGTGTGTGTATTACATATTCCACAGTGGCAACCCAGTATTATCACAAGCATCTATGGGATATTACCTGTGGTGTGATGTAATGAAAAATGTACCGGACTCAGTGAAGGTTTAGAGGTGTTTTCAGAACTTTCTTCCAAGAACTGGCAGAGGGGTAGAGGCTTATCATCTTTTCCAGAGAAGTACTTAAGTAGCACTTTAGAAAAAACACAAATTCCTAGCAATGCAAAACAATCTCTTCACTGTGCCTTTTCATCTCAAGACCCCTTTTTATATAAATCTGCTTTTTTTAAAAAGTGCTCTCCTTCACTAGAATGCCCACTGAAGCATGGGGAGAGGGAGTGACAGGTCAAAAAAGCAAACAGTATTTTTCCTCTGCAAGGCTATTCTTTCCTCCAGGATATTTGTGGGGTGATCACAGCGTCACTTGCAGAAACGGGGGGAAAACACCACTGCAGCAATCTGTTGCTAAATCATGAAACTAACCCTGACAACGATAGCGCAGTGGTTTTCCCACTATGTTTTACACTGCAAACAGCAGCTCCAGAAGACCAAACTTGGATCAGGACCACAGCACAGGCAAGCAGGGGTTTAACCTGTTTTAATTCTCTCCTTCAAGTAAAGTCTAGATCATTTTCAAATAGTGGCAGAAGCTACAAGGTGCTCAGCCCTACTTGACTTAATATTAACCAACAGGCAAGAGTTGATAGACGAGGTGAAGGTGGGGCCTTATGGGAATGGGGAGGGCAAGCTGATGCCACTGCACACAATGTTGTTGGTGCAATGATGTCACATGGAAGTCTAGGATGCTGAGAGTCATTCCATGTGAAAGACTGCTGGAAGGGAAAGGAGCAAAGTTCAAGCCATCACTATTCCAACAAGATGGAAACATAGTAGGGGATCCAAGAAGCCAATGTAGATGAACAGAGAACTCTACTATGAACTAAGGAAGAAAAAGGAAATGTTCAAGAAATGGAAGGAAGGACATACCTATGAAGAAGAGTATCTAAGGGTTGCTAGGCACTGTACATCAGCTATCAAAATGGCTAAAGAGTAAGCTGAGGCTGGCCAGGGAGGCTTACTACAAGAAGAAAGGCTTATTCAGATATGTGAGGAGCAAATGCAAGGTAAGAGAAGTGATAGGCCCACTTTTGGGTGAAAATGGAGAAACTCTGACAGAGGACAGAGAGAAAGCAGAAAGGTTCAGTGCCTATTTTGCCTCAGTTTTTCCCTGAAGAAGAGAACAGGCTTATCTAGAGATGGTAGTAGGCAAGGCACAGCATCCAGGCTGCTGGTTGACATGGACAAAGAGGTTGTTGAGAGGCACCTGGCTGTGTTGGATGAGTACAAATCCCCTGGGCCAGATGGTGTGCACCCAAGAGTGCTCAAAGAACTTTAGAGAGCTGGCAGAGCCTTTGTCCATGATCTTCAAGACCTCTTGGAGGATGGGAGATGTGCCACAAGACTGGAGGAGGGTGAATGTTATCTCAATCTCCAAAAAAAGGAGGAAGGATGACCCAGGACACTACAAGCTAGTCATTCTGACCTCTGTTCCAGGGAAGATACTGGAGCAGATTTTAAAGGGGTCACTCTGTGAGCATCTGAAGAATAACTTGGTGAAATGGAGAAGTCAGGAAGGATTTGTTCCCAATAGGTCTTGCTAGACTAACTTTGTTTCTTTCTTAGATCAAATGACGAGTTTACTGGATTGTGGGAATGCTGTTGACATTGTTTACTTGGATTTTAGTGAAGTTTTTGACAGGGCTCCCCATGATGTTCTTATGAGTAAACTGGAGGACTGCAGACTGGACTCTAGGACAGTTACGTGGATAGGGAACTGGTTTGAGAACCACATCCAAAGAGTAGTTGTCAATGGCATTTCATCTGATTGGAGGTAGATGTCCAGTGGGATGCCACAGGGCTTCGTTCTGGGCCTTGTACTTTTCAACTGATCTGAATGAGGGGCTAGAGGGACTACTCATTAAATTTGCAGATAACACCAAATTGGGAGAGAAGCAAAACCCCCAGAAGACAGAAAGTTCAATGAGATCTGAGTACACTGGAAAAGTGGGTGCATGTGAACAAGATGCAATACAACAAGGATAAGTGCAGAGTTCTACATCCGAGTAACAAAAATGAGAAGCATGCATACTGGATAGGGGATACACTTCTAGGGAGCAGAATGTGTGAACAAGATCTTGGAGTAAGCTAAATATGAGCAGTCAGTGTAAGGCAGCAGCAAAAAAGACTAATGTGGTCTTGGGGTATATCAACAGAGGCATATCATCTAAATCACAACATGTCATGGTCCCGCTGTACACTGCATTGGTTAGACCACACCTGGAGTACTGTGTGCAGTTCTGCAGGCCTCACTTCAAAAAGGATGTGGACAAAATGGAGCAGGTGCAGAAGAGAACAACGAGGATGATCAGGGCCTGAAGATCAAGCCCTATGAAAAAAGGCTGAGGGATTTGGGAATATTTAGTCTGAAGATTAGGAGGCTGAGGGGGGACATGATTGCTCTCCTTTAAGCATTTGAAAGGCTGTCACTTAGAGGAGAGCAGGGAGCTGTTTCTGTTGGCTGCAGAGGATAGGACTTGCAATAATGGATTAAAATTGCATGCAGTTCCAGCTAGATATTAGGGATTTATTATTATTTTTTTACAGTAAGGGTTGTTCAACAGTAGAATCGGCTGCCTAGGGAGATGTTAAGTTCCCCCTCACTGGCAGTCTTCAAGTAGCAGGCAGATGAACACTTTTCAGAATCAGGGATGCTTTGGGCTGATCCTGCATTGAGTAGGGGGTTGGACTAGACGGCCTGTATGGGACCTTCCAACTCTATGATTCTATTATCTTTCTTGGGGGCCCCAGGGACAATATATGGTCTGGTATAAGGACTAACTGCTTGGTAAATAATCATTTACATCACAGCAGCAACTCTATAGAATATTCAGCATAATGGCCTCACAATTTCATTTATATTTTGCTAAAAGAAGGATGAAAGGGATTGAAATGTTTGTAAACTCTTGATGAGTTTGGCAGAGTTGGCAATGTAAAGCTCCTCTGAAACAAAAGAAGAGTATATTGTGCAGACAGTCACATGCCTAAGTAAGCGTGTGTTTCCTTTCTGTTTTGCCACATGCAGAGGATGGAAGAATAATCTGTTCCTTAAATGAGATGGGGGGTGGGAATCAAATAAAAGAGAAGGCATGAATGCAGTGAGAGGAATGTCAAGAGTTAATCTCTGGTATAATTCACTGGAGGCTAAATTCGAGTTGTCAGAGGAACAGTTCATGTAAGATTTATGTGCTTTTTCCCCTCTGTGAACTTTCAGGTAAATCTCAGCCAGGGACTGCTGCATTCCTTTTAAGACCCTAGCACAGCCCACTGATGCTTTTTCAAACTTTCTCATTATTCAATAGCACATTTTTCCACAGCACTTTGGTCTTGTTTATACATGCTTACTGCAGTATGAGACTGGCTTGAAGAAGAAAAAAAGTCCTACAGTAAAACACCTGTATTTTATTAAGACTCAGAAACAGTGTTCCACCTTTTCATTTTTACTGACATTGGATTAACCCTTTAGAAGTGTGTTTTTCTATGAATGTATAGCTGCAGTTGGTGTTTAATCTAAAAGAAAGAACAAAAGCAGAATGAGAGTTACATTTATTGTGGGGGCAGGCAGGAAAGGGGAGACAAGAGACTGGCTCTTCTCTTCATGGCTAACCTAATATGTTATTTGAAGAAGTGAGCAGTGACTCACAAAAGCTCATACCCTGCAACATGTTTTGTTAGTCATTAAGGTGCTACTGGACTCTTCCTCTTTTCTACTAATATGTTAGAACATTATTATTATCTGCAAAATGTATATCCCCGCCTTTGTGCTCAATCAGGGCCACCAAGGCACCTAACAATTAAAACAGAACATTAAAAGTAATAAACCCAATTAAAACCAAAACAAAACTACTTATGTAAAAATGCTAAGACAGCACTTAAGACATAAGGCAGGAAGGAGGGGACACTGAAGGAATGCCTGCCAAAAGAAAAATGTATTGGTAGAGCACAGAGAACATTCCTCAGGATAGAGTTCTATAATTTTGGTGCCACAACCAAGATGGCTCTCTAGGATTGGCACATGTTTAACCTCGGAAGGTGGGTGCACTTGAAGTAGGGCCTTGGAAGATGACTGTAGTGGTCAAGTAGGTTTGTATGGAAATAGGTGGTCTTTAAGGTATGATGGTCTCAAACCATGTAGGACTTTAAAGGTCAACACCAGCACCTTGAATTGGGCCCAGAAACAAATTGGGAGCCAGTGTTGAAGAGCCAGCATTAGAGACAGCTGGTCCCTGTGACCCATTCCTGTCAACATTCTGGCTGCAGCATTCTGTATCAACTGAAGTTTCTGATCACTTTTCAAGGGTAGGTTCACCTAGAGTTAGGGTTGCCACTCCCCCTGTGGAGGTGGGGTTCCCCCACCACCAGGCCCTACTCCCAGCTGCTGATCAGCTGGCCAGCAGGGGGAGGCCTTTCCAAGTGAAAGGAAAAGGCCTAGGCATTACACAGGAAGTGGCATCATCATGCCATTGACATCTGGGTGACACTCTGGTATTTGGGCAAAAACTCTATGGTAGAAGCTAATTTTGCCATAGAGCTTTTGCCCAAATACCACAGTGTCGCCTGGGCACTGCTAATATGATGATGTCATTTCCTGTACAATGCCAGCAATGAAGCCTAGGCCTTTCTCATTCTTCTCGTAAGTCCCCCCATGCTCAGCAAGTTGCCAGGAGGGACCTGGCAACCCTACCTAGAGTGGATTGCAGCAATCTAATCTGGATGTTACCAGGGCATGTACTATAGTGCCCAGGGAAGGCTGAAGATGGCTGAACAGTCAAAAGTGATAAAAGACACTCCTGGCTACGGCTGCTACCTACTTATCCAGGGGTAGGTCCAGGTCCAAGAGCCCCCTCAATCTATAGACCTGTTCTTTCAGAAGGAATATAACCCACATCTAGAATCAGAGACCTTAAATATGGCATTGGGATGACCCAGTATCGTTATACCTACAGGTGGAGATGAGGACTGATATTTTGCAGCTCTGCCACACTGCCAATCTATAGCAGAAAGAAGCAGAACATAGACCATTGTCTTGAGCAGTGTTTGCTGCAATCCAGATAAATATGAATATATTGTTCATTGTATCCCACATATGTGTCCTGGCTCAAAAGTGAAGTAAAGGAAAGAATGGGATAGTAAGCTAACAGGTGTAGAAAGAACCCTGTTGCAACTCAGGATGGGAGAATAAATTGCAAGGCCTCAGGCACTGCAGAGTCCAACTAGGTAAGGGGCACATCTTAGTATTTCATCTTGGATGTCAAAGTCCAAAATGAGTCCTGCGAGAAAGAAGACTAGAGTGTTAAAATAGATGACGAATCTTATTCTCACACTCCCACACACAAAGTGCAACTAGGACAACAGAAGAATCCAAATGGGAATATAGCAGAAAAGGGTGAGGTTTCTCTCTCTCTCTATTTCATCCTCTGTTCTTAGACCAAGGTCTTGAGCAATAAAACAAAAGAAATTAAATAAAACCCATGTCTAAAAACACCTCCCATTGACACTTCTCTGCAGTCTCTAGAAATTGAGCAACAAAGTCCAGGCACAGGCTTCTATAGAGCTAAGACCAAATTTATAACAAAGGGCTGGCGATGAGGTGAGACTTTCAGATCTCTCCATCAGATGTGGTCAAACCACACGTATCTGCATACCTTATAGAAAGATCATAGAGGGTCTACGTCATCTGAACAAATCAAAGTACAGTGTCTGTGCAGATTTTCTCAATATCATATTATGATTCGTTTTCTGGTGAAATCAGGGTCTTCTCCAGTGAATGCTCCCTTCTCATTTGGTGGCCAAAGTATTCGAGCTTCAGCTTCATTACCAAACTGAATGCAAGAGAAATTGCTCACTACTGCTTGGCAGGAATGGCTGGGGAAAGAAGTGCCTCTTCATACTGGTTGAGTCTGGGACTCAAGGAGACAGTACATGAACTACAGAAGGGAAAACTGCTCACTACTATTTCCTTCATGGTATAATGACTGCTGAAGATTGGAAACTTTAAAAGTAGTCAAAATAGTCACAGTGAGTCTATTTCATTAGTTTTATTCAGTTGTATTCAAATTATAGGGTACTTTCAGCCTCAAGAGTTTTTTGGCAGTTGTTCTTCTCTCCACCTTCCCAGCATAACAATTGTTGTCTGACTAATTATGGTCTCTGTGATATTCAGGAAATAAGTTATCACCTATTACAAGTTTCTAGGCAATATTATTCTATTCCTATGTGCAGGGAAATTTATCATGGCATTATAAACTCGATAATTTATATTAACTTGCACAGAGCTTAGTATTAAGAATGGCACTGGAAAACTTGCCTAGAAAATTTTTACAGATAAGTACTGGGAGTGTGAAGCAATCCTGTATCATGCTGAACCTGTCTGAAAGAGAGTTTCAATAAACAAACAAAGCCCATGGAGCTCTGAAATGCTTTGTAAAGTTTAACACATCTGCCCTCTCTTGAACAATAAGGTTCACCTGACCTCCAATGTATTTGCTGATAACACAGTAAAGTAAGTAAGTTTGCCACAACAAAGTATATCACTGTGGAGTGGACAAAATTTTCCTGCTTTATTACAGTTCATAAATACGTGTGGTCTGTCAATTCTGACTGTTCTCATCTTGTTTGAAAAGCCAAAGGTTTTCATTTGAACCAGTTTTCTTCATCTTTTACTATTTCAGTGCCAGTAATACTTATGGAGAAAAATGCAGAAAATATTAAAGCAGGGGCTGTCAGAAAGAGGCAACATGTCATAATTTATTTATTTAATGACTGTAATCATGGGAAAGGTGGGGTGTGAGGAAACCAAACCATGAGATACGATACCTGAAACAACCTAAGGACAGACTGATTGTGCCAAAATCATGCTATTCTTGTGGACAGAAAAACAGATTACTTGAGATATAGGCCATAAATACGGAAGTGGTAAAACAGCAGTCCAACATCAGAATGAATAGAAGACACAATATAGGAATAAATAAAGATGATTTGGTTGTCTTTTCCTAAACAAATAGCAAAGGAAAGGGAGAGAACTTGCTTCTAGAAATGCTATGGGTTGAAATAGTGGGCCCAAAAGGAAGCTTAACAATGGGAGTTTGTTATCCCCCACCAAATCAAAAGATAGAGGAGGATTATAAAATGATGAATGAATTAAAGATAGCGGCTAGGCGAAATAAGTGTGTTGTAATAGGTGATTTTAAGTACCCACACATTGATTGGGTCAATATGTGTTAAAGTTGGAAAAAGAGATTGAGTTTCTAGACACTCTTAGGCCGATTTCGCACTAATACTTTGCTTTCCTTTCCTCCCGGGTCTAATTGGCCCAATTGTATGAGTGTGTTTCCACATTACGAAAATCTGACCTGGGTTGCATCCCAGGTGTTCATTTCCGCATGTGCCTTGCCCCGAATCTGGTCCCCCCTCCCCTGTCTTCTCCCTCCTTTTTTTTCAATGGAGGCAGGGTTGCGTTGTAACGCACCTGCCCAACAGAATACTGGTACGCGTCGGTGTGTTATGACGCATCCACTGAAACTGCCGTTTGCATGCGTGGCAGTGTAGTGACGTCACTATACAACCAACCCGCAATTGGCTCCGTAGAATTTTGAAATTAAATCCCTGGGAAACGAGACAGGGAGGTGGAGAAGAGATCAGAGAAGCGATCATTGTGACCATGCCTCAATGCCATACTCTCCCCTTTACTTGTCAGGAGTTTTAACTGCACTTTCAAATGCGGCACTGGTCTGCATGAAGGTATACTGCATCCCACAGCTGCATCAGTTGCAGTAAAATATTCCTCTCATGCTCCTGAAAACACAATAAAAACAAAACAAAACAATGAACACACTTGCCAAGGAGGGGTGTGTGTGCAAAAGGACATTTAAATACCAGCTAATGATGGGTCATTTTTGTGTTACAACGCAACATGAGGAAAAAAAATACAAGCACGGGGGGGAGGGAGTAGAGGGGCGTTAAAGAGGTGGAGAGAGGACAGTCGTGATTGAAGAGTTCCCCACTAGAATGCCCCGACTCCAACCCCGTAGTAAAAAAAAGATCCTGAAAACAGCAGAGATGGAAAATCTGGGGGGAAATGCCATTAGATTCCGGTCAATTGCCAATCCGGACCAAAATGTGGGGAACTGATCAATTTCTGCGGATATTATCGGGGGATGATGCTGGGGCAAGTGATTGTGCGGAATCGGTCTTAATAACTGTGCTATGGAACAGATGGTCACAGAACCTACTAGGGGAGAGGTGATCCTGTATTTGGTCCTAAGTAACGCCCAAGACCTGGTGAGAGATGTAAAAGTGATTGCATCACTTGGGAACAGTGACCATAATGTTATTGAGTTTAACATTTGTGTAAATAGAGAGTTGCCCAAAAAGACTGACACAACCACTTTTAATTTTAAAAGGGGTAACTTCTCTGATATGAGGGGACATGTGAGGAAGAAACTGAAAGGAAAAATAGAAAGGGTCAAAACCATTGGGGAAGTTTGGAGACTATTTAAAACTACAATCCTAGAAGCTCAGAAAAAATATATACTGCAGGTTAGGAAAGGTACAAATAGGTATAGAAAAAAGCCTTCATGGTTAACAAACAAAGTAATGGAAGCTGTAAAAGATGAGATGGATTCCTTTAAGCAGTGGAAAGCTAGTCTCAGTGAGGTTGATAAAAGGGAACATAGGCTGTGGCAAATAAAATGCAAGTCTGTGATCAGGCAGGAAAATAGGGAATATGAGGAACATATAGCAAAAAACATAAAGACCAACAATAAAACTTTCTTCAAATGCATTAGAAGCAGGAGACCAGCCAGGGAGGCAGTGGGGCCCTTGGATGACCAAAGGGTAAAAGGAGTACTGAAGGATTGTTAGCCTGATTGCGCATTATTATGAATAATAACGAGGGGAATATGATTGATTATTAATAAGCAATCGGCTGCGAGAGCGAACACCTGTGTATACAGAGGTCAGCCCCGCCGGGAGGTGTTGGTAACAGACCAGGAGACTTTTGTAGTTGAAAAATAAAGTCTTTTACTGAAGTTCTGCACACGCAAACAATTACACAAGCTCACACACAATTATTCAAGGCCTAAGAAATACAGAGAGAGGCAAAGCACATTTGCATTAGCAGGTAACTTGTTGGTGGGCAATACTTACTGGTCCCTTTGTGCAGAGTGTTCCTCAGGAAAAATGGAGGGGAAGGAAACTAAGAAAAATGGGGAACCATATGGCCTGGCCAGCAGGTAGCACATGGAAACTCAGACTGCAGACCTAGAGTTTAAAGATGGAGGCAAGGGTTGGGGATAGCAAGCTGGACATAAGAGGGTCAAAGGTTCGATAGGGGTTGAAGAGCAGAGAGAGGGCCGGTGGTCTGGCATCCCCTTATAAGCAGGAGGGTGGGGGCTGGTTACCTCCCTGATTCCCGCCTCCTGGTAGTCCGTCCCTGAAAGCACCCTATTGGTTGGAAGATGTAGGGGAGGTGTGTGGAGGTGTGCCTGAGGGATGGTCAATACTGAGAGCTAGAAACTTACTCATGTCTGACACCAGGTAACAGCCAGGATGAGTCATCCGGCCACTTCTATTGTGTTCTTGATGGCATTAGCCCGGCTGTTGATGGCTCTCAATCAGTAACTAGGCAACGACGAATAGACTCTGCCAGGGCTACGTGTGGTCTTGCAGGTGAAGGTGGGGGAGGGAAAGAGGCTGCCTGCTGTAGAAGGAACTCTCAATGGCGTTTTTGGAGTCCCTAGTTCATGTATTTTATCAAGGCATGTTACTGTGCTTTGGTGTATACTGGTTCTGTTTCATATTTCCTTCATGAAGAACAGGCTGGTAGCCTCTGCTGGGCACTGGAGCTGCTGGAAAGGTCAGGAGAAGTGTCTCTTGCCTGGGTGCAGTCTCTGCTGGCATCTGGGAGGGTTACCATGTGGTTCAGTTCCCCATACACGCACTGGCACAGTTTATTATTTTATTACAGTCCAAGAAGAGGCTCAAAAGCCTTGCAGGGCAACAGGATGACAGGGAAATGGCTGAGAAGCTGAATGCATTTTTTGCCTCTGTCTTCACTGTGGAAGATGACAAGTGCTTGCCCACTCCAGAACTGCTGATTTCGGGAGGGGTGTTGAAAGACCTAAGTCAGATTGAGGTTACAAGAGAGGAGGTCCTACGACTGATAGACAACTTAAAAACTATAAATCACCAGACCCGGATGACATACATCCGAGAGTTCTGAAAGACCTCAAATGTGAACTTGTGAATCTCCTGACAAAAATATGTAATCTTTCATTAAAATCTGCCTCCATTCCTGAGGACTGGAAGGTAGCTATTGTCACTCCCATCTTTAAAAAGGGCTCCAGAGGAGATCCAGGAAATTACAGGCCAATCAGTCTGACATCAATACCGGGTAAGTTGGTGGAAACTGTTATTAAGGAAAGAATTAGTAGGCACATTGATGAACAAAAACTATTGAGGCAGACTCAGCATGGGTTCTGTAAGGGAAGATCTTCTCTCACTAACCTGTTAGTGTTTTTTGAGGGAATGAACAAACATGTGAACAAGTGGGATCCAATAGATGTTGTTTACCTTGACTTCCAGAAAGCTTTTGATAAAGTTCCTCATCAAAGGCTCCTAAGTAAGCTCAATAGTCACAGGATAAAAGGACAAGTCCTCTTGTGGATCAAAAACTGGCTAATTAATAGGAAACAGAGAGTGGAGGGTGGTAAGCAGTGGGGTACCACAGGGATCAGTACTTGGTCCGATGCTTTTTAACTTGTTTATTAATGATTTGGAGTTGGGAGTAAGCAGTGAAGTGGCTAAATTTGCAGCTGACACGAAGTTGTTCAGGGTGGTGAAAATCAGAGAGGATTGTGAGGCACTCCAAAGGGATCTGTCGAGGATGGGTGAGTGGGCATCAACATGGCAAATGGGGTTCAATGTGGCCAAGTGCAAAGTGATGCACATTGGAGCCAAAAATCCTAAATTTAAATACACATTGATGGGATCCGAACTGGCAGAGACTGACCAAGAGAGAGATCTTGGAGTCATAGCAGGTAACTCAATGAAAATGTCGGGATAGTGTGCAACTGCAATAAAAAACTGCAACGCTATGCTGGGGATTATTAGGAAGGGAACTGAAAACAAATCAGCCAGTATCATAATGCCCCTGTATAAATCATTGGTGCGACCTCATTTGGAGTACTGTGTACAGTTCAAAAAGGATATTATAGCACTGGAAAAAGTGCAGAAAAGGGCAACTAGAATGATAAAAGGGCTGGAACACTTTCCCTATGAAGAAAGGTAAAAACGCTTAGGCTCTTTAGCTTGGAGAAACGATGGCTGAGGGGGTGACATGATCAAGGTTTATAAGATTATGCATGGGATAGAGCAGGTAGAGAAAGAAATACTTTTCTCCCTTTCTCACAATACAAGAACTCATGGGCACTCAATGAAGTTGCTGAGTGATTGGGTTAGAATGGATAAAAGGAAGTACTTCTCACCCAAAGAGTGATTAACACATGGAATTCACTGCCACAGGAGGTGGTGGCGGCTAAAAGCATGGACGGCTTCAAGAGGGAATTAGATAAGCATATGGAGCAGAAGTCCATCAGTGGCTATTAGCCACAAGGTATAGATAGGAACTCTCAGACTGGGGCAAGGGATGCACTGTATTCTTGGTGCTTGGGAGGGGCAACAGTGAGAGGGCTTCTAGTGCCCTGGCCCCACTCGTGGGCTTCCTTATGGCACCTGGTATTTTTGGCCACTGTGTGACAGAGCGTTGGACTAGATGGGCCATTGGCCTGATCCAACATTGGCTTCTCTTATGTTCTTATGTTCTTAACTAGGAATATATTAGTTCCCCAAAGATGTTTTTCCAGAGAAATTAAAAGGCAAAACATAAAAATAATGAACCACACTATGCAGTCCCAAAACTGTCAGTCAGTACAAGAAAAAGGACTAACAGGTGAGTGCCTTGAAGGACAGATCCATACTCTTGCTTCCTGGATGAGATTCCTGGAATCTGCTTTTTACTGATTTCTGGAATCAATAAAAAATTGATGCCTTGTTTACTTGTTGTGCCTGGTACAAGAATTAATCTGGCCAGCATGGCCAGTTACGTTTTGGGCTTGTTTCCTAAACGGCAGCTCACCATGCGAAATGTTAAACTTGAGGTGACTTCCAAAAGCAGATTTTGATATGGCATAATGGGAGAGGGGAGGGTGCCCATTAAACCATTAAAAATCCTGCTGTGCACACCTAAGTACCCTTGGATATGCCTAAAATAGCTCTTTAGATTTAAGTTACTGTAATTTATTTTGTTAGTGCATTTTTATTTAAAATATTTTATGCCACCTTTTCACCCAGTTCATGCTCTGCAAGGCGATGAATAATTAAAATGTTAAATCAAGTTTTAAAATGAATTTATAAAAACAATTAAACAAAACACAAACAAAAATTTTATGTATTGTGCGATTTTAAGTGTTGTACAACAAAATAAAATTTTAAAACTGCTTCAAAGTGTAATCTTAAAATACAGAACTCAACAATGGTATACAGATGTTAACCATATAGTTCAGAGAGAAGTTTTAGCTCTTGGGACAAGAGTGTCATCTTTTCAACTCAATACACACCTATTTCAGAAAACTGAAATCACATTACTCAAAACATGTAAACAACCTTCTAAAGTACCTCAGTGTCACTGTGTATAAATCTGACTTACGTTTACAGAATTTAACTACTCCTCAAAAGCTGTAATTTGCATCTGCTTGTAAACTGTGGTTGGGAGCTATTACATATCAGACTTCCAGAATGTGTGCAAATTAAGGAAATCACAGGGCATTACCACTAATTTACATACAAAAGTAAACATCCCTGCTCATGAAGTTCCCTGAGCCTTGTTATTATATGGAATAAACTGCGATGATTCACTTGTTATTTACACAGCCACCCAGGCAGGGTATTTTCTTTCTACTATCACCCAGTTGGACACTGCAGCAAAGGGGTATAAAAGGCAGTGACTCAAATATGTTCCAAAGCGGATCCATAATCACTCTTCCTAGGTGGCCTCACTACTTGGCTTATGAGTAAACAGTAATGTTGGGTTTGCCATTTCTGATGTCTTGGTTGTTGATCTATGTGGCACTTATTTTACAATAGCCTTCCAAAAATGGAATAATTAAGGCACTCCCCCCCACACCCCCAAGATTGTTCACCATTTCTATTGACATAACTTCAGTTGCATACACCTTTTTTCTGCTCCTCACAGAATATAGCTGTTGGGGACAAAAGTCTGTTGGATTTATATATACCAACCAAATTTGTTGCAGTTTGCTAGATGAAGGAAGGAACATCTCAGAAAAAGACAATAACAGAATTTAGCTTCTGCTAAAGAAATTTCGCATAAAATTCATGTGAAATGCTGGCCTGGATGAATCACAAGCTGGAGTTAAGATTGCTGGGGGAAAGATCAATAACCTCAGATATGCAGATGATACCACTCTGATAGCAGAAAGTGAAGAGGACCTCAAGAGCCTCTTGCTCAGAGTAAAAGAGGAGAGTGCAAAAGTGGGCTTGAAGCTCAACATCAAAAAAACTAAGATCATGGCATCCGGCCCCATCACTCCTTGGCAAATAGAAGGGGAAGTCGTAGAAGTAGTGACAGACTTCACGTTCCTGGGATCCCAGATCACTGCAGATGGTGACTGCAGCCATGAAATTAAAAGACACCTGCTCCTTGGGAGGAAAGCAGAGACATCACCCTGCCAACAAAAGTCCACATGGTCAAAGCAATGGTATTTCCCGTAGTAATGCATGGCTGCATAGTTCTTTTGAACTATGGTGCTGGAGAAGACTCTTGAGAGTCCCTTGGACTGCAAGGAGATCAAATCAGTCAATCCTAAAAGAAATCAACCCTGACCGTTCCCTGGAAGGCCAGATCCTGAAGTTGAAGCTCAAATACTTTGGCCACCAAATGAGAAGGGAGCACTCACTGGAGAAGACCCTGATGCTGGGAAAGATTGAAGGTCAAAGAAGAAGGGGATGGCAAAGGATGAGATGGTTAGACAGTGTCATCGATGCAACAAACATGAAATTGAGCAAACTTCAGAGGACAGCGGAAGACAGGAGGGCCTGGCGTGATCTGGTCCATGGGGTCGTGAAGAGTCGGACTCGACTATGCGACTGAACAACAACAAAGAAATTGGAATGTACAATGAATAAGATTTCTGGGTACAGTGGCACATTAAAAAAACTAGTTTCAAAATAATAGAAAAATTTCTGTGATAATGACTAGAAAGAGGGATCAGTTTCTCAGAAGCTTGTTCCTCTTTCACAAGGGTCAAATTTTTGTACCAGATTAGTGGATGAACCTGCTCTTCATTCAAAGCTCAGCAGCCTCATTATATATATAGAAAAAGAGAGAGAGAGAAGAAGCTTATCTGGATGCACAGAAAGTTGCTGCTTTGAGCCCCTCACCCCTTTCCTATTGTAGGCTGTTGCTTGGGGGGAAATAAGAAAATAAAATCACTGTTGTGCCGACGGCATGTCATTTCCAGAGTAAACCCAGAAGTAATGTCATGGCGCTCTAAGATTTCGCAGGAACTTTATGGCATGCAGTCACATCTGTGTTTGCCCCAGAAACAACACCCTGCTGGCTGGCACCCTCTGTATGGAGGTTAGCAACAACTGCAACAGAACACTGCTCATGCTCTCATGCCTACTGGGTATAGCTAGGTAAAAGTTAAAGTAAATGATGCTAGTAAATTAGGAGGTAAGGATTAATCATCTGTAATTTAGACACGGCTGCGGTGGCTCAAGTGGTTAAGACGCTGAACTGCAGGCTGTGGAAGGTCAGTAGTTCAGCAGTTCAAGACCCGGGTGCCGCATGATGGGGTGAGCTCCTGTCTCTAGTTCCAGCTCCTGCCAACCTAGCAGTTCGAAAGCAAGAAATTGCAAGTAGATAAATAGGGACCACTTCGGTGGGAAGGTAACAGCGTTCCGTGCGCCTCGGTGTTTAGTCATGCCGGCCACATGACCACGGAAATGTCTTCGGACAGCGCTGGCTCTTCGGCTTTGAAACGGAGATGAGCACCGCAACCCTAGAGTCGGATTCGACTGGCTTTCGAGCAAGGGAACCTTTACCTTTACTTTAAAATAAGATAAAATGAAGCTAAAAAACTGTTAGGCTGCAGCATAAAAATACCCACTGATTACTATTGTGACATGGAGCATTTAGCTCATGAAGTGGAGGCCATTTACTTCGATTGACTGCCATGCCAAGGACCACAATGCCTTATTATAGTTTATCCAGCTGGATCTAGACCAGAAAAGGAGTTTCATTGGATGTTTGAAGGATCCTTTTGCCAGAGTTGCTAGACCAAAGACTCAAACTTGTCATTTTCCCACAAACCTACTTGTTTCCTCATGTGTTCCCCAAGGTGAACTACCATGAGTGGAGTGGGCCATTCAAAGACCACTAGTCTCAGACCCAGACAGTAGCAATGGGCACAAGCTTCCACACAGCCAGCTAGGTCTAAACGAGGGATGGCCAAACTGCAGCTCGGGAGCTACATGCGGCTCTTTCACACAGTCTAACTTAATGTTAATTAAAAGTAAATTTGCATATTTTCCAATAAAAATGTGTGTATAATATTTGTGCATGTCTTGTGGCTCTCAGACATATGACGTTTATTCTATGTGGCTGCAATGTTAAGCAAGTTTGGCCACCCCTGGTCTAAACCAAGCATCCCTGGGGAGATGGGGTTGCTCAGCTTGACATGGGTGCTGTTGACAGGTACAAGTTTGCTCTTTGCCTCCACCCTTGCCCTCGTTATTTAGGTCTCAGCCAAGTGACCCTTGCAAGCCTTCCAGAATAGGGGACTATTGGGAACCTTCTTAGTAAGATAAAGGGCCAATCTGTTCACAGATATCCATTGGACCTCTGTCATTGTTCTGGGAAAAGTTCATGTGGGCATGAGAGCCAGTGTGGTGTAGTCATAAAAGTGTCAGACTAATATCTGGAAGACCTAGGATCAGATCCTCACTCATGTCATGGAAACTCACTTGGTGACCTTGGGCTAGGCAAGCACTCTCCTCTTAACCTACATCACAGGGTGATTGTGAAGATAAAATGGAGGAGGAGGGAACGATTTAAGCTGTTTTGGGTCCTCATTGGGGAGAAAGTTGGGATATGAATGAATGAAATACTAATAACAATAGCAACATAAATTGTGGTTCGCTGATTACTGGCATTGTGAGTGCTCTAACATATTGGAGCCTCAGGGATCAGGACTAACTGTATGTGAGAAAGACCCTAAACTTTACTATCCATGACTGACAGCAGAAGGATG
The DNA here is from genome assembly GCA_029375565.1 of Gekko gecko. Lineage (NCBI taxonomy): Eukaryota > Metazoa > Chordata > Lepidosauria > Squamata > Gekkonidae > Gekko > Gekko gecko. The sequence goes on along the minus strand of JAPDNY010000003.1, from coordinate 161,064,702 downwards.
GAGACAAAGGACAACTTTCAACTTGAATACTGGCCAGGTTCATCCTTCTCAGCATCCTCACTGACTCAGAATTCCTAGTCAGAGTAGGCTGCCTAAAGTCCTCTGAAAAACAGGGAATTAGAGGTGGTGCTCACATTTTCTTTTCTGGGTTTTGTAACCCAGGGTTCTGCTGCTCTTGCTTTGCCCAGAAATTTGTGCATTCCAGGAATCTTTAAACAGTCAGAGTATCAGCAGTCTGATTGCAACTATAGATGAAAACCAATCCTGTGAAAATATTAAAAATATAAGGGCTCCTGCTTTGTTATGTGAAATGAAAGTGCTTTGCCATACCAATCATCTCTACCAAAATCTTTCTAAAAATGATACCAGGAGGCTTAATACAGCATCTACCTCTAAGGAAAAACATGGTCAGACACTTCAGGAGTCTTGATCTTCTTGCATTTTTGTCAAATGTAAATTTGTAGCTAAACTCTCCTGGACTGTGTAATAAGCAGTGCTCTCCTGGTCTGCATAAAGGTGATACAGGAAGCAGTCCTCAGAAAATGATTTTGTCCATATAAAATCAAATATTAAGTAATCTGAAAAAACAGGGATGTGTTCCTTCTATTCCATCCTCCAGTGCTAAGATATTAGCAGATTCAAACAGAATAAAATGAAACAGAAAAGAATAGGCTACATGGACTTAGGGGTCCTTTGTGAGAGGAAATGCAGCTGTGTGACTTTCTCTTGGCTTCCTTCCTGCTTCGAAAGTCTTGTTTACTGCTTGAGATCTCAAACACACACACGCACACACACATACACAGTAAAAGCTAGCAGTTTTCCAGGAAAAAATACTTGATGCAATAAGCAAAGGCAGTAAATCTTACAAAGATTCAAGGCTACAAAACACTCCTCCAGCTATTCCTTCCAGGCTCCCTATTCACGTCATATCTCCCCTGCTTTGCTGAAAACATATGTCTAGCAGATCCTGCTCTCTCCTAAGGGGACGGCAAGCATGTGAATCTTATTTTGTACAGTTAACTCTGGAATTCCTGGAAGAAAGACTAACTCCATCAAGGAAACCAAGTAACTTCTCAACACTGTGTATTTTTTTAAAAAAATTATAGCCTGCTTTTCTTCCTTTTAGGGATCCACATCATTCTCCCCTCCTCTGCTTTAGCCTCATGACAACAAAGCTGTGGGCTAGTGGACTGGGAGATTATAATGGGACCAGGATCACCCAGTGAGCTGCCATGGCAGAATGAAGATTCAAACCTGATTGCTCAACATAGTAACCACTAGACCACAACAAACTGTGTGTAATTTATTCAAGACCTCTACTGGGTCCTCATACTTAATTATTTTGCTCAAAATATAACTTATTGGAAAACAATTTTGCAGAGTGTTAAGAATCTACATAGATAAGTAAAATGATTCAGATCTGAAAGCAATGGCGAGACATAATCCACACTTGTCATAGCATGAATATGCCATACTGTTTTGAAGGTTCTTTAGACTTTTACTTTGTCCTACTTATTTAGATCTAGCTGCCTAACACAATATGCTGACCACAGAGGAAGAATGTAAAATGTCCAATGGATTTAATCAAAGGTAGGCTTTGAAGAATAAACAGAAATAATGGAAAAAACTGGTCTTCATAGAACATCATAGTCAAGTCAGAAGTGATATATTCTCTCTGTCTGTATATTCCTTAGATACAAACACAATGAATAAAGCAGGACTGTCTCTATTTTAAAATTAGCACAGAATGCATGCTTTATGCACCACTTAATAGCAGTCGTTGCTGGGAGGTGAAACTTGTGCATGTTTATAGAACACTTGGACAGAAGCCACTATAGAAATACAGAGCGCTAAAGGGGCCCAACTGTCCCATGGTGGGATTGACAGAAGGGTACAGATAAATGGATTAGGGGACATAAAGTGGGACTCAGTTGTAGAAGCAAAGACCATTAGACAGCAGTTACTAATGAGTTTCCCCATGGTTTCAGTTTGAAAAGTTACTCTTTCTGTCCCTCTTTAAAACAAACAATAGTAAAACATTATAGTTGATGGAGAACAGTTGCATTCCATTTTAAAACTGGTTGCATTTTCACAGCAGCATAGTGATCCAGCAGCATGCATCTGGTAGAGGGTTTAGGGATCCTTGCAATGATATATAAAAGACAAAATAATATGTTCTACCTGAAAGTGTATAAAACCTCACATTTGCCTTTAATCTTTTTTTTTGGTTTTGCTGCCATAATCAGACTTCAGTTCCAGATGTTTCCCTTCAGGCTGGTTTGGAGCATGACAGGGTTGCTATTTTCACAGAATAAATAGTCTGGGTTACATACAGTTACAGTCCACACACTCCAAAATGCCCATTCTTGGAGATCACGAATGCTTCATTTCTCACTGGATGGTTAACATATGGGCTGCCAGCCTTCTAAGTATGTTAGCAGGGGGTTGACTGTTTGTAGCATTTTCCATATACTGCATACCTTCCAATGTACAGCAGAAACTGAGTTTCTGGGGGTTCAGCTCCAATTAATTCTCAATTACAATTTACACAGATTACCCTTTCTGAGAAATTTCTCTCAGTGTTTAGTTAAGAAAATTCCAGGAGTCTTTTTAACACTTCCAATAGTGAACCTATTTCTGAGAAGCTCATTAGACTTTCTGGGTCTCCACATTTTATAAAATCCCAACCTGTCAACTTGGTAAGAGTAAAAAGAATTTCACATTATTGATCCACCATCAAAGCAGAGAGCCACTTCAAGCCTTGGTAAAAGTCCGTGGGAATCAATGGCTGAATTGTTTGTGCTTATCAGCTGCCACATCATAGATTCTAAGGGCAGGGCAAAACTCTGAGACAATCATATGGCAAGCCACAGTGCAAGTAGTATACCTATTTTGTTTCATTTTTGTTTTGAATACTATAAACACTTTTGTAATCTGAGATTTTGCAGAACAATTATCTTTACAACTAGACTTAAACCAGACTGCTGGAACTCTTGCCACATGCTCCCAGCTTGTCTCCTGATCCAACCCAGGGTCCACACCTATAAAAATCTTAGTACAGCTGTGATCTGGTTCTTGCCAGAGACCAGAATGCTTTATTATCGGCCTCTGATGGCAACAGCAAACAAATTCCATGATTATCCTGATAGCATGAGAAGTGAGAAATGGGCTGATGGCTGTGTGCCCGCTAGGGCCTTGTCTGCCAGCACTCCAGTGGCTGGAGGGAGAAAGTTTTTTTTACATTACCATTGCCAGCAGCGTGACATCACTTCCAGGAAAACCTGGAAGTGATGTTAGAGTTCTCTAGGAATTGCTGAAAACTCTGTGGCATTAACCCCTCCCCATAGTTTCCTGCTGGTTGAGGGTAAAACATCCCAACATTACAAAGTATAACGGAAATTAAAAATGGAAATTAGCGTTTCTCTTCAACAAAATATCTTTATTCACTGGCTATAGCTGAATTCTGCACAAATTCACTACAATAGATTAGGGTATACTATTATTTTTTTCATTTTGCTCCAGTTTATGACTACTAAGTTTGTTTATTAAAACATTTATATCCTGCCTTTTCTCTTGGTTCAAGGCAGCTTCCAATAACATCCACTGTTAAGACCAAAGGTAAAATAGCAAGCTCTAAATCCCTCTAGGGTTGCCAGGTCCCCCCCGGGGTGTGTGTGGAAACCCCACTTGATGGATCCATTACCCACTAGCCCAGATTGGGCTGCCGGGGGGAACCCCACCCCCAAAGTGCTGGGATCGTGGAGATGTGCCCGGCGTGATGACATCACTTCCGGGTGACGTCATTGCAGCACACACGCAAAAGGACTCCCAGACAGGCCACAGGACTCTCCTGCTATTACATAGGTAGGACTTGGCAACCCTAAATCCCTCTGACCTCCCCTCTTAAAAGACACATGTCATTTAAACCCCCTCCAAAGCCCTAGCAAATAGGCAGGCCCTATAGACCTCCTGAAGAACTCCAAGGAGGCATCCCTCAGCTCTTCAGGGAATCCATTCCACAGAGCTGCAGCCATGATGGTAAAGGCTCTTGTCAATGCCAGACAGCCCATCCTAAGTAGTGGGATAGCCAACAGAAGGCTGCCTGATTACTGTAGTTGGTACACAGGAATATATGGAAGGAGAAAGTCCTTCAAATATGTGGGTTCCAGGTCCTGAAAGACTTTAAAAGGCATAACCAGGAAAGAGATTAGCAGCCAATGTAGCTACGTTCCTGGTGTCTTGCCCCTGGTAACAGTCAGGCTACCACATTCTGGACCAGTTGTAGTTTCTGGGTTGTCTTCAAGGGCAGCCTCATGTAGAGTGCCTTGCAGTAATCCAACTGTGAGGTTACAGAAGCATGGATCAGTGAGGCCAGATCAGCTGAGTCTAGGTAATGAGAAAGTTGGTGAATCAGATGTAGCTGACAGAAGCAGGCCCGGACCACCCATAGACAATTTTAGGCCATTGTCTAGAGAGAGCCTGTATGGGGGATGCCACTCTGCCCTGCCTGGCCCCTCTCCACCCTGCCAGCCCCTCCCTCACCTCACCAAAAGCCTGCACATGTGCTGCCTGCTCCGCTCGCTCGGCTGCCTGTGTGCCTATGTGCTCCTCCTCCTCCTTGGTCACTGAAGCCACCGAGCACATGCTGCACATGCACCACATGCAGTTGCCACCTGCCAGCCATCTCAGCCAACCACTGTGCCTCCTGCCCGCTCCCAGGCCCAGGAGGGCCAACTTGGAAGGAACTTGGAACCTGCACCCCTGGCTCCGGATGCTGAAAAGGTTGGTCATCGTTATCGGGTGCAACTTGCAAGTTGAGAGAAGAGAGACATGAAGTTGAGTCGGGAGGGAGCCCAGAGGGGTGCTGCTGCCAGCTCAAAGGGCAGCAGGCAGCAGGGGGAACTTGGCAGGAAGGAGGTATGTAGGTGTCCCCCCCAGGCCCTCACCTGGAAGCTGCGGGCTCCCACTGGCCTGCCTGGCGCATGCCCCCATGCAAAAATATAAGGAAAGCCTCCCCCCTCCCCCGATTATTTAAAGGCAGGCATGGTCAACTCTGGGCTAAGCTCTTCCTTTCTAGTTGCTAGGAAGCTACGCAGTAAGGAAAGGGTTAAAGAGAGTCCCTTTCTCGCCTTGCCTTGCCTCGCCTCCCCAGTCAAACTTTCCTGGGGGCGATCAAAAGGTTCCAGGGTGGGGGAAGCTGAGAAACAGAGTTCAGTGTCAGCTAGCTACCATGGCATAGAATGTTGGGTGTGGGGGGGATCCTGCCATTTTGTTTTTCTTTCTCCCCTGCTTTCTCCCCTGCTGTCTCTGCTTTGCTCACTTATTGGCCCGGGCCTTGAGACGCTGATCTGTCTGCATTAATCTGCTTTCACTTTCCCGTGCATCTTGCTTGGGAATATGTAGCCGTTAGAGAGCCAGTGCATTTTGAGACTTCTTTATTGGCCCCTAGGTATCAGGGGGTCTGGCTTGAAGGGGGTATTTCTTCTAGTGTTCTGTTTGCAATCGCCATTACTGACACAAGAGTCTTAGAATGCCTATTCATTCCTCAATAAACTGGCCTACCTACAGGACTGTTGTTGAGTGTCTTGATTGGGACTTCTGACAAAGTGTCAGTAATCCCCACAGTCCCTCTACCTGCCTCTCCACCACGATGAGCAGTGAAGATCTTCTGGTGCCTGCTACTAAGGATGAGACAGTACCTACTACTACCCCACCCCTGACAACCATGTCGGTCACCACCGCTCCACTTATGTCTATGGGCAAGGGAGCTGAGAGGGGGGCAATCCTGAAGTTCAGAGGAACCTATGTTCAGCCCCGGCAATGGGGCCGCTTCAGGGCAGAGACCCAAGAGACCTGGACTATGACTCCTGGACAGGGGCCAACCAAGAGGTATGAATACTGCCCCTCACAACCAACTCCTCGGAGACAGATCATGAAAGATGGGTCCTGGGAGGAGAGGTTTGCCCACATGGAAGCACTCCAAATGAGGACGTTTCATACCATGGAGGAATCATTGATGAATCTTCCGCAGCTTGTGACCCAAGTGGTGGAAGGGGAGCTCTGCCACCTCTCCTCCCGCTGGGCCACCAGCTCCCCTCCCACAACCTGGGGGGCTGTGGTCGCCAGCCCCAGGACTTGCGGCTCTGCAACAGGGTCATCAACCCCAGGAGCTGTTAGAGGCAATGTTCTATGGTACTCCAGAGCGACTGGCCTATTTTGTAGTCCAGGTGGAAAAATTTGTGCAGTACTGGGGCCACCTGTTCCCGGAAGACAAACAAAGGGTGGCCTTCATCACCACTAAGAGAGATGGTGCGGCCTACTGGTACATTAGCCTGCATAATGCAATGTGCTCAGAGTTGCAGGATGTGGATGCCTTCATGTCGGCTTTGCGAGTGCAATATGAAGACCCGATGGAATCTCTGAAGGCGTGAAAACACCTGCGAGTGCTGAAGCAAGGAAAGCGCTCAGTGCGCAAGTACTCAGAAGAGTTTAAACTTGATGCAGCAAAGATCCAGGGGTGGCCAGACGGGGTGCTAGTGGAGCAGTACCGGCTGCGGCTGCACCTGGAGATTCAGGAGACCATCCTGCGCACTGTGCACCCAACCTCATTGCTGGCATGGATCCAAGAGGTCGCCAATGCAGAGAGCCGACTCCAGATGATCCAAATCGACAACACTGCCTCGGGACTCCGAAGTCTACCAAGGGTCCCAAAAGTGGAGCCTCCCCCGCCCAAGCCCAAAGAAGGAGTACAGGAGCAATGGATGAAGCAGGGGCTTTGCCTGAAATGTGGTGAGGCTGTGCACTTCGCTGCAGCTTGCACGAAAGGGGGGACCCCCCTGACTGGTGAAAAGAAACGTACCGACACCCCGGTGAGGAAGAGTACGGCTAAATCGAAGTTTCAACGAGCCTTAGAAGTTGGCCTCCCGGAAGGGGGTTCTGATTCAAGCAGCAAAGGAGAACCCGAGCTGGTGGGAAAAGGCCAGAACCTGTTGTAAGCGGTGCAGAGCAGCAGGTCCCGATCCCAACAGCACCACAGACGGTGAGCAACCACCCTTCCCCGTTCTTTGTGACCATGACTGTAATAAACCCCGAGGCGGGGACCCATGTGCGTGTAAGAGCCCTGATAGACTCAGGCTGCACCTGAGACTTAATCAGCCCAACATTGGTCACAGGACTAGGGGCATTAGTAGTCAAACTAACAGTCCCCATTGTGTTCACCCAGATGGATGGGTCCTCCATGATGAAGCCATGCAAGTTAGAGACTGTTCCTTTGCGAATGGGGGTGGGAGGCCACTGGGAAGATTGATCTTTCATCATAACCCCCACATCTTGGTTCCTGCTAGTACTGGGGAGCCCCTGGTTGCATGATCATAACCTGTATATCCTCTGGGATGAGGGAAGAGTGCAATTCATTGCTTCAAAGTGCCAAAGCCATACATGGGATGCTTCTTGGGGGGCAACTCCCTCGATGATACAGTGCCCTCCTGCCTAGCTGGACACCATCCCTCTGGAATATCGAGACTTAGCCCGGGTGTTTGGGGAGGAGGAGGCTGACGAGCTTCCTCCACACCGGAATTCTGGTTGTACGATAGAACTGATCCTGGGCCATAAACTCCCCAAGGGAAAGCTGTATGCCATGAGCCCGGGAGAAAAGGTGAAATTATGTAAATTCATTGACAAGAACTTGGCCCATGGTTTCATATGCCCTGCCGCCTCCCTGTTTGCTGCCCCCGTTCTGTTCAGGAAAAAGAAAGATGGGGGTCTAAGGTTGTGCATGGATTACAGGGGTTTGAATGCAGTGTCCGCCACCAACACTTACCCACTGCCCTTAATAAAAGATTTGCTAGCGGAGGCTGTGAAAGGGAAAAATTTCACCAAGTTGGATCTAAGAGACGCTTGTTATCGGGTGCACATAAGGGAGGGGAATGAATACAAGACAGCATTCAACACCCCTATGGGGTAGTTTGAGTACAAAGTGATGCCATTTGGACTTCAGGGGGTTCCTGGGGTATTCATGAACCTTATCAATGAAGTGTTGCACAAGCACCTGTTTCAGGGGGCCCTTGTTTTCTTGGATGATATCCTTTTATACTCCCCCAATATGAAATCATATGTCAAACTGGTAAGAGAGGTACTACAAACTTTGTATGACCACAAACTGTTTGCCAAGTTGTCTAAGTGTGAGTTCTACAAGTGTGAAGTAGACTTCTTGGGCTACCGGATTTCACCCTGGGGGTTGGAAATGGACTGTGCCAAGGTACAAGCAGTCCTGGGGTGGGAGGCACCCCGCACCCGACGCCAATTACAGTCCTTCTTAGGATTTGCCAATTTTTATAGGGTTTTATTTAGCCAATTTCACACAGGTTAGCCTTCCCTTAACTGACTTGTTGAAAACCAAAGGGAAGGGGCCAGAAGGTGCAAAACCAGGGGTGCATTCAGCATGGACAAAAGACTTCCAGTCTGCGTTGGAGAACCTTAAAAGGTTATTTACGTCAAAGCCCATCGTAGCCCACCCTGATGAGAGTCGCGAATTTGTCGTGTAAGTTGACACTTCAGATGTGGCCAGGCTATGTGTCCCGTAAATTTAATGCCTCTGAGAGGAACTGGTTGGTGTGGGATAAAGAGGTGGGGGCAATCCGGCTGGCCCTATTGACCTGGAGACACTGGCTAGAAGGGGCACGGGTACCTTTCAAGGTCTGGACAGATCACAAAAACCTCGAGTTCCTACGTACCCCTAGAAACCTCAGTGCAAAACAGCTGAGGTGGGCCGATTTCTTCTCTAAGTTCAATTTCACATTGCATCACCTCCCTGGCAAATCCAATTTTCTCACTGATGCAATGCCCTGCCTTCTGCAACATGACAGTCAAAGGGAGGTGGTATTGCACTCTATGTTCATGCCTTCCCAGTTGGGAGGGGCAGTCACAATCAGAAGCCAAGTGGCCGCTCAGAAACTGGAAGGTAGGGAAGGCTGGGAATTGACAAGTGATGTTGCTTCTACAATAAGTGGTATTACTTCTGAGGAAAAAGTCTACAATTTGGAGATGTTCCAGTGGAATACAGAGAGGAAACAGAGGATTTTGAGGAAACAGAGAGTACTGCAATGACTACAGAAGAAGTTGGTATTGTGCCTGGCTTGAATTACAGTGATTCTGCTGACTGGCCTAAGTATTGCAATGATAATTTGTGACAGCTTATAGCTGAACATGAACCACAGCAGGTTGTATCACATGATTTCCCAAAAGACTCCCAAAAAAGAAGATTCTCTCCTGTCTACTACAAGAGGAGTCTGGCAAATGGTGAAGAAGTGTGCCATCAATGGCTGATATATTCCACCACAAAAGATGTGGTTTCCTGTTTTTGCTGTAGGCTGTTCATCAAAAGAGATGGTGCTGCAACAGCTCTACAAGACCCAGGTTCAAAAGACTGGAAGAACATTGGCGCCATTCTATCTACACATGAGAGGAGTACTCTTCATTTAGACAAATACCAGGCCTGGAGAGAACTTGAACTGCACTTATGGAAAGGAAAAACAATTGATGCTATCAACCAGCAGAGATTCAGGGAAGAAGAGCAATATTGGCGACAGGTCTTGGAACGCTTGACTGCCATGGTCAGATTCCTTAATATGCAAAACCTGGCATTCTGTGGTACAACTGAAAAGTTGTACAGTGAGAACAATGGAAATTTTTTGAAGCTTGTTGAACTTTTAGCCCTTTTTGACCCTATCATGACTGAACATGTGCGCAGAGTTAAAGATGAAGAAACCATGGTTCACTACCTAGGAAAAGGCATCCAAAATGAGTGTATAGAGCTTCTAGCAAGTGCTATAAGACGGAACATTTTAACATGTGTAAACTCAGCCAAATGCTACTGTTATTCTGGACTTCACACCTGATGTTAGTCATACTGAACAAACGACAATGATTGTATGTTTTGTCAGCATAATCAAACCACCAGATACTGAGATGTCTGAGCCTGGGGTTACAATAAGAGAACATTTCTTGGGATTTGTTCCACTAAAGGAGACTACAGGTGCCTTTATGACAGAAACTCGTCTTGGGCTGCTTGAGCAAATGGGATTTCCACTTGAGAATCTACATGGTCAAGGTTATGATAATGGGAGTAACATGAGAGGTAAAGAACATGGAGTACAAAAGAGAGTCCTGGATATAAATCCATGTGCCTTTTTCGTGCCCTGCAGTGCACATTCTTTAAATCTGGTAGTCAATGATGCTGCTAAGTGTTGCCTGGAAGCAACAAGTTTCTTCATGTTGGTCCAGCAGATCTATAATTATTTCTCTGTGAGCCTGGCTCGCAGCTTTTAAGCTGTTTATGAAGAAGGATGTTCAGGGGGGCAGCACAAATAAAGTGAGTTTCTCACATTTAATCCCCCATGACACCTATAAGAGCAGCCAATCCAAGTTAATCAAACAGAAACTAAAAATCTTGGGGATTGATATAACAACCCCATCACCTAATGAGCTGTTCAGAGAAATTAAATTGAAATTAAAGGAACTTGATTTCAGTAGCACCCTTCAAAGAGCCCGACGCACTTGCTCGGGTCTATCGTTGGGTCTTGCCCCCCCGAGACGATTCCGACATATTGTTATACTCTAAAGATCCCAAGACAACATCGCGCTTTCACCTTGGCGAGACTTAACTCTTTCCCCTCTAAGGTGCTTGCTGGCCGTTTTTCAGGACTCCCGTTCTCGGAACGACTGTGTGATTGCGGACAAGAGATGATAGAAACTATGGACCACATAATGCTTCTCTGTCCCAAGTGGAATAAGGAAAGAAAGAGATATATTACTCCTATTCTGAGAAAAGAAAAGCTCCCCTTCCTCCCTTGGGTAGTCTCAGTGCTACTCTCTGATAATATTACTGACAAGCAAATCACGGCTAAAGTGGCCTCCTTTTTAGCTGCAGTGATCAGGAAAGTAAATTTACCCGAACCTAATTAGTTCACCCCTGATAGCTGCTGACCATGTACAAATTGATAATTTTAAGTGTTTCCTTTTTTTTTCCCCCCGGGGGGGGGCGCGCAGGGAGGCATGACTCTGATCCTCTATCCTTGTAAAATGATTGACTTGCTAATATCTGTCTGAATCTAGTGCTGGTTACCTGTTTATACTGCACTGTTGCAATGGCTTTATGCTAATGCAATAAAGATTATTATTAATTATTTCTCTGCATCAACTCATCATTGGCAAATTCTAACTAGCCATGTACCAGCCATTACTGTTAAGCCACTGAGTCAAACCAGATGGGAGAGTTGGATTGATGTTTTGAAACCACTGAGATATCATCTTGGTAGTATAGATAGTCAAGATCCTACAAGCTAGGCTCCAACAGTACGTGGATAGAGAACTGCCAGAAGTACAAGCTGGGTTTCAAAGAGGTAGAGGAACTAGAGATCAAATTGCCAACATTCGCTGGATTATGGAGAAAGCAAGAGAGTACCAGAAAAACATCTACTTCTGCTTCATTGACTATGCTAAAGCCTTTGATTGTGTGGATCACAATAAACTATTGCAGGTTCTTAAAGAGATGGGAGTACTAGACCACCTCACACGTCTCCTGAGAAACCTGTATAAGGGTCAAGAAGCAACAGTTAGAACCGGATATGGAACAACTGACTGGTTTAAAGGAGTTGCTTTTTTAATTTATATGCAGAGTACATCATGCGAAATGCTGGCCTGGATGAATCACAAGCTGGAGTTAAGATTGCTGGGGAAAAGATCAATAGCCTCAGATATGCAGATGATATCACTCTGGCAAACCTAAACAGCATGATAAAAAGCAGAGACATCACCCTGCTAACAAAAGTCCGCATGGTCAAAGCAATGGTATTCCCCGTAGTAATGCATGGCTACGAGAGTTGGACTATAAGGAAGGCTGAGCGCCAAAGAATAGATTCTTTTGAACTATGGTGCTGGAGAAGACTCTTGAGAGTCCCTTGGACTGCAAGGAGATCAAATCATTCAATCCTAAAAGAAATCAACCCTGACTGTTCCCTGGAAGGCCAGATCCTGAAGTTGAAGCTCAAATACTTTGGCCACCAAATGAGAAGGGAGCACTCACTGGAGAAGACCCTGATGCTGGGAAAGATTGAAGGTCAAAGAAGAAGGGGATGGCAAAGGATGAGATGGTTAGATAGTGTCATCGATGCAACGAACATGAAATTGAGCAAATTTCAGAGGACAGCGGAAGACAGGAGGGCCTGGCGTGATCTGGTCCATGGGGTCGCGAAGAGTCGGACTCGACTGTGCGACTGAACAACAAGTATAGATGATGCTTTAATGGAGAACTTTAATGACCCAAGTCTATAAAAATCATCCACAAGTGATTCTCGAGTTGAAGCTAAGGCTCTTGCTGATGCAATTAGTAAGTTCAAGTTTGTGGTATCCCTTGTTACATGGTACAACATCTTTTTTGAAATTAAACTGACAAGCAAGCTACTACAAAATAAGGAAGCTGATTTAAATTTAGCTACAAGCCAATTACAGGTAACCAGGAAGTACCTTGAGGGCTGTAGGTGCGATGAGGTTTGTGAACAAGTTTTGGTAAATGTTACTGAGATTGCAAAAGAGCTAGAAATACTACCAAACTTTGAGAAAGAACAAATACAAAGGAGAAAGAAAAAGCAGTTTGAGTATGAGGCCCCAGTAGGGGCACCACAAGATCCAAAGCAAAAATTCAAAGTGAATTTCTATTATGCTGTCTTAGATGTGGCCATACCATCAGCTGAAGAGAGATTCCAACAACTACAATACTAGAATTCCCTTTGGCTTCCTGTATGATATATACAGTATTAACAAAAAATGCACAGAAGATGTACTTAAGGCCTGCAAGAATTTGGAACAAGCATTGATAAATGATGGAAACAAAGATATTGATGCTGGAGATCTGTGTTGTGAACTGGAAGCAGTAGTTCGAAGACTTCCAAAGTCTATGCTACCACAAAGAGTACTTCTCTTCATACTTCAACAAAACCTCCAGGACAGTGTGCCTAATGTTTCTGTTGCTCTAAGGATCCTTCTCACACTTCCAGTGTCAGTGGCAAGTTGTAAATGCAGCGTCTCAAAACTCAAACTTATAAAAACACACATACGGTCAACAGTGCTGCAAAAGAGACTACTTAGTTTGGCAACTATTTCAATTGAACATGCTGAAGCGTCAGCGCTTGACCTGAAGGAATTGGTGACAAAATTTGCTAAAGAAAAGGCACACAAAATGAGATTTTGATGTGCCTGAAATGGAAACATTAAAGAGACTTAAATTTCAACATCACAATTAACAGGATTTTTCAAAATGCTTTGTGATTTGTGTTTTTCTGTTTGAGAGAGAAAATCAGAGATTGTATTACTTGTTTTCACAATTAAAAAAAAGAAAAGAAATTAGCAATTTCAAATTTTGTGTTTTTCATTCTTCCTAAAATGCATTTATGTTTGAAAATTGGTGGGCACACCGGGGGGGGGGGCGCCAGAAGGTAGCCTCGCCTAGTGTGCAAAAAACCCTGAGACCAGCCCTGGACAGAAGGTGCTCCTGGCCCCATACCAACCTGCTTTTCAAACAGCAAGGCAGGGTCCCTCAGCACCCCCATGCCTTTAACCTGCTTGGGAAAAGCCAACATCAATCCATCTAGAACAAGTGAATTTAGTTCCTCTAGAGTTTGTGTTCTTTTCTGGTTCAGGATGGCCTACTAGCTCAAATTAGGATTCAGATATACATGGCTGTTATTTGATCACACTCTTAAATTCTGTCTATTGCTGATGTTAGCTATTGGGATACTCATAGAAAGACATTTATTTCAGTTGACATGCCATTTTATTTTCAGTCCATTTCATAACGATCCCAAGTTTGACTTTGTCTTTTCCACTGCTGCTGTGGCACATTGATTCGATGTTTTCATTACGCTTCTTGTAGCAATAGTAGTTACCATGTGAGATATCTGATCCTGTAAACTGGCCTTTGGTATGTGTGCATATGCAGAATTAGGAGGATTTGAGCATGGGAGAAGCTGTTTGATAGATCCTATTTTCAAGAACGTTGTGGCATACCACACATATTGCCACCGTCACTATGAATTGTGAATAACAAAGGTTACACAGAACACACATTAATTTTGTAATTAATTTAAATCAACCACAAAAACTCGACATCTTTAGGAATTCAAGTCCTCTGCCTGCTTTTTAAAAAACACAGACATTATGAGGGGGACCCCCATCCCCCACTTCCTCTTCTCTTGCTTATTTTTTCCTTCCTCTATCCCTCTTTTTGCTGCTTGCTCCCTTCCTTTCCCCATCAATGATTTCTCCTTCCCCCCAACCTTCCTGTTGTGCTGCTGTTGCTGCTTGCTCTCCTGCGCTTCCTCCCTATGGCCCTCATTTTTTTTAATGCTTGTTAGTATGAGGTTGCTAGTCAACTCCATAATGATGTCTATGATCTTCCAGTACCTTGTTTTGCATTTTTGCAATGTTGGGGAGAGGGGTTAAAAGCAACAATTTTTATGTTTTTAATGGAGTTTTTAATTTTTTAATTTCTGGTTCTAAAAACTTATTTTGTAAACCTTTGAGATTTTCTTGCAAACCTTCTATCTATCTGGCATCATTAAGCAGATCTTTAAAGTCTTAACTCTGAGGGTAAGTTCAAAATTAGATATATGATGATTGGTATAAACCTTTCAGTTATACAGCTGAGTGAATATCCAGTAGCAAGCACAAGGAAACTTTGGTTAAACTGTGGGTTGCAAACAACAAGGCCAGATGCCAAAAGCCTCAGGGGGGAAAAGTTGATTAGTCCAACTGTTTGCTTTTCTATATAAAACTGACCTTTTTGTGGAACTCTCAGCCTTGGCCTCTGGGGTGTTTGGGTACGTGCAAGAGTACCTCCCAGTTCTGTAAAGTCGTAAAATGGCAAGACTATCACTGAACTTCTGGTAACAAGAAAATATGAGATTTATATTCCATATTAACAATGGTGAGATGGACAAAAGAAACTCCATGCCTAGAGGCAGTGTACCCCTGAACACCACTTGCTTGAGGTTCAATAGTAAAGGGAGGCTGCTGATTTCATTCCTGATTTCTGGGCTCCTAGGAGGCACTTGATTGGTCACTAAGGAACAGGAAGCTGAGCTTGACAAATCTTCAGCCTGATTCACAAGGACCTCTCTTCATTTCTTATTAATGTGGTTATGTGCACAGGTCACTCTGAAGTAGGTACTTTAACACACACAGGCTGCTGTGTGGGAGATGCTTCCTTGTGAGGCACTGCTGTATGATTTAGCTCTGTGTATAAATCTGGTGATCACATGGCTGAGGCTGGTCATGTAGGTCTATCCCATCCAACCACCACCTTGCTGATTAGGCTGAAAAGACACGCAAAATGGCCCACCCACCTGCTTAGGACATCCCCACACATAGAAGAGCCATGTAGGATCACATAAAGAAGAGGCTTTTGATGTGTGTTTGACAAGCGCCATGCTAATTCTGTGCCCAGGAAGAAAGCTGCAATACAATTATTTCATGCTGCTGTCTTTAATGCAGAATTGACAATTGCATTAATTACTGGTCGACGTTGCAGGATCACCTGAATGTTAATTAAGGAGTCATTACCAGTGACGATTGCAACATGGTAGGTACAATTTCAAAAGAAAAGATATCCTTTAAACATGTGTAGCTTGGGCGGAGCGAATGGCGGCCACCTCTCGGGACGCTCCCGGAGATGGTTAGCCCACACACGGTTGGGGGGATCTTCGCTCATGCGAAAGACCCTAGTGAGCCTTAGGCAAAGGCTCTGAACCGGGGGCACTTGGGGAGTAGCCTCTTTGCCGGCAGATAGCCGGGAAATTGAGGCTTTCTCCCCGCCCCAGTTGGCCCCGCTGTGTTGTGCCCGTATGGGAAGTAGCAACGCCACCGACTTCAAGGAGTGAAGAAGCAGCGGAATGAATTAATAAAAGAAGAATTGGCAGCGAACTGTGAGTTGGAGATCTGTTTTGAAGCGGCATAAATGCGCTCCCCCCCGTAAACATATAAGCACATGGGAGGAGGGAGGAATCCCCACCCCCTTTAAAAAACAGGACTGTTAAAGGAAGAGTGAAGGGGGGGCGAAGCAAAAAAGTGGTTTGGTAAAAGTACCTTTGGGGTTTTACTGAAGATTAAGAAGCCAGCTTGTCTCCTGGGTGTCACGGCACGAACTTTGTTAAAGTAAACAATAAAAAATGTCGGGGCAGAAAAAGGTCCCAGAGAAGCCGGTAAAGAAGGGGGGAGGGACTTCCAGTCCTGGCAACCTCCCCCTAGAGCCAGCTGTCAATCAACAGAAAAGCGAGCCACTGCGCCCTCTGCTGGATCAAATGCAGAAAATCAGCGAAACCCTTTGTAACATGGAAAGTGTTCTCAACAGTCAACAAAAACAACTAACAGAAACAGCAAAGAAAACGGAGGAGATCGCACAGAAGTGTCTGGTCTCGACGGAAGACACCAAGAAAATTAAGAAAAGGGTCAACAAATTAGAAAAACATCAAGATATGCAAGAAAAAAGAATTTTAATGCTTCAGATGGAAAAAGCAAATCTGACTCTTCGCTTTCAGGACATAAAGGAAGAAGAGAAAGAGATCTTAGAGCTATACTGGCGAATGCCTTGGCACCACAAACTGGCAGAGAAGCGCAAGAATTAAAGGATGAGATGGATGTGGCCTATAGAGCCTATTCCAGCTTTACAAAGAAAAATAATTTGCCAGCAGAAGTGGTTGTCAAGTTTACTAAGCAGCGTACTAGAGATCAGATTCTGCGTGCAGTTTCAGTGGTGCCTTTGAAGATTAGAGAGCAGACTATCAGAACTTTAAAGGATGTTCCATATGAAATTCGTATGAAAAGGAAAGCATATAAAGGATTGACCATGTTTTTACAAAGGCATCAAACCATTTATAAATGGTGCTTTCCCGAAGGACTGGTGTTCAAATTTAAGGATAAAAGAGAGAAGACTGACTCCGTTTTCAAAGCTCAAGAATTTCTGAAGAGACACGCCAGTTCAGAGGAAGATGCAGAACTCGCCAATTGGACAGTCTTAAGCAGCAAAGAGGACAGCGGCCCGGAGGAGGGAGGTGCCGGAGCGGGAGACGAGAAGGCAAAAGAGGGCCCATCGTATAATCTGAGAGACTTAAAAAGAAGACACCCCAAGATATAGCAGCTGTTCGTGATGCGGCAGAAGGGAGCTGATCAACAACTAACCCCAAAGGACTTTACTAATTAAACTAATAGATCTATTTTTGGACTTTCGGTAGGATGAAAAGAAGATCTTCCAACCACGATGGAAGCCAAAAACTCTATTTGTACTAACTAAAACTAACATTTTAACAGAAAATTCACTCAAAATATTTTCTTAATCCATCTATATACCCGACCCTTTTTTCACAAAAAAAGCAATAAAATTATCTCCTTTTTAGGAGAGGTTAAAAAAAAAAACATGTGTAGCTTAGACTGATAATGGCTTTTAATTCACTATTTCTAATTTCTTCTTCCTCCTTCATTTGCAATCATATGAACAAAACACCAAATTGTTTAGCAGCCTTAACAGGCATAAAACAAATGGAACACTGATCTTTGGTGCAAAACAAACATAGGCTTACTGCACATAAAGGGAAATAATGTAGCTGTTATTAAAACTATAAAATATGTTGAACATGCCAACTAACACTGAATGTAATCTCTCCTGGCTGCTTTTCTCCTCCCCAGGCTCTCCATCTATCTTTATCTTCCCTTTTTAGAAAAGCATACTTTTTGTTTACCAGCAATAAATCAGAGGGTTTCTGGTCTTCTGCATTCACTCTTAATGCAGATTGTTCAGAATCCTGAAACGAACAGATACAATAAGAATGTGGAAAATAGAACAGGAGATTTTGCTGGAAGGAGCATGGGACTCAGGAACACAGCAACATTTGGCATGTGGTAAGAAAAACAGAAATAGCACTTGATCTAAAGGGGAAGAGATTTGAATGCTCATTCTGAAGCACTGCAGAGCCCACAACCACATGGAACTGAGTCCATAAGTGCTACACAGGCTCCAGGGATGTGACTGACTGTTGGAAGTGGAATGTGATACTAATTGCAGCCTGTAGGGAAACAAACTAAAATCCTAGGTGGAGTTTATCAGATGTATATATCAAGGGTAAATAACAGTTCTGCATGGAAAGGACAGTGTTTAAAGATCAGAATTGGTTGAATTATGAGGTAAAAGTGGGGTGATTTTATTTTCAGGGCTGATTTTTCAAGCAACTTATTAAACATTGGAGATGCTTCAGTTACTATGAACAAGGAAATGATTCTCTGAGGTTTTAAAGGTGGGTCATGAAATATTGGTCATTTAGTGTATACTTTATCCTGCCTCATTGCTCTATAGCAGGGGTCCTCAAACTTTTTAAACAGGGGGCCAGTTCACTGTCCCTCAGACCGTTGGAGGGCCGCCGCGTTCGCCCCTCCCCCCCACCAGCCTGCTCGCCCCGCTGCCACGTTCGCTCCCTCCCAGGGGTCTTTTCGTAGAAAAACAGCTGCAGGAGCTCATTAGCATATGGTATGCTAATGAGCTATTAGGCTATTAGCATATGCCACGCCTCCTGACATCACCGGAAGTGATGTCAGAAGGGGAAGCAAAAGGGGGAGGCATCTTCAAAAGCCTCTCCTTCCCTTCCCCAGCTGGTCTGGGTGGGGGAGCTAAGAGAGAAGGGGTTTAAAGTTTAAACTCCTTCTCACTAGAGTTGGGCCACAGAAGGAGGAAAGAGGGAAGGAAAGAGAGAGAGTAGAAAGAAGGAAAGAGGGAAAGGAAGAGAAGGAAAGGGGAGGGAAAGAAAGAGAGGGAAGAAGGAGGGAAACATGGAAAGGAGGAAAAAAGAGAAGAGAAGAATGTGGGAAAGAAAGAAAGAGAGAAGAGAAGAAGGAGGGAAAGAGGAAAAAGAGAGAAGGAAAGGAGGGAATGAAAGAAATTTGGCGGCAATTCGGCCCCATTATATCCTATGGGCCATTGATGTCAATGGTGAAAACATAGGGTATATTCTGGGGGCTGGAAGGGAGGGAGTTTGAGGGAGAGGCACCAAACTCACAGGGTAGCTGGTGGAACCTCTCCCCAAGATACCCACCAAGTTTCAAGAACATTGTATCAAGGGGTCCAATTCTATGGGTCCCTAAACAGGTTGCCCCTATTCCCTCCATTGTTCTCTATGGTGGGAAAAAAATAACTTTTTTTCCCACCATAGAGAACAATGGAGGAATAGAGGCAACCTGTTTGAGGGCCCATAGAATTGGACCCCCTGGTCCAATGTTCTTGAAACTTGGTGGGTATCTTGGGGAGAGGCTCCATCAGCTACCCTGTGAGTTTGGAGCCTCTCCCTCAAACCCTCCCTCCAGCCCCCAGAATATACCCTATGTTTTCACCATTGACTTCAATGGCCCATAGGATATAATGGAGCTGAAATTGACATGCGGCTGCCTGAAAGACTCTCCGGGACGCCGGCTGGGGGCGGGGCCTGGCTCCTGAGCTCCCGGAGCTGCGCTCCTGTGCGCTCCCCCCAAAAAGACTCCTGCTCCCCCCCCCCACCAGCCTGCTGCCCCACCGCCGCGTTCGCCCCCTCCCCCACGACCAGCCTGCTCGCCCTTCCTCCTCCTCAGCTCCTGGGCGCTCTTGCAGCCCAGGGCTGCTGGAGGAAGAAAGAGGCGGGGGGGCTTTGGGGGGGCCGGCAAAACACTCGGCGGGCCGCATAAGTGTCCTCCGCGGGCCGCATGTGGCCCGCGGGCCGTAGTTTGAGGACCCCTGCTCTATAGCAATGAACAAATGAGCTGGTGGCTTGAAACAGTGGTTGACTTAAAAGGATCTGTCCAGGCAGAAGAAAAGGTCAGACACAACCTGGTTATGGTCAGTAGGGGAGTGAGTTAACTGGTGGCTGGTAGCAGCAAGAGCTGAAGAAGACAGAAGAGGATAGCGGCAGAAGAGCTGCCTGAAGAAAAGGAGCCTATGGTCTCACAGTGGAAATGAGGGGGACATGGAGGCTGGAGGGAAAGTAGCCCTAACAAGGCTAGCTGAGGAAACTGTGGATTTACAGGAGCAGCACAGTGTCCCAGTTCCAATATGTTCAGAGGGCAGTTCTGACCAGGGAGAAATCACTGGCTTCAGAAGTGGCACTTATGTCTTCAGTACGTTGAACAGCCAAGGAAAAGTCTGACCAGAAACTAAATATTTGCTACTTGCCTAATAAATATCAAACTACCTGAATATATTGTAAAATTAAATATTATAAAAAAAGTCTCACCTTTAAAGGTAAATTATGGAGCTAAATATAGGATATAAATAAGTATCAGGTTGGATATATAGAATACCATAGATAAGTTACTCTAACAGGGATGTGGGTGGCTCATTCTTGAATTTGGAAGTGGGTGATGGGATTGACAAGATGTCAGCCTCCACATCTTGGTGACAGAGGCAGGATTTTAATATCTCCCATCCTCCACAATTAATAGCAGAAGTGGGATCTTAATAATGCTTCCACCCATCCTTGGCCCAATCCATAAGAGTTTAGTACAAATCTCAGGAAAGATGCCTCTAATCTTCTTGCCTTAAATCCATCATGATGTAGGCACTGCAGGCATAATTAGATAAAACCTACTATTACATTTGAAGTTCTTTTCTTTTCTGCTTCAGTCATTTTTCAGAAAGCAGAGTATCACTAAATGACACCTGAGGCAACAACACTAACATAATGACTTTTTGCTATGTCTAGTCCAAGGTTTCCAAAATGGGGCACACATCCTTCATTAAACTGGTCACAGAAACATCATAAAAGCAGGACAAGGCAGTGTTAATGGACTCTAGCAGTGCGGACTCTAATCTGAGAGAACCAGGTTTGATTCCCCACTCCTCCACATGAAGCTGCTGGTGTGACCTTGGGTCAATCACAAGTTCTCTCTGAGCTCTTCTCTCAAGGGGAGTTCTTGAAAGAGCTCTCTCAGCCCCACCTACCTCACAGAATGTCTGTAGTGGGGAGGGGAAGGGAAAGGAGATTGTAAGCAACTCTGACACTCCTTCAGGTAGTAAAGGGCAGGGTACAAATCTAATCTTTTCTTCTTCTCCTCTTCCTCCTCCTCCTCCTTCTTCAGCAAACATTTTTACATGCCTGTCCAACTTGAAACAATATTAGCACACTTGCATGGATGTAACCAGCATTGACAATGTGAGTCAGAACCAGACTACCAAGTAAGTTTAGGTTGACTACATGGTTAGCTTTTGTTCTTCTTGGCAGAAGAGAATAGAGATACAAACTACAGATCGCGGCAGGAAGAATGGGGACAAAATGAGAAAATGAACCTGGAGTTGTAAATAAAAAGCATAAGATGCGTAAGCATTTGTACTCCAGCTTGTATCACAGACATTATTATCATTATTAACTTTATTTATAGCCTGCCTTTCTCACTGAGACTCAAGGCAGATTACGAAATATAAATTTTGCAACCAGACAACATAAGACATATGATAAACAATGCAAAGGACTAGGATTACAAAATCAGAAAGCAAACTCAAAATGCTTCCTCAAAACTAGGGGAAAAAAACCCTAGGATATGTTATGAGTTTTCCTTTACTTACTGGGGGGTGAGGCAAATCACACCATTG
Source organism: Gekko gecko (assembly GCA_029375565.1). Classification (NCBI taxonomy): domain Eukaryota; kingdom Metazoa; phylum Chordata; class Lepidosauria; order Squamata; family Gekkonidae; genus Gekko; species Gekko gecko. The sequence goes on along the minus strand of JAPDNY010000003.1, from coordinate 161,043,050 downwards.
TACATCTTCTATTGAGCACTGTATTAAAAAAAACCCTTGTCCCTGTCCTATAACTGCATCCCTCTCTGGCCATGAAACAAGAAAAGCAGGACATGTCAACAAATGGGTACAAATGGAGTTTTTCTAGAAACTGATAAAAATTGTCCTTTGTTACTGAACATTTTTTTTCTTAATAAGTTGAAGGAATGCTGTGTTCTGTTGACAGAAAAGGTGTTAAAAAGGCAGAGAAGGAGAGAGGCAGAAAGCCTGTGGAGACAAATGGCAGAAGAACTCAAGGAAACAAGTGGAGTTAAAGAAACAGAGGAGGCTGATGACAAAGAGCAGAGAGACCAAGCTATGGGCTGAAGGGCAGAGGGCTAAGGCAGGGAATTAAAGGAGGGATGCACCAAGGAAAAAGAGTGAGGGGGGGAACCTCATACAAAGCCAGGTTGTAGGAAGAGCAGCATGCAATTGGAACAAGTGGGGTGAAGGGAGACAGGAGTTGGACAGCACAACATCAGAGGGCTGAAGTTGTCATATTTCTTTGGAATGACCAGCCAACTGTTTTGGTACAGGTCAAGTGGGATGTTTATTCTACATTTATGTTGTGATTTGCGTTTGGATTTTTGAAATGTATTTACTAGAATGGCCTGTACAATGACATGCTGTGACACATCTGCTAATCCAGCATGAACAGGGCAGGCATTCTAAGGAGAACCTTCGGGACACGACACACAGCAAACAGCAATCCATTATTCAAGCCTTACGTGCATTACAGAGTGAGGGAGAAAGGGATACGGTTTTAATTTCAGACCCTCACTTTTTAGGTGCGCCCAAGGGGCATACACATTTCCTATATAAATTTCAGTCTGTTTGCAATTAAGTCCTCCTCCTCCTCTTACTCCTAGCTAAATTAAAAATAGTAAAACCAGGATACCTTTGGACTTTTTGACATAAACAAGGCCACTGTTTCCAGAGGTATAAATATACTGATCAAGTTTATGGGTCTTGGAAAGCTGAAACAGCCTTGTGAACTTTTCATATTGAACAAATGTTAAGTTTCAAAGAGCTAATAAGCAGCTACGTCTCCTTTGGAAACCAGAAGGCTTCCCTAAGATAACAACTTTTGTTTGAACCTCCAGTATATTTAACGTTAAAGGATAACATCAGGATGTTCCTCCCGCATACTGCCTTCTTTCTCTGAACTTGCCTCAAACAATTCTAAAGTGCAGTTCTGTGTTTACCAAAATGGGGTTTGAGACTTCCACCTCTATCAGTCATTGCCAGGTCTTCTGCTTTGGACCTCCTGCCCCCAAATTGCCCCTTCCCACTGATGCTTAGCTGGGCAGTGGGAGAAAAAAATGGGAGGTGGTAGGGATGTAGCCACTGGTGTCATCAGGGCCACGATAACGTCATTACATCACTGGTAAGGTCCCAGCAGACTAGATAAGTCATCCACTGGTCATCAACTTTGGGGGGCAACCTAATCACAGCTCATCCTGATGTAGTTATGCTCAGTAGCCTTCTAAGACATGTCTCAGCAGCTGGCCCGTAGCCTGCGTGGGGCCCTGGGGGCCCGCCCCCCCCGCGGGTTTTTCGGGCCCCCTCCCCCGAGCCTCTGCTCCCCCCTACTCCCCCCGGCCCTCTCCCCCCGGCCCTCGCCCCTCTCCCTAAGGTCACCAAGGCCGGCTGGGGCGCTCCGAGAGAGGGGAAGGGAAGGGGAAAGGAGATGGGCCGGGCCGGCTCCCCCTGCGGCTCTGGAGGCCGCGGCAGCGGCACCTTCTCCCCCAATATGGCAGGGAGGGTGTGGCAGCTGCGGGGGAGGGGGAGGAGGGCGAGCGCAGGGAGGGCAGCCAGCTTCTTCACCCCCCCCTTTTTCCTGACAGAAAAGTTGTCCTGGAGCTGCATTTCCAGTTCCTTCCGATCAGGGGTCTTTTTTTGGGGGGGAGCCCGCTCCAGGAGCTCAGGAGCCAAGCCCCGCCCCCAGCTGGCGTCCCAGGGAGTCTTTCAGGCAGCCGCATGTCAATTTCAGCTCCATTATATCCTATGGGCCATTGAAGTCAATGGTGAAAACATAGGGTATATTCTGGGGGCTGGAGGGGAGGGTTTGAGGGAGAGGCTCCAAACTCACAGGGTAGCTGATGGAGCCTCTCCCCAAGATACCCACCAAGTTTCAAGAACATTGGACCAGGGGGTCCAATTCTATGGGCACCCAAACAGGTTGCCCCTATTCCCGCCATTGTTCTCTATGGTGGGAAAAAAGTAATTTTTCCCCCCACCATAGAGAACAATGGCGGGAATAGGGGCGACCTGTTTTGGGGCCCATAGAATTGGACCCCCTGGTCCAATGTTCTTGAAACCTCGTGGGTATCTTGGGGAGAGGCTCTACCAGCTACCCTGTGAGTTTGGAGTGTCTCCCTCAAACCCTCCCCTCCAGCCCCCAGAATATACCCTATATTTTCACCATTGACTTCAATGGCCCATAGGATATAATGGGGCCGAATTGCCGCTGAATTTCTTTCATTCCCTCCTTTCCTTCTCTCTTTTTCCTCTTTCCCTCCTTCTTCTCTTCTCTCTTTCCCACCTTTTTCTCTTCTCTTTTTTCCTCCTTTCCCTGTTTCCCTCCGTCTTCCCTCTCTTTCTTTCCCTCCCCTTTCCATCTCTTTCTTTCCCTCTTTCCTTCTTTCTACTCTCTCTCTTTCCTCCTTCTGTGGCCCAACTCTAGTGAGAAGGAGTTTAAACTTTAAACCCCTTCTCTCTTAGCTCCCCCACCCAGGCCAGCTAGGGAAGGGGAGGCTTTTGAAGATGCCTCCCCCCCTTTTGCTTCCCCTTCTGACATCACTTCCGGTGATGTCAGGGGGTGTGGCATATGCTAATAGCCTAATAGCTCATTAGCATACCATATTCTAATGAGCTCCTGCAGCTGTTTTTCTACAAAAAGACCCCTGCTTCCGATAAGGTCTTAATTGTGGTTCCCATTGTTAAATGGGAAGGCTTTCAATCAACATTTCTCTTCTTTTTAAGAATGTTCCTATATTTTAAGGGTAGAAATATATATATATATATATACACACACGTAGTGACTAGAATGGTAAACTCCAATGTGGTGCCCAACAATGTGTTTGCTGGTGGCTACTTGCTTCTTACCCAGCACTTTTTCACCAAAGCAAACAGCCAGTTCTGACTATCTTTCACCTCAGTAAAGCAGGAGGTGTTTTTGAAGACCCCAAGGGAAATCACTTTTGGTCTTACAGAGCGTGCACATTTGGAGACAGTTGTCCTGATCACAGGTGGATGCTCTGCTTGAAACCTCCCAATATTTTAGCAGCCATTTTGTGATTGGTCCTGCTTCCCAAGGTATCAATTTTGTGATTGTGACCACTGCCCTTTCTTAAAATTCCAAAAAATGCCCACAAGTTCAAATCAAAGTAGCAGCCCCTTGCAGGAAGAAGTTCAGTATTTTTTTATTGTAAAATGAAACTGAATTCTACGGGGGGGAAGCTATTTCTGGTTTTGGCCTAATAGTCTTCTCTGCTCTCTAATAAAATATTTTTCCTTTTTTCTGTTGCTGCTTTGCATGCCTTTCAGTATCAGGTCTCAATGAAAACTTTTTGAAAACTTAGTTCTGTTACACAAAGATTAATACTGCTGTGATTGTGCTGTCCGGTTTTAAAAACATAAAATCAAATCTCTCTTTCAATTGTACTGAATTTGTCTGACGAGATTGAATTTGGTCTATATTTTTCCCTTGCAATCATGGTTCCCCAATGGAGGGGGGGGGCAGTGTTCCCTCTAAGCTGAGTTAGTGTGAGCTAGCGTACACTTTTTTAACTTCCAGCTCACAGATTTTTGTCTTAGCTCAGGAAGGATGGCTCCAGAGCAAACTAATTTATGCGGCAGCCAAATTGCTCTCTCACAACTTTAATGGCAGTAGCTCACAAAGTAGAAGTTTTGCTCACAAAACTCCACAGCTTAGAGGGAACATTGGTGGTGGGCCCCCTGAGAAAAACATGGGCCCCCTGAGCAAAAAGTTGTTAGCTACGGGCCTGCTCAGCAGTATCCCACCTATATTACATTTGACAGCAAGAGGGAGGAAAGGTGGAAAGTTTTCTGCTGGTTATCACTTCTACATTTTTAATAAAACATTCTGCTTATGGAATGAGGCAAAGAACTACATGAGAAAGTGAAACCTGTTCCATGGAAATGCCTGTATTATTACAATTACAGGGTGAAAGACAACCATTTACAATATTTTTATACTGCTTTGTAACTTTTAAAATGGTTCATAATGATCAGCTAAAATGATGAACAGATAAAATGATATACTCATGACTTCATGAAGTCACAAAATCTAGTGGCAGAATAAAAGCTTCTAGTTTTTAAAATCTTCTAAACTTCATCTGGCAATGCCCTGTGGAAATGAAATGCCTTCACCAGGCAACAAAATGAAATAAGCAAGCAGGCCAAACCTCTGGAGGAGGTGAGGTCTTTAATGAGCCGATTGTGGTGGTTAGAGTGTTGGACTGCAATCTGGGAGACCTAGGTTCAAATCCCCACACAAATCCCCATGGGACTTTGAACCAGCTGCTCTTTCTTAAAGAGTCCAAATGGCCTTGGAACAGCATCATGGAGGAAGAGAACAGTGGAGGAACTGCCCACACTGTTCTCCTGTAGCTAAAGAACCTAAAGAAATTTTCCCCATTTTGCTGGTCCATGTGCACAGCAACAAAAACAGGGAAATAACTCCCCCCCCTGTACTGTTTTGGTGTGGGAAAATGGTTTGGGGTGGGGAGGCAGGAGCCCTTCCTGCCCCTGCAGCAGCGTTCTGAACCCAATTGACCTCTCTTTTATTTTTTAAAAGCCATTCCCTGTAGCTGCTGTGTGGCTGCAGGGAACCCAGTCTTTGAACATCCGAATGTCTCGTTTGGCCTTTAGCCTAACCTCTGTCACATGGTTGCAAGAGGGGATAACAATGAATCCCACACTAAGCTCCTTGGAACAAAAGCAGAATTAAAAATGTACTAAACAAATGGGGCTACTGTAAAGGGCCTGCTCCTGGCTGAAGGGGGTGATTTAGCGCAAGAAGACAGCATGGGGAAGGGTTATAGACCCCCTTCCTCAACAATAATGTTCTTATCAAATTTAGACCTTCCCCCGCCCTCTTTGTATCTTCTTTAATGTAAAACAACAACAACAGCCCAGTACTGAAAGATATGATCAGCTGCGTAACATATAGTCTGGCCCTAATTTCTTACAGTCAGTTTAGATGCTATACCACATTCTGAGGGGCAGCTGTACCACCCAACAAGAAGATGCAAAGGCAGACCCCACTAGGAACAAAAATAGCTTAGAGAATCCCAAAGAATTTTCAGCAAACATGTTTTCCCTCACTGGAAAACTCAACTATGAACGTCTATTCTCCAACTGTAACTGGTCACATTAAAGTTGACAGGCTAATTAAAAGGAAGAATATGAAAACATTACTTTTATTCTGGTTTGCTGTTCACGTATAAGCTGCTGTCTATAAGAGCCTGTAGGGAGTATTGTAGATAAAAGTACAAAATGGTGCCTGGTTCAAGAGACCATAACCATGTACCACAAAACATGTATGTCTGTGTATAGATTTATTGATGTATGAATAAAATGACAATGTTGTTAAGCATGCCCACAGTGCACAGTAGTTTAGATTTAACATTGTTTTTTAAAAAATGTGATGATGCCACCAATACTGTCTTTTTAGAACTTAAAAAGTCTTACAGTTTTGTTTTAAAAATTTATCTTGAATGAATAATCTCTGAAGTTTAAAAACTTCTTTTGTTTCATTTAAGCAACTAGAGTTTGTGCAATAAAAGACAACCATCATCACATCCCATAAAAAAGCAACTTGTGATTTTCCAGCTGGAGATGTAGGGGAAGAAGCTTTCTGTAAACTTAACAGTAAAACTACAGCAGAGCTGTATTTCTCCTGTACCATCCCCTCCCTGCCTCTTGCCTCTCTGCCCTCTCACCCCCACATTCTTTGCTGCTCTGTTTATATTACTGAAACCATATGTGAGAAAGAAAATGAAAGCTTTTTAAAGTGGGAAACAATTATTTTTCATTGCTCAACTGAAAAGATGATTTCTACTTTCTTCCTTCTCATCTTTGAGAAAAGTGGGAAATCAGATCTATATCCAGAAAAGCTAAATGTTAGGCTGTTGTCTTCCTGACTCCATCCTGTGAGAAGAGGATTGTTGTTCTGGCAAAATGAACTACCTTAGAGAAACAGCAGGGGTGTAAAATTAAGATCACAGAATTATACTTGAAGAATAATTTAACTGAGTATCTTGAATAAAATTCTGCTTAGAGTGTGTGAAATAATGAATTTATACAGATTTCAGGAGAGAAAAAGATCCATTCTTTTTTTCAAGCAGTTTGGCCAAGTCTAACCTACTTTTCTACTTGCTCAGACTTTAAAACCCGTCACTGCAAAGATTCTCTCTATTAGGTTCCTATTTGGAATCGTAAATCCAAAAGGAGAAAATAAAGAACAAATTGTTTTTTGGATCTACGCTGTCAATGGAGAATTCTGTTCATGGTTTAATGTTCTAAGCCTGACACTAGCCAAAAATAAAAATCTCACATATTACAACATTTCAGCCAGGAATTTGTACTTGTGTGATGAAGACAGTGGGGGCGGGAGTGGCAATGGAGGGGGAGTCTGTTTTTCACAGAACACTATAGCAGCAAATGAAGAAAAGACGTAACAAATCATAGAATTGGAGGGGGGCAAAGGGGAAGTGTCATGAGCATTACTTAGTCTAATATCTTTGTGGAGATGTGATGCTAAAAACCAAACATTTTCAGTGCATAAAGACTGCAGTCCTTAGGTTACTCTCCTGGGATTATACTCCACTAAATAATCTGAGGCTTACCTGCTGGGGATTGCTCCCTAAAATATAAAGCATTCATTTATTTATTTACTTCATTTATACTCTTCCCTCATGGGGATTCAAAGCAGGGTATATTGTTCTTCTCACCTCCATTTTATCCTCCCAACAACCTTGTATGGTAGGTCAGGCTGAGATTGTGTGGCTGGCCAAAGGATCACCCAGCAAGCTTCTGTGGCAGAGTGGGGATTTGAACCTGGGTCTCCCAGATAATAAGCCAGCACTCTTTATTCATTTATTTATAAATTAGAGTTTTTAGTTGCAATTTGCAACTCACCAGAAGGTTCTCGTGGTGACTTATAATGTTAAAACCAATAAGGTAAAAACAACATAAAAACAAATAACAAATATTAAATATTAACCTTAAAATATTAAAATACATGGCTATCACCATAACACTATTAAAACAGCTCAAACACGTAGTTACCCTCCAAAGGCCAACCTAAATCATTCAGCTTTGCACACCCTGCAGAAACTAAACAAGTCCAGCAGCGCATGGGTGTCATCTGAGAGTATATTCCACAGGGCAGGGACCACAACTGAGAAGGCCCTTCCCCTGGTGACAGCCAGCCAAGCCATCCTGGGACCAGGCACTTGCAGGAGGCTTCTAGATGATGACCAAAGGGAGTCTGGGAGAGGGTTCTGTTGGTATGAAGGTCCCAGACCATTGAGGGCTTTGAAGGTTAACATCAACACCTAGAACTGGATTCGAAGACTAACTGGTAGCCAGTGCAGCTGCCACAGAATTGGGGTAAAATGAGCTGTCCATTATGTTCCAGTCAGTAACCTGGCAGCTGCATTCTGGACCATGTGCAATTTCTGATGTGTTTTCAAGGGTAGCCCTATGTACAGTGAATTGCAGTCTGGAAAACTTACTTTTTTCCCACCATAGAGAACAATGGAGGGAATAGGGGCAACCTGTTTGGGGGCCCATAGAATTGGACCCCCTAATCCAATGTTCTTGAAACTTGGTGGATATCTTGGGGAGAGGCTCCATCAGCTACCCTGTGAGTTTGGAGCCTCTCCCTCAAACCCCCTCCCCTCCAGCCCCCAGAATATACTCTATGTTTTCACCATTGACTTCAATGGCCCATAGGATATAATGGAGCTGAAATTGACATTCGGCTGCCTGAAAGACTCCCCAGGACTCCGGCTGGGGGCGGGGCTTGGCTCCTGAGCTCCCGGAGCTGCGCTCCAGTGCGCTTCCCCCCCAAAAGACCCCTGAATGAATGAATGAATGAATGAATGAATGAATAATGAGGCAGCTGGTGGGCCTGGGACAGGGGAAACAACACTGACCACGTTATCATGGACACTTGTTTATCCAATGATAGCACAGAATCCAGCCCACTCCCCAAGGCTCTTTGTAGCATCTACAGCTGTCAACTGGACACCATCAAATCGTGAGAATCACCCTCCAGCTAGCATTTCAGTCTTTCCCAGCCACATGACCTCCATCTTCCATGGATTCAACTTCAGCCAGTTCCCTCTTAACTATCTGACTATCACATCCAGTTACTGGGATAGTGCCAAGAGCCCTGCAGGAGGAAGAGGTGATCGCCATCAGCAGTGTTCCCTCTAAGCTGAGGTTGTAGTCACACGTGCCAGAAAAAACGGGGGGGGGGGAGCGAGGCTATTTCCTCCAGAGGAATTTGATCCACAGTTACACGATCACACCTTCTTTTGAAGCTGCGGGTGCAGACTGTCTGTGTGTGATCAAATGCAACTGCAGGTGTTGTGGGGTGGGGAAGGGAAAAAAGCTGCTCTGAGACTCTGGCTGCGTTCAGACGGCCAGTCAATCCCGCCATGAGCCCTCCTAAAATTTTATCCCGATTTTTTTAATCCAGCCTAGCACGACCAGACACCCCCCCGTGAAATAGCCTCACCGTGCGTTGTTCCCGCCGTGATTTGTCTGCACGGCATTCACCGAGGATTTTTTTAAAAAAAGTTTTGTACATGTGCATAGGCAAGGCTGCACCTCCCATCGTGGTAACATCTTGTCCCTAAAATAAATAAGCATGAATATTACATTCCTCGTAGCGCTTATCGCTGAATGCGTTTCCTCATTAAAGCGCACATAGGATTTCATTTTTTAAAATGACGTCATTTTGGCTGACGTCAGACCGAGCCGACGGGAGCATCGCATGCTAATGGAGTGACCAGACGGAAGAAAGTCTGCAGTTTTCACGCGGGTAAGCGAAAACCCTACATAGAAACTGCTTCTTTTTAAATCAGGATTGGAGGCGCAGCAGAACAGGATGCCTATGGGACCGGAATATTTCCCAGATGTTTATGTCTGGTCGTGCATTTTTGATCCGCTAGGGAGTCGTTCCTATGGCGGATCAAAAGATCCGTCTGAACGCACCCTCTGCGTGGGGTATAAATCCAATATCATCATGATCTTCTTCTTCTTCTTCTTCATCTTCTTCTTCTTCTTCCAGATGTAAACAATGATGGTCAACCAAAGCAATTAGTGCTGTCTTGGTCCCAAACCCAGGCCTGAAGCCTGACTGAAAAGGGTCCAGGGCAGATATCTCATTCAGGAAACCTGGAGCTGCTTGGCTACCGCTCACTCAATTACCTTCCCCAGAAAAGGTAGATTAGACACTAGGCAGTAATTGGTCAGCTCCTTCTTATTTAAGGAGGATTTCTTTAACAAAAGTCTAACAATTGCCTCCTTAAGGTTGCTGGGAAAACAGCCTTGTGAAAGAGACACTCTAACCATTGCACTACACTCAGCAAAGCAGAATGGTACAGGGATAAGGTACACAATAGCAAAACTAGCTTTATGACTGATTTGGTAATATATACTTTCCACATGGAACAAATCACCCCACTTTTTACAGAGAAGACAACAACAATCCACTATAGGGTTGCTAGGTCCCCTCCTCGCTCCGGCAGGGGGATTTGGGGGGCATTCCAGGTGTTAAGTATGCAACTCAACATGAAGGATTTCAGCAACAAGTGATTTCAGCTTTATTTAATGGCAAAACACCAACTCAGGAACACACAGGAACACACACACAACAAGTGGAGCACAGCTCCCGTTTTAAACTATCCCGGGCTGTCAAAGCCACACCCATAACATGTTAAAGACCAATCATAACACAGGGATAAAGGCCAATCAGGACCGTTCCCTCTTTGCTACATTTTCACATAGTGATTGGATATTTACAGAGGTTTCTCAGAAACCAGACAATGGTAATGAGACAGATTAAGAGCCACATTCAGACTGAAGTTTAACATAAAAATACATAGGATGGATTCACACTTCAGTACATAACACCAGGGTGGGTGGGGATGCCCCAAGCCCCATCCCCAAGTACGACCACCCACCCAGCCACCCCTCTCCCTCCCCTTTTGCCAGATTTAAAGGACTTCAACTGATTGGTGGGGACCACATGGCCCGCTGACCAGCTGGAGGGCCCTTTAAATCTAGTGGGAGGGAGGGAGACGGGCAGTTGTGGGTTGCATCTTCGCCTCACAAAAAGATCCTTTAAAGCAGGGGTGTCAAACTCATTTGTTATGAGGGCTGGATCTGACATAAATGAGACCTTGTCGGGCTGGGCCATGTGTGTCATAAAATATAATACCAGGTAGCGGAGATATAAACTTTATAAAGGACATATACACAAAGGGCTTTTTTTAACTTAAAATAAAAAACATACTTAAAACATTAGCACTCTTGCAATATTTTGTTTATTTAACAGAGTCTGATAACTGACACCTATTGCTCTGAATTATTATATCGAAATGTCTGTGCTTTGCAATCTTGAGTATGCTGTTCAGATGTGCATCTGTAAGTTCAAACCTATGATGATGCAGCAGCAGCAAAACTGGAAGCAGGAGCAGAAGACAACCAGTTCCACTGTGGGCCTGATAGAAGCCCTCCGGGGCCTGATCCATCCCCCGGGCCGCATGTTTGACACCCCTGCTTTAAAGGGTCTTTTTGCAAGTGGGGTGGGGGCCATGGCACATGGGGCTGGGGGAAGTCCCAAGTTATTTCACTAAAGACATGAATACCTACTCAGAACTTCTGTAAGATCAATTTAGCTTTCTTTCTAATCTTCCAATCTCCTTTAACCTAGTTTTCTAATTCATTCTGCACCCAACAAATATTTGTTAATATTAGCAAATTACAAATGGAGAAGTTAGTCTGAAGAAAAGCAGAAATCGGCTCTGCATTCAGTGCCACAGATGCCCTGCTTCCCTGCCATGTGTTCCTGAAATCTGGGAGTGTTCCAGATCTTAAACACACTGAACAGCATATCCTTTGGCCAGCTGCAATCTGATCATGCTGCAGTGAATGAGAGAAAACCAAAAAGCCAACTCAGAGGCACACAAACAACAAGGCTCCTTGTTCAAGCCGGGAAGTACTCTTCATCCTATGTACTCCACTCCCCTTCAAAGCATCCGGCTTAAAGGAGGATTCTGGGAAGGTTATGCAATATGCCCTGCGGTGATCCTCCCATGCCCAAAGTGCTCTGCTTTAGAGGAGTTTATATCTGCAGTTTTGAACACATGGCATGGGAACCACTATGCATCCTCGGAAAATAGGTGATCAGCAAAACAGTAATTAATTCTGCTGTTTATAGGCTGCTGTTAGGATGGTGTCAGCAGCACATGGAATTTTTTAAATTCTTTTTAAAAAATCTCTGTGGCAACAAGAGCTGGAAATTTCTCAGGGGTGTGAAATTTCATCTTGCCCCAATACAATCGCAAGAAGCTCCATAAATACTGGAAACTAGACAGCATTTCAACATGAAATTCTACTGATGCTTTACGTATTATTTTATATTTTAAAAAACTCTTCTTTTACTTCTTGCAATTTTAGCCATGCTCCAAAAAACATGGACATCGTATATTGAGGCCACATTGGTTTCCATTCTATAGAAATAGTACAGATGTGGTATAGCCTGATGTTTCATATTGTATTTGCCACTTCAGAGCCTTTCCTTTGTACTTTTAAATTTTTGTTTCCAAATTGGCATTGTGATGACATCCATTCCTTCTGATGGGCATTTCATGTCATTAATTGAAGTGTAATATTTATATCACATGGACCCCAAGCTCAGTACTCCATTCCCATCATGCAGAGGAAGAGAAACTGCACTAAAAGCCATCTTTTTTAAATATAGGAAGGTTCAGAACACACAGGATGAAGACTGTGGATCTCTGTTCACCTGTAAAAATCAGATCTGCGTGGGAAGAGAAGGGTTTTGTCCTGGTTTTGCTAACAAAAGCTGCCCTCCCCACCATACTCTAGTTAAAGGGAGAAAAGCATTTTTTAAAAACAGGACTTTTAAAAAACAAGACTTTAAAAAAGCAGCTAGGTGCAAAGTGCTGGGGGGGGGTCAATTAGCTGGTTGAAAGATTGTATCTTCTCTTCTCATAGAGCCGTGATGTAAATTTGGGCCATGTCTCATTGCACTGTTCCTTTTACCCTAAACAGGATGGCTTTTTTAATGGAACATGGCCACTGTCATCTCACTGTGTATTATTGACTGTAGAGCACATACACTATTAACAGAAGATGATGGATGCTGCCTGATGTTGCATTTACTTTTAACCCACCCTTAGAGGATGCAAGCAAAATACTTGTCCCTGTCTCGCCACCACAGCAGCAGTGCTCCCCATCACTATGTGCTTGTGAGTGTGGAGGAAGTATAACATTCACCTCTATCTCCCCCACTCCCTGTGCCGTGCTGTTCATATGCCAAGGTGTACAAGCAAAATGGCTGCCCTTGTGCCTAGCAAGTGTAGCATGGGGGAACAGTATAGCTCAAGCAAACAGGAACCACTGCTTATACAGAATTAAAGCCCTCCCCAAGCCACTGAGTCAGCAATAATGACTCTCTGCAGAACATTTCAGAACAACAGAAACTAAAGATCTTAGTGTCAGGCAGGATATTTAGTTTTACACTTACAAATTACTTATAAAATACTTTGACGTATGATATTATCACATTGGAAAGAAAGACCTATTATCACAGTCCTCTTCAGTGCCAAGGACTATGAAACTCTGCTGATGGGTAAACATGATCTCAGTTAAAAAACTGCTCCCTCCCCCGACTTCCATGAGTTCTAAGCCAATCTGCAAGGATCATGACATTTCCAGATGCTGTTGTTAATTTTTATTTTACGAAGTTATTCATGACAGGTTTTTCAAATGAGGTTTTGATTAGCCACTAGTGACATGCAGTCACATATTAACTTTATGAATACTCAAACCAGTTAGGGAAAGAAACCTAAATAGGTAGGCTAGCTAGCTCCATGAATCAGAACAAATCAGATATTACATGAAACCCTTTTATTGTACTGGAGACACATGCTATAGTCTCAAGTCTGTTCCCTCCCTTCCTACCAGAAGAACAGTGCTGTAGCTCCATGCAGAGTCTGTACAATATTCTTATACTTTCTGATGTTTAATAAAAAAAGATCAAGCCACAGTGTGTAGAGGCCGGAATACCACTGAATTGGGATTTAGAACTATGTTTTATAACACACCACTGTTAATTTATTGATGGAATGATCATTACTGTGAGCACTAAATTGTTATTTGTTTATTGTATGAGTGTTTTAATTTTGTTTTAAAATGTTTTTATGCTAACTCGGCACATATGGCCGATAAATGTGAGTTGCCCTGAGCCCGCTTGTGGGGTAGGGTGGGATACAAATGTAATTAAATAAATAAATCCCTACCACCCCTTTCCCATGCTCCTCTGCCTCTTTCACTAACTCGAGGCTTTTAATTTTCATCCAGCAGATCACTCTGCTCCCCTTCTACCACCCCTTGGATCCTCTACTTCCTTGGCGGCAGCAGCCCATAAAACAATGCATGTTTTAGGGTAGTTGTGAAATGGAGGAGTCAGCTGTGCATACACTAGCTGAGATGGCTGCTGGCAGCAATGCTGATGGGGTAAGAGCCTAACCTACACCACTGAGAATGCAAAAATCCCCTGCAGCCTGTGTGACTGCAAACAATGTCACAACTGAACTTTGCAGACTTGTAGCTACAGTTCACCAGTCACACTAGTCCCCTCCCTGCTTCCGCTGCCACCCAGCAGTCAATAGCAAATATGTGCACAGACACACACCTTTCCTTAGCCACTGCATGGTACTGGGAACTAAGTATTGCTTTGTTTACCACTACACAAGCAGGGGCTGCTCCTAAGCTCTCTTTCTATTCCACTCTTCACTCTTAAGAGAAGATGATGGATGGCTGCCTGGTGTTGCGTTTACCTTTATCCCACCCTTAGAGGATCTCCCTGGCCTTAGTCCAATCATCCATCCACCACGCTAATGATAACTCCCAAGTTATCTTTGCATCACTAAGTTGAAAAGAATAAACCCATACTTAAATGAACCTAAAGGGAATTTTAAAATCAATACATTTCCTTTTAAAAAGTGACTGCATTTGTGCAGGCAAAGAGAAAGAGTGAAAGAAAGTGAGGCATGAATTAGGCAGGAATGTAGCAAGGAAGCCTGCCAAGGTCTCAGCATATGGAAAACAGACAGGAGATCTAAATATAGTACACAATGACTTGCAATAATTTATATAAAGAACAAAGAGAGAGAAAGAAAAGGGAATGAGAAAAATTACTAGGAACATGAATGAAATGTAATGGAAAAGAACATCATTTAGGGAGAAGGCTGGGACTATTTCAGGGTCTTGCTATTTATTATAAAGGGTGCTGAAAGAAAAAAACCACGTAGAGTTATAGCAGACGTAATAATAACCAACATGTACGGCTATAGCTTTGCTGAAATACGTATTTATGAAAGAATGTAGAACTATTTCCAGTGCAGAACACTTAGAATGTTGATGGGTGCACATGTACAGTGGAGGATTTCCAGGGCAGTATTGCCTAGTTTAGTGCAAATGTAGAAATAGACCCAAATTTGGTATTGGGCACAAGCATCAGCATCTAGTAAGTGTCTGACCCTTCTGGTTGTGGAAACAGGCTTGACAATATGAAATAAACTAGATAAGGTGCTGGGAGATTGGCAAAAATATGTCTGGATAATTCTTTAAGCTTAATAGCAGGGTGTGTGTATTTGTGATTCTGTGCGTGTATGTGTGTGTGTGTGTGTGTGTGTGTGTGTGAGTGACGGGGGGGGGCTGGAATGTGGTGCCAGGGCATGGGGTTTTCTGATCTGAGTGGGCACTAGTTCCTGAGATGTTAATGCCAGGGGTGTGCTCACTGTTCAAGGAGGGTACAAAGTCCCTTGTTTCTCCTAGTAGCCCTCAGAAGCAGAATAAACCATGCAAAAACCATGCTTTTGGTTAAGGTGCCACCACTGTTTTAGAGCCCTGGCTCTTGGTCTTTAACCTTGTGGCTTTAACATCTAGCCTGGGCCGCAGGAAGATCCTGAGAAGAACAACTCTTAGAGAGAACATTGTAATAAGCCAACTTGAATAACTATCTTCAGCACTTTATTTAAATGTATTATCAATGAATTGTTTTATATGATTTATGCGTTTTAACTGTATTTATGTACTGACTGTGAGCCGCCCTGAGCCTGCATTGCGGGGAGGGCAGGGTACAAATGTGAATAATAAATAAATAAATATAAAATAAGAAAATCTATGCAAATGTCAGCTTAATTTCTAAAATGTGCACATGTATAATGGGCAAAAGTTACAGAATTCAGTTTACACATATCATTCTTCCAATGAAACATACAACAGTTTTTTTACTAAGTAAAAGGGTTCTGGTCTGAAATGTATATGCAAAATATATGTATATTTGCAGATATATATACACCTGGATTCTATTTTAATAGGGTATATTAATGCAATGACATGTTGCTCTTAAAGGTACAGAGTCTGAAATCCATTTAACATTAGCTAGGTAAAGGGACTGCTCTGAAGTGAGCAGTTTCATTTAGCCACATTACGCATAAAATCAAGATTTTCTGATTATCATTTTTAAACAGTATATTTTATACTCTTCATTTTATTTTGTCTGGATCAGTTTGGTTCTTGTCTTTGGCCAGCTGCGCTAGTTCAGTTGAATTCAAAAGCAGCAGGTAATTTACATTAAAGGCAAAAACTGGTTTCCCCTGAAACAGGACAAATTAGGTAGTGATAGAAAGACCCCATTCTCTTCGAGATTTTCAAGACAATCTAAGAACTGTTTTAGAATTAACATGTAAGAACAATTTTCAAATTATGTATGCCTTTAGGATTTTTTATATTGTGGTGAGTTGCAAGCTAGACATAGGAAACATACAGGCCTAGTTCAACCTGCCCAAATTGACCAATGCTAATTTTACCAAATTAGTGTAAAGGGGGGGAACTCTCGTATCTCCTCTTTCATTGGCTTTTACCCCTCCTCCCAGTTATTGTTGTCAGCCTCCTTGATTCCTCCTCTCAGTTTCATCCTTATGCCTTCCACCCAGGGTAAAATGGAAGGGAGGATAGGAAAGAAAAGATACAGGAGCAGGGTTTAGATTCCAGTTAATAACTGGGAACATGATAAGGATGGCAAGGCACAGTTGTAGACATCAGGAGAATATGCACGCATGGTCTGTATATGGAACTGTAGGCATCCTAATTAAAAAAAACCCACTCCTTAGTTTAAAATAATGGATACCAGAAGCACCTAAAACACTGAACATCAGCATTAGGCTGCCCAAAATCAAACAAGAACAGCAATGCTGTTTAACTCAAGAACTAAAAAGCCTGTACACTGCTATATATAATTTGGTTGGTCCTAATAAAAGGTATTACGTGGACTGGTTTTTTAAAAAAATTTACATTGGGACACAGCTGCTAACAACCGCTAGCTAAATAGTTTGCCTATGGGTGTAGTTTGACAATCACTGGAAAATTCTTTCTCAAAGAACCAAAATTGTAGAAATTTTTCTTACAGTATTTTCTCTGGTAAGATCTGAAGGAGATTCGCCACTCTTTTGCTTTCCATAAAGATGTCAGCTGTACTGAGAAGGTCAAACTGTCTGATTTAAACAAAATCTCTTAACCCTGGCCCAATAGCAAAGAAAATTAGACATAAACTTCATGTACCATAACTTTAGTTTTCTACAACTCAAAGGCCCACTAGACACATTTTCTGGTCTCTCAGCTTTTTGATTTTATACTCAGGGCTGCTTCCACACAGAAGGCCTTCTTCATCTTGGCTTCAAAACTGAAGCACTTTTCTTTTTGGAGCATACACACAAGATCATGTTGTACTTCTTATGATACAGGAATGCAAGACACCTTGATTAACACACAGGGAGGATGTGATCTCAAAGAAAACATCCTTTCCTGGAAACTAAACAATAAACCCCTCAGATTTCAGGCAGAGAGGACATGAGTTTCCTTTATGTAGAAAAAACATGCAGCATGCAGATGACCATTTGCCCACCTGCCAGGAAGGGGCAAGAAAAATGACTGTAAAAGTTTTGGGATATGCACCTTGATTTGACTGGAGAAAAGGGATAAGGCAGCATACATGTGGACTCAAACCAGCCAGGAAAGTAAGGATTAAAAGGTCTGCACACACTGTAAGAAGCGTACAAGTCAAGAGCCAGAGAACAGTGGGGAAATGAAGTCTAGACCAGCCGCTGTTTTTAAGGTTTCAGGGAAGGGAATGCCATGGTAACACCAGTGACACTACAACTTAGGTCCATTAGGCACAGGTGTTTTGCCTCGCTTACATCATGCATGTCTATTGGGTTTTCTTTTTCATTCTGCATTGATTCCAAACCCGCCCCCCCTTCAGCACTCAGTTCGCTTTCTGGTCACTGTTTCCCCAGGTTTTCTGAGAGTGGTTTTGTGCTGATTTTTCCCTTGTTTTGCTTCCAAGCTGAAGGTAAGTCAAAAGCATACAGATTCCCTTGTATTCCACCCCACCCTGTCCCCACCCCTTGTAGACTACTCCCTGCCCACATTTAATTTTTTTTTTACAAGTGGCATGAATCTAGTGATATGCCACCTGTAAAAAAAATTAAATGACTCCTGGTTGGGCTGCACTCTCTCACCACCTGGTTTCAGCCGGGTAGTGGGAAAAGCTGGTGCATAGCCATGCATGTGAGGGACCATCAGCTCCCCACACACACAGTGATCCCAGTTGGGCTGCCCTCTATTGCCTCTCGGTTTCAACTGGGTGGTGGGAGAAGCCAGTGCAATGGCTGGGCTACAGAATAAATACACTGGAGAAAAAAGAATGGTGCATATGGCAGGCACAGAATCCGATATCAAGCTTAAAGGCTTGACTGCTCGGATTCTCTGCAGTAAGCTGTACTTGCATAAGAGGCCAATGTCTCATGTTTTTATTTCTTTTTTGATTTTTGTAACACCCTGTAATGTTTTGATATAGTTTCCAGTGCCCAAGTGCTCTAGTGAATTGAGATTGTATTTTGGTAAATAAAAATCTTTTCCTTTTAAAAATATCAGACTGTGGTCAAAGATTTCAACCAGGGCACCTGACTGCTCATTCCATGCTTAGACCAGAAACTCCTGAGTGGACTACAGGCAATTAGCTGGCCAGTGGAGGGGGGAAAGGGTTCAAAGTAGTTCATATGCATATGGAGGGGTCATTTCGTAGAAAAAGAGGTGCAGGAGCTCATTAGCATATAACTCATTAGCATATGCCACACCCCTGACATCACCGGAAGTGTGTCAGAAGGGAAAGCAAAAAAGAGGGGGAGGCATCTTCAAAACCCTCCCCTTCCCTTCCCCAGCAGGCCTGCCACTGTGGCGCGACTCGAGAGTGAAGGGGTTTAAACTTTAAACCCCTTCTCGCTTTGCTTCCCGCACAGCCCACCTTAGCAGGCCAGCTGGGGAAGGGAGGGGAGGCTTTTGAAGATGCCTCCCCCCCTTTTTGCTTCCCCAGCCTGCCTGCCAAGCCAGGCTGGGGGGGAGTGAAGAGAGAAGGGGTTTAAAGTTTAAAGCCCTTCTCTCTAGAGTTGCGCCGCAGGGGCGGCATGATCTTTCCATTGTATTATATGGGGCAATTGTATTCTATGGGTCCATAGAATACAAAGGAAAGATTGTGCTGCCCCTGTCAGGCATTTAACTCAGGGGGAAAAGAGGGCATGTCTGCCCAGCTCGACTTCCTTCTCTAGCCAGCCCGCCTGGCTGGGTTCCCTGCCCCATTTTCTCCAGGCACCCTGCAGCTGCAGGGCACCTGGAGAAGATGGAGCTGGGAAGCCAGGCATTTAACTCCCCTCCAGGAGGCGGGGCTGGGCTCCTTACTGCCAGAGCACTGCTCCAGGGCACTCTGGAAGGAACTGACCCCTGTGCACATGTACATAGGCCCTATCTATGCCTCAAACCATGGATAGAGAAAGAAAGGGCAGTGGTTGACTGGGGTAAGCCAGAGTGAAGAAAGGAGAGAAGAGGGGGTAAAGCCATCTCTCACTCATGCAGATTCCCCATGGCCTCTCAGGCAGAGATACCAGAATGGAATGGGGGTGGGCGGAATCTTTTATGGTAAATCATTCTGTTTCTAGCTTTCCCTTGTCCCTGGTACACTCTTTCCCAAACCTGCTTTACTCCTATCTTTTTGGAAAGAGTGCACTCTAAGCATGCAATCTGGAAGGACTAGTGCTCATTTTTCTGCTCTGAAAGAGTTCTTTCTATCCACATCAGCACCATTTTATCATGGGCAGCCCTTTTGCAGGCATCATTTTTTCAGCATTCACCTGTTATGTCACTTGAAGAATTTTTCAGGTGTTATTTTTAATTGATAATTGCTATAGTACTATAACAATCAACTGCTACTTACCTCTTTCAAGTTTTAGAAGAATTGTTATTGCTTTAGCAAATGCATAAAGAACAACAAAAAAGAGGCAGTGAATCATCATGGCAGCAGTGAGGAGCACACTCCCATAAGCCAATGTGGCGTTGCTATAGAGCATGTGTAGAAGGGGAAAGTTCAAGAGAAAAAGAGGAAGGTGCAAAGAAAATTCCCAGGTGCAGAAGCTTCGTTACCAATTTGCATGCCTTTGCATTTGTAGCAGGGTTGAAAGCGATGAAAAGAATCCTCTCCATGTGGAAACAGCTCAGGATGCAGTTTTGAAATGGCTCTGTTGAAGTCGGCACAAGACAAGGATTTACTGTAACAGCTGCTGGAGCACTTGGTTGTGAGTTAGATTTGTTCTCAACCTGTTTCCTAAGAAATCTGTACAGTCCCAGTAGAGTGATTTTTGTAGTTCTGGCAAAGGTCAGTTTAGTCCCTTAGAATACTTAGTGAAAAAAGACCAAATTAGATTTGGAAATTTAGTTTAAACAATTCTCCATATTGTTCCAACAGCAATGAATGGTGTTTTGTCTGGTTATTACATCCAGGTGTGAGTAAGCAAGTAATACAACCAAACAGAACACTAAGCACAGACACAATAAAGAGAAAAATACTTCTGCCCACAGATGAGTTAGAATCTAGACTGCTCTGTTGTGTCTAGCTCATTATATTGTTGTAATATTGCTTCCAGAAAATGAGAAATGTGATATTAGTACAGTGGAATAACTTTAATTGGCTCACTGGGGTCCAGAAGCATAAGAACACCTCAAGAAGATCTTGGGGATGGTGGGGTTTAAGGAGGGGAGGAACAACTGTTGTCCGGGTGACAGAGATCAGTTCCCCTGGATAAAATGGCTGCTTTGGAAGGTTGAGTCTATGGCTCCACCCCCAGAAGGGAGAAAGAGTGTGAGATAGGTAAGGGTAGAGGGGAGGAAGCAAAGGTGTGAGGAGTGGGATGACCATCCCGCAAGTTTCTTGCGGGTCTCCACTTGTCGTTCCTAATTTCAAAGAACAATGAAATTCATACGGGCAACAGTATTCCTGAGTGGGTCCAAGCTGTTCAGGGCTTTATGTTATTCCCAGCATGCATACACTGGCCACTGGAACAATCAGCAAGATGCTCCATCACTAGCAGCAGAAGTCATTCCTATAGGATTCAGCAGGGCTTACTCTCAGGTAAGTGTGCACAGGATTGCACTGTATTTCTTGTTTACCAAACCACAGAATATCTGTGTTAGCCTTTAGTAGTAAAAATGACAGAGAATGTTTTGGCACCTGAATGATTTATTGTGGCATGTGCTTTCATAGACATACCTCTGATGCATCAGAAGGAATTCAGCTGACTCACTGATTAGTCTTTAAACCTCACATCTGCATTTGTGCTTAACACTAGAACTGTTTACATGTTACAGTGAACGCATGTACATCCTGCATGCACATGAGCACATTTGTGTAAGGAAGAGCCAATGCATGTTTACTTTGCAAATAAAACCATGAACCAGTACTTGGATAAATGTAGAGTTTGTATCACATGCATTAAATGTAACATGAGAATTAGTTAACACACATATTTTAAAAAATCAACTGTACACTGATAGAATGTAGGTTCACTGTGACTTGTGAAAGGGGCTATTATGCTATCTCAATCCTTTATTTTAATGCACCTTGCAGACCTTCCAGGGGGTAGCACAATTTCAACAAACCTGGTTCCCTTGCAGCTATTAGCCCGTCTATCTACTAGCTTCTAAAGGAAAGAACAGATGTTTAGGTTATGACAAGGGTGGGTAGAAAATGTCAAGTAATGGAGTAAGTAAATTTGCTTTCCTTGCATATTCCCTGCTTTTGCTGCCAATTTTGCATAAAAACACAAGAGTCTTGCTGGATCAAACCTGTAGTCCTTTTAAGCCCAGCATCCTGTTTCACACAGCGGCCAACCAAGTGCCCTGGAGGGTCAACAAACGGCATAGACCAATGACTTCCCCTCATATTGCCTCCTAGCACTGAGTGGTATTTAAAAGTTTACTGTCTCTGTATATGGAGGTTTAGTTTGGTTACCATGGCTAGTAGTCATTGATGGCAATCTGCTCACCAGTACTGCCTTTCCTCTAGGCCACTGAGCTCCTCCAATTAATGGGAGAAGGGACTCCCTACATAAATTGAGCAGTACAGGTATCTATGTATTTTGCAATCAAATAGGATAAATGGGTAATTTAGCAAATACGTTAACTGAACAGTTAATGCAGAAACAAAAGGACAGGACTAAGGGACATAGCTGTGTGTTTAATCTCACCAGCACATTAAAGACAGAGCCCACTGAAAAGTGGACAAAACTGCAGTTCTCCAGAAAGAGCAGGAAATGTATAAGGAAGGCAGAATTTCCCTGGTGGCTACATAGAATCAAGTCAGGAAAAGATGTAAAGCTTTTGGGAAAATAGGACCTCTTGAGAAGTTTGTCATTCATGCCTGCCCTGTACGTCTTATACATATGGGCAGGGCTCTTTTTGTAGAAAAAGCCAAGCAGGAACTCATTAGCATAATAGGCCACACCCAACAGCAGAAACTCATTCGCATATTAGGCCACACCCCCATGCTACCAGAAGTGTGGTCATCCAGCCACACCCATCTTTTGCTTCTTATTCTATTTACTTTGTTGTCAAAACCCAGGGCTTTTTTTGTGGCAGGAACTCTTTTGCATGTTAGGCCACATACCCCTTATGTAGCCAGTCCTAATGAGTTTCTGCTGCTGGATGTGGCGTATTATGCTAATGAGTTCCTGCTGGGCGTGGCCAACTCGGGAGCCAGCCGGAACTCTGTTCCTGCGCGTTCCTGCCCCAAAATAGCGCTGCATGTGGGCATCTAAAGCTTCCTCAGACACATAAACTGGGATCAGGTGAATGCAGAAATCTAACCCTTTTACTGTTACAGATTTCAGATAGCACAACAAAATTGCTGCTGGCAAACAAAATGCTGCACAATTCTTGTTAGTAGCGTTGCATTAATATAGAAAATGTGAAGCAGTTTATGAGGCATGAAAGTCTTGATCTGATCTACAGGGTCACGTTTGTGCTTTGGAAATTCTACAAAAGTCAGTGGAGTTGTTTCAAAAACTGAATTATAAAGGAAATGAATAACTTCCTTTAGAAAGAGGACAGCAAACCAAAGGGGAAAACCACAAAAGGTGCAAAAATATTTAATCTATGTGTAATTGCACATAAACAATAAAGTGATCTTTGAAAAGTGAGTCCTTTGAGCTGCAACCTGTTCCCTGATATAGAGCTTCCAGAGTTAGAAACATTTGGGGAATTTTTATGTACAATAGTGAAAAGAATAGAATATTTTATATTACAGATGTGCAGAACAGAATAGTATAACATACACATATTTCCCACCAAAAACATTTCCAAACTCTGGTGCATATTACCCTTTACTCTGTGATATGCACTGCCAGAGCATTTTTGTGCCACTTCCAACTTTTAGTGCAAAGTCTTTGAGCTTGTTTATTCAATCAGTTACTAAGATATTACCATCCCTAAATCTGTTTCAATCATTGTTTTCAGGGCCCTCAAGTGGGAGCCATTGCATATGGATAGATTTCTAACTGCAGAACTGTCACCTTACCAGAAGTGGGTGTTGATTCCATGGCAAAAACACACATGACTGGGTCTTGCCCATCTGGTTGGGTCAGTTAAGGGTTATCTCAGCCACACAGGATCCTCATATAGAAAAACAAGTCCCACACCATTAAGACAGTATTTAAGGGCTCCTGTATTTTCACATTACATGGTGGATCTGAGGGTTGTTCTCTTCATCTTACATCAGTGGCCATATAAAACAAAAGGGTTTTTGCTTCATAATATAGACAAACATATTTCCTTATTGATTTGTAAATGGCCCAAGGTATTTGATACAGAAAATTCCTTTAAACATAAAAGGGCCTAAGGAGGCGCCTGCAATCTTCTCGCCTTTTTCTCTAACAGCAGCACTTAACACAGCACTGGCAACTGCTTTTGAAATTTCCCCAGTTTTCAAAGGTGGGGAGAAGACTCAAAAGATGTGCACAACTAATCATATCCCTATGGATCAGAGCCATAGTCAGTAGTAGTGTGTGTGTGAGGAACATCATGAGACTTCTTGTTTCTGTAGACTAGCCTTTTCATATGAAGCTAACAGTCCTGAATGAAACGTCCTTAGGCTGTTTGTGCCCAAGATTAAATCGCATATTAGAGAACCTACTGATTTTATCAGTGAGTTGAATGAGATAGCAGATATTATGAAAGGTGTTTTGCAAACTTTTGATGTAAGATCTGTTTTCTGGTATTTCACAATAAGGGACTATATCTATATTCTATATTTGTGTTTCTCAACAAAATAGACAATGTAGGTCATGATACTTTCTATAGACTACATTAAACAAAGCAGCATTCTTCTTCAGGAAATATGTTGCAAATAGAAGGTGCAAGACTTGGCTTTAGTAGTTGATTCTGCCTTCTATGGAGCAGATAATATAATTAAAAGGCTTTCGATTTTAATCGTACTTCTCTCATACAAGATACAGGATAGATTCTGAACTCAGATGCAGGACTGGACTTCACAAGAATGAATATAAAAGGTAAAGGTAAAGGTCTCCTTTGCTCAAAAGCCAGTTGAATTCGACTGTAGAGGGCAGTGCTCATCTCCATTTCCAAGTGGAAGAGCCAGTGCTGTCCAAAGACGTCTCTGTGGTCATGTGGCTGGCATGACTAGATGCCAAGGCACACGGAACGCTGTTACCTTCCCACTGAAGTGGTATCTATTTATCTACTTGCCATTTCTTGCTTTTGAACTGCTAGGTTGGCAGGAGTTGGGGCCAGAGATGGGAGCTCACTCCGTCACGCGGCACTCGGGTCACTGCCAAACTACAGACCTTCTGGTCTGCAGCTCAGTGTCTTAACCTCTGAGCCATCGCAGGACCCCAGAATGAACATACTGATACACAAAATGATACAATGTAATAGAAAACAGATCACAAATTCCATATGAGAAAGAGGCTATGTGCAGCTGCTCTTCAAACTTTACTGAAAACTTCCTGCCCAAGGAACAAAATAACCTCATTGTTATCTGGTAAGCAAACACAACAGCCCAGCCTTGGCATGATGCCAGAGAGTGGATGGTACTGAAAACTCTAGGGATCAACATAACCATAACTTAAATGGATAACAAAAAGAGAAATCAGAAATGTACACTGACTTTAAAATTAGAAAGCAAAGGACTTCTAAAAATGGTAAAAGGTATCAAAACATAATAACATGAATGTCCTACAACCCACTGATGCCAGAAATGTGCCTGGCTCCTATCTCCGACAATGACGTGAGAGACAGAGTAATTTTGTGTCCTGTATGGACCAATGTCTGGAACCAGATATCAATCCATACAGGGCACAAATTTGCTTTGTCTGTTCAAGCCATTGCTGAAGAAACAGGAAGATGGAAACAGGAAGTCTAATAGATTGGCTGGACATACCTGAGGAGTTTCTGAGAAGGAGACACCAATTTCAGGGTCCTTATAACAGTCTCTTTTCAAATTCAGGGGCTTTGTAAAAGGTTATCTACCCAATAAGAGAACTAGCCTAATCACTACTTAGATAGGGATGATGCAAATAAAATATGAAACCTGATGCAATAGGCAGATAGCGTGACAGTACAGCACATCAGAATGGGTGACTCTTTACTTTCAGTTGAATCTATTTCATAACAGTTGGATAGTCTAACAGTAAGCTTCTTTAGAGATTGTTAACACCCCTACAAACCAGCAGATCAAAGAAAGGAATTGGTAGATTCTGCTAGGTGACAGATACAAAGGAAGTTCATATTAACCAGCAAACAGATATCTAGACTGGCTGAACTTGGAGCACAAGAACAATAGCCTACCAGGACTCTGGAAGTAACCAATCAAGTAGTAATGTTATGTCAATAGCCTATCATTGGGAGTAGGGTGTGTTTGGATGTGGCATTTGCATGCTATTAAACAGAGCTGAGGCTCTGGAATGGTAAAAGGTATCAAAACATAATAACATGAATGTCCTACAACCCACTGATGCCAGAAATGTGCCTGGCTCCTATCTCCGACAATGAAGTGAACAGACAGAGTAATTTTGTCTTGCTCTTGCTGAAATCATGAATAAAGTTGAGCTGATCATTAGACTTGAGCCTGTTCATCCAAGGAACCCACTATTAAACAGTAATGAAAGGAGAAGTTAGTGGTAAAGTGAGTCAGATCATGAAAATGACATGGGGGAAGAAAGGGTTAAATCCCTATCCCTGTCCCCATACTACAGCCAGATACAAAATTGTTGTGCAGGTATAATTTAAAGTTTAAGACACAGCAGGCGATCTATGGACACTGTGCCTTTAGATCTATTTTGGCCTTGGGAGAAGGGGTTCCCCACATTACAAATAGATCAAGTAAAGTTGAATGTGTCTTTGTGTCCCTCCCTTGCCTGGAGTGCTAGTTTGTTTCCTTACACTTGTGGGATAGGGACAGATAGGGGCATGGGAGAGGGGCAGAGAATGAGTGTTGTGCATGTGCAGTTTGCATTGTTCTGATCTGTTATGACTGCAGAACAGCATACTGTAATGAGAGATGTCAAAAGTCTGACTGAGCTGCATAACTGGGATGTAAATAATGCTTATAGGTCCTGAAGCCAGTGCATGCAGAAACGTGAAAAAGATCTGAGACATGGGAAGGTGCAGACAATGCAAGGCTAAGCAGTGAATGGTAAGGAAAGCAAATTAAAAACACACTGAATAGACCTGAGATACCCTGCAGTACCCAAGAACTAAAATACATACTGCTTATCTATACTCTACTATAATTCTTTGGCTTGTACATAATTTCTAGATCTCCTGCTCAAATCCTACCATCAAATATGTGAAATGGAAGATATTTTTTCCTGTAGTGAACACACTCCTATACATATTGGGCTTGAATCTCAAGCTTTTACACATTCTTTAGGAGGAGGAACTGGGGCAGCTGGGGGAGGGGAGGGGCCTTGCATTCACAGTAAGCCAGCGTCCACAGCACAGGAGGTATGAAATATCCCCTAGAGGAAGACACTTGCAGCTTTTCTCCTGAGGGTTTGAACCTCACCCTTCTTTCAATTTATTACAATTTGAATGCTCTCTTATATATTTGGGAACAATGTGTAATTTGTGGAGGAAAAAAAGCACTTCATAGAACATTGTCAGTGGAGCAACTACTTTGCATAGAAAAGCAGTTTTGTTAAGGAATATAAGCTTTTTCATCATACATAAGGGCTGCTAACCTCCAGATGGAGCCTGTAGATCCCCCATAATTACAACTGATCTCCAGATGACAGAGATCAGTTCCCCTGAAGAAAAGGGCGTCTTTGGAGGACATAATCTATGGCTTGGTACCCCACTAGGTCCCTTCCACCCCCCCTTCCAAATCTCCAGGAATACCCAAACCAGAGTTGGCAGCCCTATCATACAATCTGCTCTTCTTCTGTTCTAGCATATTCCCAGCACTGTGAGAATTTGTATAGAGTTGTTTTGTGAATTCTTTATTTATAGAATCCTGCCATATTAGCTGCTGAAAGACAGACTATAAACAGAGTGCAAACAGGTACCACTTGTGATTATTTTACACCAGACTCCACCCTCTCCTCCAGCCGAGAACCTCTTGGTTAATGGGGTCCCTATCTTAATTTGGACTTAGTTGTTATAACAGGTTTTAGGTATTGAGGCAGGAGACAATTGTCAAACAAAGAAAGCTTTATTCAAACATTGCTCAGCTCAGGACTACTCTGGTAAGAGTGGCATCTGAACTTATACCATTCCACAACTGATCTATATACAATGTAACAGTAAATGAGAGGTCTGATTGGACTTAAGTGGAGCTTACTGATAGGTTACTGCTGAGTGGCTTCAGGACCAATAGAAGGTCTTTACTAGATAGCCAATCATAATGACGGAACTAGGATACCGGAAGGCAATCCATAACTCACACAACAAGGAATAAATCCAGAACATAACACTCCTTTAAGTACATGGGGGCATGCCTCGTTTGGCTGGACCGTTGCGGCAGCGGCATACCTCTCAGAGAACATCCAAACCTGGGGGTTGTCCTGGGAATGGTCATAGCCCAAGTGACCCAGGGGCTCATCAGCTCCAGCAAGGTCCTGAACTGGTTCAGAGTCCAATCGGCATGGAGCTGGCTCAACTAGTGGGCTAGACGTCACGGCACCCCGAGCAGGAGACAGTTCTCTGTGAAGAGGTGGCACAATAGGCAGGGGAAGATGAACAGTCTTGGCCAGTTCTATGGGATGCAGTTCCTCCCGGGCCGGAGATGGCATTTGCAGGTCCTCAGGGGGACGCATTTCCCGAGCACCGACAGTGTGCTGGGACAGGAGATCTCCCAGGCACAGAACAGGAACTGGGGCGCATTGCAAACACTTGCCAGGAACTGGGGGGCGTTGCAACAACTCACTCCTGGCCAGCCAGTGACGTCGGAGTTGGGCTAGGTGACAGCGGTGGACCTGTCCCGCATTGTCCTGCACCTCGTAGGAGATGGTCCTGTAGCATGGAGGATGATAGCTGGGACCCAGTGCAGACCTTCCCCATAGTTCTGGACATAGATGGTATCGCCCAGAATGAAGGACTTTGTGCTCTCGGAGGCGATGGGGTAGTGGCTGGTGTCTGGTGACAGGTCCGGGTGGATGCAGCTCAAGCAGGTGGACAGCTGGTGTTCCATGAGGAGCTCCGCCAGGGCCTTCCCTGTGGCTGACTGCAGTGAAGAATACTGGTGGAGGAGGAATTCTGTGAGGTTGGTGAGGAAGTTCCCTCCACTGAGCCTGCAGAGCGAGTCCTTCATGGTCCTCACCATGCACTCCGCCTGGCCATTCATCTCCAGATGGAAAGGAGCCGAGATGACGTGCCAGATGCCTTGCTCATCCATGAACCTCTGGAACTCAGCAGAGGTAAATTGAGCTCTGTTGTCTGAGACAATGAGGTCCAGTAGGTCGAAGGTGGCGAACAGGTGGTCCAGGCAGTGGGCAATGATGGCAGAAGTCATGGTGGTGATGAGAAACGCCTGCAGCCACTTGGAGTATGCATCCATGACTATCAGGAGTGTTCTGCCTTGAAAAGGGCCAGCGAAATCAACGTGGATGCGGGACCAAGGACCCCACGGCTTCTCTCACAGGTGAACAGGGATTGAAGGGGCTTCTGGCGTTGGCTCTTGGCAGGGCTGGCACGTTCGGGCCCATCACTCAATTGCTAGTCAAGTCACGGCCACCAAACCTAGCACCTTGCGACTGCCTTCATCTTTACGATGCCAGGGTGCCCCACATATAGGGCATCTAACACTCATTGTCTGAGTGGGGGAGGGACTATGACCCGCTTTCCTCATAGGAGGCAGCCTTTGCTTACAGACAGTTCTGTGGATCAAGACTGGAATGGCTGGAACTCGGCCTTGAGCTTCCCGGGCGGCCATCCCTTCCAACAAAGTTAAAAACATGGCTGAGCGTTCGGTCCTGGGCGGTGAAGAAAGCGACGTCGGCAATGGTGAGTGGAGGCTGAGGAAGTTTTCTGATGAGAAGCGTCTCCTGGATCTGGGGTCTGGGTTGTTCAGGCAGCGGCAGGCGGCTGAGGACATCGGCATGCCCGATGGCTTTTCCAGGCCTGTGGACAAGGTCAAGGTCATAGGCAGAGAGGATGGCCCAACACATCATCTGCAGAGATAAAATCTGGGGTGTTTGGCAATCTCCTGTGAAGATGCCAAGCAGCGGTTTGTGGTCAGTGACAATCTCGAACTCACGACCATAGATGAGATCGTGAAACTTCTTCACTGCTGTAATGATCGCCGGTGCCTCCCGGTCTATCTGAGCATAATTTCCTTCTGCAGCAGACAAAGTCCTGGAATAGAATGCTGGGGGCCCCTCAGCTGGACAGCAACCTGTGTCTGAGGACTGCCCCGATCCCATAGGGCGATGCGTTGCAGGCCAATATGAGGGGTTTCTTCTCATCATAATGGATGAGGACTCTGTCGGAGTCTTTGACGGCTTGGAATGCTGCCTGCTCCTTGCGACCCCAAATGCACGGCGCTGTTTTGTCCAAGAGCCAATGGAGAGGCTCAGTGATAGGTGCTTTGTTTGGTAGGAATGAGTGACAGAAGTTAAGGAGTCCTAAAAAGGACTACAGCTCTTTCTTCGATTGCGGTGGGGGTGCCTTACATACCGCAGCAACCTTCTCTGGTGCAGGATGGATGCCATCTTTGTCCAGGAGAAAACCCAAAAATTGAATGGTGGGGACGAAGAAAAACAGGTTGCTTACCTGTAACTGATGATCTTCAAGTGGTCATCTGTGCAGTACCACACATGGGTTGGGCGCCTGTGCACGACCTTGATCAGAGAATCTTCTAGAGCTTTACCTCAGAAGAGCTTTTGGTGGGCTCTCCTCCCGCCCTGGGGGAGGAGACATGCACTGCGCATGCCCAGAGCGGGGGAGAGAGCCGCCTCCCACTCAGTTCCTTCGACCGCCACTGTCAAGGCCAAACAATCCAAAGAAGGAAATCTGGAGATGCCAGCAGCGGGGAAGGCTGGGTGGGATTGTGGTACTGCACAGATGACCACTCGAAGATCATCAGTTACAGGTAAGCAACCTGTTTATCTTCGTCGTGGTCTCTGTGCAGTCCCACACATGGGTGATTACAAGAGCTGAACCAGTTGGAGGAGGGAGCTGGCAGCTGCAAAGGACACAAAAATACTGGTTAAGACACAGCATCACCATCAAAAGAAATCACCCACGGGTCCTACCTGAGGGTGCACCAGGATCAAGCGAAGAGAGATCGCAGCACCGTCTGACCGAAGGCGGCATCCTGTCGAGCTCGGACGTCGAGTGCATAGTGGGTCACGAAGGTCGATGCCGAGGACCACGTAGCAGCCGCACAGACGTCTTCCAACGGGGCACCGGCCAGGAAAGCGGTGGACATCGATACCGCCCGTGTGGAATGGGCAGTGACACAGGTAGGAATGGGTTGACGTGCCAGCTCATAGCAAAGGGCTATGGTGGAAGTCACCCACTTAGAGAGACGTTGAGAAGAAATGGGTTCCCCCACATGAGGGGGGCCATAAGCTAGGAACAGCCAAGGAGATTTACGTATGGGCTGTGTCCTGTGTAGATAGAAAGAGAGCGCTCTGCGCACATCTAGACAGTGCAGGGCTCTCTGAGAGGCATCAGTCGGGTTCGGAAAGAAAGTAGGCAGAACAGACGACTGAGAGAGGTGAAAGGCAGAGATGACTTTAGGAAGGAAGGAAGGATCTGTTCTAAGGACCACCTTCTCCCTATGAAAAACGGTATAGGGGGGATCGGCCCTGAAGGCAGCTAGCTCCCCTACTCTGCGTGCAGTGGTGATGGCTACGAGAAAGGCCGTCTTCCAGGAAACTAACCTGAGGTCAGCGGTAGCCATCGGCTCAAACAGTTTAGCCATGAGTTGAGAAAGGACTAGAGACAAGCTCCAGGAAGGCACCAACAGTTTCCTAGGCGGGCACGTCCAAAGAAGACCCTTAAGGAACGTCTTGGTGAGACAGTGCGAGAACACTGATGAGCCTTGAATGAGGGGGTGGTTGGCGAAGATCGCCGCCAAATGAACCTGCAAGGACGAATATGCCAAGCCCGCATCCTTCAAGTGCACGATTTAGGAGAAGATCTCACGGAGAGATGATCGAATCGGATCGAAGGAGTGATTAGCAGCATAGGATTGGAATCTGTTCCACTTGAACTGATAGGAACGTCGAGTAGAAGGCTTCCTAGCATTCAGGAGAATTTCAGAGACCTGAGGTGGGAAGTCGAGGGCTGGATCTTCCAGGCCGTTAATTTGAAAAATCCCGGATTGGGATGGAGGATTCTCCCTCGGGCCCGAGAGAGGAGATCTGGGACAACAGGGAGGGGACGGAAGGAACGACAGGAGAGTTGAAGCAGGTGCGGGAACCAGACCTGGAGTGGCCACCACGGAGTGATCAGAATGCAGGAGGTGCCGTCTGCACGAATCTTCTGCACGACCCGAGAGATGAGAGGGAACGGAGGAAACAGGTAAAACAGGGTTCCATTCCACTTGTGGAGAAAGGCATCCCCAAGCGACCGAGCAGACGGAGGACCCCTGCTGAAAAACAGGCGACATCGGGCATTGTCGACGGACACGAAGCCGTCGACAACTGGGTGACCGAACTCTTGAAACAGAGGTCGAAGATACCGGAGGGGAATGGACCATTCGTTGTCCGATGAGGCAGAACGACTCAACCGGTCTGCATCGACATTCTGATGCCCGGGAATATGAATCGCCGAGAGCGTGATGGAGTGATCGAGGCACCAAGACCAGAGGTCTATAGCTAAGTTGCAAAGGCAAACAGAGGCAGTGCCGCCCTGCTTGTTGACATAATAGACAGCCGTGGTGCTGTCAGAAGCCACTTGGACGACACAGTTTCGAAGGGTCAGAAGAAAGGACCAAAGGGCTAGATAGACTGCTTGCAACTCCAGGTAATTTATGTGGCGAGTTGCATCTCGAGCAGACCAAGTCCCTTGAACAGTGAGCGTTCTGCACTGGGCTCCCCAACCCCAGAGGGAAGCGTCTGTGGTCAACAGCAACTCGGGAGGAGGAGGTCGAAAAGGCATCCCGGAAAGGAGGTGGACGGGTTGAGCCCACCACTCGAGGGAGTCGAGGACGGTTTGCGGGATTGACAGACTCGTGTGCCAAGGAGAGGATCGAAGGCGCGGAGAGGATCGAAGGCGCGGAGGAGCCAGAGCTGAAGCAGCCGCATTCTCAGCCAGGCGTTGCGGACAACGAACACCGTGGAGGCAAAGTGACCGAGGAGCCTCATGACAGAACGG
This sequence comes from Gekko gecko, assembly GCA_029375565.1. Taxonomy (NCBI): domain Eukaryota; kingdom Metazoa; phylum Chordata; class Lepidosauria; order Squamata; family Gekkonidae; genus Gekko; species Gekko gecko. The sequence goes on along the minus strand of JAPDNY010000003.1, from coordinate 161,010,509 downwards.
GCGGATTGTTGGGGGCACGTCTGAAAGGAGGACACCATCGCCCGAATGTCGGAAGCCCTCGATTCTGGGAGGAAAGCCGCTTCGAGGTTGGTGTCGAGTTGAGTCCTGAGGAATCGAAGAGTTTGAAGGGGCTGGAGGGAGGACTTGGCGCCGTTGACGCAGAGTCTGAGGGCACGGAGGAGGGAGAGAGTCTCCCGAGTGTCGTGGAGCAACTGAGTTGGCGTTGGAGCTACAAGAAGCCAGTCATCGATGTAAGGATAAAGAGTGACTCCCCATCGGTGGAGCTCGGCCACCACCACAGCCATCAGCTTGGTGAACACCCGCGGAGCTGTAGAAAGGCCGAAGGGAAGCACCCTGTACTGGTAGTGGGCATCTCCAACGGCGAACTGGAGAAACCACCGATGTTGGGGACGGATCGTGACATGGAAGTATGCGTCTTGAAGGTCAACTGATGCAAGCCACGCTGCCCGTGGAATGAGAGGAAGGATCGACTGCAGAGTGACCATTCTGAATTTCTGATACCGAATGTAATGGTTGAGATCCCGAAGGTCCATAATCGGTCTGAAGCCGCCGTCCCTCTTGGGAACCAGGAAATACTTCGAGTAGAAGCTGAGAGTTCGTTGCGCCTCCGGGACGACCTCGATGGCCCCCTTGGCAAGGAGAGTGGAAACCTTGAGATCGAGGAGAGGGTCTGGAGGCGTGACGACAAAGTGTGGGAGGACAGTGGGGACAGTCAAATAGACTGCTTAGGCTGCGGCGGCTTTTTGGTAGGTTGGGAACGGTGTTTGGAAGGAGGATGGGAATCGTATGGTTTTCTCCTCCATTGGGAGTGAGGTGCCGGAGACAGGTATCGCCTGGAGCCGGAAGGCTTCCAGGAACGGTTTCTGGGACGGTAAGGTGCAGCTGAGACTCCAAGGTTTTGGGCTTGCTTACGACTCTCATCGATAGCTTTCAATACTTCGTCGGTGGTAGAGTGGAAGAGGCCGTTTCCATCAAAGGGGAGGTCTTCGACACGGAACTTGACGTCCGGTTGTAGAGAGGTGCCCCGCAGCCAGGCATGATGCCGGAGAGCGACAGAAGACACCAGGAGTTTAGAGGAGCAATTGACTGCATGACGAATTGATTTGTTGCTTTGATATGGCACAAACCTCAGACAAGGCAGCCGAGAGAGTGGGACGGTGCTCCTCCGGAACAAACTCCAGGACAGGACGAACTGCATTGGCAACGTTGAATGCGTAAGCCGAAAAGTAAGACAAATAAGTATCGACACGGAGATTCATGGAGGCCAGAGAGTACATCTTCTTGGCCAGAAGATCCAGTTTACGACCCTCACGGTCAGGAGGCGTGGACTGGCAAGCAGGCTGTTTCGATCTCGAAGAAGAGTGAACCACCATGGAGTTTGGAGGCAGCTGACAAATGAGGAATTTGCCAGGAGTGTCTTGGATCCTGTACAACCCATCATAGCGCCTCGAAACCGGGGGAATCGAAGCCGGGTGCTCCCATGACTCCTTCAGGATAGAAAGGTGGACCGGCAGCAAAGGCAAGACGGGAGACAGAGGAAGGTCAGCCTGGACCAATCGGTGAACGACGTCGGTCACAGCTGGGGACTCTGTAAAGCCCTGTACTTGAAGGGCAGTAGCCATCCTGGTAACGAGCTCTAAGAATGCTTTAGGGCCCTCCGTAGGTGAAATCGACCCCGAGTGTCGAGGCTCGTCCTCGATCCAAGAGACCTCAGGATCAAACTCCGCCGAATCCGACCTGTCCAAGATAGACATGGGAGAGGAGGATCGTTGGTGGGCAAGTCGATGACCGGGTGGTCGACGGCAGGATGGTGTCGAGCTTCAATTGGAGAGCTCTTCGGGGCATCCCGATTTCTGGGAAGGTCAGAAGGCTGTTCCCTAGAGGGGGAATGGGCCGAGGCAACAGACGCTGAGCGCCGAGGGTGGTCAGGGACATGGGTCTGATCCATGCGTTCCGAGTGCCGGATCCGGTCATAGTGGTGCCTCTCCGGTGTCGGAGACCGAGAATAATAATAGGCCGCATCTGGACGTTCCCGATGGTCTTCGCAAGACCAGCATTGGTGGTCAGAGGCGGAACCAGACGACGATGGGGATTGCCTACGGATCAGGCATCGTTGATCGTACCGGGATCAGGACCGCGCATGGTGGTGCACAACAGGACCCTCGTCCAAAATGTGGACCGGGGTATTGGAAGGCCTCGCTGGAGACCGGGAGCCTGTTCGCGGAGACAGGTGCGGAGGCGATCTGGCCAACTGGCCCAAGGGAATCAGCCCCAAAGGTGACGAGTGGGAGTGCTGCGGGGTCTGTTGTCGAGCCGCAGACTTGTGAGATGTCGAGGTCAGGGCTGGCATCGACGTCGACAACCCAGTCACGACGATGGGGTCCACTCTCGAAACCAAAGCAGAGGGCGGGGCCTTCGACTTCGAAGGGGTCTTATCTTCAGCCCGCTTAGGTTTCTGTTTCGGTGCCTTCGAGGAGGTGTCCGATTTCTTGGCCGCAGCCTGGGAAGTCCCTGAGGACATAGTAGGGCGCAGAGCGGATTCTACCAGAAGAGCTTTGAGCCTAGCCTCTCGATTATGTCGAGCCTGATGAGTGAAACTCGCGCAATGAGGACAAGTATCTACTCTATGGGCCTCACCCAAACAGATTAAGCAAAGGTCGTGCCCGTCGTTGGATGGAATTTTAGCGGGGCAACGACGACAGACCTTAAAGAATTGAGTCTTTCCCATACAAAAATCCCCACCCACCCTCCAAAGAAAGGAGAGGGGGGGGAAGAGAAATAGACAAAGAATTTTTTTTATATATATATATTTTTAGGACAGAAGTAAGAGAAAGAAGAGATGGAAAAACAAAGGCGAAAGCGAAGAAAGATATACTCAGCTGAGGTAAATGGAGGAACAACAGGAACGAGGTGTGAACACGAAGGCGGTCGAAGAAGAACTGAGTGGGAGGCGGCTCTCTCCCCCACTCTGGGCATGTGCAGTGCATGTCTCCTCCCCCAGGGCGAGAGGAGAGCCCGCCAAAAGCTCTTCTGAGGTAAAGCTCTAGAAGATTCTCCGATCGAGGTCGTGCGCAGGTGCCCAACCCATGTGAGGGACTGCACAGAGACCACGACGAAGATCTCACACTTCTCTTTTTTAACTTGCAGGCCGACCTCTTGCAGAAGGCGAAGCACTTCTCGCACACGAGCAGTCAGTTATAGTTCTGAGGCCCCTGCGATCAACACATCATCAAAATAGGGGATGACGCCTGATAAATCTCTTAAAAGACACTCCATCAATTCCTGGAAAATTCCAGGGACAACGCTTACCCTGAACTGTAAACGGTTCACTTTGAAGGCATCATGATTGTCTGTGCCTCAGTTGTGGCTGTGTTGACAGTCAGTTGCTGGTACTCCTGGGCTAAGTTGATTTTGGCGAACACCTGGCCCCTGGAGATGGACGCTAGGAGATGGCTCACCACAGGAACCAGGTATGCATGCGGCTGCAGGGCCTTGTTGAGGGTGCACTTTGTGTACAAGTGGATCAAACCATCTGGTTTGATTGGAGTGATGATCAGAGTCCCCCATTTGGCATTGGGAATGGGCTCTAGGATGCCTTGAGCTAGCAGCTTATCAATTTGCTCATTGATGCACGGCTTGAGAGCGATGGGGCATTGCCATGGCTTAAGGCATATGAGTTGGATGACAGGATTCAAGGTGAAGGAGACAGGTGGACCTTTGTAACAGCCAAGCTCTGAGCTGAAGACATCTGGGAACTCCTCTACAAAATTGGCAACGCTCGGCTGACTGGTGTGATTGACGCCGATAATGCCAATACCGAGTCCAGACCGATAAGACTCATGCAGTGACCTTCAATGACGAGTAGATTAAGACGACTGTTGAATTTCTTGTACTTTGCTTGGACAGGGGCGATACCGATGACAGGAACTCTATTTCTTTGGAAGTCGAAAAGTTGCAGACTGCACTTCTGAAGACGGCGTGCAGGGAAATGAGGACAGACTTGTTGGAAGGTGCTCCATGAGACAATTGACAGTGCAGAACTGGAATCGACTTCCATCTGGCAAGCGCAACCTTCAATTAAAACAGTCACCTTGATCTTGGAACAAGCATGAAGACCTTGGTGAATGTACAGATGATTGCTGTAATGTTCTGATGCTCTTGCTTCGTTATTGCATTGTGGTCTTCGATTGAACAATTGAGAAGACCGGAAACTAGACAAATGGCAAGATTTACTGGAAGCTCTTCCCGGACGACGGAAGACTTCAGAAGCAGGATGACCTTGTGATGAGCGACAGACTTTAGCAAGGTGGCCCATCTTCCCACAAGAATGACAGATGGAATTTACAGTCTCTATGAGCATGCATGCCACCACAACCAGCACAAACTCCTCTCCGCAGATTTTTTTTGAGAACAGCGCAGTTTCTGGTTGGCTCCTGTTCTGTAGACTCCATCATCTGATGATTCCGATTGGTCATCAGATGAGTAGGCAGTGGTGTCGTGGCAGATGGCATCGGTGTGGCATGATGTGTGACTCTGAGCGCCCAATTTCAACTCGTGGAGAGAAATGTTAGTGGCTTCCACTTTCAGCACTTCTTCGAGTGCAGTTTTGTATGTGAGTTCTGTTTTCAAGAGAAGCGCTTGCTGGATGCTGTCGTCTCTGAGGCCACAAAGCAGATGATCCATCAGAACGAATTCAAGGTTTGGAAAATTGCAGTCATGAGTGATCCTTCTCAGCGCGGCGACATAGTCAGTGACAGACTCGCCTTCCTTTTGGCTTTGTTGGTGGAAAACACATTGATGTACTGCAGCAGACGTTTTAGGATTAAAATAAAAGTTGAGCTTTGTTTTGATTGTGTCAAGAGGTGTCGCCAGTAGTTTGATCGGAGCTACTAAGTCCCGAGCAATGTCAAACACCCCCTGGCTGCAGGTACTCAAGAGAGTGGCATGGCAGACATCATCTTCTTCAATACCATTTGCTACAAGGAAGCATTCAAAATGGTTGAGGTATGATTCCAAGTTCCCAACCTTGGGGTCGAAAGGTTCAATATGGCCCTTGGATGCCATGCCCGTAGTGATTTATCTCTGGGCGCCCTAGTGATTTCAGTCTGGGCAGGCAGAGAGGGATTTCCCCCATTCAGTTAGGCCTGGAATCCCATCCTCATCACCAGTTTTAGGTATTGAGGCAGGAGACAACTGTCAAACAAAGAAAGCTTTATTCAAACATTGCTCAGCTCAGGACTGCTCTGGGAAGAGCGGCACCTGAACTTATACCATTCCACAACTGAACTATATACAATGTAACAATAAACAAGAGGTCTGATTGGACCTAAGTGGAGCTTACTGCTGGATGGCTTCAGGACCAATAGAAGGTCTTTATTAGATAGCCAAACATAATGACAGAACTAGGATCCCGGAAGGCAATCCATAACTCACACAACAAGGAATGAACCCAGAACATAATAACAGGCACCCCCTTTTAGAGTCTAAGTGCCAGGGGACCTGAAACCTGGAGAGTAATGCTCCCTCTAAGCTGCAGAGTCTTGTGAGCAAAAATTTTATTTTGAGAGATACTAGCATTAAAGTTGTGAGCAAGCAATTTGGCTACTGCATAAATTTAGTTTGCTCTGGATCTATCCTTCCTGACCTAAGACAAAAATGTGTGAGCTGGAGGCTAAAAATCTGTGAGCTAGCTCACACTAATTCAGCTTAGAGGGAACACTGCTGGAGAGTCTCATAAAGGCACCTGGGCACAGCCAAGAAAGCCCAGGAAAGAGATTGGGTGTGCTGGCATTACAGACAGATTAAGTGCACTCTCCCCAACTCAGGGTTTTCAATAAGACTTCATTTCATTCTCAATAACCAAAAAACTTTTCACCACTGGAATATCCTGGCATATCCCAGAGGTGTCTGTCCAGCCCAAGAAAGTTGCTGTTTCATTAACCAATGCCTGGTTAATCTTTTCCCTTTTTTTACTCCATCAAGAAGGGCACTCAAATCATTAATTTACACTCCATTCTGTTTCAGGAGCTATCTTTTTATTATTATAACATTTTATTTTTAACTAAGACAAACATACATAAATCAGGGGGGAATCCATTTCATCATTAAAGTATCTAGTTAAGTATCTCATACAATGTCTAAATATCTATTTTCTATATTCCACCTTATTTTTATGAATATTCTTTTGCAGTTGATTTAAAATAAAGTTCCTGTTCCTTTCAAATTGGTTATATGTCAGTCTAATATATAAGATCTTAAAAAACTGTATAGTCTGGGCTTCCGGTCGGAGTAAAATGGCGAACTGATGCACCGTGCAATCGTGCAGGTTGAACGGTGGCTTCTTCTGACAGTTTGGGCATTTATATTGCCCAACACAGCCTCCCCCAGGAAAGGGGTCGACAAGCAAGCAACGAGGTCCAAGTGAGAGTTGAGATTGGCATGTATAAGTCTCGAAGGAGGCTTGTTTACGCTTTGATCCCCTCTCAGAAGCGGGCGTATGCAAGACAGCTCTAAAGAAGCCAACCAGGCTGGGAATCCAGCTTAAATTCATCATTTCCCAACTTCTTAAGAAAGAGAGTGGAGTTGAAAGTGAGAAGAAGCGATGCAAAGCCCCAAGATAAACATGCAAGGTAACATAAACACTTTGCTTACCGGAATGGAGATCTAGTGAAAATTGAAAAAGGCGGATAAGCATAAAAGAATTAATCTTGAACAATCGGGCCATTGAGGATTTGAGAAGAGTTTGTCAAAGTGAACAATTTGAGAAAAATAGACATTATTTAACATTCCTGCGGTTAGAAAGAGCTGGAGCGGAATCTAAGACTGAAACTAACAAGAAACATTGCGAGACTAAAGTGTTGCAACTATCTGTGTCCGGCTAGTACTGTGTATAAAGACTAGAGTGGCTTCTGGAGGACTCTAAAAGCAGCAGAACGAAGTTTCCGGTAGGAAGGATTTTGAGACAGACAGAAAACAGGAAGTTCAAGAAGAGCCTACTCTAGCCAAAAAAACCATAGAGAAATTGCGCCCACCATTTTTAGGAGGACTGAACTTTAAAATCGAATTTTATTATTGGAATTGTTTTAAAAGAGTGGCGAAAAGGCAACGTTTTAAGAGAAGACACAAAGAGGATCTGGAACATATGAATTTGGACTAATTTTAGAAACTTCAAAACGGATCCAAAACATCGACAAAGGGCCGCCTCGTCTGTGAGTCCAAGTATGGCAGGGAAGGAAAAAAGAGAGTGGCAAGCTGCAATGGAGTCAATGGAAAAGAGAACGCTGGAGGCGATTCAAGGATTGGTGAAACAGATAGAACAACAGTTAGAAAAGCAAATGGAAAAACAGCTGGAACAGTTAGAAGAAGTCCAAGAAAAGAATGTGACAGCTCTCAAAGAATTGGTGGTAGCAGAGGTGGCGGTAATTACAAAAGAAGTGGCAGACACAAAGAGCCAAGTGCAAGGTCTGGTATTAAAATCGACTGAATTAGAGCAAAAAACACAAGATATAGACAAAAAAATGGAAACAACTCTTCAGGAAAATTGTAAACTGGAGGCAATGATGGAGTATAGAGCGATGTTAAACCATCTGAGGCTAAGAGGGATTGAAGAAAAGACAGATGAAGATATACGTATGATGGTGACGACTACTTTGACGGAGTATCTGGGAGAAGATCAAGGAGAATTGGAGTCTGATTTTGATTTGATTTATAGAGTAAATTCAGCATATGCTCAGAGAAAGAACTTGCCAAGAGATGTTATTGTGCAATTTGTAACAAGGAAGATGAAGGAAGATATTTTCAAAAAACAATTTACACAACCATTGGAAATTGGCAGCAAAAAGATTATAATAATGAGAGAACTCCCAAGAATGATTTTGCAAGAAAGAAAGAAATATAAAAAGCTGGTAGACAAATTGAAGCAGCTAACCATCAGGTTCAGATGGGAAATACCATATGGTCTGTCTTTTACCTACAATGCGAAGAGACATACGATCAATACCCTAGGGGATATGTATAGGTTCAAAGCAGAAAATGTAGAAGATTTTGGAGATATTTAAAGTCAAGACATGATGAATTATAAATTGTTATCGTGGAATGTAAATGGACTTAATTCGCCCTTTAAAAGGAAATTAGTAAATTATTGGTTGCAAAAACAAAAATCTAATATTATCTGCTTGCAAGAAACTCATATTAGAAAACGGGACAATAAGTATTTGACTAACAAAAAATTAGGAGAAGAATTTTATTCACTGGCAGAAAAAAAAATAAGGGAGTTGTAACCTATGTAAACAAAGAATTGGACCCAAAACAAATTTTTCACGACAAAGATGGGAAATATATTGGAGTTGAAATTACAATGCTTCAAAAAAAGACTCTGGTAGTTAACTTGTATGCGCCTAATGGAGCTAAAGAATTTTTTTTTTAAAGACTTGATGGACGAATTGGATCAAGTAAATTATGAGCAGTTAATTTTGGCAGGGGACTTTAATGGTATGGTTAATAATAAATTGGACAGGAAATCTGAAAAGAAGGATGAGAAGGTTGGGAAATTACCATTTTTTTAAAAATTGATGGAACAAGAGAAATTAGAAGATGTTTGGAGAAAATGGAATCCTAAAGTTAAAGACTTTACTTTTTATTCCAATCGCCACAATTCTTTTTCCAGAATAGATATGATTTGGATGTCAGGTGAAATGGCGTTAAAAACCCAGAAAGTGGAGATTTTGCCAAAGATTAATTCTGATCACAACCCAGTGATTTGGACGTTAAAAGAAAAAGTGAAACAGTTTCATTGGAGAATAAATGAAGATCTATTGGATAAGAAGAAAATAATTGAGACATTATGTAAGGAGACTCAGTCATTTTTTCAATTGAATTTGAATCAAAACGTAAAAATACAGACTGTTTGGGATACATATTGTTAAACGTGGCAGATAAGAAACAGAATATAAAACAGCAAAAGGAGTTACAAGAAAGAATTCAGCAAAAAGAAACAGAATTGAAGAAGAGACCTGGAAAAAAGAACATTATTAAAGAAATTCTAATTTTATAAGAGCAATTGAACGTGATACTTAACCAGGAACTTTATTGGAACTTAAAGAAATTACAGCAAAAATCCTTTGAAGGAGCAAATAAACCAGGAAAATTTCTGGCATGGCAATTGAAAAATCGAAGAGAGAAAAGATTAATAAACAAAATTATCAAAGAAGACAAGGAAATTGTGGATATGAATGGTTTAAAAAGTGTTCTTTTTAAGTATTATGCGAAGTTATTTCAAAAAAAGAATATAGACTCTGAAAAAATTAAAAAATATTTGGACATGATAGAAATTCCAAGGATTGGAATAAAAATTAAGGAAATGTTGAATGGCCCAATCCAAAAAGAGGAAGTTTATAAGGCAATAGAAGATGCTAAATTGGGGAAAGCTCCAGGTCCAGACGGGTTCACAGCAAAATTTTATAAAAAGTTAAAAGAGGAGCTAACCCCAACATTGGAACTTCTAGCAAATGAGATACAGGCGACTAAAGTGATACCTGAGACATGGAAGGAAGCCAATATATCACTCATACCAAAAGAAGGACAGGACTTAACAGATGTTAAGAATTACAGACCAATTTCTTTACTTAACAATGACTACAAGTTGTTTGCCAAAATAATTTCAGAAAGACTGAAGAATTATTTGAAAGACGTTATAACCGAAGAACAAGCCAGTTTTTTACCAAATATACAAATTAGGGACAACCTATGGACAGGCTATTGAATATTATGATAAACATCCAGAAAAGGAGGTTGCTTCCCTATTTGTGGATGCAGAGAAAGCCTTTGATAATTTAAATTGGGACTTTATGTTTCAACTGATGGAGAAAATGGATATTGGACAGCCCTTTTTAAATGTAATTAGGGTGATTTATTCAGAACAGAAAGCATTGTTAAATGTAAATAAAGAGATGACGGACTATTTCAAGGTGTAAAAAGGGACTAGGCAAGGTTGCCCGCTATCCCCTTTATTGTTTATCTGGGTTTTGGAAGTACTGTTGGCAAAGAAGATAAGGATATAAGGGGACTTACAATCAGAGTCTTTATGTACAAATATAGGGCAGTTGCAGGCGATGTAATGTTTTTGATTGAAGATCCAGTAATTAACTCACCATTGTTGATGGAAAAGATCAAGGAATTTGGAGATTTGGAGGGATTTTACATCAATAAGAACAAAACAAAGGTGTTGTGCAAAAATATGACAAAAGAGAAACAGCAGGAACTGCAAGAAATAATACAATGTGAAGTGGTTAAAAAAAACAAAATATTTAGGAATTGAGTTGACAATGGAGAACATAGATCTTTTTAAGAACAATTATGAAAAGATTTGGAGTAAAATTCAACAAGATATAAAAAAATGGGACACTTTGAATCTGTCATTAATGGGAAGAATTTCGGTTGTTAAGATGAATATTTTACCACGTTTAATGTTTTTATTTCAGACGATTCCGATAGTGAAGGACTGTAAAGTATTGAACTTATGGCAGAAAGAAATTTCAAAATTTGTTTGGACTGGAAGAAAACCGAGGATTAAAATGAAGATTCTATGTGATGCAAAGGAAAGAGGAGGATTCTAACTTCCTAATTTTAGACTGTATCATGATACGGTGTGTTTGACTTGGTTGGCTCAATGGGTCAATTTGGACAATAGGAAAACGTTGGCGTTAGAAGGACATGACTGTAAATTTGGTTGACACGCTTATTTATGGTATGACAAATATAAAATGGATAATTTTTTCAAACACCACTTCATAAGAAGATCATTGTTTATGACCTGGATGAGATATAAAAGATTTTTTTTTTGACGCAAGACTACTATGGATAGTACCGGCTGAAGTAATTAAACCACTTTTGAGACATAAAGGTGAAGATTGGATACCTTATAGAGATATTTTGATGGTAGAAGGGAATAATTTTGCGATGAGAGCTAGAGAGGAACTGAAATTTGAATATGATTAGTTAAACTATAGACAGATTTATGATTTATTTAAGGCTGACAAAAAGAGATATGGCTTCAGGAAGGAGAATAATGAAATTGAAAATGTGTGGGCAGAAGAGGGGAAAAAATGATTCCAAAAATGTATAAAGTTTTATTAAAATGGTATACTGAGGATGAGATTGTAAAAGAACAGATGGTAAAATGGGCTATAAATGTAAATAGAGAAATAGATATGTCAACTTGGGAGGGGTTGTGGAAAAACTCAATTAAAATTTCTACATGTGTCAATGTGAAAGAAAATTGTTATAAAATGATGTATAGATGGTATATGACACCTAAAAAATTGCTAAAATGAACGAGAACATGTCTAACAAATGTTGGAAGTGTAAAAAAAAGGAAGGTTCATTTTATCATATGTGGTGGACTTGTGATAAAGCGGTAGCCTATTGGACAGAGATTCATAATGAAATCCAGAAGATCCTGAAGTGTACCTTGAAAAAACAACCTGAAATGTTACTTTTAGGTTTGAAAATGGAAGAGATAAACCCAAGGAAAAAAAACATTGTTATGGTATCTGATTACAACAGCAAGAATGGCTTTTGCCCAATTTTAGAAGCAAGCAAAAATACCAGAAAAATGGGATTGGATAAAGAAGATGCTTTTTATGGCAGAAATGAACAAAATGACAAAGAAGCTTAATGGTAAAGAAGATGAAGAATTTTTTATAGAATGGAAAGAGTTTAAAGACTATCTTGAAATGAATTGGGTTGTAAGAAATAAGTTACTATGCTTTGATAACTATTAAGAATAGAAAAAAGAAAATAATGATTGACAAATAGTTAAAGTGTTACCTAAGGGTCAGATTATATGTATCAATATGTTTTAAAACAAGAATTGAATATGGGATAAGTTTTTATTGTTGCTGAATATTGAATGAAACAATAAGCGGGGTGGCGCATCGCTGGAAGCCGGGGGGGGAAGGGGATAATTGAAAAGGATGTATTCAAAAGTATTTTGAGATATGGAACGTGTTAATATATCCTATTAATAAAAGTTTTATTACAAAAAAATCTGTATAGTCTCTCTTGTCCAAAAGGTGTTGACCTTCTTCTCTTGAAAATAAGTGTAGTCTCAGATATCCAGAAAGTATTAACAATTTTTGTAGGATTTCATCCTCTTCTTCATTCTCTAGTTTCTCCTCTTAAGTTTTAAAGTCTTAATTCTGTGTCTTTTCCCCTTGTATGTAAGGAAAATAACTTCTGGAAGTAGCTCTCTATATTCAATTCTTTGGATGGTTTGAGGTTCCGTATATTCTTTATTTTCCTCTCTCTGAAGAAAAATTTCATTTTCTGCTGTAAGGATTTCATCTCTTGTCATTCTTTCATATAATCACACATTCAGTTCTCCAAGCATTTTATTTCTTTCTGTATACGCTGGGTTCATTCTGTAGTCCATGTCATTTTGCTTGCAGATTTCATCTGTATTTTCTGTATCCATATCTCTCACAACGTTGTATGTCCTGTCAGTTTGCTTTTTCAGCTGGCCAATCTTCTGATGTAGAAGTAAATCTAGCTTAGATTGCATAGAGTCTAGAGCCGTTCTCACAACTTTCTCTACTACTGGAGTGATTGTTTCTTGTTTTAAAAGTTGGAGATTAAAACATTTTTTCCTTCTTCTACTACAGGCATTTTAAATTATTGAGTCAAAAACAGAGAATCTCTCCAGCTCTTTGTCAATTAAATCTCTACAATCACAGGGCTTTCTATGTTTGCCCAATTACATTAAAAACAAGAAGGTTCCCAGGCAAGACAGACAATCTTATCATTTAGTTGTAGTACAGACTTATCAGTGGTTTACAAGAACCTCAGAAAATAATATACTTTACAATTTTCAACAAACCGCAAAAGTATACACAATGAATTATAAGGAAATGACGTAGTGAAAGTTAAAGGTATATGCTTAATAGTTCATTAATTCTTCCTTCTTTCTTCTTAATTATAGTTTATGGTCCAAGTTATAAGATGTAGATATTTGTAATCCAAATTAAATGTCTTTCTATGAATCCTTATGGCTCAGTTATAATTCCAAGGAAGATAGATTTCTATTTCAATAGTATAGAATCTGATGCTTATTACAGTATTCCAAAGATTTATAATCCACAATATGGTTTTGTAATCCAAAGTATCATGATATCACATTTATAAATCTGTTCCACAATTTTTTTCAGACATCAACCTTCTCAGACATCAATCTTTAGCCCAGTAAATTTATTATAAAAGTTTTTTTCTCTTTTTTTTTTTGGCTGCTTTAGAAAAGTAGTGGGGGGGAGGAAGATTCTTTACCCCTCCTTTTCTTTCCTCCTTACAAACGATTTAAAGGGCTGATCAGTGGGAAAGTTCTTAGTAATGTTGCAGCTGAGGTTACTCATGGTGATTTATCTTCTTCTATTATTTTGTTGAGATGTTCTATTTCCCCCTCATCCCGGGAGTCACAACTTCACGTCCATGGCTGCCATGGACACTCTCACTGGGATCTTGCTGGAGGCAGTCTCGGACTTCCACCCACTTGCTGCTGCTCACAGGGAGTCCAAGTCAAGCCCCTTGCCATGAGCTCCTCTCCAGAGAGCTCATTGGAGTTTGGGAGGATCCAGTGATCCGGTGGCTTCACAGGAGCAAGTCCTGGAGCCGACTGTTCTTGTTGCGCCAAAAAATGGAAGTCCTCATTTCAGGAGCTATCTTGACTCACCCAAACTTTTGTGTGAATAGAGATCTGGCTCACTTAAACTTGATTAAAGTATGTTAATCATGTTGTCTCACCTAGGCTCTTTGGCTCACAATAGCCTAATGAAGGTATTTTCCCCACCAAAGGTTGACAGCAGTGACTTCAAAACACCTGTTGAGAATCAAAAACTTTTATTGTGGACCAATCATGTTCCTGGGAAAGTGGGTTCCCATGCCCAGGGCTTTTTTGGTAGAAAAAGCCCAGCAGGAACTCATTAGCATAATAGGCCATACCCCGACAGCACAGCGCACTAGCATATTAGGCCACACCCCCATGTCGCCAGAAGTGTGGTCATCCAGCCACACCCACCTTTTGCTTCTTATTCTGTTTACCTTGTTTGTTGTCAAAACCCAGGACTTTTTTTTGTAGCAGGAACTCCTTTGCATGTTAGGCCACACACCCCTAATGTAGCCAATCCTAATTTGTTTCTGCTGTTGGGTGTGGACTATTATGCTAACGAGTTCCTGCTACGCTTGGCCAACTTGGGAGCCAGCCGGAACTCCATTCTTGTGCGTTCCTGCCCCAAAATAGCCCTGCCCATGTCCAACTATGGGACTCTGCCCCATAAAAAGAACATCTCAGGACAGTGTGCCAGGTTTTGCCCTGCAACTGCTTCCCTTCCCCCCCTTGCTCTGCTCCTTGGACCTCTGTAGACCTCAAGCTCAGGATTTCAGGTTGTATGTCTCTTCCTTAAGACTTCCCAATTTCCTCCCTTTTCCTTTATATAAGTGCATTCTCTTGCTGGTGTGTGTGTATGATTACTTAGGGAATTAGTTCTCAGGTGCTCAGTGTAGGTTCGTAACATTTTTATTTCATATACAATAAAATTGTCTGTCTTTACAATCATTATCACTATCTCACTCTCTTTCTTCCTAATTTTATTTTGGGGTATTCCCACTTTGACCCACTCTGGTATACCTAGACTTACAAGGTCCAGTGTTATTTCTTTCTGGAACCCTTTTTTAAAGCTAATTTCTCCATCTCTAGGTCCAGTTTGGGTAACAACTACACCTCAGTAACGGGACAAAATCACTGGTTGCTTTTCATATAGATGCTTTGCTCTGCTGTGGCTTTGAAACTGGAACAATTTTTTCAGCGCATCCACACAATGTTGTCCTTCATTCATCCATGAATTTGCATTGTTTAACATGTCATATATCTTATGCTGTTTCAGATATCTGCTATCCCTGTCCCATTATATTGTTTCTTAGATGTCTCATCGATCATAAATAAATAAATAAATAAATAAATAAATAAAATGATACTACCTTATTCCGAGTCAAACTATTGGTCTATCAGGGTGAGGATTGTCTACTCTGGCTCTCCAGGGTCTCAGGAAGAGGTGTTTCACATCACCTACTAAGTGATCCTTTCTTAACTGGACATGTCATGGACTGAATCTAGGACCTTCAGCATGCAAAGCAGATGATTTGCGGCTGAGCCACAGCTCTTCTGTTCTTCCTAGGGCTTCCCCTGCTTTTCTCTGTTTCCCAAACCTACTTTGGTTTGATTTCTCCTGAAAGATCACAGTCCCAGCAGGTTGGTGTGCCATGCAGTTGGGAAGGTGCACTTTTTCAGACCTCTTGTTTTACTGCAGTCATCCCTTTGTGGCACCATTCCCCAAACCCTGGTAACATTTTTCACTCTAGATTCTGTCAACATGGTAACAACTACATTTTTGTGGTATCCACAAACTTACAGGCCCATTAGTAGAAAAGAGTAAGAGTAACTGAGATATCTGAAGAAGTGAGCAGCGACTCATGAGAGCTCATACCAGGTGCTACTGGACTCTTAGTCTTTTCTGCTGCCACAGAAAGACTAACATGGCTACCCATCCTGATCTGTCTTACAGGTCCATCAACATTTAACTTCTTATCCTATCAAAGCACAATTCATGCTGAGAAAAATGTTGCAGCTGTCTTATTTATATATTTTGGTCAGTTATCCCCGTATCCTTGAAGTTAATAAATCAATATGGTACTAATTCTGATTGGTTCCATGACATGCTGTCAGACATCAAGCAATAACTCTACTGAGGACAAAGAAAATGGCACAATTTCCTGCACTGAAAGCATTGGTTTTAATAACCCTGTTGCCAGGCCAGAGTGGAAAGCAAGATTTGATTGCTTTTGCACTGCCAAGAAGGTTCATAAGAGGAAAGAAGCATGCCAGTAAGGACACTGCATATGGAAATATCCACACAATTAGAGGTATTTGCCCAGCTAGAGGAGCCCAACATAGGAAATGATGAAAACAAGACATTTTGTTATATAATAACATATCATACAAGGGTGACTGTGTGACTTCTTCACTTGTATGCACAGGAATAAGAAGAAGGCTACAGGAAAAATGATAAACAGCACAATCCTTAGAACATGTTCCTGGGCATAAATCCCAATGAATAGACCTAGGTAGGATTCTGAGTAGATCTGCTTAGGACTGCTCTCAAAAAACTACTGAGGGATTTTTCAGAGACCAGTTTTTTTAAAAGAAGTCCATATATATATTATATTAATAAACTTGATCCCAAAGTGTACATAATGTTAAAACCACAGAAAATCCATATTGCCTTGCCTCAGAAGACAGATAAATAGTTAAAAGGAAGCCTCGGCTTACCATAAAGTTCTCATCTATTTAGTACCAAGACAGCAGGCAGGAAAGGGCTAACTCCTAGGCAGACTCAGGAGACAGGGCCAACTAAGACATCCCAATAAAGGTCCTAACTAGGGATGCCAGGCCCCAGGTGGGACCTGGGGATCCCCTGGAATGACAGCTCATCTCCAGACTATGGAGATCAGTTCCCCTGGAGAAAATTGATGCTTTGGAGTGTGGACTCTATGGCATTGTATCCCACTGATGTCCCTGTTCTCCCCAGGCTCTATCCCCAAATCTCCAGGAATTTCCTAACCTGGACCTGGCAACCCTATACCTCTCATCACCTGCCAGTGGCCAGGGGGACCTGGCAACCCTAGTCCTAACACTAGGCAACTAGGAACTTTGTGCAAATGCAAACCTTCCCCACCCCTGGGTCTGTCTCTTTGTGAGCAGTCCACCTCCTGTCCTAAAACTTTCCTGCTATGGTATGTCCAGTTTCCCTCGCTCATTCAATGTCAGGACAATAGGCAGGAAAAGGCTGTACCATAGCTATCTCCCATTATGGGTGTGTAGGTCTGTCACGGGCAGTGGCTAGAAAGGTTCTCTAATGGCTGCCACCATTCTGGTATGGTCTCCTTAGGAGGGCCCAGAGCACCCACCCTGCCCCCTCGTATAGTACCTTTCCAATAGGTTTCCTTTTATACGTGACCAAATGAGGCACAAGGACCCAGGCAGAGTAATAAACTAGTTTTATTAAAAGCGATTTAACAACTATAGTTCAAAAATGTAGAAAAATGAGCACAGCAAAGTAAGTAAACCAGAAAAATAATAAAACCAAACGCTTCTGACTCTACTGCCTAGCCTTCTCTAGGTACTTAGTCTCAGACTCAGGGCTGGCCTCAGGTATTTTGGCACACTAGGTGGGAACACCTTCTGGCCCCTGTGTGCACCCCCCCGTGTGCACCCACCAATTTCTGGCGCCCCCCCTTCAGGCACCCTTGCAGCCACCCGGGACCGTCCCTCCCTCCTCCCTCCCAGCAGCCCTTCCTGCCACCACCAATCCCCCTCGGCGAAGCACTCCGTCCTCCACCAGAGAAGCCCTCCTGGCTGCCCCTCCCAGGCCTCCCTCCGCACTGCTCCCCACTGGGGGAGCAACGAGGTCAGCAGTGAAGCAAGCCTCCCCCCACTGCCGCCCATTTCTGAAGCCCGGTGGCTGCCAAAAGGACTCAAGAAGCGAGGAGATGGGCAGGGAGGGTGAGGAACTCTTTGCCCCTGGAACTGCGTTCCCCCTGTGCCCTGCCCCCAGCTCAGGCTGCAACCTCATTGGCTGCCATTTTCCCTGCTCTCAGTGCTGGGTGGAACCGCTGCCCCGGGGGCAGAGCTCAGCAGACCTCTCTGCGAGGCACCACCCCCCTCGAGCCACTGATCATCCTTAAAGGGGGAAGAAGGGAATCAGCAGTCTCGATCTGCTAGCACAGCCCCGCACTGCATTCCTCTGCTTTGGTCTGCTTATTGGTTGTTTACTAACCAGGAAGAAAAAGAAACCGGGTAGTGAGGCAGCATGGGGGGTGGGTTCTCTCTGCCTGGCCGGCTTCAGGGATTGGGGTGGTGGTTGATTCCCTGCTTTTGTCTGCTTTGAAACGGCGATTCTGGGGGGAGGGACTCTGGCGCCAGCTTTGGGGGAGAAGGGCAGCGGCAGCCTGCAGGGCAGTTTTTGGATGAAGACGGCTGAAGAAACAGGTGGCAGTGGTGGCTGAGGTCAGGGCGATGCTGCTTGCATCACTGAAGCAGGGCTTTTGGAGGGGGCGGGGGGGCTTTTGGTGGGGGGGTCAGGTGCAGTTCTGCGCCCTGATGATCAGCTTGCCCTAGGTGAGAGTCTAGCTCACCTAGTGAGCGGGCCGGCCCTGCTCAGACTGAGACCCCTTTTGGATGAGGGATCCATCTTTCTGCAGCAGCCTCACTAGCCCTGCTCCCTGAGAGAGAGAATCCCCTCCCACTTTGGGCAAGGCCTTTTATCCCTTTTTCCCCGGGCACCACCCTCTGGTCCCCTGCTGGTGTAGTTTTCCCTCCAAAACCCCTTTTAACCAATCACAGGGTCCAGAGGGAACCTGGGAAATGTAGGCCCTGATAGCTACTCCAATAAAGGCTTCCCTATAGCCACTAGGCCTCCTTAGAGCCTGTAGGCTGCACCACTGTAGGCTCAGGATGAGGACAAGTCTTCCTGTCCCCGCATCATGGAATGGCTCTAACCAGCCGTGCTCAACACATTTGTTTCCCTTGAGCTAACCTTCCTCTTTACCTTCAAGCAACTGGAAAAGCAAGGAGCACTGGCTATCCCTACTGCTGGCACAAAAATTGTGCAGATCTAGAAGATTGGAGGGAAGCAATGATTGCCATCATTTGCTGTCAGTTGTGTGGCAATTTGAGCAACCAATGTCTATCAGCCAAGGGAAGAGCCAGTTCTTAATATTCTACTGAGTTGATCCAATATGATTTGTTAATATAATGCTGATTTGTTAGCTGCTTTGGATATACTAATGGAAAGGCAGTAAGTCACATAAATGTTCCATGTTAGCTATGGATTCCAAAATGCTCTGAGGGATTTTAGGATTCCAGACACATGTTCTGTTAAGGCTGTGGTAGGAGCTTGGAGTGTGAAGCCCCTCAAAACTGTTGACAAGACTGCACCTTATTTATTTATTACATTCATTTATACTCTGCCTGTTTCCCCAATGGGCACCCAAAGAGGCTCACATCCTTCTCTTTGCCTCCATTTTATCTTCACAACAATCATGTGAGTTAGGTCATTCAGCAAGCTTCCATGGCACAAGTGCGGATACTAGTCCAACAGTATTAATCACTACACCCACACTGGCTCTCTCCTTGTTCACCTCTCCTATCCTTGAGGTGGAAACCAGCCCCATGATTTACTGTGGAGCTGGGTGACTTAAAGAGGGCAGGAATATGTCTAGACATCTGGCAGAAAACTTACACTGAATCCAACAGAGCAGGCTATAGAGCCCACTGGAAAGACCTATGAAGTGGCAGTGATAATAGCAAAGAAGTGTTGATGACATCAAGCTCTATATCTCTCTTGGTGATATGGTAGAAGACTTGAACCACTGTGTTAAATACTGGGCTCCGTGGATGAGCAGACCCACTACTAGTGATCAGTTCTACTTTATTAGTGATTTCAGCAAGTACAAGCTAAACTCCAGGACCACAGCCCTGTTTAAATAGCATGCAATTCCCACACCCAAACACATCCCACTCGCAAGAAGTAACATTATTTCTTGACTGGTTACTTCCAGAGTTCTGGTGGGCTATTGTTCTTGGGCTCCAAGCTCAGCCAGTCTCTGGTAGAACAGTCCTGGGATGTTTCAGTCCTAGTACATAACACACTGCCTGATTGCTGTGGTCAAATGTCATCTGAAAGCAAACAAATTGAAACTGAACCCAGAGAAGACAGAAATGATGCTCATTGAAAAGCTTGCCCAGTATCCAAAGGATTACTGGAATTTTAGCAGCTAGGAGAGAGCATAATACATTTCAGAAATGTATGATTTTGACCTAAATTCCTATCTGAGCCTCTGCTTATGTAGCATTGGGTATCATGTGACTATAGGCTGCAACGAAAAGATCAAACATCATATTAAATACCTTCGAGTGACAAAGCTGATGATTTTGAAATGTATGTAAGCCTCTGCCTTCCCCGTCTTCAAGCTGGATCTGTACAATGTCTGAGACTCTGCTCTTATTATTGAGGATAGAACTCTAGTGGCTCACTGGTTAACAGGAAAGAAACCACTCCAGAAATTTTCCCTATGGAATCATAGCATTTGAACTGCTTAACTCAAACCCTGGCACACAGCATTTACTTCAAGCCACCCCAGTGCATTAATAACATACCCAGACAGCTTTGGCCCAACAAACCAATGGTAAGAGGGGCAGAGTTGCTGGATTTAATGATCTGAGCAAACTGTATGGAAGGATCACTGTATCAGCACAATGATCTAGTTCTCCCTAAACATGTGTCCTTTGCTTTTAAAAGTACAGCTGTACTAAAGTCTTCCCTGACAGCCCAAGTATTTAACTGGCCATAAAACTGTACAGTTTTGAAATATAAAGTTTCCCATAATCTAAGAATAAATCAGACTAAGGGCAGTTTTGGAGGTGTGCTGACCATGCAAGAAGCTGCAGTTTTGTATATGTGAAGCTCAACAACACGAAAGCAAAGTTCATATCACTAAAAGAGGTCTTCCCCTCATTCCTAAAACAATGGAAAGAATCAGCTGAGAAAATGACGCAAGAAACTTCGATAATTCTTGGGTGACTAGAATCCTTAACAGCTCTAAGTCATCTTTCTCCCTGTTTGTTCGCGCATACAAAGTATGCAGAAGAAACAAGAATAAAACAAGAGGTAAATCACAATTTAGGAAAGCAGGGTTTTGTTTGCATTTTTGCCTGGCCTCTTGCTTGCTTCCCACTTCTTTTTAAATTGCATTTGCACACAAAATACAAATCCTGGAAGTATATTCTGACAGACTTATGAGGACGCAAACTGAAATGATGTGCTCCTTTGCTTTAAAACTAACCAATCTCATATTACTAAATCAAAAGCGTTCTAGCTTCCAACTGCCACTGATGAGGTTATAAGACTGAGGGAGGAAGCAGGCAGGCACCCCCTCCATGGTGCTTAGGCTCTGCTCCAACTGAGAACAGCCTCTCTCCAGCCTCTGCTTCTCATCTAGGAGCTTATTCGAGGGAGGGATGAGGCAGCCGGGCCCCCACTCTCCATCATGCCTGGATCCAGCCCTCAGTGGGAATCCCCTCAGTTTCCAGCTGTCGTTTCTGAGGTCAACAGAGGCAGGGCAAGGGACAGCCAGCTGAAAATGCCCTCCTTAAGGAAGGGTTTTGTTGAATTTGTACCTATGTGTGTGTTACTTTCTGAGCTGCTCTGGGAGTCAATATCTGGCTGAAAAACAAGATACAAATGAAATACAATACATTAATGATTAGAAATATGTCTGATTTTAAAAAATTCCTCAATCCATTTCACTTGCCACTAGCAATACAGCTAAGTATTTTAAATAAATAGGTAGCTGAATGAGATTCTGAAGTCTTTGCATAAAGGTTTATAAAAGTTACAGCAATGAAACGGTTAAAACACCACCACCCCTTCCCCTACCTGGAGGATAAAACTGTAATGTAATGAAATGAGAGGAATGTACTCCACTGTGTACATTAGCCATTACACTGCTCTCTGCAAGCCAGCTGGGGGAGGGAGGAGGCAGGGCTTTCAGTATGGTTTCCCACTACAAAGGCCTCCTTTGTTATTCTAGCTCTGTTTTAAATATCTGATGACTATTCTGAGCCATGCCAGTGCCAAATTCCCCTGCTATGCTGCAGACTGTACAACAGCATATTGTGGGCAGGCTGGATAGGGGAAAGGCTGCAGCTGTGTGGGTATCTGCCTTTCCCTTGCTTCTCAGGCAGGTTCACTCATTGTCTGTGACATCTTTTTCACTTTCCTCTAATGTCCCAAGGTATTACCATGTTGCCATGTCACTGTTAGCATAACACATTGTGCACAGATAGATCACTTGTTCTGAACTGTACACATGCAATGGAAAGGGGCAGTCAAACAGGGCTTGCTTGTACAGGCAGATATTTGCTGAGGTGGATGTTGTTCCATGAGATAGGTGTTGTGTTATAAGGTAAATGTTCTTTTGTGACGTAGGTGTTGTGTTGTGAGGTAGATATTGTTTCATGAAGTAGGTGTTGGATGAGGGAGATTTTCTTTGGAGGGTAAAAGTAAAGGGTTTTTTTTCAGTGGGGGAATTTTAGTGAGAAAGGGTTGGGATGGTGTAAAATGTGGATCCTCAGCTAAGGCACCCAGCACATAAGCCCCTGTGCTTCACATGCACAGAGAGCCCTGAGTCCACCTAACTCCCAAACCCCTCCGGGGGAGAGGTGTTCACAATCAGAGGGTATAAATGTGGGTCCTTAGCCAAGGCACCCAGTAGCTAAGCCCCTCTGCTCATCCAGCCCACCCCCATCCGGCAGAAGCAGGGAGAAATGTGAGGCAGAAGCACTGTTTCTAAAAAAGAGTAATTTTAAAGTCTTCTGCATGACATCACTGTTTATAAAACTATATTCATTGTCAAATCCTTAGAGAGTCATCACAAGAAAATGTTTTTTTTAAAAAACACAAGGGTCCATGTCTCTTGAAAACACAAGCATCCATATGGGGAAAAAACCATCTGCTTCATATAATGTACTTATGAAGAAGCAAGCAAAACCTATCCATTATTTTCTCCTTTCTTGTAACTCTTTTTTCTTTGTCAGCTGCTCTGCAATTGAATTCTGCTCTGTATGGGATCTCCATGCTATCTGTTTAATAATACTTATCACAGTGATTAAACTAACTCTTATTCATGCTAACATGAGATCAAATTCAAACATGAACTCTACTATTTTCAGGAGAGTGGCTTCATATTTTCAGGATACTCTTTTGGTGAAGAGGATTTACCAAAAATTACTGCAGCCATGATATTGTACCAGAGATGTCAACAAAAAGAAGGATTCAGAAGGGAGCATCTAACTCTGTTCATCTGTTCCAGCAGTGCTTCATTCCTGGCCTAAAATAACCTGGCCATTGGGTGTTGTAAAAGATCATGCCCCTCCCCTTTCTGCTACCTAGAGTCATAAAACCAACTAACTAAATATATAAAGGGATGTGAAAGTTTGCTGCCAATGTGGCAGCAGCAGCAAGTGACATGGAATGGAAATGGTATACACATACCCACTCCTTAATCATTTGCTGCACTACCCCTCTGCAGCCCAACAATCCCCTTCCCAGATGTAAAGCTACACCATGGCTCAACTGGGAAGGTCTGCCCCTTCCTACATTGGCTGCAAGTGAGGTGTTCATATGGAAAATCAGCCTATAACTATCCTGCAGATCTTCCTTTAAGCCGTGTCAAAGCAGTAAGTATTGGGAGTCGCATAAGTCATGCTTGGAATAAGTATGATGCCATGTGAAAGCTCCTTGTAAATGTGGGGGCATGCTGCTGGGGAAAACACATATATGGAAACAGCTGATTCTACAAATGCACAAAAATGTAGGGATAACAAAACAGGTCTGCTAATTTCTTTTCAACAGTTCTACCACATCCACGAATATAGGAGATAAAAAATCTTAAGACCTGTTTAAATCATTATGATGGGGATGTGAGGACAAGAGCAAATGCCTTCCACTTCCTTGGGCAACATGTCTGAAGATGAAGAACAGTGACAGCCCTCTCACCAGCTTACACACATAAAATGCGAGCTTTCAATGAAGAAGATATCTTTGTCATATCTGCTTTAGGAAAGCATGAAAATTACATTAGTTCCACGGAAGGAAGATTCTGTCTGAAGTAAAGGTGGCAACCACAGTGAACAACATGTTCAAGTTCATAAAAAGCATCTAAAACAATGAAGATAGATTCAAATGTTTGAGCCCACTGTGTTGGAGATCCTGTAAGCGGGAAGGTAGTGCTTTACATATGTGGTGGGAATGCCATCTGGTCCAGGACTTTTGGAAGGTGTTACTCTCTTTTAGGGGCCAGGCCAAAACCTTTTCTTTTAATTAGGTTTTTCACCAAAGGGTTTTTATCTTTTTAGCTCTCTTTAGTTCCTGCTTCTAGCCTGAGGATTGTTTTATGGATATTTTTCAGTAGCTCAGTGGTTGTTTAACGCTGTTTTTATTATATTGGTTTGTGTTTTTAACACTGTTAACTGAGGTCATTAAAAAAAAATATAGGTGCCAGAGAAGATTCCCAGAATGAGGCTGAGAACCTCTAAGAATTGCATCTCAGTTTGGGAGAAGGAATTCTGTTGAAACTAATTGAAATGGGTCTTGGATTGATTAGCTAACAGGATTAGTTTGAATTCCAATATGAAAAGAACAGTTTTTCTAACAAGACAAAATGTACAAGCCTGTGTATTTTAATTTCTTCTGGAGTTCTGTAATGTTCAAGGACTCCTTCCAGCAAACATGGATCCAGATTACTTTTTCATCTTAATATGGCATTAATTTTACATGATGGTGTTTTGTCCTATTAAAACAGTTAAAATTAATAAAACTGATTAAAACTGGTTAATGTAAAAAAGAAGAAGATAGATTCAGATGGGTAGCCATGTTGGTCTGAAGCAATAGAACAAAGTTAGAGTCCAGGGGCACCTTTAAGACCAACAAAATTTGATTCTGGATATAAGCTTTCATCTGTGTACACACTTCTTCAGTTACTTCTTCAGTTCTGTAGAAGTGTGCATGCACACAAAAGCTTATACCCATTATTAAACTTTGTTCACCTTTAAGCTGCCACTGGACGCAAACTTTGTTCTCTAAAACAATGTTAGACCAGTATAAAATATGAACAGACGGGGATCATATTCACTACTGAAGTTTGAATTTCAGGTATCAAGGAGTGGAAAAAACCCACAAAGTCATCACTACTGTTAATATTTTCTATTTTATTGAATTTGTGACTGCCTTGACATAGGAATATTATGTTTTGTAAATTATTTTCTCTTCGGCAACCATTGATTCCTGTACTCCCCCTTCATTTGGAGCTGCAATTAACATATACAGCAGTTTTCCTTTAAACATCATCAACAGCTTATGCAACTTCTGATCTTGCCAAAACATCTCTTCATTCATCTACAGCATGCACAGCTATGGGAATGGGGTTTATTATTTAACATGTCAAATAGAGCCAGCAGAGGGAGCACAAAATATGAGTACTTCGTAGGTACCAACAGTTGATTAAGCCTCACCCCACCCCTCATTTTCTTGTAAGCAGTGCAATTTACTGGGAGATGAATTGCACTCAATCACAGGATCCAAACAGGGAAAGAACTCTTTGAATTATTCCCCTGCAGGGGAAGGAAGAAAAAGAGAGATTGTTACTGATAATTCTATTTTTAAAAACTTGGGAGATAACTCAGATCTTGTGGCAATAAGGGCTCAGTAAGTACCTAAAGAGGCAGAATAGAATTTTCTAATCTCACATTTTTAAGAAAAAACAAGCAAATTAAGTAAAATGGCTCTGGATTGTAAACTTTGGTAGCAAAAAAGAAAAAAAACCCTCCAGAATATTCAGAGGAAGAGATGATTCCAATAACCAAGTGTAATGATCTGGAAAACATCATGATTTGTGTCTTTGTGGGAAATCTTAACTCTCAGGCGGAGAATTATATTAGTGGCACTCACACATACCATTTTTTCTTGCATTAAAATAGTCTCCACATAGAACTAGACATGTGTACTATCAATCCCAAAACATGACATGAATTTATATTTGCCATGAATGAAAGCATCATCACAAAGCTACTTTGGGTGTCAGGTTCCCAATCTTGCATCACTGCTGTGAGCAATAAGCCAAGTCTCTCTGCTTCATGGTGGACCTCATAGGGGTCATGGATCTTGACTGATGCCCAACCTTGACAATCCTTGAAAATAGCCCTGTGCTTTTGTCGAAGACACAAAAAGTAATTTCCAAAGCTGTTGAATACTCCACTGTATGATTGCAGGAGACAGCAAAAGCAGAATCTTGGGGCAGTTACCTCTCTCAGGTACTTAGAACTTAAACTTGGAATTTTCCAGCAAAACTGACTTCTTAGTATCTTTTCTCTGCAACTGGCCATGGCTTGATCCACACCAGTTAGTTCTAGTTTTGAGGTCACTTATTTTTATAGACACAGCACTTCCAACTTAGCCTATGTAACTTCGCCACAGCATGCCTTACATAGTTTCTACTATGTCTTCACTCAGGTTCATTTTTACTTCCACACTTTCTACTCTAGACTACTATTATGTGCATCATCATGTCTGAAACCATTCTTAGTTAGCAATGCCATACTTGACAAACCAGAAGAGAAGATTGCAGGCAGATAACGGAGGAAAGAGAATAGGGCCAACAGAAGTATTAAAATTCTTTAAGAGACAAGAAGAGTATTATGGCCACTAACTGTATATATGGAATAAGTTCTGTTTCCCTTCTATGCAAAATGGTTTAGCATGATACTTATCCTGGCAATCAAAATCAGATATCTACTGAAGACAGTAATACATTAAGGAAATCTATAGGTATTGCAGAGTTATGGGTAAATTTTGGAGGTCAACCAGAAATAGAAATAATCTCTATCTCATCTTTATTTAACTCCCTTTATAAACTAAATGATTCCCTCCCACAGCTTTTCTCCTTTGTTGCTGTTGTTTGCTTTGCTGAAGCCTGTTTTTAAGAAGCCAAATAAAAACAATCCCCCTTTCTCACAGCTGTTTTCCCTCCCCCAAGGCCATGGCAAAGCATAGGTTTTGAACTAGCAAGCAAAAAGCAGATTAGGTTCACTCCTTCCTTCCTCTGTTATAGCAGAGGATGGGAGAGGTGTGATGGCCTGGATTAGGAGCAATGGTCTAAGGGAAGGAAGTTGCATGTGCAGACCACAGGATTTTGTGAATAATGATTTTTTCGGCCCCAACTATCATCTGGAATGTTTTCAAACAGAGAAATATAGCAAGTTATGTGCAGGATCAGAACTATAAGCAACTCTTGCTAACTGTAACCCTCTGTGAGTGTGAGTGTATGTGTTTAAGAGATTGCTAGCACATTCACTTTTATTTTGAACCAGACTGGATACATTATACTTTCGATATGGAGAGACAGAAAGCCAAGGCTTCGGCTGGGGTCTCAAAATATGACTCACCATAGTAATCTTCTTTGATTTTAATTGGGCAATGTTTACTTGGTATGATAAGCACAAAAACCGATCCAGCCATTTGCTTGAACATAAGCAGATTAAGCTCCACAGTAGGCTCACGGGTTACTTAATGAAACACTTCAGTCTTGTGACATCCTCCGGTATATATAATTCTGTTTTGGTCATGGACTCCCCTGAACATTCCAACACGCTCTGAAATCAGTTCGCTCCCTGATCTGTCATTCAGAGGGTCTCCCTATCCACTGGTTGCTTTGCCTGAGTCCTGCCTCCAACATTCTAAACAGTTTGCTGTTCATCTCCCCCCACACAGCCAGTTAGAACACAGAGGTCATCTACATATGTAGCCTGACTGGCCTTTGCCTCTAACATTCTAAACAGTTTGCTGTTGCTGTTCTGAGGTAAAATACATTTCCCCTTAGTGCCTGTCGGGGGAAACCATTGTTGCCAATTTCCAGGGGAGAAGAAGAAGAGTTTGGATTTATACCCCGCCCTGCACTGCCCAAAGGCGTCTCAGAGCAGCTTACAAACTCCTTTCCCTTCCCCTCCCCACAACAGACACCCTGTGAGGTAGGTGGAGCTGAGAGAACTCTAACACAAACTGTCCTTGAGAGAACAGCTGTGCCAGAGCTTGTGACTGACCCAAGGTCACATCAGCATGTGCAAGTGGAGGGGTGGGGAATCAAACCCGGTTCTCCCAGATAAGAGTCCGCGCACTTAACCACTACACCAAACTGGCTCTCCTGGTGAGGGCTGAAGATCACTCAGAATTACAACTGCTTTCCAGATGGCAGAGATCAGTTCCCCTGGAGAAAATGGTGAACTCTGTGTCCTTATATCCTGCTGAGATGGCCCCTGTATGACACCCAATGTGATGTAGCCGTCAGGGCTTCAGAGCACAGTAGAGGCTGCAGGTGGGGGTGGGGTGGAAAGCTGAAGAGTGAAGGGAAAATAAAGGTAGGTAGATTGATGATCAGCTGGGAAGGAGATAGGGTTGCCAACTCCAGGTGGGAAATTCCTGGAGATTTGAGGGGTGGAGCCTGGAGAGGCTGGGGTTTGAGGAGGGGTGGGACCTCAGACAGGTACAATGCCATAGACTCCACCCTCCAAACCAGCAATTCCCTCATGGGGAACCATTGTTGCCAATCTCCAGGTGAGGGCTGGAGATCACTCAGAATTACAACTGTTCTTCAGGTAGCAGAGATCAGTTCCTCTGGAGAAAATGGTGGACTCTGTGTCATTATACCCTGCTGATGTCACCGCAGCAAATTAACACTGAGTACCCAGGACCGGGGCACCCACCCAGAGCCTCTTTCTAGAGCTCATTGTATGTATTTCCACAATGGGCCTTATTCCTAGTTAAAACATAAATATAATTCAGCGAATATAGTGGTCAATTGACTGACCGGTCAACTTTTATAATTGCTACCACCCCACATTAAATTAAAAACAAAAGAACTACACAAGAACTTCCCTTCTGAGCTCCTGCTCCTGCAGTCAATCCAACAAAATGTGAACACCCCCCCAAAACAAATAATTTGCTCCTCTCCCTTGGGCAGCTTCTCCTTTGTGCTCCCCAACATATTAGCAGAGTTGAAGAAAGTGGGAAGAGCGGTCTGGGAGCATGAGTCAAAGTTTGCCTCGGTACTGCTACATTACTCAGGTCTCTCACAGGGTGGTAGCCACTTAGCCAACCAAGGCTCTTTCTAGACAACTCCCCTGCCCCAGTCCCTGAACAGTCCATGTGTAATCTGAGACTCCTCACCTCATTTCACGATAAGAGAGGAGACTGTTTGGCTGTTTGCTGTATCTAGCTATAACTTCCTGGAAATCTCTGGTGAAATACGATGACTCAGATACAAAATGCGACTCAACATTCAATGCAGATCCTTGCTGTTATAGCAAAAAGATTAAAATAGGAATGGATTAAAAGGACAGATGATACAATGTACAATTTACTATCCACACACTATCCACTGTTAGAAGGAAAGGCTATTTTAAATATTTTTTGTTTATTCCCTACTTATGTAACACACAAAAAATGGCCCCAACAAATAAACAAGAGTGCCCTCAAATCTGTCCCACTATCAACATTTAAAATAGTCTCCAAAAAGTTAACTTGACAGGGTCTAACTAATGATATGTTGTTCCAAGGTCCATCCCCCTCAAGCAAACATGCACTGGAAGTTCCTGGATGAAACGTGATTACAAAATATGTGGTGGTCTGATTAGGGTTGCAAAAATGGGACACAGGCAGAAAAGATTAAGCCTCTCCCTACCATGTTTCCAGAACTGAAGTGGCCCCTGGGAGCTACTATTTATTTATTATATTCAATTTTTATATTGCACATTCCCTGCAGCAGGGCTCAAGGTAGTGTACAACAATATATTAAAAACAAACACATCATATCAATCAAAAACATTAAAAGTTATGATAAAATTCAAATAACAATTCAATTTAGACAGATGGCGGTCAAAATTTCCAAAAGTGCTACCGCCTTGCAAGGGGGGGAGGGAGTGGTAGTGCCAGCCAGATGGATGCTTTCGCTGTCCTGAACCAAATGGCCCCTTAGAGGCTATCTAGGAGGCATGGACTTGTTCACAGGATCCAAGCCAGAGTTCCTGTACAACAGGTGGGGGGCAGTGTTGCCTGAGAGCTCCAGGAGAAGTTATGGGGTCACAATGTCACCCAAGAGCAGTACAGAACAAGCCCTCCCCTTGCCAGAGTCAAAGCCAAGGCATCTGGCTGAGGAGATTAGCAGCTGGATGAAGAAGTGTGAAGAATGCAGGCAAACCGGAAAGCAGAGAGGCAAATGCAGCAAGAGAAGGAGAGAGGCAAAGCAAGCCAAGCAATGGGTCAGGCCCGATCTGAAAATATGGACAGCAAAATCCAGGTCAGAGATGACAGCTAGTTAAGGCAGGGCCTTATCTGAAGGGAACATGGTCTCCTTCCGCTCTATTCAAACTGGGGTGGTTCATCACCACAGACCTCAGTTTACAGATCAGACCATTTTCTCTGCAGAAAACTGTGGTGTCAGGGAGAAAGTAAGAATTCCTCTCCCAAGCACCTCCTTTTCTATGTGCAAGGATTTTTAATATGGAGCAGTACCTATTAATGTGAGGCCATACCTGCAGTGTGAAGTGGTGTATTCCAGATAGAGATCATTGGCTTGGATCCAGCATTTTTGTGGGAAGAAGCAAAGCTGGATCAAAGCCATCATCTTGACAGTTTGTGAAAACTAGGACCAACAGAATTTTTCAAATGGAAACCAATTATCACATTACATTTTCTAGGGGTGGAAATCATAGGACCATCTTATATATACACATACATGCCTATTACTTCCAGACAAAAGTAGACACTAAAGTAATCCAGCTTGCAGTACATGCCCCTGCCCGCAGGTGGCCAGGAGAGACCTGCAGCCCTGTATGTTTTTGAGGAACAAAGCCTGTCAAGAACACTTATGCAATACGTTTTCATTGGCACCTTGACCAGAGGAGTCATTCTCAGGAATTATCCTGCTTCGGGAAGATACAATTTGGTCCTTGATGTTTAGCTAACATAAATATTTTTCTCTGGGCAGAATTCAGTAAGCATAGGGTTAAAGTTCCTCTCCTCTGCCACTTGGCTTGGTGCTCAGAGTATTGATTACGCCCCTCAACAATAGCAAGTCATTAGGAGAGATTTTCTTATTTGGTTGCACAATCATCCTTGACACTAAAGCCACTGCCGAGGGGCCTTGTCTTGAAGAAGGCACAGCAGGAATAATCCAGCAGGGTCAGAAGGAGGGGGCAGAGGGCAGAGGGCAGGACAGGTCAATGCTAGGCACCCAAAGCTCCGAGCCAGTGGAGCAGGTGAAAGGTCTGTCTAGGTTTCACACTAGCTGTCCTGTTGGAAATTTAAGATGCACTTTGGGAGACTCAATGAGTTGGTTCACAATAACCTGGAGTAATGGGCAGAAGATGGCATATGTCCCACGGTTTTCCATGCAGAAAAAGAGTAGGAAAATGGAAATGAGGAATCTGAATTATTTTGACTTCTCTACACTTATACAAAGAAAAGTGTGTTAGAAGGAGAATGAAATGACCAGTTCATGAAAAATGGGGTTATGGGAGCTTCCTACAATCAAATGTCTGGTTTCCCCTCCTAACAGAGGGTTTTTACTATGCAAAAAAACACCTAGACAATTGATCAGAGTAACAGCTGGCCTCATCTGTATCCAGGGAATTCTATATAGAAATTCTTAAATATCGAGTGATCAATTAGTAGGTACACATGCACACACGCACACACACACACACTGGACACTATCTACAAGGATTGCCTCTTGCTCATGAATCTCTTCTTGAACATATCACATGCCAACTACATACAGATGAATCCTGCTATTTATGCAGTTTGCCTTAACTGAATAGATCACTGTTCTATTGAAAAAATATTCATACCTCAATGTTTCCTACACAATGTCAGCTTTATTTTAATATCTTAGGAACATTTATTTTACAGGAATAAAATACTCATTAATTTACTACAAGAGAATTATCTCTAAGCAACATATCCTTCAGAGAAGGGCCCCAGAGATTGGCTTTTCTCTTGTAGTTCAGTTATCAGAGAGGGTATCTATATAAAAGGCGTGCCTGTTCCTTCAATGCACATACAACTCAGAACACAACAGTTGTTTCCTTATTCATTTATTAATCAGCAAAATGTTCATTTCCATTAGGAGAAAAGTATTCATGGAAGGAGGGCCTTCTGGATTGCAGGGACATCTCTGGGTACAGTGAGTTGGATTCAATGGAGAAGTTCGTGGAAGGTGTTGACTAAAGTGCATCTTTCCCTGACTTTTCCCCTGAACTTTCCCTGCATTTTTCCATGCAGCCTGCTGTCTTAAAAAATTCTTCTTTGAGGATCAGCAGAGCCTTGCAAGGGAAACGGGGGGGGGGAGATCAAGTAAAATCATCCCCTTCTCTATCTTCTGCAGATGCTTGGTATGATAGAAGTCAGGAAAAATATTTCTTACTTGATTCCTTTGGTTCCTCTGGTTCATTTTTCTTGTGGGGTTCTGCTGATCCCCAGAGAGGAATTTCAGGAGAAAGGAAATCCAGGGGAAAATCTCTTTTGTGTACATATACTTGACCGACCCTCCCCTTGCCATGGAATCCCCACTAGTGAGGGCTAGGCTGTTAGGGACAGAGGACAGTACTTCTTCCCTCTAAAACAGTAAAGTAAAGGTTCCCTTGCTCGAAAGCCAGTCGAATCCGACTCTAGGGTTGTGGTGCTCATCTCCGTTTCAAAGCCGAAGAGCCAGCGCTGTCCGAAGACGTTTCCGTGCTCATGTGGCCGGCATGACTAAACACCAAGGCACACAGAACGCTGTTACCTTCCCACCAAAGTGGTACCTATTTATCTACTTGCAATTTCTTGCTTTCAAACTGCTGGGTTGGCAGGAGCTGGAACTAGAGATGGGCGCTCACTCCATCATGTGGCACCCAGGTCTCGAACTGCTGAACTACTGTCCTTCCACAGCCTGCAGTTCAGCGTCTTAACCACTTGAGCCACTGCAGCTCCTTCTAAAACAGTATTGCTAACTTAATTTTTTCTCCTCAGCAGTGAATCACAACCACTCACTTACATGGGAGAAGTAAAGGATGTACACAGGAACTCAACTGGGGTAAGGGAGTAATCCTCGGAGGTGATCCAGCTTTGAAAATTAAGTCTGTTTTTATTTGAGTATCCTCACCTGGTCATCTGCATAGCCCATCCTAAATTCCATTGGTGGGGGGGTCACATGAGAGAATGACAGACTGTTGGGAACGAGCTGAGAGAGAGATTCCATTTTATGCCAATTTCCCACATTTCCTTCAAGCTGCTCAGAGCAGCAGACATGGAGTTATCCAGTTTCATCCAAACTGATGAGACAATTTCTTATCACACAGGGTCCTGGATTAAGGAAGGGTAACCTTGCTTCAGTATTATCAAATTAAATACGTCTTTCAATCCTAATATAGAATACCTGTTTTTTTTTAATGTTCTGAATGTCTACTTTATAGCACTACTTGTCAGCTTGATGGCTAAAGTGCCTAATAGTGATAATATGATACAGGAAAACAGGAAAAAGAGCTTGTTTTTGGATTTCCCTAAGAAACCTAGTATAGGTAATGAAATATCAGGTCTACTCAGGTCTACTAAGCATGTATACTCAGAATCCTACTTAGGTTTACTGATGGGGCTTACTCCAAGGAAAATATCCTTAGGACTGAACTGTTAAGGAGTTATATCAACTATCTAATAATCTGGGAATTAGATGCTCTAATTATTCTTTCCCTACCCGCATTACACTCTTTCCGAAACCTGCTTTACTCCAATCTTTTGGAAAGATTTCAGTGCAGACACGTTATTACACCATTAGCCCCTTGTGACCACCATTTTCCCCACTATGCCCCTGGAGGGCTTTTTAGAAGCCTTAAAAAGAAAAAACTGGCATTTTTATAGCACTATAACACTATAGCAATTACCAGTTCTTATTAAAAAGCCTGCCAGTACCACAGTGGGGGGGAAATGCAAAGAAAATGGGGGCTACAGGAGGAAAATGTGCAGAAAATTCCCACGTGGGACCCCTGGGAGCAATTAGGGGCAGTGACAGATGCCCCAGCATCATGCTAGCATGTAGTGTCACTTGTGGCGAAAACTAGAAGTGACACCATGATGTTGGGGGGGGGTGTGCACTAGGATTCACAAAAATTTGATGATGTCACTTCCAGAGAAAACTGTGCCTCCCACCATTTGCAACTATTTTTTCCTCCCACTGGCTTTTCAGGCACCAGTGTATAACAATGGGGATTGCCATGAGGTCTCCCACCATAGTTGGAGATCTGCCAACCCTATCCATATTCAATATGCACACTTCTGCATTTGTAGCAGCAATGAAAACAAAACAGATAATCAGACTAAGATGTAGGATAATGTTTCCAACTTATTTTGAAGATGTAAAGCACAAGTATACATTTTCCTACATGCCTGGGCGTGCCTGATTCTGGGAATCCAGGAATGGAATTCCACTCTGGGGGCTGTCATTCCAGAATAGTCTATCTGGGCCCAGAAACCTTAATTGAAAATCCATTCTGCATTTTCTTTGCAACTTTTTTTGAGCTGCAATGTATTTCAATGGAGTGGAGCTCAAGTAGTTTCAGTTTCCAGTCTCTGTATGCCAGCTGAAGTTGTCTCCTTGCAAATAAAGGGCTGATGTTTTGAGCCAGCTTATTTCTGCTGAATGGACCTGAGAATGGGTGCCCAAGTGAGTACTCTAACTTGGGAGCCCACAACCAAAGGAGGACATTACACTGGAGAACCACTACCACTCTGAATAGACCTGGGGACGAGGACGTACAATGCCCAGCCATTTCATGTTTTCCTAGGCTCAGAGCACTTTATATTTTTAGTTTCTGCTGTGATTCTTGTGCTTTTTCTTGATGTTTTACTTTAAAAATTGTGTTCCCAAATCCCACTATCCCCCCTTTCCATTTTAGGTAGGCATCTTTTAAGGGGGGGAAGGTGTGGCAGGTGTCAGTTATTAAAGACTGTTAAATAAACAAAATATGGCAAAAATGTTACTGTTTTAAGTATGTTTGTATTTTAAGTTTTTTAAAAAACTTTAATTGTGTTTGTCTGTGTCCTTTATAAAGTTAGTATCTTCATTACCTGGCATTACATTTTATGACACACATGGCCTGGCCCAACAATAGATGTATTGTATTTTATATTGGAATATTGTTTACCCTATGGAATCTGTTAGGGGTAAAATGTTAGTAGTTTAAAGTAATGATCTAGGAATGTTTTGAGATATCAGTCTCACTTGCATCCAGGAGCTGAACAGATGTATTTGTAATTGCATACAACAATGAAAAGGATCCAATAACTTTTTCACTTAGACTTGCCCATTTCTGCACCTTACTATAGCCGCTGCCTACATGGCTTTTGTCCATATGAGTCCCAAGATCCCTAGCACAATCTTTTTGGGTGGTCAAAGGGACTCCTTCCTCCTCTTTTTCATCCATAGAAAAGCTGTTTGGATCCACCCCAATATCCTTTGTAAACTGAATTATTTATTTATTCAGTGGTTGTATTTATGTATAGCTTTAAAAAAATCTAATTAAAAAATCTGCCTAAGAGGTATACTAGACTGTGAGATGGTAATTTGCCTAGAGATCTTCAGGGAGATTTATGGCTGAGGGGGGATTTGATCCAACTCTCTTTTCACTGAAATAATCACTTTCAACAGCAATAACTCAGTTCAGGCATATTACCCATGCCTCTCTAGCATGTGAATTATCTCTTCTGATTTTTCTATCCAATGATTGAGAAAACGTATGTGACTCAGCAACTGTCAATGGTCTCCAAACTAGGCTTTCATTACTTATAACCATCAAACAATTTTTTGACAGCAGTCTCATCTTCCCAGCCATAAGCACTCATAAGAACATATGGATAATTCTGCCAATTTGTGGGACTATCCATTCCTACCTTCTGCAACTATACTGCATAAGACAAGAAGATTATTAATAACCTCAGAAGACAGAAATAAAGTATCTGGAAATCTAGCTCATGCCAAAACCACCCAAAAGGAAAGACTATATAGGTGATCACAGGAATTGCCCTGTCACATTAAGGAAACAGGTTGTCTATCTCAAACACCAAGCACAGCATACAATATATATTTATTTATTCACATTTATAGCTCATCCTTCCCAGAAGTGGGCTCAGGGCAGGTAACAACATGTCATTTATACAAAATATATTAGTTAATGTAATAACATTAAAATTTAAAACATCATCATAATTATTAAAATGGTGGTCACAGCTAATAACAAGAAGTTTTTTTCTGGTTGTGGGAGGTTCCTGGCCATAGCCGGTAGTTGTTAATGGAGTGACAAACACCTCAGGGAGGCCATATATGGATGTCCACTGCCTCAGCCAAAAGCCTGGCAGAACAGCTCCATCTTGCAGGCCCTGTGGAATTGAAGTAGATCCCTCAGGGCCCTGATCTCGATGGGGAGCATGTTCCACCAGGCAGAGGCCAGGGCAGAAAAAGCCCTGGCCCTGGTCAAGGCAAGATAGATGTATTTTGGGCCATGAACTACTAGGAGGTGTTGATCCATAGAGCATAGTGCTTTGGGGGGCATATACAGGAAGAGGTGGTCCTTCAGATATGTTGGTCCCAGGCCGTATAAGGCTTTAAAGGTTATTACCAACACCTTGAAGTGGATCCAGAACTCTATTGGTAACCAATGCAATTGGTGGAGTACCTGCCAAACGTGAGCCCACATAGGCGTCGCCGTTAGCAGGCGCGTGGCTGCATTTTGCACCAGCTGTAATTTCCAGGTCAGTCTCAAGGGTAAGCCTGCATAGTGCAAATTACAGTAGTCAAGCCTGGAAGTGACCATTGCATGGGCCACTGTAGCCACGTCTTGGGGGGGGAAAGATAGGGTTTCAGCAGCCTCATCTGCTGAAGATGGAAAAAGGCAGATTGGGCAGCTACAGTAACCTGGACCTCCATGGAAAAAGGGACATCCAGTCTCACTCACAGACGCCTCACCTTCTGGGCTGGCACCAAAGGTGCCCCTTCCAGCATGGTGAGCCTGATACCCATATCCCCCCTCTTCCGACTCAGGTACAGGACCTTCATCTTCGATGGATTTAGTTTCAACCAACTCTGCCACAGCCATCCAGCCACAGCCTCCAAACCTTGGCCAAATTATCAGGGGCAGACGACAGTGGCCTTCCAATAACAGATAGAGCTGGGAGTCATCTGCATATTGATGGCAACCCAGCCCATACCTCGAGTTACCAACTGGGCAAGGGGGCACATCTAGATGTTAAATAACATTGCTGAGAGGATCGCCTCCTGAGGCACTCCACATTCCAGTGGGTATCGCAGGAGGTCCTCTCTGTTTGAAAAAAATGGTTAAAATAGTTAAATATTCAGAGATTGCAATAGATCTTTGCTTCACTGGAGAGAAAGCATTTTCTTCTATGTAAAATTTTTATTTCTAAGGGAAGGGTTCTCAAGGTCTAACATGTAAGTCATTATACATGCACATACAACAAACATAATTCATTATTCACTTTAACATTTGGATCAACCATATTTAACATTTTATGAAGACGTTCAAATTTTCCTTTGGTCAATGGCTTAGTCAAAATATCATCCACCATTTCTTCTGTGCAACAATGTTCAATCTCAATTAGCTTCTTCTGGTACAGATCTTTCACTAGCACACACTTAATACCAATAGATCTACTTTTTGCTGTGGTGCTTTCTCCTTTGCATATAGTAACACAAGCTTGATTGTCCTCAAACGTAAGTACAGGTACAGGTTCTCTTATTTCAAAGTCCTTCAATAAATGAAAAATCCATTCAAGTCTACTGCAGGCACTTGCTGCTGAGACACACTCAGCTTCTGCTAAAGACTGTGCCACAACAGTTTGCTTTCTACCAGTCCAGTCTATTAGTCCATCTCCATAGAAGAATAGATATTCACTTGTTGACTTGAAATTGTTCAATTCTTCTCCCCAGTTGGCGTCCATATATTCTACTAGTCTTGGCCCTTCAGATGGTGCAATTCTCAGTTCTAAGTCCATTGTTCCTTTCAGGTACATTGCCAGTTTCTTTATTGTGCTCCAATCATGATGGTTAGGCGAACTCACTTTTCTGAACCAGATGCCAACTGCTGCCGTGATGTCAGGCCTCGTGGTTTTGCTCAAGTAGAGAAGTTTTCCAACTGCTTCTCTGTATTCTTCAGTGTCTCTGAGAGGTGTTCCATTCTTTAGATATGCAGGTTCAAGTGGTATGGATGATGCTTTGCAATTTTTCATACCAACGGATTCTATAAAGTCCATAATTTTTATTTCTGGCATAGAAGAAATGTTCCATCGTCGAGTCTTTCAACGTGTATTCCAAGGTAGTGTTTTATGTCTCCAAGCTGTTTGACTTCTACTTCCTTGTTCAGTCCATCAGCTATTTCTTTAATATCCTCTCTGTTTTGACAAGACACAATCAAGTCATCGACGTAAACAAGAACGTACTGGTATTGTCCATTTTTAATTCTAGTGTACAGGCAAGGTTCAGCTTTCCCTTGCTCAAAGCCTTGCTTCTGCAATAGTCCTGTAATTTTGTCATACCAAGCCTGTGCTCCTTGTTTTAGTCCATAGAGTCCTTTGTTGAGTCTGTAAACGTAATTTTCTTGTCCTTTGACTTTGAAACCCTCAGGTTGTTACATAAATATTTCCTCAGATAGTTCTCCATTGAGGAATGCTGTCTTTACATCGAGATGCTCTACAATCATGTCTCTTGACCCTGCAACACTAAGAGGTGTTTGGAACGTTGCTTGATTGATAACTGGAGCAAAAGTTTCGAAGTAGTCATTCCCATATTCTTGTGAATAACCTTTGGCTACTAGGCGTGCTTTGTATAATTCTACAGTCCCATCTTCTTTATACTTTATTTTGAATACCCATTTGCATCCAACAGGCATTCTGCCTGGAGGTAACTTTGTAAGAGTCCATGT
This sequence comes from Gekko gecko, assembly GCA_029375565.1. Classification (NCBI taxonomy): domain Eukaryota; kingdom Metazoa; phylum Chordata; class Lepidosauria; order Squamata; family Gekkonidae; genus Gekko; species Gekko gecko. Next base: position 160,971,808 of record JAPDNY010000003.1, on the reverse strand, counting down.
TTCTTTCTCATATATGGATAGTATTTCCTGTTCCGTTGCTTTAATCCATCCGTCACTCACAGGTAAGTTGCATTACTTCTTTCCAGTTCTTAGGTTCTTTTGCAGATTGTACTGTTTCACAAAATCCATATTTCTGTGGTGGTTGTCCTTTAGTGCTTCTTTCTGATGGTTTCACATTGGTTGTGGGTTCTGTCATGGGTTCTGCTGCCTCCTCTGGTGTGGTTCCTACTTCCTCTTCTGTTCTGGTAGTTTCTTCAGAAGGTAGACCTGCTGGTTCCCCAGTGGTCACCACAGATGACCATCCAACCAATTCTTCAGAAGCAGTCTCAGAACTCTTTGGATCAGTTGCATTGGAAGCGCATGGCAAATTGTTTTCATCAACATACACAACATTTTGTTCCCCAGCTGTGTGATTTTGGGGGTTGTATATCCTGTATCCTTTTCCACCAACAGGATACCCTACTACAGGTCTGATTCCAGCTCTGGGGTCAAGTTTTCCCCTTTTCTCCTTTGGTATGTGAGCATACTCTTTGGAACCAAAGCTCTGATGTGCTTTAGTCCAGGCCGCTTTCCAAACCAGGCCTCGAAAGAAGTCGTTCCAGTAACCTTTGAGGGTACTGTATTGTGTAAGTACACTGCTGTGTTCACAGCCTCACCCCATAGGGTATTTGGTAGACCAGAATGTATTAGCATAGCCCTACACATGTCCTGGATTGTTCTGTTCAGCCTTTCAGAAGATCCATTTTGTTAAGGCGAGTGTGGGATAGACACATTGTGTTCAATCCCTTGAAGTTCCAGAAATCTTTTAAATTCTGCATTGCAATATTCTCCATCCCAATCGGTGCATAAGCTTTGGGGTGCTTGGCCAAACTTGCTTTTAATTGTGGCCACATAGCATTTGAATTTATTCAGTGTCTCATCCTTGCTCTTCATCATATACACAAAAGTATATTTTGTTTTGCTTTCAGTAAAAGTCACAAAGTATTTGTTCCCATCACACAACAGCGCTAGTGGGCCAACAAGATCACTATACACAGTCTTTAGGAACTTCTCATTGTGAGTAGTGGACTTGCCAGTGTATTTTGGAGCAGTTCCCTTTGCTTCGAGACATGTGTCACATCTCTCCTTTGCCTTATCACAACTTACAGCAGAAATTCCACATTCTTTTAACAACTTTTAAACACTCTGCATCCCACAATGCGCAAACTTCAAATGCCGTGCATACAAACAATTCCAATGACTACAAGAGCCATTGACAATTTCATAAACTTGTCTCTCATTAGCATCAAGAACTTTTGATTTTCCATTAACATCCACAAGATAATGAAATCCATTTCTCTCCTCCACTTCAAATTCAATTCCAGACATTTCACCAACAATCTTACTTACTTCTCTTCCTTCTTTTAAGCAATACTTACTTCCTTCTCTTAAGCAATACTTTATGGTTACTTTCCATAAGCCTTTTGGTTGAAATCAAATTACTTCAGGAATCAGAGCCACATTCTTTAATTTAACATCCATCACTTCTCGAGTTGTAGTGAGGAGTTTGATTGGCACTGTCCCAACACCCTCTACATTAAGAGGTTCCTTATTAGCTTTGTACACTTCAGGTCTATTATTAGTATCAAGTTCACAAAACAAGTCCTTATATTTGCATATGTGTGTACAGGATCCAGAGTCTACTAAAAATACTCTCTTATTTTCATCATCATCAATCATCATCATCACCACCACCACATATTCTAAAAGTATGACCTCTGCTGGCTGCATTAAAATTCCCCTTTGTCTGAGGTCTAAAACCTTTATGGTGGCTATGGTTTCCTTTTCCACCAGGTGTCATTCTTTCAGTCTGAACATGTGCACCAGTGGACTTTTGTCTGGTATCCCTTTTAAATCCACAATTTCTGGTATTTTTAAATTCACAGTCTCTGGCCAGATTTTTCACCACATATAAAACATTCAACTTTATTTTCCCTTTTAAATCTGCACACTTGTTTCAAACTAAAAACAGACATGTTTTTTATGTTCTTATGTTCTTATGTTCTCATGACATCTCTTTAGACAAAGCATCTTGACTAGATCTGGAGTCATACTCTTCCTTTAAAACCATCAACAAACCATCAAGCGTTAGATCCTTTTGGTGTCCTCTGTAACTTGTAGGGAGCCTGCTCAGTATAGCAGCAATCATGTCTACCTGGTCAGGAGTCTTCCCAAGTTCTTTCAATTGATTGTAACTCCCCATTAGCTTCTTTAATTGATCAGGTAAAGAGTCACTTTCCTTCACTCTAAAGTCAAAGAACTGAGCCTTCAAGTAATAATTCTCACTCTTTGTCTCCTCTCCATACCTCTCTTTCAGATGTTCAATTATTCATTTGGAAGTTTCTATGGTATGCAGGCTAGGCACATCATGGCAATTAACTGAGCCCATGATCAAGGACTTGGCATAGCCATCTAGTCTTCCGAAGGCACTTTTCTTTGGCTCACTTGCAGGGACTTCCTTTGTTAAAATATCTTCAGCCCCATATATTTGCAGTCTATTCTTTAGGGAGCTGAGCCACCAATTAAAATTATGCTGGCTCAACTTGAGTGGACCTAACCCCCCTGGATTGAGATCTCCAGCTTGGAACATACATCTGCAGCTTATCCAGAAGACGTGCTTGCTGTCTGTGAATCACTCATCTTGACTTGCAGGCTTTTAGCAGACACTCAGCAGGCACTCACAGGGTTAATCCTGTCTTCAGAGCAGGGATGTAAGAGCTGGCTGCAAGTGATTGGCTCCTGGAGTTCCTCCTCCTCGGCCGGGATTCCAAACGCGCAAAAAAATTCAAAATAATAGTTCTCAGCTGCTATAGTAGCACAGGCAGGCTGGCATAGAGAGATTTCTTAAATCAATGTGAATCTGGGTCTCACCTTTCACAGCTGCAGTATGCTTGGCAAGGAGAGCAGAAAAAAACCTTGCAGAGGAAACAAGTGGTCATTTTAAAATCAAGCCCCTCAGCTGCTAATTAGCTCAGCCTCTCTCTTTCAATCCATTGAGCATTTAAAAACTTGCTTTTACTTAAGCATCCCAACCGAAAACCAGTTAGCCAAACCATCCTCTGCCACCAGAATATGTTGGAAAAAATTGGTAAAAATAGTTAAATATTCAGAGATTGCAATGGATCTTTGCTTCACTGGAGAGAAGGCATTTTCTTCTATGTAAAAATCTTTATTTGTAAGGGAAAGGTTCACAGGAAAACTTTAAAACAACCAAGACACCTAAGGCTACATCTTTAAACTTTGACCACATGGTCTACAACAATGGAGATTCTTCTTCTTGACCCCCTATGATTATTACTAAATAGGCTTCAATTTCCTGGGCTTTCTACCCATTGGCTCTGTGCCAGATTCCCTTCCAGATCAGTCTAAACAATAGCCCACAAGGTAAATACACATTAACCCTATAATGATTGAATTTTAGACCTTGCAGCACACATATTTCCAACACTCTCGCCCAGTGCCACCCTCTGTCCCCAACCATGGAGAAAGGAGGAAAACCATTGCAAGGCAGTCACCTGAACTCCTACGTTGGCAAGGCAGTGGGTCAGCAGATCATAATCGACAGTGTTGGACGCTGCTTTCAAATCAAGTAATAATTGCAGTACCAACCCACCCCAATCCAGAAGTCTATGGAGGTCATCAATAAGGGTGAACAGAGCCATCTCCATCCCATGGCCAGGGCGGAAGCCAGACTGGGAAGGACTGAGTGTCATCCAGGAAGACTTGGAGTTGTTCAGCCACCGCTCTCTCAACCACCTTACCCAGGAACAGTAGATTCGACACTGGGTGGTAGTTGGCCAGGACCATAGGGTCCAGTGTTGATTTTTTAAAGAGCAGACAGACTACTGCCTCCTTTAGAGCCCCTGGGAAATCCCAGAGACAGGGACAAATTGATAATTTCTCCCAGAGGGACCCGAATGCTCTCCCCGCAAGCCTTCACTAGCCAGGAAGGGCAAGGGTCAAGGAGGCAGGTAGTGGGTCTCACAGCTGCCAAGATCCTGTCAACTTCCTCCTGGGAGAGTCAGCTGAAGTGATCCAATATTGGACCTGAAGATGGGCAAGGGGCTTCCAGTTCCCTTACTGTTTGAAATGTGGTTGGGAGGTCATGGAGGAGTGTCATAATTTTGTCCGTGAAATAGCTTGCAAATGCCTCACAGCCAATAACCAATTTCCTACTATTTGGGCTGGGCACGAGCTTGCAGACGCAATGGAGGCCACATAGTAATCTTACTTCACTGTCTTCACCACCATCTCATAGGCTTTCATAAGCGTCCTATAGGATGTTCATGACACTTAGTCATGAGCAAGCTGCCACCTTTGCTCTAGCCGTCTTAGGTCCTGTTTCATCCTCTGTAGTTCTGAGGTATACCAAGGTGCTGCTTTGGTATGAAGGCGTAGAGGGCGCCAGGGGGCAATCTCATCGATGACTTCGGAGAGCCGATGTTCCCAGTCCTCCATCAGTTTCAGTTTTAAAAATGGATTTATTTATATCTGTTTTATAGTAATAAGATGCAAATTAATTAATCTCCCCCAAATGCCGACTATTGGTTTAAGATGAAGGCTTGTCACTAGCTGAAAACAAACCATTAGTGAATGTATTTATTTTTATCATAGGATTGCCAGGTCCTGCCTGGCCACAGGTGGTAGGTGGGGGGTAGGGTTGCCAGCTCCAGGTTGGGAAACTCCTGGAGATTTGGGGGTGGAACCTGTGGATGACAAGGACCTCAGTGGGGTACAATGCCATAGAGTCCACACTCCAAAGCATCCACTTTCTCCAGAGAAACTGATCTCTATGGTCTGAAGATCAGCTGTAATTCAAGGGGATTCACAGGCTGACATTCCTGTTTATACTGCACCTTTCATTGTGGTTCAAGGCACCTTACGATAATAGCTACATTTTTTTCCAGTTAAAACCAATTAAAATAACAAACCCCAAATCTCTCCCTCCCACCTACCTTAAAATATGCCTGCCAATTCAATCCTGCTTTGAAATCCTGAATTATGCAGGAAAAATAGAAGAAGAAAAGAAAGTGGCATAAATCTATGAGTTTGATCCAATAGAGTGCTTCTAAGAAAAGATGTATTTATGTCCAAGGAGCATGACTTTCTTACTTTCATCCAGGGCTGCCAAGACAGCAGGGCTGGGGTACAAAAATCAGGACACTCAAGTCAGCTTGAGGAGTTGTGAGGCTGGAATTATGCTGCATTCAGCAAATGAATTCCAAGTTTATTTTACTGTTACTGCGGTTCTGCACTGTACTGCACTGTACTGCACGCACTAGGGGCACAGGGAAAGCACAGCAAACAGCCAGAAACTTTGATTTTCTGGTACTGACTCTGACTTCCTGATACTGTTTGCTACACTTTTTAAAGCAGCAATCTAGGGTTGCCAGGCAGTGTCTGACAACCAGCAGGAGGGTTGTGGGAGGAGGTGCAAAGTCATGGGAGAATTTCTTATAAAAAAGTACAGCCTTGTGTATAGCCTTGGATACATTTGGGAAGTAGACACAGGAAGGGGCAAGAGTAGTTGTAGGAATCTGTGGTAAAACCATAGAGTTTCCAATGATTCCTACTCTGGGAGTTAGCTCTACGAATCACCTACCCTTCTCATTTCCTATATCAACTTCCAATAAGTACCTGAGGTTGCTTTTTTCTTTATTTTTCTCCTACTGCCTTTCTGAGCAGCAGTGGGCAATGGGACCTCGGGTGGGGATCCCCTGCCCCCAGTGGGGCCTTGGCAGCTCTACAGCAAATTTTCAGAAGCTCTCCGTGGGAGCAAACTATAACAAGGCTGAGACAAATGAGATATTGCTGGGCCCATCAACCAACCTGTTATGCCTTCATTCCTCTCTCCTTCCTCAACTTCTAATTCTTCTTTTTTTCCCCCCACCCCCATTTTTCAATCTCATTCCTTCTTACCCTAGCTGGAGAGTTAAAACATACTTGATAGTAGAACAGAAAACCCCTGTTCATATTATGAACAGAAAACCCCTGTTCATATAATGAACAGAAAGAGGGGAGGGCGTCAAGTTACATTTCCCAAGAATCTGTTAAAGAAGTGAAAGGGTGATTTCCCCACCCTCTTTACATGCATTGTGATTAGGGTTCCCAGACCCCCAGTCCAGGTGGGGATCTCCTGATTTTTGGGGTTTCTGCCCACTGCCAGCCATTTGGCTGGCGGGGGAAGTCTCATCTCTGAACAGCAATGTCCCCAGCATGATGACATCACACGGAAGTGATGTCATCGTGTCAGTGATGTCGTGCGACAATGCTGTCCTTTTTGAGCGAAAGTCTATGATTTGAGCCCAATTTTAACCATAGAGTTTGCCAAAAAAACAGAGTGTCACCGTGCAATGTTGCCAACATGATGATGTCACTTCTGCATGATGTCATCATGTCTGGGATGTCACCATCCACTCCTGGATTGCCCCCCCAAATCCCCCCACCAGTGTGATGATCGTGTCTGGTAGCCCTAATTGTGATGTGTACTAGTGGTTATAAATGTGGAATACTGAATGCCTTAGTACCAGTTTATATCAAAGCAAACAATACTTTAGCTTAAATATGTCACTATAATTTGTGTTTGTGGTTTTATAATACATCTTGTTTTAGACAGTTAATGTTAATATGAAGTCTGAGATCAGAAGTTAGAACTATCCCCTAAATAATTAGAAATAATTTAATTACATATTAAATACATATGATGTTGTGTACCCAGGGAAGTCCACACACATGGTTGGGTAAACATGCGGTCAGGCAAAGGACCCGACCTTTGCCTCCAGAGACAATAGCCTGAATGGATCCTAGCGCACACTTATTGGGAGGCTAGGATCCTGGGAGGGACCTATGGGTCCGGGGGTGCACTGTATTGGTCCGGGGGTGCACCCAGTCATGGGTGGGGATGTGTTTTTGGGTATGGTATCAGTTGGGAATATAAACTGGCCTGCGAGCCGGCAAAGTCATCTCTTGTTCTACAATAAAGTATGAGCTGAATTCACTCTGCCACGCATCAGTCTCAGTACTTTATATATGAATTACATATTAAATATTGTTCAAACACTGAGTTATTTTAATTATTATTGTATTGTGGGACATCTGCTGTTTGGACCCAGTTGTGTGGGGGGGGGGGACTGAAAGGATTTCTGGGGGAAAGTACCTAATTTTCTTATGTATCCTCCTTCCACACTATTTCCTCTGTTCTTCCTCCTGGCACCCCACATATCCTCTCCCATTTCCTTGATTCCTTCTCTCCTTCCCAACCACCAGCCATCTCTGCCCTCCTAGTTCTTATTTATTATTTAATTTCTCCCCAGTGGGCCCCCAAAGCAGCTTACATAATTTTCCTGTCCTCCATTTTATCTGCACAGACAGAGAGACCTCCAGTGGCTAAACATGCCCCACCTGGCCCTGCCCACTTTCTAAAACCACTTGGGCTAAGGCCTAGTGAAATCTTGGCACACATGGATTAATTAGAAGGGGTAGCCATGTTAGTCTGTTGTGGCAAAACCAAAATATAATCTTGTATCACCATAAAAAAATAACAGAGGTATTGTAGTTTCAGCTTTCATGGTTATCTGTTCTATTTCATCAAATGCATGAAATAAGAACATAAGAGAAGCCAATAGCCCATCCAGTCCAACACTCTGTGTCACACAGTGGCCAAAAATACCAGGTGCCATCAGGAGGCCCACCAGTGGGGCCAGGACACTAGAAGCCCTCCCACTGTTGCCTCCCCCCAAGCACCAAGAATACAGAGCATCACTTGCCCCAGAGTCCCTATCTATACCTTGTGGCTAATAACCACCGATGGACCTCTGCTCCATATGCTTATCTAATTCCCTCTTGAAGCCGTCCATGCTTGTAGCCGCCACCACCTCATTCTCAGTCTGCAGATATAGCTACACAAATGGAAAAAATGTTTGTAAGCAGGGCTTTTTTTGTAGCAGGAACTCCTTTGCATATTAGGCGACACACCCCTAATGTAGTCAATCCTCCAAGAGTTTACAGTAGCCCCTGTAAGAAGAGCTCGGTAAGCTCTTGGAGGATTGGCTACATTAGGGCTGTGACGCCTAATATGCAAAGGAGTTCCTGCTGCAAAAAGAGCCCTGTTTGTAAGGAAGATAAGCAGTTGTAATTCCCATTAAATGCATGCTAGTGAGCTATGATTTGTTGTAATTAACGTTACATGCTACATTTAAAAAAATGAGGAATGGGAAGACTTGGAGTAAGCCTCACTGAATAAAATGGGACCTACTTCCAGAGAGATCTAGTTAGGATTGTTCCCCAAAGATTCTATACAATTCTGTACCCTTTTGTTATGTATTTACTTATGTGTTATACGACGTAATCTAAACCGGAGCTTCAGGCACAAACTCCAGTGCCTCTCAAGTATTCTAAACCCTGCAGTCAGATTGGTCACTGTTGCATAACAGACCAATCCGGAAAGACTCTGACCAATGGTGGGAATGAATCCCATTGGTCCTCAGCTCTCTATTGTGATAGGACTTTATGATACTAAGGGAATGTGGCCCCACGAGTCCAAAATGTATATATTGCATTGTTCTAGGTTGTGTTGTGTTCTGTTATGTGTTCTGAGCTGAATAAATGAATTGCTTGTTTGAAACACTGTCTCAATCTCAGTATATAACACTGGTGACGAAGGTGAGATGCAGTGGATAGGCAGCCCCACAGAACCATAGCTGATCACTACAGCGGGCAAGGAAGTGTTGTCTTGGACCTCGGAAGCTGCCAGAGAACACAAGCACCTGCCGCTCCAGCGCGACACCAAGCGATGGCCACCAAGGGCCACTTCAAACCATTCGATTTGACTACAGAGGACTGGGACACCTACGTCACCTGGTTTTAGTTCTACATTACAGCTCAACAGATTACGGATGCAAATATCAAGAAACCCACCTTTCTCAGCGTCTGTGGCAAGAACATTTTCGATGTGGCTAAAACATTAGTTGCACCTGCTGAACTCAAGGCAACTGTGTTTGACACAATCAAGGACAAACTGTGTGAACATTTTTCACCTAAGCCTTCAAGGATCGCATGTTAGCACGCATTCCCCAAATGTGACCAAGCCCAAGGTGAGTCCATTGTTGAGTATGTGACTGCACTTCGGACAGTGCAACTTCGCAGACTTAAATGATAGACTCCATGACAGACTAGTGTGTGGCCTGCAGGACGAAAAGTTACAATGACGGCTGTTTGCCACGAGAGTACTTCCATTCCAAACCACATATGAAGAGGCCATAGTGGCAGAAACTGCTGACCAGTCAATCAGAGATGTGCACGAGTCCAGAATGCCACCAACGCCCCAAAAGTTTCAGCCGCTGTATCAGGGGATCCTGGAAGAGTCTGACAGTGAGGATGACTCAGTCTACCGAACACAGACCGAGAGGTGCAAGCACTCCAGTCAATGACCCACTCACAGATTGCAATGTGCCAGCTGTGGTGGTGAACATGAGCGCCGTAATTGTTGGTTCCGCAAGGCCCAGTGTCGGGATTGTGGGAAGACTGGACACCTTGCCCAGGTCCGCGAGGCCCAGTGTTGGGATTGTGGGAAGACTGGACACCTTGCCCGGGTCTGCTGCTCATCTAAAGACAAGAAGTCACCCAAGATGTCACCTCGAATACCGCATAGTAGACTTCGATAGTCATCAAGGGACACAACGGCAATTGCAAACTAAAACAACTGCATCTATCACTCATCAGTGTGCAGCACTCATCTCCAAACAAAAAATAAAATCAAAGCAACCATAGTCCTCAACAACACTTCCTGCGAGATGGCAATGGGTTGGGAAAAGCCGTTGGTCATGCTGAGGAAGGTAGACACCTGCTGATCTGGGAACTGGACATCGAGCAATCCCCTGCCTGCAGAAGCAGGGCCATCGAGGAATTTCTGCAGTCACCATTTCATGCCTACAATGTTGCATCGCGAGAGCCCACGAATTCCTGTGCCCTCAACTGGGTGTGGCCATCCGCTGGGCAGACCCACCCATCCATCTGGCAGACCCATGAGTTCCAGATTTTTAAGTCGTGTCAAGATGAACTGTTAGTTCACACAGGATGCCTGCTTTGGGGGAATCACAGGGCCATTCCCCCTGACGTTGCCGCTGGGTATGCTGCCAAACCTGACAGGAGTGACCGCCTACAAATTGCAATGCTCCCCAATCAACTATTGGGTAGAAGACAACTTGCAACACTCCCCAGTTTATGAATTGCAACACTCCCCAGTCAACTATTGGGTCGGAGACAACTTGCAATGCTCCCCAGTCTATGATCGGTGTCGGAGGCAGTAGTACACCTACACCCCGTGCTGAACTCATGCAGAACTAATCCAGCCTACAAACCCTGAGAGTTCGAGCACTACGGTTCCTGAAGGACTCCCACGGACCATTCCGTCCATGTCAGGGGAGACCCTATTGTGACAGATGGGGAACTCTAACTTAGGGGTGAGGGGTGTTATGCATTTACTTATGTGTTATATGATGTAATCTAAACCAGAGCTTCAGGCACAAGATCCATTGACAAGTATTCTAAACCCTGCAGTCGGATTGGTTGCTGTTGCGTAAAAGACCACTCCAGAAAGATTCTGACCAACGGCAGGAATGAATCCCATTGGTCCTAAGCTCTCTATTGTGATAGGACATTGTGTACTAAGGGGTGTGGCCCCGCTAGTTCAAAATGTATATATTGCATCGTTCTATGAAGGTTGTGTTGTGTTGTGTGTTCTGAGCTGAATAAATGAATCACTTGTTCGAAACGCTGCCTCAATCTCAGTATATAACACCTTTGATCTGGTAAGGATCAGTACCTCCAGCCTGCTCAGGTGTTCGGAAGGGGCCGTTCTGGAAATTATTTCCAGGGTCATTTCAATTGCCCTATCTATGTTCTCCTTCCTTTTTTTCATCTTTAAGGAGGCAGAGGGGAGGGGAGAGGAAGAGGGATCTGGAGCTAGTTGGATTTCAGCATCGAGGGACCAGAATCGCTTTCTAAAGTTAGGGCAGGTGAGGGAAGACAATAGCACATGGAAACTTGGCTCACAAAACCAATTTTTCACATCTCCCTAATTTTCTTTCCCCCATTAAGAATCTTCCCATTGCTCTGAGTTTACTTTTTGGGGGTAGAGGTGGTTAGTAGAAATATTTTTAAAGTATTTTTTCAGTTGAGTACTTTTTGAGAGACTGTCTCACTTTATTCAAAGGGGCTTATTCCCAGATAACTTGTGTCTCCCCTGTATTTAAGTGATAGTGTGCTTTGGTGTTCAGGCTACAGAGTCTTCCTGATTCTGCTTGCCCCTGATATATAATCGGTTATTTTGCCCCATATCCTTTTACAATGTGTGCTGTGTAAATCATAAGTAAAATCTTATCTTTAATAATCATGTCCCTTTTCTTTTACTATTTCTTACCTAATGAACAATTATTATTCTAACTATTTTTAATAACAAAAAGTCAAATGATTTGCTTTGCTATGATTTTTTTAAAAAATCAAGGTGGGGGGCAGATGGAGTTTTTATGCAGAGACCCGTGGTGGCTCTTGGCAACCCTGCCTCCCCCTCACTGGCTGCCCTCAGGAACAGCATTTCAGGGGGCATTTTGGGCTGCAGTGGAATGCGAGAAAGTTGTGCTCTGCAGATGAAAATCATTCTGACTGTGGAAACACTTTGTTGGATCCAAGTCAGTGATTTAAATGTCATCTGATTTCCTATTGTAGAGGTTACAAGAACAGAGTTTTTATTCTTGATACAGAAAAAGTAAGGCCAATAAAAACCAGAACACACAAGAGTATCCCTTAATCAGATCTAGGTTGTGTGAAGCGAATGCTCTTGCTTCAGCTTCCAGGTATGAGCTCTGATTTAAACATGCTTGGCACTTGCCTATTATCTTGCTTAAACTGAGCTTCTTATTATCCATGCAAAGCAGTTAGGTGAGCTTAATTAGGAAAGCAGAGATCTGTGTGTGGGTGGGTGTTGGGATGGCATGCTAATTAATACAGTGGCTTAGCATGGGGAGCACCCAATTTAAATGAGATGCAATATAAGTACCCAAGATACTTGAGTGAGTTCTTTTGGCTTGCCCAACCACATTTAAAGCAGATCTACAAAGAACATGCTTGAGAGAGATTTGGTTCAAGAAATATGCTGGCTCTGGTCATAGGACCTAAAGGATATTCAGATCAGGACAAGGGAGAACTGAAGCTAAATCTTAGGAGCAACCATATAGGGTGAGCCATTTCTTGCATGAAAAAGTAGATTAGTTATTGTAGATTTTCTGGGCTGTATGGCCGTGGTCTTGGCATTGTAGTGCCTGTAGATGGGTCTCAAAGTTAAGTCTCTTTTTGTTTCTGTATTTTTAACCACCACATTTCAAGATGGGTGTGCTTTCTCTTGAAATTGGGTCACAGCATTTTACCTTTTTCTCTCATGTTTGAGACTATTTGCAATGTCAATTTGCACTGTATGGGGGAAAATGTATACATCCTCTGAGCTGGGGGCTGAAGTCATAAACAGCTGCTGACTTTGGCTTATTCACCTCTGGCAATTTTTCACATGAACAGGGAAAGCATTCTATGCTGCCATGAGGACATCACTCTGTTTCCTCCTGTATCACTACGAGTTGCCATGAGGCCCCATTCTGTATGAGTGCAGAAGCAAGGAGATGCCCTGTTTCCTTCTGGATCCCATGAAAGTAATACCTCTATACAATTTCTGCTCAATCAGAAACATCACCATGGTTTTTACCACCAGATGGCTGCAAAACTACCTAGTCCAGCGGTACCAGGGATTGCTTGGCACCACAGAGTTGCTTTTTATCAGCCCAGATGTATTTTTGGTTCTGGACATGAAGATTTAGGGCCTTGCCTTCCACCAACTCCTACATAATTTCCCCCAAACACAAAAGTTTCAAAGAAAAAGTAGCATTGAGGAAGATATGTTCAGGAAACCCACAAAGAGTCGCCAAATTTTAGAGCTTTCATGAAAGTAGGATTAACAAAGTGGTGTACAGCTTCAGGACACAGCCTGGAGTTAATATAACAGAAAAGAAGCAGAGGCCTTTAGCATGTCGGTGCAAGCTCCCCACCCATTTCCTCACAAGCAGTGCCCAGATTCCAACGGTTTATTGTCTGGATTGAAGCATTCATGGTTTGGTGCACCATTTAGAGGAGAGTTACTGAGCTCTTTCAGTCAACAATAAGGAAAAAAAAAAAGGCTGGTTTCTGTTTCCACGGCATTATTATTTTCAGCTGGGAAGGAAACAGCAAATTTGAACTCATCAGCCATTTAATGGCTCTAGCTGAAGACAGGCCGTTCCAGCATCACTGACCTTGGCTGTAAACTCCAGGCTCCTGTCACCTCTATTAGAGCATTCTGTATCTGGCCTCCTGCCCTCTTAGCCTTGAACAAGTTATATATGCTTCTAACAGCCCTGAGTGAGGATCTCAGATTACATGCTGGAAAACCAGCAGTTGATCAAAGCTCCTTACAGCCCAGGGAAAAGCTGGAGACTAAAACAACTCCCTCATTATTATCACTGAGCCCATTGTCTGCAATGCAGATATCTCACATTTGTTACAGCAATGACAACAGATTCAATTCCTCAAAGGCTGTTATGCTCCAAGAATTTCCATGGGATATCAAGTCTATATGATACAGAAAGCAAGTTTTTAGGACAGGCAGATCCTCCCTACCAACCATCTTCTCTTTCAGCAGTTTTAAATAATGAGTTGTTCAGAAAGTGATCCCGCTTAAATATCTGTCTGGTTAATTGAAGACCCTATCAGCAGTTTAAACATTCAGGGCTTACACCCAGATGATCAGCAACTATGTGTTCCAAACACCTTTGATCTTCAAGTGCAATAATTCAGCCGACAAACTGGTGGGAAAAGAGAGATCAAGCATACCAATGTATGAAACTTTATAATAAAAATCAGGCTACAGTGCACTCCTTTATGGAATACAGGGATCACAAGGCCTTAAAATGTTCCCCTCTTTTTTTAAGTCTAAGTAATGCTTCCCCCACTGGAGTGATACACCAAGCGTCTCTAAAACAAACTCAAAATAAAAAAAAAATCACACCACCACAGGACATAGAGGAGGGCTGTGGAGGGCCATAACTCATATCACAGAAAATATCAGATAGCTGAGACTTGAGCACTTGCTATGGCTATGCTACCAGTATGGCATAGTGGTTAAGAGCAGTGGACTCTAATCTTGAGAACTGGGCTTGATTCCTCACTTCTCCACATGAAGCCTGCTGGGTGACCTTGGGCCAGCCACAATTCTCTCAGAACACTCTCAGCCCCATCTGCCTCACAAGTAGGGTTGCCAGGTCCTCTCTTCACTCCGGAGGGCAATCTCGGGTGTGTGAGAGGGGATGTCATGTGTCACCCTCATACCATAGAGTTCACCCAAATACCAGAGCATATTCGAAGCAATGGTATTTGGTGACATCATTGTGTCCGGGACATCGCACAGAGATATCCCTGTTTAGGGGCGGGTTTTCCATTGCCAACCAGCTGGTCTGCAGTGGGGAGAAGCCCCGGAAATCAGGGGACCCCCACCTGGACCTGGGGGGTGGCAAGCCTACTCACAAGGTGCCTGTTGTTGTACTACCATTCAAGTAGGCCTGGCCTAGTGGCTAGCACCACACAACTGGCAGGTAGTTTTCCTAGGTAGAGGCTACTGAAGGAGAGAGGGAAAGCTCAAGACAGTTGGGCAGATAAATGTAGATTGCCTGTTGGGTGCAAAGGAGAGAAGAAAGCAGAGGAAAGGAAAAGGCTATGGAGGGTTTCAGGAAAGGAAAAGAGATAATAGTGGGGAGGAGAAAATGATATGCCTCCTGCAAATTCTTGTGTATTACCGCTTGTATCAATATAATGTCAGAGTTGTTTTTGTTTTGACCATTCAACCACTTATTTTGAATCAGTTACCACTTTTTTTTGTTTAAAAGTTTGATTCTGCTTTAGTAATGCTTGTGTTTGGTTGTGTCTTAATAGGTGAAAGTTTGATTTACTTCTGTGCTGCAAATTGTGGCCACTTTTGCACTTAAATTGCACTCAATTTTCTTGATCACAGGAGAAGGTGACGTGTAGATCCCAGGGTATTCATTGGGTCATAAAAGTGGCCTACTGTTCAAACACAGATCACTGATGGTTTGTCCCCTCTTTGTACTTTAGGGTTGCCAAGCCCTGGGTGCTGGGGAGGGTGGGCAGAGCATCCCCTGCTCCCAGGTCCTGTTGTCTGGCAGGATAATGTTGTTAAAGAAATGTAGCTTCTATGATGTTCTGTTAATTTAGCTTGTTTTTGTTAAGGATTTAAACCTCTGTCATATTTCTACTTTATACAATTCAATACTTCATCTATTTATTTTGTTTACATACCTTGTTTATTATATACAATTTTAAGAAAATCAATAAAAAATATTAATTGCAAAAAAAAGAAAAGAAATGTAGCTTCATGTATTTCCCAGAGGATCTTACCAGAAGTCACAAAGGGTAGCTCTAGGAATTGCTAGAAATGCTATGGTTTTACTAGCGATTATGGGGATTCCTAGGGCTGTCTGTCACTTCTAGGCACGAGGCTACTTAAAAAACAACAACCTCTCCCACGTGCCTTCCCCAAACCCTTCCACTGGATGTTAGGCTTTGCCTGGCAACCCTATCATCTGCACAGTAGACTGTGTAAATGACCTGCAGCTGGGAAATGTCTGTTTTGTACCTGCACAATCAGTTGCAAATTGATTCAAAGTTTTGTCACCTGGGTTCATAGACAGGCCATACACTTTCATGTAAACAGCTTTCCTGAGCAACCAATTGATTCAACATTTTTTTTGTCCTTCTAAAATTTAAACTGAGGTGGTGCACAGGAGCTTTGAGAATGCAGCATATAGCTGCACATTTGCAATAACCGTGGCTGAGATTTACCTGAAGAGGGCCAGATTGCAGATTGGGTTTAGGAGGGGTCTATAGGCTTTCCCGCCTTTGACTAATGGCTGACAAAGGACTGGAGCCCCAGGCCACCATGCTGGCCAGTCCACATCATCTGGGGGCCAGCCTGGTTAAGCATGGGAAATTTTGGTGGGCTCTACGTAGGGGTGATGTAGAGCCCACCTGGTTCTATTTAAACTTGTGTTGCCTGATGGCTCCGAAACATGGTTTTTAATGGATCCTCCCTCCCCTCCCTCCCTCCCTCAGGTTTTATATTTGTACTAGCGGCCAGGCCCGTTGCAGCCCCAGATGCAATGGGTGCTAGCTGGGTCCCTTTCCAAGGCCCCGTCTGAGTGATGCCACCGCCGCGAAGCCACCGCCGTGAAGGCCCCCCCGGCTCTGTCCCTTGGCGCCCCAGCAGTGGGCAGTCACGGCGGCTCCGTGCACGCCCGGCAAGGCGGCGTGCCCAAGGCCCCATCCCCCCTGTGGCCAGCTGGCAACGCAAAGCCCCCACCATCCCCATCGGCTCCCTCCTCGCTGGGCTGCCTCTGGGCAGTGGTGGCGGGCTCGGCCGCTGCCCCAAAGATCCTTGGCGGCCTCGCATTGTCCCTGGCCGGCATCAGACGGAGCATGGGAGGCTGCCTGCTGGTTGCATGGGCCGCGTTGAGCCCACGCAGCCAGGCACGGCAGCCAATGGCCAGGGCTCCACGTTTGAGTGGCAGCCCCTGCGGCCAATTGATTCTGCTGCGCATTTTTGCCTTATATGGTCAAGCCTTATATGATTAAGCTGGCTGACCACTACTCTTTTATATATAAGGAAGGATACTTTTTTCTGTCACAGCTGGGCAGTTTTGCACATCTGGACAGATTCCTTTGGGAGAGATGGGACTGTGTGTCCACCTCCCCCCTTTTGGAGACTCCCTTAAGGAGTCTGGGGGTATGAGCCACCACATGATATGCCCAACTTGGGGGCTGTGCCCAGGCTCACCCCAGGTGATACCACTACTATTTGTTACTCCTGGTTTTTTCCCCAGCAGGTGAGCTGTGGGACGTTTTATCGAGTGGCAGGCAGGTCGCTCAATTTTCCTGGATCCACCTCCTTGCTTCACCAATGTATCCTTGGTCTGTAATCAATAAATGCTGTGGCCTGTTTTATTCCAAAATGTTGTGATATGTTTTGTTTCTCTCCACAAGACCTCTTCTTACTAAGCCCTGGGCCTGCAATCTGTTTCTCTGCTAGTCCTTTGCCTTGATTGGCTTATCAGAATACCTGCTTACCATCTCCCCTCTCACTTAATTCACACCCTTCTTCAAAGTCCACCTTTATCATGAGGGCTTTGGCAAAGCCTTTAGTTCTCTTTCTCTGCTGAACAATGCCTCAATACATGGAAGTGAAATTAACACATATTTTCCCCGTTTATACTCCCCTCTCCTCCTCTTCCTTCTTCATTTCCACAGTCTCAGATTTTAGACTAGAAGTGCCTTGGGACAGGGTCTGTCTTCCAGTTCCTCCCCCTGTGCTGCGCTCCCAATCTGAATTGGGTCCCCACAGTGCTTTCAAATGGAGTTCCCCCACTGAGAACTTGCAGCTGTAATATGGCTGCATGGGACTTACATGTGTTGTAATGTGTAGTGCTCTTACACAAGATGCTGGAGACTTGAAGGTACACTGGCAGCTCTTTGAGAGCCAGTTTGATGTAGAGGTTAGGAGCGCAAACTCCAATCTGGAAGAACTGGGTTTGATTCCCCACTTCTCCACATGCAGCTGCTGGTGTGACCTTGGGACAGTTACGAGTTCTTTCACAGCTGTTCTCTCAAGGACAGTTCTTGAAAGAGCTCTCTCAGCCCCACCTACTCACAGGGTGTTTGTTGTGGGGAAGGGAAGTGAAAGGGATTGTAAGCTGTTCCGTCGGGTAGTAAAGGGCAGGGTATAAATCCAATCTCTTCATGTGACAGCTTCTATTTCTCCATCACTAATGGCATTTTAGGCATGTCAGCATTACACTCAGAGAGATGTTTGGCAGGGAATTAAGAGCTAATGCAAAGGTAGCTAGTACCTTGTATCTGCCACAAGTTCAGCAAGCACAAAAAATTCTTGAATACAATTTCAGGTTTAATTCAGAAATGCAGGCAAAAATCTCATTGTACCAATCAGAAACACAACACAGCACAGCATCAATCTGTTGCCTCCTTTCCTTTGGCCTTTCTGTCCCTACATTTTCTTTGGTTGCTACTTTCTCAGACTTTATGAATGTACTCCTCTTCTCTGTACAGTCCTTGGCTTTTTTTATTGTGGGTTCACTAATTAGTGGATGTCCATGCATGCTGATTCATTGATGGTTAGCACATGATGATTTGGTCCCTGGTTTTTAGCACAGCATCTTCCTTTCAATGAAAAAGTAGCTATTTTCAGATGGCAAATGGTGCACACAAATGTGCATTAAAAAAAAAGAGTGTGGTGCTGGTGAATTGAAGGAAAGGTCAAAGCTCCAGTCGTCCTATGATTGGTTATTTACATATGATCTCCATTTTCAGTGGGTAATGAAGAATAGAGGCTCTAACACTATGGGACCTGTGGGCCCATTTGCTTTCCCTGGCAAGAATTAACTGAGCACAGCATACTCATGTGGGAAGCTGTAAATTTGGGTCAGAAAAAACCTATGGCCCTGCATAGACATTGGCAACTGCTACTACAAGTTAAGGTTGGCCACCTTCAGTACTCAACAGATCTGAAGACTCCCCTTGCCCTAATGCTCCTTGCCCCCCTGCATTTGCACTTATCAAATATCATATCCCAAACTCCAAAGATTTGTGCAGGATCCTTCACACAAAAAAGAGAGAATTTCAAAAGCAAAACCAAACCCAACCTTTCCAGGCAGAGAGAATTTCTGGTCTTTTTTGCAAAATCCCTGCCTCTCAAGGAGCATCCCTGAATCCTATTCCCTGCCTCTCAAGGAAAATAAAAGTGAAAGGCAAATTTCTAGGTAGTCTTTAAAAACCACAAGACCTGCCCTCATATGTGTTCTCTTTGACTATATAGCAGAGATTTGGAATTATAAGAAACTTGGTATTTGGTCTCTGGCAGTCAAAAAAGAAAGCAAACACAATTTTAGGGCTTTACTGGGTGTAAGCCAAGCTCCCAAATGAATCACCATATGGACTGAACACAGGGAAATCTCTCCCTTTCCTGAGTTCTAGAAAGGTGACAGAAGCAGCTCAGGTTGGGAAAGAAAGTTTAGCAAATGTTCTGCATCCCCATGACTGACTACAGATGCCAACCTAAGTGTCTTATAGTGAAACAACAAATATGGAAATTTAGCCACTATTCTAAGATTTTAGGGAAACAGAATACTAATATTTACAGAGTTACTTCCTCCTTATGGGATATGGAGCCCTTGTAGAAAGCCTTTTGGGATCTGCAGGCCTATACATTAGAATCAATTAATGCTGTCTATATTTCTTCTGCAATATTGGCATTTAGTAGTGATGAATTTTCTGTACAGTAAGGGGTCTGGGGATTTGGGTCTAAATACAACAATGTAAATGTGCAAAAAGAGGCAAAAATTGACAGGCCATACAAAGCAATGGCTTCCCTCAGTCTCCAAGGTCTGCAGCCTCTGAGGATATGCTATATTTTTCCTTTCTCTTCAGGAGCCTATGAGGTATGGAAATGTGGAGTTTGAATTCTTTCAGTTCCAGCAGGCGGTAAAGAAGCTAGAGAAAAAACGAAGGGAGAAGTCTGCAGATGAAAGTCGGAGGCTGTGTTTTCCTTTCCAAAGTACTGCTATGTTCCCATAAGCTTGTGGCTTCCTGCATCCTGCTGCAGTTTTAAAAAAGATCCTTTCTATGATATCTTAAGAGGCAAATGTCCAGTACTAACAGGAGGCCTTTTGTTCTCTTTATTTCTAAGTGGACTTCAACACAGTTACTACAGAGTGAGTCACTGTATAAACAAATACAACAAAAGATCTTCTGTTTTGTCCCCCTGGACAGGTCAGGGACATGCTAGACTCTGCTCTGCTCTGTTCTTTGCTGCCTGAAAGCACCAAGTAGAGATGGCACACTGCACTGAGCATCACTGCACACTAGACAAGGAACTTGCCTAATTGCTGTTCTTTTGTTTTTTAAAAAAGAATTTGACTGTTGTTGGTTTTCCAATAGAGTTGAGCTTTTATTAAGCATAGGTAAAGGTAAAGGTTCCCTTGCTCGAAAGCCAGTCGAATCCGACTCTAGGGTTGCGGTGCTCATCTCCGTTTCAAAGCCGAAGAGCCAGTGCTGTCCGAAGACATTTCCATGGTCATGTGGCTGGCATGACTAAACACCAAGGCGCACGGAATGCTGTTACCTTCCCACCGAAGTGGTACCTATTTATCTACTTGCAATTTCTTGCTTTCGAACTGCGAGGTTGGCAGGAGCTGGAACTAGTTATTAAGCATAAGTACAGAATAAAATTAAGCAAAGCAAATGTACAATATTAGGAAACATATTATGGAAAAACTGGACTACTTTGGCTATCCAAAACCAACAGTAGCATAATGCCTCTTAACAGAGCAAACTAAAATATTACATGTGGTGAGCAAACTTTCCAGTCCCCAAGAATCATTAAAAACAAGTAAGGATGGGTTTAAAAAAAAAACTGCAAGGAAAAGATTGACACATAAACTTTTATAGGAGAGCAGTTCAACCATGCAATATTCTGAAATAGGTGGAAAATGGGTTGTTCCACATTATACATCTGAAACTAGTCACTAGCCTGAAGTTCCACTGACTTTAATAGAACTCTATTATTAATGCTATTGTGTTGTGTTTTATATGATGCTGTTTATTTATTTAGAACATTTTAATCCCACCTTTCCACCAAGGATCCGAGGGTGGCATATATCTACCCACCGCTTCCATTTAATCCTCACAGCAACCCTGTGGAATGGGATAGGTTGAGAGTGTGTGATTGGCCCAAGGTCATCCAAAGAACTTCATGGCAGAGTCAGGATCTGAATCTGGGTTCCCCAGATCCTGTTCTTATAAGTAAGTACTATACCATGCTTGATCTCTATTCTGGTGTAATCACTGTAATAGCCTGTCACCATCCACACAGCAGTGATGCTTTGTTGTGAATTTATTGCCACTACAAATTTGGAGCAGCAAGTGATTCCACATGGGGTTTTCCTAGGCATATTCCTCAGTTACCCCCCGTGAGGCTACCATTCTCCCCTTACGCACACAGCAGAAGATTTTTGGCTGCCTGCTGGAGACAGGGGAGATAACTCTACACAGCCAATCACCCCACTTCAAAGAAGAAGATGCTGTAAGGTCGCCTCCATGCTGCAGAGGAGACTGATGGAGCGTAATGGCAGTACTTCAGTTAATTACTCTCAGCATTTCACAATTAAGGATACATCTACCTGTCAATCGCCAGTGTTGACATATTTATTTCCTTAACTATATTTCCCCCCAGAATTAAACCCAAACAAATGGTAACCATATAAACTAAGCACGTTATTTCTGTTTGGTCCTTGAATCTGTTAAACATCTTTATTATGCTGTATACTAAAGATGGGCACAAAATATGTTTGGGAAAGATGGGCACAAAATATGGAAAAATCTGAACAATGTAATGAGGACGCTCTGAAGAACACTATTTCAGTTTGGAAGCCAAGACATAAAAAAACAGCTGTGGATGCAGGTCCCTATCTGCAGCACCCATACAATGGCATAGGAACCCCTTGGAACAGGTTCTTGGTTATTTTTTCCCTGTGCACTAATCCAATTATCTTTCTGCTTGGAAAAACTGTGTACCAGTTCCCGTCCTATGTTCAAATTCCAAATAAATTGCTCAGTCCTGTCCAGTCACAGAATGGCTGAATCAGAGATAAAGTTTAAATGCATGTAAACAGGATATTTGAGATTCATTGCACACTTAACAGTGATTTTTTAAATTAACAAATATATTAGAAAGCATCTTGGAAACTATTTAGTTATGTGGACTAAAGAGGAAAGTCTGGCAATAGAATCTTCAGGACTGAAGCTCAAACTTCCAACTTCTTTCAGAGCTGTGCTTCATTTCTCTCAGACATCTGGCCAACCTAGGGTAGCAGCATTTACACCAATGGATTATTATTTTCCTTCTGTGAGCACAGAGGGCTGGAGAAAGGGAGAGAATCCTTTACAACTACTAATTGGACAACGAACGGCGGTGTAACTGTAAAGCCCCATAAAAAGAATAACCCCATTGTATCTCTGGCTTGTTTCCCACATTTC
Organism: Gekko gecko; assembly: GCA_029375565.1. Lineage (NCBI taxonomy): Eukaryota > Metazoa > Chordata > Lepidosauria > Squamata > Gekkonidae > Gekko > Gekko gecko. The sequence continues at coordinate 160,949,575 of JAPDNY010000003.1, read as the reverse complement.
AAAGGCTACTAAGCAGCAGCATCTTTGCCCCGGGTTACTGAGAAGGCAAAGCCTTGTGCTTATTATGATGGTTTCTCCTAATGATCTGTAACAAAACAAAACAAAACAAAACAAAATGCACATGGTGGATGTACATGTTTAGAGCTACTGTGGCCACAAGGTCAAGCACATTAAAAACAACAACTGAAAGTTTGGCCCTACAGTATTAAAGGAGATCCATTTGTCCAGCTCTCCCCTGCCGCCCCATTTTTTCCTGCGGTATGAGGCCCTGCTTTCCAACACAATTAAGCATAGGGCCAATAGGATTTGTGCCACCCTTTCTTCCACTTGGCTTCACAGCTGAGAAACAGCCTTGGTCGGCAGGGAGGTGGGAGCGCTGGCTGAATAGCCTCTAAGCATTCATTATCCGGCTCCTAATTACACGGCCGACATACTGTTGCCTCTGCCTACGTGGGAACACTGCCTCACATTAATCAGCGGGGGATATGGCAAGATGAAAGGACCTTCTTGTGTATGTTCTTTGCGGTGGAAAGCAAGGCTGAAGGTCCGGTGAAGAGGAGGAGATTTATCAAGTCCTAGAGAAGGTGTAACAAAGCCCTATCCCTAACCAATTCAGCACCTCAGCTTGACTTCACCATATTCCCATGCTGGCTCCAAACATTATTCACAAACCTAGGCCAAACTTCCCATCCCATTCCTACTGTGCTTCCAGGCCCTCCTTTGGAGTCAGAGGGAAGATAAAAGGCATATTTAGTATACATGGAGAAAACACCTGCGTAAGATCAACTGTACTCAATGGGAACTACTCCCAAGTAAGGAATCATTGGACCACTCTCAGACTTGGGCATGTGAGGCCTGAATTTACGTCTCAGTTCAGTCACAGACTCATTTGGGGCTAACTTTGCTTCTTTTAGAAAAGCAGATTCAGAAGAAACTAGTGGAGAGCAAAAAAATGGTAAGGTAAGGGAGTTCTTAGCTCTTTTCCTGCCTACTGTCTCTCTGCTCCAAAACATTCTCAGGCTGCGGTCAGATGCACAATTAGACCTGACATAGGCATGAATGCCAGGCGCTATCAGACAACAACATCTGGAAAGCGCCCAGCAGCCATCGGCAACCTGTTCTGCTCTGCTGCAGAAGTGAAGTTAAAAGACACCGGGGAAAAACGGGTTGCAATGGGCCACAGATGGAGACTTTCCCCTGTCCGATCACTCCAGTGCGCTCTCATGCCGTTGGGATGGTCCTTTTAAAAAAATATATATATTATTTTAAAAGACAAAACAAACATGCAGTGGGGGATATTAATCTATCAATTCTTTCTTTAACAAACTCATGCCTAAATTGTAATATGTTTATGAATTTCACCTTATATAATTAATAAAGTCTCTTGCAAAAAATAACAGCTCTGAAGCTCATTTGTCCTTAATAAGATTCCAATAATTATATTGTTCACTTGGAGTAGTCTTCTAACCAACTGTAAAACCTTGCCCAGGTATTTTCAAAAGTTGTTTCTGGTTGGCCTTTTGAAGTTAAAAGTTAGTTTATCCATTTTGGCTGTTTCCAGGATTTTATTTAACATTTCTTTTTTCAAGGGTGTTTCAGTTCTTCTCCAATATTTGGTGTATAATATTCTAGCAGTTCAGTGCAGAGGTGCGGTTCATCAATTCCTCGTTTAAGTGCATGGGAAACAAATGACACACAAAACGAACAACAACTCATCTGCAGTTGCATCTGATCACACAATGACAGACTGCGCCTGCAGCTTCAAAGGGAGGTGTGATTGTGCAACTGCGGGTCTATTTCCCCCCCTCCTTTTATCTGGAGGGTGTGACTGCACCCTCACTTACTCTCTTCACCACATATCGGAGAAGCTAAACATGGCTTTTGATACAAGGCCAGAGAAACAACTTTGGGAAGGGGAAATAACCAGGAAGCAAGGAAAGAGTTAAGTATCCCTCTCCCTATTGCTTCTTAGCTGTCAACTGCCCCTTCCAAGACAGCTGTTCAAAACAAAGAAAAGGTATTGAGGCTTTAATACATGTTTGTATGTAACATGCAGTTAAACCCTCAGTGGTGGACAATTTATACTCTTTGTTAGAGTGTTAACCCTACTCCTGTTCACTAAAACAACCCATCCTTGTTTTAAAAGAAAGTTTTCCCTGCGACAGGATTACCTGAGTTAATCAGAGCAGAAAAGACAACCTTCAATCCATTCTGTTCTTCTAAGTTCTTTTGTTCAACCAACGTTTCCCATCCCCTTGAGCCCTTCTTACTGCAATAACCTCATGGAAAGTTGTTCTTCACCCTAGAAAACTATTTGAAAAGGGCACTGACAGCTCTTCACTACAGAGTAGATCTTTTAGCCTGTTTAAATCCCACCCCAATGTATATGTTAACAAAGGTCACTGTAAGTTACAAGTATAAACATAGTTATGTTCAGCACCTTATCATTTTGGTCCTTCTGAGCTCCCTGGGATAAGAAGGTTTGTTTGCTGACAAGATTTGGAATGGCCGCTTTTTCAGAGTACAGGGAATAAAACTAAATTAAGTGTCAGCCAAGGAAGCAAACATACAAACCAGTTTGGGCCAAAATGTTTAGCTATCAGGCCAAGGTCCCAGACCCCAGGGAGCTGGGAGAATCCCATCTTTATGAATGAAAATTCAGGAAGACCTTTAATATGAGGAGGACTCTGTAAAAATTAAGTTTAATGTTTTTTGGTCTCCCTGCTTTTCTGCTCCTTTCAGTGTTATTGGAGACAATGTTCTTGGATAAGACCTCATAGCTTGGCACCTTCTGCTGGATCCCAGAGACTTAACAAGCCCAAGAAGTTTGGTCTAAAAGATTCAACCCAGGACTGGGAATCCACAAAAGCCTGCATTCTAGTTCTGACTCTCAGCAGTCTGAGTAGGTGGTTCTTTGAATTTTCCCTCCCAATAATGGGAGAAATACCTTGCAGCCATAAAAATTGACAAGACTATGAAAGATGCTTTTAAAATGTGGTAATGCAATTAAGAGGAAGGGAAGGCAGCATGGTATATAGCCTGATCTCATCAGATCTCGGAAGCTAAGCAGAGTCGAGACCTCCAAGAAAGACTCTGCAGGGGAAGGCAATGGCAACCAGCTCTGCTTCTCACTTGCCTTGAAAACCCCTTGGTGGGGTCATCATAAGTCGGCTGCGACTTGATGGCACTTTACACACACACATACACACACCAGTTAAGAAGTGAACTTTCCCCCCATCACACTGAACTATTGGCTGTTCTACAGTTGTTCCCCATTTTCAGAACAGGGAATATTTCCTCCAACAGTAGTAACTTGACTCATAGAGAATATGCCAGTTTAGATGTGAATCAAAATATGGAGCTAGGTCATGCATTATTCCATTGCCCAATTTTATACTTGTAGAGAAAAACTCACTTTGAGAAGTGTATAATAGTGGCAACTTGGACCGAATAGTTATAATTTTCACTCCGATTCTGGGACAAAACAGACATAATGCTGGCAGATATGTGACTAGATCTACCCAGCATTTTATAATCAGTAATAGCAGCGATGTGGGTTGATCCTGGGATCATCAGATTACATCCCATCAACTTTTTGTTTTCTTGCTCTGTCTTGTCTAATGCTCCTTCCCTTTCAGAGCTCCTGGTCCCACAGGGCTTTTGTCCATGCAGGTCCCATCGTCCACAGCATAGCCTATTTGGTGGCCAAATGGGGCTCTGTGCTTCCTTTTTTAGCAGTAGAAAAGCTGGCTGGATCTAATCCATGTTGTGTGTCGAGAGACAGAAAAGGGGTCAGAGTTATTAAAATCAACTCTCTCTCTCTATGCTTTTATTTGCCCTGGAAGGAGAAAAGATTCCTTTTTCTTACATTCAAGATAATAGCTGGGAAGCAACGATTTCAGTCAGCAAAACTCCACAGGAGGAGAAGGGCTGAATTCCCTTTGCCATCTTGTGGTGCAGCCTCAGTACAAGCTGTGCTTCTTCCTGGTTGCTATCACCCTTTTAGAAATCACTGGGAAGATTTCCCAGCACATTTTTTTTAGCCCTGACTATAAGGGCAATTTATGCAAGTGATACTGCTACACTAGTTCCTGACACTTCCACATGAGTGTTCATCTAAACTCATGCTTGAAATGAAAGCTCTGGATTATTGGACTAAGTTTTACAAAATCTTTAGTTACATACAACTAAGAATGGGTTTCTTCCACATCAGAAAGTGGACCAATGAAAATATCTCTTATGTTAATTACTTAACATCAACTTCAGTGTTTCTGTTGCAATAAAAGATGCAGAGAAAGACAATCTCTATACCAAAGAAGTGTTTCTTCATGTACAAGTTATGGCACAAAATGACTTATAATAGTTAATCACTAGACTGCTTTAGGATTGCTCTAGCTCCATCTTCTAGCCCTTCCCCTCTCATTTAGAAACACTGCCTCCTTCTTTCCCAGTCTTAAATATAGTTAGTGGTTACATCAACACTGAGTGAAAGTTAAAGTCTACAGTCAAATATAATGAAGAACGGTTTCTTGTTGTACAAGACTGAGCGATGCAAGTCCTTGGGTTTTAACTCTGATTTAGAACCTAACTTCAGAGATATGAAACAAGCCATACTTTGTGGTTCAGATGGTATGACAAACTATGATTTGTTGTGGATCAGGAAGTCTTCAGTTCCTGACCCAAAGACAAGAGGAGGAGAAAAGAAGAAGGGAAGACAGGAACCCAACAAGATCCAAGGCTTGTTCTTATAATGACAAACTATGGTTTGTCTTCACAAAGCCAATATCAACCAGGGTCTAGTCTTAGAGGTTATAAACCAGTTTCAAACCCTAGTTTCATAACCTGGTTAAAAACAAACCTTCTTAGGGTAACTGCAGGTTGTTTGATGCAACTCTGAAGGCTGTGTGAGGGAGGATGAGAAGAGAGAGACTTGGGAGGGAACATTCAAGTCTGCAGCCCACTTACTTCCTTCACCATGGTAATGCAAACCATGGTAATTCCAACAGAAATACCAGCACTAGCTAAGAGCAACATCATTCATGTTTGCTTTAGAAATATCAGATTCATGAAAATACAAATAGTAAGAGAATATTCCTGTAGATTTAAGAGTACATTTTAATTACTAGATTGTGTATGTCCTCCAAAGTTGGAGAGAATATGTGGATGCACTTCATAGGGATATGTCTGCCAGAACATTAATAGGGAAAAGGCAGAAATGTAATCTTACATAATTCATTGCTGCTGAGAAAGAAGGAGAGAGGATGAATGGAAAAAACAGTTCATAAAGATGCCAGTGGCCTCTAAGCAGAAACAGCTGTTAAAGTCTTTAAAAAAACAGATCAAGCCTTCAGCAGACCCAGAAACAGGAAAGCCTGCAGTTGATCACTCCTACCTTCATCTACACTACAAGCTGCTACCCCAGGGATCAATATAGATACTTATGCAATCATTTACAGAGTGCAGTTTTTAAGGTGGGATTGGGAAACTCATATTTAGGAAAGGGATTGGGAATCTCATATTTAGTTCAATGGGAAAATAGAAGGAGTTCATCAGAAAGTCTCACCAGATCATTCCATCCACCCAGCAGGGTCTTGGGCTTTCTAGTATTTCATTCTGTCTACTTTTGGGTGTCTTAAATGACTGGCATTCTTCCATTTTACTTGGGAAATTGTATTGTCTCATGGATCTCCCTTTGCTCCTCTCTCTCTGCAATAATGCACCCTATATAACATTCATCATCGTCTCTGTAGGCATCAGCATTCTACAAAACCCTCCTCTGCATGAAATATTTCTCCTCCAGTCCTTCCCCTCTTTAGAAACGAGCTGTGCTTGAAACACTCCAGTCCTTTCCACAACAACCCCCTACTGAGATCTCTGAGAGAGTAGCCCTGATCAGACAGGAACTGTGAACCAATGGCTACAATTTTAATCAGTAAGGCAGCCAGCAAAGATCTATACAACAGAAGCCTTCAGCTGTTATTTGTAACATCTGTGTCCCATCCTTCCTCCAAGGAGTTTGGAGCAGCTTTTTTAATGTTAAAAAACTCCACAAGATAGATGGGCTGACTGAGTGAGTCACCATTTACTAATCTTCATAGCTAAATTGGGATTTCAGCCTGGGTTTTCCATATCCAAACTGAACTCTGTCTTTCTCTGCTAGGGATATGCAGCTACATGGCAACTAATCAGAACTTAACACACCATGTTCTTTAATACTGCCATTATAACTAATCCAAACTGGGAGATTAATAGCTGTTGGAAACATGTTAGGAAACATCCAAGGCATTATGCCAGGGCCTGGCTGAGAGTTCAAGAAGGTGAGGGTATAGTGAGGTGAGAATGACTCAGCAGATATGTGATAAGAACCCTTCATAGTCAGCAGAGTCACACACAGATACTGCCCCCATCAACTGATCAATAGGTCTGTCTTTTGCAAAACATTGTGAGCAGAACCTTGGTTTTCATTTACTCAGCAGCTGAAATTGTTCTAAATTGTATTGCAACTGTTTTGTGCATGCAAGCTCTTGCAGAACATTGCTGAGGTTGTCCTGTCTCCTTCTCCCATCAGCCTAACCCATCCAACAGGGGGGAAATGGCAGTATGTAGGGTTTCCCACCTCCAGGTGGGGCCAGGAGATCTCCCAGAATCACAACTGATGTCCACACTACAGTGATAAGTCCCCCTGGAGAAAATGTCTACTTTGGAGGTTGGCATTATACCCTGACGAGGTCCCTCCCCTTCCCAAACCCCACCGTCCACAGGTTCCATCCCCATATCTCCAGGAATTTCCCAACCCAGAGCTGGCAACCCTAGTAGTATCCTATCATGGAGGTGGTGGTGGAAGGCAAAGTTTCCCCACACTCCTCTCCTTTTCTGCAGCTCTTTCTGACCTCTAGAATGATCATTCCTGAGGTTGCAGGATCGAAGCACAAGAACAGCTGAGAGGTTGGTGGCCTGAAGTGAGCAAGGACAAGAGGATGACAAACTTTCTTCAGTTGAGCTGTGTCTGCAGAAGAGGAGAGAGGAATGATATCACCTCCTTGTCCTCTTCACTTCAGCCCCCCACTCCAAACATGCACAGCTGTGCAGTCCTACAACCCTAGGGATTATATTTTCAAGAGTCAGAAGGGGCTGTGAAACCAGAGAGGAATGTGGATGCTGTGCATGCAGCAGTACGATACTGTCTGTTGACAGTGTACAAAAGAGATGATCCTAGTGGGGTTGGCGGAGGGGAAGCTGCATAACTTGTCTCTGCTATTCCAGGCTTTCCCACTGCCTGACTCCAAAAGCTGAGCATGTTAGATTTAATCAAGTGCTCTAAGTTGCATTGGAATGCTTTGTTTATTCTTATATTGCTTCCTGGGAACTGTAGTTCAGTAAGTTCTGACATGGATCAATATGATGAATGCTACCAGCTGCAGGTGCAAAAGCAACCCCTGCACTTAAAATGAAGCGGATTTTAAATGATGCATGGGGAATAGAGGACAATCTGAGGATCAACCTGAAGGGGGTCTGCAGCAGGAATGGTGAATCCCCTCCCCTTCTGTTAGTGGAACAGTTCGTCTGGATCCCACCATGTCAAGAAGGGGAAAATGCAAAAAAGTTGAAGAGACACAGTGAAAATATACAGTGGATTCGCCATTCTGGTGTCATCTAGGCTTGCCACCTTTATTTCAAGAAATGATTTCTTATTTATTTGAAAGAAACTCATGGAAAAATATACAATAACTGCAAAAAGCAACTTTAACATATTTCAAGGACCATATATTCTAATCAAGTACTGGTCATGCTGTGACCCATGTAGAACATCATTTTGTAATGGTCTTATAATGTGTTCAGCATCTTCACATTTCTATGACTGATGCACTTAAAAGTAAACTGAGTAGCAGTGCAACTTTCAGGATTGCCCCTCCTCTCATGCTTCAGATGAGCTGCTCACCTTTTCTACTCTTAAAAGCACTGTGTATATATTTATTCAGTTATATATGAATTCTTTGTCTTGTTCTAAATCTTTTTAAAAATGTGAACATTTGGAAAAATTGCAAAACTTTCCCGTGGACTGGGAAGTGTGTTCATGACACCACAGGAACCAACAGCAGGCATCCTTTGCAGGTGAATCTTCCTCATTTAAGTTCTATCATAGAAGAAAAAAACCTTCTTAAAAAGAGCTTGTATTGGAACAGAAACAGCAATCTGTGTACAAAGCAGCAAAACTGCCTCCTCTGCTCCCATGGCAGGGCATTTATACAAACCACAGAAAAGCCCCTACATTAGCCACACTAGCTGAGGAAATGGCATTTGTTGCCCCCCCCCCATACATACATGACTAAGCAAGTACTGTGCATTTTTTGCACACAGGGTTGCCATCTTTAGGTTGGGAAATTCCTGGAGATTTGGGGATGAAGCCTATGGAGGGCAGAATCTGGGGACGGAAGGGAGCTCTGTAGTGATGTGATGCCATACAATCTACCCCAAAAGCTGCCATTTTCTCCAGGGGAACTAATCTCTCTCATCTCCACATCAGTTGTAATTCTGGGAGATCTCCAGGCCCCAACTGAAGGATGGCAACCCTATTTGCACACTAAAAAGTCCTGGAAAGGCCCTAGATAAAAATAAATACTGCTAGATAAAAGTAAGTATCCTCCTGGCCCCACTGTTGGACCTCCTGATGGCACCTGGTATTTTTGGCCACTGTGTGACAGAGTGTTGGACTTCCTCCAAGGAGCCATTGGCCTGCTCCAACATTGGCTTCTCTTATGCTCTTATGTTCTAATACATCTGCCACAGACCATGATCTCATTCAGTTTAGACGCTTGTAATTTGCAATATCTGGAACCCCAAATTCCAGATATTGCTTTGGTGATATATTTGTAGATTTGTAAACTCAATAACCTCAGAGTTCAGTATTATACAAGGAGACTCCTTCATCTGATATTATATTATGTTCTCCAAGCCTTGCATTTTCTTTGGGTGAAATTAACTTTGAACATGTTGGAGATGCCATTGTTGACTGCACATTTTTTCATGTGTGTTGAGTTTTAATTGTTAATCAGACTCTTTCTAAATTGACATGTGCTATCTGGATATTCCTTGTTCTAAAAGATCCATGGAATGATTTCTTGGTCAAGGGCTTTTTCCTTTTACCAATCCTGGGCTCACATGTTTAGGACCCAGACAATTCCAGAGGTGTAATAATAGACAACACCCAGCCCTTCCAGGCAGTGATAGAAAGGCATGACACTGACAATAACTTGCAGTTCCCTAATTGTACTCCATTTCCTCCCCTAGCACCCAATTTAACTTGTGGAAAAAACATGACTTCGAAGTGCAAGACCAAACAAGAACCTGCATGATCCTATCATTCCTATCACAGGCTTTCAGCTGCTTCCAACAAGTGGGGTACAGTATTTAATTGATCTGGATGCATAAAGTTCTTATTCTATCATGGGTCTTCTGGTAATGCAACCAGTAAAACTTCAGAAGTGAAGGTTTAAGGAAACTTTTAATCTCCCAGTCAGAGCTTCTAGAGAATAAATGGAACCCTCTGACACTTTATCTTTCAGATGACAGATTAAAAATAGTCCTTTAGATCAAAGGTACAATGTGTTCTTTCTTAATTGTTGTCAAATGTCCTATTGGTCTGGTCTCCAGTGAAAGGAAGGTGCAATGTCTTGTTAGGTCAGTCGTAAAATTCAAGGAGCCTAGAAGTCACCAGAGACCATAAACCAGAAAGTCATTCTGCCATCCGTCAGAAAGCATGACTTCTGAACCTTTTAATTCTCTTTCACTCTCCTCCTCATTCCTGTTACCATAATGGGAGAAACACTCTGGTTTATGTATAAGTTCCTGCCATAACAACTAGTAAAAAGGACAGCCCTGTGTTGGCATTGATCCTGCCTTTGTCCACTGCATTCATTGTCCATGAGAACATAAGCAAAGTTAAAAGGGATTTTTTTTTTATAATGCAGCAAGGAATGAAGATTAATAACTGCTCTGATTCAAGATCAACTGTATATATGAGGTGGACCTTTTCTAAATAATCTGCATCAGGGCAACAACAACAATAGAACAGGAAACTTAGCGAATAAAAGTTTGGCTGCACAGTTTTGCTCTGTCAGATATCTTGTTATATACAGAGAGAGGAAATGACACACCCTCCTCAGAGTACCTGAGGAGTACTCAGAGTGCTCATCTGAAGAGTAATGGGAGAAAGCTATTCCATCACATGCAGATACTAAGGAAGGCATAGCTCCTATTGAAACTTTTCACCTTGAAGGATTCAACTAACAGGTTTCCAAAGGATCTCACTTTTCACAGAAGTCACAGAAATTTATCTGTAAAAAGTAACTGGGGAATACTATGTATCACTGAGAATGCTTTCTTGCATAATCATCCCAGATACCTAAGATTTGTTTTACTGATAGGGTTGCCAGGTCTCTCTTGGGAACCAGCAGGGGATGGGGGGGACTTACCAGGGATAGGAGGGAGGCCCAGGTGATGTCACTTTCGGCATACACTGGAAGTGACATAATCACGCTGTGACGTCGTGGCTTCTACCATAGTTTTCCCCAGATACCAGAGCTTTGTTTGATATCACCACATTACTGGTGACGTCAACTGGGCCTCCTACCCTCTCCTGGTATGTTTCCCCACTGGACAGCTGATCGGCAGTGGGGAGTGGGGGGAGCGAGGCTTGGCAACAGGAAATTCCATGCCTCCACCAGAGGGACCAGCAACCCTATTTCCTGTTCTCAGTTGCCATCCCTGGAATTATTTGGTTGTGGGGAATGGGACAAGTTTTCCCACAAACAAAACAGTAGCTCTAAGAAACAGGTTAACATATGAGGTTGGGAAAACAAAAGGAAAGAAAGGATTAACATCTCAAGAACCAGAACTTTCAAGCCCTTGAAAAAGCCCATATGAGATTCTAATCACAAATCTCTTGGGTCACATCTAGTTGGGCCCTCAGTCTTTCATATCTGGGAGAATGTTTGATAGTGAACATTAGCCCCAGTGGAAGTACACTGTTGCTAGCCTGCCTAAACATTAGAATTGGACTGAATTCAGCCACAGCTGTTGGACAAAGTAATATATTCTTACCAGGGTCTTTTTGTAGAAAAACAGCTGCAGGAGCTCATTAGCATATGGTATGCTAATGAGCTATTAGGCTATTAGCATATGCCACGCCCCCTGACATCACCGGAAGTGATGTCAGAAGGGGAAGCAAAAGGGGGAGGCATCTTCAAAAGCCTCCCCTTCGCTTCCCCAGCTGGTCTGGGTGGGGGAGCTAAGAGAGAAGGGGTTTAAAGTTTAAACTCCTTCTCATGAGAGTTGGGCCACAGAAGGAGGAAAGAGGGAAGGAAAGAGAGAGAGTATAGAGAAGGAAAGAAGGAAGGGAAGAGGGAAAGAAAGAGAAGGAAAGGGAGGGAAAGAAAGAGAGGGAAGAAGGAGGGAAACAGGGAAAGGAGGAAAAAAGAGAAGAGAAGAAGGTGGGAAAGAAAGAAAGAGAGAAGAGAAGAAGGAGGGAAAGAGGAAAAGAGAGAAGGAAAGGAGGGAATGAAAGAAATTTGGTGGCAATTCGGCCCCATTATATCCTATGGGCCATTGAAGTCAATGGTGAAAACATAGGGTATATTCTGGGGGATGGAGGGGAGGGGATTTGAGGGAGCGGCACCAAACTCACAGGATAGCTGATGGAGCCTCTCCCCAAGATACCCACCAAGTTTCAAGAACATTGGACCAGGGGGTCCAATTCTATGGGCCCCCAAACAGGTTGCCCCTATTCCCTCCATTGTTCTCTATGGTGGGGGAAAAAGTTACTGGGGGCGGGGCTTGGCTCCTGAGCTCGGGTGCGCTTCCCCCTGAAGACCCCTGCACCCACCCACCCCTAGTCTCTATAGATGGCCACAGCAGGCCCTCCTGGGCTGGGGGCCACACTTAGAGGAAGTGCCTGGTCCTTTCTAACACCCCATCACCATCAACGGCTGTGCTGAGGGGAGGGCGTCAGGATTTCCCACCCACCCTTCACCTCCATAGACGGCTGCAGCAGGCCCACGTGGGCTGGGGGCCTCGCTGCTAGGAGACTCCTGGGCCTTTCCAACCCCAGCCTCTGTCAAGGGCTGCACAGGCCCAGCTGCAGGGAGGATGCTGAGGTTTCTCACCCACGGGATGGCCTCCCCCGCCAGTTACCTTGTCTGAGGAAGAGTCCTGGAGGTGTTGAGGCGTGGCAGGAAGGTGCGGCAGAGCAGCAGTAAGGGAGCACGTGCTCTTAAAGTGCTTGCTGCTGCTTCGTCTTCTACCGTGGGCGAGGAGTGGCAAGGAGGGCGGGGAGAGGTGGAGCAAGCTCAGAAGCCACCCCCCACCCTCCTCCATCAATGGCACCAGCTCTCAATGGCACTGCCCCTGAAGGAGAAGGAGGGCACCCAGGGTCCGCCCACCCACTGCCGGCCAGTCTGCCTCCCTCCCTCCCCCCGCTTGCTTGAGGAAAAGTCTTGGTGGGGAGGCGGCAACAGAACAAGGGCAAGTACAGGTGCTGTACATGCTTGTTGCGGGAGCTGCCACTTCTTCTACGGGGGCGGTGGAGCAAGGGGGCAGGGCCGGCTTGGGAGCCAGCTGGAACGCCATTCCGGTGCCTTCTGGCCCAAAAAGAGCCCTGATTCTTACTGATCTCCTCCCTTGACCCTGAAAATATTACTCTATAATATCCAGTTCTCCAAATAAGTATCTATATTTGCATTTAAAATCAATTGAGATCTAGGATAGTCTTCACAGAGGATAGTTGATTCAGAAGGAGGGATTGCATCATGGAGACTTTATTTCATTTCAATACAAGATTTAGATAAATTTGACATAGCAATAGGAAGACAGCAGGTTTTCCTTCTGCAAGACCAGCTCAAACTTTACTGCAAAAGGCTACAACAGCATGGGGGGAATTGTTCTAACTATCTTCACTTCAGTGGGTCATCTTGTGCTACTGGTTAAGGTCATCATGGTGTACACCTTCAAAAGGCCTGAGGAACAGCACCAGTGCTGTCAATGCTTTACATTTTTTTAAAGGCAAATCAATTAAAATAATAAAAGGTGGAGGAAGTCCTTTGCTAGAGCTGAGTCCAGGAATGACAGGAAGGTGCCTGCCTCCTTCTTGCTCTCCATCTGATAGTCCAGTGATAGTAGTTGGGTGCTAACAGTGGGATACTAAATGAAGGAAATGGCCAACAACAGTCTAAAAGGAGGATAAGGGTGCAAAGTTGCAGTGCTGCATAAGACCAACATGACAGAACAAGTCACTTCAGGTAGCAATCCTAAACCAAACAAACAGCAGCCCATCTATCCATACCATCTATCAGTCTAGAGCACTGGTTCCCAAAGTGGTCAATATTGCCTCCTGGGGGACGCTGGAATATTCCAGAGGTGCGGTAGGAGTCTTGAGTGCAATTGAGGGCCGTTGAATAAAAATAAGGGGTGTTTGTGGAAGCATAAAGAAAGAAAAGTCCATAACCTATCTAAAGCAGTCTTTTCCTGCCTTCTCCTGGTCTACCCTGGGATCAGGGAGGGAGGGGGAGAGGGGTCCCCACAGCCAATCACAGCCATGCATTTGCAAATTGCAAATGTATGTGCACCCCTGTAAGGCTATGGTGGCTGCTGCTGGCCTATGGCTTCAGGCCTTCAGCTGCTGCTGCTCTGTCCCTGCCTTGGCCTGCCTGCCTGCATGGGTCATAGTAGACTCTACCTGGACTGAAGAAGACAGAAAATACATATTATTTTTAAATGGGGTTATTAGTAAAAGGACCTTTTAAATTAGTGTCCCTTTACTTTAGGTTATGCGGCCTGCTTGGGATGGCTTTGAGTTACAGTTCTGTTGGGTGTGGGGTGGGGGTTGGCTAAGCCTTACTCTTTTACAGCTAATAATTTTGAGGGAAAGTTTTAAAAGTTTGGTTTGCATTTAGAAGTATTTCTGTTGGATTGTTTTTTACAAGTAATTGTGGTAATTGCTTGTTGGTGTGGTGGTGGTGGGTTGCTCAATATTTTTAATTTTGTGATTCCACTTTTGTTATTGGTTGTTGTTTAAATACTGTAATTTTTCAGGTTGGTTTTTAAATATATTTCTTGAGACTGAACTGTTGTATGCCTCAAAGAATGCCAAATTCTTCGTAGTCTGCAGAAGTTATGCAAATTGAGCACATTTAATGGGAAAAGCCAAGGATTGCAAATTCTGACTCCCTTGCACTTGGGCTTGTGAGATTCAGTGAGACTTGGTTGCATGCTTTGAAGCAGGACTTTGCAGCTGGGAAGCCATAAGTTAAAGTGGAAGTTCTTGAAAAGCTTCTCTTTCTATTTGGGACAGCCATCTGGTCAGTGTGGTACAGTGTTTAAGTGTCAGACAAGTGTCTGGGAGATCTGGGTTTGAATTCCTGCTCTGCCACTGATAAGTAATGATTTCAAGATTAAAGAAATTGGGGTACTGGATTGCTCTTTGGATTGCGCTATGTAAACTGCCTTGCACCTAGTGTGGGGGTGCAAGAGAGTAATGATTTCCAGATATTTCAAAGCTGGCTTTCCCCCAACAATTCATGTGTGTGTGTGTGTGGGGGTGTTATTCCCCAGTGGTGGGAAGAACTATAATTCATGCCTGCTGCCAGTAATATTAATTGTTTTATAAATAAACAGAGAAATTTTACTTTTTTACAGATAATATCATAGCTGAACCTAAGGAAAAATGTAGACAATATAGTATTAAGTATCTGAACTATGGCTTTATTCAGTCGCCTACAAACAGTACATTACCGATGTACCTGATTTGCCAAAAACTTTTATCAAATGAAGCTATGAAGCCTTCAAGACTACAAGAACATTTGACAAAAGTTCATGCTGATAAGAAAGATAAGGATTTATCTTATTTTCAAGCACTTAAAGAAAACTTTTTGAGACAGCCAACATTGGCAAAACTCTTTTCAATAGCATCCAAACAAGATGACGATGGGCTGCGTGCTTCTTACAACATTTCTACCAGCTATAAGTGAGGTAATACGCACCATGCTACACAAGCCAGCATCTGATATTACCAAGAAAATTTCTTTAAGCAATAATACAGTGCAACGAAGAATTGATGAAATGGCTCAAGATGTTGAAGACTCATTATGTGAATATTTAAAAACATCTCAATTCTCTATACAACTTGATGAATTACTTTGCCAGAAAATGAAGCTTTGCTTTTAGCATATGTGGAATTCATAAAAGAAGGAAAAATTTGCCAAGAATTATTATTTGGTAAAAATTTGCAAACTGATACCAAAGGAGAATCAATATTTCATGCATTGGAAGAGTTTTTTTAAAGAAAAAGAAATTCCTTTTAGTAATATATTGTCAGTTGCTACTAATGGTGCTCCAGCGATGATGGGGCGCTACAGGGTTTTTTTTGCATATTTAAAAAAAGTGGTTCCAAATGTATTCACTATACACTGTGTCATTCATCATCAACATCTAGTTGCCAAAAATCTGAGTGAACGCCTAAACAAGTCATTATATCATTTCATTAAAGCGGTCAACAAAATCAGAAGCAATTGAATGTTTGTATTTAGAATAATGAAGAATTCAATCGCTTGCTGCTTCATACAGAAATTCGTTGGCTATCAAAAGGTGCCTGTTTGGATCAGTTTTATAAACTCTTAGACTCAGTGCTAGAGTTCCTAGAAAACAAAGATGATGCTTTACGAGCCAACTTGATTGATTCAAAAAAGACATTGCTTATTTGACAGACTTGTTTAATAAATTTAATGAAACAAATCTACAGCTCCAAGGCGATGAGCTGAATTTAATCAAAACAAAAACTGTCATTTCTGCATTTGTGACAAAACTTCTTCTGTACAAATGAAATTTAGGATGAGGGGAATTCAGCCAGTTTCCAAATTTATCAACAGTAGAAAAACATAATGAAGACTTGCTTACCTATTGTCAGCACTTGGAGGCTCTCTATTCTGACTTTAATCAACAATTTGAAGATATTCTTAAAATGAACATACCCGACTGAGTTTTGGACCCTTTTTCAAGGACAAACACAGAAGAATCTCCAGAATTACAAGAAGAACTTATAGAAGTAACAACAAATGAAGAATTGAAATTTAAATTCAAAGATGGCTACCAACAGTTCTGGCTGCAAAAGCAGATACCTACACTTTATCCTGGATTATAGGCCATAGTACAAAAGTTTCTAATTGCATTTCCTTCAACATATTTAGTGGAACGTGGGTTCAATGCAGTCACAAATCTGTTAACTAAAAAAAGTTGTTGTTGTTGTTCAGCCGCACAGTCGCACAGTCAAGTCCGACTCTTCGCGACCCCATGGACCAGATTACACCAGGCCCTCCTGTCTTCCACTGTCCGCTGAAGTTTGCTCAATTTCATGTTCGTTGCATCGATGACACTGTCTAACCATCTCATCCTTTGCCGTCCCCTTCTTCTTTGACCTTCAATCTTTCCCAGCATCAGGGTCTTCTCCAGTGAATGCTCCCTTCTCATTTGGTGGCCAAACTAAAAAAGAGACCGACTGCAATTAGCTTAAATGACTGCAAATAGCTAATTGCAGTGATTTAAGATTGCTGCTGACAAAAATTGAGCCAAACATTAATAAATTGAGAGCAGTGCACCAAGTTCATCCCTCTCTTTAGGATTATTTTAATATTATCCTTTGTGATTTTTATTTTAATATTATCCTTTGTTATCTTAATTTTCTGTGTGTATGCAAATGTTACTATGGTTCATTTTATAAAATATTTTTATGATTTCAAGCTTCAAAGTGTTTTATTTACAACACCATCTTTCTTTACTATGTGCAAATTTGTCACTGCATCTTTTTGTCCACTTCTTGAAGGTAGATTTTCAGGGGGTGCTGAATAATTTTTTTTCTGAAAAGGGGGCGGTAGGCCAAATAAATTTGGGAACCACTGATCTAGAGTTAAAACAATGCACACACACACTGCTTTCATTAATACAATTGCACCCCACATCCTCAAGAAAAAAATACCCAGTTCAGAAACTTGTGGGAAGGGGACAGACATTGGTATGTTACTATACCACATTTTACCTTGAAGTGTCCCAGGTTTTGGAAGGGAAAGGATATTTGTTGGGAGAAGAATAACACATTTTGAATAAGCTTGGAATCAAACACACATAAATACTCATGCCCATCTCCCTTCAGCATATCCACCCACCAATCCACCCCACCCCCAACAGTGTTGGACTATTGCTTTTCCTTTCAACATGAGAAGGAAACAAAACCTGTGAAATCAATTTATTTTATTTATTTATTTAATTCGATTTGTATTCCACCCTCCCCGCTGAGGCAGGCTCAGTCAAGAGTATGGATCACTTCTAAGCACCACACAATGAGACAGTTGTCAAAAAAGGACATTTCAGTGCCTGGCTTGTTTTGTTTCTGGTTGGGACCTTAGTAAATATCTGTAAAGTTATGTGCAGCAAAAAAGCAAGACAGGTTCTTTTTTTGGCGGGGGTGGGACACAGCACATGGTTTTCTAGGCCTGCTTTTCATTAGTCCCGCTGTACAGCCACTCATCTCCTGCAAATCTCATCACACCCTGGCAAAGCATCCACGGCATCTTAATCTTTTCATTTCACAGCAAAGCTGCTGTAATCTTTCTTCCTTTTTTCCTTCTTAAAGGGCAGACAGTAATAATAATACTAATCAGGCCAAAAAGACTGCAGACCTGCTTCACTTACAGCCCTCCAGCTCTTTTTCAAATCCAGTACTTGCTGCATTCCCATGGATGACCACTGTGTATGTGTATGCACACATATCTGCACACACATTTTTCACGATAATTACCAGCTGCAACAGGAAGCTCGTTGTTGTGCACTAAGAGGGAAGTGTCTGGCTGACAGTTTCTGAAGGTACAAAGCAAAGAGGAATCTGAATGGTTCTGAACTAAACCTTTGGGTTCAGTTACTGTAAGAGAGATTCCCAAAAGGTAGGCAAACTGGTTTTATCCAGTGTACACATGCAGAAAGACACTGTATTCTTTTCTAGCAGATATCATGTCCTGCATAAATTGGTGCTGCTTCTGCATCTTATATGTGATAGCAAGGAAGAGGGACAAATGAATTCATTTCCTCTTCCTCCTTCCCCTTCCCAGTGCTGCTTGTCAGTGTTTCTTTAGGGCTACGATTATTCCTACTCCAAACTCATTTTCAAGATCCAGTATAACTGTAGATCCTCCTTACCCACAATTTAGAAATCTTAGCTCTAAAAACTGATATCAAGGTTGCCAACTTGAGGCCGGGAAACTACGGGAGATTTGGGCTGCAGCCTGGAGAGGGAGGGCCTTAGTAGGAGTATAATGCCACAAAGTCCACCCTCCAAAGCAGACATTTTCTCCAGGTGATCTGATCTCCATAGTCTAGAGATCAGTTGTAGTTCCAGGGCATCTCTAGGTACCACCCGGAGGCTGATGACCTGTTGTGGACCACCCTAGTTTAGCATGGGATGAGTCCTCAACAGAAGACTACCCTATATAGATGCAGCCAAAATGATACTTTTCTTGCACTGTGTGAATCCAGTCCCTAATGCAGAAAGAAGCACATATACCCCTTTCCCACAAAACTGTACACTACAACATGAACACTCCTCATCCTGTCCTTATATATATTTGAATTTTGGTTCCACAACATTCTATGCTTGCCAAAATTGATTCGGCTCAAGAACTGGCAGTCAGAAGACACTGGCCAGGGCTGACTGGCTGCTTCGCAAAGTCCCGCCCACGTCAGCCCCGGTCAGTGTTTTCAGCTTACTCTGCTCCAGTCCTCCGACAGGAGAGGACCGTCTGGAGTGTGAGCACAGGGACAGGCCCTCAAGGCTGAGGCAACTGAGAGAAGCCCTTTTCCGACCCCCCCCCCCATCCCCTGGGCCTTCTATGAGGGCACTAGGCCCAGAGAAGGCCTTTTCTGCCCCCCACACGCCATCTCCTGGGCCTTCTATGGGGCACTAGGCCCAGAGAAGGCCTTTTCTGTCCCCCACACGCCATGCCCTGGGCCGTCCCCCACACACCATCCCCAGGGGCGGTGGGGGGCATCCCAGGCTGTCCTGCCTAGGGCGCCCAGACACCTGGAGCCGGCCCTGACCACACACCATCCCCCGGGCCTTCTATGGGGGCACTAGACCCAGAGAAGCCCTTTTCCGCTCCCCACATGCCATCCCTTGGGCCTTCTATGGGGCAATAGGCCCAGAGAAGCCCTTTTCCGCCCCTCACACGCCATCCCCTGGGCCTTCTATGGTAGCACTAGGCCCAGAGAAGCCCTTTTCCGCCCCCCACAGGCCATCCCCTGGGCCTTCTGTGGGTGCACTAGGCCCAGAGAAGCCCTTTTCCGCCTCCCACACGCCATCCCCTGGACCTTCTGTGGGGGCACTAGGCCCAGAGAAGGCCTTTTCCGTCCCACACACGCCACCCCGTGCCTTCTGTGGGGCACTAGGCCCAGAGAAGGCCTTTTCTGTCCCCCACACGCCATCCCCTGGGCCTTCTATGGGGCATGGCCCAGAGAAGGCCTTTTCCGCCCCCCACACGCCATCCCCTGGGCCTTCTATGGGGCACTAGGCCCAGAGAAGGCCTTTTCCGCCCCCCACACACCATCCCCTGGGCCTTCTATGGGGCACTAGGCCCAGAGAAGACCTTTTCCGTCCCCACATGCCATCCCCTGGGCCTTCTATGGGGGCAGTAGGCCCAGAGAAGCCATTTTCTGTCCCCCACACATCATCCCCTGGGCCTTCTATGGGGGCAATAGGCCCAGAGAAGCCATTTTCTGTCCCCCACACACCATCCTCTGGGCCTTCTATGGGGGCAGTAGGCCCAGAGAAGCCCTTTCCCCCCACACACTGCCTACTGCCCCCATAGAAGGCCCAGGGGATGGTGTGTGGGGGACAGAAAAGGCCTTCTCTGGGCCCAGAGAAGCCCTTTTCTGCCCCTTTTCCCTTCCTTTCCCCACTTTCCTTTCTTCCTCTCTCCTTTCTTTCACTCTTCCCCTCCTCCCTTCCTCCCTTCCTTCCTTCCTTTCTTTCTAGGGCCCGTTGTCTTCCACCACAACGGGCTTTGCTCCCTAGTACTTTAAATATTTCCGACATCCAGAACTGAGTGACAGTTCCTTGTTTCTTTGATAACTCTAATGCAAAGCCATTATGTTTTTTTCTTAAGAAAGAGTTGGTGAAAGTTCCAAGTAAATTTTATAGGAAGGAAAAATAAGCTTATAGCCTGTTTTTACTTTTTCTAGCAATCTTGGATCAAAACTGATGAAGCATATCTAACACACAATGGCCTATATTTCCATAGGGACAGCACAGACTACTGCCAATAACTAACATGTGGGGATAAAATTAGTCAGTGAAAGGCATAACACTGGGCAATGCTACCATGTATTAGGTATGCTATAATAAACTAGAGGACATTTAGAGAAGAGAAGTAGATGTGATCAGCAGTACATAAAGGCAACCATAAAAGATTTTTGAGCAGGGAAGTATGGAAGCACTCTCACTGTATGGAATATGAATCAATCATTCTACTCCAGGGTTAAATTCTGATAAACTGTTTCTGTAGTTTTTAGAGCAACTTATCTGAACATGGTACTGCCTTGCTTACTTTCATTCTGCCCTCCCAAACCTTCCCCAATCAATACCTAGAAAAATTTTCTCTTTATTTTTTTACAAATGTTGGGTATTTGAACCTGTAGAACTTAAGGAAAGCAGATGGCTGCTGATGGGGCTGAGTTACTGTTAATTTTGTCACTTCAGTTGAAAAGCCATGAGAAAGGCAAGTTCATGTAGCAGCTGGAGGTCCTCATATGAGATCTATTTGCACATTATGTTTAGCATCATCTGGTGATTTAGGCCCATTTGGGGAACCTTGTTCAGTTCTAGGTACTTCAGTTTAAGAAGAAAGTTGGCAAAAAGATTTTGAGAAGAGTAACTATTATGCTGAAAGAAACAGAAAGAAACTCCTATCATGGACTACTTAAGAAGTGGGAAGATAGTATATTGTGAAAAGGATAAACTGGTACACAGATTGAGGTTGAATAGATATGGAAATATTTGCAGATTCTTCTTGATCTGGTTCAGTGGTGGCTCAACTACGAGGCAACCACAAGTTTTGGATGCCATTAGAAGTGGCCAAGCAAAAAACCAAACCAATCAGACCAATAAGGAACAATCCACTTGCATACAGGCACAAGAGCACAGCATGTCCCCCTCACTTCAGTAGAGCTTGCTCTGGAGAACGCTCAAATAGATTGTGTTCCATATTAACTGGCAGGGGTGGATACTGCTGCAAGGTACCAAGCTACCTTGATGTGAGCCAGATTTGACTTCATATGCGCTCATCCTAGGAAAGTATTAATGTCAGTGTCCATGTTAGCACTCCCACAGGTGTAGTTTATATGTTACCCCGGGTAAGGGGGGGATTTGTAGGGGAGACATGCTTAGAAGAGAAGAGATTGGATTTATACCCTGCTCTTCACTTGGAGTCTCAGAGCAGCTTACAAACTCCTTCCCCATCCCCTCCCCACAACAGACACCCTGTGAGGTAGGTGGGGCTGAGAGAGCTCTTTCCAGAACTGCTCATTCAAGAACAGCTGTGGCAGAACTATGGCTTGCCCAAGGTCATCCAGCAGCTGCAAGTGGAGGAGTGGGGAATCAAACCTGGTTCTCCCAGATTAGAGTCTGTGCACTTAATCATGACACCAAACTGGCTTAGCCCTTATGATGCCTACCAACTATCTCTTGTAAAGGCCTGCTTTGAACAGCTTCTCCCTCACTCTCCAATTGGGCAATCCTGGAGTCTGACAGGGGGAAAAAACAGGCTAGGAAATACCTGCAGAAGGATGAAATAGCAACGGGTAATTTGTAGGTAAGAAAAAGGTTATAGTTTCTGATCTGCCCTCAAACTGCCCAGCACTCCAAAGGATTTCATGTTTGACTTGTAATACTCACTAAAAATGGTAACAAATAAACAGCCCATAAAGAATTATCTTTCCTCACTATATTGTGCCACTAGGCCAAAAGACACATGAGATAAAACTGCTCTGCTACTGCTCTCACTTTAATCTCCAATGGCTGAGTCATCAATTACAAAGTCTTTGTAGCCACCACATGGACTTCAGGTCACATGTGCACTGGTATTTCCACACTTTCCAAAAGCACATGGGGAAGGGACTTAAGGCAACCCCCTGGTGCTATTTTCCTGACCTGAAACAGCTCTGGGAAGTTGCTATTTGTCTCGTTGGGGAAACTTTGGCTATTATTACAGGCAACTTTCCCAGTGGAGAATATGGTTGCCAGGTCCAGGTTTTGGTGGTGGTGGTGGGGACTCCTGGCTCCTCTTTGGGATCTTCAGTGACATCATTGCGTTAGGCACATTGTGGAGGGTGCTCTAGCATTCGGCAAAAAACTCTATGATCACCATAGAGTTTTTTGCCAAACACTTGAGTGTCTCCCCCTTTGACGTGCCTGGTGTGATGATGTCACCTATGGGTGACATCATTGTGCCGGGCACGTCAGATGCCATGCAGCTTTTTTTTGGGGGGGGTAGGCAGTGGGCGGATCAGGGCCCCCAAAATCGGGGAACTTTCACCCCCATCAGGGAGATGGCAATCTTAGTGAAGAAAATAATGGTTCCCTGGTGCTCTTTCAGGTCAGGAAATAGTGTGAGAGTGGGTGGTGCCTGAAGTTCCTTCTCCATGTACAATATGATCCCAATTTAAATTAGGCCCACACTTGCCTGAACAGCATGAAAATCCTACTGCATGTGAGATCCAAACTCTTCATGGTGGCCACAAAGACTTTGTAATGTATGACTCAACCAAAACTAGCTTTCATCATCTTTCATAGTATCACAGCATATCTACTGGCTAAAAACTTAGGCAAACAATGAAATGCTCCTCATAGATAAAGAATTTCATTTTCTGGGTTCCTGGGGCTAACGGTCTGCCTTTCAATTTTGAAATTACTTACATTACTGACTTGCAATTTCAGGTGTGTCACTGATTTATGTCATTGCTTGCCTCATTAACGAGAATGAAAAGTATCATTTTTTCCCTTCCTTTTTAATAGATTTAGCAGCCTGAAATATAAATCCCATGCACCAAAGAAGAGAAAGTATGACAGAGATCCTATGCCTTTTATCAGTGCGAAACTTTAAAATGCTCCCATTATACTAGTAAATTGGCACAACTAACAGCCTTGCTGTCATGTGAAGACATCACACACACAAGTAGATGTTCATAATGATCATTTTCTTTTATTCAGCTGCTGAGACTATAGCTTTCAGGCTGCTTTGTGCTTTAAAAGGAAAATGTTTGTCAAGTTGGCAGGACATTCATGGAGTGCAGGAAGGTGCTTGGAGCTGGTCTTTAACCCAGGTTACACAGGTGTTGTTGCTTCAAATGGCACAGAAGAAGAAATTATGACTTGTTTTATGGGGGGGAAAATCTGACTTGATGCTTGGCTCTTCCTATTGCAGGGATGTCAAACCACAAGTTTGCTTCAGAAACGCTGCCCTCCTTCAGCCAGCCAAACATCACACTGAAATTCTTTAGTGAGTTGTGGTTTCCCGATTCTGCCATATGCAAAGCTGAGGTCTGCTCAGTTCTTAGAACCAGTAACTATCTGTGTACATTTTGGTAAACTTTAAACAAGGCCATGCCAAGGTAAATCTCACAGACTAATGGGTCTGGGCTTTGGGCTATGTTATATAGTCTCATAAGATTTCACAGCTTTGTTATTTAAAATACATTTCCCCACCCCCACAAAACCAGGGATGGTTTTCATATACAATGGAAAAATTGAAAACTGAGAAGACTTTAAAAGCTGCCATTATGACCACCAAAGCTTAGCATAATGAAAGTCTGGAGCAGACCTAGTTCTGTTCTTAGTGGAAATCATGCATTTAAACAACCCAGACTTTCTGGACCTTTGAGTTTAGGCTGAGCTGACAACAAAGGGCACACTTGCAAAGGCTGTTTCTCATTCTCCCATGTTAGGTCAATGTTAGAAACATGCCCAGTAGCAGAAGGGGCTGGTGGGCTGCAGAAGAATGCAACTGATCACTCCTCTGTCAAGTTTACACACTGCAATCCATTTTCTGACACAACCCCTCCCTCCAAATTGCTGTGCAGTCAGATGAGAAGAGGGTATATTCCACTTCACATTGACTATTAGTACTGTTGGTCTTCACGGAACAATTTTTAAAAGGTACAAATCAATAAAGTAGCATTTCTAAAATTCTTGTATTTTAGAATCTCCCTTTCTTTTCACCTCACAGCACTGTTCTCTGCTTATGACCACAAGATACAATGAAATTTGCCATAACCTTGTTTCCTTAGTACTTCAAAGAGCATAAGTTGTATAAATTTCAATACCCTGTTTGCTTAAAAGAATAGCGCAAAACTGGGTTTGGGGAAAGAGAAAGGAAGTGTTTTGCAGCTCAAAATACAAGGGAATAATATACAGTAGGGTTTAATTCTTGTTGTATTAGTCTTGACACAGTGTCCTTCTTTCCTTCAGAGAAATAAACAAGAAAATGAAAAATATTATCATTACTGTTTACCGGGTAAAAACTAGCAATGTTTTGTTCAATGTTTTAAACCATATTATTAAGTATGAAGAATGAAACCACAGGATAAACTAGAGCTGGAAGAAGGGAAACTATTACCAGCTCAGCTATTGCTTTCCTGAAAATAACTTAACCCATGACCCATTTTTCAAGCCAGATCCCAGACTCTCACAGCCAGCTGTCTGGAAACCACAGTAGGTACTTGAAGGCACATGAGAAACAGTTGGTTCTAATCTTCAAGGGAGGAAACTGAAGGAACAAGGTGGCTACTTATGGCAGAATGTTATTTTTTGTTCAGCGCCTTCTTGCATATTTTCCTAACGTTACTCTGTCACTTTCCTGTTTTTCTTGAGTAAACATCTCTGATTTGAATGAAAAGTGTTGGGGGTCTTACTTGTTAGTGCTCCGCTCACCTTGAAATGTTGTTTTCAGACACAGTTCTAGATATAGTGGATTTTTTTTTTAAGTGAGCATAGGAGTTAATGGTATTGGTTTTACTAATACTGATCCAGATTGCTATTTATTTGACAACTTCTGTACGATCTTTCTGTGGGGGATTCAAGGCAATTTACAAACATCAGAATGATTCTGAACATTGTTATACAGTAGTAAAAGAAAAAGAGGATACCGTAAAAGTAGAAACAGCACTATCAGATATCAGTCAGTGAAATGAAAGCCTTTCCAAACAGAACTGTCTCCAGAAGGCCTTCGGGCATGGTACTTCCCCCCTCATGGGGGAAGGAGTTCCATAACGTGGGAGCTGTTGGAAAAGCCCATCCATAGATCTTCACCAACCTCACCTTTGATAAGGTAGGTTACAGAAGGAAACCCTCATTCACTGGTCTTAAACCTCAGATAGACTGATATAGGAGAAGGCTTCAGTTACTGTAGTCCATCTGATTGGGCAGTGACGGGCTGAGCCTGCAGCCACAAAGGATGTGTGATCGCACAATGCCATGTCAATTTCAACCAGGGGGAATAGGCTCACTTTCTCTGCGCACCAAATGGCACATCTGACCATGACCTTAGGATCCCAACAATAGGGTTGTGACACTAATGAAGGGAGCTTTGACTCTCAAAAGCTTATACCACAAAAATCTTGTTGGTTTCTAAGGTACTCCTGGACTTGAATCTAACTGTTCTACTGCAGACCAATACAGGTGCAGACTAGTGATACTTTACTCCAAATCTCTGGATGATTTCTCCCAGCAGTTTCATACAGGGCAGAAAGGTTTGCTCTGAGCACATGGCTCACAGCCCTGAGTGTGTCAGCCTAGTGGATCCAGGACCAGCCCAGGAACTGGAGTTCTGTTGATTATCTTTTGTGTGTTTAATTCCTCCCCCCCCTGTTTCTTTGTAAGCTGTTTTGAGTCCCTGGTGGCGAGACAAGTGGGACAGAAATACCTAAATAGAAATATAAAATCGATGTTAAATAACATGGGAGATAAGATGGAATCTTGAGGAATCTAATAGCCAATGACAATGCTGCCAAACAGAGATGCCCTGCAACACTTTCTAGGACTGCCTATCAAAACAGATTAAAGCAAAACACAGGACTGTAGCATCCTGATGACCCAGAAGGATGTCATTGTTGAAAGGCTCAAGTTCTGCTTTCAATTTAAGAGGTTTCTATGTTCTGCTTATTATTCTGGTTTTAATCTTTAAAACCTTACATAACCTAGGAACTACATAGCTCTTGAAAGGTACCATGATCTGGGACTACCTTCATCTGTGGGCCCCACAGTAAGTGGCACAGTAAGCATGACAGTGGCAGATTTATGGATATAGATTCTCTCAATCTATCTCACACCCCAAAGGTTTCAGTACAGGCTTCTCAGCCACTCCTTCCTAATATTTCATGGACACACTGTGCCTCTCCTTGTCTCCTCAAAGGCAGCCAAAACCGCTCTGCTTCCCAGCAGGCACTAGCCAACTGATAATTATGAGCCTGCTGGCCTCCTCTTTCAGTCTTCTCTCTCTCCTGTCAACCAGCCTTCAGTCTCTTTCGAGGCCAGACTTGACCCTGGCATTGGCCTTTCTCCTATTCCCAAGCACTCCGAGGAGAGATGCCAGGTCACAAGTAGATAGGTGGGTATTACAGCTACATACCATAGCAGAATATAAATGTTGTATATAATTACAGAAGCAGGAAAGTTAAAGATTTGCACATGGAACTACTGATTCTATGCATCAGATAGACCAGGAATCCCCAATTTGGTGCTTGTGGATGCCATGCCACCCAACCAACACTTTTTCCGGTGCCTGCCAAGTGGTTTTAGAAAAGGGACAGAACTCAGGTGGGGCATTTGCCCAGTAAAGCTTCTTGTTGGCTACTGGAGATTTGATTGGCTGTGCAGATTTTTTAAAAAAATGTTGCTGCAGCAGCAGTTGCCTCCACAGCACAAGGATCTTCACTGGCTGACTGAAAGTAAGCTCTGGCAGCCATTTTGTCACTAGCTCCACCTCCTGCAGCATCCATTTTGTGGCAATCACTTTGTGGCTGCACCCACTACACTGTGTCAGAATTCTGAAGGTTAGAGACCCCTGAGATAGACTGTGCAAGAATGAATATACCTAAAGAACAAGAAGAACAAACTGTATGGTCAAAAACTTGAATGGGCAAGTGTTATAATTTACAGGTATCATTATGTGACCTGGAAATGCTGGGTAGTCTATTAAGTAGCCTGTTTTACTTCTAGTTACTAAATATATAGATATTTATTTCATATATTTTTATCCTGCCTTCCTATCATGTGTGCTCAAGGTGACGCAATATAAGACTATAAAGCACACAACACTGATTCAACAATATCAATAAAATAAAGCAAGCATACAGAAGAAGAATCAAAAGCAACAGCAAAAAGGGACAGAAAACCAGCAGCAATCAGGAAACTGTCCAGGTGCCAGAAAGAGTAAAGTGTAGGCAGGCACTGGATAAACTCTGTTTGGGAGGACATTCCAGTGATGGGATCTTCCCAGAGAAGACTCTTTCCCTAGATTACAGACACTGAAGCTCTGAAGGCGAAGGTGTCCAAAGTAGTAAATTAATGGGCAAGTTCAGAGGCTTATATGGGCAGGTTCTTGGGATACTCTGGTCCAATAGGCTTTCAGAGGTGAAAACCACAATTTAAATTCTATCCAGAAACAACGGGAAACAACTGTAGAAGTTTTGACACAAACAAAATATGTTCACTGAGAGATATCCTACAGGACATCCCAAGAGCAAACTGAGCCAAACAACTCTGGCAGTGCTGTAAGGCAGGGCCAGCCTAAGGATTTTTTGTGCCCTAAGTGAATGGCTTTAATACCACCACCCCATGCCACTGGGAAACCAGCACAGCCCTTCTGCTCCCTGCACTACGAGGAAATCACCAGCACTCACACTGTCCGCTCCAGAGACAAACACAGCCCTGGAAAAGGGCCTTCCTCCATGATAGAAGGGAGAGGAAAGGAGGAAAAGGGCCTGCCTTGCTCCTCTGATGTAGGGAGGGAGGGAGAGATTGAAGGAGTAGGCTCACTATATATGTAGTGACCACTGGGGCAGGGGGAGCTGTACAGGCTTGCCACTTACCGTGGCAGACTCTGATGCTGGGCGAGATGAGGTAGTGAAAGAATTGGTTTCAGAGCCCCACCACCTCTGATTCCATAGGCTAGCCCTGCTGTAAGGACCACTCAGCTTTGACCAGAGGTGACACAGTGAGGATGCACCACCTCCTATATCTTCATTGACCAGATGAAGACAAGTCGCCTTTGTGGAACAGTGCCACTGGGGTTGCTTGGCTGAAGTCCAGTTAGTGGTAGCTTGGAAGAAGGTGACCAATGAGCCTTCAACCATCACTATTACTACTGGCAACACTGGCACTGGACTCCGCTCACTCCTGGCTTCCACAGCAGCAGTCCAGCAGGAACCTCCTCAGTAAATTAAAGGGCCAACCTGCCCTTTCCTGTTACAGTAATCATGATGCCTTATTTTGAACAAGCAAAAGTTTCTGGATGCTTTTCAGTCCTGTTATCAGCCTGCTGTTACAAAAGTATGCGTGATATGAAGGTTTTCTGATAATAGTCTTCTTGAAATCAGTTTCTAAAAGTGGGTAACTGTTGTAAGTCCAAAAAGTCATTCCCACTGAGATCTTTGAGAAAGTGTCTGGCATAAGAGTACTTTTTCCTCCACTGCTTTCTCACCATTCCTTCCTGAAGATGAGAGAAGCTGGCAAAGCTAAAAGCAACACTCAAGATTTCTTAGGCAAACCACATATCCACAAGAAGCCAAAAGTGAAGGGAACATTGGAAAGTTTCCTTCTTGTCCTTTCTAGACCATCAAGGAAAGCTTTTCAAATGCAACCTCTTTATGAGAATTAGAACAAATGAACTATCAACATCAATATTACTTATGAGTTCAAACCCAGAATAAATGGACATGGTACCTCTCAGGACCACGTGTGACCACTTCCCCTTTTAGAGCAAAAACAATAGCAAACAACAGTGATACGCAGGCAATAACATAAAAATTGTGTAATAATAGTAAGTTCATCTTTCCTGTTTTAACTAGCAAGGGTCTAAACTCAAGAAACCTTCCAGTGTTTCTAATGCCTCATGTCTGTGTATCAAAAGGAAACTGGATTCAGCTTCACAGTCTTTAAAAAGAGGTTCCAATCAAAACTATTTTAGCTATAGCATTACTCCCCACCCAGCTCTATGGAGGTAATACAAACCACTATAAATCAAAGAGTGTTCTTGCAATCAGACCCGCCCTGAAACCATTTCCAAACAGGGAATCTAAAATTACCATATTTACAGCATCTGCAGTTGAGCCAAGTACAAATCAAGATGAATAGCTGTGACGCACAAGGTAGAGTGTAAAAGTATGCAGCTGGGTCTGTGAACAATATAGGCCCTTGGTGCTAAAGCTCTTCTAATGCCTTTCACAGAGCTCAGAAACAACAACAAAGGAGGAAAGGGAGAGAGAGGGAAAGTAAAATTCCAGTAAGATGAGTGAAAACAGTACAAATCCCAAGCTGCTCTGCTAATGGGCAACAGAAATGACTTACAAAGGGGCAAGCAGGGAATTCAATTAATTAGCAATGTGACTGCACTACAGGGAAGAAGAAGAGAAAAGAACACTGGCAATATCATAAACTGCCTCTATTCTGCAGGTCTTGTTAGGAGCTTTAAGAAAAAGACTGTACAAAACCTGACGGGAAGAAAAAACAGATTCCTATAAAGCAGCCCACCTTCTCAGGCTCCTGGTAAATAAAGAAGGTGACAGTCCAGACTGATTTTTCTTACATCCAAGAAGACATGAATAGTGGGTAACCCCTTGTGCCTACTCTAAAGATTCTTGACTTGTAATGGGGTGCATGGGTAGGGGGAATCACAGCTAAACATACCTGTCATGCGTTTTTGAACTGGAAACCCAATTAATTTCAAAAGGTCTTATCTTTATGCAGTGAGTTTATGAATGCAGTGAAAAGGAAGTACATTAATAAATTCTAAATAAATCAGTGTGCCATCTGTATTTTGTATTTCTTGAAGAATTTCACTTTTAAAGTCAGTGCAGAAGCAACACTCTGTTCTTTAACCAAGCTAAGGAATTGGGAATGCACCACAGGATTATACATTTGCCCCCCATCCACTGCATGAACCTCCCCCCCACTCTCTTACCTGCAAAACTTAACTCTGCTTATTTATGAACTTTAACACTAACTAGAGCTTGTTCCTAACAAAGATTTAAATTTGAGTTTAAAGCTGATTACAAATCATGCATGTAATGAATCCTGGTTAATGTGTGTGGGTGCAGATATTTCATATAAGTGGGAATGGAATGGAGAGGCATAATCATTCAGCAGGGGTCTAATATGTCATCCATGATTAAAAGGCAGACAGAATTACATTTGCTCTGACCCATCTCCTGAACTTCTGTTGCAATTCACTTGACTGGCTCTGCTATTCCTATCTGCACGGAAGATTTACAATAAACAGTACTGATCTGATAGTTGGAGGGAGAGGAAGGGCAACAGTTGAAATAGGAAAGGGAGAAATGAGAGTCGGACTGTGCTGTGGGGTGGAGGGGCAGCTGAGCTGAGAACATACTTCTGATGACAGGGCAACTGTAAGAATCAAACCCCAGTGAGGGGGTAAAGAGAGAGGAACTTGCAGAACTGGAGGGAAAGAAGCAGATAGAGAAGAAAAAATTGAAAAGAATGGTGAAATGGGGGATGTGAGAAAAAATGGAAACAAGGAAATTAAGCAGAGAAATCAGGAGTGGCTAAAAATTCTCAATGAAAATCTACAACTAAAACAAGAATATAAAACTAACCACGTACTGATCACCATTAGGTTCATCCCAGATCCCCAGACACACTCTCAAATTAGAAGATGATTTGAACCAGGGCAGAAAGTCCTGATGCTGACTTTTACCTGGATTCCATGTGTGTAGAAATACTGTTTTTGGTGCAAGCGCATCCATACATAGCACACAATGGCAGAAGTAGACTCATTCCCATTTTTGCCTCCACACACTCATGCTGTTACAACCTAACCCTTGCTCAGTCATATATATCCTTTCAGTCAGCGCTAGGGTTGTTGTCAGCTCTGACTTTGAGAAGTTTCTGGAGATTTGGGGGTAAATCCGGGGGGGGGGCAGAGTTAGATTCCATAGAATCTACCCTCTGAAGCTGCTATTTCTTCCAGGGGAACCCATCTCTATGGCCGAACTGGAGGATGGCAACCATAACCAATGCTCCCAACTGAAGGCCTTGACAGACATATGCTGGAAGTTACGTGTTCAGAGCTCCAAATGATTTTTAATTGTTCAGGCACGGGGTGGGGGAGTCCAATCTGGACTGGGAACTCAGGAGGGAACTTTGACTCTTTCCCCTTGTACCGTTTCTCCGACTGGAAATAGTCCCGAGGAGCCTCTGTTTGCCCAGGTCTCTAAGCAGCTGAGTGCACACATGCTGAACACTTGGAACTGCAAGGAGTTTCAAGGTTTCCAAAGCCCTCAATCAAATTTCAATTTGCCGTGATATCCAAATACAAATGCCTGGGAAACCTGGACTCTGTTTCTCCCCCCGCTCCCAACTGGGATTCTTGTTGGGGAATCAAATTCCACAGGGGAAGTTTTTATTCTAAAAAACAGGCACTAGAATATTGTTATACAGATATACAATTGTAACAATAGGTGTAGCAAGTAGGGTTGCCAGGTCCCCTGTTTCAGGGGTGGGTGGGGATGCCTCCCCCAAGAACAACCACCTGCCTGGTCACTTCTCTCCCTCTCCTCCCTCCAGATTTAAAGGACTTCAGCTGATTGGCGGGGACCACATGGCCCGCTGACCAGCTGGAGAGACCTTTAAATCTAGCAGGAAGGAGGGAGAGGGGCAGTCAAGAGCAGCATACTTGAGTTGCAAAAAGGGTCTTTTTCCAACCCAAGCATGCGGCCCACAACCACCCCTCTCCCTCCCTCCAGCTAGGTTTAAAGGACCACCCAGGTGGTCAGCAGGCCATATGGTCCCCGCCAATCAGCTGAAGCCCTTTAAATTGGGCAGGAGGGGAGGGAGAAGGGTGGCCGGGCAGGTGATCATTTCGGGAGACAGGGTTCCCCTGCCAGCCAGCTGGCAGGGGTGGACTGAAGCTCCTAGAAGCAGGGGAACCCCTGCCTGGACCTGGGGGCTGGCAACCCTAGTAGCAGGTGACCTGAATTCTTAGCTGTAATTTTTTTTAAAGCAAGTCTCTAGCATCTTCTCTTGTGGTGATATAAGGAAAATGGCATGTCTTTGCAAGGGAAGGAGACTGAGCCTTACTTTTTTCGATCAAGCTAGCAACCAGCTATGCCTGTCATTGCAACAGCGTACTGATATTCTGCCATGTGGAAGCCTTGTTGCTGCTATGCTTTCTCTGCCGTTGCACCAGTGTAGGGGAAACCAGAAAATCTTGTCCCTTTGTGAAAGAGGGAAGAAGTGCATGAGCATTTAGAGCCATCACAGACAAACAGAGATTTGTTGTGATGTCTGGTTACAGCAGTAGGGTTCTTCCTTATAGGTAAGGGCTTCATCTTTCCAGAGGCTCTTGATCCTTTGGTAGGTAGCAGAGATCAAAGTGTCCTTCCTCTCTTATCTACAGCAACAGGGCAACTGTGTTTTCAGTTAAGTGCTTTCAACAGCAATAGACATTCTGAGCATCAAGTGCCAGTTAATACCTGGTTTGCTGCATAACAAACTGGTTGCATTTTCCAAACTGTCTTCAAAGGCAGCCCTACATAGATAATGTTGCAGTAATCTAATCTGGAAGTAAGTCCTCAAAATAAAAGGTTCTTTTTCCGTACTCCAAGAGAAAATTACCCAAATGACAAAACTAAAACAATTTAAATACTTTTCCTTTTGTCTCTCTAATTAAGACCAATTATACTTATTATTGCATACACTGCATTACATCTTCATAAAAGACAAAAAAGAAGTTTATATTCAGACAGCTGAAAGTGGCCAATAATAATTGTTCAATATCCTACCATGTTACTAAACCCTATTTCAAATCTTTCATATATGTTCAATCAGAAAGCCCAGCTAATGAAATGCAGAGCCTTACCCTGCCCTTGCTGCTATTTCTATTTTGGCTCAGCATGCGTTTTGTTGGCAGGTTACCACGGAACAAGCAATATATTCTCTCCAACATAGGTTTTAAAATGCCTTTCTACTCTCTGGCTATAATACTGGGGACACTACTGAAAATGGAAGAAACACTTGTGCATGCTGTTTTGCACAACTATTACAGGCACAAACACCTATTCTTAAAACTTTTGGTACAGTGGCTTCTTCTTTGCTTTTTGGCATGCTAGAGAATATGGGTCACTACAGAATATATTCTTTAGGAAAATAATCCAGCAAGAAGAGCAACCATTTAACACAGCAGTTCAGTGGTTTGCAGCAGCTCCATTGCCAGCTTCTGTGGCAGCCATCTTGAAATCTTTTGGCAGTTACCTGTAGTTTGTAGAAGCATCTTCTTCCTCACACTGTTCATGCTTCTTGCTTATACAGAACTTTTGTGAGGTTTCCTGGAGGCAGTATGCTCTCATCTGGACATTTAGTAGTTACAGGAGTAGTGCTGCCTCCTACAAAATTCACACCAATCAAACGAGCCTGATATAATTCATGTTGTCCTTTATGGTTATGGCTGGTCTGTTTTTCATCCATCATTTAGCATAATTTAGTATGTTAGTGTGTGAACATGTTTTGCTCCACTTTCGTTTTTGTTGTTTGTTTGCTTTTCACAAACAAATATGGCTGCTGTCCACAGAAGATATCCCTGCATCCTGTTTAGGCAAAGTGAAGTTTTAAAATCTCTATACTGATTCTTCTGGCAGTGTAAACAGAGCCTCAGCTTATAGATTTGCCTTGCTTCCCCCCCCTTATTTCTTTTTTCTTACCTATGTTGCTTTGGTTTCAGCATTTTATTTGGGATACTCTCTGTGCCCTTCCCTTCATCATTGCTATAATACTTTTTTCTGTGGTTCACTGCCTGTCTGTGACCCCTCCACTCTTTGCACTTAACTTCCTCTTATCACTTGCCAGTCCTATATTCACTTTCATATTTCAGTCCCTGAGTTCACCATTGTGTTTTTCTTCATGCTTAGTTCATTCCATTATTTTCCTGTCCCTCCCATTCCTGTACACATAAATTCTACCCTGTTGGAGACATTTTCCTTGTATCTTCTCTAAAGTATTAAGTATGTGTCAGAATAGTGCTGCAACAGCACCTCCTACTTAGGAAAATGGTTCCGTGTTTCTGGCAAAAATACAGGACTTCAATAACTCTAAAGGAGACATGGACATTGCTGCCTGTAATGAAATGGGTAGATCATAAAACAGAAAAACAAGAAGTTAAAAGAGATCTACTGAATAATATGCCTACGATTGAGAGCTTCACAAACATGAGGATGAAGTTTGACGGAAAAGCTAAATAATTTGCTTTAAAATAAACAAATGGCATACATTCAAATGTGTGACTGACAATGTGAGCAATCTGTATCTTTGACTGTATTTAAACACTTGCAGGAAACCTTTACCTTTTTATTATTAACTTAGTGTGTAGGACGTGAAGAGAACATTTTTGTCTGATTACTAT
Source organism: Gekko gecko (assembly GCA_029375565.1). Taxonomy (NCBI): domain Eukaryota; kingdom Metazoa; phylum Chordata; class Lepidosauria; order Squamata; family Gekkonidae; genus Gekko; species Gekko gecko. The sequence continues at coordinate 160,914,857 of JAPDNY010000003.1, read as the reverse complement.
TCACAGGAAGATTACTACTGTGTTACCCAAACTGGACCCAGAGAAGGGGGGAAAAGGGTTCCAGAAAGGAATAACGCACGACCTTGTAGGGTATACCAGGGTGGATCTCAGTAGGGGTACCCCACAATAAAATTATGAAGAAAGAGAGTGAAAGAATGATTGTAAGCACAAACAAATAAGCGTATTGAATACAAAATACAATAAAAGAAGTTAAAATGTAAAGAACCTGTACTAAGCACCTGAGAACTAATTCTGTAAGTAACCACACACACACCAGCAAGAGGGTGCACTTATAAAAAAGGGAAAGGGAGGAAACTGAGAAGTTTTAGGGAAAGGACACGCGGCCTGAAATCCTGGGCTTGAGGTCTGGAGTGGTCCAAAGAGCAGAGTGAGGGGGGAAGGGGGTGGGCTGCAACACAGCTGCAGGGGTGTTCAGGCACTGAGCAAACATGGCACACTTTTCATTGACCTGGGATGGGCTTTTATGAGGAAGAGTCCCATAGCTGGACATGGGAACCCACTTTCCCAGGAACATGATTGGTCCAAGTTGTTAAGTTTGAATCTCACTGGCTGGTTTAAAGTTAATTGCTGTCAAACTTTTGTGGAAAAGAGTGGGAAACATATATTGATTAGGCTATTGTGAGCCAAATCTGCCTGAGCACAAGAGCCTGGATGAGTCAAGATAGCTCCTGGTTGCACTTAATCAGTCTGTAATGCCAGCACACCCAATCTCTTTCTTGGGCCTTCATGGCTGAGTCTTTATAAAACTCTCCAGGTTTCAGGTCCCCTGGCACTTAGGTTGGTAGGCTGGCAGAAGCTGGAGCAGAGATGGGAGCTCACTCTGTCATGTGGCACTAGGGTCTTGAACTGCTGAACTACAGACCTTCCGGCCTGCAGCTCAGCGTCTTAACCTCTGAGCCACCGCAGCCCTTAGACTCTAAAAGGGGTGCCTATTATAACAATTAAGTCCAAAATGAGATGGGGACCCCACTAACCAAGAGGATCTCAGCTGGAGGAGTGGGTGGGGTCCTTACAATTGGTTTTAATCTCTGTTTAGAGAGACTGCTGATCCTCTGAAAACGTGAAGTGGAAAATCCCATCATCATTACAAAGGTACTGCTGGATTAAACAAGTTCCTTTTTTCCTGGCTTGTAAGGGAGCCAGTATAACAAGCGAGTCTGTATCCTGGAGGTACTGAATCTGACCTTATCAGAATATGATAAGGCATCATGAAATTTTGTAGTATTAGTCCGATAATTCATATAGATAGGACAAACAATTTACACACACCTGTGCTCTGAAATAAGATCAGTGGCCAAAAAAAGATCCACTGGTATCTGACTTCCTTAGAAAAACTGCTTGCAGATGGAACTGATTATGAATTTTGACAAGATTTTTAGGAAGGATATGCTGCATGCCAGGGGAAACCAGAAGTGCTTTGCAACATCCTCTATAGTACAACCTGTCCATAACAGAAATCCAAAGCACATATATACACGGATATCCCACTGGGAGAGATAATTTAACTACAAGGAAGCATGGCCCTCAGCTCCAATAGGCTACACCAGGCCTCGGTTGGGGCCAGAGCTCACCAGAGCAATGCTCTGGCAGAGAGGAGGCTAGGGGGTGGGGACATGTAGCAAGCCCCATCCCCTGCTCAAAGCAGCCCTCCCCTCAGTCAGCCTGGGAGGAGAAAGAAGTAAGGTAAGTTGTGGATCCTCCCCCTGCCTTTCCAGGCCTGGGATAGCTCTCCCCAACACCCAAAACCCGTCACTCCAGGCCCGTGCTAAAGTGCAGGGCCCTGGAAAGCCCTCCCCATCCTCCCAACCCTGTCTTTCCAGGCCTGAGCTAAAGTGCAGGGCCCTGGAAAGCCCTCCCCAACACTCAACCCCACCCTTACAGGCCCACATTAAGCAGATCTGCATGCCCCCCCATAGGTAGCAATGCTAAGCAGATCTGCATGCCCCCCCCATAGGTAGCAATGCAAAGAGTCCAGTGGCACCTTTAAGACCAAGGGTTATTCAGGTAGAACCTCTCCCTCCTCTGTGAGGGCAGATCTGCGTGTTTCTCCCTCCCCCCATAGGTAGCAATGCAAAGAGTCCATTGGCACCTGTAAGACCAAGGTTTATTCAGGTAGAACCTCTCCCTCCTCTATGACGGCAGATCTTCTCCCCCCCCCACACAGCTAGCAATCCAAGAGAGTCCAGTGTCACCTTTAAGACCAAGGTTTATTCAGGTACAAGCTCTCTAACCTTCTGAACACTTCCAGTGATGTCAGGGGGTGTGGCATATGCAAATGAGTTATGCTAATGAGCTCCTGCACCTCTTTTTCTACAAAATGACCCCTGCCGCTACACCATTTCTTCCAGGTTATTATGATTAGTATCAGGTTCTTCCAGCCCTTCTTGGAAGCTATTCTGCAATTCTCTTGGTGGTTACATGGAACACTAGCACTTCTACTGGTGTTTTGACCCATGGCTGTGAAGAAACTCACAGGGAATACATTTACTGTGAGGAGGCACAGCTGCATGAAGTCTGAAGAATGTGGAACAGCATCCATTGAAATGTCTGTCCAGACTTTGCTGGAAGTTAGCAGTTGTGTTATGTGGTACTGACTTTCCCATGACAAAATGCATAAGTATAACCTTCTTCAGGGACAACACTTGAATTGGTGCAAACTTTACCAGCTGTTCAGGGATGTACTCATCATGAAACAACTGGTCAGAGATAACTGGTAAGCAACTGTTCGCTTCATATATTTTAAACAACATGTTTGCTCTCGGTTGACAGATTATTAGAGATGACATTTTGAAGTATTATTAGTAACCTGGTAGCATGCAGACACATGGTAAAAAGATACACATAACCTATGAGCAACCAATACAGACAAGGGGTCAAGAAGAATGCACCTCCGTCCTTGAATCAGAAACAAACCGAGCCATATTGCATACTTAGAAAGACTTCCTCTGTACCAAAGCTCCTCCACACCATCCTTACTCCCTACCCCACACCTTGCTGCTTCTTTTTCTGGTACTTATTAGTGTCTTAAGAAAACAGCTGTCTTCCCACATTCTGGCCAGAGCCAAAATAAGCTGCCCCTCCAGATGTGAACACCCAGACACAAACATACTGCTTCGCTCTCACAATCTCTCTTCTCTGTAATATGAGACATGTTCAAGAGAAACTAGGTACTGTTCTGGATACTGCTTTGGAAAAGCATGTTTACACAGTCTGGCACAGAGAGGACTACTGTTCTTAAAAAAAAAAAAAAAATCCCGCTCTTGGCAATGTTTGTTTTTCTATCTCATTCCCAGAAATCTCTCAGGGGCTTCATACCCAGAAAGAAGTAATTACTGCATTACCTTGGCCTTAGCCACAATGTCAACCTTGTTAGGCCTGGTCTGTGCAGACAGCCAGATTCAAACACCTGTTCATGCTGCATTTATTTGATAAGCTTCATGGTTTGTTAACATAAACCTGATCCCACTGACCTGAATGAGGATGAAAAAGATGAGAGGTGGAGGGGATGGAGAACTCAAAGAGTCTCATGACCCGCCAAGACTGGCAACTTAAGACATTTTCTTCCTTGCAATTCCCCCTACTGTTAGTCTTTCATATTTCATGCCAAATGCTTTGTAGGGTTAATTTTCTCCCTGTAGTTATGCAAGCAGATGTGGAAGTGGCTAGGATTCCCATACTTCATGAATCAACCAGTATAGAATCATTAAGGGAATTGTTAGACGTTGCTAATTATGGGACTTTCCAAAGCAGACAGAATAACTGCACCCACTTGTTGCCATGGTGGCATGCACTGAAAGGCTGACTTACTAATGTAGCCTATTTGTTACAAGAGGGCCTGAGAATGACTTAAAGGAGATGAACAATTGTGGTGGTGTGGTGGTGGTGGGGAGTGGAAATGTACATTTGATTCTTGTACCACAAAGGCTGCCTGTTTTGTACAGTAAAGAGGAAATGAAATAATGCTCCCACCCACCCCAACACACAGATAACACATAAGAGCCTCTCCTCATCCTATAATTGGTGCCAATTAAACAGAAATACCATCCAATTTCTATAGTGCTTGAGACTAAAAAAATCAGAAAAAAGTAAATATAAAAACAGTTAGGGGGAAACTGGAAGACAAAATTCCACAATATAGCTTTTGAGAATTTATTTCTTTCACATGTTATGTTTAGCATACTTATTAATGTTCATTGGTGTGCAGAAGCAGTTGTTCTGCCCAGCATGGAGAAAAGGAATAACCTAGCTGATTTCAGCAAGCAAACTTGGCACATAGAATATCTCATATAAACCAGACAGGAATGCTTAATGTTAAAATAGGAAAAGTTGCACTACAAAGTTGTTATTTAAACTAAAATACTAGCTAATGAGCAATTCTTAAGTCCCATATCCTCCATAATTCTCACAGCCTTAAGCAAAGCAACCATTTCATATGAAAATATAGGAACATCAGCACTGTGTATGAGAACTTCCAAGTTCCCACTTTTATTGTGCACTCCTGCAGTTTATTTTTTTGTAAAGCAATATTTATTTGAATGAAGATAAGGGAAGAAACTAAATTCAACATCATAACGTTGCTACAGGCCTATAGGGTATTTTGTGGGAGTGAGGTAGAGTTCAAGCTGTCTGGATCTTTAATGCTTATCAATATGGATTTGCTGCACCTGTAATAAATACATTCACTCCATCACCAGCAATAGCATCACTTGGGAATTTGTGCTGATTCATGTTATTGCATTAAAAACTGAACAAATTTAAAGCAAAAAGAATTGAATGGAAATCCCACCAGTTGGCCTTCATTTACTGAGCTGGTTGGCCTCACAAGCTCTGCATTGCTCATCTTAGTCTATTTCTCCTGCTACAGAAACTGATACGTGTCAAGGATTCAGGTGGGAAACCCTTTCCGTAAGACTCTGAAAAAGCCACTGCTCTCAAGAATAGACAATATGGAGCTAGATGACTGCCCAGCTTGATATGGCAGCTTCATATTTCAGTCTCTCCTTATGATTTATCTGGTCTCTTTCTTTAAGCCCCTGCTGTCTTCATACCTCATCACCTGCCTTCTCCTCCCTGGATTCCCAGGTTCCCTTCGCCTGGCCCTTCCTTTCTCAACACCTCCTTTATTAGGATGCTTGTTCTGATGTATTCATTATCCTTTTGGTGTCATTAGTTTTCCATTCAACAATGTTTTTGATAATGTCCTTCCAAACGTTTCAATGCAAGTGATTCTCTGACAATGGCATAATTTTCTATATTGCACTCAGTGTTCCCTCTAAGATGTACAGTCTCATGAGCAAAAATTTTACACCATGAGCCAAAAATGGTGCTAGCTTTAAAATTGTGAGTGGGCGAACATTTTTTTCAATTTTTTAAATTTCAGTTTGCAAACATACAAAACATTCAAACATAAATCAAAAGATCCTAAGGACACTTTCTTGGGAATAAGCCCCATTGATCAGCATGGCAGATGCTAAGTACATCTACTTAGGATGACACCCATTAGAGTCCCAGACTAGGGGAAAACTGGATATGAATCCCCAGTCAGACCACGAAGCTCCATGGATGATCATGTCCCAAGCTTTTTTTTTCAGTCTAATCCACTTTATACAATTGTTTTGAAAATGTGATTATCCCCTTTGGAAAAGGGGTGGGATGGAAACTGAAGAAACAAATGGAAACAAATGAAATCTATATGAATGCTAGCCCTCTAACTGGGTTGCCTGTTGTCCACCATTGTAATAGTGGTGGACATTAGTTACAGAGAAATGAAGGGTAGGTGCTCAGCTAATGCTATGAGGCACCTCCCATCCATCCATCCATCCATCCATCCATCCATCCATCCATCCATCCATCCATCCATCCATCCATCCATCCACCCACCTACCCACTCATTCAATATACTGATACTCTACCTTTCTCCAAAAGGCAGCTTTCACCAAGAACAATATCCACAATGCAATACAACCAGTAATATAAACCCTTTTACCCATGACACATACACAGTAATCCACCCCACAGCTGAAATACCAAACTCAAATAAAAAACACACGACTATTTTACATTGAAAAAATATTATTAAAAAGCTGTGGAGCTTCGAATAGCTTTGCACTTCTTGTGAAGAACCAGACTGTGCCTTATGGGGAGAAAAGCCTGTATTACTGTTTGAGACCACCCCAGGGTCACCTTCCCACTTAGACTTTTCTTCTAGGGGTACTGGGAATAGAATATACTTCTGTCCTGTAGCATGCCCAAAATTTTCTGGTCTAAGCATGGGCTGAGTTAACAATACACACAAACAAATACTCATTGCACAAAGGTTTTCTTCCAGGCCTGATACTGAGGATACTGAATCAACACTACGAATGTCCTACCTGTGCTACCCCGGCTGATTAGTATTTGGATGGGAGACCATGAAGGAAGTCCAGGGTAGCTATGCAGAGGCAGACAATGGCAAACCCACCTCTGTTTGTCTCATGCTTTGAAAACCCTATAGAGTCACCAAAAGTCAGCAGAGACTTGACAGCACTTTCTATCACTACTACCACCACCCCAGCTGAACTTACATTGTTCATCCTCTTTCTATAACAACTCCTTCAGCCTAAAGGAATCTGTTAAGATCCTTAACAAGTGAACCCACCCCATCCCTGGTTCACTCACTTTCACACACACACACACACACACCCCACCTGCCTCCCCTGACAGCGCTGGCTGTGGCAGGCCCACAAGGGCTGCTGGGACGCATTGCCAAGGGGTAGAAGGAAGGCGCTCGTGGCCCACCCCCAGCTCACGCACACACACCCTGCCTGTGTCACTGACAGCGCTGGCTGCATCAGGCCCATGAGGGCTGCCAGGCCACATTACCGAGAAGGAGGAGGGGCAGTGCGGTCTGCCTCCACCCCCACCCCTGGCTTGCACACACACCCCCTCACACACACTCCTCCCCCGACAGCACTGATTGCAGCAGGCCCATGAGGGCTGCCGAGGCACATTGCCAAGGGGAGGAGCGGGAGCATGGCTGCCCCCCATCCTGGCTCCCATACCCACACACACAATAAGCCTGCCTTCCCCAACAGTGCTGGCTGTAGCAGGCCCATGAGGGCCTCTGGGCCACATTGCCAAGAGGGAGAAGGAGGGTGAGTGCGGCCTGCCCCACCCCCTGACTCACACACACACATAACCTGCCCAACTCACTCAACAGTGCTGGCCGCGGCAGGCCCACAAAGTCTTCTGGGCCGCACTGTCAAGGGGAGAGCAAGCGCGGCCTGCAGCCTGCCCCTGGCTCAGAGGGGGGATGAATCACCTCAGGCAGCAGCCTGTGGTACCAGACAAATCTCTTGGGTGATGGGGGTGAGGACTGCTGGTGTGGGCTCCCACTTCCCCTTTAAAGGGCCCACAGGACCCAGCTGAATGGGGGCAGGGCCAACCTAGGAATCATCAGACCCCTGTCTTGAGCTAAAAAGTGCTGTGCTGGGGGGGATCAGTGCTCCAGCACAGGCTGGTGCACCCTAGTGGGAACCTTAATTACACTGTAAAGTAGTATAAGTGTCTTTGAAAATATTTTCAACATGACAATCAACAGAAAGCTCATTTATGCTATTCCAGACCCAGATCTGCAAGCTGAAGAGGTCTGGGTAATGCCTGATTGATGTCTAATCTCAGTTTTCAAGAGCTGTAATATTCACCTTCCACCTTCAGATTTAATTCCTCTGCCTCTTCTTTTGGCACTGCAATCAATAATTTCAGCTTTGACAGACTAGCTATATCTTTATAGGGGGCACTGAAACTTCTCTTGTACAACATACTGCTATTAGCCGGCACTGGGAGGGAAGGGGCAGGGGTTAGAACCCCGCCTCTTCCCTGGCTTTCTTGGGCGCCTCACAGCTGCGGAGCGCCCAGGAAAACCGGTGCTCTGAGGGAAGGGGTGGGGGTAACTGGGCACTGTCTCACTGCTTGGGTTGCTGCCCCCCCCCGTCTCCAGGCTCCACCGGGAGGTTGGCATCCCCAGTGGGGTGGGCGCCACAGGCTGGCCTGCCTAGGGCGCCCAGATACCTGGGGCCAGCCCTTGCCAGAGGCTATGCAGGAGTGAAGGAGTGCCAGACTTCAGCTCCTGCAGAGGCAGAGGGAAGAGCTATAAGCCTTTGCAGACTCACCCTCAGGGAAGAAAGAACCTGCTCAAAAGCACTCCGTGCATCTGGTTCAATGTGGCAGCAACTTTGTTCTCTCAGACCTGCTCCTGCGTGTGTGTAGCAGCCGCTCCTTGTCCTTGCAACCTGCAACCTTGATCTGACTTCCCAGCTCTTTGACTTTCGGCTCTGTGACTGACCTTGATTCCGGACTGTGTTTAAAAGCTTCCAATGTGTGGTCTCTGTGGCAGCCAGCCAAGACAGAACACAAAGAGATGGGGGGAAAGGAAGGAAGAGAAAGAGAGAGAAAGAGGGATGGAGGGGGAGGAAAAGAAGGCAATCCACAGCCCCTCCCCATCAAGGCCCTGGCAGCTCAGGTAGGCTGGCTGTGGCCCCCCTGGCAAGGGCAGGCCAGGTGGGCCACCCACGGCCCTCCAACAAGGACCCACCATGCCAGCTAGGGCAGCCGTGGCCTCCCCAGGCAAGGGTCCACCAGCCCAGTGAGGCCAGGCGCGGCCCTCCCACGCCACCCCTGAGCAAGGCCCAGCTGGCCCAAGCAAGGCCCCACCAGCCCAGAGAGGCTGGGGGCAGCCTTTCCACCCTACCAGGGCCGGCCCTAGGGTTCTTTGCGCCCTAGGTGGGGCTATCTTCTGGCGCCCCCCCCCCCGAGCGTCAGAGCCCGAGACCTGGGCTGCGGCTTGGGAGGGCCATGGGGGGGAACCTGTTCTCTGCCCGGAGGTGGGCTTGGGAGGGCCGTTGGGGGAGGGGAGAAGCTGCGCTGCCAGCCCACCCTGCAGCACAGAGAGAAACCCCAGCCCCACACACAGCGGTGGGCTTGGGAGGGCCGGGGAGGAGAGAAGCCGCGCCACCACCTGCCCACCCGGCGGCCCAGCCCAGAAGCCCCGTGCCCAGCGGAGGGCCTGGGAGTGCCGTCGGGGGGGAAGAAGCCGCGCCGCCGCCTGCCCGCCCCACAGCCCAGCCCAGAAGCCCCGTGCCCAGTGGAGGGCCTGGGAGGGCCGTTGTGGGGGGAGAAGCTGCGCCGCTGCCGCCTGCCCACCCCACGGCCCAGCCCAGAAGCCCCGCACCCAGCAGTGGGCCTGGGAGGGTCGTTGGGGGGAAGCCCCGCTGCCGCCTGCCCGCCCCGCGGCCCAGCCCAGAAGCCCCGCACCCAGCGGTAGGCCTGGGAGAGCCGTCGGGGGGGGAGAAGCCGCGCTGCCGCCACCGACCTGCCCCGCGGCCCAGCCCAGAAACTCCGCGCCCAGCAGAGGGCCTGGGAGGGCCGTGGGGGGGGAGAAGCCACGCTGCCGCCCGCCCGCCCCGCGGCCCAGCCCGGAAGCCCCAACCCCACGCCCAGTGACGCCTGCCCACCTTCAGTGCTGGATTGATTTTGAGCACCCGCTAGTGTGCTCTTTGCTGGTGGCACCAGCCGCCCCCCCCTCCTCTCCCCCCGGGGCTTTGGGGAGAGGGCGGGCAAGCTCTGCTGCCACCTCCTGAGCCCCAGCGGGGTGCTCGGGGAGGCGGTGGGAGTGGCGGAGGGGCTTTTCGCGGGAGGGACGGGGCACCGTTTGGTGCCCCTGTGGCCGTTGCGCCCTAGGCGAGCGCCTAGCTCACCTAGTGGGTGAGCCGGCTCTGCACCCCACCCCCAGGAAGGGCCCACCACCCCAGCTAGAGCGGTTGCAGCCTCCCCGGGCAAGGGTCCACCAGCCCAGTGAGGCCGGGTATGGCCCTACCCCCCAAGCAAGGCCCCGTTGGCCCAGCGAGGCCAGGCATTGCCCTCCCCCCAAACAAGGCCACGGCGGCCCAGCAAGGCCAGGCATGGCCACCCCCCAAGCAAGGCTGCAGCGGCCCAGTGAGGCTGGGTGCAGCCCTCCCACTCCCCTAAGCAAGGCCGTGGCAGCCCAGCGAGGCTGGGTGCAGCCATCCCCCCCAAGCAAGGCTGTGGCGGCCCAGCAAGGTCAGGTGTGGCCCTCCCACCCCTGAGCAAGGCCACGGCGGCCCAGCAAGGCCAGGCACAGCCCTCCCACCCCCCAGCAAGGTCGCAGCAGTCCACTGAAGCCAGGCGCAGCCCTCGCCCCCAAGCAAAGACCCACTGCCCCAGGTAGGCTGCCCGTGGCCACCCCCCAGTCAAGGCCCTCTGGCATGGGGAAAGGGGTGTTGGTGGCACCAGCCAGCTGGCACAGTCTCAGGTTGCCGTAGGAAACCGACCCTGGACCCCACGCTTCCCGCCCATTCCGGAGCCCTCCCAGAGGCCTCAGAAGCAAGGTAGAAAGGCTTGGTGCTGGAGCAGGGCCACCGCCGCTGCAAGGCTCCACAGGCAAACAGCGTCCTCTTTCCTGAGGCAAACAGTGTACTCTCCCCTCCCCAGATGAATGGCGTCCTGTCTCCTCAGGTGAAGCCATGGTGTGAGCCAAATTTTGGCGGGCAGAGCTTCGGTGGGCAGGCCATAGGGAACGCAGCCTGTGCATACCGACACCCTCTGATTGGCACCAGAGGGAGCCAACTGATTTTGGCACGCATCGAATTGTGCCATTCTGAAACAGATTACATAGGAGAGATGTTAAATAAAATGTTTCTAACAGCAGTAAAAAGCAACTACAGAATATTGTCTCTTGTAAGGTAACGTCTATCACATTAGTAAGAATACTTTCGGATTAGAAATATCGTTCCATTTGGATAACATGATTTTCCATTATACAAGACATCATTACTGTTTACTTTCTTTTCCCAGAAAACAGCTGAGCAGAGAAGTTCAAACAGTAAATCTGAAAGGGGGGATTGTGTTAATGAAAAGGTTTTAATGTGTAATTGAAATTTTCTGCCCTTAAATATCCATTTAACCAAACCTGTTTAATTATATGTGCCAAAGAAACACAAACCTTCCAAATAGGAATCCAGTTGTTTAACAGTGGGATCCAATCTTCCATAAAACTGGCCATCACTACACTACCCAGGCTTTGTGTTGGGTAAATTAGTTTCAAGAAAAGAATCAAAATTAATTAAAACCACATGAAGATCTTCTCCCCTGTAGTCCCTAACAGGAGACAGAGGCCAGCTTAGTCCAATTCAGCTCAGTGTTTTTTGTTTCCTAAATTCTTGGTCTTGGGCTCAAGCCATTAATAGGCTGCAGCTGATTTTCATCTAGATGAACTTCTTTCATGTCGAAGACCTCTTCAGTTTTAAAAAGGATTATACTTCATGTGGTAAATTACATAAATTGAAGCAAAAGGGGATGGTGGCAAATTTTGGACACGTGCTTGACATTTGCTGACCAGCTGAATATCCCTGTCAGCTAAATACATATTAGGGGATGGTCTAGAGTTGGAACTTGGAAAGTGTCACTTTCTTTCTACAATCTTTCATGTTAAAGAAAGGAAAAAAGAACTCTAGCAACTGGACTGATACTTCATCTTATTGGACTGGTGGCTTAATAGCTGACCAATGCTGTATAGCAAAACCATGGCTTGAATCCCATGTTGTTATGCAAGACTAGTTGGGGTAAAATGTGAATTTGTATTTGGCTATGCATCTGAAACAGCATCTCATTGAAAGTAACACAGAGGAGAGGGATGACATCCGGTTGTGACCCCGTTGCCTTAGAAACAGGGTCACATTCCCTTTCCCCCAACACCTACCCCCTTGTGAACCATTTCCCATTATTCTGCAAATGGATGTAAAAATTTATTGAGGGACCAGACATGTTTCACAGGCAATGAAATTGTTTGCAAGATTTGCTGTCCCTGCTATTTCAGTTCAGCATTAGTTGATAGTGACAAGAAACTCTTATCACCTGATGCGTGCATGGATCTAACAGAAAATGAACCTATCTTTTTAAAATGGTGCTAGTAGCTACAACTAAAAAACAAAAACGCAAACAAAAAGCTTCAACACTATTGCTTAAACTGCCTCGCTAGCAGTTTCAGTAGTTGTAGTGTATCCATGGGAAAACATGGACTCGGGGAAGACATGTGCTCGGACTGGTTCTGACTGGTCCACCACACGGCCAGGCAAAGGGCCTGCACTTTGTGCCAAAAGGCAATAGTATGTAGGCTCCTCACCCCCTTCCAATTGGGGAGCCCGGGCTAACTCAATTACTGTAAATAACGAATAACAGGTGTTGTGTGTTTTGGGGTGTGGGTTCACTTGGGAATAAAAGCCGGCCTGCAACCCAGCTTAGGTTGTTTTGTTCCTGATCTAATAAAGTATGTGAGAGCTGAAATCACTCGTCAGTCTCAGTACTTTTCACTGGCGATAAGGATGGGATACCAACTCCCTCCATGAACAACGACCATGAAGAAGAGCATCGCATCGAGCCCGACGCTCACCGCACTGCTCCCGAGCATTGCATCGCTGACCCCGAGAGCAGCAATGCACCGCTCACCACAACCGAAGCTGCACTCCCGAGCACCGAAGCCGCACTCCCGAGCCTGCCGTTCCCCGCACCGCTCCCGAGACTCGCCGCTGACCCCGAGAGCAGTGCGTCTTCCGCCTGGCTTCAAAGCTCAGACCCGGCCACTGCAACCCACTGCAACTCGCACCGCCACTCGTCCACCCGTGGTAAGATGGCCGCGCCTACTGTCCACCTCTGTCCTTTCGATATCTCCCAACCTCAGAAATGGGACGCCTGGCTGGAGACCCTGGAGAACCACTTCAGCTACCATGATGTGGTGGACGAGGAAAAAAGAAGTCCCTATTCCTCAGTGTCTGCGGCAGACACCCTCTTCTTCCTGTGGGATCTCATTAACCCCAGGACCACCAAGGAGGAGTCTTATGCAGTGCTGGTGAAGGCCCTGACGGACCACTTCTCACCCAAGCCCACCAAGTTCGTAGAGTGGCTGGGGTTCTTCATGAGGGTTCAGGGGCCAGACGAGTCCACCACAGACTTTCTGGCAGGCCTTCAGCGGGCGGCCATGAGATGCACGTTCCCAAGCCTCTCAGACATGCTGCTAACCCAAACTGCAACGGGAAGTGGCCAGCAATAACGACCTCACCCTGGACAAGGCCATCCAGGAGGCCGCGACTTATGAAAAGGTCCACCAAGACCCCCCCGGCTCGGCGGTCCACCGCACACTAGCTTCGCGTGGATCCAACGTCTTGGACGACGACGAGGTACTCCAGGTACATCAACGACCATCCCAGAGACCTCAGCAAACCCGAGAGGCCAAGTCCCAGCCATCCGTAGCCTGCACGAGCTGTGGCAACGCTCACGAGCGATGGACCTGTCAATTCCGCACCGCGATCTGCAGGGCATGTAACAAAACGGGGCACATCGAGAAGGTCTGCCGCTCCAAAGGACAATGGGCAATCCTCACGGTGCACCTCGAAGCTGAAGATCTGCACACCGTTTCGATCCACCACCAACAAACGATATGTGTCTTGCCCCCTAACAGCCCGGACAAGGTGCATGTGACTGTCTGGATAGAAGGGTCCCCCTGTGAAATGGAGATAGATTTGGGGTCTTCTTTTTCAATCATATCGACGGAGACCCTCCGTACCCTATGCCCCAAAGGGGGACCCCAGTTGCACAAGCCACAGGGTCTAGTTTTACGGGACTTTAATAAGAACCCTGTGGCCGTCCAGGGCTGGGGCAAGTTCAAGGTCCAATTCAAAGGGTTCTCAGGTGTCCTGGACCTGTTGGTGGTGGAGGGACGGCTCTCCAGCCTATTGGGACCCTCGTGGTTCAAATCCCTGGGTCTCCAGATAACGGAGTTGAACCAGATCTGAATGGCGGACTGGGAGGCTGTGTGCCAGGAATTCCCCAAGATGTTTGATGGGACTCTGGGAAAATACATTGGGGACCCCATTTTGCTGGATCTGGATCCAGCTGTACGGCCCATTCGTATAAAGCCTCGGGTTCCTCCTATTGCAATGTGAGCTAAAATGGAAGCGGAGCTCATTCGCCTGGTTGCGCAAGGGGTGCTGGAGCCAGTCGCATCCGCACGCTGGGAGACCCCTCTAGTAACGCCCGTCAAACCTAACAGGGACGTGCGCATTTGTGCCGACTACAAGTGCACAATAAACAAGGCCTTGCAGGACCATGCGTACCCAGTCCCGGTGGTGAGCCATATCCTCGCTTCTCTGGCGGGGGCCAAGGTCTTTGGTAAGCTCGCCCGCTGCACGGCTCGGGATCCTGTTCTCTGTCGGGTCTTGGACTGGGTGGAGAGGGGGTGGCCTGTGGCCAAGAAGGGCCCCGAGTTTGCCCCATAAACATGGTCCCTTTACAAGGGGTGCTTAATGTGGGGAGGCTGGGTGGTGATTCCAGCGCCGCTGCAACAATGTGTCCTGGAGGCGCTACATGAACATCACCTGGGGGTGGTCCGCATGAAGGCATTAGCACGAAGCTACGTCTGGTGGCCAGGCCTCAATTGGGACATTGAGGACAAGGTGAGGAGGTGCCAGCCCTGCCAGGTCTCACGCCCTGAACCACCAAGAGCACCAGAACGAGCCTGGCAGTCCTCCCACTGCCCCTGGTCTCGGCTCCACCTGGACTTTGCTGGGCCATTCCAGGGGCAGCTTTTCTTCATACTGGTGGGCTCCTACAGCAAATGGCTGGAAGTCATTCCTGTGTCATCGACATCCTCCAGATCCGCCATCCGGGCAATGTGGCGGATCCTGAGCACCCACGGGTTGCCTGACATGCTGGTCACAGACAATGGCACAGCGTTCACCTCTCGGGAGTTCCAGGAGTTCACCGAGTACTATGGGATCCGGCATGTACGTTCCGCACTGTTCCACCCTGCCACGAACGGGCAAGCTGAGTGGATGGTCCGCACCGCCAAGGAAGCACTACTGCGGATTGACTCCTCGGACTGGGAGTACAAACTGGCTTCATTCCTTTTTGGGCAGTGCATAACCCTGCAATCCGCCACAGGATGCAGCCCGGCAGAACTTCTCCTGGGTTGCTGCCTCACATTGCGCTTGGACAGGCTACATCTGGATCGGGCCCCGGAGCGCGAGCTGGACACGGAGGACCAAGAAGCAAGCAGGGGGTTCTTCCCAGAGGACCCCATCTACGCCAGGAGCTACTCCTCGGGCCCACCATGGATTCCAACAAGGATGGTACGGGTCAGGGGACCCCGCTCGTATGAGGTCTCCTGCGAGGATGGCACCGTGCTGCACCACCACATCGACTAACTCCACCGCCAGGTGGCACCACGGGAGCCGGACAACTACGAGGACTCCGAACCAACCAAGGTAAAAGAACCACAGCCGCCGCAAACTCCACAAGAGCCCAGCCAGGCGGACAGCTCGACCGCTGCACCCGCCAACCTGTCTCCAGATGCCCCGACCGTCACGGGGGAGGCCTCGCCGGCCCCTCCCCGGCCACCGGCACCGGGGGGTTCCCTGGTCAGTACCCAGGCACTGGCATCTTCACCTGCCCCGGCGCTCGACAAGGGTCAGGAAACCTCCCGCTTATTTAAAGGACTTTGTTTGTGGGTGTCTTGCAGACCAAGGGGGGAGGGGTATAGTGTATCCACGGGAAGACATGGACTCGGGGAAGACATGTGCTCGGACCGGTTCTGAGCTTCGTGCCAAAAGACAATAGTATGTAGGCTCCTCGCCTCCTTCCAATCAGGGAGCCCAGGCGAACTCAATTACTGTAAATAACAAATCACGGGTGTTGTGTGTTTTGGGGTGTGGGTTCATTTGGGAATAAAAGTCCACCTGCGAGCTGGCTTAGGTTGTCTTGTTCCTGATCTAATAAAGTATGTGAGAGCTGAAATCACTCGTCAGTCTCAGTACTTTTCAGTAGGAAAACACAGGGAGATCAGTTTTGAAACGAGACGTCAAACATATGGGCATTTCCTTTAAAGTGATACTCATTTAATCACAGGGTTGAAAGGTACCGTCCAATCTGCTTCCCTGCATAGTGAAGGGATTGCACAGGCCAGTCATGAAAAGTGTTTACCCATGCTCAAAAGTCTGGCTCCAAATTCTTCTGAATCCCTTCTCTTAAGCTGGGCACAACCACAAAAACAACAGACAAAATGGAGGAGAGAGCCAAACAAGACAATGGGGATGCAAGATGAACCCAAAACAAAAAGGGACTAGGAAGCTTGCCCAAAAACGGCAAGAGAAGCAGCAAGTGGAGTATAGGATGTGTGCATGTATAAAAGGAACAAAACAGAGCAGAAGGACCAGACAGACAGACAGACAGACAGAATGTGAGCACAGTGTTTGGAATTATTTTTAAATTTAACTCTAAATTTCCTGACTTCAAAATTCCCTTGACATTTGAATACAACACTGCTTTATTATAATGCAGTGTAAACTGTCCTTTCAGTCTTCATTTCTTCCAAACATAGGTGTTTGTCCCTCTGGAAAATATCTTGCTTTCATTAAAAATTCCGCTTAAAGGAATACAAATAGAAAGCATACAGGATTAACAGATATGACACTTCTAATAACTAGAGAGAATATAAAGGTTTATTATTTGCACCGTAGTTTTGTAGAGTATTCAGCAAACTTTTCTTCAAGCTGTAGCTAAAGAAAGCCATTATTGCTCTTAGCAATATGGAAGTAAATGAAACCTAACAAGGAACCCTCTGCTTATCCAGTTGATGTCACTCATATGAAAAGGGGGAGTTCTGTTTAATTCCCATGTTGTCTTCACACAGCTCTTCTAGGAATTTTAGTTTTGGAAGGCCTATCTGTTTTTACATAAACAATTTTAACTTCAACTTGAGAATTTATTTCCCCTCCATGTTTTCAGATAACGATCAAAGAAATGCTCTTCCTTACAGAGCTAAAAGATCTATGTTTGGTATGGTTCAGATATACTTATTACCCACTGACACCCTTCCCTACTGACTGTTCTGTGACATTTGCTGCCACGCACATACAGTGCGACAGACAAGAGGTCCAAACAAAATGTTATACAAGCATTGAAGAGATTATACACACTGGGGGTTTGCTCAGTAATTTTTCTTACAGCAGCTGCTGCTGCCAAACCACAAGCTAGTTTTAAATCAGAGTGGGTGGGGAGTTCTAGAAAAACTGTTTGGTAAAGGAGCTGCTGGAAGAAAAACAAACTGATAAATTATCCACATGTACATGGCTGGATCATAGTTAGGATGATTAACTTATGCATCTTTCTTGCAGAGTTTCTATAAAAAGGGTGCTGTCATGAACTGCCCATCTTTCAAGTCAGTTTTCTCCACCCCTCACAGACTAAGGAAATGCTCCCCTAATAGCCTTGCAGAATTAAAGAGATAGAAAAGAATAAACTGTAATTAATATTTACAGCTGACAGACAATGTTAAAGATACTCCAGCCTACCAAGAATGACTAACTACAAGTTTAACATAGCAGTTTCTAGTACATGAATTGGGGTTAGCCAAATTAGCCAAATATCTAAAAGCTAAAGCAGAATCCAAGACAAATAGAGTGGATTCTGGGAATGGGGTTATTATGTACATAAATAATGTATACTCCAGCTATTACTATTAACCAAGGATACTTTCCATTTACTGGTGCCTGTGCCCGGAAAAAATGCTGTTCTTTTTTGACTTTGGGGGAGAGGTTAGAGGTGTCTTTTAAAAATGTTCATAGTCAAATGTCCAGCAGGGGTCCTCACATTTCAGTAGGGTTGCCAATCCATGGTTTAGAAATACCTGGAGATTTGAGGGTAGAGTGTGGGAGAGTGTTGTTTAGGGAGAGGAGGGACTTCAGTATGGTATAGTGGCACACAGTCCACCTTCCAAAGCAGTCATTTTCTCCAGGAGAACTGGAACAAATGTTTTAAATAAATAAGTAATAATCAAACTAGTAAATTACACAGTCTGGAGATCATCTGCAATGCCAGGAGATCTCCAGCCCCCACCTGGAGGTTGGCAAACCTACATTTCAGTCTGAGGCCAAAGTATTATTTATTTATTTATTTATTTGGGGTGGTTATGCTGTATCTCCTGGAACCTGTCCGAGGTGACTTACGAAGTAAAAATAATAAAAGCAAAGCATTAAAAGATATTAATTAAAAGCCAGCATTAAAACTGCAGCACAGTATAAAAACATAGCCCATAAAAATAGACCCATAACATCTTAAAATAACAACAACAAAAATAAACCCTTTGATTAAAAGCCTGGGTGAACAGAAATGTATTGGCCTGCTGCCTAAAGGAAAGCAATGTGAGCACCAGGTGACCCTCAAGGGGAAGGTGATTCCATATGAAAGGTACCACCACTGAAAAATCCTTGTCTCTTGTTACCACCTGCCTCACCTTTGAAGGCAGGGGTACAGAGAGATGGGCTGGTGAGAGTGTTCTTAAATGGCAGGCTGGACAAAATGAGAGGAGACACAACAATAGAAGACTTGGGTCTTGAAATGCAGGTCTACCACAATGATATCGTTTTTTGAGAGTAGAACATAGGCAGGGGATGCTGAATCCTCTTTTTGCCTGCCTATTTCCCTCCACCCTCCTTCCCCCAAATGCAATGCTACCCATCCTCCATCCTCCTTTCCAAAATTGTCTACTGAGATAGTAAATGTTGTTGAATGTGCTTGACTTTCAGATAGTCTACAGAAAGTACAATTAGATCCATTGTAATATTAAAAAAGGGAAAGTTTATGGTCAGTTTGCCAACATATCCTTCAGAAGCCAGGGCAGGACAGGTTTAAATGTAGTGAAATGAATACAGCAGGTATGAAAGAACTTTCAAGCAATGTGGAAGAGTGAGTGGGTGGGAGAGAGACTCAAGCAGTGATCTTTGGCATGAAAACCAGGTATTATACAACTCATACAGGTGTTCCTATTTTCCTCCCCTGCTGTTGGAGCTACCCTAGAGTAAGGCAACCTCTGGGTTACACCTTCTAAGTCTATTGTAGTCAACAGGCTTAGAAAAGTATAACTTTGCTTAGAATGGCACTGCATATCGACGTACCTCAATGGCCTCATGTCACAAAGCACATGTTTTACAGAATCTCTAAGAGAGGCACATCAAAACCATAACTAAAGTAAAAACCAAAACAGAACTCTGTCAAAAGGATAAGTAAACAAACAAGTCTTCACTTGGCAATGGAACACTGAGGGCAAGAACACCACACGAGTGTTCTGGGAAGGTGCATCCCAGAGGTGCAACACAACCAATGAAAAGTCTCCATTCCTCATCTCCATCTGCCTAATCTCTCTTGGAAGGGGGTACCCAGAGAAGGAACTATGATGATCTTTGTACACATAAAAGTTTTTGTGGCAAGTGAAGGTCCTCCTAGTACTCTAGGTCCCTGATCATTTAGGGCTATATAGGTCAGTACCAGCACTATGAATTGTGCCCAGAAACAAACTGGAAGTCAAAACAGAATTTTTTTTACTACAGGGGTGGTATGATTATTGTGGCATGCTGTTTACACCCTTGCTGCAGTTTTGAACCAGCTACAGTTCCATCAGCTACAGCATACTCAAAGACAGCTCCACAGAGAGCACCTTACAGTAATCAAACTTGCATAACTATAGCCAGGACATTACTTTCTAGGAAAAAATACACCTGGGCTGCGATCAAATGGAAGGGGGAAGAGGCGGGCAGGAAGCAAGGCTATTTGCCCCGCCTGCAATGACGTGCGTTTGCATGATCAAACTTTCCGCCGCGCATCCGCAGTTCCCAATACTACTGAGTTATCAGCAGTAGCTTTTTTCCACGCTACTGCCGCACGCAACGACGCCCCGCCAACGACTCCTGGACACCAGACAGATGTGTCTGTCTGATCACGTCCCTTTAATCCGCGGGGGAATCGCATGGCTGCCGTTGCTTCCGGTACGTATGATCGCACCCCTGGCATGCCAAAATTGGTTGAAAGATGCTTAGAACCACATGGGCCAACTTGAAATCTAAAGAGAAAGCTGGATTTAAGAACCCTCCCAAGTGATGAATCTGATCCCTTACAGGAAGTGTTATTTCATCCCAAACAGGCATTAAACCTGAATGGAGAACATCCTACTACTAGCACTTGTCTGGACTGAGCCTCCGTTTAATAATTCTAATCCAGCTCTTTGCTGCCTGTTCAGCATATTGCTTGCACCTCCTTTACTCCAACTAAAAGAAAAAGTAGAGCTAGATATATTGATAGTATCTAACATAAACCAATAGATGATTTCCACTGGTGGATTAGCATAGTGTTAAAACTGAGCATTGAAGAATATCAATGCAACCAAGATGGGCAGAACTGAAATCCTACAGCATTGCTTTTCAATCTATCTTCAGGATATAAGTGGAAACACCCCCAAAACAATGCATCCCTCTCCCAGTCCCACTAAGTGTCCCAGAAGGATACCATGAGCATTGATATTGAAAAATCAATGTCTTCCTTGCATTGCTAAGCCAGAAAAACTGAGGTGGTTTTCTGAGTCAAATTTCAGACCTGAAGCCAGACTGAAATGGTAAATTACTAATGTAATGAATTATTTTGTGATGGATCTGTCCTGTCTACCATGCCATTTGACTTTTCTTGTGTTTTCAAATGTTACATTTTTAAACATATTTTCTTTTGTTTCCATAAGAGTATAGCCAAAGATGGGTGGTCTTGTAATTTTCATTTTATTTTCCAGGCTCTAGGAGTTTTCTTTCCATGATTTGTGTTAAACTTTGTGGTTTAATTTTAGAACCACAATGCCTAGTCTATAATATTGCACATTTGTATTCATTTTTCCAAGTTCTAAGACATGGACCAAACAAAGACAGATCAATCAAATTTCAGGACAAGTTAGTAATAAAATAAAACCGTATAATGTCTAGTAATCTCAACTTTTTAATCTGTCAGGAGGTAGAGGATATGGCTTCACCAACTGGCAGCTACTCTGGATCCACATCAGCCTCTGGGACCCCAACCCTGGGGCTTTGATCGGAGAGCAGGCTCTGTAACAGCCCAATGACGCCCCTGCCTGAGACTGAGCTCGGCAGGGTGGACTGAGGGCTGATCACCACTGGCCAAGCAATCAGCCAAGCTGACTTGTGGGCAAATGAGGGCTGAGCAATTGCTCTGGGATAGAGGCCTGCTCTCGTGGAGGAGTGGTGCAGGCTGTCAAGCCTGAGTAGACTGTGGGGAGGTCTTGGTATTTCAGGGAGGAAGCAGGCATATGAGGACATGCCAAACCTTTGCTTCTGACTCAGTGAGGAGGATGCCTGGAGAATAGGAAAAAGACAAAGGTGTTGAACGAAATGCTTCCAAGGCCCTTGGGTTTTGTGGATCTGAACAAGTAGATGCTGAGCATGGGGTGTCACCCCCACCGCTTGGCATCGTAATCTCTCACAAAGGCTATTCTAATTGCAAAGACTTCTATGGTATTTCAGAGGATTTTTCCTCACCTTCTCCCAGATGAACATTCCAGGGAGACTGAACATGCAGGGGTGGGGGGGAGATCTCTGCTCAAGTATCTGACTGTTGCTCATTTGATTACTGAAAAATTATATATGCTTTAGACAATAGTACACAATTTTCCAAGTCAGCCCAGCCAGAAATGGACTACCTAAAGCAATACAGGGTGTGTAATTGAACAGCTTGAATGTAAGAGTCTCCAGACCCAGTAATGATGTAGTGCATAACTAGCTCTGAGGCATTTGAGAAACTGTTTTGCTTATGAAGCTCTCTCTTCAATCTAGCTCAGTGTATGGCTGAAATTCCAAAAGTTTGACCAGTTAATCACAGCTCTATATTTCCTTACATTTAGCACTAATGCAGCCAAGATCAACAAGGGAAGCATCCTTCCTCTCCATCTGGTAGCAAAACTCTCTTCCTTCCTTTACTTCACATGAAGAAACAACACCAGTGTCAAACAACAACTGTGGATGTCCTCCTGTAATGCTTTTTTGGGCTCAGAACCCTGACATTCACTTACAGTCCATTTTGTTTTTAAGGAAACTGTAAAAGGCTCTGAATATTTAGCCGTTTAACCTCTTCTCTTTCCCTTGTTTTTTAAATACCTTTAACTAACAGTACATAACATTGTAGGCCTGGGGCCTTATCATGCTGCCCTCCCTGTAGCAAGGCAGAATCACTAATAATGAAAATCATTACTGATCTATATTTATCCAACCTTTCCTTAGACTTTCCACCCAGACAGTTATCTTCAATTTACACTCCTGCAAAATAAAACTATGTTCTGCTTCTCTGCATAACAAGTAAGAAGAGTTTCTCCACATGTTTTGTTATAGATGCCTTAAATATCTCTCTTATGCCCCCCTCAAATTTTCCAGTTTTGTTTCCATTTAGCTTTCTTGGGATTCTAACACTGTTTTGGTCTTGAGTTCTTTTTACTTATCTGCATTTTTAAGAGATAACAAAGAGTTTCACATTGTACAATACAGATAACCAAAATTTTTGTTTCTACACATCCTTTCCATATTCCATATTCAGGCATTTTAAAATAAGTACAAGACAGAGGCTCAGATTCATTGCAGTGTTTCCATGGGCAGAATGACTTCCTGGGGCTGGAGCAGTATTTTCGTGGGCATCTCGGGCTACTGTGGAAAGTGGGAGGTGAACAATTCACTCTGCAGGTGGAAATCCTCCAGCTGGTGGAAATACTGCGCTGGATTCAAGCCATTATAGGCACTAAAAATATTTATCTACACTTCTGTTTAGTCATGATGAACATATGAACAGATACGAAGAAGAAGAAGAAGAAGAAGAAGAAGAAGAGATTGGATTTATACCCCACCCTTCACTTGGAGTCTCAGAGTGGCTTACAAATTCCTTTCCCTTCCCCTCCCCACAACAGACACCCTGTGAGGTAGGTGGGGATAGGAGAACTCTAATACAAACTGCTCTTTCAGGAACAGCTGTGCCAGAGCTTGTGACTGACCCAAGGTCACATCAGCAGGTGCAAGTGGAAGAGTGGGGAATCAAACCTGGTTCTCCCAGATTAGAGTCTGCACACTTAACCACTACTCCAAACTGCTAAACTACTACTACCATGAAGGATGATAGTGCAATTATTATTCCAATACCTCTGCTAGTATATCAACTGTGTTAATTTTGACAAATGTGTTCCTCAACCATCACAGCAAATAATGTTCTATTTGCTGTTACAAAGAAACTTAATCCCCCTCCCCCTTCAAAAGAAGCCAACAATATCTTAGACAATAAGCAAGGTAGATTTCATTCCCAGTCTTCCATTCAGCTAGTGTTGCAGAATGAATGGAGACCAGGACTAGAGACCAAACTGCAAATCCTCACTCATCTATGAATCTCTGTGGGTGATTTTGGAGCAGTCACATTCTCTCAGCCTAACCTACTTAGTGGTTTTGTGAAAAAGGAAAGGAGAAATATATACACCACCATGAGCTTCTTGGAAGGAGAGCAGGATAAAAATGGGTGGCTCTTATGCTAAGGAAGTTTGGCCACCCATGTTTTCTTGACGACCTCATCCAACAGTTCTATCACTCTTTTTTCACTTATGACCTGGCCACTTTCCTGCTTCTTATATATTTAAAGATATTAGCAATATGCTCTTCAGATTCTCATTTTGCTTACCTTACCATCACTTTATCTAATTCTTGACATGGCCCCACCTCTGGATACTTAAATTCACAGATCGGGGGCATGTAGAAAGAAAAGAGATCTTCATACAAACTTGGAGGAAACAGCAATTTGCAAAAAAAACCCCGAAGGGATTTAAGTAGAAATTGCTGCCACTCTACTGCAGAGGTGGTGGTGATTCAGGCAGGTGGGCAAGGGAGCAGGAGACACCACCACCACTTGCTGCTGTGTGAACTACAGAGGCCCAGCAATGCAGGTGCGATGGTGGTGGGTAGAGCGTGAGCAGGAGGTGCCACTGACCTCCCCCCCATGTGAGTCATGGAATTGTAGCAATGCAGGTGGGCTAAGGAGGAGTGGGAGGTGCCACTGCCACCCCTCTGCCACCATGAGCTGCAAATCAATGCAGGTGGGCAGAGGAAGAGTGGGAGCTGATGATAAGGGGGGGCAGCAAGGGGAGGAGGAAATTTAATCCCCCCACGTCTAGCAGGTCCCCAGTTGTCAACTTACATTTTTGTGTTGCTAAGTAGGCCAAGAAGGCCGGGTTGGGAAGAATTTAATTGAAGTTGAAATAATAAGAGGCAACTTTTGGTTGCAGTTTTCTAGATAATTAATCTTGTCCATGATATCTCAAAATAACTAAGTAGCATTCCAGTCCTTTATGGCAATTTTTCTGCAACTGTGCTCCAGTGAGACTCCTTTTGCCAAGAAAATATATTTTTCAAAACTTCCCAAAGTTACTCGAGTAGGCAATGCTCATGCTTGCCCAATCAGAACTTAACGGGTCAGATGAAAAGGGAGTGAGGAATGTAACACACCCACCCAACATGATCTGATGTTCCTGGAGGGACTGACCCTGAGTAAACAATATGCCTATAAAAAAATAGCAGGCAAGTCCCGTGGGCCATAGTACTGGCAATCAGGAATGGGCAGCCTTCTGTCTTGCACCAATTACGAAAGCAAGGGTGGGAGGTTGGCATTCTGCCTCCTGCCTTATTCAGTGTGTATATAAAAATTGGTCTGGGAGGAAATCCTATCAAATGGCTGTACTCCTTTAGCTGTGTTTACCACACATATCGAGAAGCATGGTTTATGGAGTGTTGCTCCTTTTAGATGTATATTGGGCCATCATTTTATATAAATACCTGAAGGAGTTTTGCTGCATAAAGCCACTGAAGGCAAAGCAGTGGGCTAAAGCATTTCTTTTCCCTTTACAGATAAAAAACAAACATACCGTGTTTTTTTTCAAGTTGGCAGGCCACAATTAACTCATTTTTTTTTAAAAAAGGAGAGTTAATAAAGAAACATAAATAGACTCAGACATCTGTAAATCTTTGTTTCTTGGCCAGTTTAGTAAGATGTGGACAACAAAATGTGATAGATGAAAGGATGGGTTGAGGAAGGGTCCTAATGAGCTTCCTCCTGAATCATCTCTCTTAAAAGGATGTGCCAGAACACCACAGAAACTAAAGCAGGAATGAAAGAGGAGCTGAAATCTGCTAGGAATGAATAGGGTGCTGAAATTGTTCATTGTATTCCTAGGCTCAGTAAGCAAGTTTAACCCTTCTTCAATGGATGGTTTTGATTTGTGTACATACAGCAGTGTGCTGACGTTTCCTGTGCCTTTGGGGGATACATCAATTGCTGCTACCTCTGCCAAATCACGCAGCTGTGACCAGCCAGCAGGCTGCCTTCTTCGTTTGCCTGTTCAGACTTGGCAGTGGAATTTAACTCATTTTGCACTTAACTCTCTGGGAGGAGAAGTCTGGCACTGCTCTCACTTTTTGCTATTGCTTGTGACTCTTTCCCCTCAAGGGAACAAGAAATCTTTTGAAACAAAAATGAAGCAGGCCTTTTGGTGGCTACATAGTTCAGACCCTGCATTGCTGTGGAATGCTGGATATTCAAAGTCAGCTATTGGTTCCTCATTGCATGAATTATCAGGATTTATGAGCAATTCTTAGAGGCAAGAAGGAACGATGACTAATTTTTGCACCAGCCCCCAACCCTAGGCTAGGAAAGTACTATTTGGATAATTTCAAAGACAGACAGTTGTTCAGGGGTCATTTCGTAGAAAAAGAGGTGCAGGAGCTCATTTGCATAATTCATTTACATGTTTAGAATGCCTTTCTCTCCCTCCCCCATCTGGCATTTAAATCCCCCCACCCTCCCGAGTCTCTCCGCAAAAGTGGAGAGGCTCAGGGGAAAGGGGTGGCATGTCTGCCCGTCTCCCCTTCCCTTCTCTGGCCAGCCCACTGCGGCAGGGCAGGGAGGCAGACATGCTTGCGTTCCCTGCCCGATTTTCTCCAGGTGCTCTGCAGCTGCGGGGCACCTAGAGAAGATCAGGCAGGGAACCCAGGCTTGTATAGAATGCCTTTCTCTCCCTTCCCCATCTGGGGAAGGAAAAGAAAGGCATTGAAATTCCCCAGGTGGTACAGGGCTCTGCAAGCCTTCCCTGGCCTGTCCGCTCTGCTGCGCTCTGGCAGGAAATGACCCCTGGTTGTCATCAGTGTGAAATTTGTCCTGCAGGGTTCCACAGGCAATTGCCTGGTGATGAGGTAGAGGTCTTGAGCTGTTGCCTGACTGCTGTGCATTGAAACTGAATTCTGATAAATCAGAGG
The DNA here is from genome assembly GCA_029375565.1 of Gekko gecko. Classification (NCBI taxonomy): domain Eukaryota; kingdom Metazoa; phylum Chordata; class Lepidosauria; order Squamata; family Gekkonidae; genus Gekko; species Gekko gecko. The sequence goes on along the minus strand of JAPDNY010000003.1, from coordinate 160,888,629 downwards.
TAATACTGGTTGGGAAGGCTAAGGTATTGAAGAACACTGTGATTCCAACATTTAATGGGATTCAGCTGGCCCTTGCTGACTTGGTTAAGGGCCTAAGGATTATACTGGATCCAGCGCTGTTACTGAAAAAGCAAGTTAATGCAGTTGCAAAATTACTTCCTTTCGCCTTCCTTTCGCCTGTTTATTGTATGTAGTATCCTGCCCTTACTGCATCATTTTCTACTTCTGTAATTCCATTTTCTGCGCTGTTTGATATCTGATTTAAAAAATTGTAATCCTAGTCCTATTTCACTGCTTATTAGATGTCCTATGGTATTTGACTGCACTGTAATATGCCATGTAATCCACCTTGAATCTCAGTGAAAGAAGTGGGCTACAAAAAATAAATAAAAACTATCCAGTCATGGTTAAGATGGGAACTATGGTTGCTGAAACACTGTACTGGGCAACCCACATACTTGTCAGTCTCAGAACTGTGCTGGGGTGACACTTTAACACTAACAGATTACTAGGATAGCCAGATTGGTGCCTGGCACTATCTCAAATAATGCCAACTACCCTGCTTCTAAACCTAGTAAGGCAGTGTGTCAAGCATATGCCCCATGGGCCAGAACTGGCCCATCCAGGGCTCTTATCCGGCCCACAAGCAACTGGTTACCATTACTGCCAGATGACAGAGGCTGTGCATTATATCCCTATATACTATCCTAGTGCTAATGCGTAACAGGAGATGGAAGTGGGAGGGCAGGCATCAGGGAGATACTGTAAGGAAATAATGTAAGATTTAAATACTTAATGTGTAAGCATGTTTGCATTTTGAATAAAAAATAATAATTGTTGATTGGGTTTGCCTGTTTCCTTTATAAAGCTTTAATCTCCAGTACCAGCATTACATTGTATGGCACACATGGCCTGGCCCAACAAAGTGACATTTATGTCAGATCCGGACTTTGAAACAAATACGTTTGACACCTCTGCATAAGGGTTCTTGGACTTCCATAATAGAGTAAGTTGAAGTGAATTTAGACACATGGTTATCGCCCTCCACCATTTCATAATGCATAATGAAGGAAACAAAGTCATATTCTAACTACTGATCTAATTTCCTCTAGCTGATAAATGGAAGTTAGTCACTTGTCCTTGCAGAATAAAAGGAAACCTAATTTTCAGATTTGAAGACATTGTTTTAAGCAGGGTATGGCCAATGAAGCTGGTAAATCAAGGCAAGCATGAATCACGGCACTCCTTTGAGATGACAACTGGTCCTCCTGACAAAAATTCTCCTCCAGACTATTGGTCATTCTTGTAGATCTAACAGAATTAGATGTTCTCAAGCAGAAGAAATTCTTGGATCTTATTAATCAAATAAAACAGTTTTTATTCATGCAGGCGTTGTTTTAAATTCAGACATTGACAGAATTAACATTTTTACAATTTCTCATCTACCTCTCTATGTTATTATCCTATTTTCACAGTCCCTTAAATCCCTTTGTTGTGATGTACAGAGAAATGAAGAAAAAAAAGAGGGGAGAGAGACTGGAATGATTGTTTCAGGAACCAGTTTTCATAGACATCTATAGGAACTGTTGATACATTAACTTGAATGGATCAGGTGAATGGTGTATTTTGTAAGGTGTTTTTCTTACTTTCAAAGAAGTTCTAGCATTCCTTCCAACTGCTACTCAGTTTTTTGGGTTCCCCTCCCCCCGTGTTGGAGGATTATTCTCTTAGTCACTAAAGATATCCTGGCAATCCATTCATTCGGTTTCATTGGGAGTGCCCAGATGGCTGATATGTATCCAAAATATTAAATGATTAAAGGTAAAAGTTAGATCCTGAGGATAGGGTAATGTTTATGCAATCTCCCACTTCTTCCAGACTGGAGAGATACAAGGGTAGTGCCAGAACATATGGACTAAATTACCTTGTGGTTTTTGTCCTTTCCAGCAGAGATCACTTGTAGTCAAGCTCAGTCTTAAAAACTTACTCTCTGAAAAACTTTCTGTAGAATTAACCTAAAATGCATATCAAGAGCAAATCATTTAGCTGATGTAACAGAAACCTCTAATGTTTTAATTATCTCTTTCACTTCATTTCACTTCATTAATGTTTTAATGTTTTCCACACCATTTTAAACTTAAGATTGTCTATATCATGTCTGACTGGTTTGTGTATGAATCTATAAGACTGATTCCCCAAAAACAGTTGTTGCGCCCTCAGTCTCCCATTTCCTCCAGTTGTACTGTTCAATTTCCCACCATTTGCTGCATGGCCGCATTTTGACCCGCATCTCCCCCCCTGATTTCCTCCACATCTTCTTTCCCACTATTTGCTGCATGGCTGCATTTTGACCCCCAATTTTCCCCGCATCTTCTTGATCCTTATTTTTTAGGATCAAGAAGACGTGGAGAAAATTGGGGAGGAGATACGGGTCAAAATGTGGCCATGCAGCAAATAGTGGGAAATTGAGCAGTACAAGTGGAGGAAATGGAAGATTGAGGGTACAACAACTGTTTTTGCAGCATCGCTCTAAGTATTTACTACTGGATAACAGGATCATGAAATCTGTAAAAGCTGCATATTTAGGCGTACCAGAGGAGTGTTGTCATTGTCAGTATTGCTATTCTATTGAGGGGGGGATGATTTGCCCTAAATTTGCAACCTTTGGAATCTCCCTATTCCAATGTGTACCTCTGGATTCATCCAGCGAGTCAAACTGGCATTGGAAAAGTATAAGTTGTGACTGCACCGTACACTTGCTCAGTCAGTAAGTCAGCCGCTTCTTTATGTAATTTACAAGATCAAAGTTGACCCATCTTAGAGGAGTAAATGTTCAAAGTGGCCAGGCTTGGCAGGATTATGTTACATTCTAAAGTTCAAACTTTGGTAATGCTAGAATGATATAAATATAATTGTGCAGGTGAAAAAATATTAAACCACACTTTTTCCACTGGAAGCACTTCAGTAGAGTAATAACACTTAGCAATGGTTTTCTAGCCCTTTATTATTTTGTAAGAGCTTTACAAGAGCTCAGTCTCTTAACAACTAACCCACACCAGGTCCCACCATCTTAGTAGGAAATCATATACTCAGGTAAGTTTTGCAAATCTTGGTCAAAATAAACAGCACTGAAAGCAGCACAGCTGAAGTGTAACCAATTTCCAATTTTGTAGGAACAGCTGGGTGGCTGGATTCCCCCCCCCCGCACTGGTTGCCTCTACCCTTCTCCTTCCAGGTAAGCATTTAAACAGAAAACCTTGGCCTATGGCTCTTCACCTGAGGTGCTGAGCTAGGGCCCAGGCACTATATGCAATGAGTGGAACGTCCCCCAAATGGGGAGAGAGCTGTACCAGTTACTTACCCAGAAACCAGGAGCCAGAAGATCTGTTGGACAACTCTTGTCCCCAGCACATCATGACTATCTCCTGGATTGTTGTAGGCCTTCTCTGTGGATACTAGAATGTTGGCTGTGGGTTGTTGTTTATTAGAAGCAGTTGGGAGTAAACAGGATATTTGAGGAATGCACTATTTCAGTGCAAATGGGAGCTGGGAGGTATGGGGATGGGATTTATCAAAGATGGTCAGTGTTTGGCAAGGATGCTCGCTGCCTGTCTAACCTCCATAGCAGTTGATGATACCAGGCCCCTACGGCTCCTCCCCACGTCAGCACTAATATTGTGTAACACCAGATCAGTGAAGCACAGAACTGCTCACCTCTATGAGATGTTAATGGAAGAAGAAATTGACCTGGCTTGCTTAACAGAAACATGGTTGGAAGAAAACAACATAGTGTGTCCATTCCAACTACCCCACCCCACCCCGGTTATGTTGTCCTCCACCAACTCTGTACAGCTGGCTATTGCAGACTCAGTTAAGAGTGTTGGGGCTGTACTGGACCCAATGTTATTACTAGAGAAGCAAATTAATGCAGGTGAGTTTCTTCTAACTCAGCCTAGCTTAACAGTTGAACCTCTTACCTTGATATGGCTGATCTGGTCACCTGGATACATGCCACAGTAACAGCAAGACTAAACTACTGCACTGCACTGCACATTGGTCTCCTCTTAAAATCAGTTCAGAAACTCCCGTTGATGTAGAATGCTATGGCTCAGGTATTATCGGGAACTAGATGGAGCATGCATATTACTCCGATCCTGCAGGCACTTCACTGGCTGCTCATCAGCTGCCGGGCTCAGTTTAAGTATTAGTTGTCCCATACAAATCCCTTTATGGCCTTGGATCCTCATATCTGTGAGACCACCTCTCCCTCTACATTCTGCCACAACAGCTTCGCTCACTGGAGCAGGGTCTTCTGCAGGTGCCAACCTACAAATGGGCAAAATCATCAACTGCCCATACACATGCCTTCTGTGTTGTGGACCTCACCTTATGAAGCAGCCTGCCAGCAGAAGTCAGGAAGGCTCCTACTCTCCTGGCTTTCCACAAATTATCCAAAACTGAATTATTCAAGACTAGGAATAAGGCCCGTTGTAGAAATAAATACAACAAGCTCTAGAAAGAGGCTCTGGGAAAGTGCCCTCGCTTTGAGCACTCAGTGACAATTTGCTGTGGCAGTCTCAGCAGGGTATAATGAAAAAGAGTCCACCATTTTCTCCAGAGGAACTGATCTCTGCTACCTGAAGAGCAGTTGTAATTTTGAGTGATCTCCAGCCCTCACCTGGAGATTGGCAACAATGGTTCCCATGAGGGAATGGCTGGTTTGGAGGGTGGAGTCTATGGCATTGTACCTGTCGGAGGTCCCACTCCTCCTCAAACCTCACTCTCTCCAAGCTCCATCTCTCAAATCTCTAGGAATTTCCCAACCTAGAGTTGGCAACTCTATCTCCCTCCCAGCCAACCATCAAGCTACCGTTATCTGCCCCCTGGCTTCAACTTTCCATCTCCTCCCCCCTCCCTCCTAGAGAGCACTTGTAATTCTGAGTCATCTCCAGCCCCACCTGGAGATTGGCAACAATGGTTCCCCATCAGGGAATGGCTGGCTTGGAGGGTGGAGTCTATGGCACTGTGCCTGTCTGAGGTCCCACCCCTCCTCAAGCCTCACTCTCTCCAGGCTCCATCCCTCAAATCCCCAGGAATTTCCCACCTGGAGTTGGCAACCCTATCAGGACTGGCCCCAATGAGTTTTATCCCAAAGGCCAACATAGGTGTGGAAAGGGCCTTTTACTGACAGAGGAGAAAGTACAGTTGCCAGCTCTGATCAGGAAAATACCTGGAGATTGGTGTGTGTGGATCCTTTGGAGGGCAGCACTGGGGTGTGTGTGGAAGGACTCAGCAGGGTATAATGCCATAGGGTCTACCCTCCAAAGCAGCCATTTTCTCCAGGGGAACTGTTCTCTGTCATCTGGAGATCAATTGTAACAGCGGGAGATCTCCAAGGCCCACCTGGAGATTGGCAACCCTAGAGGAAAGTCAGTTGCACAGCAGGGTGTTGAAAAGAATGGTTTGATGGTTGCTGGCCCACCACATTAGCCAGCCAGCCATGGTGGAGCTAAGCAGGAGAGAGAGCCTTTTTCTGTTTATTCTGACAAGAAAGTGGCCAAGCTGGCAGTGGGAGGGGGAGGGGGTTATGGTGAAAGTCCTTTGTCTTTTTACTGTCAGAAGAAAGCTTGGTAGCTTACCAACAGCCACTGAGGAGACAGTCCCTCACAGGAGCCAAGAGAACTGTCTTCCTCAGGAGAGAGAGCTGTCTGCCAGTATATCTGACAGGCAACAGGGGCTGAAGTGGGAGTGGGTGGGGAAGAGGAACCAGCACCTGGCCAATGGCATGTGAGTACTCTTGCTTGACGGCTGACGGCCCAATGGCTGATGGAACCACACTGCACAGCCAATGGGAGAGCTGGAAATGGCCAATATGCTAAGTGAATTATTATATAGAGATGGCTTTTCTACACAGGCAATAGAGAGTTGTACTGTACTAAATGATTCACAAAGTTACTTTGAAAAATTATTTGGGGCTATGGTCTATACTACTGTGTATACTTGCCAAAACAAGGATCCTACTAGGAAATTTTGCATCATTTAATGTGTCACATTAATACTGATGCGTTGCTTCAGTTCTGTTTTCAGACTTCTAGCTGGTTCTACAACTCTAATCATATTACATTATTTATTTAACATTCCATGTGTCAATTGTTTTGACTCACTTTGTGTACTCCATCAAGTGAGAAAGGCAAGACTATATATAATGCAAATAAATAAATACATAAGTATATAGCACCTTCTTTTTAATAAAGCAAATTTTGAGGGCAGGTCTATCAGATCTATCAAATATTACAATCACCCTCTGCTTTTTGTTCCCATCCCCAGATGAGTTAGCTCACACAAAGCACAAATCCAAGCTTCTATCTAGACAAGACCTTTATCCATTATGCACAAAGCCTATTGGAAACAGACCATGGTGGCATTTGCTTCAATGCCTGACTAAAAACATATGGGCACAAACTACTAGGATCAGGAATTCATTACTGAGAGAATAACAAGGGAAAACTCCCTTCTGATCTTATGTTTGTAGGGTGAGTTTAGTTCTGGAGATCTTGCAGGGCATGAAAGTCATGTTTTTGGGCTGAAGCAAGGAAAGAATTTGTAGGCTGAACTTACCTGCTGTCTCCTGTAAGAATATAAAAATCAGACAACATCAGTGGCTTCAACAACACAATATCAAATTTAAAGTCCTATGAAGCTAAGCAGACTAAGATATTTTGTTGCGGGAGACTGAGAAAGAAAAAGATCTTGGGGTTGTAGTGGACAGCTCAATGAAAATGTAGACTCAGTGTGCAGTAGCAGTGAAAAAGGTATATAATGTTGGGGATTCTTAGGAAAGGGACTTAAAATAAAACATCCAATATTGTAATGTTACTTATTATTTTACTAGTTTATTAAAAACAGTTATCTGCTGTCTTTCCACCCAGCTCAGAGTCTACAAGGTGGTGAACATTAAAACATGTCAAACATTTGTATTTGAAATATTAATACTGAATAAGTCAGAATGATAACAGAATTAATTAATCTTTTTTAATGTGTTTAAGAATAGGAAAAGTCATTTCACACATTAAAACAGAATTTATAAGACAAATATATATATATATATATATATATATATATATATATATATATATATATATATAAATTAAAATAATTAAAACATATAAACACACAAACAAGGATGAAGGCTAATAAGAGTTAGTGAAGAAATATCAAATAAAACCAAAACTACTTCAGCTCGTAGCAAAAGACAATAGAGGGAGATAGACAATCTTCCTAGTGAGGGAGTTCCAAAGCAATACCCTTGTACAGAGCTATGACTGCCCCTTTTGGAATACTATGCACAGTTCTGGCCACCATATCTCAAAAAGGATATTTCTGGCTTAAAAAAGTACAGAAGAGGGCTACCAACATGATTTAGGGCTTGGAATACTTCTCCTATGAGGAAAGACTGAAGAGTTTGAGATTTTTCAGTTTAGAAAAAAAGGAGACTAAAGGGGGCACGATAGAGGTTGATAAAATTAGGCACAGGGTGGAGAAAGTGAATAAAGAGAACTTTTTATCTCTCTCCCATAATACAAGAACTCAGCAGTACCCCAGGAAGTTGATGGGCGATAGAGGACAAACCAAAAGGAATGTACACCGAAAGGCACCTAAACTTAATATTTCTTTCCTATTAATCTATTATCTAGTTAATCTAATATACACAAAGTGGTAGAGTGGAGATCAAATGTAGAAAGGAACACAAAGAAGACTGTTTCAGCATGTAAATGGGCAGAGGACTGCAAGGAATTATATAAGCAGCTATGCCCGTCTTTCAGTTGGAAAGGACCAATATCAAAGAACCTTCCAGTGTCTATGCCTGCTTCATGATTTCATAAGTGCAGACAGATATCACCCAAAGGCTTTGCTCTCATCCCATTTTTCTCATCTCTTGGCAAGACCATGGCAACACCAATCAGAGGGTACTGAGCTCTCTGCCCCACCACCCTTGGTTCCAAGCTGTCTGAGGAAGGATTCAGTTTCATGTCTCAATAAGCCATGCCAATTGTCTGAGGAACAGGTTTCACTTTACTCTTCTTGCAAGCAGTCTGACCTGCTTTCTACAGGAGTCAATGGGGCTCCGGATATCAGGAATTATTCTAAATATCTGGAACAATGAAATTTGAATTCAGAATTATTTGTAACTATTTCAAAAACAGCATTATTCAGTGCTTCTGAATATTTCCAAATTTGAATTGCACATCTTATTTTCTGATAGCGAAGTCAGGATATCTTTGGATACTTAAATTCAGTAACTGAGCTGTGACCAGGCAGTAAAGACCTTTCTGCAAACCTGAAATCTAAAAAAACCCCAAAACACTGGGCAGCTTAAAAATCCAAAAATTATAAAAGGAGCACCTATAGCTTTAAGTAACAGATCTCCTCAGTGGCTGTTGTTAGGCAACCACAGCATTCCAAGCTTGGCTCTGTCAGTAAAAGTCAGGGGGAGGGCCCTTTTCAGCCCTGTTTTGGGCTTTTGAGGGAGAACTCATTGGGGCCAGGCCTAGGGTTGCCAGTTCCAGATTGGGAAATACCTGGAGATTTTGTGATGAAGTCTGAGGAGGGGATATAATGCTATACAGTCCTCTCTCCAAAGCAGCCATTTTCTCCAGGGGGACAGATATCTAGAGTTCAGTTGTAATTCTGGGGATCTCCAGGTTCCACCTGGAGGTTGGCAACCCTAGACCTGTCAGCAACCTCTGGGTGATTTAATGCATGACTCAAGTAGGCCTGGCTGTTTGCTACTGATTCAACTGCAGCCATTCTATGAAAGCCAGTGTTGTGGAGCAGTTAAGAGCTTCAGATTAGGGTCTGCACGACCAAGGATCAGATCTCTATCTTGCTGCAGAAGCAGACTGGGTGATTTTGGACCAGTCACATACTTTCAGCCTAATGTAAGCTGCTTTTGTCCCAACTGTGGATGAAGGTGGGGTATAAATGAAGTAAATAAAGAATAAATATAGCTGAAGATGGGAAGCAGATAGATTGATGAATGGCTGAGAAGGAGAGAATGAGGAAGGGAGAGGGTATGGGGATTGCCAAGAAGAGGGAAAGAGGTTAGTAAATTCCTAGAATTTGCGGGGGGGGGGCCTTAGGAAATGTGAGGTTTGAGGAGGGGAGTGACCTCAAAGAGGTATAATGCCATAAACTCCACTCTTCAAAGCATTCTCCTCCAGGGGAACTAGGGTTGCCAACCTCCAGGTAGGGGCTGCAGATCACTCAGAATTACGTTTTCTGGATGATAGAGATCAGTTCCCCTGGAGAAAATGACTGTTTTGGAGGGTGGACTTCATGGCATTATACCTTGTTGAGGTTGCTTCCCTTCCCAAACCTTGCCCTCCCAAGGCTCCACCCCCAAATCTCCAGGGATTTCCCAACCTTGATCTGGCAACCCTTAGCAGAACTGCTGGGAGATGTTGGGATTCCAGTTTTCCAGCCCCCACCTGGAGGCTGGCAACTGTAGAAGGACAGACAGAAGCAGGATGCCTCCTGCAAGTCCTTGTGGGCTCCCACTTGTCTATATACTATTTCTCAGGTGCGCCCCTATCTGTGGATACCTAAATCTGCAGATCAGGGCCTCACCCAAAACAGATTTCTCTGCAAACTTGAGTGCCCCCCTAGGTTTGCAGAAAAATCTGAAAAGTTAACAAAAAACATTGGGGAGTTTAAATCCCCCCTAAAATAAAAAGCACACTTAACTTTATCTTTGAAGCTTTTGGCAGGGGATCCGGGTGGTTCACTGGGCCCAGCCACAGCAATGCTGGCAACTGGGAGGCTTTCCAGGCCTGGAGCAGCTCCCAGTTGCTGTGGCTGGGCCCGGAGGCTTGGAGCCACACCTGAATTGGCAGTAGGAAAGTCAGTGTGTGTGGGGAGAAGGCTTGGAGGTCTAGAGCCACACAGCTCCTGACCTCAAAGGCCAGTGTTGGGGGAGAGGAAGGCTTGGAAGTTGGGAGTGGTGCAGATCTAGACATCTGAGACTAGTGTTGGGTGGGAAGAAGCCTCGGAGATAAAGAGCCATGCAGCTCTTGACTTCCAAGGTCATGTCAGAGGGGAGGCAGACTTGGGGGTCAGGAACTGTGCAGCTCTCGACCTCTGTGGCCAGTGTGTGTGTGTGTGGGGGGAGGGCTGGAGGTTGGGAGCTGTCTAGCTCTCGAACTCCAAGGCCGGGGGGAAGAAACCTCAGAAATCAGCAGAAGAGGGAAGATTGACAGATGAGGAGGGGGTGGGAAAGTGGAAAGATTGTTCAAGAAGGGAGAAGAAGGACGGAAGTAAAAGGGGGATGGGATGCACCCTCCCTGCAAGTTTCTTGCAGGTACCTACTTTTCTCTAGAATTTACTTAAAAACTCTCCCTATTAGCACAATGGATTGAATAACTTTTTGATCAGAAAGACTTAAGGATTACATAGGAGTGACCTGTCCCTTGTGGACCTGCTTAGGCTTTGCTCTTCCCATCCTTAAAAACTTACCTTTGTAGGCATTTGTACAGTTCTGACTGAGCTTTTACAAGCATCTAGTTCACCAATCAAGGGCTGTGATGGCTCAGAGGTTAAGATGCTGAAGCTGCAGACCAGAAGGTCTGTAGCTTGGCAATTCAAGACCCTAGTGATGTGTGATGGAGTGAGCTCCTGTCTCTGGCCCCAGCTTCTGCCAACCTAGCAGTTCGAAAACAAGAAATTGCAGGTAGATAAGTAGTTCCAGCTCCTGCCAACCTAGCAGTTCGAAAGCAAGAAATTGCAAGTAGATAAATAGGTACCACTTCGGTGGGAAGGTAACAGCGTTCTGTGCGCCTTGGTGTTTAGTCATGCCGGCCACATGACCACGGAAATGTCTTTGGACAGCGCTGGCTCTTCGGCTTTGAAACAGAGATGAGCACTGCAACCCTAGAGTCGGATTCGACTGGCTTTCAAGCAAGGGAACCTTTACCTTTACCTTTTAAGTAGGAACCGCTTTTGTGGGAAGGTAACAGCATTCCGTGCACCTTGGCATTCAGTCATGCCGGCCACATGACTATGGAAACTTCTTTGGACAGGGCTGGCTCTTCAGCTTGGAAACAGAGATGAGCACCACCGCCTAGAGTCAGATTCGACTGGCTTTCGAGCAAGGGAAACCTTTACTAGTACACAGATGCAAGGCATAGTTTTTATGCAATATACTTTAGTATTTGATAAAAAATTCTCCTCCAGTAAACATACAAATTTCAATGTGAAAACTAAAACTTAAAATCTTTTGGCTTGTTTCTAAATAAAAGAAAATGCAAGCATTCCTTTTTGTATTAGATTAGTTTGTAAAACTTAGTATTTAATTAAATTTCAGACTTTGGACCTAGCCCAGCAAGCCACTTAAGTACATCTTGATTTCATCTGTCAGATACGCTCCCTTGAAAGCAATCCTACACTGTAAAGGAGACCAAGGAAGGTCTCTGATTTGAATATGTTCTAGAGTGAAGTTTTTATAAGGGCAAAAGTTTAGGGATATTTTCCTTAGCCATTCCTCTTTATAACATACAGAAGGATTCTTATGAAGCAAAGAAACTGCTTACAAAGTAATGTGCAGGTGGAGTCAACCAATTTTAGGAACAAAATACCTGGGGCAAAGACTGGTCTCTAGTTATGTTTTTCTTTCTTATTGTGTCTATGGCATTTGTTTTAATCATTTGGCCAGATTGCAAGGCATAATTAAATTCATTGGTTTGTATAATTTTTTTGTTCTATAGCCAACCTGCAACTTTAAAAAGATTCATGACTTACTATCATGCTCATTCATGTACAGTTGTCTTGCAACATCTCTTTTTTTTGTTGTTCAAGGAAACCAGGAAAATAAAGTCCTTCTTCAGTCCTCTCTGCACTATTATTACTGCTAATGAGCACTCAGACAGACTTGGGAAATGGGACATAGCTACTGTTCTCATTATGTGATGATGAAGGAACAGTGAATATTGCTTGAATTGTGAGGAATTTTAAAGGATTCATTCACAAAAAGTACTATTATCACAATGAGATGGTCTCAGATAATTGAACTGCAGTAGGAGCTCAAATATATCTTGTGGTTCATTAAAAGTAAAGTGTCTCAGCTTTCAAACCAAGCACCAGGGATGGGCACAAATGACATTTTTGTGGCTCAGTTTGTGGCTGAATCATGAACTGAACCATGAACCTATATGAATGATTATACCAGTTCCTAAATGGAACTCGTTCGTATAGATTTGTGAGCCATTTAAAGTTTAAACCCCTGCTTTCTGCTCCCTGTGAAAAGGGAGGGGAACAGAAAGCAGGAGTTTAAATGGCTCTGAGCCATTTAAACCCTCCAGTTCTGCTTCTACCATGAAGCAGTGGGGAGCAGATGGGAGGGTTTAAATAGCTGAGAGCCATTTAAACCAGGGAGAATAAAAATCAATGATTTTTTAAAAAGTAAAAAATGGATTTTTATTTAAATCAGATTTTTAAAATTTAAATTGGATTTCTTGAAAAAAAATGCTTTTTGAGGAAAAATTTATCTAAAGATACAATACAAAGTTTGTCATCATGAAATAAGGATTAGTTTTTAATTATGTAGCATGAGGCTGTATATTCATGCAATGTTTAAATTCTTTGGTAAATGAATTTTATTAAACCATTCACAATGTCTGTAAGATTTCTGTAAGATTATTGGGCATTTTTTCTATCTAGAAGATATTATCACAGACGTTTGGTTTTACAGTTCTCAAAACTGTGAATTTGGGTCTGTGGAGATCACATGCCTCTTCTTCACAGCAAAATGGTTATAAAATAAACACACAGAGTTGAGAAAAATACCTTAATCCCATCGTTCCTTGTCAAATAGATGTACACAGAATTAACCCCTTACCTCTTATGTGCTAAGTTTCAAAAAACTCAGTGAATAGAAGATTGTTGGGAGTGGAATAGATCTGCACAAGATGCTAAGTGTGAGGAGGGAGGGGCAAGCAGTAAAAATGAAAGTGAAACTTCTTAAGCAGAATACTCCACAAGTCTTTGGATCTTTGTGTGAACAGCCTGAGTTTTATCATATTATTCTTTCCCTGGAGGAGAAAACCTATAATGGCAGCAAGCTGTAAAAAAGACCAAGTTTGGGAGTATTTTAATGAAGTTAAATGGGTAAGGCAGGCATGTGTGCAAAATGCAAACACTGTAACAAAGAAAAGCAAGGCCTGATGGCAAAGCAAGAAACCAAGAATAAAATTGAAGGTGTTACAAGATGCAAAAGAGAGAGCTGGATTTGCATTATCAAATCAGATTTTATACTATAGAGCATCATCACTGATGTGGTTAAAAGAATGGATTATATTAGAAAATACCAGACTATTAATGTTAGAAGGAGTTGAATTATTATTGGGATGGCATGCATTTTGCTATGGAAAAGCTGACACTCATAAATATTTTAAACAACATTTTATCAGGAGATCATTACTGAAGATATAGGAAGAAGGTAAAAGACTTTTTTATACCAAAATCGGTTTCACCTTTAGAAGCGTTCACAAACCCAAATTTATTTTAAAGAAATGCACTGTTAAGATATGAAGATCTGCTGGATAACAAAAATGAACTAAAACCAACAGAAAATCTTAAAATACAAGAATCCAATTTAAGTTGGAAATGTAAAAAAAAAATTGGGACATACTTCCATATGTGGTGGAGATGTGAGAAAGTGCATAAGTTTTGCCTTAAAACTCAGAAGATAATTCAAGAGGTAGTTGGTGTTAAACTTCCTTTAGAACCAGAAATTTATCTACTAAATATATTGCCAGATGGTTATAAGAAGAGTGATCTTTATGTTATAGTGTATATATTAACATCTGCCAGAATTATGCTCACTAAGCTGTGGAAAATGGAAAAAAACCCATCAAGGGAAGAGCTAAAACAAAGACTTTTGGAGATGGCGGAGATGGACAGACTGAACATTATACTTCAAGGAAAAGACAAAGAAATCTTCTTACAACAATGGTCAATAGTGTATAAATGGCTACACAACTTTATGGACCTGTAATGCTCTCACAAAGTGTAGTTTATATTTGAATAGCAATATTGTCTTAATTATGAAATATAAATAAAATATTAAAATATTTTTTTAAAAAAGAATCCAACTTAAGTTGGTGGGAAAGAGTTCAAATAGAATCAAGATATGCTAAAGATAAACAAATAGGCTTTTATTCAAAATAACAGAAATAGACAAGATATTGTTACATACTGAAGAGAAATTGATTAAAAATTTTATGTAATAATGATAGAAAATAAAACACAAGATGAAATAGTTAAAAACTGTATGGTCCAATAGGTGCAAAATTTGGGTCATAATATTGATTTAGACCGGTTACAAGTATGGAAAACAAATGTAAAGATTACTAAAGCAATTTCATTTAAGGAAAATATTTATAAAATGTTTTATAGATGGTATATTACTCCAGACAAATTAGCAAAGTTTTACCCTGAGCTGTCAAGTGATTGTTGGAAGAGTAAAAAAAAATTGGTTCTTTTTTCATATGTGGTGGATGTGCAATAAATATAAAAAATATTGATCTTAGATTCATGAATTGTTACAAAAAACGTTAAAATGTAATATAGCTGATGTACCAGAGTTGTTTTTATTGACTATATTGCCAGAAAACTGTAAAAGGCAAGACTCTTATCTAATTATACATGTAGTGACAGCTGCAAGAATATGTGGACAAAAGTCTCCCCTTTCGTTGGATGTATGTTTGTTTGTTTTGTGTTTGTCTTATACAGAAAATAAAAAAAAATGTTGTCAAAAAGAAAAAAAAAGCAAGTTCTGGTGGCCTGAATGAAACAACATCATGAGAAGTGCTGTGATGAAGGCAACAAAAGAAAAATGTTTGAACAGGCAGGATCTTCAGGTTGGTAAACGTTTTGATTTCATCATATTACTTAAAGACTGCCTTGAGGAACTGTCATGTTTGAGCAAAATTATATTTGTTGTTATTATTACTGCATGTTACTGTCATTTTCATACAGTTGGTTATGAAGAAATAAAGAATTGAAAAAAGTAAATATTCCTTTTTTGGGCAGTACTGAGTGGCAGTAAATATGAGTAATACTAAATAAGCAGAAATGGTATAACTAATAAAATAACAGCATTGACTTTTTTGTTTAGGGGAATCCATCTTCAACATAAAGGATTCTGGAAACTGGAAACTATCCGCCTTCGAGATCACTATCCTCCTGTTCTACAATTTCAGAGTTATCTGTCCAGGATAGTGTTTCAGTCACATCCTATACATCACACATCCACAGTATATCATGTAAAAGAAAGAAAAAAACCAACCATTCAGAAACCACCATAGATAAGCTTGTGATAAAATCCAGCAGATTAGAAAGAGAGTTAATTGATGAAAAAATAGCCCAGTTTGTTTATGCAACAAACTCTTCTTTCTGTCTGATTGAAAACCCACACTTCATTAATATGGTTTCGTCACTGAGACCAGGACACAGTCCACCCAGCAGAGCAGATGTTGCAGAGAAACTGCTGAATAAAGGGTATGACAGAGAAATGGAGCAGTGTGCAACAGCTCTAGAGGGTAAAATTGTTAACCTAAGTCTTGATGAGTGGAGTAATGTCCACAATGATCCTGTTGTATGTGCTTATATAACAACAGAAGAAGGGTATTTCTTCCTTGCAGAAACAATTGATACATCAGGAAATGCACACACAGCAAAATACTTACAAGAAGTGGCAGCAATAGCTATAATAACAGGTGAACAAAAATCCAAATGTCTAGTATACAGTTTGGTCACAGACAATGCTGCAAATGTATCCAAGATGAGAAGAAATTTAGAAGAGCAGAAAGGGAATACAAAGCTAATAACATATGGTTGCAGTGCTCATTTGCTGTACTTCCTAGCCAAAGACTTCAGTGTTCCAGAAATAAAGACTAACGTCATTGAAATTGCTAAATACTTCCGTAACAATCATTTTGCAGCAGCAGCAGCTCTGAAAAGAATGTGTGGAACCAAACTAATGTTCCCACAAGAAGTTAGATGGAACTCTGTAGTGGACTGTTTTGAGCAGTATATCAAGAACTGGCCTATTCACCAAATCCCTGATGAAAAAGTAGAGACATCACCCTGCCAACAAAAGTCCGTATGGTCAAAGCAATGGTATTCCCAGTAGTACTGTATGGCTGTGAGAGTTGGACTATAAGGAAGGCCAAGTGCCGAAGAATAGATTCTTTTGAATTATGGTGCTGGAGAAGACTCTTGAGAGTCCCTTCGACTGCAAGGAGATCAAATCAGTCAATTCTAAAAGAAATCAACCCTGACTGTTCCCTGGAAGGCCAGATACTGACGCCAAAGCTCAAATACTTTGGCCACCAAATGAGAAGGGAGTACTCACTGGAGAAGACCCTGATGCTGGGAAAGATTGAAGGTCAAAGAAGAAGGGGATGGCAAAGGATGAGATGGTTAGACAGTGTTATTGAGGCAACGAACATGAAATTAAGCAAACTACGGAAGACAGGAGGGCCTGGAGTAATGTGGTCCATGGGGTTGCGAAGAGTCGGACTCAACTGTGTGACTGAACAACAACAACAACAACAAATATTTTAAATATGTATTCTTACTAATACATCTGATTTTACTTATTGTATGAAACAACCCATAATATTTGATAAATTTGATGGATCTATATTTTCCCCTACCACCTCTTCCCTTTTGTACCCACTTTTTTTTTTGATGATTTTTTTTTAAAAAAAAAATCAAAACAACCCCCTGGCCTATTCTGATGACAATTTGTGAACAAAAACAAGAGAAAATAGATGACACTGTCATGGCCAAAATTCTCAACATTGGGCTTAAGAGAAATGTTGTACATATACTGAAATCTATTCTGAAGCTTTAAACAAAATACAGAAAAATAGCTGTTTTATTGCTGATGCTGTTAAAATTTGGAAGGAACGGAGTAAGCAGTTAAAAACAAAACTACATGCTGACAGCATTAAATCACAAACATTAAAAAATGAATGGGATAAGCACTGTCTCCAGCTCATCTCCTTGCAAATATTGTCAATAAATAAAACTATTTAGATTGCTATTATTAAGGTAATGATTATTTTTCTCCTTCCAGTGAAGTACAGCAGAAAAGTTGTCCAAATATGAATGATTAACCTATTAAACTGGGGCTAGTTCATCTAACAATAATTTCATAATTATCTATCTATGATGTGTTTCTAATAGTATAATCAAATCAGTAATTTTTTTGATAAAAGTATAAAACTAATCTGAAAAGTTGTTATTCTAAAAATGAAACCTTCATCTGGTTGTAAGTATTAAGATTACTATGAATATGGCCTATTGTGGAAATAAATACAACGAGCTCTAGAAAGAAGCTCTGGGCCAGTGCCCTAGCCTTGGGCACTCAGCATCAATTTGCTGTGATGACCTCAGCAGGGTATAATGACACAGAGCTTACCGTTTTCTCCAGGGGAACTGATATCTACCATCTGAAGAGCAGTTGTAGTTCTGAGTGATCTCCAGCCCTCCCCTGGAGACTGGCAAAAATGGTTCCCCAGGAAGAAATGGCTGGTTTGGAGGGTGGAGTCTATGGCATTCTACCTGTCTGAGGTCCCACACCTCCTCAAATCCCACCCTCTCCAGGCTCCACCCCTCAAATATCCAGGAATTTCCCAGCCTGGAGTTGGCAAGCCTATCTCCTTCTCAGCCAACCATCAGCCTAATTTTATCTGCCTCTCTGACTTCAGTTTTCCATCTCCTCCCCCCTCCCTCCTGGATAGCAATTATATTTCTAAGTGATCTCCAGGCCTCCCTTGGAGATTGGCAAAA
The DNA here is from genome assembly GCA_029375565.1 of Gekko gecko. Lineage (NCBI taxonomy): Eukaryota > Metazoa > Chordata > Lepidosauria > Squamata > Gekkonidae > Gekko > Gekko gecko. The sequence continues at coordinate 160,870,776 of JAPDNY010000003.1, read as the reverse complement.
ATGGTTCCCCAGGAGATGGCTGGTTTGGAGGGTGGAGTCTATGGCAGTGTACCTGTCTGAGGTCCCATCCCCTTCTCAAACCCCACCATCTCCAGGCTCCACCCCTCAAAACTCCAGGAATTTCCATACCTAAAGTTGGCAGATTTATCTCCTCCCCTCTCAGCAGCCTCTTCCTGGGCAAAATTCTGTCCTTCTCATTAGTGGGGAGCAAAGCAGCTTACTTCATTCTCCTCTTCTGCTTTGTGATCTATACAGCAACCCTGCAAGGTACATTAGACAGAAAGTCTGGGGCTGGTCCAAAATCACCCAGGCAGCTTCCATAGGGAGGCTCTTGCTGAACAGGAGCAAGCAGCCAGGGCTAGTGAAGTAATGCATGAATTAACCCTGAGAGTGCTGGCCAACGAAGACAGATTGTTGCAAAGGAGGATGGAAAAGTCTCCATATCTCTATTTTGTCTTAAATTTGTTTTGATGCCAGCAGAGTGAGAAAATGCCAGAGGCTCTGGATGGGTGCCCCATTGTAAATGGACCAAACAGTTCCTAAAGATTTTCCAAAACACTACTCTGTCAATAATTCATTTTCTACACTCACAGCACCCCCTGCCAGAATGCAACACATCCCCAGCACTTTGAATTAGCACCAGAGCTTTAAGAGCTCTCCAGCTGTCACCTGGTATTCCATGGAAGACATGGGTTGTTTGGAAGGTGGGGACTATGGCATTGTATCTGTCTGAGGTCCCCCTCTTCCTACTCCTCAGACCCCATCCTCAGCAGGCTTCATCCCTAAAATATCCTGGAATTTTCCAACCCGGAGCTGGCAACTCTATGTCCTTTTCATGCAACCATCAGCCTACCTTTATCTGCCTGTCTGTCTTCAGGTTTATATCTCCTCCCCCCCACCCTGGTCAGCCTCTGCCTAGGGAAAGGGCAGTCCTTCCCTGCAGTGGGAACCAAAGCAGCTGACATCATTCTCCTCTCCCTGTATGATCCGCACAACAACCCTGTGAGGGATGTTAAAATAGAAAGTCTGTGAATGGCCCAGGCAGCTTTTATAACATGAACCTGGGACCTGCACACCATCCTCTGAAGCACTCTCAGGTATATCTGTGGCAGTAATGGGGTGACTGCTGGCACCTTTTCCTATCATTTTTTGCCTTGTGGTATTCTGCTTGTGGTGTGATCTGGTTTTTTTTTGTGTTGTGGCATGGTTGTGTTATTGGGTTTGTTTCTTTTGAAAGGGAAGTGATGTGTTGTGGGTGAGGACATATTTTACCTCAGGAAACACCAGTTTGCATATGCAACTGACAGTTCCAACTGTCTCAAGGGGGGGGGGAGTCTGAGGTGTGGAATGGTGTGAAGTCCAATCAGCTTCCATATGCAAATGACCTTGAAACGCTGGCCTAATCAGAGAAGAGTGACCTAGGCAACTCAGGTAACACAGCCAGTGGATAGAGACACCTTGTGATTGACACATCACAGAGTCAACTGATTTTGCCAGGCATAGAACCTTGCTACCCCATCTGGCTTTTATATAATAAAGAAGGATACCAGCAAGAATGAGTCTTTATGTAGAAAACCATGATTTAAATCTAGTCTTACAGACTAGTGATTTATATTGTGATTTAAATTGATTTGATTTAAATCAAATCCACCCCAATTTAAACCAAACAGCTGAGAGGCAGACAACAGAAAGGTGGGGATCCAATGTCCCCAGAAAGGCATTTCTACCCTTTCCTCTCTTTCTTTCTGCTGGCCATGGCTCAGCTGATAGGTTTAAATGGCTCTGAGCCATTTAAACCCTCAAGTTCTGCTCCCCCCTCGAAGAGCCATTTAACCCTCTGGTTTTGCTACCCACTGCTTCAAACTGGGGGGGAGAGCAAAACCAAAGGGTTAAATATGGGGGTGAAGTTCCTCCCAGGGGGCATTTCATTCCCTCCTTTCTGATAGCTGCAGCTTTCCCTGGCCAGCAAAAAGGGGGGGCGTGAAATGCCTCTGAGAATTAGTTACCCCGCTTCCTTTCTGCTGGCTGTGGTGAGCAGCAGCCAGCAGAAATATGGGGGTCAAATACCCCTGGAAAGGAACTTATCTTCCATTTAAACCCTCTTTTCTGCTCTCCACAGCTTTTCACAGGGAGCAGAAAACAGGGCCATTTAAACTCCTTTTTTCTGGTCCCCATAGAAAACCACAGGGTACAGAAAGCAGTGGTACTTTAAATGGCTCTGAGCCTTTTAAACCAAACAGCTGAGCAGTGAGGAGCTCCCAACCACTCAGCTGTTTCTCTTGAAAAACAGAAAGCAGTGGTAAATCCCTGCTTTCTGCTCTTCAGAAAGCATCACAAGCCACCACAAATTGCGCCAGAATTCATGAAAGTTCTTGCAGTCGTTGCAGTTCTTCAGTTCACAAACTTCAGTTTGCAAACCTTGAACAGCTCAAAATTTGTGATGAATTTTAGTTCATCAGTGGGTTTGTGCACATTTCTACCAGGCACTCCAGCAGGAATAAGGTGTGTCATTCTCTTACCCACCATCAGGGCAGCTTATGAGGAGTGGGAACTGTTGACCTGAACTCCAGGTACTCCAAGTCAAAAGAGTGCAGTGCAGCCTTCAGCTTGATGGGGATAGCAAAGCCTGAGAAGCCACCAATATATGTAGTTATGGCCAAGCTCCTTAATCTGACAACTGTTGAACAATGTAGGCTGGGCTGCTCACAGACTATTTGGAGCAGGCTTCCCAAGAACTTACTGTAATTCGGCGGGGAGTGCATACGTCCTGGCAGGACCATCCCCGGGGGAAGGAAAGATGCAGCGCACGATGCCATCGCCAGGAAGTGACACCAGGCGACACTTCCTGGCAACAGCATCATGTGGCGTGGGTGTTGCCCAGAGGAATGTTCCGGCTGGGGACTGTGTGTCCCCCGCCGAATTACGGCAGGTACTTGGCAACCCTAACTTGGAGATTTGCTTTAAACTATACTGAGTGGCTGGCTACCATACCTTCCAAGCTGCCACTGCTGACAGTCTTATCATTAGCCCTCAATAGATGGATTCTGGTCCACATTTGGAACACATCCCATTCTCAGATGGGTCACATCCAGCAATGCAATCATTGTTTAAACGAACAGAAAGAAGAAGAGGAGGAAGGAAGAAAAAGAGGGGAAAGCAAAATAGAAGTTATTTCTGACCAGAATTTTGTACCTCTCCTTCTTGATAATTTATCAACATGTGATACAGAACTTACACACCAAATGTTAATGAGCTGGTAGGAATTGAAGTTGGAGGATTGTGAAAATGTTGGGAAAGTGCGCTAAATATAAAAATAAATCTATACGGATATATCAATTTTCTCTCTGTGTTAAAGCTGTGATTTGCAAATCACACTGTGGAATCTTGGGAGATCTCACAAGTTGTGGTTTCTCATTTAGAAGATAGTCTTTCAAGGAGCCTGGGCAGTGCCTCCCATTGTCTGAGATGCAACTTAGAATACCCCCACCCACCTGAAACATGCAGGGATTCCTTAGCAGATGTACAGGATTCCTTGGTAGACATTGCCATGGTATATTTTATCTGAAGGTAAAAAGTTTGAAATTATAATAGCCGCATACTTGGTTTACCACATTTGAGGTCACTGGTAAGTAAAAATGTCCATGCCATGGCTCACATAGCATCTATGTCCCCATCAGGCTTCCCTGTACACACATACATGCATACACACATACATACATACACACATACATACATACATAAACCTTTATTGACATAACGCTTCCCTGTAACATTCGTATGTGCGCAATTACACAACGATTTATACTTGTCCATGCACAGCTTTTCAGCCTATGCGCACAGGTGCTTCCTCTCAGGCAACCTTGCCCTCCACTCGCCTGTGCCTGCCGGCTGGTGTGGCATGGAAGCTGCCCTTCACTTGCTCCTCCCACGCTGCAGCCTGTGTTTGTGTGAGAGAGAGGGAGAGGGGGAAGGGAGGCGGGACTTTGAATCTTCAGCGGGAAGCAGGAAGGAGGGATTGAGGGAGCTCTGTGTGTGTGTTTACATGTGCAAGTAATCGAGGCAGGTGGGATTTTTCAAAAGTGAGGGGGGCAAGAGTGTGTGTGAGACTGCTTTTGCTTGCTTCATGGGAAAATAAGTCTTCTGGATCTTTGCTCTGGGTCTTCACTGAAGTCAAAGCTATTGGGAGTGGGTGCAAGGAACTAGCCTTTCCAAGTTTCTCCTCCTTGGGGAAACCTGAGCAAAACACCCCACACGCTGAGGTGATTTTGTTGTTTCTAGCAAGCCCCCTTTTTCCTGCTTTTCCCCTGCAATCTCCTCCTTTCTCTTTGTGTGCATGCAAGCTCAACCCCTCCCCCCCTCCGAAATAATCTGCCAGACCTTGTAGGAATGCCATTGTTGGAAGAACGTGGTATCTGTTCCAGGAAGGGAGAATTGGGCATGTGGATCAGTTTTTGAGGGGTTTTTTCCAAAGAAAAAAAAAAGCCTTTGCTGAAGGAAGCTATAGCAGTGGCTGTTTATATTTTTGTAAGTGTAGTAAGCAATTTACTTCAGTCTGATTTTCACAAATGCATACCCTACTTCTAAGTGTCTGGCACCATAATTTTATCTTTACTTGGATAAGTGCATGCATAGCCTAGTCAGCTTGCTAAAGCACTTGCCTGAAGTTGCTATTAAAACTGCCACCCTCAACTTTTGTAGAATTTGTTTTATTTTGTTCCTTTTATTTTGTTCTGCACATGCTTTCAGCATTTTTTTAAGCACTTGGCGAGAGCATCTCCCCACGATACCCACTGGAAAGTGAAGTGCCACAGGGGGCGATCCACTCGCCAATGTTATTTAACATCTATATGTGTCCCCTTGACCAGTTAGTCCAGAGTTATGGGCTGGGTTGTCATCAGTATGCTGATGACACCCAGCTCTATCTGTTAATGGATGGCCATCTGTCTTCTGTTCCTACGAACTTGGCTGAGGCTCTGGACACTGTGGCTGGATGGTTGCAGCAGAGTCGGCTGAAGTTAAATCCATCGAAGACAGAGGTCCTGTACCTGCGTCAAGGGGGGGTGGATGGGGTTGCCAGGCTCTCCACACTGGAAGGGGCACCTTTGGTGCCAGCCCAGACAGTGAGGAGTCTGGGAGTGACACTGGATGCCTCTCTCTCCCCATGGAGGCCCAGGTTGCTGCAGTTCCTAGATCTGCGTTTTTCCATCTTAGGCAGATCAGACTACTGAAGCCCTATCTGTCCCCCCAAGACCTAGCATCAATGACCCATGAAATGGTCACTTCCAGACTTGATTGCCGCAGCTTGCTCTACGCAGGCTTACTCTTGAAGCTGATCTGGAAATTACAACTGGTGCAGAATGCAGCGGTGAACCTGCTGACATCAACGCCTGCGCAGGCTTACATTAGGCACATGCTCTGCCAACTGCATTGGTTGCCAGCTGAATACCAGATTCGCTTCAAGGTGCTGGTTTTAACCTTCAAAGCCTTATATGGCTCTGTTGACCAACATATCCAAGGGACCACCTCTTCCCATATACACCTTGAAGAGCATTATGCTCGAAAGATCAACACCTCCTGGTGGTCCCTGGCCTGAAGGATGCCTGTCTTGCCTCAACCAGGGCCAGGGCTTTCTCTGTCCTGGCCCCAGCCTGGTGGAACATGCTCCCTATTGAGACCAGCGCCCTGTGGGATCTTCTTCAATTCCGCAGGGCCTGCAAGACGGAGCTGTTCCGCCAGGCCTTTGGCTGAGGCAGTGGGCGCCCATTTTGGCCTCCCTGAGGTTGCTGCCACCCTTCTGTCACCTGTCTACTGACCATTGACAACTGGCTTTTCATTCATTGTACCATCAGGCCAAGGAGCTGCGGTGGCTCAAGTGGTTAAGATGCTGAACTGCAGGCTGTGGAAGGTCAGTAGTTCAGCAGTTTGAGACCTGAGAGTGCTGCATGACGGAGTGAGCTCCCGTCTCTAGTTCCAGCTCCTGCCAACCTAGCAGTTTGAAAGCAAGAAATTGCAAGTAGATAAATAGGTACCACTTTGGTGGGAAGGTAACAGCGTTCCGTGTGCCTTGGTGTTTAGTCATGCCGGCCACATGACCTCGGAAACGTCTTCGGACAGTGCTGGCTCTTCGGCTTTGAAATGGAGATGAGCACCGCAACCCCTAGAGTTGGATTCGACTGGCTTTCGAGCAAGGGAACCTTTACCTTTACTTACCATCAGGCCAGAACTTTATAGCCAACTGATGCTACTCCAAGCTGTACCCATTGTTTTAATTGTTATGTTTTATTGTGTTTTAATGTTTAATGTTTTAAACTGAAATTGTATTTATTTTAATGTTACCCGCGCTGAGCCCGCCCATGGCATGGGCGGAATATAAATGCAAATAATAAACAAATACATAAATAATAGTGTTCATTTCTTGTGAAGCCATTTTGACACACTATAGCAGGAGTGTATAGAAGCTGGGCCATTTGGTGCTTCTATTGCCTGTAGATTAGATATTCTTATCTAAAGAAAGATTTCAGAGGTGGTTTCTCTTGCTTGCAGGTTTCTGGTTATACACTACTGATCCTGGCTCACCTGTCAAAAGGCTGTTAGGTGTTTTGGGGAAAAGTGGCTTGTGTTCTTTACAGTTTTTAAAGTTTGTGTTCAGAAAGATATACATGGACAGAACTGTCTATAATACTTAATTATATTCTAGTGTTTCTTAAATCCTAAATAGTAAATTTGACAACAGATAACAAAGCTTTAATTTCTTTTGCATTTCTATTTTGAAGTAACTGGATAAGCATGTCTCGCACTGTACTTCCTCTGGATTTGTCACTTTAACAGCCTCCAAGTTGTAGCGTACAGTGACTCATTTCCCCAAACAGTATATACGTTTTTTAAAACCTTAGACAACTATTGCTATCCATTGTTTTAATTTGGTGCTACTCACTTTTTCAGTAAGTCACTGCTCCTGCTCACTTCTTCAGATACCTGAGGAAGTGAGCAGTGACTCCGGACAGCAAATATTGTTAGTCTTTCAGGTGCTACTGGACTCTTACTCTTTTCTACTGTTACAGACAGAATTACATGGCTACCCATCTTGATCTGTTTACAGTTGTGCTTAAGACATTCCTAAAATATATTTTAAAAGAATTACTTAAGTAATGCAAATATAAGTAAGTTCCATATAAATATAGTTTATATTTTATATTTGTGTGTTTTGCATGTTTGTAAACTAAAATAAAAAACATATATAAAATATAAAAGAATGTAAGCCCACTCACAGTTTTAAAGCTAGCACCATTTTTTGCTCACAAAGGAAATTTTGGCTCACAATACTTCACTCCTTAAAAGGAACAATTGGTCCCCATATAATCTGCCACATCTGAATAAACTCCTGTGTTAAATTCTATTTTCATTTATATCAGCTAAAACCAGCTGATAAATGATTTCATAAGCACTGCCATTTTTAATCATTTATATTACAAAAACAGTGGCACTTGGTTGTACTACTAAATGCAGATACAAAGGCGTTTATGAAAATAACTCCTGAACTTTCCGTTCCACCTATTGCAAGTTGAGTCATACCTGCTACTTTTCCTGACACAAACACATTTCTTCCTTTTTCCTCTGTTGACAGGATATAGTAACATGGGGGTGAAAGTGAACCAGTGCTGACTCATACACCGACACAACAAGCATGAGAGTAGTGAATGAAGAGTAATTACTGCTAGACAAGGTAACAAGAAACCAAGCTATATTCCAAATAGATTATCCTGTCTTGGGTGAGATCCATGTTCCTGGTAGGAAGACCATCTTTATACATGTACATTTAGACATTTAAAATAGGAATTCCTGGGAATTAAAAACATGCAAAACAGGTATAAATATGGAGCCTTATCTGTATTTTAAGAATACGTTTTCTTGATTTGAATGAAAATGCAGTTTTAACCAGCAGTTGGAACACTCTGCAGAGTTCAGGTGGCAAAACTGAGATTCACAAATATAGTCAGCAATGTGCTAATTCTGACTTTTTGTCACTTTATGTAAATTACAATACCTCTACAGTATTAGAATTGTAGGCCCAGTTTTCTCATGCATTAGGGACTCTGTTGAAGACTCACTGGGGCTTGCATTCACATAATGTATACTTGAAACGTGGTTTAAAATCTGACTCAGCCCTTTGACTAGCCATCCTTGTCTCCAAATTGTTGAGCAGTTTTTCTCAAAAGTGAAAGCAGTAATAAAAGAGCCACTGAATAATTGAATTCTTTTCATCACTGAACAGTTCATCTTGACAAAGGCAACAGAAGTCTCCCACTGCAATGCTCTTGGGCAGCTTGGCGATCTCCTAAAATGATACAAGAGGTGTGGTTTTCCCTCCACCCGAGCCTCACTAAACAATTTTCTGTGCTTGTACGAAGACCATGAGATCCAAAGAGAACAGGCAATAGAGCAGCAATTTACATCAACAAAGGGGATTTTGATGCACTCCTCCGAATGAGGCTGCATTACCATGTTAATAGCTTTTTCACTCACAACGCTCTTTTCCCTAGGACGCTGGAGACTTTTGCAAATGGAGAACAGTTCCGCTTTCAATTTTAAGTGTAACAATAGCCAAGGAGCTCCTTAAACTGCATCAAACAGTAGTCTGTGAAATCCCTAACTAGCCATCCTCTCCTGCCGTTTTATTAATCACCAGGCCCACAGAACAAAAGATGAGAGCTTCTTGCAGTTTTAGCTCTGCTCCCACCTTCTAATCCCCTAGGGATGGAAAGAGGAATGGCCTGCAGAGCTGCTAAATCAAACTTTTCACTACATTTTTTGCTTCCTTCCTGCCCTCTACAATAAAAGAGGTTTCAGGTATGTTTTCTAATATCAGTTTATTTATGGCCTACTGGTTAACAGAGTTGTGATGGGATTTCCCCTTCTCTCTTTCCCTAAACCTCATTTTTCAGACAGCTGTTATTCCTCACCAGTTCCCACACTCATCCACTTGTTCCCTTGTCACATACTTTGAATGTGAGCTCCTTCTGACACTGACTGCTGTACACAATAAAGAATGAATGGAAATGTTGCCTCTGCAGTCAATCCATGGAACTGAGCCCATTCATTAGCACTAAAATGTTCTTCTGCCACCAGCGTAGATACCATCCTTTACCTGACATTTCCCAACATCTCTTTAGAAAAGTAGCCACCCTTCAGCTGGTGGAAAAAAAACAGCTATGGCCCCGTTTGGGCTTTACTTCTGTCCCACTCATGTGTGCAGCAAGGCAGACAAAACAAAGTGCTTCTTCATACAACACATAACTAACTTGTGGAACTTGCTGCACTGGGATAGAAAGACTGTCATTAGCTTAGATGCTTTAAAAATGGGTTTACAAAATTCACGGAGGGTATGGACATCAATATCTATTAGCCACGATAGCTAAAAAGGACCTCTGTGCAGGGCCGGTGCCAGGCTTCTTTGTGCCCTAGGCAAGGCTAACTACTTGCGACCCTCCACCAGTTTTCAAAAACTGCAAGGGTCAGCTGAACTCCATGGAAAGAGGGGAGCAGAATGTCCTTCAAAACCTCCATCTTCCCAACCAGCATTACTTCAGTCTTTCCAGGAATTTGTTTCAATACATTCATTCTTAGGCATTTAACCACAGCAGCCAAGCAGCAATTGAAGACCTTTTATTGCACCCATCACCAGGAGATTTGGATAAGGAGTTATATATATTTTACACTAGGAATAAAGCCCGTTGTGGAAATAAATACAATGTACTCTAGAAAGAGGCTCTGGGAGAGTGCCAAGGCCTTGGGCACTAAGCGTCAATTTGCTATGGTGATCTCAACAGGGTATAATGACACAGGGTCTACCATTTTCTCCAGAGGAATTGTCACTGCCTTTTTAGAGGGACAGTGAGACCCCACTGGCCAAATCTCCATATTTGGAGATGGAATCCCCAATCTTTGGAGGATCCCTGGAAAGTTGGCAACCCAAGGGTCTGGCCTGTCCTTGCTTCCCTGGGCTACCCCCTCCCTGCGGTATTGTACAGAGCGGGGGAGACTATGTGGTCAGAGCACAACACAGATTAAAGAACTATTTACACAATTATGGAGCTCACACAAACTGTAGGAGTAGGCACACACTATGAAATAACAGGGCATAAGTCAACAGGTGTTAAACACAATCCTCTTTCCCTACACACAATACTCTCTACCTCTGGATGGTGGCCTCTATGGCATTCTATTCAGCTGAGATCTCTCCCCTCCCCTCCTCAAACTTTAGCTTCCTTACACTGGCTTCCTTAGACACAGAATAGTCTGGAATTTCCCAACCTGGAGCTGGCAACCCTAGTCAGTAATGGCCCCAATGAGTTCCTCACAACAGCCACTGAGGGGAAAGTTACTCCCACACAGAAGGCAAGCAGGAGAAGCATCTTCATCAAGAGAGAAAGCCATTTGCCAGTAATTCTGACAGGGCACAGTGGTTGAAGGGGAGTGGCTGGGGAAGAGGAGCATACCCAGCACTTGGCCAATGGCATGCAAGTACTCTTGAGTGGCGGCTGACAGGCCAATGTCTGAGGGAGTGCATTGCACAGCCAATGGGAGAGCTGCAAAGTGCCACCCCCAAACACCATTATACATAAGGAGAGATTTTATTTTATTCATTCGATTTATACCCCGCCCTCCCCGCAAGCAAGTTCAGGGCGGCTTACACTGGTCAATACAAACAACTCAATATAATACAAACAATACAGACAACTTGCTTGCGAGTAAACCTTCCCGGCTTACACTGGTCAATACAAACAACAGTTAAAATCATGTAAAATCCTCTAAAAACAGTTCAATCCACAGAACCTGCCACTCAGCCATGGGTTCCTGCCCACTGGCTGACTTGCCTTGCTGCGTGGGCTCAGTCCTGCCCACACAGCCAGCAGGCAGCCTCTCGCCTGCAGTCTGTTGCCAGCCACTGGACGGGAAGGATGCTCTGGCGGCTGAACGCTTACAGGCCTGAGCCCATTCCTAACAACGCTAATGTACTCGCGGCCTGCACCCAATGTCACCGTCCCCTTCCTGGCCCTTCCGACCTCAGGGTGGGCTTCCCACGACAGGTAGGCCATTCGCCGGGCCCCTCCAACCCGTGCCGCCCACGCACCGCTGCCGTGGCCCTGCGGCCTGGAGGGACACACCGCCACCTTGCTGGGGCCAATATTGTAAAGCTACTAGCAGCTCCCCTCCCAAATATGCTTCTTCCAGACAGGGAATTATGGAAAAGCAATTTGTTTTAAAGTTTGTTTGTTTGTTTTTAAAGCAACACCGAAAGCACTTTACATAAGAGAAGCGGTTGCAAAAAGCCCCCTTTCCTGCCCCTGCAAGCCTCCCCCTTACAGACACCCCCGATGACGATCAAGCCCCTGAAGGGGTAGCGCTCACTGAGATTTTCCTGCTTTGGAAAAGAGGCGGGGGTGGAAGAAAAGAACTAGAAAATGCAATGCCTATGTCAGGGAGAGCTGTGCCAGAAGGTGCAGAGGGGTGGCATCTGGAGGGAGGGCTGGGCCATGGAAGGGGCACCTTTTCCAAGGGAGTGCAGCACGGCCAACCCACAGATGGGCTCTGGCTTCTCTGTGCCCTCTCTGATGTCTGTGCCCTAGGCAGCTGCCTAGGTTGGCCTAATGGTGGAACCAGCCCTGAGTCCATGCTTGCAGTCAGCATACCTTTAAATGCCAATTGTAGCTTTGGTCTCTGTGCCCCTGCTGCGGGCCTTCTTGGACAACTGGTCAGCCATTATGGGACTACTGGGTTCTTATGTGCTTAGGCTGAGATCAGAGACAGGCTTCAGGCTATCACACTTCCTCTCCAACCATTCTCTATTTCTTTCATAATCAACAACTATTATTAGTTAATATAATCTAGAACAATATTGAGTTTTCTGAATAAAAAACAACCATAAACAGCACAACATAGTCTCTTAGCTGGTGACATGTGAGGAGAAAACTGAAAGGAAAAATAGAAAAGGTCAAAACCATTGAGGAAGCTTGGAGACTATTTAAAACTACAATCCTAGAAGCTCAGAAAAAATATATACTGCAGGTTAGGAAAGGCACAAATAGGTGTAGAAAAAAGCCTGCCTGGTTAACAAACAAAGGCTGAGTTCAGACTGGCAGTTTGAAGCGTGAGGGAGTCGTGGCAAAAAGACCCAGAACAAACTGTTCCGGGTATTACCCAGTCACACTGCCCCGACTGATGCGAAAGCATACCAAGGAGGAGGCACAAGGGAGCGTTCGCACTGTTGGCCCGCCCCTGGCGGAGGTGCGGCTGTAAGCGGCTTTTTCCTCACTCTGCAGCAGGTGCCTATGCACATGGGCGCACAGGTGCAGTAGCAAATAGGGCAGGATCCCGTCTCCCAGGAGGCTGCCTGACCAGAGCTTTAACTCCATGAGGCGGAAGCATCCAGTGGGTATGGTTGTGTGCATGGGTGCTTATGCACATCCCTGCGGGAACAGCCAACACACATGATCAACATGGGCTGTTCCTAGCTTTTAGCATTTAGTGTTCACATTTCCAGGAAGTAGGATGAACGCGTTCTCCAGGGTTTGCTATCACTTTTTAAACTCAGGAGGGAAGCACTACAAAACGGTTTGAGTACGGCTGGGGAACGCCTGACAGCTGTGCCTGTGTGAACTGGTCCCTTTAATCCATTTGTGAAATGTTCCTGAAACGTGCCTATATTGGGCCAAACTGCCAGTCTGAACTCGGCCAAAGTAATGGAAGCTGTAAAAGGTAAGAAAGATTCCTTTAAGCAAGGCTCAGGTGGTGGTCACACACGTGAGATAATGCGGGGGGGGAGCAAGGCTATTTCCCCCAGCGGAATTTGACCTGCATGAGGAGCATATAGCAAAAAACATAAAGACCAACAATAAAGCTTTCTTCAAATACATTAGAAGCAGGAAACCAGCCAGGGAGGCAGTGGGGCCCTTGGATGACCAAGGGATAGAAGGAGTAGTGAAGGATGATAGGAAAATGGCTGAGAAGCTGAATGCATTTTTTGCATCTGTCTTCACTGTGGAAAATGAGAAGTGCTTACCCACTCTAGAGCTGCTGATTTGGGGAGGGGTGTTGAAAGACCTGAGTCAGATTGAGGTGACGAGAGAGGAGGTCCTACTACTGATAGGCAACTTAAAAACTGATAAATCACCAGGCCCGGATGGCATACATCCGAGAATTCTGAAAGAACTCAGATGTGAACTTGTGGATCTCCTGACAAAAATATGTAATCTTTCTTTAAAATCTGCCTCCATTCCTGAGGACTGGAAGGTAGCTAATGTCACTCCCATCTTTAAAAAAGGTTCCAGAGGAGATCCAGGGAATTACAGGCCAGGCAGTTTGATGTCAATACTGGGTAAGTTGGTAGAAACTCTTATTAAGGAAAGAATTAGTAGGCACATTGATGAACAAAAACTATTGAGGCAGACTTGGCATGGGTTCTGTAAGGGAAGATCTTGTCTCACTAACCTGTTAGTGTTCTTTGAGGGAGTGAACAAACATGTGGACAAGGGAAACCCAATAGATGTTGCTTACCTTGACTTCCAGAAAGTGTTGTTGTTGTTGTTGTTGTTGTTGTTATTATTATTATTATTATTATTATATTTTTATTAATTTTTACAGAGAAAAATGACAAACCATACAATCCACAAGATGTATGAACACACAAAAAAGGAAGCTAATACTCATTGTAGCTGTTAAGTATTTTACATACATTGTATAATTTCTTTTGTGCACCTGATCAATTAAATAGTGTATATGCCAGACTAGTTTTAGTCTATATTTCTATTGTAGTTTTAGCAGTTATAATGTGCTTCTTTGCAAGTAAGTCTCTATCCACTTATAGAGTCTTGACCATGATTTCTCAAAAATTTCTTCTTTTTTATCTTGTAATAGTTCAGTTAATTTGTCCATCTCTACTGTTTCTAACAGCTTGTAAATTATTTCTTCTCTTGATGGTACTTCTTATTTCCTGCAGTATTTTGCATACAAAATCCTAGCAGTAGTTATAACATGTATAATCATATAAACATCTGTTTTGAAAAATCTTTCTGGCATAATCTCTGGTCATGGACTCTCTTGAATGTTTCACATGCTCCCCCAGCCTTTGGCTCTCTGATCTGTCACTCAGAGGGTGTCCCTAGCCACTGGCTGTGTTGCCTGAATCCTGCCCAGCTGCCACTCAAGAGTACTTGCATGCCATTGGCCGGGTGCTGGGTTTGCTCCTCTTACCCGCTCTCTCCTTCAGCCACTGTGCCCCATCAGAATTTCTGGCAGACGGCTTTCTCTCTTGATGAAGACACTTTCCTTCTGTGTGGGACTAATTTTTCCCTCAGCAGCTGTTGGTAGGTGTAACAAAATGGCAGTTACCTATGTCTGTAAGATGGCTGCCGTCTGTATGCTTAAAATGTTCCCCCATAAGGCTTAAATGAGCTCCAGAGAGAGGCCTGCAGGGGTATCACTCACTGGGTTGAATGGGGCTTCCTCATCTGCTGACCTACAGTTCCCAGCTGTCCCAAGGCCAAAAAGTGCGGGAAAACAGCGACTGTCCCAAAGGGCGAGGCAGCATCAACACAGACTCCAGCCCATGCAGGGAGGAGGCAGTTTTCGTCCCACAGGAGGTTAGGAAAGGCTCCTGCTGCCTGTGCTGACCAGCCTGCCCAGGCCACACTCCAGAGATGTGGGGACACCCTGGGAGGCAGCAGAAATTCAGCCATAATTGTGTAAATAGTTAAATAAATTCTTTTATTTGGGCTAATAATCTGTTGTACTCTGACCACATAGTCTCCCCCACTCTGCACAATACCAAAGGGAGGGGGTAGCCCAGGGAAGCAAGGAAAGGCCAGACCTTTGGGTTGCCAACTTTCCAGGGATCCTCCAAAGATTGGGGATTCCATCTCCAAATAGGGAGATTCGGTCAGAGGGTTCTCACTGTCCCTCTAGAAAGGCAGTGACAATTCAGTGAGTGGTGGCAGTGAAATTAAGGAGTGGGAGGTGGATGAGGGTGGGAGGTGGGAGGTGGATGAGGGTGGGAGGTAAACAGCTGAGTTGTAAACTGGAGCCCGTTTCGCCACAGTGGGCAGCCAAGCTTGGTTCAAAACAAAGGAAGGAAACCTTTTGCAGGCCTTTGTGAGGAAATCATTGGGGCCAAGCCTAACTAGGGTTGCCATCTCCAGATAGGGAGATTCCTGGAGTTTTTCTGGTAGAGGCTATGGAAGCTAGGGTTTGGGGAGGGGAGAGGCCTCAGCTGAACAGAATGCCATACAGCCCACCTTCCAAAGCAGTTATTTTCTTCGGGGGGGGGGAGAGATCTGTTGTCTGGAGTTCAGTTGTGATACCTGGTGATCTTCAGGTTCCACCTGGAGGTTGGCTACCCTAGGCATAGCAGTCAATGCTTCAGAGTAGGGTCTGCTAGATCCATGTTCTTGCTGTGGAAGCTGAGTACGTGATTTTGGACCAGTCACAGACTTTCAGCCTAACCTGACAAGAACCTGACAAACCCCTGCAAATACGATGGGTGCGGGGCAACACTTGGAACACCATCCTTTTGTCATTACCCCAAGCGGCCCGTTTCCCGTTGGTGCTTGGCAGCCCGTGGCTCCATGACCATGAATCTTACATCTTGTGGGATGAGGGGATCATCCGTTTCATTTCAGTTCGAGTACTGTGTGATGCCCTTCGGCCTTCAGGGCATTTATGAACCTGATAAATGAAGTCCTGCACAAGCATCTGTTTAATGGGGTCCTTGTTTACCTGGATGATATTTTTTTGTACCACCCCGACAAAGAATCCCATGTCAAGTTGATTAGGGTCCGGAACATTCTCAAAACGTTGCACAAGCACAAACTCTTTGCTAAACTTTCAAAGTGTGAATTTCACTGCACAGAAATAGCTTTCCTAGGCTATCAAATCTCCCCCTGGGGGATTGAAATGGACCCTGCCAGGGTCCAGGATGTGGTGGGGTGGGAACCTCCTAAAACTCGGAGGCAGCTCCAAGTGTTCCTAGGATTTGAGAACTTTTATAGATCCTTTCTCGCAAATTTTGCCCAGGTGAGCTTACCGCTCATGGACCTCCTGAAAACGAAAGGGAAGGGTCCGGACAGTACTAAGCCAGGGGCTAAACTTGACTGATGCCAGAGTGCCAAAGTGAGTTTGACTGCCTAAAAGCCCTGTTTACTTCTGAGCCCATATTGGTGCACCCAAACGAACTTAAGAAATTTATTGTACAAGTTGATGCCTCAGATGTTGCTATGGGTGGCGCCATCCTGCACGAGGGGGAATATCGCCCCCTACTCGCCCCCTTGCCTATGTCTCTCGGAAGTTCAATGACACTGAATGCAATTGGTCAGTTTGGGACAAGGAGGTGGGAGCTATTAAATTAGCCCTCTCAACATGGAGGCATTGGTTGGAAGGGGCGCGGGTGCCATTTGAAGTTTGGACTGATCATAAAAACTTGGAAGTCCTTAGAACTTGAAAGCCCCGAAACCTCAATGCCAAACAACTCCGGTGGACTGATTTTTCTTCCAAGTTCAATTTCACACTCCACCATTTCCCGGGGAAGGCTAATTCGTTGGCAGATGCTCTGTTCCGTCTCCCGCAGCATGACAGCCGCCGGGAGGAGGTCCTTGACTCTATATTCACCCCTCCCAAGCCAAGGTCCAGCCCCCTCCCCTGCGGACTCTTGGGAATTGAAGTTCGCTTCTGCCATCTCTGATGCTGACCGCGCGGAGTTAAATAAGGAGGGGGAGATGGAAGAAAGGTAAAATGATTGTTGGTATCGGGGTCAGAAATTGTTTGTACCACTGTCATTGAGGGGTGAAATCATGTCTTTTATGCATGGGTGTATGCTGGCTGGGCACTTGGGGTTCGTTAAGTCTCTGCACCTCCTTCAATACCAGTTCTGGTGGCTGGGAATGAGGAAAGATCTCTCCCTCTTCGTTCAATTGTGCCAGACCTGCCTAATGAGCAAACCGAGGCCAGGGAAGCCTCCTGGTCTCCTCCAACCCCTTCCCACGCCTACTCGCCTGTGGGAGGTCATCTCCCTGGATTTTATTACAGATCTTCCTCCCAGTAAGGGAAAAATAGTTATCTGGGTAGTGGTGGACTTGTTTTCCAAGCAAGCCCATTTTATCTCATTTAAATCCCTACCGACAGCCCGGGTGTTGACTAAAGCATTCTTGCAACATATTTTCAGACTTCATACATTACCCCGAAAGATAATCTCCGACCGGGGCACGCAATTTGTTTCCAAATTCCAGAGTGAACTAATGCACCTCTCGAGGGTCGAGAGGGACCTCAGTAGTGCCTACCACCCAGAGACTGATGGACAAACTGAGCGTGTCAACCAGACTCTGGAACAATGCCTTCATTGTTTTACCAACGTCCAACAGGACGATTGGGAGGGGGTCCTCCCTCTGGTGGAATTTTGCTATAATAATGCCTGCCATTCGTCTACAGGTATATCTCCTTTCATGGTGGTCTATGTGTATGAAGCCCCGCCTCTCCCTTTTCTCTCTGACATGGGGTTGCCTGAGGGGGAGGTGGGAGATTGGTGTAAGCATTAGCAGTCGCCTGGCCACTTCTCTGTAAAACGTTGGATGGGGCAAAGCAGGCTTACAAGGTGCAAGCTGATAAGAGACGTAATAAGGGGTGTCCTGGCCAGCAACTGTTAGAGCCTACTTTTATCTCCACAGAGCTAGATGTTGTCTAGGTTTCAGAAATCAAATAAGAAAGATCACATTTCCAGTACTCAAAGGAATACACATCATTCAAACATGTAGGCAGGAAGAAGGAATCTGCAGAAAACTCATCTCAAACACTGAATCAGTCAACCACAGGCAACAGTACATCCCCTCCTTTAGCCTGCCTTCTCCCACAATATGTATGCCCCATAATATGTATGTCATTTAGTCAATACAAAGATTCTGCCATAATTCTGAGCTCATGAGCTTACCACCATGTTTGATGCAGCCATATACAAATTTTAGAACATTTCACAATTGCTGATGCCAGAACAGCAAGCCAGACTTTTTTAATGTCAAGAGTTAACAATTGGCTTAAGTCCCAGAGGAGAAACCATGTTCAAGAGCATTCATAATGCACAAATTCAAAAGGTATCTTTTAACATACTGAGGTCAATTTAACAAAACCTGCTGCTGGCTACTGGATGGCCAGATATATATGGAGGTGGAACAATAGTAAGAACCTGTCCAAATCACACCCAAATTTTAAAGAACAAGACAAACCTCTTTCAACCAGAAATATACTTGCTTTGCAGGTGAGCCAAGAACAAGACTTTGGGTGTTTTCTTAACTCAGTACACAACACTTCAATTTGATATCATTTGAAATAGTTTGGTAAAATCTGGGGTTACAAAAACCTATCTGAGATTCAAAATCAAACACTGTTCATTTTCAATTCATGTTCTTACCTTGGAAAACCAAACCAGAATTTTCTATCGTGTATTGGAAAGATGTGAATGGAGCAACCGGGGACTTGGCTATCAGAAGCTGCAGAAACAACAACAAAAAAAGACAAACACATTCCTATGGTATGCTCTTTATGCTTCCAGTTTGCAGAGAAGCATGAACAACTGCAAATAGCAAAATCCAATATAATTTCTCCCAGCAGATCCTCAAAGGGTTTATGTTAACAAAGCAGTAAGTAAATGTGCCCTAGCTTTTTACTATTTGAACTATCACTTTAGTTCTTCCTAAGTACCGTGCTATTTGAATATGCACTTCCATTGACAATGGCAGCAGTCACACATATGAAATAATCCACTTTCAATCCACTTTCAGTATACTTTTCAACTGGATTTTACTGTGTGAACTGGCAAAATCCAGTTGGAAAATGCAATGAAAGTGAACTGAAAGTGGATTATTTTGTGTGTGTGTGACTGCAGTCTATTTTGCAATGGGCAACAGAGAATGATCTACACAGCCGACTGATCTGTGTATTCCTGCACATACAGAAGGAGAAAAGATGGACTTTGGAAGAGCAATGAGATTCAACAAAGAGGTTTTAGTATTAAGAAAAAAGAGTCCTTTCCAATAATCCCTCTATTGGTTTTACTTTCTTAAAAGCATTCAAGGCACTAAACTGTAAGGCCAATATGAGCATATTCTCCCAGGAATCTGTATACCTCCCCCCCACCATATTATGATTTACACATGGAAACTCTAGAATGGACACTGGTAGTTGTTGGTACTCTGAAGGTTCACTGCTGTAATTCCTGCAAAAACATGTCTGCAACCCAAATTTGAAGCAGATTTCCTCATTCATATCTGCCGCAGGGAAAAAAGGGAAAGGAACTGGAAAGCAATTTCCCAGTCTGTGGTTTTCACAGCAGTATTTCCAATTTTGTAGCCCTAGGGCACCGTTTAACAAGGCTGCTGATCCAAAGCATATTCTGGTTCTTTTCAGAGCTCTTTTTCAATTACAGTGATGTCATACCCATTTTGCCAATGCCCAGAATATATAACAGACTTTAGTTCTTTCTTCATTTTTATGTATGCATATACTTGGACACTGGAAAAATATCCACATGATCTTCAAACAGTCCCTGCCAAGGCCACTCTTCTGCCTGAGGATTAACGTTCCCCTGCTTGTAACTCTTCTCGGCTTTGAATTCTGCCATTTCTTGTTGCTCATTAAATAACACAGCTCAGACGTAAGTGAGAACTGTGACTTTATTATTACCATTCCAGGTAATGGCCTGATTGTTAAAGGTGCAGAGTTCCATCCAAAAAATTATTTGACCCTGAATATAATTGAAAGCGTTCTCCTCTTCTAAAATAATAAGCAGCATTTAGCCAAGACTTTGACGCTTCAGAATTCCATCTTGGAAGACATAAAATCAAACAAAATCCTGTCATGTGATGATGCAATTTGAAAACTGTATAACCCCTCTGCCTAAAGGCTTTTCTTGTGGCTCCATGAGATCACCCTAAATCGGAACTAACAGGATGATCATTTCTTGTGTATCCAAAGAATACGTAACTGTGCTAAGCCTATGGGAGTGCTACTCCAGCATCCAATTGTCTTTCTGAAGGGAAATGGAAAGCTGGAGGGAAGCACAGAGGGAGTTTAGTTCAGATCTGCCTCAGGGAGAGTGCAGTGATAGCTTGGGTCTGCTTCAGCAAGAGAGCAGTTTGAAGGGCAGCTCTGCCTGGTACTATGGCAGAATGGTATAGCTTTACCTCTGGGAGAGGATAGAGTAGCTGGTTGTTAGGTCTCTCTCTGGTGATGAGCAGACCTTTTACCATTTTGTCTGACTCTTGGGAAAGGGCAGGCTGGTATGTGTGGAATCCTGTGTGTGAGAGGATCCAACCTAGAGGTTAGTCAGGGAAAGTTTGTTTGTACCTGAAGGCACTGAAGAGTATTCAAACCACACTCTGAAGCCATAACTAGCTTAAACCTATGTGCCTCAGTCAGGTTTCTCCTTTGACCATCTGGACATCTGTGCCACTAATCTGTTATTTAGAAAAAAACCTATAAATAAATAAGTCTTCCTTGTTATTTACATACAGCTCCTGCCTCACTGATCTCCATATTCTTCTTGCTCACCACAAAATTTACCTCATGGCAGCGAACCCAAAGCCTTTATACTTCCTGCCCTAATAACTTCTTGTAACTTAGGGGAAGCTTTACAATCCTAGTTTCCCAAAATCATAAGAGGCTGTGTGAGTCCCGTCAGCTGGAAGAAAGGGCCTGTTGCAGTAACCATCAGAGGCACTATCTATACCACTTTGCTAAGTTAATTAACAAAGATGGGATAACTCCACAGCATAGTCCCTGGAATAACTCCTAGTGAGGTAATTTTTACCCTCTATTAGCGTCACATGACCAAGAAAGTGTGCAAACTTAAGAGTTAAAAAGACTAGTTTTAAACTGGCAATCTAGGTTCAGTTTTACCCTCCACAATCACAACACTTAGACAATGTTCAAACAGCTCAAGATGCAGGATTAGACAATGTCTTCCATCTCATTCACCTACACTCCTCTCCACTGCCTTCCTTGGGGACAAGATACATGCAATCATACATGGCTCTACTGTACCAGCCATATCTGGATACTTACATTAGGCATTATAATTTAAATTGCATTTTAAAAACTGCCTCTTTAATTGCCTTTCTCTCTTTTTAATTTTTTTATTTTTATTAATAATAAGAACAATAAACAAAACAAAGAAAGGAATCAAAGAAACAGTCAAGATATACACTGACAAAAATACAAGCAAAATTTCAATTTTCAGTAAGCGAACAAGAAGCATGTCGATAAAAGAACTAAATCATGCAACATTAAAATACCACCCATTAATTCTAACAAACTTCAGAAAAAAGCTAATTGAGCAAAAAGAGCATTAGCTGGTATGATATCGTTATTGGCCATATATTGAAGCACGGGGGACCAAATACTAGTAAATTTAGAGTGTGAATGATGATGCTCAGAAGCATATAACGACCGAGAAAGTTTAGGTATTATGAACTGCTCCCAGATTTTGTCATGCCACTGGGAAATAGATGGAGGGGACTGGGCCTTCCATTTAGATGAGATAACAAGGGCTGCAGAAGTGAGTAAAATAGCTACCAACTCTCTAGTAGAGTTTCTCATGTATAAATCAGGCCAGTACTGTAGAAAAATTGCCTCAGGGGTGAAAGGAAGGTCAATCAATGTAATAACTTTAACACGAGAGCAGATTTCCAACCAAAATTTCTGTATATGTCTGCAATCCCACCAGCAATGCTTATATGTACTGACCTGGCCATACTTTCTCCAGCATTCTGGAGAACCAGATGGGTAAATGTGAGAGAGCCATTTAGGACTCAAATACCAATAAGAAAGAGTTTTAAAAAATTTAAACCTAATATTATATATCTTAGAAAGATTGCTATGGGAAGACCATATTGATTTCCAGGCTTCCTCTGATACAGAAAAGTCAAAATCCAGCTTCCATTGAGTTTGGTATCGCAATGGTTTCTTTAAGTCCAAAGAAAGTAACCATTTAGATGCTTTTGACAACAAGCCTTTTGAAGTAAAATCAGTGTTCTTCAAAAAAAATTTGAAGTCTGATAAAAGCCTTGTAAAAGCCCCAGAAGGTTTAATATGAGCCAACACATATTGGATCTGAAAAAACTGATACCAAGGTATAGATGATTTTAACAGAGCTTCTAACTGAGCTTTATCCAAAAATTTTCCCTTGGCATTCAGATCAACTATGCAGATATTTCTAAGACATATCCATCTTCTAGAGTACACATCAAGTTTATCCACACTTGACCATTTTTTATTCAAAATGGGGGATAACTGAGAGATATCAGGAGCTAGGGTACGATGGAGTGTATCCCAACAGGACAGTGCAGTACTTAAAAATTGTATTTTATGTTGACGGGTCTCAAATGTGGCTTATTCCATAAGGTTTCCATCAAGGTTGCTGGTGCAGTGTACTCACTTTCCAAGAAGACCCAGTCTTCTGCAGGGGTAGGATTTAACATTTTGATCACATTACTAATAATGGCAGCCTGATGGTATTTCTTTAAATATGGAAGATCTAGACTTCCAAAAGCTGCTGGTCTGAACAGAAAATGAGACCTTTTATAAGACCAGACAAAGTAAAACAAAGATTTTTGCCATTTTGCCAAATCTTGTTCCGGGAGTTTTATAGGCAAAGGTGAAAATAGAAATAAAAATTTCAGTAAAATAAATTGCTTGATTAAATGGATTCTATCTGGCCAAAAGAACTTCAAGTTGTTCCAGGTTTTAAATTGTTAAGACATATTCTGATAAAAAGTATTATAGTTGCAAGCCAAGATATCCTTCAAATTTAGAGGAAATGTATGTTCCTAGATACCTCCAAGGTGAGGAAACCCATTTGCAGGGAAAGAGATTTGATGAGGAGCTCAGAGTGTGTAGGCAGATTAAGTGCATATAATTCTGATTTATACAGATTCACTTTCGAGCCTGAAATAGACTCAAACAGTTTCAAAGAAGTATCTATAGCTGGTAACGAAACTTCTGGATCAGAGAAATATAAAACCATATTGTCAACATACATACTAAGTTTGTATTCCCCTGACTTTCTTTGAATTCCTTTGAATTGAAGAGTCTGTCTAAGAAGCTCAGCTAACTGCTCCAGTACTATGGCAAACAGGAGAGGGGATAAAGGACCCCCTTGTCTAGTTCCTCGAGATAACCCAGATCCATTAGCACGAATCTGAGCTGTAGGATGGTCATAAATTGCTGAAATTGCATTCAAAAAGCCCTCTCCAAAGTCCATAAAAGCCAAAAGTTCTCAAAGAAATGGAGTTTCCAAGAAATTGAAAGCCTTTTCCATGTCGAGGGACAATAATAAAACCTTCCGATGATTGACCTTGCAAAAACTAATGATGTTAATGGTCTTACAAATGTTACTGAATAAACTTCTGTTGGGTATAAAACCTGTTTGATCCAGGTGCATGTAGTCAGTTATTATTTGCTTGAGCCTATTTGCCAATATGGCAGAAAAAAATCTTAGCATCCTGGTTAATTAAGTCTATCGGCCTGTATGAGGCCAGATTTAATTTCTTCTTATTTTCTTTCAGAATGAGAACTATAGTAGAGTTGTTCCATTAGGGAGGTAGTTGGCCATTTTGTAAGATGTGGTTAGCAACTTTTGTTAGTAGGTCCAACAACTGGGAAGAAAATGCTTTATAAAAAACTGAAGAAAATCCATCATTACCCAGAGCAGTATTATTTTTCAAAGATTTTATAACATCCGCTTAGAGCAAGATTTTTTATGTAAGGATTCCAGAGACTTAATTCACTCAGTTATATCTGATTTCTCTCTTTTTTTTTTGTTTCTTCAGGGAAGCCGAGATGGAAATGAATTCTCCTCTTAACACAGCCTTCATAGCGTTCCATACAATTGTATAAGGAACATCTGAGTTAGCATTCTAGAGAAAATCATTCTCAACATTCTTTTCAAATCATTCCAGATTGCGAGAAGCAGAGCTTGAGACTGACTTTGGGTGGCTAGAGGAGATTGGAGGTTAGGAGCGCCACATTCAAGTGTCCACCATCTTGGACGGTTGCCACACCCCCTCCTTTAATTGCCTTTCTCTATCTCTTTTGCTAGCTAATAAAATTATTCTTATTAATCTAGAATTTCTAGTTGACGTCGTCTTTGAGTTTAAGAAAATTTGGTCACCAATTCTAACTTATCTTTCTAGTCAGAAGGAAATCCCAAAGAAATTATCTCTGTTATGTTTAATATATGTTGATATACATTGTATAGTTAAATGATATATTCTTAAATTATATTTACCTTTCCTCTGTCCTTAATTTTAGTAAGAGCTGTATGAACCCTTCAATGGTTTATGAGGTATTGATATTTCTTTCTTTTTTGTTTTGTATTTTTCTGTCAAAATAATTTTTTTTAAAAAATCTAGAATTTCCCCCTTCTTTCCTACTATAACTCCACCCACCCACCCGTTGCAGACTTCTATTTTAAAAATATGTCTTTCTGTAGGCACCCTTACAAACAACCTCTTGTTTTGATTCTATACAGTATTTATTGGCTGTTACAAATCTCCCCTTACTACTGAAGTTGAAAAGTGAAATACAGCCAATACAGCCAAAGAATGCAGGCTGAGTAACCAATGTCAATGTTTTGCTTTACTAATGTGTTACTAGTAAAGTGATCTGCTTCATGAAACCAATCTGCAATGCAAGCCCTTTCCCTTCTTCAGCATAAGTGATGTTTGTTTCCTACCAAAAAACATGATGGAGAAGGGAGGCATGAGTTACCAATGATTATCATGATGTATCCTCACAGAATTAGAATTCTCTTTCCTGTATTTAACCTCATTGGGTGATCTAACAATCCCCACCCAAAAGCATGGATGGTTCTGGGCTTGCTATTTTATCTATTAATGAGGTTTCAAGCAACAAAATGTTAAGGGGATGTTTTTAGACAGTGTACATGCCACCTGTACAGAGACTGGCTCACAAGTACAAATAGTACAATAAAAGCATAAAACTAACGAATTATCAACCACAGGCTGACCAAGGCTGCAGCCACATGAACACTTTGTGCTGATATCAGTGCAGAACCTTGTGGAGTTAAAGAGCACGATCAGACAGCAGCATCTGCCTTCCATGCCCCAGTCATTGCCACAGCTCTGCCCAGCTCTGTTGCAGCAGGTGAAATTCAAGTGTTATGACCAGTCCACCAGGCTCACCTCTACATTTGGCATGCTACAGTGGGGAGGAGGAAAGGAATGAAATAAATCCCACCTTTCTCCTGTCAGTGTGGCTATTATTTCATGTAAATCCCACAACCTATAGAGTCAACTTTCTAGGGGCTTAACATGGCTGCTGAGGGGGAGAGGGAAAGTGGGGAAGATCACAAACTTCATCATCTTTCACTGGCCAATTGTGGAGAAAATCCTTTTTCTCTGGTGGGAAAAAAGGAGCAAAATTCTCCCTCTGGATTAAGACTTTCCACATTTATTACAGGCAGATGAAATATTGCACTGTTGTCATTGAGCTCAGAGCATGTAGTGAAATATGTGCTTATGGCATAGCATCAGGACAAAAGCTCTCAGGTGTGAACTCTCTCCTTCCTTATTAGATAGCAAATGAGATTTATAAATACAAAATGTGCAGTCAGTCATGAAATAAAGAAAGGATTTGCCTAAAAGTATGGCTCTGTGTAAGTGTCACTGTGTCATATGTCACTGATTGCTGCAACTACTGCCCTAAAATCCTTCAAGCACAATTTAACTGTCATGGTGTTCTATTACTGGAAATGGTGAGAGAAGAATGACACATCTAGTATCCTGTTTAGTGAGGTACGCAGGCACACTTCATTGATGGGACTCAGTTGCCATGCCTGTACAAACAAGTGTATTATTCTGAGTTATACAGTCCAAGAAGGACTGATAATGCTCTTGTATTCCATGGTTAATGCCACCGCAGAAACCTGACAGGCCCTAACACTTTCAAACATGGTCTAAAGCTTCTGCAATAAATATCTAGGGAAAACGTTCAATCATAACCTCAGGAGTAAAAACCTGACCACACAATCCTCCTAGGGAGTGTGTGACAGAAGAAAGGATGCATTTAGTATTGCGTCCTTATGAAAAAAGAAAATGAATAAATAAAAATCCTTACCTATGGAAAATGAGCACATTATGGAAAACTGTAGCCTAGAATTCTTTTCCTTTCCATAAGGAGTTTCTATATTTTTTTATCAAAACTAAATTAGTATTTCTAAGAAGGGAAGGGCCAGTGGCATATATGAAGACAAAGTTAATTTTACTCAGATCAAACCACAAAGCATATACATATCAAGGTAAATGAAACAGTAATAAAAGGTATCTGATAGCCACAGTATTATATTAAATAAAAATTCAAGTAGATGCCATACTGGCACTACCAAACAGATGGTTAGATATAAATCATACAGAGAAAATTAGAATCATGTAAAGATTACTCATTTTAACATACTGAACCTAGCAAGGAAACGGTAGAATGACATGATAATGAACAGCCTGAATAGCCCAAACAAGCCCAAGTGTGGCGGTGGCGGCAGCATATATGGCACATTTATGTTAAAATTCTGATGTGGCAAAAAGGAAACTAGATTTGGTCCTTTTCTTTGTATATCAGTATTACAGATACGGAATTTAAAGAGGCCTATTGACAAAATGGCAATGTATAGTGAGCTTAAACCTCTTATTCATTAAGATAACAACAATGCAGTTTGATATTATTTGATATCCTATTTTTGTTCAAACGGCAGTGGGAATAAAAGGAAATATTAGCAGAAGTTCATATAGAACTCTAGAACCACAAGAGAAATTTGGAGCTAGCTGTAGTCAGAAATAGCATGAGGATTTTTCAAAGAGCTAAAATTTCATCAGAAGTCAAAGAGAGGTATATTTCTAAGGTTGTGAAGAACTACAGAATTTCATAAAGAAAACAACCGCAAAAGGATTGTATTTACTGCTTTTTGGCTATGTTGGTCACCAAGAGGTATCACTAACAATACACTTGCCTCTCTGTCCGTCTGTCTGTCTGTCTGTCTCTCTTATAGTCAGGTAACAATATATAAATCTCTATCCATCAATTGACATATTATTTAATCTTGGAGAAGGAACAGTCCAACGTATATGCAATATTTACCATTCTATTTGGGGGAGATCTCTAATGATATTTTATAGAATCTCTTAAGAAGATGAATTACAGGTCACTTACATCAGCCCAATGCCATTAACGCCAGTGCAGTTGCATTCCTATTAAAAGGGCTGTGACAGGATGCTCACAAGACTACGTGAGGGGCACAGAGCCCACAGAGAGTTTACCATGGTCTCCAGCTACTAAGGAAGCAATCAGACACCCCCTTGGTGTTTCTAACTACTGCTAATTTTTAAATTGTTTGCATGGGTTTGAATATTTAAGCCACAATGAATATTTATTTTAAAGTAAAAAGATGGGACATAAGTATTCTATTAAATAAATGTTTTATCTTATTCTTCCTCCAAAGGTCTGTTGTACGTCTCTGCTATCTATTAACTAAAGAGGGGGTGGAGAAGGGTACAAACATATCAGAATAAAAAGAATTTATGAATAGTAGAGTTCTAGTCTGAAAACCTACATATAGACCATCCTTAAAATGATTAATTCACTACAGCAATTTCCCCCTCAAAATCAACATTACTACAATTAACATTTACAAGCTGTTTTTTAAAGTAAACTGCTCCAAGTACTGTACAGGACCTGGGCAGTGTTCCCTCTAAGCTGAGAGTGTGAGCTAGCTCACAGTTTTTTAGCCCCTGGCTCACACATTTTTGTCTTAGCTCAGGAAGGGTGACTCCAGAGCAAACTAATTTATACACTAGCCAAATTGCTTGCTCACAACTTTAATGCCAGTAGCTCACAAAGGAGAACTTTTGCGTACAAGACTCCACAGCTTAGAGGGTGCATTGGACCTGGGTTAATCTGAACAATGTTCAATGTCAAGCAAAACTGTACAATTATCTAGTTTGCATGAAAAAGTATAACACAAACGTGAAAAGAAAGTACATTGCTGATTCACTGTCTTTCAGTGGGGTTATGATTATCTTAAAATGTTAAATTAAATTCATACACTAATAAACTCATTGGTAAGCAAACAAATATTTCCTCTGATTGTGCCAAATGTCTGGAACAGACAATCCTTATGCCATAATCTCCCTTCTTCTTGTAGATGGACAAAGGTTGTTTTTTCAGCTGTTTCAGAAAACAGGAAAAGAGCCACTGGGGAAAACAATGCAACTGGTTTTTGCATCAGCTCAAGAAAACTGACTTTTCCTGTTCACTCACATCTTCTCAGCTTAGCAGGAGTTTATTTGCTGCTACAGTACCCAGAACACATAGACATGATACACTTAAAAAGCAAAAAGACTGAACCTAAAATCTGACTATTCAGTCACTGACAGCAGGTATCTTGAAATCTACCTATAGGAGGTGAGTCTGTCCAACTGCAATGTTCTGATGCTCTAACAGGGCAAAATCCAGATCCTTGGACACAGCCTACCATTAAAATCCTCATACCGAATTAACTTTCTATATAGTCATTTTTGCCTATCAAAGGCAGATTTACACAATGGATAATGCATCTCTTTAGTTCATGGCCTGAAATAGATCAGAAATTCTTCTATTAGTGGGCACTTCATTGGAGACCTGATATCCTGGCTGAGCTGGCCTCCAAAGTGTTGCTAAGAATACAAAGTTACTGCCCTACACAAGTTTAAAAGACTGGCTCAGGTCTTCATGGCTTTCTTGGCAACATAGGGTCTTTCCCAAATGAATACTTGCACAACGTTGGCTTGATGTGCTGTGTATTTTTTTTCTTGTTAACATACTGATCTTGATAGAACAATGGTATGATTCAGTATGGCCTACTCTGACCAGATATGGCTCTGCAAGGTCTCTGCTGGAGGTCTTTCTCATCACCTACTACCTGATCTTTTCAACTGGAAATGCCAAGGATTGAATCTAGGACCTTCAGCATGCCAAGCAGATGCTTTACTACTGAGCCAGGGTCCATCCCCCTTCCTTTGGGAGGGGTAAATGTGTTCAGTATCTCTAAATTTTCAGTTTTCTTCTATAGATGGAAGCTACTTGAATCTATGGAAATAGTGCCCTTTGATTATTTACCTAGCACAAAATGTAATGTTGCTGTGATTCAACACACACTAAGAAACAACACTGAAACTGGTTTCTTGAATTACAACATTACAACCAATGCTAGTGAGCTGTGTTAACTGGCAGATGGACAAAATGCTTGGGTGTTTTTCTGGATGCCTCCTTATCAATGGAGGCCTAGAACACAAATGCTGCCAGACTGGCATTCTTCCAGCTGCGCCAGATCAGACAACTGTCCCCCTATTTGTCTTGCCCCGACATAGCCACAGTAATCCATGCAACGGTCACCTCTAGGCTTGATTACTGTAACTTGCTCTATGCAGGGCTGATCTGGAAATTACAACTTGTCCAGAATGCAGCGGCCCAGGTCCTTATGGGGACACCAGTAATAGCACATATCCAATCTGTGCTTCGCCAGCTGCACTGGCTCCAAGTTGGGTACCGGGTTAGGTTCAAGATGTTGGTTTTGACCTTTAAAGTCCTAAGCAGTCAGGGACCAACATACTTGGGGGGGGGTCACCTCTCCTAGTATGTTCCCCAGAAAGCGTTATGGTCAGGAGAATAACATCTACTGGAAATCCCTGGCCCAAGGAGCATTCAGCCTCCTTGATCCTGGCTCCAACTTGGTGGAACTCTCTGACAAATAACATCAGGGCCCTGTGGGACTTGTTACAATTCTGCAGGACCTGCAAGGCAGAGATGTTCTGCCAGGCATACAGATGAAGACAGCAACATTTTAAAATGGTTTTTAAAAGCAATTGAATCCATCAGTTGTCCCCTCATTCTCCTCCCCACATGTTAACAGGGGTCAAATTTTCACTGTGGTGCCATGTAGGTTTATCTTTTATGATAGTATATATGATGTTCTAATTTCCCCCCCTTTGTATTAAACTATTGTACGCCACTCTGAGCCCACTCTGTGGGGACGGCAGTATAGGAATTCAATGAAATAAATAAATAATACATAGAGCTTTTTCTAAGCATGAAAATTATTTCACATACATAATCTCAGTAATCCTTATACCCAGCCTGTAAGGTAAGTTAGAGTTATTTCTTCCTTGAAGTAAAGCAACAGCAGATGCTATAAGGACAGCAACTTGGGTGAGCCCTCCCAGTTTGGTGTAATGGTTAAGTGTGCAGACTCTAATCTGGGAGAACCAGGTTTGATTCTCCACTCCTCCACTTGCAGCTGCTGGATGACCTTGGGCAAGCCATAGTTCTGGCAGAGCTGTTCTCTCAAGGACAGTTCTGGAAAGAGCTCTCTCAGCCCCAGCTACCTCACAGGGTGTCTGTTGTGGAAGGGAAAGGAGTTTGTAAGCCGCTCTGAGACTCCGAGTGGAGGGTGGGGTATAAATCCAATCTCCTCTTCTTAATGGCTGAGCTGAGATTTGCACTGGAACTTCCAACTCATACCTCATGCTTGTAAACAGTGCATTGACTTTCACCTTTGATGTATGTTATTCATGTCTTGGTGACCTGATCACAAGATCAAGCAGGCATTTATGGCACTCAGTGATTCCACACATTCCTTACAGAGAGGACCTAGAAGACAGCAATGTAAAACTAGTGTTCATTCAGAACCTCCTCTTCTCCTATTCTGCCACTAAGTCAGAGTCTGCTGAATCTGGAACAAAAATATGTTAAGCATGGTGATGGCACTCGGCTCTCTTTCTGTCTCCTTTTTTATTTCTGTTTGTATACTCTGAACAATTGAAGACTAGTTCTAGGAAACTGATTGATGCTGAATCTATATATGACTGAACATAATGAAAGTAGTAAACCCTGAGCCATGGAGGGAGTGTGAACACCTGCTAATTATAAGACTGTTTCCCTTGCTCATTCTTGCACATGGCCTTGGGGGTGCGCGGTTCTTGGATTCATCAGTGCTCCTGGATTATCAGGCTACTTTTCATTTAACAACTGCCATTCATATATGCCTTCAAAACCCTGACATAGCTAGTTATATAAAATATACAATCTGCTGCCCTTAAAGAATGCCTAGATTCTGTATTTGGGTTTGAAAATACTCCTAGATACTGGCTTGCTGAAAGCATATCATGCTAGCATTGCAGAATATGCACTGAATTCCTACAAAATTTCTGGCACTAATCAAAGTTACTAGTTTTTAGCACATTGCTCTTATGCACCTTAGACATCCTTTCCTTCCCTATGAGAACCTGTAAGATCAACTGAGAGTATCCCTTCTGAGAAATACCATATCTGCACTAAGAGTGATTTATACAATGAGGAAGATCCATTTTCAGTAGTATGTCTGTATTTATAGAACTGAGGTGCAAGGGAGCCTTTGCCCCAACATCTAGAAACAATGTATAAGAATTTTGTTTGGACTTGGTAGCCATGATGGAGCAGTGAGAGGTTTATATTAATTCTTAGATTTCTCTAGTAAGGATAGCCTTGTCTTATGTGGATGCTAAAAGTGACCAAATAAATATCAGTAACAGCATATGATTCCAGTTGTCACTACCAAAGCCCTGTGCCTGGATTCTTCAAATGTATACAGAATGTGAATCTCACTTATGTCTCCTTCTTATTGTTTATTCCTAGTTCTTTGCAGCAAGCAAAGTCCCCTTTGTAAAATATGTGGACCAAGGCAGGGAGGTATAGACTAGATAGGGCAGAAACTGTAAAATGAATTCACAAAAAGGACTCTTTCAGTTTAATTTTCGTAGAATAGAGAAAGCCAAGGCCACAAATGTAAAACAGTGTTGCACTTACCTGTAACTGTTGTTCATCAAGTTGTCTTCTGTGCAGGCACACATTGGGGACTGTGCTTGTGCAGGCCAGTCAACAGAGGCTCTCTTCCAACTAATTCTAGAATTTCAACACTCTGAGGGGAGCCCCTTCCCTACAGAGCATTTTGGAGGTCGACTTCCCACTAAAATGTTCACATGCTCTGCAGAGGAGGGCTCCCCCTTTCCCTCAGTTCTCTGGAGCTGCCACAAGCCCCAAGAACCAGATTATGTCCTAGGAGCTCACAGGAGGGCAGGAGGCAAGGAATGTGTGCCTGCACAGAAGACACCTCGATGAATGACCACTACAGGTAAGTGCAACACTATCTTCATCTTCAGTCTTCTGTACAGTCCCACATTGGAAGACTGTAGAGCTGCTTACCTTGGTGATGGGGTGAGCCCCACTGGAACAGTGAGTGCAGAATGGCTCTTGTTGTTGTTCAGTCGCACAGTCGAGTCCGACTCTTCGCGATCCCATGGACCAAATCACACCTCCTGTCTTCCACTGTCCGCTGAAGTTTGCTCAATTTCATGTTCGTTGCATCAATGACACTGTCTAACCATCTTATCCTTTGCTGTCCCCTTCTTCTTTGACCTTCAATCTTTCCCAGCATCAGGGTCTTCTCCAGCGAATGCTCCCTTCTCATTTGGTGGCCAAAGTATTTGAGCTTCAACTTCAGGATCTGGCCTTCCAGGGAACAGTCAGGGTTGATTTCTTTTAGGATTGAATGATTTGATCTCCTTGCAGTCCAAGGGACTCTCAAGAGTCTTGTCCAGCACCATAGTTCAAAAGAATCTATTCTTCGGCGCTCGGCCTTCCTTATAGTCCAACTGTCGTAGCCATACATTACTACGGGGAATACCATTGCTTTGACCATACGGACTTTTGTTGGCAGGGTGATGTCTCTGCTTTTTATCATGCTGTTTAGGTTTGCTTTCCTCCCAAAGAGCAGGCGTCTTTTAATTTCATGGCTGTAGTCACCATCTGCAGTGATCTGGGATCCCAGGAACGTGAAGTCTGTTACTACTTCTATGACTTTAAAAGGGGTAACTTCTCTGGTATGAGGGGACATGTGAGGAAGAAATTGAAAGGAAGAGTGGAGAAGGTCAAAACCATTGGGGAAGCTTGGAGACTATTCAAAAATACAGTCCTAGAAGCTCAGAAAAAATATATACCGCAGGTTAGGAAAGGCACAAATAGGTTTAGAAAAAAGCCTGCATGGTTAACAAATAAAGTAATGGAAGCTGTAAAAGGTAAGAAGGATTCTTTTAAGCGGTGGAAAGCTACTCTTAGTGAGGTTGATAAAAGGGAACACAGACTATGGCAAATAAAATGCAAGTCTGTGATCAGGCAAGCAAAAAGGGAATATGAGGAGCATATCGCAAAAAACATAAAGGCCAACAATAAAACTTTCTTCAAATACATTAGAAGTAGGAAGCCAGCCAGGGAGGCAGTGGGGCCCTTGGATGACCAAGGGGTAAAAGGAGTAGTGAAGGATGATAGGGAAATGGCTGAGAAGCTGAATGCATTTTTTGCCTCTGTCTTCACTGTGGAAGAGGAGAAGTGTTTGCCCACTCCAGAAGCACCAATTTCGGGAGGGGGTTTGAAAGACCTGAATCAGATTGCGGTGACAAGAGAGGAAGTCCTCCGACTGATGGACAATTTAAAAACTAATAAATCACCAGGCCCGGATCGCATTCATCCGAGAGTTTTGGAAGAACTCAAATGTGAACTTGTGGATCTCCTGACAAAAATATGTAATCTTTCTTTAAAATCTGCCTCCATTCCTGAGGACTGGAAGGTAGCTAATGTCACTCCCATCTTTAAAAAGGGCTCCAGGGGAGATCCGGGAAATTACAGGCCAGTCAGTCTGACATCGATACCGGGTAAGTTGGTGGAAACTGTTATTAAGGAAAGAATTAGTAGGCACATTGATGAACAAAAACTATTGAGGCAGACTCAGCATGGGTTCTGTAAGGGAAGATCTTGTCTCACTAACCTGTTAGTGTTCCTTGAGGGAGTGAACAAACATGTGGACAAGGGGGATCCAGCAGATATTATTTACCTTGACTTCCGGAAAGCTTTTGATACAGTTCCTCATCAAAGGCTCCTAAGTAAGCTCAATAGTCAGTGGATAAAAGGACAAGTCCTCTTGTGGATCAAAAACTGGCTTATAAATAGGAAACAGAGAGTGAGTATAAATGGGAAACTTTCTCAGTGGAGGGTGGTAAGCAGTGGGGTACCACAGGGATCAGTACTCGGTCCGATGCTTTTTAACTTGTTTATTAATGATTTGGAATTGGGAGTAAGCAGTGAAGTGGCTAAATTTGCAGATGACACGAAGTTGTTCCGGGTGGTGAAAACCAGGGAGGATTGTGAGGCACTCCAAAGGGATCTGTCGAGGATGGGTGAGTGGGCATCAACGTGGCAAATGGGGTTCAATGTGGCCAAGTGCAAAGTGATGCACACTGGAGCCAAAAATCCTAAATATAAATACACGTTGATGGGGTCTGAACTGGCAGAGATGGACCAAGAGAGAGATCTTGGAGTCGTAGTGGATAACTCAATGAAAATGTCTAGACAGTGTGTAGCTGCAATAAAGAAGGCCAACGCTATGCTGGGGGTTATTAGGAAGGGAACTGAAAACAAATCAGCCAGTATCATCATGCCCCTGTATAAATAATTGGTGCGACCTCATTTGGAATACTGTGTACAGTTCTGGTCACCACATCTCAAAAAGGATATTATAGCATTGGAAAAAGTGCAGAGAAGGGCAACTAGAATGATAAAAGGGGTGGAACACCTTCCCTATGAAAGGTTAAAATGCTTGGGGCTCTTTAGCTTGGAGAAACGACGGCTGAGGGGTGACATGATTGAGGTTTATAAGATTATGAATGGGATTGAGCAGGTTGAGAAAGAAGTACTTTTCTCCCTTTCTCACAATGCAAGAACTCGTGGGCACTCCATGAAATTGCTGAGCAGTCGGGTTAGAACAGATAAAAGGAAATACTTCTTCACCCAAAGAGTGATTAACATATGGAATTCACTGCCACAGGAGGTGGTGGCAGCTACAAGCATGGACAGATAAACATATGAAGCAGAAGTCCATCAGTGGCTATTAGCCACAGGGTATAGATGGGAATTCTCAGTCTGGGGCAGGTGATGCACTCTATTCTTGGTGCTGGAGGGGGCAGCAGTGGGAGGGCTTCTAGTGTCCTGGCCCCACTGCTGGACCTCCTGATGGCACCTGGTATATTTTGGCCGCAGTGTGACAGAGTGTTGGACTAGATGGGCCGTTGGCCTGATTCAGCATTGGCTTCTCTTATGTTCTTATGTTCTTATGACTTCCCCTTCTATTTGCCAAGGAGTTATGGGGCCGGATGCCATGATCTTAGTTTTTTTTATGTTGAGCTTCAAGCCCACTTTTGCGTGCTCCTCTTCCACCCTTAGCAAGAGGCTCTTTAGGGCCTCTTCACTTTCTGCCATCAGAGTGGTATCGTCTGCATATCTGAGGTTATTGATCTTTTCCCCAGCAATCTTAACTCCAGCTTGTGATTCATCCAGGCCAACATTTCGCATGATGTACTCTGCATATAAATTAAATAAGCAAGCTGACAATATACATCCTTGTCGTACTCCTTTTCCTATGCTAAACCAATCAGTTGTTCCATATCCGGTTCTAACTGTTGCTTCTTGACCCTTATACAGGTTTCTCAGGAGACATGTGAGGTGGTCTGGTACTCCCATCTCTTTAAGAACCTGCCATAGTTTATTGTGATCCACACAATCAAAGGCTTTAGCATAATCAAAGAAGCAGAAGTAGATGTTTTTCTGGTACTCTCTTGCTTTCTCCATAATCCAGCGAATGTTGGCAATTTGATCTCTAGTTCCTCTACCTCTTCGAAACCCAGCTTGTACTTCTGGCAGTTCTCTATCCACGTACTGTTGGAGCTTAGCTTGTAGGATCTTGAGCATGACCTTGCTAATGTGTGAAATGAATGCAATTGTGCGATAGTTTGAACATTCCTTGATATTGCCCTTCTTTGGGATTGGAATGTAAACTGACCTTTTCCAATCCTGTGGCCACTGTTGTGTTTTCCAAATTTGTTGGCAAATTGAGTGCAGCACTTTAACAGCATCTTCTATTAAGACTTTGAATAACTCAGCTGGGATACCATCACCTCCACTAGCTTTGTTGTTAGTAATGCTTTCTAAGGCCCATTTAACTTTGCTTTCCAGGATGTCTGGCTCGAGGTCAGTGATTATATTGTCGTGGTTGTCAAGGACATCGAGGTCCTTCTTGTATAGTTCTTCTGTGTATTCTTGCCATCTTTTCCTAATCTCTTCTGCTTCTGTTAGGTCCCTACCGTTTTTGTCCTTTATCATGGCCAACTTTGCATGGAATGTTCCTTTGATTTCTCCAATTTTCTTGAAGAGATCTCTAGTCCTTCCCAATCTATTGTCTTCCTCTATTACTTTGCATTGTTCATTCAGGAAAGCTTCCTTATCTCTCCTTGCTGTTCTCTGGAAATCTGCATTCAGTTGGGCAAATCTTTCCTTTTCACCTTTGCCTTTCGCTTTCCTTCTTTCCTCTGCTGTGTGTAAAGCCTCATCAGACAGCCACTTTGCTTTCTTGCATTTCTTTTTCTTTGGAATGGCGGTGATTGCTGCCTCCTTTACAATGTCATGGACCTCTGTCCATAGTTCTTCAGGTACTCTGTCTATCAAATCTAGTCCCTTAAACCTATTCTTCACCTCTACTGTATATTCATTGGGGATGCAATCTAGGTCAAATCTGAATGGCCTAGTGGTTTTCCCAACTTTCTTCAATTTAAGTCTGAATTTTGCAATGAGTAGCTCATGATCTGAGCCACAGTCAGCTCCAGGTCTTGTTTTTACTGACTGGATAGAGCTTCTCCATCTTTGACTGCAAATTATATAGTCAATCTGATTTCGGTGTTGCCCATCTGGTGATGTCCATGTGTAGAGACGCCTCTTAGGCTGTTGGAAAAGTGTGTTCGCTATGACCAGCGTGTTCTCTTGACAAAATTCTGTTAGCCTTTGCCCTGCTTCATCTTGTTCTCCAAGGCCAAACTTGTCTGTTATCCTGGTTACCTTTTGATTTCCTACTTTAGCATTCCAGTCCCCTATGATGATGAGGACATCATTTTTTGCTGTTAGTTTTATGAGCTGTTGTAGGTCTTCATAGAACCTTCATCCCAATACTGCCTTTCTCACTCTCCACACCATTTTTTCTACGGGATTCCTGGCCACAGTAGTAGATATAATGGTCTTAAATTCACCCATTCCTGTCCACTTTCGTTCACTGATTCCCAAGATGTCGATGTTCATTCTTGCCATCTCATTTTTGACCACGTCAAGCTTACCTTGATTCATAGATCTTACATTCCAGGTTCCTATGCTGTATTGTTCTTTGCAGCATCGGACTTTCCTTTCACCATCAGACACATCCACAACTGAGTGTCCTTTCGGCTTTGGCCCAGCCGCTTCACTCTTTCTGGGGTTACTCGTACTTGCCCTCTGCTCTTCCCCAGTAGCATATTGGACACCTTCCGACCTGAGTGGCTCATCTTCCAGCATCATATCTTTTAGCCTTTTGTTACTGTCCATGGCCTCTACCAACTGCTGAATCCCTTCCTGCATTAATGTCCACAGAATAATGCTTCACGAAGGTATCAGATAACACCCACATAGCCACTCTACCGATGTCCTCCAAGGGAGTGCCTCTTTGGAATGCAGCTAAGGTTGCTTGCACTTGTGTAGGATGTGCCTGAATTCTCAGTAGACATGGTAGCTCAGCCTGTTTGTAACCAAGGTGAATTGCACAGACTATCCATCTGGAGATGGTTTGTGCTGAGGCCAGCTTCCCCTTCAAACTACCTGTATAACATACAAACAGGGGGTTTGTTGCATACTGGGTTCGACATGTAGAGAAAACAGATGCTACATGATTAATAGCTCATAGTTTACACAACACAACACACTTTTACCGGCCAGGGAGGCTAATTATATACAGTGCCTGGGACACACCCATCAGTCCCATTGGAAGGTTTAAACTTCCCATTGCAGTTCTTAAAGTCTGCTAACAAGTAGGCTCAGGATCCTAGTTCCTATTGTTCTTCGGAGACAAGCTGCAGTTGTATACCACTGGTGCCTAGTGGCAGTCAGTGGACATAACAGGACTCATCGAAAATACTGTGTTCTGTCTAAGTAGAACAGGCCTGTAGCCAGAAAATTCTCAGTGGGGGGCACTGGGGGACCTGGTGGGACATGACATCACAAAATTAAAACTAAATAAAAATAATTTAAAAATACAACAAATACACCAAATTTCCAACAGAAATCTCACTCACTTACTCCAGAAAGATGTTTACACATGGGAAAAGAACATAAGAACATAAGAGAAGCTGTCCCCTACTCTAGAAGCTTGCTGTTGTCCTCCTCCAGTAACCCCCCTGGCTGTGTCCCACCACTGGGAGCTGTGCATGCAGCAGGAATAGAAGCACTGAGGCAGCTCCCACCCCCTCCCAGCCCCCACAGCCAGACAAGTGATGGGTATGCTCTAAGCCCAGCGTAGAAAAGATTTCAGTTGCTGTAAGCAATGTGGCATGCTGGACTGGAACCCCTGGCAGAAGGGTGGAAAGGCAGCCCCCAGCGCCTGCCTGTGGTACCTGCACCATGATGGCCGGATGCAGCAAATCCGTGGCGATGTTATCTCCATATTTCTTGCAGGAAGCCTAGCCACTCTTGGCATACTCGGCCTGGTACAGCTTCACAGCAGGTTCTGCCATGAATATGCCCCCCCCGAAAGCCTCGTGCTGAGGCTCTGTGGGATGAGGCGGTGGCAGCAGAGTGCAGTACTGGTGCAAAGAACTGGCCAGACTGCTGCAGAGTCAGCCTCCTGGCATCTCAGAGGAGACCACTGAATGATCAACCCACAGCCAAACAGGGCTCAGCTCTCATTCGTTCAGAAATCGGAGGTAAGGTGGCAAGCAAGAGAAGGGAGCCAGTGGCCCTGGCACTGCCCCATGGGCTGTGGAATGACTTGTCTGGGTGGCGGTGGCCTCAGGAGGTGTTCTAAAAAAACTCCCCAACTCAGCTCAACTAATCAATTGCTGGACGAATAACAACGAATTGCATTTTGCAATTTGATTTTGTTTTTTTGAATTTTATTTTATTTTGCATTTTAAAAAACGTATTTATTTTTTGGCCCGGAAAAAAGAAAATGAGACTGAAGCTTCCCTGACTATGCCTGGGGTCATTTTGGAAACCCCACACACATCTTGTATTTTAATTTTTTTTAAAAAAATTAAAAATTTTCTTTGAATTTTTCCCACAGGGCTGGTGCTTGTCCATGGGGGAATTGCCCCAAATGTGCCCCCCTCCATGGCTACAGGCCTGAAGTAGAATAATAAAGACTTTTTGACATCTAGAGAGTATAGCTTTTTCTCAGCATCCGATGTGGGAGATGGGAAGAAAACCGGGAGCACACTATCTTTTGCCAGATTAACGTTGGAGACCACTTTAGGTAAAAAACATAAACTAGGCTTTAGCATTATGTTATTCATCTGGAACTTGATGAAGGGAGGGTTGGCCCTTAGGGCCGCTTATTCCCCAACCTTCCTGGTTGAAATGATTGCCACCAAAAATGCAACCTTAAAGGGCAAAAAACCTAGGCTACATGATGCTAGTGGTTCAAAGGGGGCTAGCAAAGTTGGGATAAGACCGCTGACAAAGACCATTGAGGCACTATTGGTGCTTGAAAGGGGAACAAATTAAACAACACTTTCAGAAAATTTTGGGGAACTGGGTGTGAGAAGAGAGTTCTGTCCTGAACCGTTGCATGACACACAGAGATGGCCACTAGATGCAGCTTCAGGAAAGACGCTGCTAGAGGAGAGTCCTTAATGGTTATCAGGTATTTGAACAGCAAAACAACAGGGCAGGTCTCTGTGGAGACCGCCTGCAACCTGGCCCATCTAGAAAAATGCACCCATTTGCTTCTATAGGACTGTTCGGTGGAGGGCCTTCAAGCATTAAGTAGGACACTGGCTACCTGTTCAGAGAATTGGAATTGGTATGGTTCAGCAACCCAGCTGTCAACCTCAGCCTGTTTACCTCATGGAGGAACACAGGACCCCTGTGGAGCAGATCTGCAGTCAGGGGCAGATTAAAATAATGGCCTTCCAACATTGAGAGCAGAACCTGGGTCAAAATGGGTTGACCAGGATACACCAAGTATTTTCCTCCCTGACCTTGTTCAAAGCCTTGATGATAAGCAGGATAGACAGGAATGAATAGAAAGGGGTGCCTGTACACCGAAGCTGGAATTTTATTTATTTATTTAACTTTTACCCTGCCCCCCCCGAGGTGGCTTACATAAAACCAGTATACATTCCAATATAAAACATAATTTCATTTCAATATAAATACAATTTAAAACCATTTGTATATTATTGGCGGCGCAGTATGACAAAGTGCATCCAAAGTATCTTCCACGATGCAACCACTTTTAAATTGATTCAACTGGCAGATTGGCTTCTATGCATCCCCTACAGAGAGGTGGTCGCTGCCCTCCCTGGAACAGAACATTGGGGCCTTCACATTAGCACGTGCAGCAAATAGGTTTACCCTGGGAACCTTCACTGCCAGAAGATCAATAGAAAGTACTCTTTCCCAAGGGGCCATTCATGTTCCAACTGTCCCATTCTACTGAGGACATCTGCTCTTGTATTGGCAGTACCTGTTACATATACTGCCTGAGGGAGGATCCTTGTGCTATAGCCATTTCTCATATGATATTGGCTTCCCTGCAAAGGGTTATTGAAGCAGTTCCCCCTTGATGGTTTATATAAGTCATCGCCATAGTATTGTCCATAATAACTTGGACAGCCTTTCCTTTTTTTTACTTTTGCAAAGGAGGTAACGGCATAACATACAGCATGTAACTCCAACAAATTATTGTGAAGCCCCTTGTCCCTGGATGACCAAACATCATGTATAGTATAGGAACCACAGAGGCCTCCCCAGAATAATCTAAACATGGTTAAATGGAGCGAGCCTTGGACCTCAGATGTGCAATCACCACAGCCACACACTTAGAGAAGACTCTGGGCGCATGACCAAACCAAATAACAGTATACTGTATACTGGCAGGAGAGATGGTTGTATTTAAAACATAAAAATCGGTGATCAACTGGATGAATTGCTATATGGAAATAAGCGTCCTGTAAATCCAACACACAGAAAAACAGGTTGCTTACCTGTGACTGATGATCTTTGAGAGGTCATCTGTGCATTCACACCTCTGGGATATAGTGCACCTGCGCCGACCTCGATTGGTTCCTCTTGAAAGCGAAAGGGATTTTTGCACCCACTCCCTCGTCACGCACCGGCCCCACTGCGCATGACTATGGGAGGGGGCATGACAATCCCGCCAGTTCCTTCTGACCGCTGCCATCAGTCTCAGAGTAAAAAGAGGAGAGGACTGAAAGGAGAGAGGAAGGAGGGTGGGTGGTGTGAATGCACAGGTGACCACTCGAAGATCATCAGTTACAGGTAAGCAATTGTCTTCTTTGTGGTCTCTGTGCATCACCCCTCTGGGAAATTATCAAGCAAAAAACAACAGGCCTACCTGGAGGAGGAAGCTGAAGGTCCTAGACTTGCGTCACCTGCAACACTGCCTGTCCCACCACAGAACGTTGAGGAAGACACACATCCAGGGTATAATGCTTCACAAACAGGTTGCTGCTTGACAGATGTCAGTGAGTGACGAACCTCTCAGGAAGGCTGTGGATGTGGCTACTGCCCGGATGGAATGCGCTTGGAGTGGGCCTGGGAGTGGCCTTTTTGCCAATAAGTAGCACAATTTAATGGTTTCCACAATCCACTTGGATAGACGCTGTGAAGATAGTTTCTTCCCTCGCACAGGTATGCTATAGGAGACAAACAACGCCGGTGACTGCCAGAATGACCTTGTTCTATCAAGGTAGAAAAGTATAGCTCTCTTGATGTCTAAAGTATGAAGATGGCATTCCTCGTTGTTCGTAGGAGATGGGAAAAACGTTGGAAGGGCAATGTCAG
This sequence comes from Gekko gecko, assembly GCA_029375565.1. Lineage (NCBI taxonomy): Eukaryota > Metazoa > Chordata > Lepidosauria > Squamata > Gekkonidae > Gekko > Gekko gecko. Next base: position 160,828,731 of record JAPDNY010000003.1, on the reverse strand, counting down.
CTTGCAAATGGAACTTGGAAACAACCTTGGGCAGGAAAGAGACATCCGGAGCCAAGGTGACACCTTCATGGTGAAAAATCAAGTACGGAGAGTCGCAACAAAGTGCAGACAATTCACTCACTTGTCTTGCTGAGGTAATGGCTACCAGGAAGGCAGTCTTCCATGAGAGAAGATGCAGACAAGATGTGGCCATGGGTTTGAACGGTTTGCCCATTAGTCTGGACAGCACTAGAGGTAAGTCCCAGGAGGGAGTTAGCCCATGAGCCGAAGAGACAAGTAAGACCCTTCAGAAACTGTTTCATTTGAGGGTGAGAAAAAATGGAATAGCCGTCCACTGCAGGATGATTAGCGGTGATGGCAGCTAAATAGACTCTTAAGGAGGAGCAACTAAGACCCAAGTCCAAGCGGGTCAACAGGAAACCGAAGATTGATCTCAAGTCCATAGGGGGCAGTGGCAAACCCAATGACTCAAGGTAAGACAAGAATTTCTTCCACTTCCCTTCATAGGAAGCACGTGTAGTTGGCTTACAACAGTTCAACAGGACAAGGTCTATCCTGCTTTTAAGTTGTGCTAGGGGATCTTCCATGCCATGAGTTTGAGGTGTGGTACATCGTGTTGAAGCACTTGGCCCTCCTGAGCCAGGAGGAGGCCTGGTGCCAGGGGGAGATGCGTGTAGGTGTCCCGGGACATGTGGAGTAGAGTCAGGAACCAGTGTTGATGTGGCCACCGTGCCACAAGGATGCACTGAGGGTGTTCCTTCATGATTTTGCTGATCACTTTGGTGAGTAGAGGAATTGGTGGGAACAGGTACACATACTGGTGGGACAATGGAAGAAGGATGCCATCCCCCAGAGACAGTGGGTCCTGTCCTGCCCTGGTACAAAACAGAAGAAGCTTCATGTTCTGACGCATCACAAACACATCTATTTCTGGGCGGCCCCATCTGTGAAAGATTGGTTGTAGGTAAGTCTAGTTAAGTTCCCAATTGTAAAGGGATGCGCCTCCCCTGGTCAGACAATCCGCATGCACATTGAGCAATCTGGGCAGGTGAGCAGCAATGATGAATACACCCCGAGATTGACATCCAGACACCTTCATTAAGAAGGGGAAGAAAGCTTTGTAATGTCGTCATTCGGAATTTCCGGTATGAGATAAACCAGCTGAATCCCCTGAGGTCCATAATAGGATGGAGGCCTCCATCTTTTTTGGTGATCGCAAAGTAAAGGGAGTAAAACCCATGCTGATGTTGTGTTGCCGGGACTGATTTTATAGCGTCCTTTTGAAGAAGGTTCTGGATCTCTTCCAGCAGTGTATTGGATGGTGGGGTAGGTATGAAGTTGGGGGCCCTAGGTATCTGGATAAATTCTATGAGGTACCCCTTCTCGATAATGAAGAGTACCCAACGATCTGACATTATCTGCTGCCAGGCAGCCAGGTAGGGAGACAGGTGGGTGGGGATGGGACAACAGGAGTCAAAGGCTCTGCTTGGGGGCTTTGGGGGGCTTAGCCCTAGGCTGAGCGACAGGTGAGAATTTTGGTTTGTGTCCATATGGACAGTAAGACACAGTGCGAGAGCTTCCGGGGACGGCTTAAAGGAGGACCTGAGAGACCATGGCTTGTTCCATGATTTCACTTTGGATGGTTTAGGAACCGACGTAACCCCTAAATTCCGTGACGTTTTTATGCTCTTGTCTAGGTCTTGCCAGGCCATATCAGTTGTGGTACTTTAGAAGCCCTTGCCCTCGAATGGAAGATCCTCAATGGGCGTTCTGGTGTCCTGTGGTAGAGCAGTAGAGCGCAACCAGGCATGCCTCCTGAAGGTAACCACCGAAGTCAGCATTTCGGCTGCCGCATCTAATGTGTGCTTAGTTGCACTGAACTGGTGTTTGGCCAAAAGCATTCCTTCTTTTTGATTTCTATGAGCCTGGCGGTTAGAGTCCTCAGGGAGGGCTGCAATGAATGCAGACATCTGCTCCCAAAGAGCAAACTAATATTTTCCCATACATACTGTATAGTTCGAAGTCTTTTTTTTTTTTTTTTTTGTATATTCTCTTTATTAATTTTCTAAACAAAAAGAAAAAGAAAGGAAAAAAGAAAAGAACAGAAAAGAAAGAGGGTATAAATACATATTCACATCCTTTCATCGCATCGCACTGTTATAATCAGTTAATTACACCTAATATATAGATTCTTTTCTTCCTATTACAGTTACATTGATCAGTTTATATCCCAAATTGCCAGAATATGATTAGTGCACTGTTGAACAGATTTAGTTACTATTCAATCATAATATCTATAGAGCATTTATAGTTAATAGAAAAAAACAACAACCCAGCAACAACACAATATTAATCAAGTAATTAGAATTCATTCTTATTTTACACAATAACCCCATTCAGCTTCTTAATTATATATATATTATCAATCTTTTAGCATGTTATGATTACCACTTCTTTCCCCAGTATCGTTTCATTCCTCCTACAAACATATTTAATTAAACGCATAACCAAAACAAAACAAAACCACATACAATGCCAATCCTAACAATTGGTCTCCTTTATCTACCTTCCAATCTAAATAATAATGATAATAATACTTTTAAAAAAATCCAAAAACATTAAGCTCATGTCTTATACAAATGGTATATACTTTTGCCTTCTCCCATTTTGCAACTTATCCAGAATCAAACACTCATTTTACCCAGGAGATATTATGGAGACCTCTTCTTCATACATTGTGACAAGTAAATTCCATTATGACAATTAAATTAAAAAAAAAAGCCCACATGCCAAAAAGAGTAAATAGAAAAAAGAGAGAAGGAAAAAGAAAAGAGTGCTCTTAGAAACTTCCATCCAAACCAAACAGTTAGGCAGTTACATCTTTCAATTAAATTCTCTTTAACATTACATTACATTCCTGTCTCCTTCCCACTTAGACCATGTATCTCAAAATAACAAATTAAATACACCGCTGAGCATAGTTGTAATCTTTTAGTTTCCCCCCACTTTTCCATAACCGCTTTCTTTTTTTTAATCTCCTCTAGATGCCTTAAATCTCTATACTCCCATACTTTTATTTCCAGATTTTCTCTTTCATGGTTCATCAAATCAGACTCTGCTCTTTCCATAGTCTTAGGTTTTTTTCCACAGTCACTTGTTTCATTTTCTCTCATCGTCTTTCTCTTTTGTCTCCCAGGACACTTTAGAAGAGGTCTCTTTCTCACTTTTGATTCCACATTTATTAATTTCTCATTCTTTCTTGTTATCTTTCTCTTTTTTCTCTGAGGACGCTTTTGAAGAGGCCTCCTTCTCACTTTTGGCTCCACATTTGTTAGTTTCTCATTTTCTGTAAACAAAGTTTCTGTGGGCAAAGTTCCATTATCACATATCTCTCTTTCCTGCTCAGTATCTTGAGCTTCACCCAAACTCTGCAAATATTTCAACTGTACTTGCTCATTATTTTCCACCTCCAAACAGTAAGGTTGGTAATTTTCAACAAGGTTTGCACAAGCCGCTTTAACTGCTTTACCAATTTCCAAACACAAAACTTTCTGGAATTGTTCCCATGTAAGCTCTCCAATTAATATATTCTCGTCTATACCTTCGTTATCCTCAACCAACTCCATTTTCCAACTCAAACATTCACAACTTTCAATTGATCAGAAAATATTTCCACTCAATATATCATCCTTTTGGGTTATAATTTTAACGTTGCTCCAAAATACATAGTCAAGCTTTAAAAAGCAGAAAGTTCTTTCTTACCCCTACCATGTTACATCAAATTTTACTCCCAAACATCCTTTACGGCCGCTTTCTCCATAGTTGGGACTATCTGGCGAGGGTATTAAATTTCTAGCTCTTCCTTGTTGCCACTTGAGTCTAGGCACTATGATCTCCTTTGCGATGCGATGATTATATGGTTAAAAAAAAAAAAGTTTAAAACGGTTGGCCGCCACTATGCAAGAGCACGACGAACATGCTCCTGCTTCTTCCGATGCTCCCGCATCAGAGCAAAACCAGCCACACCCCGTCTTTGCCTGAGACCGGGGTGGGTCGGAATAAGCTCCTTGCCACCCGGTCTCCCTCCAAGAGACCAGGCGAGCCCGCCCGAAACTCGGGGAGCTTCAAAAGGGGCGAAGAAGCATCGAACGGCTCTGGCGCGTCCCCAAAGCTGCCCGTCGTAGCGCCATACCGGAACCGCACTCTATAGTTCGAAGTCTTGATGCCGAGTGCTCCAGCAGAATAAAAATGTCTTCCGAACGAATCAAGTTTCATCCCTTCTTTCTCAGGAGTGTGTGTGTGGAATGACTGTGTCTGTCCTTGGAAGAGGAGGTGACTACGACTGAATTGGGTTTAGGGTCGGTGAATAAAAATTCAGCACCTTGCTCCTGCACCTTATACATATGATCTACTCGCCAACTCGAGACAAGGATAGATGCCAGGTGAGACCATGGGACTTTAGCTGCCTGAAGCAGGACCGAAGTCATCGTAAGGCAATCAGGGTAGAAGTGTCCATTTGGACGATATAGAACACAGAGTCTGTCATGGTAGGTGGGGGTTGTACCGTGGACAGGGTCAGCGTGTTGGCCAGCCATTTGATGAAATCCCCATAAGATTTTAGATCTTCTGAAGGGGAAACTGGGAGATTATCTCCCACTTGTTGAGGTGGCGAAGGTTCCACCAGAAGATTGGGTTTTCATCTCCTTATTGGGAGGACGTGTCGGAGGCAGAATGTTCAGACAGTTCAGAAAAAGACATAGGAAATACCAGTGCCAATGAGACTGGGTTCGATGGACCTTTAAACTTGGGAATCTTTAAGTCTTGATGCTTTGATCCTTGCAAAGATCTTGTAGTCTGCGTTTAGTAAAGAAATCAGTCTGTGGTTTTTAATTTCTTTTTCATCAGTTTCCGGGTTTTTTATTAGTGTGATGAGCGCTTCATTCCATGAGTCAGGGGCATTGCCTGTCTCAGCTATATTTTGCAACACACCTTTAAGTGGTAGAAGTAATTCTTCAAATTCTTGATAGATTTATATTGGAAGACCATCTGGTCCAGGTGTCTTCTTTTTTTGTAGCTTGATTGCTTCTGTAAGAAGAATGACTAATAGAAACAGCACCCTACTGGAAAACAATTATAATAAACTGCTAGAGGAAATTTAAAAAGATCTCTTAAAATGGAAAGATTTGCAATTATCGTTACTGGGCAGAATTGCAACAGTAAAAATGAACATTCTCCCACGATTTCTTTTTTTAGCACAGAATCTGCCGATACTGCAGAATAAACAATTTTTTACAAATCTTGTTAAAATAATTAATTGTTAAAAATAATTAGACAATTTATATGGACTTCAAAAAAAGCAAGAATAAAATGGAAAATATTTCAGGACAAAAACGAAAGAAATGGATTCGGATTGCGTAATTGGGACTGAGACTATCAAGCAGCCACCACAACATGGATTAAAGACTGGATTCTATTAGAGTTAGCGCAGAAGTTGCTAGAGGCAGCTGAGATGGATAAGCTTACTACACTACTTCAAGGAAAAGATGATTCAATATTTCAGAAAAGATAGCAAAGAGTTTACAATTGGCTGGATAATAAATCGACATAATGGACTCTTTCTGTATCGAAAGCTATTATATGTATATGAATGTATAGTGGGAAAATTTGATAAATAAAAAAGTAAAGAAAAACCCCTTGGGAATTATTGGGTTCAATGGTTTTTTGGGGGGTTGCTTGTCGGTTTTGGCCTCACAAACTCCAGTGTCGATGGAGCATCTTGATAACGGGAGAGTTGGGAGTAGGTGGACTGATGGTCCCACTCCATCGGGTGGGGTGGGAACCACGGCATGCTGCCTGAAGAGGGATAGGCCCCATACACGTATTGCCATTGTCGTTGATCCCAGGAGCGTGGTGGGTGGGTCAGTGCTAATGGCCATTCTCAATCATCAGGTTGGAGTTGTGAAGGATGGACAAAGGCTTTGGCTCTGCCATTGGAGTGTAAGCTTTCAACACTGGAAGACTGGGAGATCTGTGTTAAGTCAATAACATGCTCAGAGTCGGTGAGCTGGATAGGATGCAGCAAAGGTGACCTAGGTACACCTTGTACCTGCTCTCGGCTCGAAGAGTCAAGTGAAGCAGCCCCTGCATGATTCAGTTCTGTGGCCCTCAGAGGGGTCAGCGGAGTTTGCATAGGGGGAGTTTTCTTATGCTTTTTTAGCTTGACTGGCCGATTGTCCTTGCCCTCCCTGCGTTTTTTGGAGGGAGTATGGGCTTCAGACTGAGATGTCTGAGCTGAGCATTTCAGCATCGGACATTTGACATCTGAATGAGTTGGTATTGGGGGCAGTGCAGCCGTCAATGCCGAAGCGGGAGCTGACATGGACGCATGCCCCAAAGTGTCCTGTGATGACCAGTGTTCCCTCTAAGCTGTGAAGTCTTGTGAGCAAAAATTCTACTTTGTGAGCTCCTGGCATTAAAGTTGTGAGCTAGCAGTTTGGCTGCTGCATAAATTAGTTTGCTCAGGAGCCCTCCTTCCTCAGCTGAGTCAGAAATGTGTGAGCTAGAGACTAAAAAACTGTGAGCTAGCTTGCACTAACTCAGCTTAGAGGGAACACTGGTGATGACATCGGTGAGAGCACTAACTCCAGAAGCGCAATGCAAAGCCTGGCAGCCTGATTCTTTCTCTCTCTCTCTTTTTTTAAAAAAAAAATGTTTTGCTTTTCTAAACTACAATCCTACAGGGTCTGGGAAGGGGATACAAACTAAACTAAAGAGTAGTAAGGATCATAATACAAATGATTACAATTTTGATGTTTCCCTCTTGCCCATGTAATAAAAAGTGAGTGTTATATAAAAGTATAAAATATAAAGCAAACAATCCCAGTCCCTTCCCAAAGTAGTGTGTATATCTTAGCTTTAAGTGCATAACAGACTGTCAAAATTAATCTATTTTGCTTTTTTCCTTTCCTCTAAGGTTCTTTTTATCAAAATCCAATTTAACTTTTAGAGGTTTAGGAGCCGCAGCCCCTAATTCTGCTTCAAAATCGAGAACTTTACGCAATGAGCACAAGAGTCCACTTGGTGCGATTCCCAAGGCACAAGAAGCAAAGTGAGTGTCCATCGGGGGGGGGGGCAATCTTACTACCACACTTGAGGCACTGTTTGAAGAACCCCCACCTCTTGGTCATAGGTCAGAAGGGGGGACACACGGTCTTGATAAGAAAACGACCAAATGACAAAAGTCCAAAGAAATAAATCCATAGTAACAATGCCCTTTCACTTAATAAAAAACAAACAGGAAAAAATGGAAGAAACTTGGAAGAAAAAAGAGGAATAGGCCTTAAAGCCCAAAGTTTTACCAACCGAAGCGGAGAGGATCCTACCAGCGCAGCGGTCAGAAGAGGATTGGCATGATTGTCGTGCCCCTCCCTTAGTCATGTGCAGTGGGGCCGGTGTGTGACGAGGGAGCAGGAGCAAAAATCCCTTTCACTTTCAAGAGGATCCAATCGAAGTCGGCACAGGCGCACTATATCCCAGAGGTGTGATGCACAGAGACCATGAAGATGATCCAACAATTTAATTTTAAGAACTGTAAAACCATCTCAAGTGATATTTTAAACTTCCTAACATACAGAAAAACATTGAGATCTCTCAGGTCTAGGAGAGGCCTGCAACCTTCATCTTTTTGGGGCATCAAAAAGAAACGTGAGTAGAAGCCCTGGCTAGAATCTGCCTCTGGTACCCTCTGTACTGCCTCTTTTTCTATTAGAGTGAATAATTCCTGTTCCAGTTCCAGCATGGTGTTATTCAGTGCCTGAGTTGCATCTTGTAGGGGAGGTTTCTCCGAGAACTCCGGCCTGTACCCTATACTAACTATAGATAACACTGACGTGTTAGAAGTAATGCCCCACCACCTATCATTGAAATCAGCTAGTCTGTCCTTAAAACTGACAGAAAGCTGATCCCCTGTTGGTAGTAGTCAGAATGAGCCTTTGGGGTTCTGGTGCACGTCCTCAGGTGGTAGTTGATGTTGGTGGCCCAACTATTTTGGCTTATGACCTGATCTGTGCCTGCCCTGGGACAGAGAACATGAAAATGATCGTTGGACAGGATACTGTCTTGAACGAGGCTACTGCTGCATCTGCATAGGGTACAGAGACTGCGATTGCTGGAACCTGTACATGTGCCTGTATGGGGAAGCTGGAGCTGATGTGAGCTGTTTGCTTGTTCTTATCAATTTGGGAAAGGAACTCATCAGTTGTGGATGAAAATAATGTGGTTCTTTTGATGGGAAGATCTTCCACCTTTTCCCGTGTCCGGAGGAGTGCAGTGCAGCATGACCATGTGTGTCTCCTCAGAACGACTGCAGAGGCCAAGGCTCTGGAGGAGGAGTCAGAGACATGCTTGCCTGCATTAATTTGACGTGGGTTTTTTTATATATAGAATTTTATTGGTTTTATATACTACATCCTACCTTCTAAAGGATAGAGGTACAGGGAAAATCTATCTCTAACTTATGACAAGAATTTTTCACAGTGTTAACAAATACATATATCACTCCTACATAAGTAATAGTAAACATAGATTTATAAAAACAGTGAGATCAATCCTCTATCTGTTATTGCTTAATTACACTAAAATCAAGTATTTTGAAATTCAGAATGAAACATTTATTTTTTGCGCTTTTTCTTCACTTTTGGCGTTTTGGGTGCTGCTGCTCCTTTCTCCGACTCAGACGTTGAGCTGCTGGAATCACTTGAAGAACATGCCGATTCTTCTCGCTGGGCTTCTCTCCTTCCTCTATAATTGGATCTTCGTCTTTATCTGTGCCCAATTGTTTTTTCAAAAAAGTTTTTTGCTTTTTGAACTGAGTCAATTTTAATTTTCTTATCATTGTATTTGAACACAAGTCTTTCTGGGAAGCTCCATTTGTAGATTATTGCTTTGTCTTGTAGGAAGAGGACTAGGCCTATGTATTGTCGTCGTCACTTATGGATCTCAAATGGAATGTCTTTCAAGATTTTAATTTCTTCTTCATTAACTTTTAGTGATTTCCCTGCTGTAGCTTTTAAAACATTGTCTCTCATTGTTCTCTTAGAGAATTTAATGTAAATTTCTCCCGGTAGTTTATTTTTTCTTATGAAGTCAGGGTAAGTATGATAAGCCCAGTCCATATCACTTTGTAGATCCTCTTTTTTAAGGTCTGAAATTGAGGCTATTGCTCCACTTATCGTTGCTTTTATGTCTTCTCTCTTGTGTTCCAGAACTCCTTGAAAATTAAGAACATGCATGGCTTTGTCCAGCTGAGGTTGAAGTAACTGATTTTTATCCGTGTTTCTCTCTTTCTTGACTTCTTTTAATTGTTGCTTAATATTGATAGTCCTTGTTTCAACTTTCTCCATTCTTTTATCAGTCTTATTAGCTCTCTTTTCCATATGAGAAAGTTGTTTGTGCATGGAATCCAGCTTGGTGTTGATAGTAGACATTTGATCCAGCAGAGGGCGCAATGCTGCCACAAGCATATCTGGAAAGTCTGCAGCCGCTTCCTGAGAGCGGGTGGGAGTTGTTGGTGTAGTATTTCCTGGTGGAAGTTTCTTTTCCTTCACTGCCATTCTCCTCGCCCTCCCTGCCATTTGTTTACAGTGAAGAAAAGTTTTAGTTTTAAAGTAAAGTTTATTTAAATTCCACGTTCTTTGGCTTAAAATGAAGCTTGCAAGCTCAAATGAAGTCTCGTATGGTTAGTTTCATTTTATCTTTCTTTTTTGTGGCACTGGGAAACCGCTCCATTTTTGGGGGGGTGGATCGCCAACCCTTTCCTGCCCACCACTCCTTCTAAAAACGATCTAGCCAACTGAGACTTCATTAATTTGGTGTTTTGATAGGCCTGGAGTAGCTTAGAAAGAGGCTGTTTATCGTCTGGAAGAAGCTTTATGTTGGCCACCACCTTCTCCTATAGGAATAACTGGTATCTCCCCGTGATTGCTACATAACTGGTGATGGGTAAATTGAGCACTGATGATGAATAAGCCAGTTGGCTCACTGTGTCAATCTTCCACACTTCCCTGGCTGCCAGAGTGGAGTGTGCACTTGAGTGCTGTCTGGCTTGCATCTCTTCTGCAATGAGAGATGAGGCGGGGGGGTGGTTGAACAAGTAGGGGCATCCCTCTTGATGTACCCTATATAAATTTTCCACCTTCTTCAACATGGCAGGGGTGCTGGCTGGCTTCTCCCAAAGAGCCTTCAAGATATCATATATGCCCTCTAGAATAGGGAATGCAATTAAGCCCAGCGAGTCTGAGTAGAGCTTCCCTATAGTTTTGTCATGAAGTCTAGAGTTAGACAAGGTCACTTCAATATCCAAGAACCTGGCCATCCACACCATTTGCTCTGTGTAGAGCCTCAAGTCCTCATTAGGCGATACTGGGTTGGTGTCTCCTACTGTATCACTGGGACAAGGGTTAGAAGGCAATCCCTACCTTGGGCCAGATGGGGAAGCTTCCCCCTCGACTTATTCTCCCTCAGAATTTGAATGCATCAGAAAGGGCTGTGAGGAAGGTGGCGGTGGAGGGTACCATACTGAAGGTTACTTCTTGATTCTGAAAGGATGAGTGCCTTGGTTCTGGATGCCCTCTCTGTGGTTGCCAGTCACCCCATTCCTCAGAATAAGGTGATGGGAAGTAATGGGGTGGCCTTGCCAGGTTGGGGAGGGGGCACAGAAATCTGTGCACAGAGCCATCTGTGACTGGTCTTTTGGCTGGCTTGTTGAGGGGACCACAGGCATGTCTCGTTCAGGCTCTACCTCTCCTTCAGTGCCAGTGAAGAGGCATGTAATGAAGGTGTTTGAGGAAGAGGTATCTCATCCCTCTCCAGTGGAACCAGTGAAATGCTGGTTGGAACCAACAAAGTAGTTGCCTTTGGAACCGTCTTGGAGCCAGATCGATGTTTCTCCTTATGCTTCAATTTGAATCTAGCTTTCTTGGGTGCAGATTCTGAGGCACAGCATTCAGCTGAATGGGCAGGCAATTGAATCTGATGCTTTGGTTCTGTCCCTGGAACCGGTGGGGCTGATGTGATTGAGGGTGGACCTGACAGCTGTTTGATTCTACCTGTGGACTTAGAGGGTAGAATCTGAGCTGCCAGGACAGGTACCTTAGCTGCCAGGTTCCCAGAGCATGAAAGTGCCTTCTCCTATAAGCTTGCTTTTAGGCACACTGCTTGGTTGGAGTGGGCCTTCTGAGTGAATTGGAGGCAGATTTTGCATGAGGCAGTATTGTATGCCTCTCCAAGGCAGAAAAGGCAGAGCAAGTGTGTTATGTATTGAGCCTGAACTGTACTTGCAAAAGGACTTAGCTTGAGGATGCATAACAATAGCTTGCTAGGATCCTAGAATGGACCAGTAAGGAGACGGGGATCCTAGAATAAACCAACTGGGAAACAATGGTGTGTAAACAGCCTATTGTTGGGATTGGGGTATGTTTCAGGTGTAACCTTTTTCAGGCATAAATACCTGGCTTCAGCTAGGGATTTTCATTCTTCTTTCCCCTTGCTGAAATCACTAATAAACTATGAGCTGATCACTTTACGTGCCTCGAACCCAATATACTTCACTGGCAACAAAGGTGGGATCCTGATGAGTGAGCCAGCTTCAATCAGCACTGCAGTGCACACCAAGCCCCTGAGCACTGAGCATCACATAACTCTGAAGACAATGGCTGCCACTCCAGGACTCCTGCCAGAGTTCGACCCCACTCACCCAGAGAAGTGGGAATCCTGGGTTGAATGCCTAACCTATTTCATGGAGTTCCAAGGCATCGATGATGCCATGAAAAAGAAGGCCCTCCTGCTCAGCTCTTGTGAAATCAATACCCTGGAGTTGGTGTAGAGCCTCAGCGTGCCAACCGCGCTGAAGTTCACCACCTTCGACGGTCTCATCAAGGTGCTCACAGACCACTTTGCAACCAAGCCCACCTGCATGACTCACCACATGGAATTCTTCAAGAGGAACCAAAGGCCTGGCGAATCAGCCTCGGCTTACGTGGCTGCCCTGTGCAAACTAGCCCTCCATTGTGAGTTCGCCACACTTGAGGTCCTGGAGGAGAAATTTAGGCTGCTAGGCAGGAAACTCAAGGCCAGGACCTCCAAGGTAGCCTTCTCGGAAGTGCTACCTGTTCCACGCGCAGGGCCGGAGAGACAGGCACAGATCAGGAGTCTCAATGCGTGGATGAGACAGTGGTGTAGGGGGGAAGGGTTCAAGTTTGTTAGGCACTGGGATGCTTTTTGGGACAAGAGGGAGCTGTACAAAAGGGACGGTCTCCACTTGTCCCCAGAAGGAACCAGGCTGCTGGCGCTCAAAATCAAAAAGGTGGCAGAGCAGTTTTTAAACTGAATAATGGGGGAAAGCCGACAGGAGATGAAAAGTCTCTGGTTCGGGATGGCTCATCTCAAAGAGATGAAGGGGTAGCTATTACTTTTGAACAAGGAAATGGATTACAATTGTCCACTGAGACTGTGGCTAATGATAGGAACTGCCTGGCAAGGTCTCGAGGCAGCAAGAGGAAGGCTGTGGGCTTAACAAACATGGGAAACTATAAGTGTTTATACACAAATGCTAGAAGTCTCCGAGGTAAAATCGGGGAGTTGGAATGCTTGGTGTTGGGGGGAAATAGACATTGTGGGTATTTCAGAAACTTGGTGGGATGAGGAAAATCAGTGGGATACGGTGATTCCTGGTTATAAATTATATCGGAAGGATAGAGGGGAAAGGGTTGGAGGTGGGGTGGCTCTGTATGTCAGAGAGGGTATACCGTCCAGTAAGATTGAGAGGGTAAGAGAATTGGATTCACTTCTGGAAATGCTATGGGTTGAAATAGTGGGTCCAAAAGGAGGCTTAACAGTGGGAGTTTGTTATCGCCCACCAGATCAAAAGATAGAGGAGGATTATAAAATGATGAATGAATTAAAGATAGCGGCTAGACGAAATAACTGTGTTGTAATAGGTGACTTTAACTACCCACACATTGATTGGGTCAATATGAGTTCTAGTCGGGAAAAAGAGATTGCGTTCTTAGACACTCTCAATGACTGTGCTGTGGAACAGATGGTCACAGATCCTACCAGGGGAGAGGCGATCCTGGATTTGGTCCTAAGTAACACCCAAGACCTGGTGAGAGATGTAAAAGTGATTGCACCACTTGGGAACAGTGACCATAATGTCATTGAGTTTAACATTTGTACAGATAGGGAGTTGCCCAAAAAGACTGACGCAACCACTTTTAACTTTAAAAGGGGTAACTTCTCTGGTATGAGGGGACATGTGAGGAAGAAATTGAAAGGAAGAGTGGAGAATGTCAAAACCATTGGGGAAGCTTGGAGACTATTTAAAAAGACAATCCTAGAAGCTCAGAAAAAATATATACCGCAGGTTAGGAAAGGTACAGATAGGTATAGAAAAAAGCCTGCATGGTTAACAAATAAAGTAATGGAAGCTGTAAAAGGTAAGAAAGAGTCCTTTAAGCGGTGGAAAGCTAGTCTTAGTGAGGTTGATAAAAGGGAACACAGACTATGGCAAATAAAATGCAAGTCTGTGATCAGGCAAGCAAAAAGGGAATATGAGGAGCATATCGCAAAAAACATAAAGGCCAACAATAAAACTTTCTTCAAATACATTAGAAGTAGGAAGCCAGCCAGGGAGGCAGTGGGGCCCTTGGATGACCAAGGGGTAAAAGGAGTAGTGAAGGATGATAGGGAAATGGCTGAGAAGCTGAATGCATTTTTTGCCTCTGTCTTCACTGTGGAAGAGGAGAAGTGTTTGCCCACTCCAGAAGCACCGATTTCGGGAGGGGGTTTGAAAGACCTGAATCAGATTGCGGTAACAAGAGAGGAAGTCCTCCGACTGATGGACAATTTAAAAACTAATAAATCACCAGGCCCGGATGGCATTCATCCGAGAGTTCTGAAAGAACTCAAATGTGAACTTGTGGATCTCCTGACAAAAATATGTAATCTTTCTTTAAAATCTGCCTCCATTCCTGAGGACTGGAAGGTAGCTAATGTCACTCCCATCTTTAAAAAGGGCTCCAGGGGAGATCCGGGAAATTACAGGCCAGTCAGTCTGACATCGATACCGGGTAAGTTGGTGGAAACTGTTATTAAGGAAAGAATTAGTAGGCACATTGATGAACAAAAACTATTGAGGCAGACTCAGCATGGGTTCTGTAAGGGAAGATCTTGTCTCACTAACCTGTTAGTGTTCCTTGAGGGAGTGAACAAACATGTGGACAAGGGGGACCCAATAGATATTATTTACCTTGACTTCCGGAAAGCTTTTGATACAGTTCCTCATCAAAGGCTCCTAAGTAAGCTCAATAGTCAGTGGATAAAAGGACAAGTCCTCTTGTGGATCAAAAACTGGCTTATAAATAGGAAACAGAGAGTGAGTATAAATGGGAAACTTTCTCAGTGGAGGGTGGTAAGCAGTGGGGTACCACAGGGATCAGTACTCGGTCCGATGCTTTTTAACTTGTTTATTAACGATTTGGAATTGGGAGTAAGCAGTGATGTGGCTAAATTTGCAGATGACACAAAGTTGTTCCGGGTGGTGAAAACCAGGGAGGATTGTGAGGCACTCCAAAGGGATCTGTTGAGGATGGGTGAGTGGGCGTCAACGTGGCAAATGGGGTTCAATGTGGCCAAGTGCAAAGTGATGCACATTGGAGCCAAAAATCCTAAATATAAATACACGTTGATGAGGTCTGAACTGGCAGAGATGGACCAAGAGAGAGATCTTGGAGTCGTAGTGGATAATTCACTGAAAATGTCTACACAATGTGTAGCTGCAATAAAGAAGGCCAACGCTATGCTGGGGATTATTAGGAAGGGAACTGATAACAAATCAGCCAGTATCATCATGCCCCTGTATAAATCATTGGTGCGACCTCATTTGGAATACTGTGTACAGTTCTGGTCACCACATCTCAAAAAGGATATTATAGCATTGGAAAAAGTGCAGAGAAGGGCAACTAGAATGATAAAAGGGGTGGAACACCTTCCCTATGAAGAAAGGTTAAAATGCTTGGGGCTCTTTAGCTTGGAGAAACGACGGCTGAGAGGTGAGATGATCGAGGTTTATAAGATTATGAATGGGATTGAGCAGGTTGAGAAAGAAGTACTTTTCTCCCTTTCTCACAATACAAGAACTCGTGGGCACTCTATGAAATTGCTGAGCAGTCGCATTAGAACAGATAAAAGGAAATACTTCTTCACCCAAAGAGTGATTAACATATGGAATTCACTGCCACAGGAGGTCGTGGCAGCTGCAAGCATGGACAGTTTCAAGAGGAAATTAGATAAACATATGGAGCAGAAGTCCACCAGTGGCTATTAGCCACAGGGTATAGATGGGAACTCTCAGTCTGGGGCAGGTGATGCACTCTATTCTTGGTGCTGGAGGGGGCAGCAGTGGGAGGGCTTCTGGTGCCCTGGCCCCACTGCTGGACCTCCTGATGGCACCTGGTATATTTTGGCCGCTGTGTGACAGAGTGTTGGACTAGACGGGCCATTGGCCTGATCCAACATTGGCTTCTCTTATGTTCTTATGTTCTTATGAGGAAGTGCTCCTAGACTGTTTCATGTTCGGGCTTAGGGATGAGAAGCTCCACCACAAGCTCGCCGGCCAAGCAGATGTAGACATCCCAAAGGTGCTCCAAGCAGCAGCATTTGAGAAGTCCAGGGCAGCCACTGGAAGGCTGACGGCCAGTCCACCACCGTGCACCAGGCCGCCGTTTCATCGACCTCCAATGCATCCGAAAGCGAAGAGGTACAGCAACTACCATTACCAGAATGCCGCGACCACCGCTGCTCCATTCCATGCCACACCACCAAGTACACATCAGCGACACTGTGCATCAGCTGTGGGGACCCTCATGAGTGGAGATCCTGCCGTTTCTGAGATGCCACATGTCAGACCTGCGAAAAGGTTGGTCACATCCAGTGTTCCCTCTAAGCTGAGTTAGTCTGAGCTAGCTCACAGTTTTTTAGCCTCCAGCTCACACGTTTTTGTCTTTGCTCAGGAAGAATGGCTTCAGAAGAAACTAATTCATGCAGTAGCCAAATCGTTCATTCACAACTTTCATGCCAGTGGCTCACAAAGCAGAATTTTTGTTCACAGGACTCCACAGTTTATAGGGAACATAGCCCATGCATGTTGCTCAAAGGGAAGCAGGAGGTGACCACCAGCTACCCCACCCTCAATGCACTCCGCGGAGCTACACACCACCTCCGTCCAGCAGCAACAGGTATTGAACTTGCCCCAGGAGACCCCCGACAAAATTATGGTAACTGTCTTAATCAAGGGAATCTAGAGACTGGGTCCTCCATCTCAATTATCTCGGAGGACATGTTCCACAGGCTCTACCCCAATGGAGGTCCTCCCTTGCAGCCTGTCAGTTTCACCCTATGGGACTTTTCAAAAAACGAGGTGTCCATCCTGGGGGAGGGAAAGTTCTGAGTGCAGTACAGGCAATTTGATGGACTTCTGGACCTGCTGGCAGTGAGGGGCAGTCGTACGAGCCTCATAGGACTTGCGTGGTTCGCACCACTAGGGTTCAGGGTAACCAGGGTGCACCATGTGGCCACCAAAGATTTCCAGGCAGTGTGCGACGAGTTCCTACTGGTATTTGACAGGACACTCGGCCATTATACCAGACCCCCAGTAGTCTCTCTACAACTAAACCTGGTGGTTTGGTCCATAAGGCTGAAGGCCAGGCGTGCACTGTTCGCTCTTAAACTTAAGATTGACACGGAGTTGGATAGGCTGGTGGCCCAAGGGGTTTTGGAATCAGTACTCCATGCTATATGGGAAACCCCAATCGTGACTCCAGTGAAGCCCAACAGGGAAGTCCGCATCTGCACAGACTATAAATGTACAATATAGCTCTACAAGACCATGCATATTTGGTCCCAGTGGTCAGCCATGTCCTGGCTGCTCTGGTGGGCTCCAAGGTCTTTGGTAAGCTGGACTTAGCTCAGACATACCAACAGCTTCCGGTCAATGATACAACTGCGGAATCGCAGACAATTGTGATGCACAGGGGTGCATTCTGGGGGGTGAGGCTGCAGTTTGGGGTCAGTGTAGCCCCGGGAATTTTTCAGAATCTAATGGACTCTATTCTTAAAGAGATTCCCAGGGTACAGCCCTTCTCTGACAATGTTTTAATCACCGCGCCCACCAAGGAGGACTTCACCATGAGGCTGCATATGGTTCTGCAATGATTTCAAGCAGCCGAACTCAAAGTCAAGAGGGGAAAATGCCTACTGGGAGTTCTGAGGGTTGAGTTCCTGGGTTTTTCCGTCGATGCACAAGGCATCCATCTGGCCCCAAACAAGGTGAGCGCCATTGTCAATGCGCCAGCACCTATATCCAAACCAGAACTTCAGACTTTCTTAGGGCTACTGAATTTTTATCATTCCTTCCTGCCCCACAAAGCTGCGGTCGCAGAGCCATTGCATCGGCTCCTTGACAAAAGAGCCCCTTGGGTCTGGGGCCAGAGACAGGCTGCTGTGTTCCAGGCCATCGAGCTACTCACTTCAAACACCGTCTTGGTGCATTTTGATGAAACCTTACTGGTCATCCTCGCTTGTGATGCTTCCCCCTACGGGGTCAGCGCGGTCCTGGGCCACTGGCTTCCTGATGGTAGAGAGGTTCCCTTGGTGTATTATTCCTGTACCATGTCCTCAGCAGAGAGAAATTATACTCAAATCAACAAAGAAGCTCTGGCGATCACGGCGGGTGTCAAGAAATTCCACAATTACCTCTACAGGCAGCCCTTCACCATCATGATCAACCACAAGCCACTGCTGGGTGTGCTGGCCCCGGACTGCCAGACACCACAGATGTTGTTCCCCAGGGTGCGCTGGTCAATTTTCCTGTCCAGTTACCAGTACTCACTCTTCTACCGCCCTGGGAAGGCCATGGGCCACGCTGATGCCCTAAGCAGGCTGCCGCTGCCCACCTGCAAGCCAGCCCCAGCGCATCACATCCTGCTCCTGGAGGATCTCCCTGACTGTCCTCCTCTGGGCTCCAACGTGGCCTGCTACACTGCCAAAGGCCGTGTCCTCTCCCACATTTTGGACTGGGTGGGGAGGGGAAAGCCCACTGGCTGGGTGGGTCCTGAATTCACTGCATTCTCCTCTCGCTGGGATGAGCTGTCAGCGCACAAGGGTTGCCTGTTGTGAGGGAGCAGGGTGGTGGTGCCAGCACCGTTGCACCAGCAAGTACTAGCCGCACTACATGAAACACACCTAGGAATTGTGCGAATGCAGGCGCTGGCCCGCAGCTATGTCTGGTGACCAGGCATGGACAGTGAAATCGAGGACTGTGTAAAGCACTGCCAGCCATGCCAAAAGTCCCAGCCAGAATCCCCCAGGGCCCCATTGCGTTAGTGGGAGTCCCCCCCCAAGCCATGGGCCTGGCTTCATCTCAACTTTGCGGGGCCCTTCCAGGGACAGATCTTCTTCATTTCAGTGGACTTATACACCAAATGGCTGGAAGTGGTACCGGTCCCCTACACCTTGTCCCGGGCTGCCATTCACGCCCTCCTGTGGATCTTTAGCACTAATGGCATACCCAACACCATTGTAACGGACAATGGGACAGCCTTCACCTTGGCCGAGTTCCAGGAGTGCATGGCCTACTATGCCATCCAGCACATCTGCTCAGCTCCCTTCCACCCCACAACTAACAGACAGGCAGAGCGGATGGTGAGGACAACGAGGGAGTCCCTCTGCCAGATTGTCCAAGGGGACTGGGACCACCAACTAATGGCCTTCCCCTTCAGCCACTGGGTAACCCTGAACACCACCACCAGCCGCAGCCCTGTGGAACTCCTCATGGGCAGATGCCTCACAACCTGGCTAGACTGCCTACATCCAGACCGCGCTCTGGAATACAGCCTGGCCCCCGAGAGTCAAACAGCACTCTGTGGATTCTTCCCTGGCAACTCCATCTATGCCCGGAATTTCTCCAGAGGCCCAGCATGGGTCCCTGCCAAATGTATCAGGGTAACAGGGCCCCTGTCATACAAGGTGTCTACGGAAGATGGCCAGCTGTTCCGGAGGCACATTGACCAGCTCTGCTGCCGGCTCCTCCCAGCAGAACCGAGTCTGTCCGCAACGCTCCTGGAGAACAATGACGAGAAGCTGCCAAGCCCCCTGGAACCGGAGCCTGAGAGGGACCCACCTGCAACCAGCGAGCAACCAATAGCCCACGAGCAGCCATTTGCAAGTGCAGGTGGAACGCCAGAGTCAGGCATCACGGGTGGCCCCAAGATATCACCTATGCTGCCACCACCCGCCCATTCCCCAACAGGACCATCCGACTCTGTCCCAGTGACTTTGGCCCCGTCATCAGAACCATGCTGCTCAAACTGTGAGAGGCGCAGGCCAGCTTACTTAAAGGACTTTGTCAGTTGAAGAGACTCTGAACTTTGGGGGAAGGGGTGTTATATATTGAGCCTGAACTGTACTTGCAAAAGGACTTAGCTTGAGGATGCATAACAATAGCTTGCTAGGATCCTAGAATGGACCAGTAGGGAGACAGGGATCCTAGAGTAAACCAATTGGGAAACAATGGTGTGTAAATAGCCTATCATTGGGAGTGGGGTTTGTAAATAGCCTATCGTTGGGAGTGGGGTGTGTTTTGGGTGTAACCTTTTTCAGGCATAAACACCCAGCTTCAGCTAGGGATTTTCAGTCTTCTTTCCCCTTGCTGAAATCACTAATAAACTATGAGCTGATCACTTTACACATCTCAAACCCAGTATATTTCAAAGTGCTTGTCAGATGGGGTACAAAACAGCACCTTCTGCTAATAAAATGTGAAAGGCTGCTAGAGAAGAGACGACAAACAAAAACTAACTCACTAAGTAGAGAGCTGGAAATTGCATCCTCACAACATGGCGGTGAAGAAAGAACTGAGGGAAAGGGGGAGCCCTGCCGTGTAGAACATGTGACCATTTTAGCAGGAAGACAGCCTCTGGAAAGAGATCCTCTGGTGGCTGGCCTGCACAAGCACAGTTCCCAACGTGAGACTGTACAGAAGACTGAAGATGAAACGTGAATTTTACTAAAGAGTCAAAACTTAATATCTGCAGAGGAATTCTTAATTATCAATATATCAGTTAGGTTCATAAGATTTGGGGAAAGCTCCTAAAGTCTGTATTTCAAGAACCATGTAACCTACTTCTGAAACCTTGCTGCCATTAGAGAAGCTGGGCACCAGTCTCAAACTGCAGAAGATCGCAAGAGTCCAATATCAGCTTAAAGTCTAACAAAATATGTGGCAAGGTATGAGCTTTCGTGAGTCACTGCTCACTTGCTCAGATCTGCCACAAATTTTGTTAGTCTTTATGGTGCTACTGGACTCTTGTTCTTTTCTACTGCTACAGACAGACTAACACGGCTACCCATCTTGATCAGTCTCAAACAAGTCACCATGGGAGAAGATAATTGGTGCAGGTATTGAGGGCTTGATCTGACTAATTCAAGGATAATATACAAGAGGAAGGCAAAAGGGGGCTCAAGTAATACTTCTCCAGCACCCTCATCAACAGGATTTCAGCTTAGCAGCAAAAAGTTTGAGCAATTAACCCCAGTGATGCAAGCAGAAATCAGCCCTGAGGCAAATGTACTTGTGCTGTTTTCCTCCTTGAAAGACATTTGGGATCTCTGGTGGATCTTAATGGGGCTTAGAGAGATGAATTCATGGTACTTAAGACTGAGGCTCATTGGCTGCCGCATGGGGTGAAACTGCTATAATATCAGACAACATACTGGTGAAAAGCCTCTAGCACCAGGACTGTTCATCCATGAACACTATGGCATAATTTGTCCTCAGACAAGCAAATCACACAGTTATTGGTGTGTGCCACAGTGGAAAAATTAGACCTCCACAGCTCAATGGTTTGAAAAGGGTTTTTTAATTAAAACCAGGTTAATGGGTCACAATTCAATAAAACTCTTTATAGAGCACTCTAAATGCATCCTACCTCCCTTATCCCACAACAAAATCCTGTCCAACGGAAGCTGCTTCGAAAGGGATTTCCTCTGTGTTCTTTTATAGAACAGCAGCAATGGCTGCTTGGGGCACTTTATGAGAAGTGGGCCATAAATTCAATCCAATTAGTGCAGACAGTACACAGGCAGCATTTGTGTTGGGTATACATACCACACAAGTACACTTCAGGAGGCAGGGATCAGAATAAACAGCAGCAACATGAACAAACTCATAAGTCACTGAAGAAGTCCCTTCTACCAGAAATCCATGACTGTATTTCCTTGCCTTGTTTGTTTTTCCTCCACCTCAGTTAAACACTCAGAAGATACAGAGAGCATGAAAGTTATTTGCATAATGCCTTTTGTCTACAATGGCCTTTTCCAATATTAAATTAACCTTAACCCCCACAAGCATACTATTTAGTTATATGCATCACCTTCTTCACTATTCTACCGACCACATGCTGACCTTCTCTGTTGTAGCACTTATGGACAGAACCCAAGACCTTCTGCATCAGTGAACAAATGCTTAAAATGGAATTATGCAGAATCAGAAGGAATAGAGTTTGGCCTTGGTTCTAGGAGCATTCTCCTAGCAGTACATTGGGCTCTTGGTTCACATTCTTTTGCTATGTACATAGTCTTTCCTTGCCATTTACTTTCTGATACTATTTCAGTTTCCTGTTTGGAAAGCTAAATAGCATCACCTTAGTAACACTTATCCAGTAATGTTTTTTGATCCATAGCACTGATGAAGTGAGCCCCCAAGAATAATTTTTTTAAAATAAAAATTTTAAATTACTTAGGAGGTAAGTTGTAGTTTTACTATAAATTGGATATCAAAGACAACATCCAACCGTTGAAATATATGTCAAACTTTCCCGCTTCACACACTTTGTCCTCAGATTCAGGGATTTCCAGTGGCAATCTGGTATGTTCCTATGCTTGTTGAATGTGTCCATGTGTGCTGTATCTAGACAACAAAAATGTGTTTATGCATTATAGTCACATTTATTTCTGGCACAGTTATAGAAATATGTGTTACAGACACAGTTACAGACAGGCCTTGGTTTGAGCAGGAGCAGGCTGGAGTGCTGCTCCACTAGTAAGAAGCCCCACCCACTGATCCCAGCCCTGCCCACTGCTCTTAGTCGGGCCATGAGGAGAAAGCAGCAGGCAGGTAAGTTCCTTGTGGAGCCCTCCTGCTGCCTGCTGAGGAGTCCCCACCACCTTCTACAGGCCCTGTGCCGAAGCACAGGGCCTGTAGGAAGGTGATCAGAGCCCCCCCCACAGGCTCTGTGCCAGAGTGCAGGGCCTGTAGGAAGGTGATCGGAGTCCCCCGCTGCCTTCTTCAGGCCCTGTGCCAGAGCTCAGGGACTGTAGGAAGGCCATTGGAGCCCCCCGCCGCCCTCGCCAGGCCCTGTGCCAGAGCACAGGATCTATAAGAAGATGATTGGAGCACCCCCTGCCTTTCTCTGCTTGCCCGCCGAGGTGGACAGGTGGAGAAAGCCCTCCGGAGCCCTTCTCTGCCTTTCTCTGGATGGGCAGAGAAAGCCCTGCAGGGCCCCCCTTTCTCTGCTCACCCGCCGAGGTGGACGGGTGGAGAAAGCCATGTGGAGTGGCCCCCCCCGCCTTTCTCTGCTCGCTCGCCGAGGAGGACGAGCAGAGAAAGCCCTCTGGAGCGCCCCCTGCCTTTCTCTGGACGGGTGGAGAAAGCCCTGCAGAGTGCCTCTCTGCCTTTCTCTGGCCGGGTGGAGAAAGCCCTCCGGAGTGCCCCCCTGCCTTTCTCTGGACGGGTGTACACATAGGGTGTACACATAGCTAAAACATATTGCAGTTAAAAGAAATAGCCTAAGTATCAGGCTTAAAAGGCTTATACAATCAAGTTAGTTACTATTCAAATACAATTGATGGGTAAAAATCTTTTGACCTAAGGACCATATGCGTTTTAGCCTCTTCGGGCCTTCCTCAGTGGTCAATATTCTTTATATTACAATGACACACATCCAGTAATGTACAAACAAGAAATTTATATATATATACATATATGACCAGATGCTGTTGTCTGAAATTATTAAGAAAAAAGGGGGGGAGGGGAAAAAAGGTCTGATTATTACATGAAAATTATATAAAGTAATTGTATGTAGTAATAAATTTGATTAACATTAATAAGAATTATATACTGGGATTACCTTATATGTTTTTGCAATTGCTACAAGTTTGTATTGTAGGCCATCAATAGTAGGCCCTAAATAGTAGCTGTATCAATTTTTCAGATTATTCTACACAGAAATAAAATAAAAATACAATTAATGAAATTTCTGGGCAATATATAATTTAATTTTAGCCTTTTAAAAAAAAATAGCCAACAAACCTGGTGTCAAAGATTTCATTAGTCAGGATGTGTGTCACTTCCATCAAAGATAGTAGTCAAGTTGCAAACTGCTAAAGTTACATCATTATAGTAGAAACCAGGGATGATGCAAACAACTACATGCATTGCACAATGCTTGCCAAGGAAAGAATTACAAGGTGGGAGGGGGTGAAGAGGACAGAGGGGGGGGGAACACCAAGCGGAGGAGGGGAAAATCACAAGGTCAGCATTAAAAGGTACAAACTTATAACCCATTGCTGTACCTGAAACTTGCCAGAAATATTCTCCCTGGAATTGAATTTTTTTTTCTTTAAGCATAGTTCAGCAATGTGGCAGACGAATGATGTAGGGGGGATGAATTGCCCCATTCTTTTATCTAATACTTCCCATAAAACATCCAAGGCTTCATCTTGTGGAATATTGGTGTATAAAGATACTACATCAAGGGTGGCAAAAATCACCTCTTCTGCCTGCAGTTGTAACTCATTTATGTGGTTGAGGAAATCCATGGTGTCCCTTAAATAGAAGTGTGTAGTTTGAACAAAGGGCTTGAGAAAAAGGTCCAAATATTGGGCCAAAGGTTCTAAAATGGACCCTCATCCAGAAACAATTGGTCTACCGGGTATAGGAAGGGTACTCCTACTTTACTCCTACTATAGTGTGCTGCATTATTCAATTGTCTGTACGCTTCTGTGGTTTGATCACAATTGTAGCTGGTTTGATCACAATTTCTCTCCTTTGTTCTAGCTGTTTAGAAATTCTTTCATTTCTTTTATTTTTTTCCCCTTGCAACTAACAAAACATGCAATCCTATCTTCTGCATGTTTAGTAAATCCCATTTTGAGTTACTGCATCCCTACAGTTTGAGATAACAGATTAAACAATAATATGAACCTTCCTTCCTCCATTCATCATCAATGGTCCTACTTCACCTATCAAAGAAACCTAAAGATTCTACAGTGTTTCAACAAGATGCTCAGAGTCAGCTTGTTACAGAGTGTCTCCACAGCGCTGGCACACCTTCTAAGATGCTTCTCTGCATCCCCTTGCTTCTGGAACTTGGGCTTAGACAGAATAAACCCAAGAGGGCATGCTCAGAGCCAATTCATATAATACACAAAGGTACTTCAGGAAGGGAAGGGAAGGAAGGAAGGGAAGGAAGGGAAGGGAAGGGAAGGGAAGGGAAGGAAGGAAGGGAAGGGAAGGGAAATTGCCGAATTACAAGTTATTACACTTGGAACAAAAACCTCCGCAGGACTCAACAGGGATATTGATTTCTGAACTGCTAACTCATGCTAACTCATTCAGTCCTCACATATGTACTCTCAACAAGAAGGACTGTACATCCTCTGTATTTTAGTGTATTTCTTTTTCAGAATAGTATATTAGAATACTGAATGTAATGCAAGGAATATTGGGATGTTTTGCTGCATCCACCTCAAAAAAGAAAAGAAAAATGCTGTTAAGTGACTTCCATGCCTGAGAGGAGAGAATGGAGAGTATCAATTTACTTCCCAGAATTAGAAAAGATACCTTTACACATTTATCTGCCATTTTGACATATTTATCGCTTTACAACTGTTGACCTTATAACCTTAGCTTGTTATTTAGTTTTGCCTTTGCACATCTTCATCATGTTACATGTTTGTTGTTGTTTATGCCCCCCGAAGGGGATTTTTTTTATTGCATTTTCTAAAAAACTACAGAAAAGGGGGAGGGTACTAATACAGAC
Source organism: Gekko gecko (assembly GCA_029375565.1). Lineage (NCBI taxonomy): Eukaryota > Metazoa > Chordata > Lepidosauria > Squamata > Gekkonidae > Gekko > Gekko gecko. Next base: position 160,803,577 of record JAPDNY010000003.1, on the reverse strand, counting down.
TACAAGAAGGGGAGATAGAAAAGAAGCTCCAAGTTGTGATGATCATATACAATGCTTACAAATATGGCATTAAGAAAAACTTTCAGTTGTTAACCTTGAAGGTGACAGTTGAGTAAATCACTTATAGAAGCTCTAGCCCATGCTGACTGTTTGGAGTATACTTCTGAAATACACTTAAATTTCTTTTATGCAAATATCAGGCATCCTCATCATCTGATAACAATAACAATAATTTCTACCCATCTGGCTGTTACATTCTGCCCATCTGACTGTTTAAAATTTTTTAACCAACCATTACCTGCAAACCTCCCAACATCCAAAATTATTTAAATGGAATTACTAAATACATCAAAATTAGGCTTAAATATACTTCTTCTAAGAGCTCACTCCATTTGCAATCTTATTAACAAAAAAAGAACCTATACAGGCATCAGATAACATCCCCTTCACCTCAATTAGAATCCCATCAAACTAATGTCTTAAAATTAATGAAGCCTAATCTATTTAAGCTTATTAAAATCATTTCCAGACACTTCAACCTCTCTTCCATTTAGAATACTAGTCTAAGTTGATAAAATACTATTTTTCAGGGAGTCATCAAATTGCATTTAAATTTCATTTGAGCAATCACCATCAAGCATCCACTTTTTCCATAAGCGCCCTTCACCCTTATTTTACCCAGACATCCCCCCCTTAATCAAAAGCCTTATCCCCCCAAAAAACCTTCGCTGGAAAATCTTCTCTCGATCTTCTTCAGCTCACAGTCCATATTGTTGATATCTTCTAGAAATCCGCTATCTCCTGAAAAATTAAACCACGTAGCCATCTTTCACTCAACATTTCATTAGCTCCGTCCCTCCCCACCAGAGTGCATAATAACTTTATTTTTTGGAAAGAAGAATGTTTATTGTTCAGCTAAGCTTTCAACTTCCTGAAGAAGATTCAGTTTCATTTTAATTCTTTCGACGCATCAGGTGCCATTTTCAGGATTTGTTTATCTTCTTTTTATTACCAAATTGCCAGGGTCCCATAAATCCATTTATTCGTTCCGCTGCCTCTAGTGATTTTCTAGGTCTGTCCATTCCTGTTTTTCGACTCCATCTTTCCTGTGTAGATTATTTTATTTTTAGAGGGGTGGTTTCCACCCCTCTATCTACTAAAGCAGAGTTTTGCCATACTTTACAGCCACCACTCATGGAGATGTTTACAGCCTCTTTAAGAAGAAAGTTTCCAATGCCTATTGAATTTGTTTTCAAATAATTACATAGTTACTTTGTCTTTCGAGAGGGAGTTCCCCACCCTCTGTCTGCTTAAGAAGAATTCTACTGCATTTACAGCTGCCATTCATGGAAGCACTCCAACACTCATAAGGTTTTCCATTCAATCTTTTCTCTCTTTTCGCTCCGTCTACCCCCTTGGAAATTTTATTTTTACATTGTTGTATGGGGGGAGGGAATTTTCTTTCCCCCTGCTTCTTTTTTTAGGGGTAGACTTTGCTTCACTCCAGCCCTTACTGGGATGTTGACAGTCTTTAAAGAGAAAACTTCTGATTCTTCACCGTAGCCATTTCTAGCCAGCCCGATGATGTATATTTTCAGATACTGTTTTTAAAGTTCCGAATGTCTGCTTATCTGTTCCTCAGTTCTTAAATCACAACACTCCTCCATCACAGTCCCTTCAAGCTCCATTCATCCAATAGTAATTAATTCCATTATCTGTCATCTGGAAGGGGGGGTCTGCGGTTACCTCCCCCTCATGCTTACAGGGATAAACTTTGCTTCCTTCTAATGCTTCATTTAACTTTTACTCACTCTTCCATTACTTCAACGATTTCGCCAGTCACTTAATTAAAACTTGATCACCGCTCACTTGGTCTAGTGTGCATAGCCTTGACCAATACTGGAATACAGCGAAGAGACCATCAGGGCAAAAGGACACCCCCACCCCCGGGCAACAAGCCGGGGGGGTGGCGAACCTTAGTGCCCCCTGACTCAGGGCCCATCCCACAGGCCCTGGGGGGATGTGTATGATTGCACCGCCTCTCTACCCGCTGCTTTGCAATCCGTGTCCCCAGGAGCTGGGAGAGATGGCTGCCATCAGCCCGCCAAAACCAGAAGCCATGTTACATGTTAATTTTCTGTTCAACTCCTGTAAATAAGTTTGAACGTTACCTACCATTCCAATGTATTTGCAAAAGTGTGCATGCACACAAAAGCTCATACTCTGAATAAAACTTTCTTGGTCTTAAAGGTGCCACTGGACTCTAAATTTGTTCTACTGTTTCAGACCAACATGGCTGACCCACCTGGATCTGTCTACCCACAAAAATATTTCAGGGTCTATTCATACGAGCAGTGTAAAGTCTAAGAATTTTACTCACAGAAGAAGCATATGCTTGAGGCCAATTCATTATTCTCCTAAAGTTACTAACAACGCTTTATCAAAAAGGTTCTCATCTTTCTAAAATTTCACTTAAATTAGATATCATTTGTAAAGGGTTCTTGTTATAGTTTTAATTTCCAGATTGCTCTTTATGTCATACAGTACACTTTGAGAGTTCATGAGAACTCCAAAGTATTTCTTTTTTTAAAAAAAAACCCCGAAGGGGATTTTTTAATGCATTTTCTAAAAACTACAGGAAAAAGGGAAGGGTATTAACACAACTACAAGAAGGGGAGACAGGAAAGTAAATCCAAGATGCGGTGATCGTACAGAGTGTTTACAGAAATGGCACAATCAAACACTTTTAGTTGTTGACCTTGAAGGTGACAGTTAAATAAGTTGCTTGTAGAAGCTCTGGCCCATACAAACTGCTTGGAGTATATCGCTAGAACACATTTACATTTCTTTTATGCAAACATCAGGTATCCTGATCATCTCATAACCTTTAAAGTAACAATTTCTACCCATCTGGCTGTTTACAATTTTCTAATCAATGACTGGCTACATTCCTCCCAACATTCAAAATTATTTAAACTGGATTACTAAGTAAAACAGACCCTGGCTTAGATATATTTCTTCCAAAAGCACATATAATTTGAAATCCTATGTCTCAAACCTATATAAACATCAAACTACCTCTCCTTAGACCAGCATTACAATCCCTTCAATCTCATAATTTAAGCTTAACTAAGCCTAATTTAGTTAAATTTAATAAAATCCTTTCAAGAAAGCTTCCATATCTCTTCCATTTATAATGCTAATCTGAATCATTATGATATTATTATTATTTTTTTTAAAAAGGAAAAACACCAATTACATTTAAATTTCAATTAAATGATCATTCTAAAACACCCTTCTTTTCTATACGGCGCTTTCACCCCTCTTTTACATAGAAGATCCCTCCCTTAGTCAGAGTCTTGTCCCAAAAGTCTTCACTTAAGAATCTTCTTCCCCCAGTCTTCTTCAGCCCTTGGACCATATTATTCATATCTTCTGAGAGTCCCTTTCTCCTGAACAATTAAACCCTCCACATTCCATGTGATACAAATCAGTCCTTCTTTTATCGCCGCCCCCCCTCCTAAGTATATATTTTTTCTTGTTTTGTTTTCTGGGAGGAGAGTTTCCTTCCCCCCTGCCTATCAGAGGAGGACTCGTTCCATCACTGCCCTTCTCTGGAGAGTTTATTGTTCAGCTACACCTTCCGTTTCCTGAAGGAGACTCAGTTCCATTTTATTTCTTACAACGCCATCTGAAGCCATTTTCAGGGGGGGGTTCTTTTTATTTCCAAGTTGTGAAAATCCCATATATCCATCTGCTCATTTCTCTGCCTCCTGTGGTTCTCTGATTTTGTCCATTCCTGGGTTTTTTTCCCCTTTTGCTCTATCCTCCCTATTATGAGCTCCAAGTTATGTTATTTTTAGAAGGGGGACCCCCCCCCCGTCTGTTAAAGGAGGATTTCGGCACCCTTTACAACTCCCATTCACAGATATATTTATAGCCTCCTTGAAAAGAAAATTTCTGAAATCTGTTAAAGATGTTTACAAATGTTTGCACAGTTGTTTTATCTTTCGAGAGGAGTTTCCCTCCCTCTATCTGCTGAGAAAGGATTAATCGCACTGCAGCCACCGTTTGTAGAGATGTCTCTGAAGTCTTTAAAGATGAAAATTTTCACTGCTTATATAGGCACTTCAACACCAGTAAGTTTTTCCATGTCAATCCTTTCTCTCTTTTCGCTCCGTCTATCCCCTTATAAATTTTATTTTTTTCCATTGTTATGCGAGGGAGGGAGTTTCCTCTCCCCTCACTTCTTTTTTAAGGATAGACTTTGCTCACTCTATAACCTTTCCCAGCTGGTAATCTTGCTTCACTCTGACCCTTTCCAGCCAGCCAGATGATATATCTTTTCAGTCAATGTTTTTAAAGTCCAATGTTTGCTTAGATGCTACTCAGTTCTTAAATCTCAACGATCCTCCATCACAGTCCCTTCAAGCTCAGTTCATCCAGTAATAATTATTTCTATCATGTACAGGGGGCCCCCGATTACCCCCACACACTTGCCAGGATAAATTTTGCTTCCCTCTAGTGCTTCATTTCACTTTTTACTCACTCTTCTTCGGTCGATTCATCAATTCTGCCAGTTTGCTTACTTAATGCTTGATCACCACTTGCTTGGCCGGTGTGCATGGCTTAATCCAGTGTTGGAACACAGCGGGGAGACCATCAGGGCAAAAGGACGCCTCAACCCCCCAGCAATGAGCTGGGGTGGTGGTGAACCTCAGCGCCCCCTGATCCAGGACCCATCCCACAGGCCCTGGGGGGATGCACATGATCGTAACCCCTCTCTACCCGCTGGTTTGCGATCCACGTCTCTGGGAGCACCCAGGAGATGTGGCCATCAGCCCGCCGAAACTGAAAGCTAACGCCAAAGTATTTCTGAGAATTTTACAATCCACAGTAAAACCTCTAATTTCTAGGACCTTATTGCTGCATATTCTGAATTTACATTAATGTCCCTTTCCTTACGATTTATTATTTTGCTGTTATTTAAAAAGTATTCTAGCACCACTTTTGATATTTGTCCTCATCATCAGTTGTGTCAACAGCCTTAGAAGTGTTTTTGAGCAAATTATGGCCACAACTGAAAGACAGCTGCCATCCTCAAGGTGGGGCCTGGAGACCTCCTTGAATTATAATTGATCTCCAGACTACAGAGATCAGTTGCCCTGGAGAAAATGGTCGGGGAGGGAGGGGTTGAACTCTATGAGATCACATCCCTGTCATGTTTTCTCTCCTCCCCAAACTCTGCTTTCTCCAAGCTCCACCCTCAGATATCCAGGAATTTCTCAACCCAGAGCTGGCATCCTATCAAAAGAGCTCCTTTTGGCATACACTTGCATAGCCTACTAAGACTTTAAATTTCTGGTTCTTGAACAGATCTTTCCCCAACTGGATTTATAGCTCCAAATTGGGAAAACTGGTTTAAAAAAATGCCCCAAGCCCAGCTAAACATATGGAGCATACAATGTCTTCACTTTGGATTGTGACCCAAGAGAAATAGAGATCTCAATCAACAGCTCTAAAAACACCATTTTCAGAACAAGAATGTATGATGTGGAACATCAAAATTAGACATACTTTTGTAGTATGCCTGTAAAAGCTTCACTTTACTGTTTTTAACATAAGTCACCCTCAGCTACTACTGCACTCATGATTAGGATTGTGACAGATTTTTGGAAAGCTATCTATATAGTAGGTATCAGATGAGGCAGAACCATCTGGTATGTAACTAAGGACACCTGGCATTAGTCAGCCAGGGAAATCTTGTGTTTGCTCTATCAACAGGACTCAAAACTGTACTACTTTACATGGTTCATGGTTTTAGTTGTTTGGGGTAAAACTCTGCAGTGTCTGGGTCAACAAGGGCTTTAGTTTTATATCAGAAAACAACGCCTTTTGTTTGGGTATGAAGAATCCTTGGGTATTATTAATAAGGTTAGGTTAAATAAACATTTAAGATATCATGTAGTCACTCCTTTTCCTGTAAATGACCCATGAATGAATGACTACTCCGATGATGCTCTGTTATTTTGTGACCAATTATGATTTCCGGATGTTATCTTTTTGCCTATGTCATTTTGGGTATAAAACTTCATGTACTTCCTTATACTGCTCAGAAAACAGTCAATTTTGATGGGCTGGTTTGGCCTAAATGTTTTCAGTTATTTAACTGCAATTAAATATCCAAAGAACTTCCTCCTCATTGTGGCTTCCTTTTTGGCTTGGGAATATATCCATACAACAGTAGTGTTTCTAGATGAGGAATGTCCTTTCCTGGATATAGATGAATGGACTGCCTTTCCTGAATTAATTTTTTTCATGGACTGCAAATATGGACTTATCTATTTTCTGTAAAGGAGGCACTCATGTAGACTTTGAGTGCCAAAGTGGGGACAAATAAAGGCAGAGTAAAAGAATGTCTCTATTCTCAATATACAATGTCTCTATTCTCAATATACAGTCTTCTACCTTGAAATGGAAATGAAATGAAGTCCCACATTACTCAAAAATGCCTCAGATAATACTAGAGCATGTGTACCAACAGTAGCATACTAGTGAGAGGAAGAGAAGTTGACAAACAGAAGAAGAAGAGAAGGCTGAGTCTCCACCACCAAAGTGATCATGGGTGAGAGAGGGAAATGCCCCCCCTTCATTAAATTCTTAGAAGATGAAGAGAGGGCTGAGACAGCCCTTGGCCAACCAAGTGATTGTGGGGAGATGAAATTCAGTATGCCCAACTCTTTCCTCCTGCACTTCCTGGACACTTCCTAGACAAAATCACACCCATTCACCGTAGGGGAAGGGGCAGCTGAACGCAGAGGAAATTTTCAATAGGCTCAAATGATTGATTCATTGTGAGGATAAGGAAGTTGGGGAAAACAAAGCCTCACCCATGTTACATGTTCTCACTTGTATGTACTAATAGTGACATAGAAATTGCATGTCACAGTCTCATCTCTCACTAGAAACAGTCAGTAAGGCCTCAAATAGAGTCCATACTATGAGACAATGGAAGCAATATGTCACCTCTGGATCCTCACCTGTCTAGTCTGTGAATCCAGATACTGTAGGATGAGTCTCGTATTCACACTATGACTCCATGTATTCCCCAGTGCTGCAATCACACAGCTGGACTCCCCACCTCCATTTCCAGAACATCCTGGAATAAAAATGATAAAGCACTGAAGTTACATATTTCAGTTACAACTAAATTGTATAAAATCCTGAAGATCACCTCATCATGCCTTGAATTGCTTAATTATGGAGACAAGTTATTTTCAGCTTATGCTCAAATTTAAAATCAGTGCATTTTCCACTTGGGTCAGCATGGGTAGACTAAAATGAAAACCAAAGAGCAGAATATGAAATGCTTAGCTTATTACTATACATGCTTATTATGAACAGCTGCTTAGACATGAATTTTAAAAATTCAACACGGTAGATATTTACCAATTATTACAATGAATAAGGCTGCTGCTTCTACTTTCCAACTTGTATCTGCAAAATGAACTTGCACCAAAGTGGAACCTGCAATGTGTTTGAAATTTGTCAAACTGTATCAAGGACCGACAGAGAGAAGTTTCACTAAACCACTTAAAATTTATTGAAGCAATCGCTAAGGAAGAGCTATGATCTCATACAAGTCACTGCCTACAACAGGGGTATGCAACCTTTTCAGCACGAGTGCTGGGGGGAGGGAAGCTACCGTTCAAGATGCTGGTGTGCAGCCAAACAAAATGGGGGAGGGAACATGAAGGTTGTACTTGGCAAATCATACTTGGAAGTAGTCAGGATCCAGTGGCACTGTCAGCATCTCAGGGATTCATCTTGGACTCAGCTGGTGGCTATGTAAATCTGGCCCCTGTAGTGTGGTCATTGCCTCAATTGCTTGGGTGGGTGGAGATCTGGCCCTGAGTGCCAAACAACATCGCTTAGTGTGCTGTGTTGGCTTACTTCTGGCCTAAATTACATTATTCAGATCACTGTTTCTTCTTTAGCATTTTACACATGCTAACACAACCCTCTACACAATACTTTCTTAACAAAAAAAATTGTAGTATGTGTAAGCTGTCCCAAGAAGCAAGAAGAGAACATATTTACTTTTTACTATGACAGCCTGGGTGCAGTCAAATGGGTAGGAAGCATCGTACTACAATACTGTGCAGTTAAAGATTTCTTAAAGCAGAGATTGGACGCTGAACTGGACCATTCATCTTGCGGATATCAAGTTCCTGCATCCACTGTGTTCTATGTAGCACATATAATTCATGGCAAGATTGTTGTTTGACTTGTTTGTCACAGCAACTGATTGTCACTTTGCAACCTTCCATTCACTCTGCTTTAGGAAAATGTAGCAGTGGTGTGCCAAACTGCAATCAGTGTTTATAACAATTTTTTCAAACTATCACTGCAGTTCAGTCTGATAAAAACTAACAATTCTGTCAAGGTTATAAACAAACACGGGGGGAAATAAAGTGGCCAATTACATGCACAATGCATTCTGTGAATTAATTCTAATCATGGTGGTTCCTACAGTCCCACAATTAAAGACAGATCCCCACAAACAACAAATACCCTCCCCCCTTAATAAGGAAAGGTTGACAATCATATGGAACTTTAAATCTATCACATCACCAAATGAGCACAAACTAAACAGATACAAGTGAAAACCCGACCTATGGCGGGGGGGGGAGAGATCAACGGGTTATTTTTCAAGAGCATCTCAAGCTTTCTTATTTCTGATCCATCCATCACCTCTCATAAATGGAAATGAACTAGGCTAAGAAATAGTTAACTCAGCTAGAATCCATGGGGAGGAAATATATTGTTACCCTCTTGACATCACAGCGCATTCCTTTACAATCCAAGACTCCCACTTATGTCAACAGGTACCTTGCCTGAACAAGGGAGGCAAGTTCAGGGGTAGAGTGATTAGAAAAAAGAGCAGGCAAATAAATTACTCTGCCCTTTCCATTTCTGAAGGGAAAAGCTTGTAGTACCAGGCTATGGGAGGACCTGCCTTGACAACTGCTTACAGGACTATTTGTGCAGATAACCTCCTGTCTGCAGTCACTCAAGCATTGTTTGTAGTGCAAGGCAGTTGGGTGTGGCATAACTTCTTTCTTAAAGTGTACAAAAAAAGAGAAAAAAATAGAATACACCCCGCAAGAAAGTTTTCTGTGTAAAAGAGAAATACTGCAAGCTTGCTGTAATCTATTTCATTACAACACAAAGAAAAACAAACTGGGCAACAGCAATGCAAGCCCTGAAGAAAAAAGATCAGCTACCCATGAGAGTTCAATGGCAGTGACAGTCAGATACTTGTCCCTTCTCCCAACACTGAATACCAGGAGACAACAGATGTCTCAGAGGCAGGAAATCAGAAATGGCAGGAAAAGAGATAGGCGCTCAAATATGCTGCTTAACATTTTTCTGTTATTTCAACTGTGGCATGAATTTTAATAAGACCGTGAAAGATAATGAACAAAGGTTCCTGCATTCAAACAAACATATCCTGTTCCCTGTCCCATTTTCAGTCTTATACAGCAGTTTCTTATTTGGATACTAACCCTAACCCCTTTTTTTTTGCCATCAACTCATGGCTGATTTATGGTTACACCATAGGGTCTTCAAGGCAAGAGACATTCAGGGGTGGTTTGTCATTGCCTGCCTAAACCTCACAACGATGGTATTCTTTGGAAGTCTCCCATCTAAATACTACTCAGGGTCAACACTGCTTAGCTTCTGAGATCTGATGAGATCAGTCTAGTCTGGGCTCTCCAGGTCAGGGCCATCTGATTCTAGGAAAGCCCAAAACAATATATGAATCAGATTTTTAAAAAAATTTGCCAAGACCATGAAGATTCATCTTTCAGGGAGCCCCCCTCCATCTGGATGAATAAAAGAACCCTTCACCTTGCAGTGCATTCTGCCCACCTGGCCCTTCCCTTATTGGTGTCATGTAAGGTCAGGCAAATATCTGCTGCTTCACCCAATCCCCTCTCCATCAGCTACAAATCTCATCAGGATCTGCAGTTGCTCTGCCCCAATCCTGCTTAACTTGCTTCATACTCATATAATGAACAAACTGGGAAACCTTTTGGGAAAGTTTTCTTTGTAAAAAAAAAAAAAGTCTATGTTCCCTCGATATTTTAACCCTAGGATGTATTGGATATGGTGGCGAAAATTGAGAATGAAAAAAAAAGTGACAAAGTGGCCTTGAAGTGTCAATGAGCTGCCCCAAACACCCTGCTTCTAGGCCACTTCCCCTGCGGCATCCAAGACAAGCTGCAGAGAAAGGACCTGCCTCTGCAGCCCTCCTTGGATGGATCTCAATTGGGAAGGAGACAAGATTTAGGGAAGATGTAGAGGAAGGACCTCTACAGCTCACTTTGGACTGCAGGAAGCTGCTGCATGAGGTAATGAAGTACTGGTAGCCACAAGTCACCTTCTCCCATGTTGCTCCCCCTCCCCAGCTTGGTATCCCAACTGGCTGCTTGAACAGTGGTCTGGCTCTGAGGCTCTGACAGAATATATTCTTGACCCCTCATTTCAGTTGTAGTGATTTATCTGCTCTTACCAGGGAATAAAGTCCCCTGTCCTCAATGGCTATTGCTTCAAAGTAAACCCATATCAAGTTCTGGCTATGTTCCTAAACATAGCACACTCACTAGAGAAGTAAAAGCTTTGGGATCATCTTTAAAACGATGGGTTTCTGTCCAAGAAACCTGGGCTGGGGTTCAGGCCTATAGTCAGAAATATTTTGTTCGGGGGGGAAATTTTTTGTTAAAGGGGCAGTTTAGCACAGTGGAGATATAATAGAATATATAACAGAACAGAATATGTACAAAAATGTGAAGAAAATTATTTATAAGGGGAAAGAAGCACATGTGGTACACAGGCAGCTCTAGTTAGGCTTCCTGTCCTCTTTCTCAGCCCTGTCACCCCGACAAAGCGAAGGAAGTACAGCAGTGACAGTAAAAGTAAAAGTTTTTGTTGTTTATTATTACTAGTCTTATTTGTTGTTGTTACTAGTCTTCTTCTTAGTTAACATATGGTCAATTAATAGCTCCCTTGCATTTGCATCAATGTGAGCACAAATGGTTCCTACACCAGGTTATGTCCCTTACTGCTTTAGAATCAATAAATCCATCTACCACTGTGCAGAAGCACTGCACCCTGAAAATGGCGAACAACATAAATATGCACAGCTTTACGTTCTTCATCCTGACAAGGCTGCAGTCCAAAGACTGCAAATGCAAGCAAACCAGGCCTCGGTTGGTGCCGGAGCTCACTGGAGCGATGCCCTGGCAGAGAGGAGGCCAGGGGGTGGGGACATGTAGTAAGCCCTGCCCCCTGCTCCCAGCAGCCCTCCCCTCAGTCGGCCTGGGAGAAGAAAGAAGAAGTAAGGTATCTCATCAGATCTCGAAAGCTAAACAGGGTCAGCCTTGGCTAATATTTGGATGGAAGACCTCCAATGAATACCAGGGTCATGATGCAGAGGAAGACAATTGCAAACCACCTCTGAAACATCTCTTGCCTTAAAAAAAATCTAGCTCACCACCTAGTGGTGCATAATGCTAAAAGAGCTGGAACTTCTGGTTGCCATTCAATCTTAGGATCTCCTGGCTATACTACACACAGTCCTACGATAATTAGCATTATTATTCAGAGTTTAACAATGTGAAAATGTGTATTGTCTGTTACCTGTTAAATGTTCTACATGTAAATATTTTGGTAATAAACCTGAAACATTTTTGTGTGATATACCACTTGACTTAAGTATTTATAAGCGTGGCAGAAGAGATGGATTTATATCCCACCCTTCACTACCCAAAGGTGTCTCAGAGCAGCTTACAAACTCCTTTCCCTTCCCCTCCCCACAACAGACACCCTGTGAGGTAGGTGGGAATGAGAGAGCTCTTGACAGAAACTGGCTGTAGCACCTCCACTTTGTCCAAATTAAGTTTCAGTTTGTTTGCCCTTATCCATCCAAAACTGCCTCCAGGTACATATTCATGGTTTCCATAGCCTCCCCAGGATCTGCTTAAAGGCATGATATAGAGCTGAGTGATGCACCCTCATTCATATTTTTTTCACCCACTACTCTTCAGCTTCTATTATTTGAAACTCATTTTCCTCTTCACAGTACTTTTGTTAATCGGGAAAAGTGCTTGAAAGGCTTGATGCCCAAAGTGATGAGCTCATTCACTGGACTGGCTGGCCAAGGTGCATTCCGTACCCATTACAATGGCACATACTCCATCCATGTGCAACTAATAAACAAAAGTTTAGGAATCTTACTTAAAATGATTCACACTTGCATACCAGCCTTTTACACAGAAATCACAAATGATATACAACTTCACACTCCATTGTCTTGTTAAAAATAAACCAGTGCAGGGTACTGAATAATGTTAGAAAGATGCACACAGATAATGGATTTTGGAGAGAAATTTTGTCCCCGCTTCCTCATGTATGCTACAGTACTACTGAATGGAAAAACCTTTTATAGATTCTTGGTATTCTGCTAAAACAAGGCTATGCATACCTTGCCTATAGCCCATTTAACTGGGTTATAGCCTGCTCTAAAATATCAATACATCTAATTCTCAGTGTGCCCTGTCTTACTTAAATCTGTAGACTGGATCTACAGACAGACAAGACAAACCTTTCTACTGAGAAATGCCCCAAGTTTGCAGAACAATCTGAAACCTAATTAAAAAAAATAGATGGTAGGAGTTTAAACCCCCCCCCCAATGATAGAAGCAGCATGTGTAGCTTTATGAACCATTGCTAGGCAACCACAACTGTGTTGCCAGAGTTCAAGCTTTGGTTTCTGTCAGCAAAAGGCAGGGGGCAGGGCCCTTTCCAGGGCTGTTTTGACCTCACAGAAACAGAGTTGGAATGGACCTCAAGGGTCCTCTAATCCAACCCCCTGCACAATGCAGGACATTCCCCCCCACTCCCCCAGTGACCCCTGTGCCCAGGGGAAAGTAAAGAACCTCCAGATCCCTGGGCCGATCTGGCCTGGAGAAAATCATCATGAGCATATAAGAAAGGGCCACAAGAGCTGAGAATTGGCTCATCCTTTCCTGCTCTCTTCCTGCTCTCCCTCTCATGATCTGCCTAAATCAGCATTGCTGTCAGATGGCCGTACAGCCTTTGCTTAAAAACCTCCATCACCTCCTGAGAAAGCCGACTTCACTGAGCAACTGCTCTGTCAGGAAGTTCTTCCTAATGTTTAGCTGAAAACTCTTTAAAAAACAAACAACTTTTTATTTTGAATTTTCCAAACCAATGTTACAAACACTGTAACAACAAACACAATAAGAACAGTAAGAAACAAAGGCTTCAACATTAAAATTTTCAGCACGTATCACTCTAGATAAAATATTTGCTTAATCATGTCGATAAATAAAGGAAAAGGGCAAAAGCATATAATATGATGGTAGCAAGGTTGAAGGAAATTCAAACTCTGAGGAAAAAGAAAATTAGAAGTTTGAAAACAGTAGACTATCTCAGAACAAAGAAGTAAAGCTATAGCAGTCCAAAATAGACACCTTTTGCAAATTATTTTCGAAGATATGGTCTGAAAAGGGTAACCATTTCTCCATGAATGTAGAATACAGTTTGCATTAGATTATTTTTTCTGGTATCTTGTCCATTATGAGGTAATACCATATTTTCCTATTCCACCGTGATACCGTTGGTGAGAATTTCTTTTTCCGGTTTAGAGCTATTAGAGATTTAGCCACAAGTAATACATTTTTTTTAGAATTATACCCTGCCCTACTCTGCAAGTGGGCTCAGAGCAGCTCATATCATATCAGCAATTGAACAATTCCATAAAAACACTGAATCATTACAAACATTAATTCTAATCATTTAAGGTTTAAATAACTAATTGAAATTACCTGACTGGCAGCTCGATGGTTAGTATTATAGTATAAACTGAGTTTATGCCAGGAAAGGTGATGGATAACTCTGATGGAATAACTCAGCCAGTTCTGGCACCAATAAATATAGCATTGCCATGGAGTAATTGAGGCAGCTGAGGCAGAAGAGGCTGATGTTCCTTGACATCTGCTGCTTCAACCAAAGGCCTGGTGGACCAGCTCCATTTTACAGGCCCTGAGGAATTGTAACAGCTCCCAGAGGGCTCTGATCTCAGTTGGGAGCATGTTTTACCAGGCTGGGACCAGGGCCAGGAAGGCAAGGTGGACATCTTTCGGCCCGGGGACTATTAGGCAGTGTTGGTCAGAAGAGTGTAAGGCTCTTTGGGCACATATGGGGAGAGACAGTCCTGTAGGTATGTTGGTTCCTAGCTGCATAAGGCCTTAAAGGTTAAGTGCCATAACCTTGCATCTGGTAACTGGTAACCAGTGCAGTTGGCACAATACCGGCTGAATGTGCACCCGCACAGAAGTCCCAGTCAGCAGGCGCACTGCTGCATTTTGTACTCACTGAAGCTTCTGAATCAGGTTTAAGGGTAGGCCCATGTACAGCAAGTTACAGTAATCAAGCCTGGAAGTGACCATTGCATGGATCACTGTTGCCAAGTCATGGGAGGAAAGGTAGGGAACTAGTTCCCTGACCAAACAGGGATGGTAGAAGGCTGATCTGGCAATGTTTCTGACCTGAGCCTCCATAGAGAGGGAGGCATCCAGGACCACTCCCAGACTCTTCACCATTGGTGCTGGAATCAGTGGTGCCCACCAATGGCTGACAGTCAAATTCCCAAACCCCCATGACTTAGGAACAGGACCTCTGTCCTCACTGAATTATGTTTCAGTTGACTTTGTTATAGCCAGTCAGCCACAGCCTTTAAGGCCCTGGCTAGAATATCTGAGGCGAAGTCTGGTCGGCCTCCCATTAAGAGATACAGCTTAGTGTCATCAGTGCACTGGTAGTGTCACGGGCTGGGGTGCCAGTCAAAGGGAATCCTGAACAGGCCAAGGTCAGGAGCCAAAAAGACAGTGCAATGTCCAAAGCCAAGCCAGGGTCAGGACCCAGAAACACAGAGTCAAGTCCAAAATCACTAACCAGAAGCATAGTCCAAAGCCAAGCTGGGGTCAGGAGCCAGGAACACAGAGCCAAGTCTGAAGCCAGGGGGTCCGAAGGTCTAGGTGCAAGAGCCAAGCCGAAGTGTGTGCAAGCAGCACGAAGCTGCCCACAGCGTGGAGTTAAATGCTGCTACCAATTAGCCAGCTGCACGATTGCCCAGGCTCCTGTTAGAACTCTGGGCTAGCTGAGCGTCTCCCCTGTAGCCTGTCCTCTCGTTACCTGGTTGCTAAGTTTTGCTGCAGTCGCTCCCTTAAACGAGTCACATGTAGGGGTGAGTCAGGAGGACTTTCAACTTGCAGTTCTTCCTTCTTATCTGAGCCGGGTGTGAAGACTGCTGTTACAGGCACTTGCCAGCTATCCTCCTCTGCTGCTTCAGAGGGGCCAGCCATAGTTTCTGCAGGCTCTATCAGCTCATCCTCATCCACACCCGTGACAGGTAGCAACCCAGCCCAAATCCCTGGATTAACTGGGTGAGGGGGTGCATATAGATGTTGGATAACATTGGGGAGAGGATCACCCTTTGCGGGATGCCACAATCCAATAGGTAACGTAGCGAAACCCTCTCCCCAAGCGCCACTCTCTGTCCCTAACCATGGAGAAACGAGGACAGCCACTGCAAGGCAGTTCCCTGAATCCCCACATCAGCGAGGTGGTTCGTCAAGAGATCATAATCAACTGTGTCGAATGCTGCTGTTAAATCAAGTAGAAACTTCAGTGCTGACCTGCCTTGATCCAGATTCCTCTGGAGATCATCTGTAAGGCAACCAGTGCAGTCTCCATCCCATGGCAAGGGCAGAAGCCAGACTGAAATGGGTCCAGAATAGAGGGATCATCCAGGAACACCTGAAGCTGCTCAGCTGCCACTCTCTTGACCACCTTACTCAGGAACAGAAGGTTCAATACTGGGCTGTAGTTGGCTAGGACCGTGGGGTCCAACAATGGTTTTTTCAAGAGTGGTTGCACTACTGCCTCCTTCAGGGACTGAGGGAACATCCGTGATGTCAGGGACAAGTTGATAATAACTCCCAGGGAGACCTGAATTCTGTCCCTGCTGGCTTTAACAAGCCAAGATAGACACGGATCAAGGAGGCAAGTGGTGGGTTTCACAGCTGCCAGATGAGTATTGACACAGAGAGTACTCCAACTTTCTGTGTTATACCTCTGAGGATGCCAGTCACAGCTACTGGCGAAATGTCAGGTCCTACAATGCCAAGACCACGGCCACACAACCCGGAAAATCTACACCAACTAAAGTTTACATTTTCTCAGTGATGAAATAGAAGACAACAACAATAGCAACAACTAAAAATCTAAGCCTTGCTCCACTCTGAGAAGTCATCTTAGAGCTCCATTTAAGTATCAAAAACAGTAATAAACAGTCCTCTAGAGGGCTAGTAAGATGATGTTTTGTTTTTATTTCAGAGTTTTCAGAACTGGCTATCAGGTTCATCTTCATCAAGATGTTTTGCATTAGGCATATCTCAGCTCCAGGCATCAGTGTGTCCATGTTAATTCCAGTTTATTTTGAAACTCTACAGTTTGTGTGAGAAAGAGAGAGTGCCTAAGCCAGTACTTTTGTGTACTAATGGGGGGGGGGATTTAAATGATCCAGCTGTTCTGAATCCTGGCCAGATGATCCACTAGAATGATGCACCAACCCTGAACAAAATGATCAGGTTTCAGAGTGATGGAGGTAGGAAAGCAGCTGGCAGTTTTATAGCTACAGAGTTGAGCTGAGAGAGTTGCAAAAACCCACAAATGTAAAGAATTGATGAGTCTCCCTCTAGGTTTCTTTTTTAAACTTCTGTGGTTTAGCAATAAAAAAAAATTCAGTGTTTAACACTCCAGTAGCCTCCCTTCCTAATGCAAATAGCTGTATCTGGTGCTTTTGTGAGAGTGATGATGGAGTACAAGAATATACATGAGTGGATTCTTTCCTGACATCAAGACCTGCTGTTCATCAAATTTCCAATCCTTCTCAGATCATTTTTGTTAGATATTCTGGAAAAAAACCTTTGTTTTTACCATAAAGTAAACTTATCTCAGTAATGCTCCCAGGATGCTGCAGACATCATTATTCAGTCTTGGATAAAAATCTCATCCTTATATTGTATAGTAGAATGGTTTAAATTAAAATAGTTATATCCCAACCTTTCCTCTGGTTTAAGACCACCTACAGTTCTAAATTAAACCCACATACAATACAATAAAACCCTATGGATCCCTCTTGGCATTACATGCTGTAGCAAATATAACAGCCTTACAGCACCTCTGAAGACATCGAAGGATGGGCCCGTCACCTCCTCTAGAAGCCGGTTCCATAAAGTGGGAGGCACTATTGGAAGGGACAAGCTCTAATAGATGCTAAACAGTCTTCTTAACAAAATCCTTATGGGCGATTAAAAATTAAACATCATATTGCCTTCCCCTTTGGACTAGAAAGGACATAGAACATGAAGGTGCCTAAAACATCTACCAAAAACAGCATTTCCAGAAACTTGCTTAAAAATCATGTAAGAACTCTCCCTTTAGGAGGCAATATAATGGTATTAAGCAGATTGCATGTGATGCTTGTTGGGGAGTAGAAGGATGGAATGCTAGAATTGCGTGTGCTTATGTCCCCAAAGGCTTGAGTAAGACACAAGAGAGATTTGAAACTGTCAGGGCAAATGAAAACTCCCATGTTCAAAATCTCAGGCACAGTAAAGCATTTCATTTTCCCACACAAATCCATCTCAGCTGTTATGCTATGTCATTCTTTTGCTGCTGGTCACCCATCATGTTGATTTCCCATTTTTCCAAATTCTACAAGTTAAATCTAGAAAGCTGAATAACATGTGTGAGGTTATACTAAAAGCCACAGAAGCAGAACTTTAGGGAGGGCAAAGCAACAAAATCAGTATGCTTATAGTCCTTCTCCCAGACATACTAACCCATATTATTAAAATTCTTAATCATGTTTGCAGGCAGCAACTGGGGCCAGAAAATATTTTTTCTGTACACATTGTATTCTGCTGGAAAAGGTACTGCATTGATACCTGAAAGAACTGCATTTATTACCCTGCAGCAATTATTTCAGGCGGAGCTGTGGTGGCTCAAGTGGTTAAGACGCTGAACTGCAGGCTGTGGAAGGTCAGTAGTTCAGCAGTTCGAGACACGGGTGCCGCATGACGGGGTGAGCTCCTGTCTCTAGTTCCAGCTCCTGCCAACCTAGCAGTCCGAAAGCAAGAAATTGCAAGTAGATAAATAGGTACCACTTCGGTGGGAAGGTAACAGTGTTCCGTGCGCCTTGGCGTTTAGTCATGCCGGCCACATGACCACGGAAACGTCTTCGGACAGCGCTGGCTCTTCGGCTTTGAAACGGAGATGAGCACCGCAACCCTAGAGTCGGATTCGACTGGCTTTCGAGCAAGGGAACCTTTACCTTTACCTAATTATTTCAGTCATTATACAGTAAGATGCATATTAAGTCAGACTTTGGGACAGGACCCAAATGAATTCTTATGTGAATTAACTGAACTTGCTCAGCCATTTCCACCAGGATTTCAGTTTGGAGAAAAAATAAATGGAGAAAAAATCCTAAGTGTCAGAGAAAACCCAAACTCTAGAGCTATCTTTCAAGATCATTTTTGAACTGTGTTATAACTGGAACCAAACATCATGATCTCCATGAAATGGCCAACATGGTCCCAGAAAGTACTAGATGTGGAAACCACATTTTCAGTGTGGGCTCAGACTACTCTACTGTATTTGGGAGAGGGTCTGTTTTTTAGCACTGTTGTCACTTATTGGGAAGCGAGCCAGTTTGGTGTAGTGGTTAAGTGTGTGGACTCTAATCTGGGAGAACCAGGTTAGATTCCCCACTCCTCCACTTGCAGCTGCTGGATGACCTTGGGCAAGCCATATGCCTGTCAGAGCTGTTCTTTCAAGAGCAGTTCTCTCAGAGCTCTCTCAGCCCCACCTACCTCACAGGGTGTCTGTTGTGGGGAGGGGAAGGGAAAGGAGTTTGTAAGCCGCTCTGAGACTTCGAGTGAAGGGCGGAGTATAAATCCAATCTCTTCTTCTTCCTCTTCTCTTTATATATTTTTACAAGCTCACTTAGATTTTGCTAACTATTTGAAACATCTGCTAATATATCATAGGGACATTTTACAAGAATTTTTTAAAAGGCAGACTTAGAGTTGCAAAGTATTTTGTGCACTTGAATGCACATAACATCAGTATGCTTGTTAATTAAAGGTACACACTGAGTCATTTTCTGCTTTTGTAAACCCATTTTCTGCACTGTTTGACATATCATATCTGATGCTTTTTTGCATTATTTCCAATTTTTGTAATCCTAGTCCTACTGCATTGCTTATTAGATGTCTCATGCTATTTGACTGCATTGTTTACATCATTTCATCCACCTTGAATCTCAGTAAGAAAGGTGGACTACAAGTAAAGTAAATAATAAAAACAAATCTGGAGAGCAGATATTTGCTCTTTGAAATGTGATACAGCCCAAATTTCTCTTCACGTAACCTACAATCCCTTTTTGGATTAAAAAATATTTTATTTATTTATTTATAATTTAAATTTATAGACTGCCCTATCCCTGAATACACAAGGCTCAGGGAGGTGAACATCATAATGATGAAACATTAATAAATTATAAAACAATTTATAGAATAAAACATTCTCAGATGGTGTTAATATTACAAATTTCAATTGTATCACTACCCCACAGGAAGATGGAAAGAGGCAGAAAGAAAAAGGGGGGGGGGAGGAAGTGCCAATAAGATGGTATCCACTGCAATCCTCAGCTGAAAACCTGGAGGAACATCTCTGCCTTGCAAGCCTTGCAGAACTGCATTAGGTCCCACAGGGCAAAGATGTTGTTCGGCAGAGAGTACCACCAGGTGGGAGCCAGAGCAGAAAATGCCCTGGCTCTGGTTGAGGACAGCCAGACTTCTTTTAGGCTGGGGATCACCAGTAGATAGTTCTCTGCACAGCATAATGCTCTTCGAGGGACATATAAGTTACAACATCTTAAAATACAAATATTCATTTGAAATGTAGCAATTACATTTTTTAAAAAAAATTAAAAAGGCCCATAACTTCAGCCAGGATTATAATACAATTAGCAAAATTAAAAGGGCAGTCTAAATATGGTGGGTTCACATCTGGAGTCTGATTTCAGTAAACTATCAATAGACATTACAAAATCAGAACACTGAGAATTATAAGATCATTGCTGGAAGAGAAGAATCTACATACTCACCTTGGCCTGTGAAGTCTACACTGGAACTACCACAATGGGGGGAAAAGTTGCCATTATCTTCTCCAAGTTGGTTGTTTAAAATTTACACACATCAATTTTATGTGACGCTAAGGAAAGAGGAGGACTTCAACTACCAAATCTCAGACTTTATTACGATGCTGTCTGTTTATCGTGGATAGAACAATGGATTAATCTTGAAAATATGAAGCTGTTGGCGTTAGAAGGTCATGACAACAAGTTTGGATGGTATGCGTATTTGTGGTATGAAAAATCAAAAATCGATAATTTTTTTAAACATCACTTTATTAGGCGATCACTGTTCGAGACCTGGACGAGATACAAAAAATTCTTTTATGAAGAACTAGGGGGAAGCCCGTTGCGGCCGAGGCAACGGGCCCTAGGGAGAGTCCTTGGGGGTGGGCAAGGCGGCTGGGCTGGCCCCATCACGCAGGGAGGAGGGGCGGTGTTCTCCGGGCAAGGGAAGCGTTGAGGCCCGCTGCTGACTCCGCGCGCAAGCCTCCCTGCCCCGCCGTTCGGGAGGGCCCTCCGAAATGGGCAACCCCGCCCCCGCACATCGCGTTCCCGAAAGCCTTCAGGGAAGGGTGGCCGGGCAGCGCTCCCGAGGCCCGCTGCGCCCTCCCCCACAAAGCCTCCATACCCAGCTTTGGGTGAAGTCCCTCCGAGCCGGTAGCCGCCGCCCCCCAGCCCTAAGCGATCGGCAGCTGGAGCAGACTGGGGGCGTGAGGCTGCGCGGTGGCTGAGTGGGAGGGCGCACAGCCACGCCGGAAGGCTAAGCAGCCAGTGGCGAGGGACTCCATCTCTGACTGGCAAGTCCCTCGGCGAACTGATTCCGGCACGCATTTTGACCATATAAGGTATGACCAAAACTCAAATATATATAAGGAAGGATGACCACTTTGGATAGTACTGGCAGAAGTGATTAAACCATATTCGAGACATGAAGGATTAGATTGGTTACCTTATAGAAATCTTTTAAAATCTGAAGGGAAAAGCTTTGTTATGAGAGACAGAGACGATGTGGAATTTGATTATGATTGGTTGAATTATAGACAGATTTATGATTTGTTTAAAACTGATAAGAGAAAATATGGCTTTAGGGCAAAGAATAATGAAATTGAAACTATATGGGTGGAAAAGGGAAAAAAATGATCTCAAAAATATATAAGGCTTTATTGAAGTGGTATACAGAGGATGAAACCGTAAAAGAACAAATGATAAAATGGGCTGTAAATGTAAATAGTGAAATAACTATGGCATCATGGGAATGTTTGTGGAAAAAGTCAATGAAAATCTCAACTTGTGTTAATGTCAAAGAGAATTGTTATAAAATGATGTATAGATGGTATATGACCCCAAAGAAAATTGCTAATATAAATGAGAGTATGTCTAGCAAATGTTGGAAATGTAGAAAGAAAGAAGGCTCATTTTACCATATGTGGTGGACTTGTGATAAAGCCATGAGTTATTGGTCAGAGATTCATAATGAACTACAGAAAATTCTGAAATGTACTTTTAACAAAGATTCACAAATTTTGTTGTTAGGTCTTAAATTGGAAGAGTTAAATGTAACCAAGAGAACATTGTTATGGTACTTGGTCACAACAGCTAGAATGACTTATGCACAATTCTGGAAACAAGAAAAGATACCTGAAACATGGGAATGGATTAAGAAGATGCTTTTTATGGCAGAAATGGACAAATTGACAAGAAAGCTTAATAATGAAGAAGATGAAGCATTTTTTGAAGAATGGAAAGATTTCAAAGACTATCTTGAGAAAAACTGGGATGTTAAAAATAGATTGATTTGCTTTGACAGTTATTAAGGAGAAAACAAGAAAAAGAATGATAAGATTGTTAAAATGTTACCTAATTTGATAATGGAAGTGACATATTTTGTTAATGGTAATTAGATAATAGAGTTTATAAGGGGGTAAGAGCATTGCGGGAAGCCTTGTACTGGGCAGGAGGGGAGAAAAGAAAAAGGTATGTGATATTTATAAGATGGAATTTTAAATATGTGAAACATATCCAATAATAAATAGTTTAAAAAAATTACACACATCATGGAAAATAGTGCTTGCTTCTCAGTCATTTCTTTATGGAGCAGCCACCTTATTTTTGACCAATAACAACATTAAAGAAGTCCAATCCATGGAGTGGACCAGTACAACACCCAAGAAATCTTATGTTGTGTGATTACAAAATCCTGAAGACACAAAGACACAAGTACTGAAGGAAGAAAAAATAACAGAAGACACAGTGGAGTTCTACAACTGACTCAGGACTGGTTTTTACATTACAGGAGTAGTGTGAAGCATACGGGAGACAGCCATAAGAAAGCACCATACTGCTTCGGTAATGCAAAACCCAGTTATCAAATCTGATTCTTTAAGAAAAGAGCAGAGAAAAGTAACACCAGAAGTATCCTTGTTTTAACAGTAGAAATGAGTGTATGCCTGTTTAATGAGAAAGCATGGAGAATCAAAACATTGTAGTCAGGTGTTTCAGGATTTAACCTTGATTTACATGATCCAAGATAGAATGAGGGAACCTGATCACATGCCAAAGTGTGCCCCACAGAGCTTTATGCTCGGCAGAGAAAAATCTACTGGCAGTCCCTGGCCCAAAAGACACCCACCTAGCCTCAGCTAGGACCAGGGCCTCCCCTACCCTGGCCCAGCCTGGTGAAACATGCTCCCGATTGAGATCAGGGCCCCATGGGACTTATTACAGTTCTGCAGGGCCTGTAAGATGGAACTGTTCCACCAGGCTTTTGGCTAATTGGCAGACAGCTACTCATTCCGGCCCCTCCTGCCCAAACTGCCCTCATACTCATTTGATGGTGTAGAAGGAAATGGTTTCCATCAAGAGTAACCAGACTACTATTATGTTTCTGCCCACCTGCCCTTTAATGCAAGTAGCACAATGGATGATTACTGGCTTGCCATCTGTTTTAAAATTAGATTCTTAATTGTTTATAGTTTTATGATGTGGTTTTATTATTTATATTCCTGTTGTGACCTGCCTTGAGCCTGCTTGTGGCGGAAGGTGGGATAGAAATAAAATAAATTTAAAAAGTGTTCACTTGATGTCTGCCATTTATATAGGTTGCCTGGCAGAATGCAGTGAAGTAAGATGACTGGTTGCAAACCTAAGCTGATCAAAGGCACAGATATAGAATGGGAGGGACTTGGCTTGACAGCAGCTCATGTGAAAGGGATCTGAGTGTTCTGGTTGATCACAAGCTAAACATGAGCCTGCAGTGCAATGTGACTGCAAAGAAAGCTAATGTAATCTTAGGATGCATTAACAGAAGCATTGTGTCCAGATCAAGAGAGGTGGAAGTTCTGCTCTATTCTGCTGAGGTCAGGCCTCACCTGGAGTACTGTGTCCAGTTTTGGGTGCCACATTTTAGGAAGGATGCTGACAAGCTTGAGCGTGTCCAGAAGAGGTGAGAGGGTTGGAATCTAAGTCTCATGATTATGAGGAAAAGCTGAAAGAGTTGGGTATGTTTAGCCTGGGAAAGAGAAGGCTTAGAGGAGACATGATTGCAGTCTTCAAATATTTGAAGGGTTGTCATGTAGAAGATGGAGCTATTCTCTTTTGCCCGGATTGCAAGACTAGATCTAATGGGTGGAAATTACAAGGGAGTTGATACCGGCTAAATATCAGGAGAAACTTCCTAACAGACTGCCTCGGGAGGTGGTGGATGCTCCTTCCCTGGACATTTTCAAGCAGAGGCTGGACGACCATCTTTCAGGTATATTGTAGGGCTATCTTTCGGCTAAGCTCCTGCAGAGTGCAGGGGATTGGACTAGATGACCTGCAAGGTCCCTTCCAACTCTAACATTCTATGATTCTATGATGCAAGTGATGGAGCCCTCATAGAAACATTTCAGCATGCAAAGAGATTAAAAAGGTTCTTTTAACATCTGGCTGTGTTTTCGCAATAGTTTGAATTAGCACCATGTTTTCTTGTTTCCTATGCACTCTTCACAAGAACAGTTTGTACTTGGATCCTTCCTTCCCTTGTAAAATCAAATATGAACCATTATAACTGAGTTAGACTATTTGTTTATCTTGATTAAGTATTGTCTGTATTGACTTACAGAGGCTCTTCATGATACCAGGACAAAAAAGTCTCACTTACTACCTGCTTTTCAAGTTCATGTTTAAACATTTACCAAAATATTGTACACTTATAAAAAGTATTATCCAATACAATTTGATTGCT
The DNA here is from genome assembly GCA_029375565.1 of Gekko gecko. Lineage (NCBI taxonomy): Eukaryota > Metazoa > Chordata > Lepidosauria > Squamata > Gekkonidae > Gekko > Gekko gecko. The sequence goes on along the minus strand of JAPDNY010000003.1, from coordinate 160,778,993 downwards.
CCAAATATAATATTGACATTTAACCATCTCTAAATACCTATTATAAGCTACTGTATTTTTATTAATATGAATCCAATACGAGATACAATACAAAATTTCTTTTTAAAAATATTCTGTTTAAATTATGGTCCAGTGTATGATAAATAACTGGCATTTTTAATAACTCTGCTTTGCTTCCCACATATATATGCTACAATTTTTCCATGTACATAATAATAATTATATTTATATACCACCTTTCTACTATTATGGAATTCAAGGCATATGGGTCATAATTGTCAAAAAGGGTACCATGGGACAGCTACCATCTAATCTCTTAGTGACTTGGAGCCATTTTTACATATCTACTATAGCTGTAGAAGGGCAGCCATGAAAGAGCTAGAAAAGAAAAGAACGCACTGCTGGCAATCAAGATTTATTTATTTTTGAGATTTCTATCCTACTCTAACCAGCAAACAGGCTCAATGTGGCTTACAACATGTCATAAAACCAATAAAAGCATCTCATTAAACATCAGTACAATTAAAACATCAATTCATAGAAAATTACATTCAATACCAATTTAAAATACCAAGTAGCAGCTCAGCGGTTCATTTGAGTCCACTGTATGCTGAGCTCATGCCAGGGGTGGGGTGGGGGGTGGGGATTGTGCTGTTAAAAAAAAATATTGGATTTTTAAAAACTTCACAAAAAGCAACACAGTCAGTATATATATTACATCTATGTCACAATATGACAATGACTAAACCATAAACTCAGGGGTCTTTTTGGGGGGAGTGCACCGGAGCACAGCTCCGACAGCTCAGGAGCCAAGCCCCGCCCCCAGCCGGCATCCTGGGAGTCTTTCAGGCAGCTGAATGTCAATTTCAGCTCCATTATATCCTATGGGCTATTGTAGTCAATGGTGAAAACATAGGGTATATTCTGGGGTCTGGAGGGGAGGGGGTTTGAGGGAGAGGCTCCAAACTCACAGGGTAGCTGATGGAGCCTCTCCCCAAGATACCCACCAAGTTTCAAGAACATTGGACCAGGGGGTCCAATTCTAAGAGCCCCCAAACAGGTTGCCCCCATTCCCTCCATTGTTCTCTATGGTGGGGGGAAATTACTTTTTCCCCACGGTGCTGTTAGTAGCTCTGGGGGGAGGGGTTTGAGGGAGAGGCTCCAAACTTTCAGGGTAGCTTCAGGAGCCTCTCCCCATATACACCCCCATGTCTCAAAGCAATGGAACCAATGATCCTAATTCTATGGGCACCCAAACAGGCTACTCCCATTACCTCCATTGTTTCCAATGGGGAAACCCAGCCAGCAGCATTTAAGGCAGGCAAGCAGGCAGCACCAGTAGTCAGACTCTCCCAGAGAATCTCAGGGAAAGTGAACTGTCTTGGGAGGTGCTTGTTTGCCATGAGAACAAGTGGCACACTCCAGAACAAGTGGCACTGTGGCAGTGCAACCTGTTTGGGGGCCCATAGAATTGGACCCCCTGTTCCAATGTTCTTGAAACTTGGTGGGTATCTTGGGGAGAAGCTCCATCAGCTACCCTGTGAGTTTGGAGCCTCTCCCTCAAACCCCCTCCCTATACCCTATGTTTTCGCCAATGACTTCAATAGCCCATAGGATATAATGGGGCCGAATTGCCGCCAAATTTCTTTCATTCTCTCCTTTCCTTCTCTCCTTTTCCTCTTTCCCTCCTTCTTCACTTCTCTCTTTCTTTCCCTCCTTCTTTCCTTCTCTTTCTGTCCCTCTTTCCTTCCTTCTTTCCTTCTCTCTACTCTCTCTCTTTCCTTCCCCCTTTCCTCCTTCTGTGGCCCAACTCTAGTGAGAAGGGGTTTAAACTTTAAATCCCTTCTCTCTTAGCTCCCCCACCCAGGCCAGCTGGGGAAAGGAAGGGGAAGCTTTTGAAGATGCCTCCTCCCTTTCGCTTCCCCTTCTGACATCACTTCCAGTGATGTCAGGGGGCATGGCATATGCTAATAGCCTAATAGCTTATTAGCATATCATATGCTAATAAGCTCCTGTAGCTCTTTTTGTACGAAAAGACCCCTGCATAAACTGTAGCCTTACTTATTAGAAACTACTTAACATACCACACTCAGATTTGTCATTTAAAAGGGGAGTATGTCTTTGAGTTTTGTGAGTTTGAAGTCTTCTTATTTGTTTGTTCTATGATTGCTCTATTTGAGTCCCTCAGTCACTCCTGGCACCCATGATGTAAATAGTGCCATGGAGCACTTGAAGCAGGGGAGGCCAATTTTATTTGGTGTCTGCCACCTCAACCAAAGGCCTGGTGGAACAGCTCCATTTTACAGGACATACTGAACTACAACACTTCCAACAGTGCCCTGATCTCAATCAGGAGCATGTTCCATCAGGCTTTTCAGCCCTGGTCCTGGTCAAGACAAGGTGGACGTCTTTCAAAACAGGGTTTACTAGTCAGTGCTGGTCTGAAGAGCGCAAGACTCTTCAGGGCACATACATGGAGACGATCCTGCAGGTATGCTGGTCCCTGGCCGCATAGGGACTTAACAGTTAATACCATAACCTTGAACCTGACTCGGTACTCAACTGGCAACCAATGCAGCTGAAACAGCACTGGAAGAATGTGTACCCACACAGGAATCCCAGTCAGCAGGGAAGCTGAAGCTTCTAGATCAGGTTCAAGGGTAGGCCTGCATAGAGCGAATTGCAGTAATCAAGCCGGGAAGTGACCACTGCATGAATCACTGTTGTCAAGTCCCAGGAGGAAAGGTAGGGAACCAGTTGTCTGACCAGCTGAAGATGGCATAAGGCTGATCTGACAACATTAGTAACCTGGGCCACCACAGAAACGGAGGCATCCAGGATTACTCCCAAACTCCTGACCATGGGCACTAGCATCAATGGTGCCCCACCAAGGATTGGAAGATGGATTCAAGATCAAGATAATTCGTACCATAGTATTTCCCATTACAGTGTATGGACATGAAGGTTTGACTGTGAAGAAAGCTAAGAAAGTTGATTCAGTTGAAATATGGTGTTGGAGGAGAATTTTACAAATACCATGGACTGCCTCCCCAAAAGACAAGCAAGTGGGTTTTAGATCAAATCAAGCCTGAACTCTCCCTAGAAGCTAACATGATTAAACTGAGGTTATCATAGTTTGGTCACATTATGAGAAGACAAGAATCACTGGAAAAAACAATAAGGCTAGGAAAAGTTGAACGCAGTAGGGAAAGTGGAAGACCTAACATGACATGGACTGACTCAATAAAGGAAGTCACGGCCCTCAGTTTGCAAGACCTGAGCAAGGCTGTTAACAATAGGACATTTTGTAGCTATTAATCCATAGCATTGCTAGAAATCAGAAGTGACTTGACAACACTTCTCTCTCTCTCTCTCTCTTTCACACACACGTGCGTGCGCGCACGCACACACTAGCTGCTATCATTCTCACCACTAATAATAATTCAAAAGAAACTGGACATTGCCTCAAATTTTAATGAAGTTGAAGGCCAAGTTCTATGATTAACTCCAGACAGTACAAGTTCACTGACACTAGTTACAGGGCAAATTTGCTTTATTGTGTGGACAGTCCACCATGAAACATATGGATATAAAAACACATTTAGCCATATGACGGAGCAAGGAGACATCCACTTCACTTCATGGCCAGCTGCAATGCACACTGAACTCACCACATAGTCAAGGATAATTTTCAGTTTTCCAACAAGACTCACAGCTAGATTACAAAGACAATGAGGTTTTTTTAATAGCTTGAAATCAAACAGATGGATTGTAAACATTATTACAATGTATGCATACACCATAGTCCACACTGGTTTGTTCCATGCCTTCTAACACACAGCATAACTGTATGACCCATTATAGTTTTACATAAATCAGACCTCAGAGGCACATGGAACAAGAAAACAAAAAACACCTCAGTATTTTGGCAGTGCTGATTTCATGTTTTCCTTGAATTATTATTTTTTCAATCACAATTTTAAAAATAATTATTATAAATGTCATTTTCATGGCTTGAAAAAGAAGACGGTTAAAGCTGTTGAAGGCCAAAAAAATTGGTTTGTTTTTGTAACAGAGATGGGGGAAGAGGGGGAGATGAGAGAGCGGGGAGGAACAGTGAGAAGTTTCAAATAGCAACATTGTCCAAAAGGGTGAAAGGGAACAGATGGCCGTGGAGAATGCAGACTCAAAGCTCTGAAGAAAAAGGCTATATTGACAGATCTTGCTGTTTCCTATTCAAGCATGAACGCTCTGGCATGGAGAGTTAAGACGATACAAGGACCGACCTCTGTTCCCAGCAACTTGCTACGGGCAACTGGCCTCTGATGCTTTCTGAGAAAAAACGAGACACAGACAGACAAACCGATATGGCAACAAGCCTAGCTCTCAACTATGGGGGGGAATAGAATGGCTAGAAACAGCTGCCTTTTTCTGGCTCTGGAGCCGAGCATTAGAAAGAGCATTTCCAGCCTTTCACATCTTCCTTTTCAGAACAAGCTTCTTCAAGAGGTCAGCCTCAAGCTGCTGGTCTTTGCCCTGAGCTGAGGTGAAAAAAAGGACAGATCAGAACTTGTCTTCCTCATTGAAAGCCGCTTCCTTTAATCACAAGAACTCCCTCCAGCAGCAAACACAAATATTTCAGACATAACCCCCTAATGATAATGCTTGATGTTTTGTGAGCTACAGGCCTAGGGGAATTTCAATTTAAAGAATTTAAAGCTGCATTTCCCACAGTCAGATTTGACCATGCCCATTCTTTAGTGTGCACCAACCCTCCCCTGTCTTTAAGCACAGGCCTGGGAGAGAAACTGCACTCTCGGAAACACACTGCTAACAAGTGGATTGCATACGAGTGCCTCACTCTTAAATCGACTCTTCTTTTCTTGTCATGACGTTGAGTAAATTTATTGAATATATCCAGATTTAAATTTTAGAGGGAAAGGTTCAGAAACCAGGATGTTCATACTCAAATATAACTTCAAAACATTCTGTGGTTTGGGATACTGCAGGAAGTCTGAAAACTGTCTGCACTATTATTTATATTGTGTCTTGGATACACAAATCCATTGCACTTATCTCTCACATATTCAGTTCCTTATTGGAAGCAAAGGAAGTTTCTATGCAGATATGCCTTGTTTCTTGTCCCCCATCCAATTCTGAAAGACATTTTTCAGAGTACTTTTTAATTCTGGAGCGTCTACTCTGTCTATCCATTACATTTTTAGTCTTCCCCTAAGGACCTCAATGTTATGTACATAGTTCTCCCTACCTTCATTTTATCCTCACAAAAGCTCTGAGACAGGTTAGACAGAGAGAGTGACTGGCCCAAGATTATCTAATGAGTTGCATGGTTGAATGGGAATCTGATTCAGTTGAACACTGAAGAAAGTTTCAGAAAAATACAAACACCTCCAAAACCAGCCTTACCATTAGGTGACCTTAGGCAATTGCTTAGGAGACCACTGTTTGAGAGGTGTCAAAAGAGCAAGAGGAGCCTTGTCCAGAAGCGGGGATCCCTCACCCTGACCATGTGAACACCACTATTGGGTAATTACCACACATTTCTCTGATCTCCTGACTTAAAAATCAGGGAGCAGAAAACAAAATGGCTGCCACCAAAGTGATGCTCTGGGAATTTCTCCTCCAAATCTCAAGATGCAACATCATAGAGACTACAGACAAAATCCAGAGCACTGCCATCCAAACAATTGGTGCATGCTGGGGCCCACCCATGAAGCCAAGAGATATGAGAGACAAGATGTTTGTTGCCCCTGCTCCCTCCCATCCCCCCACGGTTAAAGGACAGCCTGCTACGATCAGTGGAGTTTCAGCTGCCCTTGCCTGCTGGCACCCAGGAAGAAGGATGGTTGACTCAGAGCTGGCAGTGCCAGCATAAGGAGGCTGGCTGCCCCGACCAAATCACACAGGCTGCAGCCACTGCCAAATGCTCCCATGCCCCAGGACAGAAGGGCTAGGAGTCTTACAGGAGGAGGAGGAGGAGGAGGAGGAGGAGAAAGAGAAAGAGAAAGAGAAAGAGAAAGAGAAAGAGAAAGAGAAAGAGGAAGAGGAGGAGGAGGAGGAGGAGGAGGAGGAGGAGGAGGAGGAGGAGGAGGAGGAGGAGGAGGAGGAGGAGGAGGAGGAGGAGGAGGAGGAGGAGGAGGAGGAGGAGAAGAAGAAGAAGAAGAAGAAGAAGAAGAAGAAGAAGAAGAAGAAGAAGAAGAAGAAGAAGAAGAAGAAGAAGAAGAAGAAGAAGAAGAAGAAGAAGAAGAAGAAGAAGAAGAAGAAGAAGAAGAAGAAGAAGAAGAAGAAGAAGAAGAAATTGGATTTATACCCTGCCCTTCACTTGGAGTCTCAGAGCAGCTTACAAACTCCTTTCCCTTCCCCTCCCCACAACAGACACCCTGTGAGGTAGGTGGGGCTGAGAGAACTCTAACACAAACTGCTCTTTCAGGAACAGCTGTGCCAGAGCTTGTGACTGACCCAAGGTCACATCACCATGTGCAAGTGGAGGAGTGGGGAATTAAACGTGGTTCTCCCAGATTAGAGTCCGCACACTTAACCACTACGCCAAACTGGCTCTCAGTGTTCAGTAGTGGTAGCAGTGTGCGGTTGAGCTCCATTTGTTCTTTGCTTCCGTGAGCAAATGGAGCTACAACTACCTCCAAACTCCTGTGAGCCTCCATAACCTTCCTGAGTAGGGGCAGAGACATTGTGGGTGGCTGTGGCAGAGTTTCTTTGCTCTTTGCTTTAACCAAAGAGTAAAGGGACCCTGCTACATCTGCCTACAGCCTGCAGCTGCTGCCAAATGCCCTACCCACCCCAAGTCAATAGGGCTGGGAGTCCTGCAGGTGCATATGGCAGCAGCCACAGCTCACAAGTTGGCTCCATTCACTCTTTGCTTCCTTGAGCCAACGGAGCCTGCGCTTAGACTGCAGCCTTAACAATGGAGGCCCAGATAGCAGCCACTGCCAGATCAGCCTTTTATCACCTTCAGTTGATCAGGCAGTTTGTTCCCTTCCTCAAACACAATGACTTGGCAACAGTGATCCACGTGACAATCACCTCAAGATTGGACTACTGTGATGCTCTCTATATGGGGCTGCCTCAAATATGGAAGCTGCAGCTGGTACAAAATGCTGCAGCCAGGCTTCTGATGGGACTCCCAATTCAGGAGCACATCCAGCCTGTGCTAAAGGCACTGCACTGGCTGCCTATGGCATACCAAATTCATTTCAAGATGCTGGTTCTTTCCTTTAAAGCCCTCTATGGTCAGGGGCCTACATACCTGAGGGACCACCTTTCCCCACATATTCCCCAGAGAGCACTGCGATCAGGGGCCAGAACCGACTGGCCCTCCAGAGTCTTAAGGAAGCCAGGCTGGCAACAACCAGGGCCAGGGTTTTCTCAGTGGCGGCTCTGTTCTGGTGGAATGAGCTCCCAGAAGAGATCAGGGCCCTGCAGGACCCTTTGCAGTTCCGCAGGGCCTGTAAAACGGAGCTCTTCCACCAGACTTTTGGAGCCACCACCACCATTAAACACCACCGTTAAACATCATTAACAGCTAACAGCTGAAGGATAGAGAGCCCTGTTGTCCCTGGAATTTGCAATAACAGCCTGAGCTAGCCACCTAAAGGACATCTAAAAGAAGACCTAGGAGCCAACTGTGAGAAGAGAGAACTGAGCATTGTAACCATCATTAAATTAATGATAACGACACTGGCATTTTACTATGTTAGATGGTTAAATGGTTTTAGAATTGTTTTAATTGTTTTATTGTAATTTATGTGCTGATTCTTATGTAAGCCGCCCTGAGCTGGCCTTGACTGGGAGGGTGGGGTAGAAATTTGATAAATAAACAGTTTTTGCAAAAGTCTCACTTCTCTCTGTTGAATGGTGGAAGGGCACCAAGGTTTGCCTAGCTCAACAAAAAAACCTTGAGTTTGCCCTGCATACCTCTGTAATGACAAGGACTAGAACTATCCTTAAAGAAAGAAAAGAAAACCAGGATTTATTTTGTTTTGGATCATAGCCAAAGACTACAAGAAGTAAACACCCTGGGGCCCCATGAAACCTGCAGCTCACAACTTCCGCATCTTCCTCTAGCCTAAATGACAGGAATTAAGAACCATCCACACATCCAGAAACCCACAAGGAAAAGCCAACTGAAGATGCATCAGGATAGAGATAGAGAAAAAAGTAGTTTTCTCCCTTTCTCACATAACAAGAACTCATGGGCACTTAATGAAATTAAAAAGCAGTAAGCTTAGAACAGATAAAAGGAAGTATTTCTTCACCCAAAGTGTAATTAACATGTGGAATTCACTTCCACAAGAAGTGGTGGCAGCTACAGGCACAGACAGCTTCAAGATGGGATTGGATAAATATATGGAGCAGAGATTGAAACATTATTTCTGGGGCAGTGATGTTCTGTATTCTTGATGCTTGGGGACAACAGTGGAAGGGCTTCTGGGGTTCTGGCCCTGCTGGTGGACCTCCTGATGGCACCTAGGTTTTTGGTCACTGTGTGACATAGTGTGTTGGACTGGATGGACCACTGGCCTGATCCAACATGGTTTCTCTTATGTTCTTATGAGGGGGAACTGCCATAGCAAACCATGAGCAAGTTCTCCTCCCACTACTCTGCTTCAAATTACCCTCTTTCCAAAGTTGCTTCTTCCTTGGAAAAGGGGCTATTATGGATGTATTACAATCATATTGGTTCAAGAATTAAAGCATTACAGCGCATTGCAACATTTTGGAATACAATTACAATTAGAATTTGTCATGCCATATATTGCTATGTGGGCTTCTTTCCTGAGCCAGTTCTACTCACTTTGCCATCTGAAGCAGCAGGAGTGCAGTGTCGGAAGAAACACGTGTCTCCTTGAATTCATGCTGCAGCAAGATGGCCCATGCTGTCTTGAATCCAGGTAACAGTGACACAAGTAGGAGAAGAAGGTAACCTCCTGTGCTGGATTGACTGGCCCTGAGAGGGATATGGTATGAAAACATAGGTTGGCTGGTTCAGAAGAAATAGCAAACTATGGTTGTCCTAACAAGAAAATGAGGGAAGGGAGTAGAGCGTGTGAGGGGAGTAGAGAATGTATGTGGACAGTCTGATTGGTACAAAGAAATAAAATTTTAAAAGCTCATTGTTTTCCCTGCATAATAAGTTCATAGTGCCATGACAAGTCTTCTTGGGAATGTGAACTACCCTAAAGTTGGAGTTACACTATAACCCTCTTCTCTGTGTGTGTGTTGCAAATTGGGTCTGTCTTTCAAATTTCAGGACAGGTGGCTTCCCAAGTATATTCCCACACATTCCATATACCACATCTGTTGTCTAACGCAATTTTAGGCCCCCGTAAAAACAGTGGGTGTTTGAAAATGCGAAATATACAAATGTAACTGATCTGTTACAAGTTCTGTCTTACTACTTCCAATGAAGATTTAGGTCAAAAAGAAGCTTAGCCACAACAACATTGAAACAAGCAACAATACAAGCATGCCACAACAATAGTAGCAAGTGATCCCATGGCAATTCTGACCTCTGTATGCATTTCATCTAACTTTATAAAGTGACTTACATCTTGAACAAGTTCCTGTTTATATGTGTGCATACATACAATTGATAGATTGTTCAAAAACATCAGTATTGATATCTTGCTTCTCTTAGTGAAACGCACAAAGGACCTGACATTATATAGATTCTTCCATTCTCAACAATGGAACAACTAATTTTGGAGAGTTTTTTAAAACTGTTAAAATTTCAAAAGTTTAAAAAGAACCCTCTATACTAGTGTATCTCATTTCTCTCTACTGATTTAAAGCCTGGAATATTCATGATTTTCTCATGCTTATTTTCTAGTTTACTGATTTTCTACCTTCTTTTGCTAAAAAGATAATACATAATTTTAAAAAAGGAGCAGACATCTGAAGACGGGCATGCCAAAAATCAAACATATAGTACAGCACCCTGGTTGGAGTAGGGTTGGAAAAGGATGGAGCTGACCCAGATTTGATTTCTCATTCAATCATTTATTTATTTAGGTTATTTGTTATTTGTTTGCTGCCTTTTCATTTAGAAATGCTCTAGGTGGCTGAATGGATAACTTAATTCTGTGTCAAGATCACTAGAATACCACCTGTACCTCTAACAAAATATACCTTAGTAGCAGTGATTCAAAACATGGGGGAAACATTAATGAAAAAATAAATATGCAGACTGATGTGCCCCAAATTTCTGTTCTATCACAAATAAAAAAATAAATCAAAGATGAGAACTGGGACAAAGTGCAGTATGAGGAATTTGGAAATGGTAATGCAGACCCACAAAAACGCCTTCTTCATACTAGTGGCAAGATTTTAAAGAACACTTTCATGTGAGTAAACCCATGGAATTGACCTGAGTAGGATTCTGAATAGGACTGCTTAGGATGGTACTGTTGGTGTCTGGGCTACTTTAAACTCTGCTGAGCCCATGAAAAACCACAAATTTGCATGCCAGAGATCAATAAGCCCTTGTAGATACTGTGCTGATATGTAAACTAAGCATGTGTCAATACTTGCACAGGTTGCATCCTAGTTTAAATGAATCACTGAGCCAGTGAGAAGTCTCAAAGGGAAGCTCTTTGCCTTGCCAGGCAAATTGTGTTATATTACAACTAGGAATAAGGCCCACTGTGGAAATAAATACAATGGACTCTAGAAAGAGGCTCTGGGAGAGTGCCCCAGCCTTGGGCACTCAGTGTCAATTTGCTGTGTTGACCTCAGCAGGGTATAATGACACAGAGTCCACCATTTTCTCCAAGGGAACTGATCTCTGCTACCTGAAGAGCAATTATAATTTTGAGTGCTCTCCAGCCCTCACCTGGAGATTGGCAACAATTGTTACCCAGGAGGAAATGGCTGGTTTGGAGGGTGGAGTCTATGACATTCTACTTGTCTGTTGGGATGGAAATCCCCAGGAATTTCCCAACCTGGAGATGGCAACCCCATCTCCTTCCCAGCTAACCATCAACCTACCATTATCTGCCCCTCTGACTTGAGCCCTCCCCCCTGGAGATCAGTTGTAATTCTGAGTGATCTCCACCGCTCACCTGGAGACTGGCAACAATGGTTCCCCAGGAGGAAATGGCTGGTTCGGAGGGTGGAGTCTATGGCACTGTACCTGTCTGAAGTCCCACCCCTCCTCAAACCTCACCAACTCCAGGCTCCACTCCTCAAATCTCCAGGAATTTCCCACCTGGAGTTGGCAACCCTGTCTCCTTCCCCATCTTTATTTCCCCCTCACTCTTCCACTTTCCATCTCCCTCCCTACCTGCAGTCTGTACGGTGCTCTGAAGTCCTGACTGCTACGTCACATTGGCTGTCATGGGGGGCCATCTCAGCAGGGTATAAGGACACAGAGTCCACCATTTTCTCCAGGGCAACTGATCTCTGCTATCTGGAGAGCAGTTGTAATTCTGAGTGATCTCCAGCACTCACCTGGGGATTGGCAACAAGGGTTCTCCAGGAAGAAGAGCCTGGGTCTATCAGACACTGCTCTGAAGTGCTGACCGCTACACCTAGGGTAGCCAACCTCCAGGTGGAGCCCGAGGATCACCAGGTATCACAACTGAATTCCAGACTACAGATCCCCCCCCAAGAAAATTAACTGCTTTGGACAGTGGCCTCTATTGCACTCTGTTAAGCTGAGGCCTCTCCCCTCCCCAGACCCTGTCCTCCTCAGATGCAGAATCTCCCTACCTGGAGCTGACAACCCTAGTCAAAGGCCAAAGTTGGTGTGGAAAGGGCCTTTTACTGACAGAACTAAGATTGGTTGCTTAGCAACAGGCACTGAGGGGAAAGTAGGGTTCCCAGCTCTGAGTAGGGAAATACCTGGAGGTTTGGGAGGTGGATCCTGTGGAGGGGGTGTCACGACAAAGCCGGTGGGGCAAGGCAGAGAGAGAGAGTACAAAGTCCAGTCCGAGGGTCAAAACCAGAGAGAGCAGGATACCGAAGAGTCAAAGTCCCAATACACAAAACAAACACGTAGTCAAGGTTTTACCGAAGGTGTGAGTCCAGTTTGCTGAGAGTCAGAGTCGAGGTGCAGAGCCGGGAGTCAAGAGCCAGAAGAACGCCAAAACATGGACTGGAGTCAGGAACCAGGAAGTCAACCGATAGCAGGATGCCAGGAACAGAAAGATGCAGGATCTGAGGTGCAGAGCTTTGGTCCGAAAGGATTAGCTGCTAGCACAAATTGGGGATTCCAGAGAGCTGCCTTAAAAGCCCGTTCTGCTTGTTAGCTAATTACCAGCTGCTCCCAGAGTCCTGGCTCCTATCAGTACTCCGGGCTGAGAGAACGCCAGCCTCACATGCGTGCTTCTTTGCGTCGCAATGCCAGGTCCCGTCATCTTTGATCTCTCAACCGATTCACAGCTGGAGGAGAATCAGGAGGCATGGTGCTCGTGCTTGGCTCTGCAGGAGCGGCTCCAGTTGTGAATTCTCCTGTTAACTGGTGCTCATCCTCTGCAGGACTTAGGTTTGTTACTTCCATGGGTGCAGGGAGTTCGTTCTCAGATGTTAAAGGTACAGAATCCCCAGGATCAGGGTCCACAGAATCGCGCTGCGCGGTGGGCATGACAGGGGGGGGCGGAAGGACTCAGCAGGAATTTCCCAACCTGGAGCTCGCAACCCTAGTCAGGACTGGTCCCGATGAGTTCCTCACAAAGGCGTGGAAAGGGTTTTGTTCCTTTGTCTTTTTACTGACAGAATCAAGCTTGGTTGTCTACCAACAGCCATTGAGTGAAAAGTTAGTCCCACAGAGGAGCCAAGCAGGCAAAGTATCTTCCTCAGGAGAGAGAGCATATTCTGACGGGAAACAGTGGCTGGAGTGGGCGGGGAAGAGGACCAGACCCAGCACCCAGCCAATGACACATGAGGACTCTTGAGTGGTGGCTGACGGGCCAATGGCTGATGGAGTACACTGTGGGCGGGACTCAGACAATGCAGCCAGTGGATAGGGACAGCTTCTGAGTGACACATCATGGAGCCAACTGATTTAGGAGTGTATGGAATGTTCAGAAAGTGCCACCCCACTACTCAATTATATATAAGGAAAGATTGTATTGGCTATATATTTGTGTCATTGATTATTTAATTTCTTTAGAGAAATTCTAAGCTGTCTCTTCATAGACATGCTCAAGATGGCTTACAAAGTCAAAACAATATGACAATAAAATTAGAAAAACAGCAAAACTGTTGGGCAGCAAAGGCAAATCACTATCAGATGCAACATAAGCTCAGGCTCCAATATGAAAGAGACTGTGCTTCTGTGATACAGTGTGGTGCAATTCACTGCTATCTGTGTAAAAAATTTAAAGTTTCAAAGGTTACTTTTACTTGTATTTTGTTAATGTTCAGAGGATAACCTAAAACCACCTTCAAAGGTATGAGAAAGACTGCAAATAATAAAAGACTTTGTATTTTGTCTTGGAGGAGGCCAACTCATATGTTAATATGAAGTAGCCAGCAGAACAGAAGAACTTTCCTTAGCATCAAGACCTGTCCATGATCAGTGAAGTCTCAAGGAACCTCCTAGAAACTAACAATCTGTCATCGGATAGGATGGATCAGGTTTGGTAAGGTTTAAAGGCAGACCACTATCTTTTGTGTGGGACATTAAAAAAAATCTTGTGGAGAAGAGATGAGAACTATGAACTCATATGGGAAGAAGATCTGACAATGTAAAGGAAAAGCTTTAGGAACATTAAAGGCTTGAATGAAAGCACCCAGAAATGGCTGAGAAAGAGGCCTCAGTATGGCCTAAAACATAAATCTGGAAACTTCAAGATTACTCTGCATACCTCTTAACTCGCCATCATAGAAGAGAAAGTTTTAAACCGAGGGAAAGAAGATTGGATTTATTGCTCATTTTATTTTCTCTTTGCTCAGTACACTATTTTTATTTATTAAATTTCTAGACCACTCTCTCCTGTAAAGAACAGGGCTCAGGGTGGTGTACAATGATAAAAAACATTCATAAAAAAACCTGACAATTTGAATACAATAAAATCCAGCAATTGGCCAAGATAGATGATGCTTCTGATTGTGCTACTGCCCCATTGGAGAGAGGAGGCCAGAGAAACAGGAGTGCCGGACAGATGGAAACCATTGCTGCCCTCAGCCAAATTCCTAATGGAAGATCTCTGCCTTACAGGCCCTGCGGAACGGCAATAAGTCCCACAGAGCATGAATGTTATTTGGCAGAGAGTTCTACCAGATAGGAACTAGGGTGGAAAATGTCCTGGGTCTGGTAGAGGACAGCCAAATATCTCTTGGGCCAGTGAGTTCTTATCTGCAGAGTGCAATGCTGCTCAAGAGGTATACTACGAGAGGTGGTCCTGAAGATACGTGGGTCCCAGACCATTTAGGCCCTTAAAGGTTAGCACCAGAAACTTGAACCTGATCCAGTACTCCACCAGGAGCCAGTGTAACTTGTGCAGCAGAGGCTGAAAATATACTGCGTGTGAGTCCCCATCTGGACCAACACCACCGCATTCTGGACAAGTTGGGAGTTTCTGGGTCAGTCTCAAGGGTAGACCTACATTACAGTACAGTAGTCTAGTCTGGAGGTGACCGTTGCATGGATTACTGTAGCTAAATCAGGGCAGGATAGGTAGGGAGCCAGTTGCCTGACCTGGCACAGCTGAAAGAATGCCAGTCTGGCAACATTTGTCATCTGGGCCTTCATTGATAGGAAGGCATCCAGAACCACACCCAGGCTCTTGAAAGCTGGAGCTAGTGTTAAGGCCATACTGTCAAGGGCCAGGAGTTGGCACCCCAAATGTGAACCCACCACCATCCAGCCACAGAACCTCTGTCTTAGTAGCATTCAGTCTCAACCATCCCACCACAGCCTCCAGCCCCTCAGCCAAATTTGCTGGGGTGATGGCCACCCGCCCATCAACAGGTATAGCTGGGTGTCATCAGCATAACGATGACATCCCAGCCCAAAAGTCCACACTAATTGGGTAAAGGGGTGCATGTAGATGTTAAACAACATTGGAGAGAGGATTGCCCCAAGGAACCCCACATACTAATGGGTACCTAGTTGATATCCTCTCTTCCAGCGCCACCCTGCTCAACTATATGCTTTTTCTTCTTGTAGTAATTGACTACAAATACAAATAATCAGCAACCACAGATGAGGAAAACTTGTCTTAGCAGTAGTATGTGCCAAAAAGGATCTAGGGGTCTTTAGTAGGACCATACACTGAACATGAGTCAGCAGTGTGATGCCTTAGCTAAAAAGGCAAATGCGATTTTGGGCTGTATCAATAGTAGTATAATATCCAGATCACGTGAAGTGATGGTATTGCTTTACTCTGCTCTGGTTAGACCTCAGAGTGTTCTCTGCTCTGGTTAGACCTCACCAGAATTTAAAAGGATATAGACAAGCTGGAATGTATCTAGAGGAGGGCAACAAAGATGGTGAGGGATCTGGAGACCAAGTCCTATGAGGAAAGGTTGAAGGAGCTGGGTATGTTTAGCTTGGAGAGGAGATGACTGAGAGGTGATATAATAACCATCCTCAAGTACTTATAGGGATGTCATATAGAGGATGGTGCAGAGTTATTTTCTGTTGCCCCAGAAGGTCGGACCAGAACCAACCAGAATCAAAACAGTTTTTGGCTAAACATTAGGAAGAACATCCTGACAGAGTGGTTCCTCAGTGGAACAGACTTCCTCATGAGGTGATGGGCTCTCCTCCTTTAGAGGTTTTTAAGCACAGGCTAGATGGCCATCTGACAGCAGATCATGAGAGGGAGGGCAGGAAGGGCTGCATCAGTGCTTAGTTCTCATGGCCCTTTCTTACATGCCCAGGGGAATGCCAATCACCACTTTGGGGTCTGGAAGCAATTTTCTCCAGGCCAGTTTGGCCAGGGATCCTGGAGGTTTTTGTCATCTTCTGGGCGTGGAACATGGGTCCCCCAGTGTGGGGGTGGTAGATATGAATTACCTGCATTGTGCAGGGAGTTGGACTAGATAATGCTGGAGGTCCCTTCCAACGCTATGATTCTGTGGTCTATCTGGGGCTGTCTTGCAGATGCAGGGTCAGGAGCTGGGTCAGAGGGGTGGCTGTTATCATGACACAGTGGTGCAGAGCCCCATAGCAGCTGTGGGGTACCACCTATTGGCAGCCCCAGAC
The DNA here is from genome assembly GCA_029375565.1 of Gekko gecko. NCBI lineage: Eukaryota > Metazoa > Chordata > Lepidosauria > Squamata > Gekkonidae > Gekko > Gekko gecko. The sequence goes on along the minus strand of JAPDNY010000003.1, from coordinate 160,762,801 downwards.
AGCTAATCTTGAGTGGCAGAGGGGTCAGGCCTTGGCAGACCTGCGAAACCCGGTCTTCCTTCAGGTATGCCCCCCCCCTTTATTGGCTGGTGCTGCAGCTGGGTCTATAATTTGTAGGTCCCAGTTGTCATTCCCTCGCTCCCTCAGTTTCAGTTGAGCAGATGTGTGTTATGATCATGTTATGCTCTGTTTGTTAATTATTTTCCTGTCATAGCTTTAGGGTGGTTTGAGGCATTGGGGTGGATTTGAGACATTGGGTGCTTTGAGGCATTGGGGTAGAGGCCATACCAGCCTCCCCCATTTCAGGGACCCTCTTAAAGGTCATGGGGGTGGAGCCATGCACTGTCATGCCCAGCCTGAGGACTATCTCCCAGCTCTGTTCCCAGGTGGCAAGGGAACCACTCAGTGGCTTGCACCCAGGTGGGACCACAGGACTTACCATCCAGGTGTACCCCCAGCAGGCAGGCTGAGGATTGTGTCCATCAAATGACAAGTGAGTCACCTGATACCTAGATCTGTGCCCTATGCTGTGCCGATGCTCTTGTGGCTGTAATCAATAAAGCTGTTATCTGTTTTCACTCTAACTAGTTTTTATGGTGTCTGTTCTTCACCCCTTCTTTGCTGGCTCCTTCTCTTGTCCTTAGAACCTAATGTTAAATTTTTCCATTTCTGAAATTCCTCCATCCACATAAAAGCCCAATTTAGCCCATGCTTAGCAAGATATACATATGAGGTAGGAAAGATGCCTGCCTGAACATGAATTACTGTAAAAAAAATTGATTTTAAAGGTTTTCCCTACATCCAAAGATAATTTGGAATAGGTAGCCATGAAAAGCCCTGGATGCTTAATTTGAAGAAGTGTTTTAAAAGACAGAAATAGAAAGCCTGTTCAGAAAACCAGGCAAACTTCTCTCTAATTCATATTCTGGCACTGGCAGCAAAAAGAAATCCTATTTGTGCTGTGTGTTTGAGGGGGAAGGAGAATATGGAATAAAGTTGGAGAGGTAAACTCATCATTAGGAGCTAGCTGCTTGGGATCTTGGCTACCTGATAAAATTTCACCCTCCCTGTGACAAAACACAGGCTCAACCTCAGGTTGGAGTGGGATGGAGCTTTCATTCAGAATTTTCCCTATTGATATTTCACCCTCATCAATTGTCTTCCTTGCTTAGTCATCTGTAAAGGAACAAAACAGTGGAATGTTTACTATCTCTCCTTATAAATATTTATCTTTTGGTTTCGCAAGATTCCATGTGCTCCCATTGGCTGTAAAATGCCCTCCCTCAACCATTGGCCCATCAGCCGCCACTCAAGATTACTCGCGTGCTATTGGCCGGGTGCTGGGTCTGCTCCTCTTCCCCACCCACTCCCCCTGGCAGACAGCTCTGTCTCCTGAGGAAGACAGTTCTCTTGACTCCTGTGAGGGACTGTCCCCTCAGTGGCTGTTGGTAGGCAGCCAAGCTTGGTTCTGTGAGTAAAAAAACAAAGGACTTTCAGCTTAACCCCCTCCCCTGCCCATAACCCCCTCCCCAATGACCACTTTCCTGTCAGAATAAATGGAAAAAGACTTTTTCTCCTGCTTAGCTTCAGCATGGCTGGCTGGCTAACGAGGCGGGCCAGCAACCATCAAACCATTTTCTTCAACTCCCCGCTGTGCGGCTGACTTTCCCCTAGGGCTGCCAATCTCCAGGTGGGACCTGGAGATCTCCCACTGTTACAATTGACCTCCAGATGACAGAGATCAGTTCCCTGGGAGAAAATGGTTGCTTTGGAGGGTAGACTCTATGGCATTATACCCTGCTGAGTCCTTCCACACACACCCCAAATGCTGCCCTCCACAGGATCCACCCCCCAAATCTCCAGGTATTTCCCTAATCAGAGTTGGCACCTGTAATTTCTCCTCTGTCAGTAAAAGGCCCTTTCCACACCTATGTTGACCTTTGGGAGAAAACTCATTGGGCCCAGTCCTGATCAGGTTGCCAACTCCACGTGGGCAATTCCTGGAGATTTGAAGGATGGAGCCTGGAGAGGGTGAGGTTTGAGGAGGGGTGGCACCTCAGACAGGTACGATGCCATAGACTCCACCCTCCAATCCAGCCATTTCCTGATGGGGAACCATTGTTGCCAATCTCCAGGTGGGAGCTGGAGATCACTCAAAATTACAACTGCTGTCTAGGAGGGAGGGGGGAGGAGATGGAAAACTAAAGGTAGGTTGATGGTTGGCTGTGAGGGAGATAGGGTTGTCAACTCCAAGTTGGGAAATTCCTGGAGATTTGAGGGGTCAAACCTGGAGAAGGTGAGTGTTGAGGAGGGGTGGGACCTCAGACAGGTACAATGCCATAGACTCCACCCTCCAAACCAGCCACTCCCTTCTGGGGAACCACTGTTACCAATCTTGGGGGTGGTCTGGAGATCACTCAAAATTACTACTGCTCTTCAGGTAGCAAAGATGGAGAAAATGGTGGACTCTGTCATTATACCCTGCTGAGATTGCCACAGCAAATTGTCACTGAGTGCCCAAAGCCGGGGCACTCTCACAGAGTGTATTTATTTCCACAACGGGCCTTATTCCTAGTCACATATAAAGACAAAGTGGTGATTGGCATTCCCCTGGGCATGTAAGAAAGGGCCATGAGAACTAAGCTGCAAACAAGTCTGAGAGGCTTTGGGATACAAAGCATACAAACTGAATGATGGTTGATAATCAACGATCAGATATGGAGCTGTGCTCTTTTATTCAGGTACTACTTACAAATGTGGAGAAAATAGACAGCCTAAAATTAAGGTACTGGTTACATACATGATAGATATATGGATGCCTTGAAAAACCCATGTCTTGAAAAACCCCAAATGGGAATCATTCAAGTAATGCCTCAGAATGATGCTACCATAGGTCAAGTATGGAAAATAACTGTTAAAGCTCTGACTACAGATTATTTCTGTTGATGAGAAATAAATTCAGTATATAAAGAACTTTTTGCACAATTCAGAGGAGAACCATATAGAATATATAGTGGCCCAGTCAATCCTGGTTCATCAGTCAAAATATTATTCAAATGCCCAGAAACTGTTTAAAACCTGTTCATTACTGATGCCGGAGTAAATTTCTGCCATTAATCATGGCTGACTATGTCCCACAATATAATCTGAAAAAAATTGCAAAAAAGTTGAGTAATCCTTGCAAAGATTCTGTGATTATTTTGGAGATGACTGAAGAACATTTGCTGACTATTTACAAGTTGTGCCATTTTGAGGTAGCATTCACCCATCTCTTTGATCCTGGTGATACTTTGGTGAAATACATTTTCTCCAAGAAGAACAGAGACAAGTTACCATGCAATATCCTACATTATCTGGTGCATTCTACAGATGAATGATGGCAGCACAATTCCAAATGTTAGTATTTAATGTGAGCAACACAAACACAAAATTACACACACTTCAACAAAAAAGTACAATTTATTTTTATTTATTTAAAATATTTATTAGCCACCTTTCTCCCATGTGGAACTCAAGGCAGCTTATAATATAAATAAAACATTAGAAAACACAATAAAGACAACTATTATAAAACCCATAAACAGCACAGTTTAAAAACTCCAACTAGGACTGCCAATGATAAAGCGAAATCATTCAAAATGCAGTCCTAGCCAACACTGTCTTCCACTGCCTCCCAAAGATTGACAGTGAGGGAGCCACGTGCACCTCCCTAGGGAGGCTGTTCCATAATTGCGGGGCTGCCATGGAAAATGCCCTCACCAAATGAGCATCTTTAACTGGAGGGACAGTCAGGAGAGCATCTCCATATGATCTTAATTCCTGGACAGGAATGTATGGGAGAAGATATTAAAGTTTTTGTGGATGTTTTATGTTGATAAAACAATATTTATAGATCCAAATTACGTCTACTAAAAATATCTTCCTGACTTCAGTGTAGCAGCCCCATTAGTTCAGATTGGTCTGAGTTCATCAGGAGTTGGGAGCTAAGCAGGGTTGGCCACAGTCAGTACACAGATGAGAGATCACCAAGGAAGACTATGCTATGCAGAGGAAGGCTACGCAAACCATCTCTGCTCATCTCATGCCTGGAATGCCCCACAGAAGGGGTTGCCATGAGTCAGTTACAACCTGATAGCACATTCTTCTAATTTCTCTAGACAAAAAGTGTGCCTCAGGCCGAGGACAGACTGGCAATTTGCCGCGGGATGGGACCCGGGCTGACAACGACTCAATATCGGATTAAATGGAATGTTCACACAGGCACATCTGCCTGGCGTCCCCCACCCGTAGCCTACCGGTGCTCTCACGCTTCACTGCCGGATTAAAAAAACAACTGATAAAAGCCGACGCAAATCTTGAAAGCCTGCGTTTGTCGCGCGTTTCTCCGCTTCCGGGGAGTCTGAACGCGCAGGCGAAAAGTCGGGAGCAACCCGCGTTGGGCATGAGGCAGCAGCGGTGTGATTGGCTGCGCTCCGCTCCACTGCCCAATGCGGTGCCGGCGTTGCAGGGCAAAAAAAAAAAAATCGGCAAAAAGCGCTTATGCGCACATACGCCCACAGCCGAAATAATGGGGAAACAGCGAATATAGCGCGCCTCTGGCGCGGCAGTCTGAACGCTCCCGCGCGCCTCCGTCCAGTATCTTCTGGCAGAGGCCCCCGCTGTGTGGACGGGAAAACCCGGTATCGTTTACTCCGGGGTTTTTTTGCCGCGACTCGATACCGGGGCAAATTGCCAGTCTGTCCTCGGCCTCAGACTGAGAATACAATGGTCTCAGAGTGTTTGAATTACTAGACAGATGTTTCTGGATTTAAAGAAATGGATGTGCTATTAGCATCAGCTGCAAACAAATATTTTGTAATATTTTAAAAGTCTCTTTGGTCTATTCTCTCTTGAATTTGTCATAGGAGACAAGCCAGTATGAGTAACTTGTTCTATTTTTTGACTTTTAAAGCACTCTCAAAAATATTTGACAAACGGGGGGCAACAGTGGTGTGTGTGAATATTTGCAGTCCTGTATGTCAGATATTTGGCTATACTGGAAAATAAATGTCCTATTTATTCACAAGGCCAGATGTGGTGGAGGCAGCTCTGATGCAAACTTCCTTTGCACACCTTGCCAAGGATTTCAGCCCTGACCCATGGAGATATTCTCTCCAGGAGGTGAGAGGCAATTTACTTTCCAGCTTAAATCAGAGGCTGACACTGTCAAATGCAACAAACTGAATGTGATATTTTGAAGGCTTAGACCTTATTTCTTGCTATCCAACAAGGGATGTTTTCTAAAAAATTACTGTAAATGTTGCTTTGTGAGGGTAGTAGAAGGCATTGTTGAACTGCTACATCAAAAAGGGGAGGGAACCTCCAAGACTGAGCCTGGCAGAGTAGAACCTTTTCAAACACAGACATTATTAAACAAAGAATGTTACCAGTGCCAACAGGGCAACACTACAGATGTTAATAAAATAAAGCTAGAAGAAATGAAAGGAACATCCCCTGTGAGATATTTTCTTCTTTCTCTCATATTCATCTAGACTAAACAAAAAATACGCAGCTGGGCAGGTAGAATGCCTTCTGTCTACTCTTGAGAACGGCACATTATGGCAAATCACAGTTTTTCTTTCTCCTTGAAATGGGCAGAAGGTACCAACACCTCTGGGATGTATAAAGGCTTATTTTGATTGTTGGTGTTCAGTCGCAGTTGAGTACGACTCTTCGCAGCCCCATGGACCACATCACGCCAGGCTCTATAAAGGCTTATAGCAATACTTTAAAGTTATCTACAATTTCTGAAGTAGCCTTTTGACAAACACTGACAAGAAGGCTGAAAAGGTTGGATGGCTTAAAAAGTTAATTTTCTCTCATATACAGAAGTAGCCTTCTGTACATGAGAGAAAGTTAACTTTTTAAGCCACCCACCCTTTTCAGCCTTCTTGTCACTCTTGTGTGGGAGAGGGCAGGGTAAAGTGGATCAATTTAGGCATAAAGGGCCTGTGTGACAATATCCAGCTCTTTCCCCAACCTCAAGGGGTAAGGAGGAGAAGACCTCATTCTCCTTCTTTCACGGAGACAAGTTTGTTGTGAGGAAGACTGGATGCCATGTTCTTTTCTCTCTTCCTTTTTGTCCTACTCTCTGTGGTAATGTGCCCAAACCCTAGCTAGAGAAGTATGTGAGCTATAGAAAGCACCCTTGAGAAAAAACATTTTAAAACTCCCACAGTGGTCAAAACCGATGCTCAGAGGAATTCCATGGAAACCCTGGCTCTTGTACCATTGGCAAGGCAGATTTGCTGAGGAAAGAAATATCCCTGGTCAGAAACTGACCTTTCCTTCCATCATCAGGTAGCTAAGATTTCCCAAAGCCGAAGAATGTATTACATCTACCTCAAGAAAAAAGTCAGAACTTCTCTCAGATGCGCAAATCATTGACTTTTTTCTCTATTTGGTTTCTGTGAAGTATGAACCTAACTTCCTTCTGCAAATCAAAGGAAAAGGGAACATAATGTGCATAACTCACAAAGGGTTCCTCAAAAGCCCACCCAGCAGACACTGGGAACTACAGAAGAATTATGTGCTCATTTCTAACAATACACACAGTGTCTTTTGATGCCTCTCTTCAGAGGTGCTGCTTCCAAGTTTCCAATGGTTACAGCATCCAGCAAGATATATGGCAACTGCATCTTAATACACTCCCAAATACAGAGCATCAGAAGAATGAACAGAGCTAAAATATTAGTTCCAATTTAAAAAAATGTAATTTTCTTGCTACTCATACAAGAAGGGAGTTTGAAGGCTGAACTATGTTACCTCAGCAAACATATGTTCCCAAATGCAAATACAAGAAGGAAACTTTATAGGGAACAATTGGTGGTAGGGGTGGGAGGAGGGGTTCCTCAGTTTCTCTCATGCAGCCAGTGCTTCCTCCAGACCATTTTCCCACTATTCATTTCCAGTCTTGGAACCAGGGCTTTTTTCTTTTTTTCTTTGTAAAAAGAGGTGCCGGAACTCTCAAGAGGGAAATGGAGTTTTCAATCTGTATACTGAAAACTCATGAACTTTTAAACATTTTAAAAAGAATTTTGTTGAAGAGGTTCCGGCACTCCATTCCGGCGTGTTCCCCCAGAAAAAAAGCCCTGCTTGGTACCAAGTCGGGGAAGAATAGGTTAAATAAAATGGTGGTTGTGTCTGTGTAGGGATGAGATATGCAGAGAAGAATTGGCAAGGAAAGGATTAAACACCCACATTCTGCCCATCAGTTCTTCTCTACACATGTCCCCCTCCCTGCATTGGTTATGAGACTGGGAACTAGTCGGCTTGTGTTCTGTGTGATTCAGGAGACACGTATGGTGGTTGTTAAGGAAAGGGGCTTAAGGCACTGCCTGAGCTTCACACTCTCACTTTAGACTTCTGTACAGTAAAAAAAAAAGAAGAAATAACTCTTGGGCCCTTGGGAGAAAAAGAGGTCTTACACATGCCAGTTCCCAAGCAGCTCCTTCCTTATGTCACCTGGCTGATGCGTCTCTAATATGAGGCCTTTTGTTCTTTTATTTCTTTGATGCTGAGCAACAATTTCAGCCTTTCCCCTCCTTGTCTTTGGTGCTTACAGAAAAAAAATGACAGTAATTGTGGACTAGGAAGAGACAGCAAGCATTCCAGTGAGAGAACACTTTTTTCCAGCTTCCTATGGCTTGCATATGTTGGATGTACTATTCATTTGCCCTGTGGATGAAGAAGAATTGCATTGTGGAAACTAGCCTTACTGGAACTTGGTATTGAAATGACTGCAATAACTCATGCCCGCTGGTAAGGCATTCGTCATTCATTGATTCTTGAGGAGATTTATAGTCTACATTTGTTTGAATCACACAGCAATAAATTAATGTACATTCTCTATGGTTACAAAACTTTCAGACATAAACTAAGCAGCTCTAGCAAATTCCTTAATCCACCTTAATTGAAACAGTTCTTTTCGAAGATAATTGAAGCGGAAGTCCTTTACTTCCTTCCTTCTTCTGAAACAGCAAGGAACATACTGACTGCAGATGCATACAATACTAATTTCTTCATCATTTACCTGGTTGCCCCTCCTGTCACATTCTCATATTATCTGTTAACTCTTTCCTATCTAACAGAGCTTATATTTTGCTGGTGTCTGTCTGCTCTCCCTCATATTATTCCACTCTCAGCAAAGCTCACCAGTAAGTCAGAAATTCAGGCCTGGAGTGGGTTTTAAACCAGAAGCTTTAAGGTTGTCAAGCACGGATCCATCCCAAGTGCTACCACCAACCTCTTACCAAAGGAAAGGAGCTAGAAATATCTCGAACACCCAGGGGGTTTTTTTGTAGAAAAAGCCCAGCAGGAACTCATTAGCATAATATGCCACACCCCTGACAGCACATCTCATTAGCATATTAGGCCACACACCCCACGTTACCAGAAGTGTGGTCATCCAGCCACCCCCAACTTTTGCTTCTTATTCTGTTTACCTTGTTTGTTATCAAAACCTAGGGCATTTTTTTGTAGCAGGAACTCCTTTGCATGTTAGACCACACACCCCTAATGTAGCCAGTCCTAATAAGTTTCTGCTGTTGGGTGTGGCCCATAATGCTATGAATTTCTGCTGGGCGTGGCCAACTCGGGAGCCAGCCAGAACTCCGTTCCTGTGCATTCCTGCCCAAAAATAGCCCTGCGAACAACAATAGGCCAAAGTTTCTGTCAGATCTGGTCTCTGACTTGGACAACAAAAACACTCATGTGTTTGCACTGCTTTACCACCTGCCTGCTTTTTAAAAAGTTTGCTTCTACCCCAGTATGAGTCTTAGTGAAAAGGGAGGACTGAAAATGACGGAAATAACTTTTAGAAAATGGCTGTATATGTGTACAACATGTGTACAACACTCTCTCAGACCACTATTAATACAACTGCAAAGTATCTAAGCTATTAAGTTCATTGGACTTAGACATGACTAATTCTGAATCTGATTGTATTGTAAAGCACACAACGTATTTCTGTTTAATGTGGAACTTAGCCATTTTGATAACCTATGGAAAGAACCAAATCTCTTTCCAAGACATGAACTGAATGTGCTTTTTATAGGCATGTTTATACAGTCAAGAAGTCTCATAATAAGAATGGTTGAAAACACAGACAGAAACTGATTCAGGTCAGCCATGTCTGTAAACATAGCAATCAGTTTTGACAAAGCTTGTGAGTGTGGACTGATGGAATTGCCAACTCTTAATGTTGAGGTATATAAAAGATTAGTAATGTAGTAGTTAAAGTGTACTAGTAATGTCTTAATTAGCAATGTCATAATGTACTAGTAATATAGTAATTAAACTGTTTTAGACTAGGCTTAGGAAGACCAAGGTTCAAATGCATGTCAGCGATGAAAATTACTAAATGATCTTGGTCAAGTCACTTTTTCTATGCCTAATTTACTTCACAGGTTTGTTATGAGGACAAAAGGGAGGATGGATATACCATGTAAGTAGCCCTGAGCTCCCTGGAGGATGAGCAGGATAAAACTATAACAGACAGCCCATGCACATAAGGCATCAACCAGACATAAGGAGCTGTCAAAGGAATACTACATTTCCTGGGGCATAAAAGACATATGAATATCATTACCGTGTCAAGAAGAAAGTGATTCTGAAAATAAACAATGAAACAAATGCCAAGTTTCTTTAGGACTGGATCAGATTCACTAGAAAACACAATTGCTCCATTCAATCAATGCTTAACGTGAATCAAAGATAGGCTACTTAATGCTTATATAGCCTATATACTGCAGTATAAACCTCTCCCTTAGCACTATGGGCCTGCACTCTCTCAGAATGTATCTGTCACATTCCACCTAGTGAAAAACAGAAGGAACAGCAAATAATAATGTGCCAAAGCTCAAACTTATATCATAAAAATTATACTTTTAAAGCTATCTCTGTTGCAACTGTAAACCAACGTACATAATTATAAGGCTCAGTGGGGAAATTAATAAATTAAAAAAGACTGAGTGAGTTAAATGTTTTATTTTCCCCAGAGCAGTTCTTAGTGATGAGGTATATAATAAACATCTTCCCCTTGGGCCTAAGTTTTCAGAAGTCTGCATATTCTCATTTCTAGGACTGCTGTTTGCCTAAACTTAACTTATGATTGTGGGCAAGTATAAGCAAATGTTAAGGAAATTAACTAGAATACTGCAGTAAACTGTAGTAAATATAGTGAAAGAGAAATTATGGAAATGAAAATTAAATTTATTTTATTAGAACTACAGTAAGTTAAATGGGCAATAGGTGATACAGTTATGGGGGGGGAGTCTGCCAGGTGAAATAGCATGTTAATGACTTACTCCTGATCCCTGCTTGCAAGGATGTAGAATCCCAAAAACATATTTACTTAAAAGTTAAGTTTTATTTTATTTATTTACTATATTTATATTCTGGCTCTCACTCAGACTTGAGGTGGATTATACAGTGCACGCTGATGTGATAAATAGGATGAGATGTCTAATAAGCAATGTAATAGGACTAGGATTATGGGAAATATGAAATAGAGCACAGAATACTAAACATGATGTTAAACAATGCAGAAAATGGTATTAAATAAGTAGAAAGCAATGCAATGAGAGCAGGATATACATAGAGCAAATGAATAATACATACTATACAAGTGATGCAGTTCCTTTCTAAAGTATTCCATTATAATGTAGCCCTATCATCTGTTTAAAAATGTCATTCTGATCAATTCTGTCTTAGATAGCCTGTGGAATAACAGAAGCATGGGAGCCTTCCTGACCTCCTCAGGCAGGCCATTCCATGACGCGGGCTCCATAACAAAGCATGCACATAGGCAGTTGTTGATCTTGCTGATTTGCAAGGTGGCACCCTCAAAAGACCCTGAACGGATGAATGAAATTGTGTTGCAGAGCATAAGATGAGAGACAGTCCTCCAAATATGAGGGTCCAAAGCTTTGTAAGTTATATTTAAGTTGAATTGTAATTTAATTGTATTACCAAATTGTATCTGGTAACTGATGAGCAGCCAATGGAGTGACTGCAGATAGATGTAATATGTATGCTTTATGTAGCTCCTGAAAACAACTGAACTGTAGCATTCTGTACCAACTAAAGTTTTCAAGATGACTTCAAGGGCAGCCCTATGTACAGTGCATTACAACAGCCTAGTCTCAATTTCACTGTGGTATGGATCCAGATGGTCAGATCAGCTGAGTCAAGTTTTGGGTCCATCTTATGGGTTAGATGAAGCTGGAAGAAATGCAACTGCATTAAGTTGCTTTTCTAGCAGTAATGCTGGATCTAATATAACCCCTAGGCTCTAAACCTAGTCAGCCAGGATCAGGTGGGAAGCACCTTCCCAACCAGCATTACCTCTGGCTTGTCAGAATTCAGTTTCAGTTTCTTCACTCTTAGTCTTTTGATTACAGTAATCCAGCCTTTTTTTGCCAACTATAGAAAAAGTAAATTCTTTTTGGCTAGCCTCCTACTCTGATTCAGCACTCTTGAAGAATGAAGGATGGCTTGATGTTGATGTCATTCACAATACCTGCCACTGGGTCTATCCTTTTGTTTATGTTACTGGACTACCTGAAACCAGGGGTCAGTTCCTGCTGGAGCGCCCGAAGCGGCACTCAGGCAGTGAGGAGCCCAGCCCCCTGGGGGGAGAGTTAAATGCCTGGCTTCCCAGCCCCATCTTCTCCAGGTGACCCATGGTGGGCTGGCTGGAGAAGGAAGGGGAGCTGGGCAGACATGCATTCCTTTTCCCCCGAGCCTCTCTGCTTTTGTGGAGAGACTGGGGGGGGGGAGTTAAATGCCTGACAGGGGCGGCACGACTCTAGAGAGAAGGGGTTTAAACTTTAAACCCCTTCTCTCTCTTCGCTTCCCCCCCCAGCCCGGCTTGGCAGGCCAGCTGGGGAAGCAAAAGGGGGGAGGCATCTTCAAAAGCCTCCCCTTCCTTCCCCAGCTGGCCTGCTAAGGCTGGCTGGGGGGAGCGAGCGAGAAGGGGTTTAATGTTTAAACCCCTCCTCTCTAGAGTCACAACGCAACGCTGGCACGATCTTGTCACTGTATTGTATGGGGCTATAGAATACAATGTAAAGATCGTGCCGCCCCTGTGGGGTGACTCTAGAGAGAAGGGGTTTAAACTTTAAACCCTTTCTCTCTTTGCTTCCCCCCCACCCTGCCTTGGCAGGCCTGCTGGGGAAGGGAAGGGGAGGCTTTTGAAGATGCCTCCCCCCCCCTTTTTGCTCCCCCTTCTGACACACTTCCGGTGATGTCAGGGGGCGTGGCATATGCTAATGAGTTGTATGCTAATGAGCTCCTGCACCTCTTTTTCTACGAAATGACCCCTGCCTGGAGCATTTGTAATGGCATCACTACACACAGTAAACATGAACAGGATCAAGATGCAAATCCAACAAAACACAGATAATAAGCACTGTGAAAATTTTGAACATTTTCCTTCAAATGATTGTAGATCAAATTACATTCATTCTCCAAATGCATTCGGGGGGGGACACCCTGCCTGCCCCATCCAAAACTGAAAGGTTGACTGCAATTAGCCATCATATATAAGCCCAAAATATTCCAGAGAGGAGTTTTCAAACTTCATCTCCCAAATGAAATACAATTCATATTCCATATCTCCAGACTACACATAAAAGTAAAGGATCCAGCAGTTTGTTCCTCCTTTCAGCAGCATGAAGAAGGATAATAGTATTCTTTAAAAGACAGTTGTAAGGATTACTGAGGTAGTATATGTGAAGGTTTTTGACTATTTAAACACTCTACATAAATGTTAACTATCACTGATCATTATTATTTTACCCTGCTCTTCACCCAAGAAGCTCAGGGCAGCATACATGGTTCACCCTCCCTTTTAGCATTACTGCCACCCTACAAAATAAGTCAGTCTGAGAGATAATAAAGGTCACCCTATAAGCTTTTCTGGTTGCATGGGTATTTGAAGCTGAGTCTAACAGATCTAAGTTTAACTCTTTCCATTAACCCACACTTATTATTATTAAACAGCTAGATGTTACCAAATAGTTTATTTATCCTTCCTTATATATATTTGAGTTTTGGTCATACCTTATATGGTCAAAATGCGGGCCGGAATCAGTTGGCCGAGGGACTTGCCAGTCAGAGACGGAGTCCCTCGCCACTGGCTGCTTAGCCTTCCGGCGTGGCTGTGCGCCCTCCCACTCAGCCACCGCGCAGCCTCACGCCCCCAGTCTGCTCCAGCCGCCGATCGCTTCAGGCTGGGGGGCGGCGGCGGCTACCGGCTCGGAGGGACTTCACCCAAAGCTGGGTATGGAGGCTTTGTGGGGGAGGGCGCAGCGGGCCTCGGGAGCGCTGCCCGGCCACCCCTCCCTGAAGGCTTTCGGGAACGCGATGTGCGGGGGCAGGGTTGCCCATTTCGGAGGGCCCTCCCGAACGGCGGGGCAGGGAGGCTTGCGCGCGGAGTCAGCGGCAGGCCTCGGACGCTTCCCTTGCCCGGAGAACACCGCCCCTCCTCCCTGCGTGACGGGGCCAGCCCAGCCGCCTTGCCCACCCCCAAGGACTCTCCCTAGGGCCCGTTGCCTCGGCCGCAACGGGCTTCCCCCCCTAGTTTATTTATAAATTAAATGTATGAATCACCCATTCTCTGTGTCCACAGGGCTCTGGGTGATGTACAACAACAAATAAAAAACAATAAAATCAGTAACTACAATCTTAAAAACAGTTCCCCAATGGCGTCCATAGATCAATTTTTAAACCACTTCCAGACTGTGTTGCTGCCTCACAGGCAGGGTAAAGAGGAGGCCAAAGAAAGATAGAATAAAGGAGGGGGGTGCCAGCCATAATAGAGCCCAGCGCTGTTCTCAACCAAAATAGTGTGGAAATAATCCTCAGAAGTTGAACTGAAACTTGATATTCTGTACTTTTACTTCTAGATCTTGTCTGAGTACAATTCTGCAGTGGACCAAACAGTGATAGTTGCTTCCCACTGCTTTTATATATCAATTCAGAGAAGCCCAGACTTTCTGACATTCCCAGATATATTTGTCTACAATATGGTGTTCTTCAATTAAAGACCATCCTACTGACATTTCCTTCTCATATTTTATAAAGAACAGCATGAAATGGTGTTTATATGTAGAAGGGCCCAATTTCTATCCTCAAACATCTTCTTAAAAGGAACTATGATAGAAGGACTGGGGAAAATATCTCTCCTTGAGATCTTGGGAAGTCACAGTCACAGCTCAGCTAGACAGCCTAATGTTTTCATTAAGTAGAAAACAGTTGTTTTTCACACTTTCATAGGACTTAGAGTCACAATTCAGGATACAACTGTACATTGTTTGGCATACAAAGAGTTCCCAACTCTATATTTATCTTTCAGTGTTAATAAAGGAATGGGTTGGGGGGAGATCCACAGGAGAAAATTGACTGAGGTACTGCTTTACTTTTTTGTAATCACTGGCGCTCACCTGCTAATCCTCTTTGAGGCCAATTTTAGATTGTTTTTACCAAGCTTATCTCCAAGTCCCCATATCAACTGAGCGGGGAGGGGGGGAGTCTAGGGGGCATATACATAGGGAAGGGAAGTGCCCATTGTTTCCAAACAATCGATGCAATTGAAATAAATTTCATTCACTTTACTTTCTACTGACTTGGATCCTACTTACTTAACTTTCTCCTGACTGCACAAATGATGTAGTTGAGGCAGCAATGCACAAGCTGAAACATAAATGGACTTTGCACAGATCCATTTATGCAAGATTTTTGTGCAACATCCAGCACTTTCCTGTCTATATATTACAGTACTTGGAAGTTGATTGCACATATTTTTGCACAAGCAGAAATACTAGTGGGGATCCAGTAAATAAGACTTAGTCAGTCTTTTTCTGGTATTTCCACTTTTGCAAGAGCTCTAGAATCTTTGTAGTGGATCCAACCCAAAAGCCTTTACACACTTTATACTTCCAACTTCCTACACTGGGTTTCAAACGAGTGAGATGCACAGTAAAGTCTCTTCTTTCTGACATGCTTGGATATCACCATACTGCATATCAGGGTAAAATGTTTGGGAGAGAACTCCAAAAATCTCTTTCCACCCTTGAAGAATTTTTTATTTTTATGCCAACCAGATGGGCCTGAAGATTTATTTATTTGGACTTATATCCCACCCTCCCCGTGAGCGGGCTCAGGGCGGGTTCCAACAATGTAAATACAATATATAATAAGATTAAAACCACTTAAAACAACATTATAAAATAGCAAAAGTTCTAATAGCTTTGTTAAAGACAGGAAGATACTTCCTGAAGTGCTCAGGCTGAACCCAGAAACCCACCATAAGCATAAACAGGGCAAAAATTAGCCATAATATATATCCCCACGATGCAATCTTTCTACAGAAGCTGCAAGGGGCTTCATACTGAACTATATGCAATGGGATATTAATATATATATCCAACTCTGCATGCAGGAACACACACACACCAGCTCTCCCAGCACTAGAAAAGGGGTTTATTTGAGATGAAAGAAGGTCTCACATAGCCTCTTGTGAAAGGTCATTGTCCCCCTGCCTGCTACAGTGTTCTGCAAAGCTGTGGGAAACAAATGACCTCTAAGCCACAGTGCTGAGTATTATTGCAAAAGAAAAGGAGAGGAAAAGGGAGGGAGGCAGTACTGCAGGAAAAACAGAGTTTGTGCTGTTTTAACTTTCAGTGATGGCCCACTGCGACTTCCAGGCACATGAGTAACATGTTGCACTATATCCTGCAGAAAGTTAAAATGCAGTCTAGTCAACAATGAGATTAGATATTCTGAGAATACAAAAGCATTCTGTTGTGATATATAATTTGGAACTCTGGTCAACTGTGAAAACTCAGGTGTTTAGAAAATATGCTCAGCCGTTCCAGGTGTTACATACACACACACACTCATAAACATGCACACAGACACAGTTATGACTGAAAACAAAAATACAAAACCTGCTTTTTTCTGGCAAATATGCAATAGCTGAATTATTGCCCATTTCTTTTTTGTGGGTAATGGTGACAAGAGGAGGATCTAGGCAAATGATGGAAATCAAACACCCACTCATCCTTCAGGCCAGCTTAATTGCCACAAAATAATTCTTTGCATGTTGGCACAGAGCATGCTTCTAGTACAGGAGTACTTAAGGAACAAATGATCAATGGTGCACACAACTCAGACATGATTGCATACTTTAAACCCCTAAAGAATTCCCTGGGAGAGTTAAGCACTCTCCCACAGAATATCAATAGAGTTAAAAATGCTCAACTTTGGTTGTATCATGCCTTAAACTTTAAAAAAGTTAAATAGAGGATGCTTCTATAAGTCTAAAGATGGAAAGGACAAGATCAATAACAAAGTCCTACTAAACTCAATCCACAGGCAACAGTTGTGTCTTCCTGTTTATTTATAGACATGTTTATCTCTAGTAGTGTAAGACATCAGAAAATTTATTCCTGTTCAAACCAGTAACAAAGAGGTAACTCTGCACAGTACAGATAATCAGGCATTTTAGTGCAGATGATAGAGGCCAGATAGGGGGATTACTCAAGGAAAATTCAAATATTATGTATATGAAGGATAAACATCTTTGTCTTTGACTTGCTCTAAGTAGCTCAAAAGTCTTAGTTCAAAATAATCGAAGATCCTTTATGTATGCACAGCTTACTGCTTAATGTTCATGGCAGAGGAGTCAATGCGCATTAGTAACTTTATGAAAGGTTGGCTTCAGAAAACACTACACTTTGAACCTCCCTCAATTCTGGAAATCACTAAAGCATACAGACTCAGATCCCCAAATAATCCACAAAAGCAAGTACCAAGGAATATTCTGGTTCAGCTGAGCATGTGGCAAATGTGGGACACAATCTTAAAGGAAACAAAAATAAATGGAGTCCTAAACATTAAAGATATATGCATCGCTGTGTACCCGGATATTCTCCAAGAAGCCCTGGCCATCAGGCACAAGTTAAAACCAACCACTGGGAAACTACAAGTGGCATATCAGGGAAAGACCTTGCAAGCTTCGGACAAAGAAACAGGCACAAGACTACTCCAGATGCTAGGGTTCACAGAGGAAGCAGACAACCGTAGGTTGTAAAAACGAAACCTGCTGCAATCAGGCACACCAGAAAAAGTCACTAAAATCCCGATTCGCCTAAAGGAGTCAGCTGCACAGGAAGATATTGCCGATGCTCTGCCCATAATATAGCAATGCCCATAAAAGAAAAGTCAAAGTGGCCAGGATTCAAGGGAAAATCCCCCCCCCCCACTTATAATACAACACAGTAATCTGATGAAATACAATAAAATGCACTGGGGAGAGGGAGGGGAGCTGTGGGGATGGTAGCACCTCTGATAGGGTAGAGTCGACTGGAGGGTGACTGATCCCGCTCATAGGGTGGAGCAAAAGGTAAGCCACTGAATCACAGTACGACACAAGGTCTACAAGACTCACCAAAAAGCGAGTTCAATAGAACTTGATTAAGCATTGCATCTGCATCAATTTTGATAATAAGATCTGAACATAGGATAAGGAAGGGGAGGGGGGAGGGGAGGACAAGGTGGGAGGGAAGAGACATAGGGGATACTCCAAACAAGAACCCAATCATCTGTTGAGCACAGGAGTTCAAAATACATCTTTGTTTAAAGTTTGGTTGGTTAAGAACATTAGATAGGTAGTGTTACAAAGTTAATAAAGTACATTATATCACTTTGTATATAATTCAGTATTTATTTATTTTATTGATTTGACTTTTACCCCACCCTCTCCACCAAGGTGGGCTCAGGGTGGCTCCCATAAAATTAATAAAATGATATACATCTTATAAAATTACAGATACATCATTTAAAAGCATTAATATCCATGGTGATACAAAACAGTAAAGTGCAATTAGAGACATGTTCAACAGTGCCACTGCGCTAGGTCACTTCTAAGTCTGAGTCCAAATAGGGCGCAGCTGGTAAGGTGCCGCTTCTATTGGAATGCCTACCTAAAAAGCTCCATTTTCACGGCCCTGTGGAACTGTGAGAGGTCCCGCAGGGCCCTGATCTCGCCAGGGAGCTGATTCCAATAGGATGGAGCTGCCAGAGAGAATGCCCTGGTCCTTGTTGATGTCAACCTTGAGGCCTTCAGGCCAGGGAGTTTTGAGATCCTGATTGCAGTGATCTCTGGGGAACATACGGGGAAAGGCCGATCCCTGACCATACAGGGCTTTAAAGTAAAAAAACCAGCACCTTGAAGCGAATCCAGTATGCTATTGGTAGCCAGTGCAATGTCTTTAGCACAGGCTGGATGTGCTCCCACCTGGGGAGACCCATCAACAGCCTGGCTGCCACATTTTGCACCAGCTGCAGCTTCCGGAGTTGCACCAAGGGCAGCCCCATGTAGAGAACATTGTAGTAGTCCAATCTCGAGGTGACCATTGCATGGATCACTGCAGTCAGATCACTGCGTTCGAGGAAAGGAACCAACTGCCTAATCAGCCAAAGGTGGTAGAAGACTGCCTTGGCAGTGGCTGCTACCTGGGCCTCCATTGTTAAGGAAGCATCCAGGAGCACTCCCAAGCTCTTGACCCTTGGTGCTGGCACCAGCGGTGCCCCATCAAAGGCCAGGAATGGTGTCCCTACCCCCGTACCACTCTGACTCAGGCACAGGACCTCCATCTTCATCAGATTCAATTTCAGTCGACTCAGTACTGTTAATAATCTGTTCAATTTAAAGAACAGTGCTCAGAGTTTTGATTGGACTTACAGTTGTTAGTGTTTTTACTGTATTTACCAAACTGTTTGATTCACATTGTATCTACTGTAATAATTGCAACTACCCTGATATACAGTTTACTGCAAGACATATTAATATTTATTATTACTTATTACTAATATGTATTACTCTTTATTACTAGTATTTATTATATTATATTTATTATTAGTTACTACTAATATTTATTGCTATTTATTAATAGTATTTATTGCTATTTATTAATAGTTATTATTATTTATTACTACTTATGGTTAATAATAGAGCACATCACACAATTATACCAGAACAATTAACAGAACTACAGAGGTGTAATATAACTCAAGCTGCTGATTGTAAGAGTAGTCTACGTGAATACATAGGCACATTAAACTATAAGAACAACCACTTTTTGACAAAACAATTACATAAGTCAGAGGACTAAACAGGATGAAAATAAGCACAGTGAACATTAGAGGCCTGAACAATGCCATTAAGAGAAAGGGACTGATTCAGCATTTAAGAAGGACTCTCCCAGATATACTTTTCATACAGGAAACACATACAAAACCTCACAACAATCAATTCTCAAAAAGTCCATTGTACCCAATCCAGATACAAGCATATGGATCCTCCAAGCCATCCTAATAAAGAAAAATTCTCAAAAAGTCCATTGTACCCAATCCAGATACAAGCATATGGATCCTCCAAGCCATCCTAATAAAGAAAAATATAAACTTTGTGCAAGAAGCAGCAGTCAAGGACCCACTTGGTAGATATTTATTTGTGAAAGGCAGGCTAGAAGGATCAAAAATTACGTTAGCCTCATTGTACACTCCCAACAAAATGCAGATCCCATTCTTAGATGCCATATCAGCAGAATTGTCCCAATTTCAAGAGGGCGAATTAGTAATAGGAGGAGACTTACACAGCAAATAACAAATTGGATAGGACTTGGAATGGCAAAAACAAAAAGATCCCAAACAAATCTTTGAAAAATAAACTCCATCAGTTACTAGCAAGGTACCACTTATGCGATGCATGGAGAACACTCCATCCTAGAGAAAAGGACTACACCTACTATTCACCCTGCCACAAGATCTACACAAGGATAGACTATATATTAACCTCTCAATCATTGCTACCTCAGATCAAAACAATTGAAATAATGCCAAGATTTTTAACAGACCACTCTTGGATCAAAGGAAAACTAAAACTCACCAAAAAAAGACACTAGAATACAACTGGTCATTGGACAGAAGCATTTTATTAAATGCAAATGCCAGAGGGATAACTGAAAAAGACATGGAAAACTTCTTTGCAGATAATGTCGCAGCAGAAGTATCTCCAGCCCTTTTATGGGACACAATGAAGGCGGTGATCCGAGGCTTGATGATTACCATTACAGCTAGATTAAGAAAGGAAAAGAACAAACTAAAAAAGGAGGTGTTGGATCGAATTGCCCTATTAGAACAAAAATACAAAATTGACAGGAAGTAACAAGATATATCAAAACCTTATGGCAGAACGTAAGATATTGGACAATCTAGAAATCACACTAATTCAGAAAAATTTAATCTATTTGAAACAGAAGGTATGATACCCCACAAACTTACAAATATTGTCATGGAGGGTAAAATAGAAACACAAATCCACTTTCATTGGTGCATTGAAAAACAAAGCTGGCACCCCTAAATATTCAGTAAAAGAGATAGCTGATATCTTCGCAAAATATTAAACCAAACTCTACAACACTAAAAACCTGGAGAAAGGGAAGATCGAAGAATACTTACAATCCGTACCGTCACTGTCAGCCTTAAGTCAAGAACACAAGGAACAAATGGATTATCTGATCAACTATCAAGAGATATTGGACACAAACAACTCAAGAACAATAAGGCCACAGGCCCAGATGGGATACCTTCGGAATTTTACAAAACATTCAATAAAATCTTAACGAAACACTTGTTGAACATTTGCAATGACATCTTGCAGAACAGTAATGTGCCAAATTCCTGGACTGAAGGTATCATCACAGTAATACACAAAGAAAACAGAGACCCAACAAACCCAGCTTCCTACAGACCCATAACCCTGCTGAGCCACGATAATAACATTTTCACCACAATTCTTGCAAACAGAATCAAAAAGTTCATTCCAGCCTACATTAAAACCGACCAAACAGGATTTATCCCTCACAGGCAAATAACAGACAACATTCACAGACAACTGTTAACATTATCATCCAAGGGAAAAAACTGCGGATGGACTCCCTGATCTTAGCGCTAGACTTCAAAAAAGCCTTTGACTCAGTCGAGATTCCATACATTCCAATGCTCATTGGGAAAATGGGGTTTGGGGATAACTTTTTAAAAGCTCTACAAACACTATATGCAAAAAACAAAGCTAAAGTAAGGGTCAATGGATAAAGTTCCTGCAATATAGCACTCTCTAGAGGAACCAGACAAGGTTGCCCCCTATCCCCATTAATCTTCGTGCTCACAATAGAACCTTTAGTGGAGGAACTAAGGAAAACCACTACATTCACAGGACTTAACATTAAAGGGCAAGAACACAAAGTAAGTCTTTACGCAGATGACCTTAGCCTTCATATCTCTGACACACTATGCTCTGTTCATATGATACACCGAATAGTGACATCCTTTGCATCGGTTTCAGGACTACGGATTAATCCTATCAAACTCAATAGAACAACGGAAACAAAGATTAGAAGCACCTTCGAATTCAAATGGATTAAGGAGAGCTGGAGACATCTAGGGGTGAATATACTTTTAAATCTAACAGTTCTTCTTAAATAGAACTATCGCAAAATTTACAATGAAATAAAAATGGACATAGTAAATTGAAACACGTTGTAACTAACATTAGTGTATAGGCTGCATCTCATCAAGAGCTTTGTACTGCCAAAGCTTTTATTCCTCTTCCGAACTTACCTATCCCTATCGCAAACAAGGACCTGCAGATCTGGCAAAATACATTAATGAGATTCCTTTGAGAAGGAAAAAAAATCTAGGATAAATCAAAATATACTACACCATCCTTCCAGCCTAGGCGGACTGGATCTTCC
Source organism: Gekko gecko (assembly GCA_029375565.1). Classification (NCBI taxonomy): domain Eukaryota; kingdom Metazoa; phylum Chordata; class Lepidosauria; order Squamata; family Gekkonidae; genus Gekko; species Gekko gecko. The sequence goes on along the minus strand of JAPDNY010000003.1, from coordinate 160,740,938 downwards.
ACTTCTGCGTGTGTATCACCAAGCCACAATCTTATCAGATAGTACGAATGTTACAATCGAACTCTCAAACACCATGGATGCAAATAGAAGAAACATACATGAGCCCTTTTGTATTGCAAGAAATATTCCGGATAGCTCTGACCACAAGGCCCAAATCAATCAAAAATAAAATTCTATTAATAACAGTGATCCAAACCTGGGACCGAAAAAAGAAGCTCTTGCCAAAAGGGGTGTCACAACTGTCAACATTTACGTACTAGTCCTGGTTCCTGCCGGGCATGACCCAAAATGCGTTTGATATTTGGACAAAAGCGGGATTCAGAAGAATAATCGATTTAACTCACCAAGGCAAAATCCTAGACAAACAATATTTTGACATCAAGATTGGGACACAAACACAGTGGTAACAATATCTCCAACTCAAGAACCTTATTGAATCCTTAGCAATTCGGGGAACATTTCAAAGAGAATTAACAACTTTAGAAAAGACAATTAAAAATTACCCAAACTCACCAAAAGGCATTTTATCTAAACTTTACAAAACAATCATAATAACTGAAAACCAAACAAAGTTAAAACACCAATTTTGCTGGGAAGAAGAGTTAAGAGTACAGTGGTAAGACTCTGACTGAAACATAATTTGGTTGTCACATGCAAACAATACCCCAGTACACAATATCCATGTGCAAAACTTTAAACTGACCTCTCGATAGTACATAACCCCACACCTCTTACACAAAATTAATAAGAATAATGACCCTACATGCTGAAAGAAGTGTGGACAAGAGGGCACGTACCTCCACTGCTGGTGGGGCTGCCCGCAAATTCAATGTTTTTGGAAAGAAGTAACAACCCAAATAAATGAGATGACGTCTTGGACAATGTCATTTAAACCAGAAATCTTGCTTCTGAATAGATGGGACGACTCAATAAAAAAATGACACCATGGAGATAGTTTCTTTCTTTTTTTTTTTTAAACAAAATTTTATTGGGATGTGTTCAACATTTTCAACAACATTACCAATACAATTAAAAAAAAACAAAAAACTTTCCATCCCATCCCCCCACCCCCCAATAGGCTTCCAACACTGCTAATAACAAACAAGTATATATTAGACGGTAATCAAGTTTAGACTTATATGAATCAACAAACCAGGTAACACATTTCAGATATATAAAACACCTCCCAATTTCAACATATCTTCAAATAACAGTATAATACAGTTCAGAATTCATTTCATTTCTCCTTCAATATCCATACAGATCTAAGTTATACATTTTCCCCTTCATTCTGTATTCAGTTTCCAAATACAGTTTCAAACCTTCCCAATCTTTTATATACTGTTCTGCCATTTGTCCATTTAGTTTTTTTGTCATTTTGTCCATTTCCGCTAAAAATAGCAGTTTTCTAAACCAGTCATGTATATCCGGCACCTTCTCCGTTTTCCATTGCTGAGCAAAGGCCATTCTCGCCGACATAATCATGTACCATAGTAATGTCCTTTTTTCCTGTGGAATTTTTTCCATTGTCAAACCTAAGAGAAGAAGTTCTGGCTTTCTCTCAATTGGGATTTTTAATATTTTCTGCATCACACAATGTATATTAGACCAGTACACCTTTGCTTTATCACATGACCACCACATATGGTAAAAAGAACCCTCTGTTTTTTTACATTTCCAACACTTATTACTCAAGTTCTTATTCATACTAATATTAGCAATCTTTTTAGGTGTCATGTACCATCTATATATCATCTTGTAACAATTTTCTTTAACATTAACACAGGTAGATATTTTAAAAGATCTTTTCCACAAAAACTCCCATGTTTCCATAGAAATTTCTTTGTTCATGTTTATGGCCCATTTTATCATTTGCTCTTTAACAGTTTCATCCAAAGTGTATACAGTCAACAAAGTTTTATACATCTTTGAGATCATTTTTCGGTCTCTTTTCAACCATATATCTTCAAACTCATCATTCTTAGCTCTAAAACCAAACTCTTTACAATCTTTTTTGTAAATATCCCTTATTTGACAATATTGTAGCCATCCATACTCAAATTCTAGTACATTATTTGGTTTTAAGACATATTTTTTCCCCTCTTTTTGCAACAATTCTTGGTATTTCAACCAATTATTACCTTTATGTTCTGAAAAAGGATGTATAACTGCTGCTGGAACAATCCACAAAGGCCTCTCGTCAGAAACTTTATCCTTGTACCTGGTCCATGCATCAATCAATGTTCTCCTTACATAATGATGCTTAAACATTGAATCAACTTTATTTTTCCCATACCAAAGATAGGCATGCCAGCCAAATCTGCAATCGTGCCCCTCAAGAGCTAAAAGTTTTCTATTTTCCAAATTAACCCACTCAGATAACCAAGACATACATACAGCTTCATGATACAAACGCAAATTTGGGACTTGGAAGCCACCTCTGTCTTTAGTATCATACATTATCTTCATTTTAATTCTTGGCTTCTTTCCTGCCCAGATAAATTTAAAGATCTCTCTTTGCCATTTCACCAACACTTTCCCATCTTTCACGATTGGTATTGTCTGGAACAAAAACATTAACCTGGGCAGTACATTCATTTTGACAACGGCAATTCTTCCAAGAAGAGATAATCTAAGTTTTTCCCATTTTTCTAAATCACTCTTTATCGAAACCCACAGTTTTTCATAATTATTCTTAAACAAGTCTATATTTTTCATTGTAATTTCAACTCCCAAATACTTAACCTTTTTAACCACTTCACATTCTGTCACATTTTGTAACATTTGTTGCTTTGTACCTATCATATTTTTACACAATATCTTAGACTTATTCTTATTCACATAAAACCCTGCGAGATCTCCAAACTCTTTTACTTTTTCAAATACCTGAGGCATATTATTAACAGGATCTTCAACAATAAACATAATATCATCCGCAAATGCTCTTAGTTTAAATGAAAAGCCTCTAATATTCAAACCTTTTATATTATCGTCATCTCTAACCATTTGTAGCAAAATCTCCAAAATCCAGATAAATAGCAATGGTGACAGGGGACAACCCTGTCTAGTACCTTTTCTGACCCGGAATACTTCTGTTGATTCTGCGTTCACAATCACCGTTGCTTTTTGTTCTTTGTATATTGATTGAATCATTCTTGTAAATTCTGCGCCCATCCGGGATTTCTCAAACACTTTAAACATAAATTCCCAGTTCAAATTATCAAATGCCTTTTCTGCATCCAAAAATAAAAAAACAACTTCTTTTTCCGGGTGTTTATCATAATACTCAATTGCGTCTAAAACAACCCTCAAATTGTCTTTTATTTGTCTGTTTGGTAAAAATCCGGCTTGATCTTCAACAATAGTATCTTTCAAGAACCCTTTAAGGCGCTCTGCTAATATTTTTGCAAATATCTTATAATCGTTGTTTAACAGTGAAATAGGTCGATAATTCTTTACATTTGTTAAATCTTGTGTATCTTTCGGAATTAAGGTGATCGCAGCTTCATTCCAGGAATCTGGAATCTTCCCAGTTCTTCTAATTTCATTTAAAAGAATCTCTAACACCGGAACCAGGTCTTCATGAAGTTTTTTATAAAATTTAGCTGAAAAGCCATCTGGGCCTGGAACTTTGGAAATTTTTGCCTCTCTTATTGCTTTGCTAATTTCTTCTTTTATTTTATTACAGCATTTAATATTGCTTTCATTTCTGGGCTTGGTTGTATCAAATTAACCTTGGATAAATAGTCTTGCATCTTTTGCAGATCCACTTGTTTTGCTTGAAAAAGAGTCGCATAGTATTTATAAAATTCCCTCCGGATCCCTCCTGGGTCTGAAATTTCTTTATTTCCATCTTTCAATTTAGTGATTGTCTTGTTCTCTCTTCTTTTCTTCAATTGCCATGCCAAGTATTTACCAGGTTTATTTGCACCTTCAAAGGACTTCTGTTGCAATTTTTTCAGATTCCAATATACTTCTTTGTTTAACCTCGCCTCATATTGCTCCCTTAAAATCCTCAATTCTCTCAGAATTTTCTTTTTACCAGGCCTTTTCTTAAGCTCCATTTCTTTTTTCCGAATATTTTCCGTAATCTCTTTGTCTATTTTCAATTGTTGTTTCTTTTCATTATTATTAATTGCAATCAGATGTCCTCTCATCACAGTTTTATAGGCCTCCCATACCGTTTGCGTCTGCACATCCTTATTTAAATTCAGTTGAAAGTATGTTTGGGTTTCTGTCCTTATTCTATCCACAATATCTTGTTTGTCCAGCAAGTCCTCATTGAGTCTCCATCGGAATTTCTTTCTCTTAATATACGTTGACCATTTTACTGGACTATGGTCAGAAAGCGTTCTAGGTAACGTCTCGATTTTGCGTGTCTGCAAGATCAAATTCTCAGTCATCCACATCATGTCTATCCTTGAAAAAGATTCATGTCTTGATGAGTAAAAGGAATACTCTCTATCCCTGGGATTTTTAACTCTCCAAGCATCTTCCAGATGTTCGTGTTTAGCCAATTGAAAAAAGACTTTCGGGAGTTTGCCCATGCCTTCGTTTCCTTTTTGGGATTTTCTATCAATAACATTATCAACAGTACCATTAAAGTCACCCATTAATATCATTTGCTCATAGGTTAGCTGTCATAGCTGTTCTCACAAATCCTGGAAAAAATTTTCCTTCGCACCATTTGGAGCATAGAGGTTAACAATTAAAGTCTTTTTATTCTGCAGCACGGCTTCTACCGCCAAAAGTTTCCCTTCATTATCTTTAAAAATTTCCTTTGGTTCCAATTCCTTTTTAATATATATCACAACTCCTTTTTTCTTTTGGGAGGAGAGGGAATAAAACTCCTCTCCTAATCTTTTTTGAATCAAAAATTTAGCATCAGTTTTTTTAATATGTGTTTCTTGCAAACAGACAATATCACATTTTTGTTTTTCCAACCAAAGTCTAACATTTTTTCTTTTTTGAGGTGAATTAAGTCCATTGACATTCCATGATATAATTTGACTCTCCATGTTGTTTTTGTACTTATTTATCAGCGTCTTTAAAGTTATCATTGATGAATCTGGTCATTTGCTCTACTGACTTGATGGTGACTCTCTTCTGTTTGAATGTAAAACTGACACCTTTTGGAATTTCCCATCTGTATCTTATACCCTCTGTTTTCAATTCATCAGTCAAATCTTTAAAGAGTCGTCTATCCTGAAGCATTGCTCTGGGTAGTTCCTTTAAAATCATGATTTTCTTGTTGTCAATTGTGAAATCTTCCTGAAATTGTTGCTTGAATAAATCCTCCTTCAGTTTTTTGGATATAAACTGGACAATCACATCTCTGGGTAATTTTTTCCTTTGCGCAATCGCAGAATTGACTCTGTACACCACATCAATCTGTGCCGCCACCTTCTCCTCTTCCATTTTTAAAAAGTCTGCAACAGCATCCACCATAACAGAATGGATGTTCTCACTTTTGTCTTCAGGGATCCCCCTGAATCTCATATGGTTAAGCATTGCATTGTACTGGACCATCACATTAACTTTTTCTGTTTCTATAGCAACCTCAGCAATATTGGATGCCACTCTCTTCACTCTTTCATCCATCTCATCTGTTCTCTTAGTCAGCGTCTGCATTTCTTTTGTAATCCCAGATAACTCCTTTTTCAGGTCTGTTACTTCTGTTACTAAAGTTTTTTCCATCTTTTGTAACGCGTCCATCACTCGTTTCTCCATAGCTTCCATCAGGCCTTGTAGCTTCTTTTCTTCTTTAGCAGTCATTTTCAGGGAGGACCAGGAATTCGCCCTCTGTCGTTGCGGCAGATCGTAAGCCGTTGTTTAAAATTCACCTAAAACCTACATCAAATCAAAGTCCTTCTTATGCCCACCTAAATCGCTCTAATTTCACTTTTTTCTACTAAGTTTTTTAGTTAAAATCGAAGTATAATTTTTCTGACCGTCTCAAAATGGCGGGCGCAATTTCTCTATGGTAGATGGTTCTTCCGGTTACTCACTTCCTGTCCGGCAATCTTAGTTGTCCCCCTTGCCTCTGGTTTCCTCCCTTCTTCCGGCCTCCTTGGACTTCTCTAGGAAGATTACTTGTCTGGTCTGAGGTCACTTCCTGTTCTGACAATTTCTGCTGCAGCTAAAGTATTTTTCCACACTAGTTCTCGCGGGGCTTGCTGTTAGTTTCTATTTTAAAGTCAATAATCCAACCGCAGGAATGTTCAACAAACCGGCTTTTTGGCCTTTTTTAGCTGTTTAACTGCTCTTTTTTGGAGTAGGTGTTAATACAAAAGATACAGCCTGATCATGCGCTTCATCGGATGTTGTTTACTCTCGGCCAGAACGCGTCTCCGGTGAGCAATTTTAAAAAGTTACCTTCAAAGTCCGTGTCTTGTTATAGCAGTGTTTCCTTGATATCAGTTTCCGTAGAATGTCTTGGAAGTCTGGGTCATGCGTTCTTATGTTGAGAATCCAACTCGGTGGGGTCTTGTAGAGAATTTCCGAAGTGCCTTCTAGGGGGGAGGGGATCAAGGCTGGTCGCGACGCTCTTTAAAGCCCTGCTATCAGCCGATCTCAACTCCCTCTCGGGCCAAGGCTCGCTGCCAGTCACCCCCCTGCCTGGGGGGATCTGCGGTGGGCTATATAAAGCCCACCCTGTCGTCAAGACCCTTCGTATGCTCTGGGAGCTCTGAGAGCAAGCCAGAACACGTCAGGACGCCATGAATCCCAGACCGGAAGCCGAGATAGTTTCAATATTATTAGAGTCAGCAAAAATAGTGATCGCAACGGCCTGAAAATCACCCACCACACCAACATTGGCAACGTGGCATGACAAATTATGGGGACAGTTTGTTATGGCAAAAATTGCAGACTCAATACAAAGATCACAAGCGATAAGCACAGTAAGTCTGTGAAGACATGGCTACCAGTGCTAATCTATATGTCAACGCATGACATACTTCCAGCAAACAGCCTTTATCACAAATGGCTGTACCTATGAGAAACACAACATAATAAAAACTGCAAATAAGGGCAAACTCTGCAATCACATCTAGGATAATAACTAGAACAGGTATCCAAACTATTATACCCAGTATCCAAACTATTATACCCAGAGTAAAAGTTCACCATTCACCTACTACATATAGAGTAAAACTGAGTACTGAAGATTAGTTACTTTGTTACAGTATACGTTATTTACATTTATGTATATTTATGTATACTTATTATTTATTGTTAAAAGAATAAAAATATATATTTTTTAAAAATAATATAAGATAAAAATTAGAAGATACAAAATAAAATATGGTTTGGGGTAAGGTTACTAAAAAGGACCTTAAATACCTTGACGTAGCCCTGGCTATTTAGCTGGAGAGGATTTAGTCAACTTGATGCAGATTTTCTTTGCCGCTAGGGCAAAGAGTGCAACCTTGTACGAATACTCTGGCTCCACTTCTGCAAGTAAAGTTAAAACTTTTTCAGATGTGAAGCAAGTGCCCCATTTATCTAAGATTGTGCCAAGAAACTTCTGTCTTGGGAGTGAATAAAGTGGACAATCCAGGAGGTAATGATACAGATCTTCAGGGACTGAGCCACTGCATATACAAAGGCGCTCAGTTGTTGGTGTTTTGGTATATTGGCCTTCAAGCACTGCTGTTTGCATAATTTGGAAACGAAGGGATGTAAAGGGGTAACGCAAGTTAATGAAAGAGATTTTAGTCAGATAATGTGACCTGCAATTATCCACTTTAATCAATTTATACCAAGGAGATGTTTTATTTCTTAGTATAACTTATCTATCTAGACCAGCATCATGTGTGTATATCTGCACCTTGCCAACAAAATTGGCCTGAAAGGATCCATGGACAACATCCAGCAGATTATACATCTGGAGGACCATATTGTACTTAGATTGCCAGTTAGGCTCTTTCAAGTTTTCAGAGAAACAAAGGCTGGCAAGATTGTCTGCTGGAGCCCTTTTCAATCTGTGCAAATAGTTTAAAAAAAAATTATGAGCACGAGCCCGAAGGGAGGGAAGACCCACTTCAGACCTCAACAGCACAGCTGGAGTGTTTGGGGGAAGTGCTAACAGCCTTTTTAGAAAAACATTTTGAACTTTCTCCAAGTTTATGATCAGGGAATAATTCCATCCCAGTCCATCAGCTTACTTGGATTCAGCCACAGGAACACTGTGGCCAATGGGAAGGCACTGTACAGATACTGAAACTGTCTCTGGTCCCAAGGCACCATCATGGTCAGCCGCAGGATGGCGAAGGCAGTTGGCAGTTGATCGCAAGGAGATCAGTCTTGTGACCTTGGGGAGGAACTGCTATGCTGAGAGGGTGAGCGATCCAGCCTATGCCTGAATCTCTGTCATTGCCAACAACTGGCACTGATGGAATCAAGAGTGTTCAGAAGCTGAAGACCTAGAGCTCTGATGGGATTGCATTTGATGAGGGGGTACCTCCTCTACAACTGAGCCCGACAAGGGCAGATCGCCCAGTACCGACCTGTGCATCAGAGAGCCCAGTCGTTGACTCGACAAGTCTAACAGCATAATAGGTGGTATCTCTGGGACTGCCAACAGGTTTGGTGAGACAGAGTGAGGCAGGGAAGTATCAACCTGCATATCAGAGCTTGGTGCAGCATTCACCAAAGTAGACTTAGAGCCAGTTTTAAGGTGTTTGTGTTTGACCAGCTCTTGGCATCTTTCATTTTCTTGGATGTCGGTGTCGATGCCGCCAATAGATTTGTCAGTGTAGAAGGCGTCGATGCTGAAGGCCCAACAGCAGAAGAGACGCTATCCATTACTTCCAGTCTTTTGGTGTCAATCAAAGTCAATTAGCCAGCACCAACTGAGGCCAATCATCTGATGTCGACTTCAGAGTTACCTCAATCGAAGTAGAAGTCATCGCCTTTGGCCGAAGTGCAGACTCCAGGAGAGCCACTTGAAGTCTGGCTGCTCTGTTGTTACGGGTCTTGTTCGAAAACTTGGAGCAGTGGACACAGGTAACTGTCCTATGCGCCTCACCCAGACAGATAAACACAGGGAATGGTCGTCAGGGAGTGCTAGTTTGTACCTGCACTGGGTGCAGCGTTTGAAACCCTCCCTACCAATTTGCCATAGAAGAATGGCAAATCTGAGGAAGGAAAACGGTGTGTGGGGGGGTTCCAACCGAAGTTGGGAGGAAAAAGGTAAAAAACATAACTTTCTTTTCTTTTTTTTAGATCGAAGCACTAGCAAAAAAGAAGAAGAAAAATGAGCAAAGGGAGAGAGAAAAGAAGTTTCCAGACTGAAGTGGATCAAGTGATCAGCGCAGCAGTCAGAAGAGAACTGGTGGGATACCAGGGGCCCACCCTCTGGGCATGGATGGTTGGAGACCCTGTGCATGCTCGGAGGTGGGGCTCTGGATCCTTTTGAGCTTGCTAGAAATTGGAGTCAGTGCAGGCGCCTTAACCTGTAGGTGTGATGCATAGAGACCATGACGAAGATCACACAGGTCCGCAGGCAAAGTTTAAAAAACAACATCCTGAAATTGACCAAGCTATTTTTCATACTGATTGGAGCAGCGGCAAAGCGCCCTTTCATTATTGTCAAGCTCTAGTGGATTCTGTTATCAGCCACTTTCCTCCCCCCCACCTCCCCTCTTCAGAGTTTGCAAAGAGGCTCGTAAAAATATCTGAAATGTAAAACAAAGATGTTCCATTTAATATTTGGCTTCCAGTGACTGCCAAAATGGTTCCCCCAAAGGGAAATGTTTTCAAAGATTTGGACTACCCATCCCAGCATCTATCTCTCTCTCTCTCTCTCTCTCTCTCTCTCTCTCTCTCTCTCTCTCTCTCTCTCTCTCTCTCTCTCTCTCTCTCCATCTTATGTCAATTTTATTCCACCCTGATGTCCCCCCTCCCATTTATTTTGTTTGCATGTAGCACTGAAATCCCCCTGCCTTTTTTTTCCTACTGGGGATGCTATGGTTTCCCTCCTCTCTGATTCCCCTTTAAACATGCAAAAAACGAAACCTCTGCAGCTCCTTTTAAACTTTAAAACACCATCCTTTTTAAAAAACCTCAGGGATGAGTTTAACAATAGGAGTTTATTGGTAAACTAGGATCGCTGGGGAAAACCTTTTACTGAACTGCGAGGTATGTATGTGTGCATGGTTAGCACTCTTCTGGGCAGCCCAGAATGTCCAACAGAACCTGCCAAGGAGCTGATCCTGTGGGGAGAACTCTCTCTACAGGCTCTGCTGGGGCTCTGCTGTGCTGCCCTGTTGAAACTGGACTGCCAGAGCCTGCCAAAGAGCTGATCCTGAGGGGAGAACTCTCCTTGCAGTCTCAGCTGGGGCTCTGATGTACTGCCCTGTTGAAATCGGACTGCTCAACAAGCCCTCCCAGAAGCTGATCCTGCGGGGAGAACCTTGAGCCTGTTCGTGGGGGAGGGTGGGATAGAAATGCAGTTAAACAAACTTATGATGAATTTATGGCTGTATTTACTTTCAAAACTAAGCCTGAATCCAGACAACCTAAAGTCGTTGGAGCCATCCAGACACCTCAAATCCACAGATGATAAAGAAGAACGTAGATTATGTAATTTTTAAAAAACCCTACAAAATTCTGACAATAATACCAATATAAACACATCAGACTAGTTTCAGGCTCCTGTGATTGCATGGAGCTTGCAGAACCAAAGAGATTTTTCTCAGCTTCCCCTGGTTTATGAAAGAATAATGGGTAGGGTTGCCAGCGCTGGGTTGGGAAATGCCTGAACATTTTAGGGGTGGAGAGAAAATGAACCTAAAACCTAGAATTCAGAACCTAAAAACCTTGTACATGAGGTGTGATTGGGCCCTTAAATTAAATTAAAAACTTTGTTTAATAAATACATGTATCTTTTTATATATTTCATATATTAAGCTTTTATTGCTGGTGGCCCTCTTTTGCATTTGACTAACCTTTTTTAGGTTCTGCATTTTAGGGGTGGAACCTGGGGAGGGCAGAATTTGGAGAGGGGAGGGACCTCAGCCACAGAGTCCACTCTCCAAAGCAGCCATTTTCTCTGGGAAAACTCATCTTGATCATCTGAAGATCAATTATAATAACAGGAGATCTCTAGGTACCACCTGGAGGCTGGCAACTCTAGAGATAGGGGAGAGATTTTGCTTGATTTACCCTTCTTACTGCATGACATACTCCTTGACCCTCAACATCAGTTTTACAGGGAGATGCTTTGGAGAGGGGATTGCAGGAGAAATCAGCTTCTGTAAATTCCTTCTATTCACAGAAATGGGAACGAAGCCATAGTTTTAAATTTATTCAATTTTTCCCAATTTAGTGGCTACCATACCTTATTTTTCAAATCACTTTGGTTAAAATGCCAACAGCAGAACTTTAAACAGCAATAAACCCACTAAAGTATCTCCTCCAATCTGTTGGAAGTGGAGGAGTATATGCTGTTCCCTGCCTCAGACTTCAGAGACAGCATTTAGAGACTGAAAGAGAGGTCAGGACACACACAGTATCCTTTCCTTCCTGCTATCTGATACTCTGAAGTAGAATGCTATTCTTAGGGACTGAGACTTCCTTCCTTCCGGCTTAACACATCTCTCTCACACACACAAAGAAGGAGCTCGCTCTCCATCTTTGGCACCATGGATGCAGAACATGCATTCTCCATCTGCATCCATCATAGCTAGTTAGATTAGAGTCTATCCCCTGGTATGAGGGAACATGTGAGGAAGAAATTGAAAGGAAGAGTGGAGAAGGTCAAAACCATTGGGGAAGCTTGGAGACTATTTAAAAATACAATCCTAGAAGCTCAGAATAAATATATACCACAGGTTAGGAAAGGCACAAATAGGTATAGAAAAAAGCCTGCATGGTTAACAAATAAAGTAATGGAAGCTGTAAAAGGTAAGAAGGATTCCTTTAAGCGGTGGAAAGCTAGTCTTAGTGAGGTTGATAAAAGGGAACACAGACTATGGCAATAAAATGCAAGTCTGTGATCAGGCAAGCAAAAAGGGAATATGAGGAGCATATCGCAAAAAACATAAAGGCCAACAATAAAACTTTCTTCAAATACATTAGAAGTAGGAAGCCAGCCAGGGAGGCAGTGGGGCCCTTGGATGACCAAGGGGGAAAAGGAGTAGTGAAGGATGATAGGGAAATGGCTGAGAAGCTGAATGCATTTTTTGCCTCTGTCTTCACTGTGGAAAATGAGAACTGCTTGCCCACTCCAGAAGCACCAATTTCAGGAGGGGGTTTGAAAGACCTGAATCAGATTGTGGTGACAAGAGAGGAAGTCCTACGACTGATGGACAATTTAAAAACTAATAAATCACCAGGCCCGGACGGCATTCATCCGAGAGTTCTGAAAGAACTCAAATGTGAACTTGTGGATCTCCTGACAAAAATATGTAATCTTTCTTTAAAATCTGCCTCCATTCCTGAGGACTGGAAGGTAGCTAATGTCACTCCCATCTTTAAAAAGGGCTCCAGGGGAGATCCAGGAAATTACAGGCCAGTCAGTCTGACATCGATACTGGGTAAGTTGGTGGAAACTGTTATTAAGGAAAGAATTAGTAGGCACATTGATGAACAAAAACTATTGAGGCAGACTCAGCATGGGTTCTGTAAGGGAAGATCTTGTCTCACTAACCTGTTAGTGTTTTTTGAGGGAGTGAACAAACATGTGGACAAGCGGGACCCAATAGATATTATTTACCTTGACTTCCAGAAAGCTTTTGATACAGTTCCTCATCAAAGGCTCCTAAGTAAGAAGAAGAAGAAGAAGAGTTTGGATTTATACCCCGCCCTTCACTGCCCAAAGACGTCTCAGAGCGGCTTACAAACTCCTTTCCCTTCCCCTCCCCACAACAGGCACCCTGTGAGGTAGGCGGGGCTGAGAGAACTTCTGACAGAAACTGTCCTTGAGAGAACAGCTGTGCCAGAGTTTGTGACTGACCCAAGGTCACATCAGCAGGTGCAAGTGGAGGAGTGGGGAATCAAACCCGGTTCTCCCAGATAAGAGTCCACGCACTTAACCACTACACCAAATTGGCTCTCCAGTAAGCTCAATAGTCATGGGATAAAAGGACAAGTCCTCTTGTGGATCAAAAACTGGCTTATAAATAGGAAACAGAGAGTGAGTATAAATGGGAAACTTTCTCAGTGGAGGGTGGTAAGCAATGGGGTACCACATGGATCAGTATTCGGTCCGATGCTTTTTAACCTGTTTATTAATGATTTGGAATTGAGAGTAAGCAGTGAAGTGGCTAAATTTGCAGATGACACGAAGTTGTTCCGGGTGGTGAAAACCAGGGAGGATTGTGAGGCACTCCAAAGGGATCTGTTGAGCATGGGTGAGTGGGTGTCAATGTGGCAAATGGGGTTCAATGTGGCCAAGTGCAAAGTGATGCACATTGGAGCCAAAAATCCTAAATATAAATACACGTTGATGGGGTCTGAACTGGCAGAGACGGACCAAGAGAGAGATCTTCGAGTCATAGTAGATAACTCAATGAAAATGTCTAGACAGTGTGCAGCTGCAATAAAGAAGGCCAACGCTATGCTGGGGATTATTAGGAAGGGAATTGAAAACAAATCAGCCAGTATCATCATTTTGTTGTTGTTCAGTCGCACAGTCGAGTCCGACTCTTCGCGACCCTATGGACCAGATTACGCCAGGCCCTCCTGTCTTCCGCTGTCTGCTGTATCATCATGCCCCTGTATAAATCATTGGTGCGACCTCATTTGGAATACTGTGTACAGTTCTGGTCGCCACATTTCAAAAAGGATATCATAGCATTGGAAACAGTGCAGAGAAGGGCAACTAGAATGATAAAAGGGTTGGAACACCTTCCCTATGAAGAAAGGTTAAAACACTTGGGGCATTTAGCTTGGAGAAACGACAGCTGAGGGGTGACATGATCGAGGTTTTTAAGATTATGAATGGGATTGAGCGGTTTGAGAAAGAAGTACTTTTCTCCCTTTCTCACAATACAAGAACTCATGGGCAATCCATGAAATTGCTGAGCAGTCGGGTTAGAACAGATAAAAGGAAATACTTCTTCACCCAAAGAGTGATTAACATATGGAATTCGCTGCCGCAGGAGGTGGTGGTAGCTACAAGCATGGACAGTTTCAAGAGGGAATTAGAGAAACATATGGAGCAGAAGTCCATCAGTGGCTATTAGCCACAGGGTATAGATGGGAACTCTCAGTCTGGGGCAGGTGATGCACTCTATTCTTGGTGCTGGAGGGGGCAGTTGTGGGAGGGCTTCTAGTGTCCTGGCCCCACTGCTGGACCTCTTGATGGCACGTGGTATATTTTGGCTGCTGTGTGACAGAGCATTGAACTAGATGGGCCATTGGCCTGATTCAACATTGGCTTCTCTTATGTTCTTATGTTCTTATCCCTATCCCTCAACCTATACTATCTAGAATGTAGTTCCCTGAATAAAGGACTATTATTAGTTTGAAACTGACAAGTAGCTCCATGTAACTCTGCTAGCACACACAATACTGAGAAGCTACTGCTGTGTGTACTCTGCTGCTTAACAGAGATTCCTGACTATACCATACCAGTAAATCTAATACAGTCTCACTCCGCTCCACTCAAGGTACAGTTTTGCCGAATCCAACTCCCTCCCCCCACTAGTTCCTAAACAATACAACTCAGGTTGTGGAAGATAACTCAGTTTGCTGGGATATAATTTTTTTTCATTTTTCTTTCCTGACTATACCATACCAGTGAATCTAACACAGTCTCACTCCACTCAGTTTGCTGGGATATAACTTCTTTTCATTTTAATTTCTTTGACATTATATATGTGACACTCTACCAATTAATTAAAAAGGGTTGCCTCCTCCATGACAGAATACATTTTAATGTGTATTAACAGTTGCTCTCCATCTTTATAAACAAAGCATGGTTTGTGGCACCTCAAAGTCTAAATCATTGTAGCATAAATAACTGCCTAATTAGAATTTAGCAATAGATTGAACAAGGGGAGACCCACAAGAAACTTGTGGGGAGGGGGCATTTCCCCCATCTTTGCTTGCCTCTCCCACCTCCTCTGTCAAAGTTCCCTCCTGTCTTTCTGTAACCACCCTTTATCTATCAATCTTCCCTCACCTCCCTGTCTCCTCTCGCCCCTTCTGTGTTAGCTTTCCTTCTTACCCCCTTCTCTAGGAATCCTTTCTCACCTCCTTTCTCATCTCACCCCTTCTATGTCTCTTACCCCAGCCCTTCTCAGACAATGTCTTCTTTCCCCACCCTTTCTCAGTTTGCCCCTCTTTCTCTCCTCTGTTTCTCTTCCCCAACCCCACAAATCTCCCCCTCTTCTGCTTCCCTTTCTGTGGCTTCATCATTTTTCTGGCAGTGGGTAGGCCGGTCACCTGGGAGGGATCCAGTGGCAGCGTCCCCTCCCCCGTGGCTCCAGTGCTGTGTTGCTGGCTGTGGGGAGGCTTGCCTGGGAAGGACCCAGAGGTGGCGGTGACCAGCAAGGCTTCTCCCCACTGCCACTGCCCACAACTGCAACAGTGGCAGGCCCTGCGTGGCTCTGAGCTGCCAGGCTTCTCTCCCCCCGTTGCTGCCACCACCACCACTATCAACAGCAGCAACAATGGCTGCACCTCCTAGCTGCATGGCCTACCAGGCTTCTCCCCCCCCAGTGGCAATGGCCACGGCTCCTGGCTGCCAGTCTGTGAAGGCTCCTCCATCCCCCCCCACCGCCACCAGCCACAGATCCCAGAGGTAAGTGCGTTCTCTGTGCATGCGCAGGGAACACTCTTTTACTTTTGGGGGGATTTAAATATGCCCTGTACACTTTCTTCAACTTTTTAGATTTTTCTGCACACCTGGGGACTGCTCCAAGTGTACAGGAAAATCTCTCTGCCTCCCAAGTACCCCCGATGTGCGGATTTAGATATCCGCGCAGAGGGGGCAACTTGGCTATTAGATATATAGATTATATTAACCAGGACTTAGACTGATCACTGTGCTGGCCTTGCATTTCTGGGTTTTATACAGAATTGTCATAAACTCTACCTCTTGTATTTCATTTCATGGTCTTTTAAATCCGTTATTCGCTGTTTCCTCCATCTCTATCCTTGTGTTTAGCTATTGACTGAGGGTTCATTTAACGCATCTGGTGAAACAGATTCTAGCCATAAAAGCTGATGCTACAATAAATCTGACCTTCCTCACTACATGCTTTACTATCCGTTATATAGTATCACAAGAGAGAAATTTCTAGCAGGAATCCTATTGGCTATGCAAACATACACAGAAACTGAGAAGATTACATTCTTGCTCTCAGATAATGATGCATATGTATCTTATAGTTTCTTTGTTTGCTGGTTACCTGATTAAATCTGTCTTAGCCTTTTTATTAGCACGATTTGTAGTCAATTTTAATCTGATTCTAATGGTGGTAATTTTTATTATTGCTATGGTGTCTTTTGTATTTTGTAATGGCCAATGGCTTAATACAATAATTTTACTTGTACAATAAATCTGTTAGTCTTTGAGGTGCTAGAAGACTTTTTTTTTTGCTACAGAAACTAATATGGCTATGCCTCTGGAATTAGTTACTTAATTTACGTCAAGCCCTTGCCACGAGTTTGTTTTCAAACACTAGGCTGAAGCACAGAAGAAAAGGGACCTTTGAACATGCATGAAGTACCTTTCCTGGAAATACAGAACAACTGCAGTAACCTGCCTCTTCACACTTAACAGTTCAGGAGCACCTTTCATTTTTCTTTTTAAATGAAATCTTTCAAAAAAAAAGTTCTACAACTCTACCATTCGTTTTACATGTCTCAGATTGCAAACTATCCTATGTAGCTAGTGACAACTGGGATGTTGAACTTGCAGAGATGAGAGCCAGTTTGGTGTAGTGGTTAGGAGCATGGATTCTAATCTGGGAGAACCAGGTTTGATTCCCGCTCCTCCACATGTGGCTGCTGGTGTGAATTTGGGTCAGTCACAGTTCTCTCAGAGCTGTTCTGGAAAGAGCAGTTCTTGAAAGAGCCCTCTCAGCCCACCTACCTCACAGGGTGTCTGTTGTGGGGAGGGAAAGGGAATGTAAGCCACTTTGAGACTCCTAGTGAAGGGCAGGTTATAAATCCAATCTCCTCCTCCTCCTCTTCTTCATCAGCAGTGATTCTGGGGCTCCATCCTGGACTTTTTCCCAGGGCCCTATAATCACTAAGACTAACCCGGTTGCTGAAGAGCTTCAGCCAAGGAAGCTGCTGGAGCTTGGATACTGCTCTAAAGTTTATTGTTGGCTACTGTAATTGTTTTTTTGTTTTATTTGATCAATGTGGAATTGCCACTGACTAAGAACATGGCGCACATATAATGCTTCAGAAAACTGACCAGAGAAGACAGTGGGACAAAAGTTATGAAAGCCTATACCACGTCTGCCATCTTCAGTCTTTCAAATGCTAAGCTCATGCTAAGCTCATGCTCCTTTCTATCCTTCTTCAACTATTTGTGAAGGGAGAGAATTTTGGCTAACAAGTCCCTTCTGTTCTCCTTATTGCAGCCAGAGTTGCAATCTGGGGCACAGCTGACCATAGACAGTGGTCGAGCTTCCTTTTCTCATTCTATTGTGTGGCTAAATATAGACCATGGCATATAACTAGAAAAACAAGGGCATACCCAACAGTTTATACACAACAGATGTACCCACTGAACAAAAATAAATCTTCAGATATCATTCTTACCTCTTTCTCTATGATGAACATAGTTTACACTGCTACTTTTCAGCTCTGTTTGAAGCATATCAAACATAGCATATTTTTCAAATAATGTCTCATAAACTAGGAACAGATAGCTTAATTCAAGGGTTACTGGGTAGTTGCCCCTCTGTAACAGCAAGAAGAGTGGCAATAGACTATCATCCTGGCCTCAGTGGGCTTTAAATGCCTACTTATCAAGTACCTCTTGGTCCAGCATTGCCAAAATGATGTTCTACCTCTTCCTTTTCTCTTCCACTTCCCTTTCTTTATGCACTTAGACTGTATACCTGAGAGCAAGGCCTGCATCTGCATTTTAATTTATGCATAGTGACTAATACAGGTGGCTCTAGAAATAATTGCCAACAGCCTGTGTGTTTCTCTGTGTGTATACGTACACAGCTTCACAAATTAATGTACATACAGTTAACAAACTCCATGGCCTTTTTAGAAATCTGAATATTACTACAGCTATTGGATATATTGTTCTTCTACAATATACTTATATTGAAATGTAAAAAAAGACAAATTTAAATACCTGTAAAGTTGAAAAATAGATATGTTCAGGGGTCATTTGGGGCTGCAGCATGCCAGAGCACCGCTCCAGCAGCCCCGCCCAGCAGCCCCACCTCGCACTCCGAGGAAGGCACAGGGAGGCATTTAAATGCCTCCCCGCTCTCTCTCCAGCCCTTCCTGGCTCGCACGCCAAGGCAGGCGAGCCAGGAGAGGGGGGCTCTAAAAGACTTCCTCATCTCACCCACCCAAGTGGGCGAGAGAAGAAAGGCCTGGGGAGGTATTGAAATGCCTCCCTGCTCTCCCCTCAGCCCTTCCTGGCTCGTGTGCTGAGGCAGGCGAGCCAGGAGAGGGGGGGCTCTAAAAGCCTTCCTCATCTCGCCCGCCCAAGCAGGCGAGACAAGGAAGGTCTGGGGAGGCATTTAAATGCCTCCCCACTCTCTCCCCAGCCCTTCCTGGCTCATGCACCAAGGCAGGCAAGCCAGGAGAGGGCGTGGGGGGGCTCTAGAAGCAGGCTGGCTGGGGAAGCAGAAAAGGAGGGGAGGCAGCTTCAAAAGCCTCCCCTTCCCTTCCCCAGCTGGCCTGCCAAGGCGGGCTGGGGGAAGTGAAGAGTGAGGGGTTTTAAAGTTTAAGCCCTTTCTTTCTGGAGTCATGCCACAACTGTATTTTATTACCCCATAGAATATAATGGAACAATGACTCTAGAGAGAAGGGTTTAAACTTTAAACACCTTCTCTCTTCGCTTCCCTCCCCAGCCCGCCTTGGCCGCCTGGCTTCAGAAGGGTAGGGGAGGCTTTTGAAGATGCCTCCCCCCCTTTTGCTTCCCCTTCTGACATCACTTCTGATGATGTCAGGGGGCGTGGCATATGCTAACATGCTATTGTGCTAATAGCCAATTAGATATGCTAATGAGCTCCTGCAGCTCTTTTTCTACGAAATGGCCCCTGGATATGTTAGATAGCGCCTTATTTGTGATCCTTCAACAATTTAGCTATCATGTATTCAAATACAGTTCTGGAAACAAAACTGGGACTTCTACATGTCTAATAAGAATCCATGGGACAAAAGGTGAAGGTACTTGGGCACCAAGGTTTTGAGAATCACATATACTGGCTTGTACCCAATGAAATCTACTAGCAGAGCAGAGTTCTTAGTGTGAGACTTTTTTTTTTGTATAAACTCTCCTAAAAAGGAGAGGACTTTATTGCTTTTTATAAAGAAAGGGGGAAGGATATACAGAGGGACAAAGAAAAGAGGTGAGTGAATTTCCTGTTAGTATATTAAACATTTTATTAGTAAAAAATAAAGTTCATGGCTTTTACCGTGGTTGAACAATCTTCTTTTCATCTTACTAAAAATCCAAAACAAATCTGTTAAAAAGATTAGTAAAGTCCTTTGGGGTTAGTTGTTAATATACTCCATTCTTGCGTGTCACGAACAAATCATATCTTGGGGTGTCTTCCTTTCAAATCTCTCAAATTGTACGATGGTCCCTTCTTTGCTTTTCCCTCCTCCAGTTCTCCTTCCTCCTCCTCTGGGCCACTGTCTTCTTCGTTGCTTAACATTGTCCATTTAGCGAGTTCTGCGTCTTCCTCTGAACTGGCATGCCTCTTCAGAAATTCTTGGGCTTTGAAGACGGAATCAGTCTTCTCTCTCTTATCGTTAAATTTGAAAACCAGTCCTTCAGGGAGCCACCATTTGTAACTGACTTGGTACTTTTGCAAAAATAGGGTCAATCCTTTATATGCTTTTCTTTTCAGACGAATTTCATATGGAACATCTTTTAAAATCCTGATACTCTGTTCACCAATCTTCAAGGGCATTGCTGAAGTCGCTCGTAAAATTTGATCTCTAGTACCTTGCTTAGTAAACTTGACAACCACCTCTGCTGGCAAATTATTTTTCTTGGTAAAATTAGAGTAGGATCTGTATACCAGATCCATCTCTTCGCTTAATTTTTGCGCTTCTTTGCCAGTTATTGGTGCCAAGGCATTCGCCAAAATAGCTCTGAGATCTTCTTTTTCCTCTTCCTTTATGCCCTGAAAACAAAGAGTCAAGTTTGATTTTTCCATCTGAAGCATTAATATTCTTTTTTTCCTGCATCTCTTGGTGTTTCTCTATTTTGTTGACCTTTTTCTTAATTTTCTTGGTGTCTTCCGTTGAGGTCAGGCATTTCTTTGCAATCTCTTCCATCTTCTTAGCTGTATCTGTTAGTTGCTTCTGTTGAGTATTGAGGACACCTTCCATGTTACAGAGAGTTTCGCTGATTTTTTGCATTTGATCCAGCAGAGGGCACAGCATCTCACTCTGCTGATTGACAGCTGGCTCCGAGGGGGGGGGTGCCAGAACCGGAAGTCCCTCCCAGCTTCTTCGCCGGCTTGTCCGGGAGTCTTTTCTGCCCCGACATTTTTATTGTTTACTTTTACACAGTCCGTGCCGTGCAGCTCAGGAGTCCAGCTATTTTCTTCAACTTCAATACAACCCCAAAAGGTACTTTCACCAATCTGCTTTTTCACTCCACCCCCTTCCTCTCTCCTTTATAAGTTCCGTTTTCTAAGGGGGGGTTTCTTCCCCCCTACCGTGCGCTTGTGAGATTGGGGGGGAGCGCATTTGAAACGATTGCAAGCAGATCTCCAACTCACGGTTTTCTGCCGATTCTTCCGTTTTTAATTCAACCTTCACTGCTTCATTCCGGGAAGTCAGTGGCGTTGCTAAGTCCCATACGGGCACAACACAGCAGGGCCACTGGGGCAGGGAGAAAGCCTCGATTTCCCAGCCATCAGGCTGGCAAAGAGGCTACTCCCCAAGCGCCCCCTGGTTTGGAGCCTTTACCTAAGGCTCGCTAGGGTCATTCGCTTGTGCGAAGACCCCCCCAACCGTGCGTGGGCTGACCATCTCCAGGAGAGTCCCGAGAGGTGGCCGCCATTCGCTCCGCCAAAACCGAAACTCTCAGTGTGAGACTTTCTCACTTCCCCTTCCCACTGTAGCCCACTGAGACTCTCAAAATTTTGTTCCTGGAAATCAGTTGACCCTAAGAACAGCCAAGGGGACACAGGAAGGGTCTGCAGTGGAAGGGCTTAATCAACAGAAAAAGGTGCATAGTTGCTCCCTCTTCCAAAAAAGGAAGCACACTTGTCAGACTTGCTTTAGCTCTGAACTGCCTGTCATAATGATAACAGCAGGACTATTTCTATGAAAGCTGTGTGAAAATAATCATTTCTGCACTGCAGCATCCGCTGACAAAGCTCAGACAAAGAGTTACCTGGACTCAGATCTATATCAATAATAAAAGAATATATTAATGGAATCATCAAAATCTCTTTAAAGCAGTTTGCCAATAATGTGTTGGCTTTATTGCCTAAATTTGAAAACATGGAGTCACAGAATCATAGAGTTAGAAGGTACCTCCAAGGTCATCTAGTCCAACACCCTACACAATACAGGAAATTCACAACTACCTCTCCCCCCCCCCGGTATCTCCTGCTCCATGCCCAGAAGATGGCAAAAAAACCTCCAGGATCCCTGGCCAAAAGTGCTTCCTGACCCCAAAGTGGCATTTCTCTGGGTGTGTATGAAAGACAATTTACGTTACACTGTTTTGTGAAAGCTGGGATAAAAAATAATAAAATTGTGTTTGGATTTAAGCTGCAGAGGGAAGAAGAGAGATGAGAAAAGGCAAAGGCCTAATATATCCCTCTGTGCATTAGTAAATTCAGCATAGTGACAGACTGTTACGGAGAATAAGTAGGGTATTTGAAGCAGCTTACTATAATAGCAGTTTGGTACATAATACAAGCGCTGTTGCTATGGTCAGCGCAAATTGATTTTAAAACAGACAGTTTAAGCCTGATCCTGCATTCCTACCTTGCCCAAATTTCTTTGTTGAAATTATGAAATATAGGAGTAGGACTAAAATCTCTGCCTGACTGATAGCAGTGTCTATGAAATGGCAAATTAATGGTCTCTCCATAGTGAAGGATAATCTAGACCTTAGAAAAACAATGTGAGGCATATTTATTACTTCAGTGGTATCTGGAGCAAGGAAGATAACATTTGTCATTTTATTAAGAGACATCATAATTCTGTTTCTAAAAGCTACATAAACTGGGACTCAAAATTATAAACTGCATCTGAAAATTCAAGCATAATGTGTAAGTAGTTCTGCAATTACAGATTATGCCTTTAAAAATGCCCAAAATGTGATTAGAACTTAATTTTATTTGCTTAGAATAGTAATTCTTCCTTTTTAATGTATCTCAGTTGTCCTTTCATTCCACTTTTTTTTTTTTTAAGTAGCAGTGCTTGGAATTTCCACTTCACAGATACCAAATAGATGAATGTGTTAAAAAAAATAAAATTATGGCCATTACGCACACAGTGTCTTTCCCACAGAAGTGCAAATTATATAAGGAAAAGATGCACATATAAATCAGGCACATGCTGCTGCCAACTGCACATGCACATGACAGAACCCCCTCCAAAAATGAAATAATCACGCGTGAGGCATCTCTTAGTATGTATTCACAAGGTGGTGGAAAGTTCAAGAAGGACTGTTTAACATTCTACCTAGTAGCCCTTCATCTCACAGAAGGGAGGGAGAGCAAGAAAAACCCACCTTACTAGAGCCTCCTGGGTATCACTGTGATGGCCATGTCGGCATGCAATTTGTGAGAATTCTACAGTCCAGCATGGAAGGCAGTTTATTCAGGACTTCAGTTTATCCAGTGTTAACAAACCCTAATAGTCTAGTTCAACTCAGACATAACAAATGGAAATGACTTCAAATTATCCTTCCCCTGAGACATGATTTCATAAGAGAACAGATTCTATATGCAACTGCATACAGAGAAATCTATAATGTAAACATGTGGTGGACTCTAAAACTGTAGTCAGGGTTTGGATATGGATATACCAAACGCTGAATGCAAGATAAAATTTCAAAGTGACTGATTTTTTTTCTAATGCACAACAAGCACTTGAATTCTAAAAAACACATGGAAGATACCTTTTAGCCAGGACACTAATTTGCAGGCCCGTAGCTAACAACTTTTTGCTCAGGGGGCCCATGTTTTTCTCAGGGGGCCCACCACCAATGTACCCTCTAAGCTGTGGAGTTTTGTTACCAAAACTTCTACTTTGTGAGCTACTGCCATTAAAGTTGTGAGAGAGCAATTTGGCTGCCGCATAAATTAGTTTGCTCTGGAGCCATCCTTCCTGAGCTAAGACAAAAATCTGCGAGCTGGAGCTGACAAGTTTTGTGCAAGGAAGGGTCAGCATGGCCCTCGAGGCGCTCCTGCTGGCCCTGGGATGGGAGATGGAGAGTCAGAGGAAAAGGGCCCCAATGTCAGCGGCACTTTTAAAGACACACAGATAGTTTTCTTCTGGGTGTAAGCTTTCCTGGGCAAGCATGCTACCTACCTCGCTTTCTCTGTGTGCACGCGGGGGAAACCAACAACGCCAGCCTCCATGTGCAGCCCTCCAAGCTCCTCTGGAAGCCAAACTGCCTGCTGCTGGGGGTGGGGCTTAGCCCTGACTTCCGTCCCACTCCTTCTGGGGGAAGGGGGAAGGGGAAGGGGAAGCCCCAGCTCAAAAAGACATTCCTGCCCCTGACAAACACAAGCAAGCACACCGGGCTTCTCCCTCCTCTCTCTCCCCCCACATCACACACACACACAGGCCAACATACACGTGAACGTTCTCTTCTTTTTACAAGTGCAAAACGACCCTCCAGCTCCTCTTCCCCAAAAACCACCAGGCGTTCCCTCCCAGTGGATCCCAGCCAGCCTCTCTCTCTCTCTTTCCTCCAGTTCCGTGGGATTTACTCACTCCCCAGGAAGTGTGCCTCAGAGGGCAGCATCCACGGCAACTTGTCCCTCTGGCCCCCCTCCCTCCCACCCTCCGGATCCAAGCTCTTGTCTGGCAACCACATTTTTACACTCCTCAACCTCCCCCCCATCCCGTCCCCTCTTGCTCTTTAGCAGGCAATACAAACAATTTGTACCAGGATTGCAGCCCGCCCCTGCTCCAGTTGGTAGGTGGGGATGTTTTGGGGGGAGACGGAGGGGGCAGGGATGGTGGAGGAGGGTCAATTTTGGAGCGGCAGCTGGTGGCTGTGGGAAGAGGAGCTGGCGCCTGAAGCCAGGCATGTTGTCTCCCTGCCCCAAGCTCACAATGCTTGCAAGTGCAGCGCAGGGCTGGAGTTGAGGCAGCCTTCTTGCCTTCTGCCTAGCTGCGGCTGCTGCTGCTCCTCAGCCAGAGCCCAGGGGCGAGAGGGCGCGGGGGCCGTTGGCACATGGCGCTGCAGGGGGAAGGGTTGCTGGGGGGGCTCAGTACCTTTGGGGGTGGCGCAAGCTCCTCAGCCCCCCCGAAGATGACGCCTATGCGGGGGGGGTGAGGGAGAGAGCGTGCAGAGCGTGCAGAGCCCCGACCTCGACGGGTGGAGCAGAGGGTGAGGCGGAGGGTCGGGGGGAGGGGGCCGGGGGGAGGAGGGGGAGCAGAGGATGGGGGAGGGGGCCCGCAAAACCTGTGGGGGGGCCCGGTCCCCCAGGGCCCCACGCAGCCTACGGGCCTGCTAATTTGCTCTATTTAATTTGATTCTACATGGGAAATAGCTGAAATACAGAAACTGCTAACCAATGGGTATCCTAAGCTGTGCAGTCATTGTGTAGGTTGTAGCAGTATGTAGTGCAGGGCACTTGCTCTTCTACTCACACTGAGTTCAACAAGAGTGCCTATGCCACCTCTTTCAATGGCATGTTACACCAGAGTTGGGTTGGGACCTGGGCCAAGAGGGCTTGGGATGCAAAGTTCTGCTTCTCCTCGATACAGCCCAGCCCTGGTCCCTATGCCAACACAGATGCACCAGTTTTAGACTGGCATGGTGTTCTGCTATTATACCTCTCCATTACACCAGTATAAGGAGTCAGCTGCAACCCTAAACCATTCCAGAATGGCTTTAGGATTATGCCATTAATGGCTCCGACATTTCTCGCGAGTGTGATTCAAAGTTTACCTTGTTTATATACTCTCATCTAATTCACTGTTGGCCAGATTTCATTTTTTTCCTACTGGGAAAAGAGATTTTAAATCCCACTTAAAGGGAGGAGGAGCCTTCAGCATATAAACTGTGTTTTCAGAAGATCTTGCAGAGGTTAGTTCAAAGAAAATGTGTATTTACATTATGATTAGCCAAATATGGGTTGAGTGCCTGTGCTCTAAGGCAACATATATCTGACTCCATCTTCCTATGGCTTGTACAAAGTAATTTTGTTAATTCAAAGTGAGCCTGACTTCAAAACCAAACACAAAGCTTACTATGAGTTCTGTTCTGATACTATTCAATGTAAGAAGCCTACGTTTTATTACTTTTGAATGGTTTTTGCTATTTTTAGTTTTCTGATGTTCTTCTGTTAATGTAATGTAAATTCTGATCCTCTTTCACAAGTTTCAGAAAGGTAGCCATGTGTCAGAAGCCCTAACTTAGTCAGCCAAACACCATGCCTTGTGATTCAAACAAGAATAGCGTTTATTGAAAAGCTGCAATAGAAAGGTTACTGGAGCAGATACATTGTTCAGAATAACTTGGTTACACAAAGCAGGGAAGGGGGTTATACAGGGAAGGGGGTGAATGGGGACCCCCCCTTCTACCAATCAGGGAATAACATGCGAATGGGAATCGAAAGTTACTACGCTAATGAAGTTCCCACCGCCCCCATTAATCTCAGCAAAGCTGCAGCTTTGAAAGCGATAGGAAAGCTCGCAGCCTGGCACTCCAAGGTCAGAATGTTCAGTCTACCAAAGATAGGGGTTACCAGAGCCACATTCCATTCTCACACACCAGGCATAAATCAACACCCCTACGATCCCAACCTCCCGCCCATCACGCCACCATGGCGCCCATAGCCATCCTCCCCTCCCCTCCATCCATCATGGCAGGACTACCTGACATGCAGCCCTCCCGAAAACAAATCTACCCCTTTGGTTTGTGGGGGTACAGTTTGTGAAAAGCCCGGATCAGCCGGGGGCCAGAACATTTTCCGCCCATACCCACTCCCTCTGTTCAGGCCCAAAGTCAACCCATTCCACAAGATAAAACAAGCGATTGCGAGAGATCTTAGAGTCCAAGATTTGTGACACTTCGTAGTGAGATTCCCCCCCACCAACAGCGGAGGCGGGGCGGGTTGTTTCGGTCTCCATTTGTTGTCCTCAGGCGCCCGGCGTAGAAGCCTTACATGAAAAACAGGATGAACAGACTTTAGAGACTTAGGCAAGGCAAGTTCTACAATTACATTGTTAATAACTCTCACAATCTCAAATGGTCCAACAAATTTCCAACCAAGCTTGCGACTCGGCTGAATGCCCCGTAAGTTCTGCGTGGACAAATAAGCAAACTCCCCACACTTAGGAACCCAGGATAGACTGCGTTTCTTGTCTGCCTGGGTTTTATAGGCATTCTTAGCCTCATCCAGAGTTTTAGCTAACGATGACCAAGCCATTTGCAACTGTTTGCACCAGTCTCCAGCATCTCCCGCCAGGAGGTCGGGAGAATTCAAAAATGGCAAAGGCGGGGCGTCATATCCATGGGCCGCCTTGAATGGGGACATCCCCGTCGACGAGTGCTGAGTATTATTATAACAGAACTCAGCCAAAGGCAAAAGAGAGTGCCAATTGTCTTGCTGAAAGTTTGTAAAACACCGTAAATATTGTTCAAGAGTTTGATTCACACGTTCAGTCTGCCCATCGGTTTCCGGGTGGTATGCACTGCTGACCCCCCTCTCCACCCCAAGCAGTGACATTAATGCAGTCCAGAAATGGGAAACGAATTGAACCCCCCTATCTGAGATCACTTTAGCAGGTAAAGTGTGGAGCCTCACAACGTGTTGCAAGAACGCTGAGGCTAGTTTCTTGGCAGAGGGGACGGAGGTAAACGGAACGAAGTGAGCCTGCTTAGTAAACAGATCCACTATCACCCAGATGACAGTATTCCCCCCGCTAGGGGGTAAGTCAGTAATAAAGTCCATAGAGATCACTTCCCATGGACGAGCTGGCGTGGGGAGGGGTTGTAGCGCTTCTGGGGGTTTCCCGGGTCTGGGCTTACTCATCAAGCACGTTTGGCAAGCTGACGTGAATAACAAAAGGTCCTTTCGTAGCCCAGGCCACCAAAATTGTCTCTGTAGGAGCTGGAGAGATTTTACAAACCCCGTGTGCCCAGCCAGTTTCGAGCCGTGCGCCCAGCCCATCACCTCCCCCTAAGGGAACTGGGAACAAACAGTCTGTGATTCTTTCTCCAGCAGCCATGCGCATCTTGAGAGACTCCTTCCTCCCCCCCCACCTCTTCCCTATCAGCGTCAGACATAGCTGTAGAGAATTTCGTCATCCAGTCATTGGTGGGAGGGGTTGGGGATGGATGGGGACGTTCGGCTTGCTTTCGGGTGGTTACTGCCCCTCCCAACTGGGAAGGCGTGAAAACCGAGTCACGAATCTCCTCCCTTTTACTGTCGTGTTGTGGGAGGCGCGACAGTGCATCAGCAAGCGAGTTAGACGTCCCAGGGAAGTGGTGCAGTGTAAAATTGAACTTGGAGAAGAAATCGGCCCAACGCAGCTGCTTGGCGTTCAAGGAACGGGGGAGCGGAGAAGCTCGAAGTTTTTGTGATCAGTCCATACCTCGAAAGGAACCCGCGCCCCCTCTAGCCAATGGCGCCAGGTAGCCAACGCTAAGCGGATCGATCCCGCTTCTTTTTCCCACACCGACCAATTCCGTTCAGTATCGTTAAATTTCCTAGAGACATAGGCAAGGGGTGCAATTTACCGTCCTCCCCTCTTGGAGGATCGCCCCTCCCATAGCAACGTCAGAAGCGTCTACTTGTACAATGAATTTCTTAAGTTCATTCGGGTGAGCTAATACAGGCTCCGACGTAAACAGGGCTTTCAGTTGGTCAAATGCCCGCTGGCATTCCGGAGACCATTCCAGTTTGGCTCCGGGTCGAGTGCAGTCAGGTGACTTCCCTTTCGTTTTAAGCAGATCAGTTAAGGGGAGAGCCACTTGAGCAAAGTTCGACAGGAATGATCTGTAAAAGTTCGCGAATCCGAGGAAACCCTGGAGTTGCCTCCGGGTTTTGGGTGGCTCCCACCCCACCACATCTTTTATTTTGTCGGGGTCCATCTCAATTCCCTTTTGGGATATGCGGTAGCCTAAGAAAGGGATCTCCGATTTGTGAAATTCGCATTTGGACAGCTTAGCAAAGAGTTTATGCTTGTGTAACGTTTGTAACACCTCTCGCACCAGTTTCACGTGAGATTTCAGGTCAGGGGAATACAAAAGGATATCATCAAGGTAAACAAGGACCCCCTTGAATAAATACTTGTGGAGCACCTCATTAATTAAATTCATGAAGACCCCCGGCGCTCCCTGAATCCCGAACGGCATAACTAAGTATTCAAATTGACCCAGGGGTGTATTGAATGCCGTTTTGAACTCATCCCCCTCCCGTATTCGGACCCTGAAGTAGGCATCTCTGAGATCTAGCTTCGAGAAAATTTTCCCCCAGCCACTGCAGCCAACAAGTCTTTGATTAGGGGCATGGGGTAAGCGTTCGTGTTGGAGACTGCATTCAAGCCACGATAGTCGGTGCACAACCGCAACCCCCGTCCTTCTTTTTCCGAAAAAGCACGGGAGCTGCAAACGGGGAGGATGCTGGCCGTATAAACCCCCTGCTCAGGTTTTTGTCAATAAATTTCCTCAGCTCCACCTTCTCCGATGGGCTCATAGAATATAATTTCCCTTTGGGCAATTTCTGGTTAGGCAAAATTTCAATCGCACAGTCTGAGTTTCTATGGGGGGGCAGTTCATTGGCTTCCTCCTCCCCAAAGACGGAAGCTAAATCGCGATACTCTGGAGGGATCCCCTCTAGTTCCGCTTCTGCCACCCCCGCCATCACTAGAGGCTTCCCCCCGTCGTGGGTCCCCACTCTTCCTTCCACAGGTGGGACCGGCATTTCTCGGCGATGAAATTCACCTTCCCCTCCCCCCATAAAACGTGTGGGTCGTGATCGATGAACCACGCGCTCCCGAGTACCAGGGGAAAGCGGGCAGACGGGGTGACGACGAAGGGCCTCTCCTCCCAGTGATGCCCAATCCCCACCCTCAAGGGTACAGTCTCGTATTTACAGGGTTCCTTCATGGTGGAGCCGTCCATCTGCGTAAAAATCAAGGGGTCGTTTAGTTTAATTACTTTTGCCCCCAGTCCTGTCACTAGTGTGGGGTTGATGAGGTCTCTCCCACACCCAGAGTCAATGAGAGCCCGTACTCTCACATGGGTCAATAGACCCGGGTCCACTAAAGTCACCGTGAGAAAGAAAAGAGAGGGGGGTTTGCTCACCGGGGTTTGCGCCTGGGAGTCTGGGACCTGCTGTTCAGCGCTGTTTACAGCAGGTCCGTCTCGTTTCCCGACGGCACGGTCTCGCCATCCGATGAGTCCGATGCCTCGCTGACCGGCTTGGCTTGCAGAGCTTTTGCCCCTCTCGGCTTTGCTACCGGCTTTGGTGTGGATGTGTCGAACTTTTTCTTGACTCCCTTGGGCGCCCCAGTCGGGGCAGGGGAGCTTGGGCAGCTCGCGGCGAAGTGGCCCCCTTCCCCGCACTTGAGGCATAAACCTTGCTTCATCCGGAGTTCCCTCGTGCCATCCTTCGATTTTGGGTTCGGTGTGGGATGTTTTCCTTGGGCGGCCGGTGTAGGGCCCCGATTGATCATCGCAGCAGCATCATCCAATTTGATGGTTTTCAAGCAGTTTTCCATAGTGATGGCGGCTTGTATCCAACCAGATAGTGTGTCTGGGTCTTGGGTCTTGGTGACTTCCCGGCGAATCTCCACATTGAGTCCCAACTTGTAGTACTCCGCGAGGGTTCCATCTTGCACTCCTCAGATTTTGGCCGCACATCTACGGAACTCCGCTGTGTAATCCCTTACCGATCTTGCGCCTTGCTTGAGGGCCCGGATTGTCGCCTTAGCCGCTTTATTGGAGTTCACATCCTCGAATTGCTCTTTCATGGCCCACATGAAAGAATCGATTTCTCTCAGTTCCCGCCCGTCGGCCTGATGAAGCCCGACATACCAGTCAGCTGCCGCTCCCTTCAGGTGGGATGCTATGACATCTACCATGCGGTCTTCGCGTTGGAAAAGGTGGCCCCAGGTCTCGATAAATCTTTCAGCCCTCACGAGGAAGAACGGGAACTTTTCTGGGTCTCCATCAAAATCTGCGTCCAGGAGTTCTGCAGGCTTCAGCGGCAAGAACCCCCATGGACGAGGGGGTGGCTGCCCCGGTGGCCCCTGCGGTCCTGGTCCCGCTGGTTGCGCCGGAGGTGGAGCTGGCACGTTCTGCTGGTCTGGACCCGGCACCGGGCATTGATCCTGGGGAGGGTGGTCTGGTGGTTCCTCCCGCCGTTGCCGCTCGCGCTCCTCCCGGATGCCCTCCGCGATCATCTGTGGGATGCGGGCGAGGGACTCATCCAAGAAACGCATCAGGCGGTCCTGGCTCGGTTCCCCACTCCACCTTCTTCTCACCACGGCACCTTCCAGGTTCTCGGAGTCTCGGCCGGTGTCTTCCAGGGGCCCCGCCGTCATCAGTCTGCGGACCGATCTTTCGGGGTGGCCTCCCCCCACCGATGCTCGAGGGGTTCCGAACCATGTTTCATGGGTTTCTGCCAGGGGTTTCACCCAGTCTCGTCTGCGTCCGACTCGGGTGGTCACCCCTCCATAAGCGGCCCCATATGGATCTCCGTAGGGCCCTCCTAAGTCGTACTCCTGACCCCACATTCCCGGCACATACGTGTCAGGGGTCTCTTTGGGTACGTCCTTCCCAAGAGGTTTCTTATCCTCTTTCTTTTCATCTTCGATCGGGAGAGTGTCATCTTCACCGCTACTCATGTTGGAGCCGCGGGTTTCTGACCAGTCCCGGAATTTGATGATTTGATTCTGAACAAACTGTCAGAAGCCCTAACTTAGTCAGCCAAACACCATGCCTTGTGATTCAAACAATAATAGCATTTATTGAAAAGCTGCAATAGAAAGGTTACTGGAGCAGATACATTGTTCAGAATAACTTGGTTACACAAAGCAGGCGGTTATACAGGGAAGGGGGTGAATGGGGACCCCCCCTTCTACCAATCAGGGAATAACATGCGAATGGGAATCGAAAGTTACTACGCTAATGAAGTTCCCACCGCCCCCATTAATCTCAGCAAAGCTGCAGCTTTGAAAGCGATAGGAAAGCTCGCAGCCTGGCACTCCAAGGTCAGAATGTTCAGTCTACCAAAGATAGGGGTTACCAGAGCCACATTCCATTCTCACACACCAGGCATAAATCAACACCCCTACAATCCCAACCTCCCGCCCGTCACGCCACCATGGCGCCCATAGCCATCCTCCCCTCCCCTCCATCCATCATGGCAGGACTACCTGACACCATGTTGGTCAGCAGTAGAAGAGCAAGACTTGAGTCCAGTAACACCAACAAGATTTCTAGGCTGCCTGACTTGGATAGCCCAGGCAAGTCCCATCTAGTCAGATCCCAGAAGCTAAGCAGGGCCGACCCTGGAAGTACTTGGAACTTCACTTACCATGAAGTGGTCTAGGAGTGGGATGCCTGTTGTAAGCAAAACAGAGGAATCTATGGTGTGATTCCCTTATGGGGATACGTAAATAGGCCTCTGATAGATCAATGGATGCCAAGAAAAACCTTTTCCCAAATGGCTGAGAGAATAGATTTCAGTGTTTCCATCCAAAACTTCTTTGATATGTTTGTTTAGCTATTTCAGGTCCAGGATTGCCCTGACATCCCCATTTTTCTTCGGCACTATAAAAAACACTGAATACACTCCTTTGTTCCTTTGGGGCTCTGAGACCCTTTCTAAGGCCCTTATGTCCAATAGATGCTGAATGGCACTTTCCAGTAACAGATGCTTCTCTATTGATGGATTTTAAGAGATTCGAATAATGCGATCTCTGGGAAAGACTGGATCAACTTCCCCTTTCTCTTTAGGTTTAGAAGATATTTCTAAAGTTCTCAGCACCTTAGGGAGAAGCCATGCATATAGCTCCTGTGGAAAGAGCCGAGATTGCACTGTGGGCATCTCTTCCTCCTCCTCTTCAGAAAGCTCTCCTTCCTCCATATCTGAGGAGAGGACTGAAGATTCAAAGTCACCCTCCTGAACATTCAACATAGGGCTGTTCTCTCAATAAGGAAAATTTCTGTCTGCTCCTTTTTGTTCCGGTAGGTGAACCAGAGGTATTGGGCATTCTCTCCCTCTTAGAGCGGCTCTGTTTAGGTTGTTTGTCTCTGTCTGAGGGCACCCCCATTTGATCAGGTCCTTGCACCTTACTTTCTGAATCATCTCTCTGAATTCTTTTCTTTTCTCATCTCCAACTTCAACCAGTGCAGAAAGTTGGATTTTGCCTCTTCCCCAGTTAAGTCCATATCCTGTGACTCTGAGGATTCCTGGGTGGACAGGGAAACTGTATATCTGGGCAAGTCAAATTCGCTGATCGGACTCCCTTTCTTCTGGGAATCAGCTTTATCCACCATTTTGTAGACTTGATTGCTGTGGCAAAGTGAAAATAACTTGCCATCAGGGAAGGGGCAAATAAAATGGCTGCTTCCACCATTTTCCCACCCATTCCAGAGCTTTCCCTCCTGTTCCTTTCCTCAGCGGCCCTCCTTGAAGCCTGTTTGAGGAGGAACCTTGTTTATTTTAGTGAATTTTCTCCACAGCCCTGTGGAAAGAGGGAAGCCTTCTTCTGGGGGCAAAAAAGGGGGTGGGAGTTGGAGAATTTTCCCCCCATCCCACAACCATGGGATCCAAACCCAAGGGGCTACCAAGCATATGGGTCTACTCCACCCCAGGCTGCCCCAACGCTCCCTTTAATCCCCGGTTGCCTACCAGAGTTCAGAAGAGTAAGACTCCTGGCAGGGATCTTCTTCCCGTCATCTGTGCTGGGTTGTATTGCACAGGGAATATGCTGGATCACTCGGCACTGCCCCGGCACCTCTGCAGACTCAACAGTGTCCCTGTTGGAGCAGAGGGGAAGGGGACTCTCCAGCCAAGAGGGAGAGCCCACAGAAGTCTGCAGTATAGCCACGGCTGCCAGGGATCTCCCAGCGCTGTTGGTTCACCCCATTCCCTGCTGCCAATTGTGGAGTGAAGAAAAACCTCTGCGCCTTTAAAACTGCCAACTGTGGCACAAGCAGGCCCAGCCTCCAACTCTTTCAGTGATCCTGGATTGGCTGCTCTATGCATAGCACCTCCAGCAACATCCTGCTTGTGCAGTAGGGCCAGAAAAACTGAGGTGGCTCCAGAAGATAGGCCCCTCCCCCATCTGGAACAATCAGCAACTTCAGGAGGAGCCTGCTTCAGGAGGAGGAGCCTAATCCCAGGAGTAAGAAATGTCCCACTCCTGGACCACCAGAGAAGGCAACCTCCAAGGGATACCAGGGCTGGGATGCAGAGGCAGTTAATATCAAAGCCACCTCTCTGAAATGTCCAAGCCCCACCAGGAGTTGTCAGAAGTCACCATGACTTCCAGGCTCACAAGCATACACACACACAATCTCACCCCCCCCCCAAGATTTTCAGGCTCTAAGTTTTTGAGAGTCAAAGCTCCTTTTGAAGGAACGTTGACTCTTGAAAGCTTAGACTTTGGAAATCTTGTTGGTCTTTAACGTGCTACTAGACTCGAATCTTGCTCTTTCATAACAAATAATTAGCTCTCTCTTTTTTATAACATTTTTATTATTTTTTAGTAACAATACTGATATTTTTAAAATTATTATATTTATACCCTGCCCTCCCAGCCATGGCCGGCTCAGGGTGGCTAACAGCAGGATAAAACAACAGAGATAACAGTAAGTGATAAAAGTCATAAAACCAAGTAACAATTAACAATTAACTATTACAACATTAAAAGGTGCTAACATCCAGATAAAACCATTATACAGGTACTAGTTCAGTATTCCATTTAGGATGGCGCTCAAGTTCCATGCCTTGCTGGTGGACAGTCCAGGTATCACATTACACAGGTGACTCAGGCTGCCTAGAGATTTCAAGGGGCATGGCATTCTCTCCGGGGCGGCTCCTAGTTGAACACCTAAGGAACAGCTCCATTTTGCAGGCCCTGCGGAACTGCATAAGGTCCTGCAGGGCCCTGATCTCCTCCAGGAGCTTATTCCACCAGAGAGGAGCCGCCACCAAAAAAGCCATAGCCCTGGTTGAAGCTAGCCTGGCATCCTTAAGTCTGGGGAGGGTGAGTCGATGTTGAGACCCTGATCGCAGTGCTCTCTGGGGAACATGTGGGGAAAGGCGGTCCCACAGGTATGTAGGTCCCTGGCCAATAAAGGGCTTTAAAGGTAAGAACCAGCACCTTAAAGCAAATTCGGTATGCTACTGGTAGCTA
Organism: Gekko gecko; assembly: GCA_029375565.1. Taxonomy (NCBI): domain Eukaryota; kingdom Metazoa; phylum Chordata; class Lepidosauria; order Squamata; family Gekkonidae; genus Gekko; species Gekko gecko. Next base: position 160,706,240 of record JAPDNY010000003.1, on the reverse strand, counting down.
GCGCAATGCCTTCAGCACGGGCTGAATGTGCTCCCGTAGTGGGAGGCCCATCAACAGCCTGGCTGCAGCATTTAGCTTCTGAATCAGCGATATGGGCAGCCTCATGTAGAGAGCATTACAGTAGTCCAACCTCGAGGTGACCATTGCATGGCTCATTGTTGCTAAGTCGCTGCGTTCAAGGAAGGGGACCAGCTGCCTAATCAGCTGAAGATGATAAAAGGCTGACTTGGCAGTGGCTGCTACCTGGGCCTCCATTGTTAAGGAGGGATCCAGGAGCACTCCCAAACTCTAACCTCTGGCGCTGGCACCAATGGCACCCCATCGAAGGTCGGGAGTGGGATCCCTATCTCTGACCCGCACCGACTCAAATGCAGGACCTCTGTCTTCAATGGATTCAATCTCAGTTGGCTCAGCCTGAGCCAACCAGCCACATCTTGTAGCGCCCGGTCAAGATCTTCCAGTTTGGAGTTGGACTGGCTGCCCAACAGCAGATAGAGCTGGGTGTCATCAGCATACTAGTGACACCCCAGACCATGTCTCCGTGCAATCTGGGCAAGGGGGCACATATAGATGTTAAATAACATTGGGGATAGCACAGCCCCCTGAGGCACTCTGCAGTCAAGTGGGTGCCTCCAGAAAAACTGTTCCCCCAGCACCACCTTTTGTCCCCGGCCCTGGAGAAAGGAGACAAGCCATTGCAAGGCAAGCCCCTGGACAGGGATAAATAACAATGTAAAGAAGTAAGAATAGTGATAACAATAATAACAACAACTACAATAGTTCCAAGTATCTTAATCAGTATAACAGGTCAAGTATAGAGCAGAATAGAAGTATAAAATTTAATTACAATCTAACCATGCATATTATAATCTCATGAATTCATAACTATCATGCAATACAAAAGAGTTTCTATCGTCTGGGTTAGAGTCCAGTCTTTCTAATACAGGCCACCATTTACTTATGAAATCTTGGTATGCAGAGTGAGGATCAGATTGTTGAATACCTGACGAGATTTTATCCATTATAAAGTGATCCCACACCCTGGCATAGCCAGGGCCAGTCCCAGGGTTTTTTGCACACTAGGCGAGGCTACCTTCTGGCGCCCCCCTCCCCGGTGCACCCACCAATTTTCAAACATAAATGCATTTTAGGAAGAATGAAAAACACAAAATTTGAAATTGCTAATTTCTTTTTTTAAAATTGTGAGAACAAGTAATACAATCTCTGATTTTCTCTCTCAAACAGAAAAACACAAAGCAAAAAACATTTTGAAAAATCCTGTTTTGTGATGTTGAAATTTAAGTCTCTTTAACGTTTCCATTTCAGGCACATCAGAATCTAATTTTACGTGCTTTTTCTTTAGCAAATTTGGTCACCAATTCCTTCAGGTCAAGCGCTGACCTGGTATTAAAAATGATCTCCAGGCAATTCATCGTGTGCTCATGAGTTTGTGCGCATGCCTAGAATTTTGGTACATGAGGCCCAATCCTGCACTGTGAGGAGAAGTTCCCCTCTACTGGAAGAGTGCACAAGAATAAGAGGACTGCGAGCTTCCAGTTGGAGTAAAATGGCGAACTGACGCACCCTGTGAATGAGCGGGGTGGACGGCGGCTTCTTCTGACAGTTTGGGCAGTTTTTACTGTCCAATGCGGCACCCCCCAGGCAGGGGGGTGACAGGCAAGCAGCAAGGTCCAAGTGAGAGTTGAGATCGGCGTGCACGAGTCCCGGAGGGGGCTTGTTTACGCTTTGATCTCCTCTCAGAAGCAGGCGATTGCAAGACAGCACTAAAGAAGCTAGCCAAGCTGAAATGTCAGCTTAAATTCGCCATTTCCCGATCTCTTAAGAAACAGTTTGCAGTTGGAAACAAAGAGGAACTATGCGAAGTCCCAAGATAAATATGCAAGGTAACAAAGACATTTTGCTTACCGGGATGAAGATATAACAAAATTTGAACAAGGTTAAGCACATGAGGTTTTAAGTTGAATAATCGATCCATCGTATAAATTTGAAGAGCTTGTTAAGATGTTAAATTTGGACTAAACAGACTTTGTTTAACATTCCTGTGGTCAAGAGACTGAGTGATAAGCGTATGAGCGCATCCGATTGGAAAGATCGCGAGATGAAGGTGTAGCGTATAACTGTGTCTGGCTAGAATCGTGACCCGGCTAGAGTGTATGCTGGAGGATCAGAAGAGCGCTTGAGAGGAAGTTTTCCAGTAGGACATTTTAAATGTGGGACCAGAAACAGGAAGTCAAAAGAGAGCCTACTCTAGCCTCAGAAGTCATAGAGAAATTGCACCCGCCATTTTGGGGAGGACTGAACTTTAAAATACAATTTTAACTGTCAAATTAACCACAGAAAATAGCGAAAAGAGTTGGATCTAAAAGAATAAGCAGAGGACAGTTGAAGCTTATTGAAGAATTTTCAAAATGGAACCTAAATCTCGGCAAAGAGCGGCGTCAGCTGCAAGTCCAAGTATGTCAACTAAAGATAAGAAAGAATGGCAGGCGGCAATGGAAGCAATGGAGAAGCACATGATTGAGGCGATTCAAGGTATGACGAAACATATAAATCAGCAGATAGAGAAACAAATGCAAAAACAGCTGGAACAGTTGGAAGAAATCCAAGAAAACAATGTGGCGGCCTTGAAAGAGTTAGTATTAGCAGAGGTGGCAGAAATTAAAAAAAAGTGGAAAATACAAATAGTCAGTTAAAAGCTTTGGCAACAAAATCAATTGAAATGGAGCAAAAAATACAAGATACAGACAAAAAAATGGAAACAGTTATACAAGATAACCGGAATCTTGAGGCAACAATGGAATATAGAGCAATGTCAAACCATCTGAGATTAAGAGGGATAGAAAAAAAAATAGATGAAAACATATGAATGGCTGTGATGGCAGCTTTGACTGAATATTTGGGAGATGATCAAGGAGAATTGGATTCAGATTTTGATCTGATTTATAGAGTGAACTCAGCTTATGCTCAGAGGAAAAATTTGCCAAGAGATTTTATTGTTCAGTTTGTAACAAGGAAGATGAAGGAGGATGTATTTAAGAAGCAGTTTACCCAACCATTGGAAATTGATGGTAAAAAGATAATAATAATGAGGGAACTCCCAAGAACCATTTTGCAAGATAGAAAGAAATATAAGAAGTTGGTGGATAAATTGAAGCAGTTAAACATCAGATTCAGATGGGAGATACCACAAGGACTGTCATTCACCTACAATTCGAAAAGACATGCAATCAAAACACCTGGAGATATGTATAGGTTTAAAGCTGAAAACTCTGAAGATTTCGGAGATATTTAAAAACAAGTCATGATGGATTACAAATTGTTATTGTGGAATGTAAATGGACTTAATTCACCCTCCAAAAGGAGGGTAATGAACTATTGGTTACAAAAGCAAAAAGCCAACATTGTTTGTTTACAAGAAACCCTCATAAAGAAGCGGGACTATAAATATTTGATCAATAAAAAGTTGGGAGAAGAATTCTATTCATTGGCAGAGAAAAAGAATAAGGGAGTTGTGACTTATGTAAATAAAAACTTGGAGCCAAAACTAATTTTTAGTAACAAAGAGGGGAGATATATTGCTGTAGAAATTACAATGCTTCAGAAAAAGACATTGGTAGTTAATTTATATGCGCCAATTGGAGCTAAAGAATTTTTTTTTAAGGATTTGACGAAGGAACTGGATCAAGTGAACTATGATAAGATAATACTGGCAGGAGACTTCAATGGTACTGTTAATAATAAATTGGACAGGAAATCAAAAAAGGATGATGAGAAGATTGGAAAACTTCTGAAACTTTTTTTTAAATTGATGGAACAGGAGAAACTTGAAGATGTTTGGAGAAAGTGGAATACTAAAATTAAAGATTTTACCTTTTATTCCAATCGACATAAATCCTTCTCCAGAATTGATATGATTTGGATGTCTGGTGAGATAGCATTAAAAACCCAGAAGGTTGAGATATTGCCAAAGACCAATTCGGACCACAATCCAGTAATCCGGACATTAAAAGATAAAATGAGGCAGTTCCATTGGAGAATTAATGAAGATCTATTGGATAAGACAAAATTAGTTGAGACTTTACGTAAAGAAACTCAACTCTTTTTTCAAATGAATTTAAACCAGGATGTGAAAATACAGACAGTTTGGGACGCCTACAAATCAGTGATGAGAGGAGTATTGATATCAGTGAATGCGGCTGATAAAAAGCAGAATATGAAGTAACAAAAGGAGCTTCAGGAAAAAATTCTGCAAAAAGAAAAAGAACTAAAGAGAAGACCAGGAAAAAAGAAACTCATTAAAGAAATTCAAATTCTACAAGACCAATTGAATGTGATACTTAACAGAGAACTCTACTGGAACTTAAAGAAACTGCAGCAAAAATCTTTTGAAGGAGCAAATAAACCAGGAAAATTCTTGGCTTGGCAATTGAAAAACTGAAGGGAGAGAAGGACAATAAGTAAAATAATGGAGGATGGTAAAGAAATTGTTGACATGAATGGTTTAAAAAGAGTCTTCTTCAAGTATTATGCGAAATTATTTCAAAAAAAGAATGTTGATCCGGAGAAAATTAAAAAATATTTGGATAAAGCTGATTTACCTAAGATTGATTTAAAAACTAAGGAGATGTTGAATGGTACAATTCAGAAAGAAGAAATATACAAGGCAATAGAAGATGCCAAATTGGGGAAAGCTCTAGGACCAGATGGATTTGCTGTAAAATTTTACAAAAAATTAAAAGAGGAGTTGACCCCGATTTTGGAACTTTTAGGAAAGGAAATTCAGCTGACTAAGGTAATACCAGAGTCTTGGAAAGAAGCCAATATATCACTCATACCAAAGGAAGGACAAGACTTAACAGATGTCAAGAATTATAGGCCAATTTCGTTACTCAATAATGACTTTAAAATATTTGCCAAAGTAATTTCAGAAAGACTGAAGAATTATTTGAAAGAGGTCATAAGGGAGGAACAAGCCGGTTTTTTATCAAATAGGCAAATTAGAGACAATGTGAGGATGGTGATTGATGCAATTGAATACTATGATAAACATCCAGAAAAGGAGGTTGCTTTTCTATTTGTGGACGCAGAAAAAGCATTTGACAATCTAAACTGGGAATTTATGTTTCAAGTGATTGAAAGATTGGACATTGGTCAGCCCTTTCCAAACATGATAAGGGCGATATATTCTGAACAGAAAGCATCGTTGAATGTAAATAAGGAAATGACGGATTACTTCAAAGTTCAAAAAGGGACTAGACAAGGATGTCCGTTATCCCATTTATTATTTATATGGATTTTGGAAGTGATGCTGGGGAAAATAAGAGAAGATAAAGACATAAAAGGACTTACAATTGGAGGTTTTACGTACAAGTATAGGGCTTTTGCAGATGACATAATGTTTGTTATTGAAGATCCTGTAATTAATGTGCCATTATTGATGGAAAAGATTAAAGAATTTGGAGATTTGGCTGGATTTTATGTCAATAAAAATAAAACAAAGATGCTTTGCTAAAATATGAGAAAAGAAAAACAATTGGAATTGCAAGAAAAAGTTCATTGTGAAGTGGTGAAAAAAGCCAAGTATTTAGGAATTGAGCTTACAATTAAAAATATTGATCTTTTTAAAAATAATTATGAGAAGACCTGAACTAAAATTCAACAGGATATAAAGAAGTGTGATACTTTGAATTTGTCACTCATGGGAAGAATTTCAGTAGTTAAAATGAACATTTTACCCCGTTTGTTATTTTTATTCCAGACAATTCCTATTGTAAAAGACACTAAAGTGTTGAATTTGTGGCAGAAAGAGATTACAAAGTTTGTTTGGTCTGGAAAGAAACCTAGGATTAAAATGAAGATCTTATGCAACGCAAAAGATGGGGGAAAGCCGACAGGAGATGAAAAGTCTCTGGTTCGGGATGGCTCATCTCAAAGAGATGAAGGGGTAGCTATTACTTTTGTACAAGGAAATGGATTACAATTGTCCACTGAAACTGTGGCTAATGATAGGAACTGTCTGGCAAGGTCTCGAGGCAGCAAGAGGAAGGCTGTGGGCTTAACAAACGTGGGAAACTATAAGTGTTTATACACAAATGCTAGAAGTCTCCGAGGTAAAATCGGTGAGTTGGAATGCTTGGTGTTGGAGGGGGGGAAATAGACATTGTGGGTATTTCAGAAACTTGGTGGGACGAGGAAAATCAGTGATTCCTGGTTATAAATTATATCGGAAGGATGGGGGGAAGGGTTGGAGGTGGGGTGGCTCTGTATGTCAGAGAGGGTATACCGTCCAGTAAGATTGAGAGGGTAAGAGAACTGGATTCACTTCTGGAAATGCTATGGGTTGAAATAGTGGGTCCAAAAGGAAGCTTAACAGTGGGAGTTTGTTATCACCCACCAGATCAAAAGATAGAGGAGGATTATAAAATGATGAATGAATTAAAGATAGCGGCTAGACGAAATAACTGTGTCGTAGTAGGCGACTTTAACTACTCACACATTGATTGGGTCAATATGAGTTCTAGTCGGGAAAAAGAGATTGAGTTTTTAGACACTCTCAATGACTGTGCTATGGAACAGATGGTCACAGATCCTACTAGGAGAGAGGCGATCCTGGATTTGGTCCTAAGTAACACCCAAGACCTGGTGAGAGATGTAAAAGTGATTGCACCACTTGGGAACAGTGACCATAATGTCACTGAGTTTAACATTTGTACAGATAGGGAGTTGCCCAAAAAGACTGATGCAACCACTTTTAACTTTAAAAGGGGTAACTTCTCTGGTATGAGGGGACATGTGAGGAAGAAATTGAAAGGAAAAGTGGAGACGGTCAAAACCATTGGGGAAGCTTGGAGACTATTCAAAAATACAGTCCTAGAAGCTCAGAAAAAATATATACCGCAGGTTAGGAAATGCACAAATAGGTATAGAAAAAAGTCTGCATGGTTAACAAATAAAGTAATGGAAGCTGTAAAAGGTAAGAAGGATTCCTTTAAGCGGTGGAAAGCTAGTCTTAGTGAGGTTGATAAAAGGGAACACAGACTATGGCAATAAAATGCAAGTCTGTGATCAGGCAAGCAAAAAGGGAATATGAGGAGCATATCGCAAAAAACATAAAGGCCAACAATAAAACTTTCTTCAAATACATTAGAAGTAGGAAGCCAGCCAGGGAGGCAGTGGGGCCCTTGGATGACCAAGGGGGAAAAGGAGTAGTGAAGGATGATAGGGAAATGGCTGAGAAGCTGAATGCATTTTTTGCCTCTGTCTTCACTGTGGAAAATGAGAACTGCTTGCCCACTCCAGAAGCACCAATTTCAGGAGGGGGTTTGAAAGACCTGAATCAGATTGTGGTGACAAGAGAGGAAGTCCTACGACTGATGGACAATTTAAAAACTAATAAATCACCAGGCCCGGACGGCATTCATCCGAGAGTTCTGAAAGAACTCAAATGTGAACTTGTGGATCTCCTGACAAAAATATGTAATCTTTCTTTAAAATCTGCCTCCATTCCTGAGGACTGGAAGGTAGCTAATGTCACTCCCATCTTTAAAAAGGGCTCCAGGGGAGATCCAGGAAATTACAGGCCAGTCAGTCTGACATCGATACCGGGTAAGTTGGTGGAAACTGTTATTAAGGAAAGAATTAGTAGGCACATTGATGAACAAAAACTATTGAGGCAGACTCAGCATGGGTTCTGTAAGGGAAGATCTTGTCTCACTAACCTGTTAGTGTTTTTTGAGGGAGTGAACAAACATGTGGACAAGGGGGATCCAATAGATATTATTTACCTTGACTTCCGGAAAGCTTTTGATACAGTTCCTCATCAAAGGCTCCTAAGTAAGCTCAATAGTCATGGGATAAAAGGAGTTTGGATTTATACCCCGCCCTTCACTGCCCAAAGGCGTCTCAGAGCGGCTTACAAACTCCTTTCCCTTCCCCTCCCCACAACAGGCACCCTGTGAGGTAGGCGGGGCTGAGAGAACTTCTGACAGAAACTGTCCTTGAGAGAACAGCTGTGCCAGAGTTTGTGACTGACCCAAGGTCACATCAGCAGGTGCAAGTGGAGGAGTGGGGAATCAAACCCGGTTCTCCCAGATAAGAGTCCACACACTTAACCACTACACCAAACTGGCTCTCCAGTAAGCTCAATAGTCATGGGATAAAAGGACAAGTCCTCTTGTGGATCAAAAACTGGCTTATAAATAGGAAACAGAGAGTGAGTATAAATGGGAAACTTTCTCAGTGGAGGGTGGTAAGCAGTGGGGTACCACAGGGATCAGTACTCGGTCTGATGCTTTTTAACTTGTTTATTAATGATTTGGAATTGGGAGTAAGCAGTGAAGTGGCTAAATTTGCAGATGACACGAAGTTGTTCTGGGTGGTGAAAACCAGGGAGGAGTGTGAGGCACTCCAAAGGGATCTGTCGAGAATGGGTGAGTGGGCGTCAACGTGGCAAATGGGCTTCAATGTGGCCAAGTGCAAAGTGATGCACATTGGAGCCAAAAATCCTAAATATAAATACACATTGATGGGGTCTGAACTGGCAGAGACGGACCAAGAGAGAGATCTTGGAATCGTAGTGGATAACTCAATGAAAATGTCTAGACAGTGTGTAGCTTCAATAAAGAAGGCCAACGCTATGCTGGGGGTTATTAGGAAGGGAATTGAAAACAAATCAGCCAGTATCATCATGCCCCTGTATAAATCATTGGTGCGACCTCATTTGGAATACTGTGTACAGTTCTGGTCACCACATCTCAAAAAGGATATTATAGCATTGGAAAAAGTGCAGAGAAGGGCAACTAGAATGATAAAAGGATTGGAACACCTTCCCTATGAAGAAAGGTTAAAATGCTTGGGGCTCTTTAGCTTGGAGAAACGATGGCTGAGAGGTGACATGATTGAGGTTTATAAGATTATGAATGGGATTGAGCAGGTTGAGAAAGAAGTACTTTTCTCCCTTTCTCACAATACAAGAACTCGTGGGCACTCCATGAAATTGCTGAGCAGTCGTGTTAGAACAGATAAAAGGAAATATTTCTTCACCCAAAGAGTGATTAACATATGGAATTCACTGCCACAGGAGGTGGTGGCAGCTACAAGCATGGACAGTTTCAAGAGGGAATTAGATAAACATATGGAGCAGAAGTCCATCAGTGGCTATTAGCCACAGGGTATTGATGGGAACTCTCAGTCTGGGGCAGGTGATGCACTCTATTCTTGGTGCTGGAGGGGGCAGCAGTGGGAGGGCTTCTAGTGTCCTGGCCCCACTGCTGGACCTCCTGATGGCACCTGGTATATTTTGGCCGCTGTGTGACAGAGTGTTGGACTAGATGGGCCATTGACCTGATTCAACATTGGCTTCTCTTATGTTCTTATGTAAAGGGGAGGTCTACAACTCCCCAATTTCAGATTGTATCATGATGCAGTTTGCTTGGTTTGGCTCGAACAATGGATTAACTTGGATAATAGAAAACTGTTGGCGTTAGAAGGGCATGATCGTAAATTTGGATGGCACGCCTATCTTTGATATGAAAAATCCAAAGTGGATAACCTTTTTAAACACCACTTTATAAGAAGATCACTGTTCATTACCTGGATGAGATACAAAAGACTTTTTTTTTTAAGCAAGACCTTTACGGATAGTTCTGGCAATCAAACCACTTTCAAGGCACAAAGGAGAAAACTGGATACCTTACAGAGACATTCTGAAGGTTGAGGGGACTAGTTTCACAATGAGAGCTAGGGAAGAACTGGAATTTGAATATGATTGGTTAAACTATAGGCAGATCTATGATTTATTTAATATGGACAAAAGAAGTATGGTTTCAGGAAAGAGAACAATGAAATAGAAAGGGTATGGACGGAAAAAGGTAACAAAATGATTTCAAAAATTGATAAAATTTTGATAAAATGGTATACAGAGGATGAGACTGTAAAAGAGCAGATGGTGAAATGGGCTATAAATATAAATAGAGAGATAGACATGTTATCATGGGAGTGTCTGTGGAAAAAATCGATTAAAATTTCAACATGTGTTAATGTGAAAGAAAATTGTTATAAAATGATATATAGATGGTATATGACACCAAAAAAAAATGCGAATATGAATGAGAACATGTCTAGCAAATGTTGGAAATGTAAAAAGAAAGAGGGCTCATTTTACCATATGTGGTGGACTTGCGAGAAAGCGGCTGCTTTTTGGACTGAGATTCATAATGAAATCCAGAAGATCCTGAAATGTACTTTTAAAAAAGAGTCAGAAATGTTACTTCTAGGTCTTAAAATGGAGGAAGTTAATGTGACAAAGAGAACATTGTTATGGTATTTGATTTCAAGAGTGAGAATGATATATGCTCAATTTTGGAAGCAGGAGAAGATACCAGGTAAATGGGAATGGATAAAGAAGATGACTTTTATGGTAGAAATGGACAAGTTAACAAAAAAACTTAATGGAAAAGAAGATTAAGAATTTTTAGCAGATTGGAAAGACTTCAAAGACTACTTAGAATTGAACTGGGATGTCAAAAATAAGCTACTTTGCTTTGATAACTATTAAGATTAGAAATATAGTAAGAAATGGATTGTATTTAAAATGTTACCTAAGAGAGAGAAATGAAAAAGGAAAATGTTTTAATAGACGAATTGACTATCGAATAAGTGTTTATTGTAAGGCAATGCTGATTGAAATGATAATGGGGTGGAACATCGTTGGAAGCCAGGGGGAGGGGGGGAAGTTGTGGAAAAGGATATTTTATGAAATGTCTTTAATTATGGACCATATTAAATATCCTGTTAATAAAAATTTCTTTACAAAAAAAAAGAATAAGAGAACTGCTCCTTCTCCCCCACTTGTTTAGGAACATACAAAGGAGGAAAAGGCACCTATACCTCTTTCATTTCAACACAAACAACTTTTCTCATCCTCATCAAAGGTGATTTCATGTCTTGTTTTGTGGGCATCCTTAACACAGCTGGCTAGCCACTGTGAAAAGAGAATGATTTATGGAGGGATCCAGAAGGGTTTTTCTGTTAATGAAACACACCATGAGAAATGGTGTAAATTTGAATTACTACGTAATTTGTTATCTGGAAAAAATACATTTAATATCAAATGCACCTGGACAAAATAAAATGCAAAAAACATTGCAAAGACTAGAAGACCAATTGTCAACAGCATTATGCATATTTACAACTTGAATGACTGAAGTATGCAGAGAGTTACATTTTTTATCTCCATACTGAATCATGGATACATGTGTACATATATTCTATGAACCAGAAGGAGATGGAATTATTTTATACATTTTGCTATTTTCATTGAAAGTGCACAGTCTCTCATTCTGCACATCCTCCTACGTTTAAAATCCAGGCAGCTACACCATCAACTTTTCTGCTTTCTTCAATGCATTTAAAGATACAGCATAACTTGCCACAAAATTCTCCTGCAAGACCCCATCCACACATTCAAAAGTATCACAAGGTACAGCCTGGCTGAAATTGCATAATTAACTTCCTCCTTACCTGAGAAACTCCCCACCTGTAGAAAGCTAGCTTCTCATGGAGGATTCTAACAGCCTTCTCCCCATGCTGGTTTTCTAGTATAGTGAGTTCTGCTGTTTTTAAGGGGCCGTCCCTCCTGCTACCCCCAGGGGCTGTCATTCCACTCTGGGGCCTCTCATTCCAGTTCCAGAACACTTCGCTACCCTCTGGTGCTGTCATTCCACTCTGGGGAACTCTCATTCCAGTCCCAGAACACTTCTGTTTTCCTAGGGGCTGTCATTCAAAGCTGGGGCCTGCCATTCCAGTCCCGGAGTAGTCCATATTGGCCCAGAGACCCTAATGGAAAATCCATTCCACATTTTCTTTGCAACTCTACTTGTACTATAATGCATTTCAATGGAGTCCATGGAAATCAATTGGCATTCCTGGCTCCCAATATTTCCAATGGGCCTTCAAGCGTCTTCCATTGTCTCCAATGGGCAATCCTGTCCTTCCTTTTAGTACATCCCTAGGGAAAGGGCTTGCTTGAGTCTCGGCAGGGCATTTGTTTGGTGGGTGGGGCCCGGCTGGGTCGGGCAAGGCAGCAACAAGCTACAATGAAAGAGGAACACTGGCTGCACAGGCACTGAGGCACACAGGCAGCCAGGTGACGAGCGGAGTGGCATGTGCAGTGCACTGTGCAGGCAGGGCTTTTAGGCGAGGGAGGGGTACGCCGGGCCAGGCGGCAGCAGGCCATTCTGCCACCCACCAGTAGGGGGTGCTCTAGGCAAATGCCTAAAATTTGTCTATGATGGTCCAGTCCTGGGCATACCAGTGATCAATCATAGGAGGTTCTGCATCTTTCCATTTGCCTGCTATTGTTGTTTTAGCTGCTGATAGGAGTAGTGAGATCAGTGCTTTCCTTGAAGGTAATATGTTAACCTTATGCCAGTAATCCAACAAGACTACTTTTGGTTTTTCAGGTATTGATATGCCTGTAAGAGATTTTATTTGGTCTAACACTTGTTTCCAGAAGTTCCTTACTACAGCACATTCCCACCAGCAGTGTATGTATGTACCCTGCTCTCCACAGTTTTTCCAACAATAAGGAGAGTATCCTTTAAGTATATGATGAAGTTGCGTAGGAGTTAAATACCATCTTGTCATGAGTTCATGGTGTTGTTGTAGGATATTAACGGACTTTGTAAAACGCATCTGAGAGGACCATGTGGATTCCCATTGTGCTTTAGTGAATGTAATGTTGCAATCTCTATGCCAAGATTTGGTGTATGAATGTAAGTCTGAAATGTCTATGTCCATTAAAACCTCGTAGATTTTGGAAATGAGGCCAGTAGAATCTGGGGTATATTGTAATAACAAGATTTCAAATTTTGTATATGGTCATGATAAATTTTGTTGAAGTAAAGGTGACTCTAAAAGGTGTTTTATCTGAAGGTATTCAAACCAAGGAATCACTGTATCAGTCTGATCTTCTAATTGTTTCTTAGTTAGAAGTTTACGTCTGTGGGTTATGTTCAGAAAGATAATGGAGATATCGCAGGCTAGAACAATTGTTGACATAAAAAGGTTGAGACTATTGAAATATCTGGAGCTAATTTTTTCCGTCTTGCATCCCATGTAGTAATAGGGCTTGAACAAAAACATTTTCTGTAACGTAGGTACGGCAATCAGGTTTTTTTATGCCAGATCACTTCAGGTATTTAAAAGGAGACTGGCTAGATTCTTCTATGGATACTCATTCTGTTTGCGTTTTGGGATCTAATATAGTGAATAGGTTAGAGAGGAGGGTTGCATCATAGCACAACATTAAGACAGGATATGACAAGCCTCCAGGACGTTTAAGTCTACACAAGGTGTAAAACCTAGTTCTGGGTCATTTGTAGGCCCATACAAAATAAATATATTTTGTCACTTTTTCAGAGTTGATTTGAAGGGCAGGGGGAGGGCCCTAAATAAGTATAAAAATTTTGGAAGAATATTAACCCTCTCAAGCCAGGAGAAGGTTTCAGAGGACCAATGCCTCAAGAGCTTAGTAGTGGAATGGGCTGTGGTCAGAAAGTTAATTTTTAAAAGATCATTTATATTCAGGGGAATCTGGACTCCAAGATAGGTCCATTTAGATGTGACCCATTGATATCAGTAATTAGATTTTAGAAACAAAATATGTAGCTTGAGATAAGTGTACTGGGTATAAAATAGTTTTGTCATGGTTGAAAGCTAAACCAGAGTGTTGTTTGAATTCTGAAAGAATTGATTCCTAAACCAGAAGAGTATTTTGTGGATTAGAAATATATAAAACAAAATCATCCGCAAAGAGACTAATCTTATGAATAGTGTCATGAATAGTGTGGTTTATCTTGATGCCTTCAATAGAGTGGGTGTGTCTGATTAGATTGGCCAAGGGCTCAATCAACAGGGCAAAAAGTAAGGGTGACAAAGGGCACCCTTGACGGATGCCCTTCGAAAGGAAAAAATCTGGTGAGTACAAGCCATTAATGAAAAGTTGTGCAGTTGGTGACTTATATAAGGAACCTATAGTGTGTTTAAATTTGGTGCCAAAATCCATAGCCTCAGCTTTCAGATATAGAGGTTCCACAATATTGAAAGCTTTTTCAAAATCAAGAGCCATGATACAAGTGTCTGTGAGATGTTTTTTACAATGATAAATAATATTTAAAGTCTTTCTTATATTATCACTAATTTTCCTATTGGGGATAAAGCCGGTTTGGTTAACGTGTATGTAGCTTCCAATTATGCTATTCAATCTAGATGTTAAAACTGAGGAGAAGCATTTGGAATCGTTATTCAATAGGGAAATGGGACTATAGGACTTAGGGTTTGAAAGATCCTTATTGGGTTTTGGCATTGCTATTATTTTTGCTTGCTCCCAAGATGGAGGAAGCAAACTCTAAAATAGAACTGCAAATGTCAGTCAGGGGGGGAATTAATGAGTTAGCAAAAATCTTATAAAATTCGGCCAGCAAGCCATCACATCCTGGGGTTTTGTTTGTTTTGGCCATTCTCACAGCCTTGAGAATCTCCTCTGATGTTATGGGGGATTCCAGGAAGGTCTTGTGCTCTTCTGAGAGTGATTTAATTAAGTGATTCGACTGTAGATAATGTTATATTGCCTTCAAATCTGGATTATCAGAGTGGTATAGTATTTTATAATAGTGCATAAATATTTGAAGTATGTCCTTAGAAGAAGAGTAGGTTATATTTCCCGTATCTTTTATATAGTCTATATGTCTTTTAGCTTTTTTCTTTCTTAAGTTTCCAAGACAGGAATATAAGGTTTTTCCGGGTTTGTGAAGTCTCAAGGGCCTCCAGTTTCTTTCTTTCTAATTGCAACTGTTTATAATTTTTTTGGAGCCATATTTTTATGTCTTTCTTTCAAAAGATTAATTTTATTTACTAGTTCAGCTTTTAATTGATCTTTTTTCTTTTTATAGGCCGCATTGATGGAAATAAGTTTGCCATGAATAATGGCTTTCATAGCATCCCATACAATTTCTTGTGAGACTCCACAGTCAAAATTTGCCTCAAAATAAACTTTAATTTCTTTTTCCACTTCTGCTTGGACATCAGGATTAAATAATAAAGATTTATTTAAAGACCAGTTGTATGGCTTATGTTCTTGTTCATCATCTAAAATAGAACATTCAATCCATGTGTGATCAGAGTGTGTTCGTAAGCCTATTTCAGGATGTAATGCTTTTTGTAAAAGAGAGGTAGAGAATAAAATGTAGTCAATTCTAGAAAAAGTGTTGTGGCGTGAGGAATAAAAAGTGTAGTCTCTGACAGTTTGGTTGTGGTGCCTCCAAATGTTAACTAAGTCATATTGGACAAGCAGTCGCTGAAATACCGTGTGTTTCTTTTCCAGGGTATGTGATTTGTTTACGTACCTAGGATTAAGGATTTATCCATAGACTGATCTACTACATTGTCGAGGTCTCCACCCAGAATAACATGGTCTTCCTGGAATTGATTCAGTTTGTAAAAGATATCTTTTAAAAAAGGATCTTGCCCTTCATTTGGGGCATATATAGTTGCTATAGTGCATTTTGAATCATTTAAGAGATGTTTCAAAAAAAGGAATTGGCCATTGAGGTCTATTTCTTTTGATTGATGTACAAAATGTACCTTTTTGGAAAAAAGGATGGCCATGCCATGAGATTCTGAAGAGCTATAAGCCTGAAATTGTTCAGAAAACCAATTTGATTTACAAACTAATGTGTTCTGTTTCTTCAAATGGGTTTCTTGCAACATGAGACTGTCAGGATGTTGCCACTGTCTTGTTTTTTATCTTAAGACAAAAAAGAGACCTCCTAGCGTATAAGACAATACAATACGTAAAAGAAAGCCAGGGAAACACTATATCTCAAAATTATGCAAAATATTAACATGAAAATTACATATAGCAAGCAAGAACAACTTTAATTAATACAAACAGTACAACAAGCCAAATAACGAAGCCTCCGGATTCTTCTCTTCGTTTTGTGAATATCACTTCCTCAGAAGTAAGTATTCTTCTGAGGAAGTGATATTCACGAAATGAAGAGAAGAATCCGGAGGCTTCGTTATTTGGCTTGTTGTACTGTTTGCATTTATTAAAGTTGTTCTTGCTTGCTATATGTAATTTTCATGTTAATATTTTGTTTATCTTGCCATTTAGGCCTTGACAGTTAAGAGACACAATTTTCATGCTGGCATACATCACTAAGGCCAAACTACTGGTTTTTCACCTAGAGTGAAACAATAAAACATAATTTTGAGGAACCAATCGAGTTTCAAAAAAGACGACTTTTTTTGGCTCCCACTAAATGGGAAGAGACAGCAATACTCACTGAGAAATGTGAGATAGAAAGGATAGTCATCTGACCATTAAGTGCTACATACAAAATTATTTTCAAGCTTTGGTTAAAAATTTCTGGTCTAAAATGGAACTATGTAGAATAAAAACAATAGAAAACATTAAGAATAACAACCAGTTAAAACAACAACAATATGCAACCATTGTGACCTCACTAAGGAGGTTAAATCTGCAAAATCTACACCTCAGTGCAGGAACAACAAATAGCTGTACTGTAAAAAGAGTTTTACTAACAGAAAGCTATTGGAAGCATAAAAGAAGATTGTACCCAACCCTCCCTTTTGGTTATACTAAGTGTAAAACACATTTTAACCTGTTTCCCTTTGTGTAAAATTTTTTGCCAACATGTGCCTTCATGGAGTGAGAGAAATAATAAAAAGGAGAAAGCAAAGATTTGCAGGTTTTTTTTCACTTTACACCATTTTTGAGAAGGGGAAGCATCTGTTCCTGTAGAGTGGTCTGAACTTGGCGAGGATGGTCTGGAGAAGTCCATGTGCAGAAATTCCAGAAGTTTGTAACCAGAATCCAGATCATTTGCTAGCAGACAGAGACTCTGGTGGAGCACTAAAATGCTCCATTTTTGCAGGGAGAAAGGCAGCAAAATAAACAGGTTGCTTACCTGTAACTGATGATCTTCGAGTGGTCATCTATGCAGTCACACCTATGGGATTATGCACCTGCACTGATCCAGATCGGTGATGTACAAAGCTCACAAAGGGATTTTCGTGTCTTCCCCTCAGGCACGTGCAGGAACCCCACTGCGCATGCCCAAGGGGTGGGGCGCAGACATCCTGCCAGTTCCTTCTGACCGCTGTCATGCCAATAAGCAAAATAAAAGTATAGAAGTGACAGCAGTGGGGAAGGGTGGGCAGGTGGTGTGACTGCACAGATGATCACTTGACGATCATCAGTTACAGGTAAGCAACCTATTTATCTTCTTCGTGGTTTCTGTGCCTATGGGAGATTGAAAAGCAGTGGCTCACCTGGAGGTGGGAGCTGTCACAAAATCAATGCTCTGCCAACGAAAGGACTAGGTGACCAAGGTCCACTCTGCAACATTCATGAACATCAACAGCGTAGTGCTTGATGAAGGTGTTCAGAGTAGATCATGTCGTAGCCCTGCAGATCGCCAACAAGGAAGCACCCTTCAAGAAGGCTGTAGACATAGCCATGGACCTTGTAGAGTGCACTCGCACAGGCAGTGGCAATGGGTGTTTAGCCAGCAGGTAGCACAGTTTAATAGTCTCAACAATCCATTTGGAGAGACGTTGTGCTGAGATTCCTTGCCCTGAAGAATGGTTGGCATAGGAGACAAATGATTGTCCCTCCTACTCGAACGTGTCCTGTTCAGGTAAAAGAGTAGCGCTCTCTTTACATCTAGAGTGTGGAGGAGACACTGTTGCCCATCTTTCGGGTTAGGAAAGAAGTTTGGTAGCAAGATCTCCGAACTGGTGGAACTCAGAGACCACTTTAGGCAGAAAACAGATGTCAGGCATCAATCTCACTCCATCCTGCAGGAAGACAAGGAAAGATGGGTCATGGTGAAGGGCCGTGAGTTCACTCACCCTCCTGGCTGAGGTAATGGCAACGAGAAAGGCAGTTTTCATGCCAAAAGTTTCAGTTCACAAGTTGCCATAGGCTCAAACGGTCTCCTCGTCAGCTGGCGCAGCACTAGTGGCAAATCTCATAAGGGTACCAGTGAACACATTCTTGGGTATAAGCAGAGGAGACCCTTCAGGAACCTCTTGGAGACTGGGTGGGAGAAGACAGAAAAACTGTCGAACCCCAGATGGTAAGCTGAAATGGCCAACAAGTATACTCTGATTGAGGAGTGTGAGAGGCCTTTCTCTGCCAATGAGGAGAAGATCCAGAATCTGGTCAAGCGTGACAGAAGCCGGAGACACGTCTGAGGGCTGTAAGAAAGCCAAGAAATGAGACCATTTTCCACGATAGGAATGTCTCATAGAGTCCTTCCTGGCATTGAGTAACACAGCGTTGACTCTATTTGAAAAGGCTAGTTGTCTACAAGGTATGCTGTTAAGTTTGAGCTTGTGCACCTCGTGGAACAGTAGAGCACCATCCCCCGTTAGGAGCAGATCTGGTACCTGCAGAAGAGGATGGCGAGCTGCGGTCAAGGAGAGGAGGTTGGCAAACCAAGGCTGCCTCGGCCACCAGGGAACAATTAGGATGCACCTCGCGTGGACCCCCATAAGTCTTCGGATTGTCTTCAACAACAACGGTAGAGGGGAGAACATGTAAAGAAAGTTGTTGTTGGATAAAGGAGCCTGTCTCCCAAGGCCTTGGGATCTTGCACTCCTTTGCAGCAGAACAGGCTGCACTTCGCACTGTGCCGGGTGGCAAAAACATCGATGCAAGGCGTACCCCATTTCTCGAAGATGGGACGTAGGTAGTTCCAGTTCATCTCCCAATCGTGATGGTGAGATAGTCCCCTGCTGAGCAGGTCTGCCTGCACATTGGCACTTCCAGCGATGTGTGAGGCAATGGGAAAAATGTGCAGAGGTATGCACCAAGCCCAAAGTTCTAATGCTAGACAGCAAAGACTGCGGGAGACTGTTTCTCCTTGCCTGTTGACATAACTGAGGGCTGTGGTATTGTCTGTCAGTACAGATACACATTGTCCCAAGAGAAAAGGCTGGAAGCACTGGAGGGCCAGTTTGATGGCCAAAAGTTCCAAGAAATTGATATGGTTCCTTGAGATCGAGGCATCCCATTTGTGACCTATGGAGAGGCCGTTGAGATGGGCCCCCCAACCCCACAATGAGGTGTCGGTTGTAAGAGTGAGGATTGGAGTGGGGGGATGGAAAGGGACACCTTGCATCAGGTTGCCTGTCCGTGTCCACCACAGAAGGGAGTCGCGGGCACTTTGTGAGGGAGCCAGACGAACTGACTGGGACATCCGTAGGGGTTTGAAGTGCCATATGAACCAGAGTTGGAGTGGCTGCATGTGTAGTCTTGCAAAGGGTAGAACTGCTGTTGATGCTGCCATCAGATCCAAAAGGCATTGAATGTGGAACACCAACGATGTGTCCTGGAGCCAAATTTGTTCTGCAGGGGTGGCCAGAGTGAGGGCTCTGTCCCGGGGCAGGAAAGCTTTGCCTTCCATGGAGTCGAGTACCGCTCCTATGAACTGTGCTCTCTGACAAGGAATCAGCTGCAACTTCCTGTGGTTGACCTGGAGACCGAGGCAATGAAGCATGTCCAGGGCTTGTGATACCTGATGCGTGAGAAGATCTCTGAAAGGTGCAACCAGAAGCCAGTCGTCCAGTTATGGGAATACCGTAAGACCACAGAGGCGAAGATAGGCTACAACAACCACCATAGTCTTGGTAAAGACCCGAGGTGTCGTACTGAGGCCAAATGGTAGACTTCTGTATTGGAAGCGATGTGGAGATACTTCCGATGGCTGGGGTGGATGGTCAGATGGAAATAGGCATCCTCAAGATCGAGAGTAGCCATCCAGCAGTTTTTGGACAGGAGAGGCAGAATGACCAGTAGAGATGTCATCTTGAATTTCCGGTATTGTATATAGGCGTTGAGGCCCCGAAGATCTAAAATCGGCCTCTGCCTGCCATCCCTCTTGGGTACCATGAAGTACCGGGAATAAAAACCTTTGCCCTGGTGGTCTAGAGGCACAGATTCTATGGCACCCTTTGATAGAAGTATGGCGACTTCTTCAAAGAGGAATGATGACAGGGGGGTGGTGATGACTACCGGAAGAGGTGGAAAATCCAGGAATTTGATGGTATAGCCATGGGTCAAGATGGAAAGGACCCATTGGTCCGATGTAATGGCGATCCAGGCAGGTAGGTAGGGGTAGAAGCGGGTAGGGTTGGATGTGGCAGGTAGACCAAAGTCTGCTTGTTGGATTTTGGCTGTTTAGGTCTGGGCTGCTGTAGAGAGGATCCAAACCTCTGTCTGGACTGAAATTGCTGTCTGTTTCTAGATGAAGATTGCCGGGATCTGTATCCTCCTTCTGGTGATGGTTTAGTATACTGACGCTTGGAACCGGTTCTCAACCAAGATCAAGGCCGAAAAGATTTAGAAGGGGCAGAGACACCCAGTGATCTGGACGCTTTAATACTTTCATCCATTTCTTGCAGAGCCAAATCTGTGGAAGCATTAAAGAGACCTTGACCATTGAAAGGGAGGTCTTCGATGTATGCCCTGGTGTCAGCCAGGAGTGATGTGGTTCTAAGCCAAGAATGCTTTCTGAGAGCTACTGCTGATATCATTTTCGAGAATGTGTCAAGAGTGTGTTTAGAAGAGTTGATGATTTGCTTGGAAAGCAACAAGCCTTCCTTTTGCAACTTCCTGGCGTCCTGATGCTTGTCTTCAGGAAGAGATGTGACACAAATTCAGTAGAACACTCCCAGAGGGAATATTCGTACTGTCCCATGCAGGTGATGTAGCTTGAGGTCTTAATTCCAAGGGCTCCCGCCGAATAGAAACATTAGCCCGTTGGCCCATCGCATCCAATTTTTTACCCTCTTCATCCTAAGGTGTAGCCAAGGTTCACTTACTCTTTGAGGAGGACGACACAAACATTGAATTGCGTTTGGAGTGGACATGTAGAAATTCAGCGTCTGCTTCCTTTTTTTTTTGGCCCCCCGAAGGGTTTTTTTTTAAAAATTTGCATTTTCTAAGACTACAAACTACAACAGAAAAGGGAGAGGGAAAACATCTAAATCTAGGGAGAAAGAAAAGATAACCACAACTAACTAAAACCCCAAGAGATGGAGATCTTCAATAATGCTTATATCTGTGATAGTCCATAAAAAGCTTTAAAAAGCATTGAGCATGATCTAATAGTCCCAATTCTGCATCAGCTTAACTATTTTCCCAATTCCAGAACCCTCCACAAGTCATCTCATAAAATTAGGCTTTATATGGGCTTTCAAGGTCTCAGTCCTTATTTTTGCTTCTCTTTGTGGTCTCTCAGATGATAGCTTTGTTTGGGAACTGCCGCCCCCTTTTCTGCATCCGAGTCCCCATCCAAGGATACAGAGTCCATTTCACCAGTAGATTTGCTGTCTTCTTCTTTTGTCTCCTCTCCTGGATCTCCCAGTTGCAGCCGCAAAAACTCTTGAGCTTTGAAAACAGAGGCAATTTTTTCTCTTCTTTCCTTTATCTTGAAAGTGACGCCTTCGGGAATTAGCCACTTGTATGCAATGCTATTTGTTTGTAAAAAAAGGATTAGTTCCTTATATTTATGTCTCTTTTCTTATCTCAAATGGAATGTCTTTTAGGATCCTTATGTTGTTGCCTCCAATTTTCAGGGGTGTATTTGTAGTCGCTTTTAAGATTAAATCTCTTAAATGTCTCTTTGAGAATCTCACAACAATTTCCCCAGGCAGATTATTCTTCTTAATATACGTGGAGTAAGCTCTATAGGCCACATCCATTTCGCTGAAGATATCTTCTGGTTTCAAATCCGTCATTGGGGCCAATGCATCACTTAGTAGTTGCTTTAGATTCTCATTAGGGGCTTCTGACACCCCTTGGAACCGGAGTACCATATTTGCTCTTTCCATTTGCAGCTGTAACAATTGTGTTTCTGTCGAAGCTTGCTTCTTTTCTAGCACTTGCATCTTTTTCCCTGCTTCTGTAAAGCTGGCATCAAGTTCCTTTACTTTTTCAACCACCTGCTCTGTTTTCTTTGTAGTTTCTGCAAGTTGCAATTGCTGTGCTGCAAAATTCTGGTTCAGAGTTGTCAATTGCTGGTTGATGTTGGTCATCTGGTCCAGCAGAGGGCGTAGAGAATCTGCCAAAAGCCTAGGGAACTCTATGTTCTCTTCCGGCCTCGGGCTCATGCCTCCTGTTGGTTTCAGTTTCTGTCCTTTGTCAAGTCATCTCCCCGCCATCTTTCTGTATTGTTTACTTTAACTGAAAGTTTGTAAAGTCTCTGAATGCCTCCAATATGCTTTTGCTTTGACTGGTAAGGTTCTTTAAGTTGGTTTTTATGCTTGATCTTCTGCTCCCCCCTTGCTAATCTGCTTTAAAGTCTCTGCGTGTGGGAGGGGTCCCTCCCCCGCTTGCTTCCCATGCTTCTGCCAAGGGGGTGCTTCCCTTTTTTTTTTTTAAGAAGCCCCTAAAAGAGGCATTTTTTAATTTTTATACACATCACACACTACAAACAGTCAAAACATACAAAACCATACTACAAAACACAAACCAACATTTAACATTCATGGGGGGATACAAGTTCTAAAATCAAACAATTAGTCCAACCTTTCTGCCTTGCCACAATTGATAGTAGTACCTTTTACCTGAGCTTCTCTATAGTCTATCTATCTTACTAAATTATTTAACATACATTTTAAAAGTTACCAATAATTTCTACTTCTCTCCATCCTGCCCTTTCTGATTGTACCAATCATAGAAATGTTGCCACGTATTCTGGAAAGCTGAGTCATCATAACCTTTCATCATCAAAGTTAGTTTATCCATTTCTGCTGCTTCCATTATCTTCACCATAAATTCTTGTTCAGTTGGTACTGCTGTAGATCGCCAATATTTTGCATATAAAATCCTGGCTGCTGTTGTTAGGTATATTATCAAGTACCGGTCCTCTCTCAATGTTTCTTTCGGGAGTATGCCAAATAATAAAGTTTCTGGTTTAAAAGGGACTGTACTTTTTACAATTTTCTGTATCAGTCTATGTATCCATATCCAAAACCTTTTCGTTACATCGCATGTCCACCACATATGATACAATGAACCTGTCTTACTATTACATTTCCAACATTTATTAGAGCATTTCTCATCATATTTCGCCAATTTATCAGGTGTAATATACCATCTATAAAACATTTTGTACATATTTTCCCTATATGATACCGCTCTAGTTATTTTAATATTTGTTTTCCATATTTGGTCCCAGTGGTCTAGCTCCATACTATAACCAAAATTCTGTGCCTACTGAATCATATTATTTTTCACCATCTCATCTGCCATATAATCAGTCAAAAATAAGGAGTACATTTCTTTTATAAACTTCTCTTCTGGCGCATACAATATTTTTTCTAATTCCAATAATGTCTTCTCAAACCCTCTTTTTTAATCTTTCGCATGTATCAATTGAATTTGTATCTTCTGCCATCATGTAAGGTCAGTGCCCAGTTCGAGTTCCCCCCTCGCATTAATAATATCCAAATATCTCTGTGGGGGATCCTCTTGATACAGCCTAGGTAGCATCACCGCCTCTAAGGAGTCAACCAATTTCGAGGTCTTAGTAAACCACCCTTTCCGAATAGTCTCCCAAACTCTTGAAAGCGCATCGCGTATCCAATGCTGTCTAAAATATTTGTGGGCTGCTGCTTTCACATCCCAGAGAAAGGTGTGCCATCCCGACAAAAGATCATGACCCTCCAATTTTAGGAGTCTTTTATCTTCCAGCATTATCCATTCCTTAATCCATGCTAATGCTCTAGCTCTGTAATATAAGATCCAATTGGATAGATTTGAGCCCACCTCTTTCTTTCGCATCCTGCAAAGCTTTCAGTCTCATTCTGGCTCTTTTCCCTTGCCATATGAACTTAACTATGCTTTGGTCCAGCTCTTTAAAGATTGTCATATTTTTCAATATCAGAATTGTTTGAAATAAAAAGATCCATCTTGGTAAAATATTCATCTTTACCAGAGCAATTCTGCCCATCAACGAGAGCTTTAGATTCTTCCATTTTTCCAGGTCCTGTTTTGTTGCTTTTAACAATTCATTATAGTTATTTTCTTGTAGAGAGCTGCACCTATTTGTTAGCTTTATTCCTAGATACTTTACCTTAGTACAGAGTTGGTAGCCCGATTCTTCTTGTAAGCTTTCTTTCTGTTCATAGGTCATATTCTTAGTTAATATTTTAGTTTTACGCAGGTTAACTCTCAGTCCTGCTACCTGCCCATAGTCTCTTAAGATTGTATTCAGCTCCAAGATTGAAGACCTAGGCCTCTCCAGTATAAATATGAGGTCATCTGCATAAACCAATAATTTATATTCTTCCTCTTGTATTTTCAAGCCCTTCACCTTTGAATTTTGTCTTATCTCTTCTGTTAATACCTCCAAAGCAAAGATGTTGGGGGGTGCTTCCCTTTTAAACTGCCAATTCTCCGCTTTTAAATTACTCACTGCCCCTTGCTTGTCTTGCGACATCACTTGTGATCGTCTGGTCGCACGATCTCCTCCGCTTGTTCTGGCCAGCATCTCTAGGTCCGTTCGGACGCACAGACGCTGGACCACTGGGGGGAGGGAGCAGCCCCCTCAGAAGCCCCTTGGCTGGGAGCCTTTTCCCCAAGGGTCCCGGGGAGCAGCGATTACTCGCCCCCCTCCAATCTGCTGGCGCACAGATTGTGTCCTGGGAGCATCCTGAAGACATGTCTGCTTTCAAGCCTCCATCAACTGGAAGTTCCCTCAGCGTCTGCTTCCTGAACGCGGTACATATGGTCCAAACACCGGGAGGACACTGGCTGCATGGTTTGTCCCATGCGGTCCGAGCAGTCTGGAGCACAACAGACGACATCGGAAGGGCAATCGATGTGGAGGTGTCTAGCTGCACAACATCAAAGACTGCATCCAATACGGACGGTTGAGGCTGGACAATGGAAAGACCAAGCGAATGGGCCATCCGTTTGATCATATCCTCATACGACAAGACATCTTCGGAAGGGGAAATGGGCAGGTGGGATACCACCGCAGGATCTGGTGAAGGGTCCTCAGGCGATTTGAGGCGTTCAGAAGTGTTGGTATCGGATTCAGAGTCCGAAGATCCCGAGGGCGACAATGGCGCTGGTTGCAAAGGCGCTTCCTCTACCTCGATTGGAGACGTTGGTCTTGGGACAATCTGAGATGGTAGAGAAGGCACAGGATGCAAGGGAGAGGAAGAATGGTGAAGTTCCTCTGGAGGTTTAGACACAGTCGCTGAAGGTTTGTATCTCCGATATGGGGAGCGGGAACGACACAACCTTCTGTCCCAGTTGGACTGTGGCCGGGGCATCATCCATGGCATCGACGCCAACATCAGGTATGATGTGAACCAATAAGGCATGTGTTGCTTATGTTCCCATGGAGGCAATACTGGTGGCTCAAAGTAGGTCGGGGAGTGAGGTCTGGACTCCCATCTCGGTAAGTAATAGCGCCCTGGCCTGGAACGATGGTAATCATCCAGGTGGTACCGACACTCATCATGCCTCAGAGAGTTAGAGGGATGATCTCTACGCCTGGGCAGTGTGGATCGATACCCAAAAGTCAATCTGGGAAGTCTACTTGCCCAGGAAGAGGCCAACAGTGAACAATCCTCCCGAAGTCTGGTTGGGAGCACCTCCTCAACGTCAGGCGATGAGGGCAAGACAGGCCTGGCACCAATGGAAGCTTTCGATACTGGGGGGTTCAGCTGCTCTCTGGTAACTCAATCGGTATCACAGACAGCCCGGGTTCAGCAGAGTCAACGAAGTCAGGTTGCACCCTCTGGAGGGGGGGTAATGCAGAGCCCACTTGCTTGCCAATGCTGCTCATGTCCTGAGACTTATACGTGGCCTTTTTTGAAGTCGATTTTCCCTTGTCATGCTTCTCCTTCTTCTTCAGTGGTGTCGAGGCTGAAGAAGGGTGTTTCGGTGCCGGATGCTTAGACGATGTAGCCACATCCAATGCTGACTTTGGGCGGGGAGGTTGGATCGACGTCGATGACTCCAATGCCGATAGAAGTTCAGCTGGGCGGGTGTCTGAGGATTTCTCAGAGGCCATAGTCCTGGTCAGTAAAGGAGCCAAGGCAGACTCCCAGAGGGCTACTCGCAGCCTTGCGGCCCTGTTCTTTCGTATTTGATTTGAAAACTTGGAGCAATGCCGGCAAGTCTCAGGGCAATGTGCTTCTCCAAGACAGATGATACAGAGGGTTTGCTGCCACAGCCAGCACACCTCTTGAAACACCCCCACTTGTCAGCCATAAAAGAGGGGCCCAAGAAAAATAAAAGAAAAATAGTCCTCTGTTGAGAAAATTTACCTCAGAGAAGCAATTTTTACCTCAGAGAGGCAATTTTACCTCAGGGGAGGGGCGGGGGGAAGAGGGAAGAGACCACCAGAGACAGCAGCAACTCACAAAATTTAAAAAAACCCTTTTTGTCTTCTTTAAGCGAAGAGTCAAAACAAAGAAAAAACAAGACAAAATGAGCAATGTCTCGTCAGAGAGACAAGTACTTTCTCACCAACCAGCAGAACGAGCTGTTAACAGCACGGCGGTCAGAAGAGAACTGGCAGGATGTCCGTGTCCCGCCCCTTGGGCATGCGCAGTGGGGTTCTGCGCGTGCCTGAGGGGAAGCTGTGAAAATCCCTTTGTGAGCTTTGCACATCACTGATCTGGATCAGCGCAGGCACATAATCCCATACGTGTGATGCACAGAGACCATGAAGAAGATCTTACACTGTTCTCATGGAGCTTGCTAAGAAGGGTCTCAGATCCTTTCTGTGCTGAAGGGTCTCCATGGAAAGATCCAGCAAGACTATGATCTTTTTCCTTTGAAAAATGAGACCTTCTCTTGCTCTTGATTGTTTTATAAAGGCTTCTCTGGTCCTAGAGTCTGGAAAAGTCACAATAATGTCTCTTGGAGTCTCAACATTGCACTTGGTTAGAGGGCCCAGCCTGTAATCTTTATTTATAATAGGAGTAACTCCTTCATCCAAGTTTAATGACTTTGCAAGCCAGAGAACAAAAAATCAGAGTTTCCTTCCATTCTTTCTGAAAACCACTAAATTTCAAGTTTTGTTCTTTGAGCTTGTTTTCCAGGCTCATTATTTTTCCCCTCGCCGTCTTCAGAAGAGTGAAGGTGCCTAATGTCTTCCTGGGTTGTCAT
The DNA here is from genome assembly GCA_029375565.1 of Gekko gecko. NCBI lineage: Eukaryota > Metazoa > Chordata > Lepidosauria > Squamata > Gekkonidae > Gekko > Gekko gecko. The sequence continues at coordinate 160,678,993 of JAPDNY010000003.1, read as the reverse complement.
TGCAAGATCAAACACTGAGTTAGCTGTTTGCATGACCGTATGTAGGCTTTCCTTCATGGAATCTAATTGTTCCCAAATTGGGTCAAGGGATGCAGAGAGTTTTTGAGTGAGATTGTCTTCTAGCTGCTGAATAGTTTCAAGAATTGTGCAAGTGTGACTGAGAGGCCTCCCTCCGTCAGCAGGAAAGCTCTGTCGGCCATTTTGTCTGTCAGGTCTTGCTTGTTGCCCACAGTCTTTTTAACCAGGGGAGGAAAAAAGGCTCTTATTGATTGCAAGGGGGGTCTCCATTTGCTTGTTTTTGTTATAAGAGGATTTCCTCATTGTCGAGTTTGGAATCAGCACATCTGGATGTCGGGTGAAGCGGGAAGTTGGCAGTCAGGTTTGGGAGCTGCTCATTCAGGCGTCCACCATTAAGCCTAGCATCACCACACCCCCATTAGCTCTCTTTATTGAACCTTTCTCAGACTTTTTGTAATGTTACCAGGTTTGCTCCCCACATAATATAGTGGTCCTTTGACTCTTTTTATAATATAATTATAGCCCAGTAAGTAACTAAGGCCATGGTTACATGCACTTCGAAGGGTTTTTACAGATCTGATCCTGGGTTAGGGGAGAGATTGGGGATCTGAGGCTGGGGCTTCAGGGCAGGAGTGTAAATAAGAAAAACTCTGAATGTGCCAAGAGACTGTTCTTAAAATTTACATCTTTAAATATCCATGTACACATATGATTTGGAATCACTGCAACAATCAGGGCTCCCAGACATGCATACCCAGGTGTTTAAAGACATACATGTGGATTGATGTATGATTGAGGCCAGAAACTGCAGCATATGCACAGCAGTTGTATTTGCTCTGAAGCAACTATAATTGCTAATTTAAGAGTTAAAGTTAAATTGTGAACCAGTGACCAGCTACCCTTAGGGACTGATACTGTGATAAACTTTTTGTTGTTGTTGTTCAGTTGCACAGTTGAGTCCAACTCTTCGTGACCCCATGGACCACATCATGCCAGGCCCTCCTGTCTTCCACGGTCCTCCAGAGTTTGCTCAATGTCATGTTAGTTGCACTGATAACATCATCTAACCGTCTCATCCTTTGCCGTCCCCTTCTTCTTTGACCTTCAATCTTTCCAGGCATCAGGGTCTTCTCTAGTGAGTGCTCCTTTCTCATTTGGTGGCCAAAGTATTTGAGCTTTAGCTTTAGTATCTGGCCTTCCAGGGAACAGTCAGGGTTTATTTCCTTTAAGATTGACTGATTTTATCTCCTTGCAGTCCAAGGGACTCTCAAGAGTTTTCTCCAGCATCATAATTCGAAGGCATCTATTGTTCGGCACTCAGCCTTCCATATGGTCCAACTCTTTCAGCCATATATTACTACTGGGAATACCAGTGCTTTGACTATACAGACTTTTGTTGACAGGGTGATGTCTCTACTTTTTATTATGCTGTTTAGGTTTGCCATAGCTTTCCTCCCAAGGAGCAGTTGTCCTTTAATTTCATGGCTGCAGTCACTGTCTGCAGTGATCTTGGATCCCAGGAACGTGAATTCTGTTACTGCTTCCATGACTTTCCCTTCTATTTGCCAAGGAGTGATGGGGCTGGATGCCATGATCTTACTTTTTTGATGTTGAGTTTCAAGCCAACTTTTGCGCTTTCCTCTTTCACTCTAAGCAAAGGCTCTTTAGGTCCTCTCCACTTTTTGCCATTAGAGTGGTATCATCTGCATATATGAGGTTGTTGATGTTTATTTCATTACTACGTTATTAATTTTAGTTCAAAGAGGTTTAAAATTCAATCTTCTAGATTATAAAGATCTAAACACTTTGCTATATCTGTGTTTAAGGGTTCATATACTGAATGAAATCCCTCATGGATATAGAACCAGATTTTTTTTTTAAAAAAAAACACCTTCATAGTGTAAGTCATACAGCAAATTATTTTCCAGTGTTAATTACTTTGATGTAACATGCTTAGTATCAGCCTAACACCATGGCAAAATTTATTCAATTTCTTCTTTACACAAATAGCACATAATTCTGCCTAGGAAAACCAACATATTAGAAATATCCTTCAAAAGGCTTTCATACTAAGACTTACAAGGAACTAGATTTACCCTAAGACATCTAGGGATGGTTTACTACTTGTGGAATATAAGAGGCCTTTGGGTCATCCCCAGTATAGATCTCTAGAGCGGTGTTCATTTTTGTTAGCTAGTATGACTTAGTTTAGAAACACAGCAAAACTAAGACACCTAGGCTATCATTATCCTGTGATTAAACCATTAATATTTGCCTTTTAATCAATTATATTAACAAACAATATAATTAATGAGATATTTAAGGAACTGTGAAATTCATAAACTGAAACTGACATACATTATTAAAAGGCTATCTTTATATATTTCTTTTCAATCCAATTTACAGTAACATAATAGAATCGATTAGCCTAAAAAGAACAAAATGTGTGCTTTTAGGTTTCAGTTCACAGATTAAAACTTGCCCTTGTGAATTCAATCGACTTCTACCCATCACTTAAATCCGCAGCTAGTTATTTCAAAAATTAAGGTTTGCAACGCTAACCTAGATTAAATTATAGAAATATAAAAGCATAATATAAAAGCCTCACCACATGAGCAAATTCACAAGATTTTATGTTTGTTTAACAGACCTCCATATGTTACGTTTGGACTGCCCCATGAATCAGAAGGCTGAGTATTTCATGGGTGCATTGACTGGTGGAACGTTTGGAAATCATTCCCTTGCCATTAATTACAGATGACTATTGAATACAATGAAAAAAATATCCCTACTTTTCCTTATCTATGTAAGGAAAATTATAAAGATGAGCAAAGAGAGTAGCAATCCAAGGGGAAAGAAAGATCCATTATTCTATAAATTGGCATCTAGCCCAAAGGAAGCTGAAATGACTACTCCACTGTGAGCTGTTCTTTGCAGAGGCAGTTATTTCTGAAAGAACTTAAGTTGCCCTAGATAGTTTTGACAGATGACAGGAAACTAAATCCAAATGAGATGCCAGTTACAAAGAGATAAACACGAGAACCACTGTCGGGCAATTCTCAGGCTCCCCATTCAGATACAGCAAGATCCCAGGAGATGCAATTGGCAGAAGGAACATCAAGGCAGCGGGATGAGCTGGGAAGGGCTCCCAGAGATCTGCAACCCGATTTGAAAGACTTTGGACTCTTGCCTGTGAAAGCTCATGACACACTAAGCTAGTTAGTCTTTAAGGTGCCAATGGGTGCTTAATTCTAAAAAGGAGACCATTTGTATTCCCTCCTCCTGGCATAAAATGGCTTCTGTATCTCCTTTTCCAGTAGCATAAAACTTGAGCTTCCTCTTATCCCATATGACACAGCAGGGCTGGAACAGATTGATAGTGTTTCACTCTGTCATTTTCTACAGCACAATAAATGTCTTGAAATGTACACTGGAAATTCATTAGCAGATTGCTGCCCTTGTTAATGTGGTTTTAAAATGAGAACAATGCTGGCACAGGAAACTGTCCAAAAACTGCTACAATGCAAATATAGCTAAAGCACTGGGGATGTCTGCGTTTGTCTTTCTAACAGCATGCAGTTATGTAATTTTAGCTTCTGGCCTTAAAGCCTCTCTCACTTCAGGATCCAACCAATAATAGACCAAAAATATTATAGCCTGCAATGTTATCAACAGACAGAGGGTGCACCATGTATGTAGCCTTTCATGGGCACCTCCTTATCCCAAGGCAAGGGATCAAAGAACGTGTATGCAGGTGGACAGGTATACACACATATACACAGCTCCAAGGCATGTAGTGCACAACTACAGTTGGGGTCTCCCTGCTGAACTGCTGAGGGTGGGGCTCTGGACTTGTACTCAGGAGTCTGGCCCTTAAAGCACTCCCAGTTTCTCAAACAGCAGCCTTCCACATCATGTTGCAAACAACTTCTAAAGTCGAGGATACCTTCAAAACCAATTTGTGAATAGGCATGGAAGCTTGCTGTTTAAAAAGGTTTTAAAAATCCCAAGGATTTTAGGTGCCTGACAGTGCAATCCCAAACAGAGTTAGCAACCTCTAGGACCACTGACTTCAATGTATCTAGAAAAGTACTAGGCGTAAGACTATCAGATCTGGCTATTATATGCACTTTTCCTTAGCTGTTTGAGTCTGTGCTTCTGTTTCAGGTGCTGCCGAGGTTTGCTCTTCTAAAGCTGACCATCAGGCAGAAATTTTTACATAGAACCACACTTTCAGAATTCCCACTATGCAAGATAGAAGACATGAAGCAGAGAGGACAGCACTTTTCACTAGTGGGCTAATCTTTGCTGGCAACAAAATGCAAACTTTCTTACTCTTCTGAGTGTTGGAGACAAGGGTATTTAATGGAAATGCCTTCATGTCAATCAAAAACTTGTTGGAAATAAATGTTAACTTTAAAAAAGAATGCTACTGAATGTAGCCCTCATTAAATTAGTTCTGCACTAGAGTTCTGGAAAACCTGTTAGACCAAACTTTGGTCCATCACTTTTAGTAATAATTAGTCATGCAACTTCATTCTCTACATCAGGTTTTTACAATCAACACAAAGGCATTAATTTATAGAGCATCTGCCCAGACTATATGTACAAACTCTACTTCAACTGCATTTTAGCCTTTACAGGACAGAATTACTGCAACATCACAGTTAATAGATTATGCTGTGTGCTAGATGGTTTACCCGCTCTGAGTCCATTCACAGGGTGGGGCGGGATATAAATCTCAAAAAATAAATTAGGTAAACCTCTATGTCTCAGCCTTACTCTCCATCTGTAATGGTGATTACTGGAATTACTCAAAGTGTACATGATCCATTTTTAACACTCTGGAAAACCACTATACAAATACTAAGGATTAATATTATAGCTCCATTATTATTCTGCAATATCCAGTATATGCATAATGTGCAGGAGGGGTATAGAGGTAACCTTAATTGCAGAAAATACCAATGATATTGTCCCCCTGCCCTTGTTAATCAATCAATATGCAGTTAATCAATATGCAGAAATCTTCATATTGTGTGTAGGGGCAGGGTGTTGGTCATCAGTGTAGATACAGGCACTGTCCAATAGGAATATGCATTTGGCATATAACTGATTAAAATGCAATCTTAATGTATCTCGCTTCTTAACCTTAGAAGCATAATTTATCCAGATGAAATTACCTCCAACTTTTATTTATTTATTCAAACATATATATCCTGCCTTTCATCTTGGTTCAAGGTGGTTTATAATAAAAGCATCCCCAGCTAGAACCAAACAGGCTATATCCAAGTATTCTTTTTTGCAGAACTGTGATGTTTATGACTGCATTCTGCTCTTGGTTTTCATTTCCCAGTGGTGTCTTTAGCTTTAGCCATAGTTCTGTCAGAGCTGTCCTTCAAAGAGCAGTTCTCTCAGAGCTCTCACAGGGTGTCTGTTGTGGGGAGGGGAAAGGAAAGGAGTTTGTAAGCTGCACTGAGACTCCAAGCGAAGGGCGGGATATAAATCCAATCTGTCTTCTTCTTCTTCTTCTTCTTCTTCTTCTTCTTCTTCTTCTTCTTCTTCTTCTTCTTCTTCTTCTTTTTCTCCTCCCCCTCCTCCTCCTCCTCCTCCTCCTTTCCCTGGGTCAGAGAGGAGTATGGATGCACAACAAGGAGAAAGAGTGACTTAGCACAAAAGTATCTGATTTTCAGTCCAGACCTCAGAATTCTAACTCTATTTAAATGAAATTCTTAGTAAAACCCCGTATTAGCTACATTAAATGACATACTTAGATCTTCTGTTTTGCCTACACCTGACAAGAACGTAAATGTACAGTTATTTCAAAGTCTGAAAAAGATTTGTCGAATGTTAGCTTATACCTCCCTATTAGATTACTGAATTAAAACTATAAGATCTGGGCATCGATACTGGCAAACTTATTAAAATGCATAACAATGAGATATATTAAATCTAACCAAGACAGATTTACTCTTAATCAGGGCTGCCCCTCCTCCTCCTCCTCCTCTTCCTCCTTTTTGAAAAAGAGGTTCCTGAATTCTCAAGAGCAAAATGAATTTTTCAATCTGTATACTGAAAACTCATAAACTTTTAAACATTTTAAAAAGAATTTTGTCGTAGAAGTTCTGGAATTCCATTCCGGAGCATTCCCCCAGAAAAAAAAAGCCCTGCTAGACAGGGGATAGAAAATGTCTGCAGACTGGTTTTGTTTAATCAATTATATAAAGAAAAAAGGTACAACCACAGCAGTGCTGTTTTTAGATGCAGAGAAAGAAGATTTCACCTTTCCATTTATAAATCCAGAACAGAAACAGCTAGACATTTTTTTTAAATGAAAGCTAGGAACCAGTAGATTGTGGCAACAGGTCATTAAACACTATAGCATTCGAGCAATTCCTTAAAAAATGCTTCAGTAGAGGATTGGGAAAATGATGGCCACAGTGGGTTAATGCCTGTGCATTTGCAGCAGCAACCAGAGCTACACAGAGATTTGACTCCACGTGGAAGCAGCCTAGGGATAGCTATCATCTTCATGCTCTGCTTGTGAACTTTCAGAGGCATCTGTATGGCTTGCTCTTGGGAGAATGTCCCACCTTGATGTGATGCATTTGGGCGATTCTTGTGTTATAATTTGGATACCGTTAACCAAAGTTAATATATTATTAACTGGATATTAACTTATTATTATTATTATTATTATAACTAATTATGAACTTACTAGCAGTAGAGCCCATTGTAAAGACAATGCAACAAGCGCTAGAAAGATGTGATGTATAATGAATGCATTGGCTGGAAGCAGGTTGAGTACATATTAGCAGTATCTCTCCTTATATATAACTGAGTAGTGAGGTGACACTTTCTGAACAATCTCCACTTCAGCCAGTTGTTCCTGCACTCCTCCTGTTTATGCGTGCCTACGTAGATCTGTCTGTGACTGTATCTGCATTTCTGCTTTGCAGCATGCCTCGGGTTTTTTGCTTCCTGTTTTTTGTGTGTCTGGTCCCATCCTCTATCTCTGCTTGTGCATGTATCCACTGGCTGTTTTGTGATAACTTGGGCTGGTGTCCCCCCCCCACCTCCACCATGCTGACAGCTGTTTACTTGGTGGTTTTTTCCCATTCTGGAAAGTGTTGCCTCAGCAAACTTGGCTCGGAGACTATTCCACTGCCCAGGCTAGTTCTATAGTTTAATTTTATAACACAGTGCAAAGGATTCTCTAATTCAGACCAGGGGTACCAAGGGCATATAACATCACAGTAGTGGGGAAAGCCTAACTGGAAAGGAAAGATTTTTCAGTTTGTACATAAAGATCCCAGTAATAACTAACAATGGGAGGGACCTGCAAAAACATGGCCATTACTTCATGGTTTGGACAAATTATTGTATTCAGTCAAATTTGCTCAGTGTTGGCAGATCTCCTAAAAGTCTGGATTTCAAAACTCAGAAAGAGTTCCTTGTTTATTGTTATTGCTGGACTAGTTTTTTAAAGGCAGGTGTACAGGGAATATTCAGACAGAAACACAGTCACTCTACTTCCTAGTCACTGCAATTTCCAGAATGGCTTAAGAAAATATTGTCAACAGTATATCTTGCTATAATGTGCTACTGTATACACCTCTCTGAACTTAAACATTTGGCTCATAATTTTTATTCATAACCTGATCAATAGTGAAAAAACAGTGGGACAGCAGTTATTCCTGTGTGCCAATAGAAGATAAATTTTTAAATCTGCCCAATAATGCTGTCAAATATAACACAGCAAATCTATAGGCACTGTATTTCTTGGGCAAACTAATTGAACTGAACTGAATTCTAACATTGGCTTCATAACACAGCTCACATTCTAATGAAAACTCGACAGCATTTTTGTCTAGCTCATACTTCCACTAGGGCCAGCGCTGAAACACTGCACAGTAGAAGCAAGACACAAGTCCCTTTTTGTCTACCATACAAATAATCTCCAGTGTGAGTTAGGGCCTCTACATCAATGGACAATAGCATAGTGGCCTAGTTTCTGTGACTTCTCTCCCCCTCCCATGTTTGGAGGGGTAAAATCACATCAGCAGAGCCTCTGTGAGATCAGGCACTTGCAGAGTAAACTGGATCTCTTGGAAGCCATCTACATAGGAAATGGGATGGGCTTGGAGCTTCTCTCCCACCATTCTGTATCAGTGCTGGCCCTCATGCAAATGTATGAACAGGGAATCTGTCATTTCGCAGAAACCTATATATGGGAAATAACACCCTTTAAAGTAGTTTTCAGTTAAGTACATTTCTGGCACTTTCTTAATGACATACTTTCCCTAGAGTCAATAGCTGCTCCAAATCTGAGGTCATTTGTTTAATTTAAAGGAAAAGGTTATGGAACAACAATTTCAGATTTCATCAGTCAAGCCCCTGTGGCTTTGATGGGAAAAAGCCCCAACCTAATAAATTTGCTGTTTCATGAACAAGATAAATTAATTATTGTGTTCCTGTTAAAATCATATGAAATTTCAGCCAGGTTTCCCCCCATTGCTCTTATTTGAAATCTAAATCCTTCTTTGCTCCTTAAGTTTTTGTTTTTTTGGGGGGGTGTCTTTGTTGCTTGCTGATTTTGCCTACCAAGCACCTGAAGTGGATTTTGTCAGCTGGGTTTAAAGGAAGAACTATAAAGGATGCAGTAATTTAAAAAATTAAATTTATTTATAGCAAGTCTAAAGCCAGAATCATGTTTTAAATGATAGAAGTTTTAGGCTGGTGGGTCTTCAGGAATGTGTAGTGTATGGTCTTTGCTGCTGTTTTCTTAAGAATTCCCTGAATGGGATTATGTAATTCTCCATATTCCACAGGACCCCTTAGTTCTGCATGTTCTGTGCCTGAAGCAATTTTATTATACTGCTATGAGAAACATTTTCTGTTTTTTGGGTTTTTTTGTTAGACAAGTCAGGCAAGGCATTTTGGATGATTAAATGAGTGTGACTAATAATCAACAGAAGAATCTTAGCAGGAGGATTCATCTCCCAATTCTGCTCTTTACTAAGCATGATATGAGGTGTATATAAGAACATACGAAGAGCCTGCTGGATCAAACCAATGGTCCATCTAGTCCAGCATCCTGTTTCACACAGTGGCCAACCAGTTCCTCTGAAGGGCCAAGAATGAGGCATAGAGGCCAAGGCTTTCCTCTGATGTTGCCTCCTGGCTGTGGGATTCAGAGGTTCAGTGCCTCTCAATGTGGAAGTTTCCCTCAGTCACCATGGCTAGTAGCCACTGATAGATTTATCCTCCATTAATCTATATAATCCCCTTTTAAAACTGTTTATTCCCATGGCCACTACTACATCCTCTGGCAGCAAATCCCACATTTTTAATCACTCTCTGTGTGAAGTAGTATTTCCTTTTGTCCTCCCTGAATCTACTGCCCATCAGCTTCATTGGATGCCCTTTAGTTCTAGTATTTAGAAAGAAGGGAAAAAAATCTTTGTCAATTCTCTCCACCCCACGCATAATTTTATGAACCTCTATCATGTTCCCCCTTAGTTGTCTCTTTTCTAAAATGAAAAAACTCTTCAGCCTTTCCTCAATGGGAAAGCGCTTCAACCCCCCAATCATCTTGGTTGCCCTCCTCTGCACTTTTCCCAGCTCTGTAATGTCATTTTTGAGATACGGGGACCAGAACTGTACACAGTATTCCAAATGAGGCCACACCACAGATCTATACAGGGGCACTACAATATTGGCTGTTTTATTCTCGGTCCCTTTCCTAATAATCCCTAGCATAGTGTATGTGATATCAGATCTACAATTCAGATATAGATAGATGATGCAGAAATCTTCAATGAGCTGCCCTCAATATATGGATGACACTGAACTCTGTCCTCGACTTTATCTGAAATTAGGTCTTGTGATCTTCAGGCTTACGAGTGCATGGCTGTAATGATACACTGGATATGGGTAAGCTGACTGAAGTTGAATGTAGGCAAAAAGTGAAGTAATAATGACTGACAGACTCTGGAATTGGGATGGAAGAGACAGCATATGCTGTTAGTGGGGGCTCAGTAAGTCCAGTCACTAAGGTTTCAGACTGGATCCACCTCTGCATCTGAAACTTTAGGGTATGAACCTAGCAAGAGTGCTTTGCAGCAGCTCTGCCTGGTGAGAGGGCAGCATCCTTTTCTTCTAGAATCAGGCCTTGTGACTTCAATACAGCCTTTGTAACATCAAAGCTAAAATGCTATAATTCCCTCTGCATGGTATTCCCTTTGCCTGACATTCTGCACTAGCTACAGCATACAACCTCTTATCCAAACTAGTGACATAATCAAAATAAGTAAATGCCTCAGTGATAAACAGACCTCGTTCCAGCTTTTTCTTTTGCATTGTTCACATGCTTATACTAATTTTCAGTTTAAAGATCAACTTTTACCAATCTGATTTTTTTACTCTGAACTCTACCCCCCCACACACACACACACGCAAAGGCAGTTTTACAACTTCTGTAAATAACTTCTCTTAAATTCTCAATAACTAATCTATCTTTCTGTAACTTGTATCCACTGCCATTTGCTCTAATACCTGTGGTTATTAATAAATTACCTATTTCAACTGCATAGTATAGAAGGGAAGGTATTACTGGGGAATCTGGGGAAAACAAACAACTGTAGGACTATTCTGTAGACATGTTGTGGTTATAATGTGGAATTTAATTTTTAAAATGAGAATAAAACTGTGTCAAATGAGCATCTGGCAGTTACACATAGCAGACATATAGCAAATCCTGCCTCATGAGGTTTCATTAGCTGACACTGTGTTCAAGATCCTATGCAACTCTATGGCCGAGTTCAGACTAGCAGTCTGGCCCGATATAGGCACGTTTCAGAAACGTTTCACAAACGGATTAAAGGGGCTGGTTCACACAGGCACAGCTATCAGGCAATCCCCAGCCGTACTCAACCCATCTTGTAATGCTTCCCTCCCGAGTTTACAAAGTACCAGGTGAAAGTGGTAGCAAACCCTGGAGTGCGCGGTGATCCCGCTTCCCAGAAGTGTGAACGCTGAAAGCCGCTTACAGCCATGCCTCCGCCAGGGGCGGGCCAACAGTGTGAACGCTCCCTTGCGCCTCCTCCCCAGTATGCTCCCGCATCAGTCAGTGCAGTGTGACCAGGCAATACCTGGAACTCTCTCGCGCTTCATACTGCCAGTCTGAACTCAGCCTATGATACTCAAAAAATAGAAAGAAAATCAGTTACTTCTATTTCCTTCTATTTTCTTCTTTCCTTATATATTCCTTCTATTCCTTCTATTCCTTCTATTTTCTAATACTGCAAAATACAAATAGACTACATACACTACATATGAAGAGAGACAGGATGTTAGGGCTATCAGCTGTCATAGCACACCAGCATAGATTCTAATTAAATCAAATCTCAAGTCTATGTCTGTTTCTCAAACCACTGTTTGAGCTTATTTTAAGAATCATGAAGCAGGATGTGGCCTGTGTTCCATACCTAGGCAGCCTTGTTGAAAGATTAAATTACAATTATCCATTAATTGTTGATGTTGAGGAAAAAGCTTGTTCGAACAAGAGTTACAGCTCAGCTCAGTCTGTTTTCAGCCTGGCAGAACTGAAACCACAGTGGTATGTACAGACTAGTTCTACCATGAACAGTATTGGAAACTTGTCTGCTCTTTTAAAGTCTAACATATGGAACTTCACTCCTTGCCACAAATATCTGATTTTTTAAATGGAGTTTTCATTAAGTATGCATATGTAAACGTTGTGTGAAATGTGATCTCTCTTATATACCTGGTTTAACTATAGATTCTCAATTACAGTTAATGACACTTATTCTTTTCTCATCATCGGCTTTCATGTAATGCATGAGCATAAATCCCCACTAGCATCAAAGAAGTCTATTTGAGGGGGATATAGAAAAGAGATACTGGATGGCTGTACAGTGTGGTAGCAAAACGAAACCCAATACTCCAGCCATTAGCAGAAGCAAAGTGCTGTCAGCTGAGACTACTTAAAATGATAACCAAACCCAGATCTTTTATTACCACTCCGATGTATTTAATCTTAGGCAGTTAATTCCAATGGATTTGTGGCTACACAGAATGCCTAATCATTTATGATTTGTTAAAACATTTCTAGTAAAACTGGATATTTGACAAATTATAAATCACTTTATTTCTGAGCATACTTCCATGACGCACAGAGGCAACAACTGCTGCCATCAAAAGAAGCTTGCACAAACAAGTTTGCAACACAGTTTGTGGCAGCAATAATGAAAAGAATGATCCAGCATGTGTCAAAATGTTATTATTCCCTCAAATGTATCTGAAGTGTACCTAGCTGTACCTGAAGAAGTCAGCAGTGACTCAAGAAAGCTCATACTCTGCCACAAATTTTGTTAGACTTTACAGTGCTACTGGACTCTTGCTCTTTTCTATTCCCTCTGGTGTATTTCAGGTTTTTAACATGCTGCAATACTTGAAGTCCATTTAAAGTACTACTCACAATCAAATATATTTTGAGAGTTTTGTGCTTAACACTGTCACCTCAGGGGTTCACAATACAAATCATTTGAGGGCCATGTTTACATTTTTACTAACTCAAGACATTTTACATTTTTACTAACTCTTCCAGGAGTTGGCAACTTGAGGCTGCAGTCACACACACTAAATAATCCACTTTCAGTGCACCTTCCAGCTGGATTTTACTGTGTGAACTGGCAAGATCCAGTTGGAAAGTGCATTGAAAGTGGATTTAGTGCATGTGACCACACCCTGAGTTACAACAGGATGGAAAACAGGAGGAGTTGTGATGGGCCCACAGCCTTACACTGTACAGTGGTAATGAAACGGATGTACAGTCATTAGCAATGCATTCCAATCACAGCTGGCCATTTCACTGACCAGCAGCTTGATTTCCCATTCTCTAGAATGATAAAAGAGGGCTAAAAGAGAGAACATACCTGGTTCTCTCTTCTAGGTGTCTTTCTCCCCTCCTGCAAGCTCTAGTACAGGGGTGTCCAAAGCTTTTTTGGTGAGGGCCAAATACAGAAAAATAAGCAAAGGCCCGGGCCACACACAAGAGGTGACATATTGAATCTGCAGGTGAAAGTTGGAAAAAGGTGTGTGGGGGGTTAAAGGATACAGGGTTTCAACCTTGCGCAGAAGTCAGACTCTGGAAGATTTTTCCCCCCTTTGAATCTAATCCTGTGGGTCTGCAGGGACCCCTCCTCATCTCATCACCCCTTTCCCCACCTTGAAGTGCACAATCCTAAACATAACATAGTAAAGGTAAACGTTTCCCTTGCTGGAAAGCCAGTCAAATCCGGCTCTAGGGATGCAGTGCCCATCTCGTGGCCGGCATGACGGGAGGCCGAGGCGCACGGAAAGCTGTTACCTTCCCATTGAAGTGGTACCTATTTATGTATTTGCAATTTCTTGCTTTCGAACTGCTAGGTTGGCAGGAATCCCTCATGCAGCACTAAGGTCTGGAACCACCGACCTAACGATCGGCATTCAGCGTCTTAACCACATAACATACCCCCGAGGTAATTCGTAAATAAGGTCAATGGAGCTTACTCGCTAGTAAGTGTTTTTACGATTGCAGCCTTGCAGTATCTCCCCCACACACACACCTGAGGGGGCCACCCGGCCTGGAGCCTTGCTTCCCCGCCTTCGAGGAAAATAAAACAGAAGTCATGAGCCTGCTGGAGGTTTTTTTTTTTCTTTTCCTGAGGAAGCAGCCAAACAAACACCATTTATTGATTACAAAAAGGAAGGGAATCGCCTGCCGCAGGGACCTGCCCGAAAGCGCGGGTCGCGGAGGGAAACCGGGGAGGCGGCCGAAGTACCCAGGGAGGCTAGCACCAGAAGGAAAGCCAGAGTCCGGCGGCGCGGGGGAAACACAGCGCAGAGCCCTCGGCGGCTCGGTCGGGAAGCCCCACAAGTCCAAGTGCTGCAGGGAGGGGGAACCCGAAGGCGCGCGGCCAGGGAGGGAGGGAGAGGCGCCCAGCCCAAAGTCACCTGCCCCGCCACGCGCGGGCCATATTCAATTATATTTTCAGAATTTGCTGCGGGCCAATAAAAACTGACCCGCGGGCCGCAGTTGGCCCGCGGGCCGTAGTTTGGACACCCCTGCTCTAGTACATTCTTGAAGCAACACAAGTGTCTTAGTATCCTCCTCAGCTTATAAAAGGAAAACAGAGCTGATCTCCCCTTTTCTTTTGGCTGGCAATGCTTTTTGAAGCATCACTACCAGCAGCAAGCAGCACAAGACCTAGCAGAGCTCACTTGCACAAAAATCTCTAATGCAAGATCATCAGGAACATAACTTTAAATTAGTTGTGAATTTCCTGCATTGTGCAGGAAGTTGGACTAAATGACCCCGGAGGTCCATTCCAACTCTATGATTATTTGTTTCTATGATTTATTTTCCTCCCAGTTTACCAGCGCTAATGCTTGCTCTAAAAGTAGCCTAGTTTAATTCAGTAAAGTAGTTCACCTCATTCAAGTGCTTAGAAAGAGAATCACACTTCAGCTGCCAGGCAGTGCTGTCTAAACCAAAAGGGAACAATTTTTATTTTAAAGAAAGAGTAATTGTATAGGTGCCATCATTCCCTCAGTTCTCATAAGGGAACCCTTGTTGCATATTACACCTCTGTACCAGTGACTTTCCTGGAAAAGGTAATTTATCACTCTACATGTATTAGAGAAGCCTTTGTCCCACAACCTGTGCTACATAGAAGGCAATGAAAATTGAACACATTATCTGTCTAGAACTACAGCAACCCTATATAACGAACTGACATTTTTTGCGGCATTTAAAGGGAGCATTTTGTTGCAACCATTTAAAGGGACCAGCTGGTGAGAAGTGATTTTAAAAGTGTAGCAGAAATACATTTCTAACTTTTTCAGAGGATTTGTTTAACCTAGAGACCCTGCTATTGATCCCGATTACCAAATGATCCTTGCTCCTAGTAAATTGCTGTATAATCTATGCATGGGACAGATATCAGTCACAAAGCTCTATTTAAAAGCATAGTACCTTGAGGAATGGAAGACACTCAAATAACCTGGTTTTGGTGACTGTCTTAGGGCTACTTTACAGTGGCAAATATATATATCACATCTGTACATGTGGCAGAGATTCCAACATGTATCTCCATAATACCTGAATCTGCAAACACACATTTTTCCACAGGTAATGGATTACTTTTCCATGTACAGGGTTTTTTTTATGTATATACATGCGTGCGTGCGTGCATGTAAAGAAAAAAATGGACTGGATTCAGACCAGTAGTGCCTTTCTTGCTACTGGATAATGCCAAAACAATAATGGCAACATATGATTGCATATCCCTATTACAGAGTCTGGGATTTTTCAGTTTCAAGAAAAAGCAATTAAAGGAGAACATTTTATTTATGTATGTATTTATTTATTTATTTATTTGGATTCTACCCTCTCCGCAAGTGGGCTCAGAGCAGATCACATCATAAATAGATAAAAACATACATTAATATATTTAAAACAATGAGTTAATACAATTTAAAATAGCTGTGTACAAACACAAACACAGTTTCAGCTGGAGTGGCTGGGTCCAGAGATCTTCTTAATCTGGGTTGTTATAATGATGACAGACATGACAGAGGCCTATAAAATTATGCATGAGATGTACAAAGTGCTTTTTCCGCCTCTCCCAGAATATGACTCAGCGGAACCCAATGATGTTGATGGGCAATACATTCAGGACACACAAAAGGAAATATTTCAATGAGTAATGGTGGAATTCACTGCCAGTGGATGCAGTGATAGGCACAAGCATTCAAGAGTGCATTAGATAGGTAGGTCTATCAATGGCTATTATCTATGATGACTGCAAGCAACCTCCATATGCAGTTGCAGCAAACCTCTGAACACCAGTGCTAGGAGACAGCATTACAGGAAGGCCACTCTGCTTTATCTTCCCTCAAGAGCAACTGGTTGGCTGCCGTCTGATCCAGCAGGGCTCTTATGTTCCTACAGTTGGTTTTTAAAGAAAAGACTTGTCAGGAGTACCAGTCTCAGAAGTCCAATGCCACATGAAGTTTGACCCTTAGAGATTAAGCTGTGGATTAGCAAGGCCTTGCTTCTTAAAAACATAAGAACAGCCATGATGGATCAAATCCAATGGTCCCTCCATCCAGTATCCTTTCACAAAACAGCCAACCAGATATCAATGGAAAACTTACCAATAGGTAAGTTTGCCCCCTCACCCACCACTGATATTCACAGGCCACTGATATTCTGCCTCTGGAGGTTCCATTTAGTTATTATGACTAAGAGCCATTGACAAATCCATGGATTTGTTTAATTCCCTTTGAAAGCCAACTAAAGTAGATGCCATCACTATATCTAATAGCAGTGCATTCTACAATTACTCTTTAAGTGAAAAAGTATTCTTTTTTTGTCTGTCCTGGATCTACTAATCATCAACTATATTGGGTGGCTACAAGCTTTTTATAATTACTACAGACAAACTACATAGATAAGAAAAAGTTGTCAGAGGAGTTACAAAGAAATTTAAATTTAATACTCAAATTGTATAATCATATTCTCAGAGTTATGCACATTAATCGTTTATAGCTACATATTTAGTAGTTATTATAAAATAGTATAAACCTTATATAAAGATACGAAAAATTGGGGGGGTCCTCTTCTTTTTAGTTTCTTGCTTATATGCTTTCCTATCTCACCCTATAGATAGGACATAAGAGAAATATAAATGGAAATATATTATGCTGAAGTACTGATTATCTTACAGCCATGATGTCTGGCTGTCCTTGACTAATTGTGGTTCCCTCA
This sequence comes from Gekko gecko, assembly GCA_029375565.1. Lineage (NCBI taxonomy): Eukaryota > Metazoa > Chordata > Lepidosauria > Squamata > Gekkonidae > Gekko > Gekko gecko. The sequence goes on along the minus strand of JAPDNY010000003.1, from coordinate 160,662,138 downwards.
CTGCTTACCATCAGTTTCCCATAGATTATGAACAAATTAAGAAGTCAAAATCAATCCATGTGAAATCCATTGTTTGACCTGTCCTAGTCTGCCACCTGTTTAACTAGTTTGCAATCCAAGAGAGAAGCTGTTCTCTTATCCCATGGCCACTACTGTGAGAACAGTGAGTTTTTCCAGGCATACTCCCTGTATCTCCACAAACTAAAAGTTGCTAGAACTGATACTAGGTGAAAGTGGAACTAAATAACCAGCAACCAGATTCCGGTTCCAGTTCCCTCCTTTGCAGAGTATCAGAAAACAAAAACAGGCCCTGCATATACAGCTTCTCAAGTTATCATTAGTGGTTTGCTCCTTCAAAAAATTCTAACACATTCCCCCCAAATCAAAGGTGATTAATAGACAAATTGTTTTTATCTTGTTGTAAACTGCTCTGAGCCCTGCCCATAGGGAAGGGCGGTCTAGAAGTCTAACTAAATAAAATATAGCCACTGGAACTTCTCCCAGTGGGCTGATAGCCTCCCTCCCCTGACCTGGGGCAGGCCAGCCCAGTGGTGAGAAGGGCTCAAGGAAAAGTGTCACCAGGCCCACCCAAGGCATATGCAGATGGAGGTGGGGTGCCTAGCCCAATGCAAGGCTTGGAAAGAGGTGATTTGCTTGGAAGGCAATCTGCCTCTACCTGCCTTCTTTGAGTGGGTAGGGTCCTTTTCCAGGACCATTTTCTCGTCCCTATCTGCATGAGCCCATCCTTGCTAAATTTTCTCAGGAATTTTTAATGGGGGAATAGTTTAGTAGACAAACACATCGCCCTCAGTTTGTGTCATGGTGCCTTCTCATGTTCCTGACCAGCATATGAAGCAATTTATGTAGAAAAGCTCGCAATGCCCAGAAATTTCATGTTTTCCCCTGGGTCCTAGGCTCAGAACTTTGAGCATGAGATTTCTGTCATAAATGTCAGTAAATCAAAAGTAGGTTTGCAGCTTACAGATACACACTTGAACAGCATGCTCAAGACTGCAACAGCACAGACATTTTGATGCAATAATTCAGAGCAAGAAGTGTCAGTTATTAGAAAATGGATGAGAAGCTGAATGCATTTATTGCCTCGGTCTTCACTGTGGAAGATGAGAAGTGCTTGCCCACTCTAGAACCACTGATTTTGGAAGGGGTGTTGAAAGACCTGAGTCAGATTGAGGTGACAAGAGAGGAGGTCCTACAATTGATAGACAACTTAAAAACTGATAAATCACCAGGCCCGTATCGCATTCATCCGAGAGTTTTGGAAGAACTCAAATGTGAACTTGTGGATCTCCGTACAAAAATATGTAATCTTTCTTTAAAATCTGCCTACATTCCTGAGGACCGGAAGGTAGCTAATGTCACTCCCAACTTTAAAAAGGGTTCCAGAAGAGATCCAGGAAATTACAGACCAGTCAGTCTGACTTAGATACCGGGTAAGTTGGTGGAAACTGTTATTAAGGAAAAAATTAGTAGGCACATTGATGAACAAAAACTATTGAGGCAGGCTCAGCATGGGTTCTGTAAGGGAAGATCTTGTCTCACTAACCTGTTAGTGTTCTTTGAGGGAGTGAACAATAGATGTTGTTTACCTTTGAGGGACCCAATAGATGTTGTTTACCTTCCAGAAAGCTTTTGATAAAGTTCCTCATCAAAGGTTCCTAAGTAAGATCAATAGTCATGGGATAAAAGGGCAAGTCCTTTTGTGGATCAAAAACTGACTAATTAATAGGGAATAGAGAGTGAGTATAAATGGGAAATTTTCTCAGTGGAGGGTGGTAAGCAGTGGGGCACCACAGGGATCAGTACTAGGTTCGATGCTTTTTAACTTGTTCATTAATGATTTGGAGTTGGGAGTAAGCAGTGAAGTGGCTAAATTTGCAGATGACACGAAGTTATTCAGGGTGGTGAGAACCAGGGAGGATTGTGAGGTACTCCAAAGGGATCTGTCAGGGATGGGCGAGTGAGCATCAACATGGCAAATGGGGTTCAATGTGGCCAAGTGCAAAGTGATGCACATTGGAGCCAAAAATACACGTTGATGGGGTCCGAACTGGCAGAGACTGACCGAGAGAGAAATCTTGGAGTCGTAGTAGATAACTCAATGAAAATGTCTACACAGTGTGCAACTGCAATAAGAAAGGCCAACTGTGTACAGTTCTAGACACCACACCTCAAAAAGGATATTATAGCACTGGAAAAAGTGCAGAAAAGGGCAACTAGAATGATAAAAGGGTTGGAGCACTTTCCCTATGAAGAAAGGTTAAAACGCTTGGGGCTCTTTAGTTTGGAGAAACGACGGCTGAGGGGGTGACATGATAGAGATTTATAAGATTACGCATGAGATAGAGCAGGTAGAGAAAGAGGTACTTTTCTCCCTTTCTCACAACACGAGAACTAGTAGGCACTCAATGAAATTGCTGAGCCGTCGGGTTAGAACAGATAAAAGGAAGTACTTCTTCACCCAAAGAGTAATTAACACATGGAATTCGCTGCCACAGGAGGTGGTGGCAGCTACAAGCATGGACAGCTTCAAGAGGGAATTAGATAAGCATATGGAGCAGAAGTCCATCAGGTACAGATAGGAACTCTCAGGCTGGGGCAAGTGATGCTCTGTATTCTTGGTGCTTGGAGGGGAGCAACAGTGGGAGGACTTCTAGTGTCCTGACCCCACTGCTGGGCCTCCTGATGGCACCTGGTATTTTTGGCCACTGTGTGAAAGAGTGTTGGACTAGATGGGCCATTGGCTTAACCCAACATTGGCTTCTCTTATGTTCTTAAACAAAATATTGCAAGAGTGCTAACGTTTTAAGCATGTTTTTATTTTAGGTAAGAAACTCCCTTTGTTTTTGTGTCCTTTATAAAGTTTATATCTCTGCTACATGGCATTATATTTTATGACACAAATGGCCCGGCTCAACAAAGTCTCATTTAAGTTAGATCTGGCCCTCATAACAAATGAGTTTGACACCCTGATCTAGTTATTTGGTTGAGTAATTTTGCCTCTAACAGTGGTGAGGTGGGGTGGTAAGGACCTCATTCAGCAGGTGCATAATAATGTTTTTAGATATGCTGTCAAAGAAATAGGGGGATGAACATTCTTTTAAAGTCCCCAGTATACAGATATTCTCCTGCTCTCACACAATGCAATAAAAGGGCTTTGAACTCTAGCTACATTTTATATTGGGTCTGATACCTACATTTTTGTTGCCCCTTAAACATGAACAAGAGATTTGTAAGTGGCAGTGGAGATTTGTCCCAAAGTCAAGTTTCAACTGTAATAAAAAGGATTTGTTTACCTTCAGGCAGGGAAAAGTCATCAGCTGGAGACAGCAGGTCTGCCTGAACAGCAGGGCCATCGCTCAGCCACGTGGTAACCTGATTCGTCAAGATAACCTGCAAACAGACATGGTGAAGGAAAGTGTATTAGAGTTACCTGACAGACATAGTAGTAGTCCAGACAAGACCTGGAATGTATAGATAGACAGGCAACCTTCAACACCCACATTACTTTTCAACGATTTCAACTCCTTCCTGGAAAATTTAGATCACCTACACTAGCAGCTTAATAGGATGCTACAGAGAGCAAAGCAAATAAAGTCCTTTCAAATTATTCAGGGGCTTCACATTACATTTCATATCTTTCTGGTCTGAGAAAGGGTCTTTGTTGGTGGTGTAAAGAGAAAAAATGAATGCTGCTTAAACTAACAAAGTTTGAAAACATTTTTTCAGTTCCAGGAAAGAAAAATTAGAAGAGAATTTACAAATATATTTATTATCAAGCACTAGAGGGATGAAGCCAATTGACATGCCTTATTGGCAACATCCCTACGAATAGCCACAGTACAGCTTTTCTCCAGAAGTGGGATGTACCCCCCCCCAGGACTAACAAAATAGAGGAGTGGTGAAGACAGAGCAAACAGAGAAGCACCTGGCTGCATTGGATGAGTACAGATCCCCCAGGACAGATGGTGTACACTCAAGAATGCTCAAAGAACTTTCTAGAGAGGTAGCAGAGCCTTTGTCCCTCATCTTCAAGACCTGTTAGAGGATAGGAGATGTGCCACAAGAGTGGAGGAGGGGAAATGTCATCCCAATCTTCAAAAAAGGGAGGAAGGATGACCCAGGAAACTACAGACCAGTCAGTCTGAACTCTGTCCCAGGGAAGACACTGGAGCAAATTTAAAAGGGGTCAATCTGTGAGCATCTGAAGGACCACTTGGTGGTACAGGGAAGTTGTTGTTTATCTAGATTTCATTAAAGCTTCTGACAGGGTCCTCCATGATGTTCTGATGGGAAAATTGGAGGACTGCATACTGTACACTAAGATAGTTAGGTGGATAGCGAACTGGTTCGAGAACCACATCCAAAGAGTGGTTGTCAACAGCATTTCATCTGACTGGAGGGAGATATCCAATGGGGTGCCATAGGGCTCAGTTCTGGGGCTGGTACTTTTCAATATTTTTATAAATAATCTGGATGAGAGGGTGGAGGGGCTACTCATTAAATTTGCAGATGACACCAAATTGAGAGGAGTAGCGAACACACCAGAATATAGCGATAGAATACACCAAGATCTGAACACACTGGAAAAGTGGTCAGATGGGAATAAGATGAGTAAGTGCAGAGTTCTATATCTGGGTAACAAAAATGAGAAGCCTGCTTACTGAATGGGGGATATACTTCTGGGTAACAGTGTGTATGAACAAGATCTTGGGGTACGGGTAGACTGTAATCTAAATATGAGCAGTCAGTGTGATGCAGCAGCAAAACAGGCTAATGTGGTCTTGAGATGTATCAGCAGAGTAAGGGTGGCTCAGCTGCTTAAGGAGATGGTGAGCTCCCCCTTCACTGGCAGTCTTCAAGCAGCAGCTGGACAAACATGTGTCAGGGATGCTTTTTTTTTTTTTGGCCCCCTGAAGGGGATTTTTTTAATTGCATTTTCTATTAACTACAATGAAAAAAAGAAAGGGGAAAAACTACAACTAAGGGAGAAAGAAAAGAAAACCACTAAAAACCCAGGTATAGGAGATCATTACAACAGCTTATGTCAATTTTAGTCTATAATGGTATCATCACATTGAACATGGTCATCTGCGCTATATTAATTATCTGTATACTTATTAATAATTATACTGTTTAAGGAAAAGCATAAGAGCATCCCCATTTAATAATGCTTGTAAGGCACAAATCAAAGTTCCTCAGTCTTCATCTTCTTTTATCCTTTCTCTTCCTCAGTTGGTAACCATGTTTAGGAGCCGCTGCCCCTTTCTCGGAAGCAGAGTCCTCACCGGAAGAGCTGTTAGATAACGTAGCTGTATCACTAGATTTACTGTCTCTATCTTCTTTGCATTCCTCCCCAGACTCTCCCAGTTGCAGTCTCAGGAACTCCCACGCTTTGGAAACAGAGTCAATCTTTTCTTTTTTATCCTTAAGCTTAAAAAGGACCCCTTCAGGGGCCAACCATCTGTAAAGAATGCTGTTTGTAGAAACATGATCAAGTCCTTGTATTCCTTCCTCTTCTTTCTTATTTCAAATGGAATGTCTTTTAAGATCCTGATGGTATTCCCTCTGATTTTCAAGGGTACTCCTGATGTTGCTTTAGGGATTTGATTCCTCATGTGTCTCTTTGAAAATAATGGGAACTGTTTTCAATATTTTATGCCAATAAAAGATATTTGATTGATTGATTGATTGATTGATTGAATCTTACCACTATCTCACCAGGCAGATTATTCTTTTTAATGTAGACGGAATAGGCTCTATAGACCACATCCATTTCACTTATAAGATCTTCCGTTTTTAAATCTGCCGTTGGAGCCAATGCCTCACTCAGAATTTAAGATTCTCACCCTTAGCCTCAGGGATTCCTTGAAATCGAAGAACAAAGTTAGCTTTCTCTATTTGCATTTGCCAAAGCTGGGATTCAGAAGAAACTTGCTTCTTTTCCAACAACTGCATCCTTTTTTAAATCTTTTTTGATGCGGTATCCATTTCCTTCACCTTAACCACTGTTTCCTCCGCCAATTTTTAAGTTTCATTGAGTTGGAGCTGTTGAGTTGCAAAGTTCTGATTTAATGTTTTCAGCTGTTGGTTGATATTTGTCATCTGATCCAGCAGAGGGTGCAAAGCTCCCTCAGTTCAGTATTCTCTTCTGGCCGGGGCTCTGGCTTCCAGGGGGTTATAATTTCATTTGTCTGTCCTCCTCCGGTCTTTTCCCTGCCATGTTAGCAAATTGTTTACTTTTAAGAAGAGTACTGATTCAAAATGGGTGACAGTAACAAAAATGTTACCAATTCTACTTTTAAGTAGAGCTTGCTAAAGTCTCTGCTTTTCGCCCAATCGCTTTTGGCGCTCTGGTGTATTTCCCAAAACAGTTTTCCTCACTTATACTTCGGCTCCCCCTTTAGAGAATGTTGCTTCGTTTATGCATATGGGAGGAGCCCCTCCCCCACTCGCTCATCTCGCTGTTCTCGGGGAGTTTTCTTTTGTAATCCGAGTGTTATCGTTTAACTCGACTCACTGTTCATTGTCGGTCCAAAGACCTTGCCCAAGGTACGTGTAAATCGCTCGATCTCCAACGCATGTTCCGGTCGGCAGCTCGAGTTCCATTACGGACACACAGTGGCCGAATGGTCGGGGCAGAAGAGCGCCTCAATTCCCCAGCATCGTGCTGGCGAAGAGACCACCCTTCAAAAGCCCCATGGCTAGGAGCCTATTCCCAAGGCTCCTGGGGGGTGGCGGACAATTGCCCCCCCCAACCGCCGGTGCACGGATCGCCTCCCCAGGAGCTCCCAGGGAGATGTCCGCTAGTAGGTTGCCATTAACCAGACTGTCAGGGATGCTTTAGACCAATCATGCATTGAGCAGGGGGTTGGACTAGATGGCCTGTATGGCCCCTTCCAATTCTATGATTCTGTATGTAGGAACCAGGATGAGATGTCATGAGTATTTGTGGTGTTTTTTGAACATGGGGAAGAAGCAGTGTAAGGGTGAAGAGTGAAATGGGTATACTCAAGGAGCTTCCTAAACTGGCTCACCCTGGAAAAGCCAAAGTTTAGCACCTAGACTGTGGTGCGCCATCTGGACAATTAATCAATTCGTGCATGTTTTGAAAAGGTCTTGACATAAGATTATATTTCTTGCTCAAATCATGCTTATCCCGCAAACCAAACTACACCATCCACTTCAATTACTTGGATGGCTGGTTTGGAGCTGCAAATGTTCCATTTCGTCTGTATTATTTACTAATTCTGTCGTTCAGGATTCTGATGTCCCTTGCAGTGAGCTTTAAGATTGCACAATGAAGGGAAAAGGCACAGTATTGCTTTCCCAGGTCAAAGCATGCCTGTACATCATGCTGGCCACTAACTTAGGTTGAACCTCACCTAAAGTTTCTGAATGCTTATGAAGGGGGGTCATTTTTGCCAATTCATCCTTTCTGCTGCAGACTTTTGGCTCCACCCACATAAGCCATTCCTAAGGATCCACATGTGGTTGGGGATTTTGAGCTGCAGCGTGAGGGGAAGTCATACTCCATTGATTTAAATCTCTTCCATTTGCAGAAATTTTAGGCTGGGGCCAAGCCTTTGACTTCTCCAGATTAAGTCTTGCTATAAGTGATTCCAGGTCATATAATTTGGGCTAGCTGTGGCTTGACAGTTCTGCTCCAGGTCCGTTCTTCCTGCTTCTCTCCTGCCTGCATTTCTCAATATACCTTGATCTAGCCCCTGCTTGGGTAAAATTTGGCGAGTCAGATGGAAAAGAGAATAGTGTAGGAAGTACTTTAGATTAATAAACTTGATTGCCTGGAAGAGGTGAGACACATGACAACCATTATTAAGACCAAATAGTTGCAGCTCCCCTTCACTAATACAAACAAGGGCAAAAAAGTCTTTAACAGCTTTGTTTAAAGGTAAAGGTTTCCCTTGCTTGAAAGCCAGTCGAATCTGACTCTAGGGGCGGTGCTCATCTCCGTTTCCAAGCCGAAGAGCCAGCACTGTCCGAAGACATTTCCATGGTCATGTGGCCAGCATGACTAGCTGCCGAGGCGCATGGTATGCAGTTACCTTCCCACCACAGTGGTACCTATTTATCTACTTGCAATTTCTTGCTTTCGAACTGCTAGGTTGGCAGAAGCTGGGGCCAGAGACGGGAGCTCACTCTGTTATGCAGCACTCAGGTCTCGAACTGCTAAACTACCGACCTTCCGGTCTGCAGTTCAGTGTCTTAACCACTGCATCAAACTGCATAGTCAGGAGCTAAGCAGAGAATACATTCTACAGTCACTCTGCTGGCTGCCCATTAGTTTCTGGGTTCAGTTCAAGGTCCTGATTATCACATACAAAGCCTTTCATCATTGCCTTGGATGCTCAAATCTACAGGATCACCTCTTCTTCTACGTTCTGCCACAAATGCTTCACTCATCTGTTCAGTGCCTTCTGCAGGAGCCGCCCTACAAAGATTAACAACAACCTGTATACCTGCATTCTCTGTTCTGGCCCCCACCTTGTAGAATGTCCTGTCTGAAGTCATGCTTTTGTCATTCCACAAGCTATATAAAATTGAGCTGTTCAGAAGAGCCTTTGTATCAGGTTAATAAGGCTTTACTACTGGAATAGGTCAGAAAGGGGAAGGGCCTATGGACTGTACCACTGTGGATAGGCCATATTATCTGTTTGCTGCACATACTATCCTGCTGTCACTGCATTATTTTCTACTTATGTAATACCATTTTTCTGCATTGTATCTGCACTCTGTATCATGTCAAATATAGTATGTTAGATTGTCTGTAATCCTAGTCCTAGTATACTGATTATTAGTCGTATCACACCAATTGTATTAATTTAATCTGCTTTGAGTTTCAGTGAGAAAGGTGGACTATAAATATAGTAAATGCAAGTAAAATAAAAATAAATTTTTTAATGTTCCAACAAATTACAAATAAACTATTCAACCACTTGAAGAATTCCTAGTGACATATGCAGACACTTAGCCAACTCTGGAATCCATTTTATTGCTACTATTATTTTATTTCTACTACCAATAATCCTATTGAATATTTAGATTAACATGTGGAAAAATATGGAATTCAAGCCTGTTCTAGATGTAAAGCTAGGTACTGATATCAGTAACACAAATAGCCATAACGCAATTCATAATTTTAATATGATACAAACATGTTATGTCCAATTAACAAGAGTTCCATAGATCAACCTGAAAAAGAAAAATGAGCCAGTATCAGATACTGTGGAACTTGTATTGGGAGTTAAACTTGATTTTCAAGCCAGGATTCTGAAGCCCTCATACTATGAGATTTTCTCTGCACAACAGTACACTGGGCACAGATCAAACAGAATGAACTAAATCGATGGCCCCCAAGCACCAGAATCCTAGGTATACCATATAATCCACCTTCTAGAGCTGCCATTTCCTTCAGGAAAACTGATCACTGAAGTCTGGAGATAAACAGGTTGCTTACCTGTAACTGGTGATCTTTAAGTGGTCATCTGTGCATTCACACCTGTGGAATTAAGGCACCTGCATTGGCTCTGATTGGTAAATTTACAAGTTCAGCAAAAGGATTTTCGCACCTTTCCCCTCTGTCATGTGCGGGAACTCCCACCGTGCATGCCCACAGGGGCAGGGAGCAGACATCCTGCCAGTTCCTTCTGACTGCTGTGCAACCCCCAAATTCTGCATCCAGAGGGCTGACAGCAGAGGGGAAGCTTGGGCAGGTGGTGTGAAAGTACAGATGACCACTCAAAGATCACCAGTTACAGGTAAGCAACCTGTTTATCTCCATCATGGTCTCTGTGCATCACACCTGTAGGAGAGCAGCAAGTTCTGGCCTACGTGGGGGAGGATGCTGGCAGCTACTCAATTGTAGGCGGACTGTAGAACAGATTGTCCCAGCATTGCCCATTGTTGCACACGAACATCTAGGGCGTAGTGTTTCACGAAGGTATTAGGTGTCACCCATGTGGATGTTTTACAGATGTCTTGTAGGGGAATGCCTCTGAGAAAAGTGGTGGACATGGCCATCGCCCTCATGGTAGCACAACTTGATAGTTCTGACGATCCATTTAGACCATCTTTGTGCTGATATCTTATGGCCTTTCTTGTGTGCAGCTTAGGAAATGAAGAGTTGAGAATCTTTACAGTCTGCTTTTGTTCTATTGAGATAGAACAGTAGGGTCCTTTTGATGTCCAATGAATGGAACAGTCTCTCTGTGTCATTTTTAGGATCTGGAAAGAAGTCTGAGAATGTGATGTCGGTGTGGAGATGGAAGTCTGACAACACTTTAGGCAAGAAATTGACATCTGGTGCTAACAAGACTCTCTCCTTGTGGAAACATAAATATGGGAGGTCATGTCTGAGTGCTAACAGTTTGCCCACATGTCTGACCAATGTGATAGCAACCAAGAAGGCTGTCCATGCTAGAAGCTGAAGGCTGCATGCTGCCATGGGTTTGAAGGGTTTCCCTGTCAGTTTTCAGTATTTGGAAGACTAAAGGAAAGTCCTAGGCAGGAACTGGGTGTTTGATTGGAGGATGTATGTGCATCAGTCCCTTCAGGAATCTTTTGGTATCTGGATGGATGAAGATGGAGTGACCGTCAATTCTCTGGTGGTGTGCTGATATGGCCATTAGGTGGACTCATAATGAGGAGTGACTTAGGCCTGTGTCTATGAGAGTGAGTAGGTAGTTAAAGATCACAGGGAGCCCAGCTTTCTCTGGGGTTGCTGTGCTATCCCTGATATAGGTCAGAAATTTTAGCCACCTGCATGTATAGGATTTTCTGGTGGAAGGTTTCCTGCTGTTGATCATCACGTCCTTTACCCTCTCAGGGAAGGATCCAAGGTGATCCTCCAGGCCGTCAGTTTCAAGTGCAGAACATACTGGTATAGAATATGTTCCCCTTGTGTGAAGAGGAGGTCCACAGCTGGTGGAAAGTGGTGCATTTCCCCTTGAGATAGTATTATGGGGAACTATGCTTGCTGTGGCCACCAGAGTGTGTTCAGAATGCAGTTCAGCTCTTCCCTATGTAGCTTGTGGATGATCTTGATGATGAGGGGCAGTGGAGGAAATAGGAACAAAACCTTGCATTTCCACAGAGAAAGGAGACCGCCTCCAAGGGACAATGAGTCTGTGCCACCTCTGCAACAAAAGTCTTGACACTTCCAGTTTGCTGTCATGGCAAAGGCGTCTATGGAGAGTTGATCCCATTTTCAAATACGGATCGTAGGTAATTCCAGTTGATCTCCCATTCATACAGCAGTGCACCTCCTCTGCTGAGGAGGTCTGCCTGGATGTTCTGCACTCCTGGGAGGTGAGTGGTGATGAGGAAGATTCCCTGTGCAATGCACCAGGTTCATAAGTCCATCACCAGTCCACAGAGTCTCCTGGACACCATACCTCCTTGGCAATTTATGTAGCTGAGGGCAGTGGTGTTGTCCATAAGCACTGACACTACTTTCTCCTTCCCTGTTAGCTGGGAAGACTGCAAGGCAAATTTGATCGCTAGAAGCTCCAGGTAATTTATGTGGTGTTGCTGATGGTGTACATTCCATCTTGCACCAACACACATGCCCTTCAGGTGGGTGCCCATCACCACTGTCGTGGCCGCCATGAGGCCCCGTAGGCATTGGATAGAGAGTGCCAGCATGTCCAGATGGGTTTTCATTTGTTGGACCAGGGTAATAATTAAGGATGCCATCTGGTCAAGTGGGAATGCTCTGCAAGCCGTGTAGTTGAGCAGGACCCCTTATGACTTGTACTTGTTTGGAAGGGGTAATGTTGGATTTCTTGTAGCTAACACATAGTCCTAAGATCTGTAGTAACACTAGAGTCTTTTTGATATCTTTCAGGAGGTGTTCCTCAGAGCACTACCAGGAGCCAGTCATCTATATAGGGGGAAATGACAGTTCCCTGCAAATGACGATAAGCTGCAACAACCACCATAGTTTTCGTGAATACTCTTAGTGCTGTGGAGGTCTCAAACAGGAGTATCTTGTATTGATAGTGTTCCCCTCCAACCATGAACCACAGGTACTGCCTATGATGTGGTCTGATGTTCAGATGAAAATAGACATCTTGCAAATCTATTGTGGCCTTTAATACCCCTTCCTTGAAGAGTGGTAGGATGTTCTGGTGTGAAGTCTTCCTGACCCTGCAACAGATGATGAATTCATTCAGTGCCCTTAGGTCTATTATTGGGCTGATGCCGCCATCCTTCTTGGGGACAGTAAAGTATTGAGAATAAAATCCATGTCCCAGTGAATCTGGTGGTACTGTCTCTATGGCCTGTTTTTCTAGAAGTGTCTGCACTTTCTCCTGGAGGATGTCGGAAGAAAGGGTGGTGACAAACACTGGTGCAGGGGGCACTTGAATGAATTCTATCACGTAGTCCCATGAGATGACAGATAGGACCCATTTGTCCAAGGTGATTCATCTCCAGGCTGGTAAGAAGAAATGGAGGGGAGAGGCCGAGAGGTGAGATTGTTGGTTGGTTCTGGTGGGGTGAAGACACACAAGTCAAAGGACCTGTTTGGAGGGTCTGGAGACCTTGGGTCTATATACTTGTTGTGTTCCTGAGAATTTAGTTTTTGGAGCGTAGAATGACCTGTAAGTGGTCTGTGACTATCGGTTCCTCCACATCTGGTCAGGTGATTCTTTGTTATACAGGCATTTAGGCCAGGACTTTGACCATGTTTTAGGCTTGTAGGTGCGGGAGTTAGCTATGACACCAAGACTTTAAGATGCTTTGATGCTTTTATCCATTTCTTGAAGGATGGATTAGTTGTCAAATTGAAAAGACCTTCCCTGTTGAAGGGGATGTCCCCTATGTAAGAATGAGTGTCAGGGTGGAGGGTTGTCATTCGGAGCCAAGAGTGTCTCCTTAGGGCAATAGTGGAGGCAGTCATTTTGGAGAAGGTATTGAGTGTGTGTTTCAATGATTTGCTGTTTTGTGAGTGGCATGCTTTCCTTTTGTAGTCTTCTGGCAGCTGTGCATTTGTCTTCAGGGAGCCTTGTGAGCTGTTTGGGAAGTTGTTCCCAGAAGGAATACTGATAATGGCCTTTGCATGCTAGGTAGTTGACGTTTTTGATTCCAAGTGCTCCAAAAGAGTAGAATTTCCATCCAAAGGAGTCTAGTTTTTTGCCCTTCTTATCTGTGGTTGAGTGTGTATGTTTGCTTTCAGAGGATGAGGTCACCACCATGGAATTTGGTTTGGGATGGCAGAACAAAAACTCAGCACCAGTCTCTTGAGCCCTATACATGTGGTCGAGTTGCCTGGATGAAACAGGAGTTGATGCTGGTTCCTTAGCAGCCTGTAGCATTTTCCAAGTCATCAGCATTGGAGGCCTCCAAAGTCTGTGAGGTGTGCAGCTGCCCAACACTATGGAACAGGGATGCCGATGGCTGAGAAGTGATCGGCATCGATGCTGGGGCTGCAGCAGTTTCCACTGGTGTCCCTTGGTGTGCGGTTGTGTGCTGCTTGTGGGGACAGCTCATCAATGCCGAAGACTCGGCGGTCGAGGTTGCTGGTAGTGTTGTAGACCTGTGGGAAGATTGGGATTGATGCAAGCGTGTAGAGCAGGGGTGTCAAACATATAGCCTGTGGGCTGGATTTGGCCCCCGCAAGGCCCTAATCTGGCCAGAAAACAACTGGTTGTGTGCTGCTTCGTGCTTCTAACATTGCAGCTCCTTTTGGTCAGTCTCTCCTATTTCTTGCTTCAGGGGAGAGAAAGAAAGCCTTCCTTCAATTGGCTTCCCTATTAGTAGGGGTAGACTCCACCGACTTCGATGTCGAGCCAGACCTTTTTGATGCTGAAAGGCCAGTATTGGATGGAGTCTTTGTTTAGGCTTCTGAGGCCTGGCCTGAGGGTAGAGTGTACCCCATCAGTGTGTTCACCGATTTGGCCTTCTCCTGTTGGACAGAAGTTGTCAATGCCATTTTGGTGAGAGTCAAGGCAGATTCCAAGAGTGCCACTTGAAGTCGTGCCGGCCAGTTCTTTCTAGTTTGTTTAGAAAATTTTGCACCGTGGGTGCAGGAGTCTGGCCGATGGGTTTCTTCAAGGCAAAGTAAGCAAAAGAAGTGACCGTTGGGGGGGGGGAGCTTCCTCCCACACTGGGTACACCTCTTGAAAAATCCCCACAGCTTTTCCATAGACCAAGTTGAGGGAGGGAAGAGAAGGAAGGGGGGGGTGGAACTAAAGTCTGGAGTTAAAGCCCTTTTTAAAAAAAATAGTGGAAGAAGTCGAAGAACAATAGAGAGGCTGAGCAAAACCTGAGACCCAGAAGAGGAGTGGGAAGGAGGTTTGAGGTAAGTTCATCAACTGAAGCATGAAGATCATCCGATCAGTGTGATGGTCAAAAGAGAACTGGCAGGATGTCTACTCCCTGCCCCTGTGGGCATGCACAGTGGGAGTTTCTGCGGATGACACAGGAGAAGGGCTTGAAAATCCTTTTGCTGGGCTTGTAAATTTACCGATCAGAACCAGTGCAGATGCCTTAATCCCACAGATGTGATGCACAGAGACCATGACGAAGATCAGATGTGATTCCAGGTTGATAACTATGCCACACAAAGGCCTCGAATGCTTCTGTGTATATGCAGGGTCTTCATGGTTATGCAGCATCATGGAAACTAAAGTAATTGGACCATATCTCTAAGCAAGACATTTATTCAAGTTTTTCTAGCTCCATGAATGCAAAGTTTGCTCAGTAGTTGGTAACAAAAATACTGACCATTGAACAAAGTCAAGCTATATGCTCAGGCTTGCATTTTACTACTTCCATGCTCCTTTGACAGTCTCAGGAATTAGTTAAGAAGCTGATGTGCTTTTTTGCTATACCACGTGAGCTTCCTAAAAGGTTAGAGAAATGTTCATGGTTCACCCACTTTTCTGCTGCTGTCAATACTTGCAAAACATTTGTGTATAAGCATATATATACAGCTTGGAAGATTCCAGAGGCCCTGATACAAATGAGAAAGGTTCAGTATCCAGACCTCAAAGCTGTACTGTAATAAACCCAATATTATAATAACAACAGTCCTTACAAACAGAATTGGGTGAATGGGTAGAGGATTAGAAATGATTCAACTGACTCTGGTATGCTAATCTCAGAATCAAAATTTTAAAGCATATGTCCAAGGAGATAGAAATGTGAGAAAAGACCCAACAGAAACGGAAGTGAAAGCAAGAAACAGGATATATTTCAGATTAAGATATATATGTGTGCACACATTTCCACAATATGGCATGACAGAAAGTTTTTATTGGCAGATGTACTCACTGACTACATTATACCCATATGTCAAAAATAAATAAATAAATCCATGACTGTGTAGTCATCCCAAATTTGTTCCAATACAAACTTTGTATTGAGCCACCTTCTGTGTTGTTTATGGCCTTTTTAAATCAACCACATTGCATTTAATATTATATACTTTTAAAAGCCAAAGGACATAGCCTATTCCACTGAAAGGGCTAATTCTGTCAACTTCCAAACACACTCACAAAAAACATGTATAATTCCAAGTAAAGACTGGCAAAAAGACACAGAGGGTGTGTGTGTGTGTTCGGTAGCTATTGTGTATATCTCATGGGGTCTACTCTTTCCATTTCCTTTCCTCTCCTCTCCTCTCCTTTCCCTCTCTCTTTCTCATTCTCTCTCATACGCTCTACAGTGTCCACATGCAAGCTCACACAGAACTGCACTATATACAACCCACCAGCTGAGAAGGGGTGTTGAAAGCCACAGCAGGCACCCCTGGCTGTGCTCCCTGCTGCTGAGGCAGTGGCTTGTCCTTCCTTTCAGTTGGACAAGATTCTGCATGATGCAGCTTTGCTGTCCTCTGATCATTCAAGAACCCACAAATATGCTTTGGCTGAGGAGCACAGGAATGAGATTGGATGGAGGAGAGAGATTAGCAGGAGTTCTCAAGGGAAGGCACAGAAACAATTTCTACCCATTTCATGAAGCGCCAAGGCAGGGTAGGCGAGGTCAAACCCGAATTGCCTTGGGGGGCTGTGATGCAGGTTGAAGAAGTGCAGTTCAGGCAAAGCAGCCCAGCCAAAAGCCCATACAGCTTCTTGGAAAAACTGCAGTGAAGCCTGGATGGCTGCCATGTGGGAGAGATAGTTCAAATTTTACTGATTCACCCACACGGCAGCCATTTTCCCTGCTGCTGCCCTTGCTAGTGGCCATTTCCTCCCCTGTCACCATTTGTGTTTTTTAATTGGAAACTTAATATCATTCTAATCATCTGTACACCAGCTTCTCTGAATTTCCAGCTTTCATTGAAGAAAAAAATAAGTCTTTTGCCCTTATTGTTGTGGAAATGTAAGGGGGAAGGCATAGCTCTGCAATGAAAGGATCTAGAGACTTTTGAGAAAGAAAGGAAGGGGACTTCTGGTCTATAGCGTGGCAATGGCAGTCACTCTCCCTGAGGCTCGGAGGAGCGATTTGCACACCAGCGGTTTGGAGGGGAGCTACTGAAGTGGCCCCCGCACAGAACCCTTGGGTGGGATTCCAAGCCATAGGGCTTTGAAGTGGTAGCCTCTTCAATGGCAGAATGCCAGCAAATTGAGGCTCCCCTTTCCCTGATGGTCCTACTGCTGTGTGGCCGCATGGCACCAGCTAGGTTGGCCAGAACAAGCAGTGGAGATCGAGCGACTGACAAAGATCTAAGCGAGGCTGACAGTGGCTGGCAGTGATCATGAGTTGGCTGTAACCAAACTTTAAAATAACCAGAAAATTCCTCACACACCCCCATAGCGGCAAACGGAAGGTGGAGGGATCCCCCCCCAAGCGAGCAAGAAAAGCAGCAGAATAAGGGGGGGGGATTGATCATTTGGCTTGTTTGGTGAGACTTACCAGAGCGGATTTGAAGCATAAATGATTTTCAGAGGTGGTGAAACAGCGGCTGGCTTTTGTAAACAATCAATTAAGATGTCGGGCGCAGGGAGAAAAGGAGTGAAACAGAAACCTATGGGAGGTCAAAGTCCAAGGCCAGAAGACGAGGGGGCGGATGTTATGAGACTCTTAGCAGACACACTCAAGCCTGTCATGGATCAACTCGCTGGTATTAACCAGCAGTTAACTGTCCTCAATCAGACCCTCACAGCGTTAAACAGACGGAGCAAACGATGGAAGTAGTGAAAGAGATGCACACCAAAAACAACACTTTGAAGAAAAGAGTGGACCAATTAATGAAGAAACAGAATCATCAGGAAAATAGACTGCTGTTTCTACAAATGGAAAAAGCCAATATGGTCCTCAGGTTCCAGGGAGTTCCTGAATCGCCGAAAGAGGACCTGAAGAAACTTCTGAGTGATCTTATCGCAGCAGTAGTAGGCTTGACAGCGGAAGAAATAATGCATGATATGGATGCAGCGTATAGGGTGTATTCTAATTACACCAAAAAGAATAGCCTGCCTGGAGAAATATCAGTCAGATTCTCAAGAAGACAAACCAGGGATGCAATTTTAAAAGCTACGTCAGCAACGCCACTGAAAATGGGGAATGCTATTATTAAGACTTTAAAGGATATTCCATTTGAAATTAGCCAAAAATGAAAGATCTACAAGGATTTAATTCTCTTCCTTCAAACTAATTAAATTGCATATAAATGGGCATTTCCAGAAGGGGTCATCTTTAAGCTACATGACAAGAGAGAGAAGATTGACTCCGTGCACAAGGCTAAAGAATTCCTGAAACATCATCTGGGAACCAAAAAAGACGGTGAAACTGGTTCGAATGGATCCACACCCTCGGAAATGGAGGAAGACCTGGCCACAGAAGAAGGCGCAGCTGCCTGCAAACCAACTTATGCTTTTAGAGATAGGAAGCCTAAGTAAAGGCAGAAGGACTCTGAAAATTGCCTTTATGAAGCGAGTTTGGGACATGCTCTGAAATTCTCCAATAACAAGTAATCAGCTAATTTTTGATCAGGGATAGACAGAAACTCACAGCATGCATTGTTTACTAACAATATAGTACTAACATAGGCCGAGGACAGACTGGCAATTTGTGCCGGGATGGGACCCGGGCTGACAACGACTCAATATCGGATTAAATAGAATGTTCACACAGGCACATCTGCCTGGCATCCCCCACCCGGAGCTTACCGGAGCCCTCGCGCTTCAGTGCCGGATTAAAAAAACACCTGATAAAAGCCTTCGCAAATCCAAAAGCCTGCGTTCGTCGCGCGTTTCTCCGCTTCCGGGGAGTCTGAACGCGCAGGCGAAAAGCCAGGAGCAACCTGTGTTGGGCACGAGGCAGCAGCACTGTGATTGGCTGTGCTCCGCTCCACTGTCCAATGTGGTGCCGGCATTGCAGGGCAAAAAAAAAAAATCGGCAAAATGCGCTTATGCGCATGAGCGCTTGAGCGCATGAGCGCTCATGCGCACATACACCCATACACCCACAGCCGAATTAATGGGGAAACGGCGAATATAGCACACCTCCGGCGCAGCAGTCTGAACGCTCCCGCGCGCCTCCGTCCCGTATCTTCTGGCAGCGGCCCTCACTGTGTGGACGGGAAAACCCGGTATAGTTTAATCCGGGGTTTTTTTTGCCGCGACTGGCTACCGGGGCAAATTGCCAGTCTGTCCTCGGCCATAGACTCTAACTGGGATAATGATCTCCTACTCTTGGGTTTTTAATATAGTGTGGGTATACTTTTCTTTCTCCCTAGTTGTTAGTTCCCCTCCCCTCTTTTTCGTTATAGTTTTAGTTGTCTATTACAAAAAAGCAACAAAAAATCCCCTTCGGGGGGCCAAAGGAAAAAAAGAGGAAGGAAGGAAGGAAGGAAGGAAGGAAGGAAGGAAGGAAGGAAGGAAGGAAGGAAGGAAGGAAGGAAGGAAGGAAGCTGGGAATTAAGAGAACTTGACGCACAAATTGTTATAATGTTATGACAATGTAACAATGTTCAATTTTAACAAAGTTAAAAGCCCTGGTGGTGTGTGTGTGTGGGGGAGGGACTATCTCTGCTGGGGGACTGGGGCAGAAAAATTTCGGGGGGGGGGACTTTTCATGTAGAAGCCCTGCTGCCACTGCCTCTTTCCTGCAACAGCAACAAGGAAACTATACATAACTGTCCCCATGTGGAAAACACCTGAGTTTGGCAGATGAAGATTTTTTAAGTTATACTCTTTTTTTGTATGTTATACTCTTATAGAACACACTGTATTCAATAATACACATTTTGCTGTATTGTATAGCTTTAAATTTGTTCAGATCTGCTCTTTCGGCCAGAGACAGGGAAACCACAAGGTCTCTCAGCTGACTTTGTGCTTGTGTCACCTATTGATTCTCACTGTGCATTCCTGCATCTTAAAGCCGTTTCTATTCAAGACCCAAACATCACAAACTATGTGTGATGGCAACAGACCCATATCTTTAAACTTGACTCTGCTCAAATTGTGACTATTTGTCTTATTCTCTGAAGTCCTTTATCCCCCACCATGACTCCTGTGCTTGAATGGATCCTGACTGAGAGAAAAGTGCTTGGGGAAGAAAATGCAGAAGAAAATATGGCAGACAAGGGAGAATTCAGCCTCCCTAACAGCACAGCACAGCACAGCACAGCACAGCACAGCACAGCACAGCATAGCACAGCACAGCACAGCACCTCCCTCCCTCCCTCTCTCTCATATACACACAGACAGACAACATCTTGCTTTAGCTATATTTTGGCACATTTGTGCCTGAAGTTTATATTGGGCATTAGCCCAAATCTCTTGATCTAGTCTATGCATGAGAGGTCATGGATATAGTCTTGCTGTTTGAAAAGCAGGCTGGTGTAGTGGCCAAGAGTGCCTTCCATCAGTTGTATCTGGTTCACCAACTTCCACCCTTCTTAAACAGCTGGGCTTCTGGTGATGCTGTAGTCTCAGAAATTTCAGCTGGTTCAGAAGGCAGCAGGTAGATTACTGACAGAACGTATCTTGCCTATCTTGAAACAGCTACACTGACTGCTAGTTGTTTCCAAGCACAATTCAAGGTGCTAGGTATGACCTTTAATGCTCCTCAGAGCCTAAGACCCCCATGTCTAAAGAACCATTTCCTCCCATATAGCTCCATGTGCCATGTACTGTCCTCAGGCTAACACCTACAAGCTGTCCCCCAATTTAAAGTAGCCCACCTGGCATCAACAATATCGTACATCAGAGCTCCCATTTTGTTGAACAAGCTCCCTGAGCAAATGAGAGAGAACTTTTGGAATTTTTAATGAGGTGCTACAAAGCCATTATATTTGCTACAACTTTTAATGGGGTATGAATTGGAGGTATCTTTTGGAGAGAGGGGAGTTAATTGTAGTTTTGTTTTAAAATTCTGAGTCTTTTAATTATTATTTGTAGGCCACTTTGTACCACGAGGAAAGGCAGGATATAAACATTTTGATAAAAATAAATAAAATACACATTCAACAACCAGCTTTTTGGGGAGAACAATGGAAAAAATCAGTAACTTAAGGTACCTAACTTCAGGCACTAATATAAATTGCATTTCCTTTAGTACACAGTTTTTTTAAAATATATGTAGCCCTTGAAGATTCTAGGAGAGAGATGTCCCAGAAACTGAATTACAACTGCCTCCATTTGGGAAAAAAAGCAAGCTATTTTTACAGTGCATTTTCTGAAACACATCTTCTGCCCTCCCCAGGACCACACTGAAACTACTAAATCTGACTCTGTCATCCTTGTAAATCTGGTTAAGTAAATAAGCTATTCTTTGTAAACTTGTGGTCTCAGCCTCCTTGTTGGTTTATTGCAAAATTAAAGGGAACATAGTACAGAACCATCAATCAGTAACCAGCAAAGGTACAAAGGCTTTGGAATGCACCAAAAAAAATTTACCAGTCCTCATATGAAGTGGCTGTTGTGAGAACAGGGTAAAAGTCCCCATTTCACATGCCACATAATTTAGGAAAATGCTTATTAAAGGCTTCCTATTGAGAGATGGAAGAGCTCACACAAAACACTACAGAAGGCTCTGAAATGGCTCTCCCCTTTATTAGTGCATTTTTCTTACTGTTTTTATTTCACTCCAGCAACACAGCTAGAAATGATGAGGTGAAAGTAGCAATCTGTTTCATAAGGCTGAGCCAGTTACTCAGCATGTTGCTGTAGAAGGGGGCATATTTTTATTAATCTCCAGGGCTGCAATTTCTTTTCTATCTGGCAAAATGGACTGAGCATTTCAAAAGTCTAAGCTACTTGTTTTCCTTGTCCAAAAATGTCAATGCACTTAGCATGAAGCTATATGCACTGCTGGTAATTGGTGCCCTAAGTCTAGCCTCTGGTAAAAACTTAAAAAGCCCAACTAGGAACACCATGAAGCCATTTGCCAACTCATCATAGTTTGTAAACACAACAGAAAAATGGGAGAAGCAGGACATAACAGTGAGGACAGTGTTGCACCATGTGTTGAACTGTGGCAGTGGCCAGCATTCACTGGAGTGCAGGGAGAACAGCTGTATCCAGGTTGACACTTGCTGCAAAAAGTAGGCAGTGGTTACTGACAACACATAACTTAGACCAGACACTGGATTAGCAACTTCCTCCAGCTCCAGGCTTTCCCCAGGTAAAATCTCATCTATGGGCATTAATAACAGCTTGCCACACATGCTTGAACAGTTGCCCATTACCTCACTTAGGCTTACAGTAAGCCACTGTGATATTATCAACTTTCAAAAGAATTACTGGCCTTTGTACAATCACATCTATGAGTATTTCAAAAGAGACATGCAAGGTCCAAGATGATGTTAGTGCAACCAACCAATACCATAGTTTTACAAAAGGAAAAAGATTTTTTCCAGCTGCTATAATTATGGGAGTAATGCTGCCACATTATACTCCTTCTACGCTTGTGTTACCGGAGCTGGGACTGTTTGTAGAGGATGAGTTTCTGGCAGAACTAAAAACTCACAATTAGTTCTATAAATACCAAAGTCCTAAGAACAGCTGGTCTTACTGATATTTCTACCTGAACTAACCAATCCAAAGCAAAATGGAAAAGGCACACTTCATAGACTCTTGAAGTAAAGTTACTCCAAAATTTCTGCCTCATTCACATCAACCCACTTCTTCCCTTCAGCTGCCCATTTATATTTACACACAGCAAAACCCAAGTAATTGTTTGATGATGATAAACCAGCCATCTTAAAACTGATCAGACCATCAGAATTCCCATCATTTTCATGGAGCTGTTTACTTGTGAGACAACTCTGGGTTTTTTGACACTGGATTACAATCTGATATCAGCACTGATGCAATTAGACCCATTGCATACAAAAAATATGCATGGATAGACTTGTATCATAACAGCAATCTCTTACTCCACCCTGTTCATGCCTGCCAAGCTCTTGCACCCAGACACTGAATTATTTGGAATTTTACAGACCTGCAGAAAATTACACCAAGGCCAGTGGTAGCACCCTTATGAAGGTGTTCCACATGATGGTTTTAAAAGGCACTGGAAGCACATACTTCCAAATCCTGCATAGACATGAGAAAAGGCTTGAGTTGCAGGAATAGCATTGGCCACACAATCTGAACAGACACATTCAAAACTTGGCTGCAAAATTCCCCCAAGAAAGATACATGGGTTTTACCTATACATCTTACACTCAGTTCAGTGCTGAATTCCCAGAGACAAGAAGGAGAGAATATGCCACATAGACATAAGTGTGTAACTACATATTGTGATCTGACTCAGATGTTATAATGGCAAGGTGTTGCAGGGTTATACTGCCCACACCGTTTAGCTAACACTCAACCACATCAGAGAAACCCCAGATAATGCAGGTTGTCCTAGTGTTGCCTGAACCGCACATTGTTGCCATGAAGTAGTTCCAAATGGCACTGTTAAAGAGACTCTTGCTGGACTCTGAAGTAAGTGCCAGGGCAATGGACAGAGCTGTGGTCCTAAGCAAAATGCCCCAATGCTGGACTATGGACTGTACACTGTGGCCAAGGGAAGCCTTGTGCCAAAGAAGCATGCCAAGCCAGGTAGGGACCAGAGACTACAGAAGACTTCTTCCCCTGCACCTCTGCATCCGCCCAAGGACTGTGATGCAGACCAGCAGCCCCAGTCTCCATGAATGCAGACACAGCAGCAGGTCAGAGAGGAGCCAAGTCCTGACAGAGGACAGATGTTACTGCACAGCAGCCATGAAGGGATAGCTTTTCCAACATGCAGCACATTCATTCTACCCCTGGGTTATTCTAAAACAAAGACTGTTGCCCAGCTAGAAACAAGAGAAGTGATTAAGCCTTCCTGCCACCAATCCAGATAACAAGCATTGGATCATTAAAATGAAGCACCAGATCATTAAAGTGACTGCACCTTCCTTCCCCCTTCTCTTGTTTCACCCTTTCCCCAAGAGGTGTCACTTCCAGCTGCACATCAATCCTAAATTGTCCAACTGTAATTTCTTTTGTCTTACCCATTCCAAGATATTATTCTTTTTGTCTACAGTTCCTGGGAACTCATGACCACCTGGCCATTGCCTCAGGTCACAATTTGACTACTTAAGGTCAGCTCTCCCTGAGCTCTCACTCTCTCTTCTGTGCCCACCTTTCTGGATCCATCCCTGATTAGTTTGGAACTACTCCACATGTGTCCGTAGCGAACTCACAATCCATTCCCTTTTTCATTTTGTTCCTTTTTCACTGCAAAGTCTACTCATCTCGCTGGACAGGTAACATACCATCTACCAACGATAGTACCTGCTAATGTGAAAATTGCTTTCTTTTCCTGTCTAATTTCCAAGTTCTGTATTGTGTGTGTGTGTGCTTTCTAATTATTAGTGTATGCTTGAGAATTATTAAGTAAAAGACCAAGTATTTCAGCAACCTGATCTCCTCATCTATTCATGGGCTCTGGGAATTCTGATTCTGGTACACAAAGGTTATGTTCCTGCATTATATGACAATAGCCCTTTTAATAT
This sequence comes from Gekko gecko, assembly GCA_029375565.1. Taxonomy (NCBI): domain Eukaryota; kingdom Metazoa; phylum Chordata; class Lepidosauria; order Squamata; family Gekkonidae; genus Gekko; species Gekko gecko. The sequence continues at coordinate 160,638,158 of JAPDNY010000003.1, read as the reverse complement.
CACAATTCCCCCAAGCTTATTAATAATATAGGGCAATTTGGCTAAAAAAAAAAGAAATACAACTGACCAGAACTCCACAATTGAGAACCCACTTCTGTCCTGGCCTTCCTTGAAGCAGTTCAATATACATTATCATTTCTGCCCCCTCCTTTTTATCCTCACAAAAATCTTGTGAGGCAGGACAGATTGAGAAACCGTAATTGTTCCAAGACCACTCATTATTTTCATTAATTTGATCCCTCAATCTTGAGAACACTTGCAACCGACCCACTACATTTTGGGGCAAGGGAAACTGCTGACAGCAGCAGCTTTATTCTCTCTGAAATCATTACAAGACTGGTGGGGATAACAAACATGATCAGCAATATAAGATTCAATCTTGAGGGGTTTTGCAGTCACTCTTCTGACTGGAGGTAGAACTTTTGCTCAAGGGCTTATGGTTTTTCTACTTCACGGGGAAGAAGGCTCTTATGGTTCTGCCATGACTTCTTGTGACAGAAAAACGCCTTCTTGCTTTGCTGTAATTCTGCTGTCAGTAAGAAGAGGCAGAAAGATCATCTGAAAGTCAAATGGGCAGCCTTCTGGTCCATGCACTGGTGCCCCATGTGCCCCAATTCCAGGACACAGAGCAGGTGGAGCAGAACTGCCTTTGAATTCCCAGCATTCATTCCTCCTTCTGTGGCCCAGGTATGATCAACTTACTCCACATATTGTTTGACTTTCCTTCTGCTCCTCTGTTTCCTTGCCCACCCTCCTGCTGTCCTCAGACAGGCTTCAGCAACTGACAGGGCCTCTAGGCTATCCCTGACTTCACAATCTGCCCCAGCAACTTATCCAGCTCTGTTCCTGGGTCTCACACTTAAGCTCCCCATGTGCCTGGATACATATTGCCCAGTGCTGGCAAAAATCAGCTCCTATCAGGGGCAACTAGGGTTGCCTGATCTTGCCTCGTAGTGAGCAGGGGGCTTTGGTGGATGTTCCTGGAGGGGGTGGGGACATCCCCAATGTGATGATGTCATGCAGAAATGACATCATCATGTTAGGATGCAACCCCATGGAAGGCGCTGTTGGTGCCAGCTTGCAAGAACCCTTTAAAGGGAACCTTCCCTTTAAATGGTTTTTGCAAATGGGTACACTGGCAACCCACATGCTTGAACTCCAAGCAGTGAATTTGCAACTTGGAATTCAGGTGCGGGCAGCCCCCCACTGCACTCGTCTGAACTCTAAGCAGCAAATTCGCCTCTTGGAATTCAAGTGTGCGTGGCCCCCACTTGCAAAAAGAATTTAAAGGGACCATTTAAATGCCTTTTACAAGTAGAGCCATGCATGCCTGAATTCCAAGCAGGAAATTTGCAGCTTGGAGTTCAAGGGTGCAGCTGCTGGCTTACCCTCTCCCTCCCCACCTGCAAAATTTAAAGGGCCCTCCAGCCGATCAGCTGGAGGGACCTTTAAATCTCACAGGAGGGGAGGGAGGGGGTGGCTGCTGGTGGTTGCTGTTGAGGGTGGGGCGTCCCCATGTTGGCCAGCTAGCTGGAGGCACACAGGAGCATGTGAAATCGGGGGATCCCTCGCCCCCACTTGGGGACTGGCATCCCTAAGGACAACCCGAATCAGTGCTGGTTTCATTCATTATAAATCAGAAAACAACATCAAAGGATCTGGCAGAAAAGAGCAAAACACCACTACAAACTGACTCTTGCATTCAGTTCTTCTTTACAGAGGAAAAATACCAAGTTATGCAATTTCCTACTGAAAACCTTCTGGGAGGAGCAGAGGCTGGATGCAAGTCTGTGCCAAAGGTTTAAAAATAATCACAAGAATTTAATAAGGGTTCTACAACAAGGGGGGAAACTAAAAAAAACCCCAAAAATGTGCTGGGCCCAAGTAGCTACATGTCTTCAAACTGAATCCACCACCACCCAGAAATGACCTGAAGGTATTGCTTTTCCTCTATGAGCAAGGAATGCAGCCAACACAAATGTAACCTTCAAAACCTACCCTCCTGCCCCTATGATGTGCTGCTACACACACACACACACAAATCTACATGCCTAGAGGGACTGCTTCATATCCAACAGCCCATGCATTTGCAGCCTGTACAAACCTGTTTGCAGAGACATGCGCAAGACATCCCCAAAGGCCAAGGCGGATCAGATTGCCTTGCCTCTTCCACATCCTGCCAGATTCCCAAGGCTTAGAGGTTAGTTTCAACATGCTTTCTTTATCCTCTAGAAATGCTTGAATAAAGGTACAGATTTCTGAATGAAGATTTAGTCCCAACAAATGTGTACTACCATAACACAATTATAAGGTGAAGCAGGCTACAGAGTCACTATCTGGGGCGGTTCTAAATAACAGCTAAATGATTTATCAAGATACTCCTTAGTTCAAAGAAACAAACATTTTATAGAGAAGATTAGGTGGAGAGCTTTTAACTAATCTCAGTTTTGACTTGGAGGAAGCTTTTTTGCCACATACCTGACCTTAAAACTCATCCTCCATCCGATATAAGTACATTATATATTATATTATACAAGTACATTTATATATATATAAAACTGCTCAAGATGCTGACAGTACAATTCAAAGCAGAGCTATTCCAGTCTAAGCTCACAGAAGCAATTGCATAGGACTGCAGTATAAAAGCTCTATTCCTTCTTCTAGTGTAGTTTAGGTCATCAGCAGTCTTAAAATTGTGATAAGACCTATGCTGAGCACCAACAACTTAGATGCAAGTCTTGTTGTAATCCAGTTTTATGTGAAACTGCTTATATGAAACAATAGTGGATAGATTTGTAGATGATATTTCAGGACACTAAGATAACCTGTCAACATGCCACACTGGAAACAGGAGTTCATGTTATGTCAACTGTTTTCTTTTTTAATAATAAAAAAGTCAGGAAAAAATAAAGCTGTCTATTCCTGTGGCCTTCACTACATCCTCTGGCAATAAATTCCACAGTTTAATTGTTCATTATATAAAGAAATATTTTCTTTTATCCATCATGAATCTACTTCATTGGATGCCCTCAAGTTCTATTGTTTTGGGACATGAAGAAAATGTTCTCTCTATCTACTCTCTCCACCCCATGCATAACTTTATAAACCTCTATCATGTCCCCCATTAGTCATCTCTTTTCAAAACTGAAAAGTCCCACTCTCCAGCCTTTCCTCACAGAGAAGATGCATGGAAAGTAGTTGAGGTTACTCAGTGGTGTAGGAAATATACTTTGTACACACTCATCTCATCTCTATTATTTTCAAGTTCAAGGACTGAACCTTGGAAATGCAGACCAAAACTGTAACTTGCCACTAATACTTCTGCATCTGAGGTACAATACACCCATTTCTCAACTGCTTCACTCAAAGTTACAGAGAAAGAGAAGTGCAACCTTGGACCAGAACAGAAGAAAGTCCTGAATGATGGATTGGAAACATACTGCAGAAAGCCTTAATGACTAGACTTTTGTTTGGAAGAACAGCTGCAATATCATCTATAGCAATAATGAAGAGTCTTGGGGCACCTTAAACACTAACAGATTTATTGTCCATTGGTTTTTAATGCCATAGACTCCATTGCGACAGACTATCTCCCTGGAATGCCATAGCAGTATTCCACATTCCAATTCTGTCCACATCCTCTTACTGAATTGTTTTGCTGGTAAGGGTGAGAGAAGTCTATCAGACAGGACTGAAAGCTGAAAGGAAAAGTAACAGACTATGTGCAGAGAATCTATAGCAGTTCTTGGAGTACCTATTCTCTCTGTGTACCAAATATAGGAATATACTGCTTTATCTTGCTTTAGGAACCCACCAGAGCCTTTGTCACATAAGAAGTTGCTTCATCAATCCCAGCCCTTATCACCATCACAGAACTGCTTGTGTGTTTAAAAGCCAACATGCCTTGCCCTAAGGAAATGGTACAAAGGTTGGCATGCTTAAAAGGGCAAGAAGCACAAGATCAAGAACAAATATAAGAACACTGAAGTGAGCAATAAGCAGCACTGGGCCACCAACTCAGCTACAGTCCATCTGTATACACACATTTCTGTACACATACTCACCATCCAGTGGATAGCTCACTACTGAGATCAAATTCATGGGTCTGGCAAGACCAGAGTTGGGAATTCAGTAGTTTTAAGAGTGATGTGCACTTGCTGAAGGGTATGAACTAAAGAATAAGGACTGAACACTGTGCTGCAGACTAAGAGAGCAGTGAGAAAGCCTTAATAATACCTCTGATTCACTATATCTGATTTTATTGCTTTCTTTCATGAGAACCAAATGCAGAACAGCTATATGCTAACTTCATTAAAAATGCTGTGTGATACAATATTGGAATTTCTGCCATACTGGGAAAAAACAATACATGCCTAAATCTATGCTATTTTTCAAAGATCATCAAAGCAAGTATCAACTAGAAAACAAGTTTTGGCATTTTTAAAATTAATATACAAAATCCCCTTAGCTATTGGCTTTTGCCCAGGGTTTTGTAGGAGATCTGACAAACTGAAATATACTTGACATTCTGCCCACAAATGATGCCACAATTTAAATTCTGAATAAGGTTCTCCTGGTTCCTGGTAATTTCATACACATGCAGTCAGGAGGCCTGACCCTATGTTACTTTTATCTGTTTTCATATGAAAATATAGAGGTTTGCAATTTTCATCCTAAATTAATCTATGTAATACAATACTTCTTTAGAACTCTCTAAATCATCCTAGACTTTGCCCTAAAAGTATTTATAGCCTATGTGGGTCAGTGAAGGCCAACAGTATGCAAAGGGTGATATGTAGTGTTATGCTGGAGTCCTGGCCTGGGAAAAATACTGCTTCCTTCATGTCCACTTAGTGCTTTTTGAAGCAACTCTCCACTAAAGAGGCCAGCCTGCAGATGAGAATGTTCCCAGATGGATTCTAGCTACAGCAGCCCCACTTCCAGAAAAAAGCTGCTTCTTTACTTTCTGAAAATTACAAGGAATCAATGTCTTTAAGAATTCATAAACCCCAACTGCTTGTTCATCTATTAAATTAACCATATTGTAACTACAAATAAATAAAAATAAGCCACAGTTGTGCTCCTGTTGTTGATTTTTACATTGTTGTGCTTTTAGGCAAATGATACAATCTTTTCACACATCACAGGGCCAGACCTTGGTTTTGCTGCCATTTTACATGGCTTAGGAAACTAAATTCCCACAGAGATACAATTCCAAACCTAGATGGAAGTGTAAACTATGGTTGACCTCTATAACAAATCAACTAAACCCCCAAGAAACAGCTTCTTCATGTGTTCTGCCAATGATGTAGATAGGAAATCTGATGACAGCTGAAACGCCAGATGACTCTGTAGAAGGAAAGGTCTGTCAGCTGTTCCCCAAAGACATCAATGATGGCGGGAGTTTCCATAAAATTTCAGGCAATGACATGCTCTGGGTGGAGACAAGCAATCATATTTTGTAAAGAGTGAAGACAGAATTCTGCAAAAATCAGCAAGAACAGGAAAGCTAAGGGGGAGGAAATTAACACAATATTTTGAAGTTGGAACAGAACTAAAGTGTTTTAATATGTATATTAATAAACTCCTTGGCTAGGAATGTTTTCTTTTCTGTTCAAGCTGGCTGGATTCAACTATGAATGAACCACAGAAGGAGAAAAAAATACTATTAGATTTTCAAAGCCTGCAATTAGAGCTCAGCTCAATTTTTATGTATTTTAATTTGGGTCAAAATGTGGATGTTAGTTTCCATGAAATCAAAAATGATCCTCTGTGTGTCATACAGTTCTTAGACATGAGCCACAGTTTAGACAGAAAAAACCCCGAAGGTCAAGACTCCAAGGAAACAGGTAACTCTTGAACTGGTCCACAAGATACAGTGCAGGAACCAAGCCTTGGTAGCTAGGAAGCTGAGCACTATTAAACCTTGTCTGAACAAGCTATCAGAGACATTTTTTCAACATCTCAACTAAAGCTTAGTTAGGTACCTAAGACCCTCCCCAGCCTAGTGTAGTGGACTACTGTCACAGAGAGTTTACAGCTGGGATGGGCACAAACCACATTTTTGCTGTTCAGTTTGTGGCTGAACCATGAACTGAACCATGAACTCATATGAACTGGAAGGTTGGTTTGCGAACCGACCTGGTTTGTGAGCCATTTAGAGTTTAAAACCCTTGCATTCTGCTCCCCATGGCAAAGCAGGGGTTTCCAAACAGCTAAGTGGCAGGAACTACCACTCAGCTGTTTGGTTTAAATGGCTCAGAGCTATTTAAACTCTGCTTTTTGCTGCCAATGAAAAGCTGTGGGGAGCAGAAAGCAGAGATTTTCAAACATTAGTTTTTCGTGAAGAGCCACAAACTGCAGCAAAATTTGTGAAGTTTGTGGCCATTCTTCAGCTTCACAAACCACAAACCAGCCACAATTTGTGATAAACTTTAGTTCATCAGCCAATTCATGCCCATCCCTATCTACAGCTCCTTTATCCCCAAGGCTCCAGAGCATCCTTGATTTCTGCTTTGTGAGTAAGCTCAAATTAGCCTTTGGGAGCTTTTGCACACTTCCTCCAACATGCAGGACTTGAACAGAAAATGTCCAAAAGCATACCAAAATGCAGAAAAATAATATATAATTAATCATTTTGGCTAAGCACTAAATAAACAAGATATCTCTGGTTTGGATATGGTAATGTCTGGACCTGCCCCAAACTGAGAAGGAAGTCAGACTTCAACTGTTATTGCTGGCTGGGAGAGGCAATGTTCTCTCCTATACCAGAACTGCAGCATAGTTATGCAATCCACCCTTGGCAACCCACTGAGCCCTTTTGACTATACATAGATTGAGAGCCAGTTTGCTGTGAGAGTCAGTTTGGTGTAGTGGTTAAGTGCGTGGACTCTAATCTGGGAGAACTGGGTTTGATTCCCCACTCCTCCATTTGCAACTGCTTGAGCAAGCCATAGTTCTGTCAGAGGTGTTCTTGAAAAGAGCAGTTTCTGTCAGAGCTCTCTCAGACCCACCTACCTCACAGGGTATCTGTTGTAGGGAGGGGAAGGGAAAAGAGTTTGTAAGCCATTCAGAGACTCCGAGTGAAGTGGGGTCTAAATCCAATTTCCTCCTCCTCCTCCTTCTTCTGGTTCAATCCCTGGACAACATGTAACTTCTTGCATTCCATAATTGGCTCACTTCTCCACACTCTGCATTCCTCTTGTCTGTATTTGACCTTTTACTTTCCTGCCTGTTTGCCCTTCTTCTTTATTACTTCCCTGAACTCTTGCTCCACCACCACCAAATGAACTCCTTAACATTTATCTAATCTGTGATAAACCATGCCTTCAGATTGCCTTTCTTTCTAACATCTGTGAAGGCCCAACTTTCCACCTAGACCCATCCTAGGCCTTCCTGATATAATCTGTGGTGCTCCTTGAAGATGCAAGCCCTAGTACTGCTGGGACAAGAGTATCCCTAGCAATATGGAGCTTACTGGTCTGCCTGTAACAAAAGCTAACATTGGCTGGAATCCTCATCAGTTAGACATATCACATGCCAAAAGAGAGAGACAGCTGATATGTATGGTATTTTTTTCATAGATACAGTTGATGAGAATAAGTAGTCGTGCATATTAAAAATACATAATGTGAGACTGGATAATATATTGATTTCACGTGCATCAGACCTGTATACTCCAAAGTTCATTTAAGTCTGTTATCATATACTTGGAAAAGATGTGGCTGGAAGCCAAGCTTGAAGGATCAAATGAGTGGAGGAAAGAATCCCTAAAAGCAGAGTTTTGTAAAAGAAGAAAAAGATCAAGTATGTCAAAAGCTGCTGAGAGATCAAATAAAACAAGAGCAGGCTAGGGGCCCTTGGATTTAGTAACTAAAAGGTCACTGGTGATTCTAGCAAGAACTGTTTTGGTAGAATTAAAAGGACAAAAACCAGACCAAAAGGGGTCAAGGGAGCAATCAGACGAGTGAAATGTATTACAGTGGGTGGAGACCACCCATTCAAGTAACTTGGGAAGAAAAGGAAGGAGGGGCCAAGTGATGTTTTGAGGATGAAAAAAACACAACAATGGCTTGTTTGAAAGCTGTGGGAAAGTGAGAAGTTGATGACGTACAGCAAAAAAAGGCAAGATGGTAGCCTGATAGAAGCTAAAAGGGGATAGGGCAAAGGGAGCCAATGCAAAAAAAGGCACTGCACATTTAATCAAAGGAAGAATAAAGTAAATTAAAAAGAAAATAGCACAAACAGGTGAACAAGAGGAGATATTCATTTATAGTATACTCAAGTTAACTTTGGTCTACAAAAGAAGGTGTGATCTTGAGCAGAAACAGGATTAAGAGGGCTTTGAAAGAGCAACTTTACAAGACTGCCTTAAATAAATTACTCTCTCATTTAAATGCAATTGTTATACATGTGCAGTGCTAGCATTAGGGGGGTGTGCTGAGAAATTTTTCATTATAATTCCGGATCCAGGCTTATTTGCAGGTAGGACATTACTGTTTCAGGATTCAAATCCATGTTGTTTCAGTGTTTGGGACCTTTATTTCCTTTTGGGAAGGGATATGAGTGTCTTTGGGGCAATTGTTTAAAAAGAATGCACTAACTGCACACAACACAGTCCTCTCTGTAATCTAAGATTACAGATTCAAGTGAATTGGACCAAGAGAGACAATTTACAGACCCTGAAGAAGATGCCTCATAGCACACTCTCCACTGATTTCTAAAATGCTGGTAGCAGCAGAGCTCCATAGCAGCTATACTGAATAGTATATATACACACATATATATTGAAAAATCTGCATTTGCCATCCTTTCTTGTTGGTGGCCTGCTTGTTTCCTTTCACAAACTAGAAGTGGCTTACTTTTCAGACCCCACCCCCACCCCTTTCTGTAGGTCTGCCATTATGGGGATGTACTAAAATGAATGACAAGAACACCTATTGGGAACAATGGGAAATGCCTGCCAATTGAAGGCCCACTGGATATAATGGGAGCCACAAATGCCAATTGACTTGCATAAACTCCATTGAAATATGTTACAGAACACAGAAGTTGCAATGAAAATGTCGACTGGATAATAAGAAACCTGCATTGGACCTGGAATGACAGCCTCCAGAATGGAGTAACAGTCTCTGGAACCAGATAAAATTTTCTGGGATTGGAATGATAGACCCTCCGAGTGGAATGATGGCCCCTGGGATTTGAACCAGTGCTCTGCGGGCTGTCATTCCAGTCCCAAAGCAGTTCTTATGTCCCAGGGATCATCATTCCAGTTCCTGAGCAGAGGCTCCAGTCCCAGGGGGCGTCATTCCACCCTGAGGGCTGTCAATCCAGTCCGAGCAGTCAATCTGCTTATACACAGAATTATTCCGGGCCCAAGGCAGGTTTCACAAAATCATTTCCATCTTTTGTATGCAATAATGTAATCCAATGGAGCCCACTGGCTTTCCTGGCTTGCATTATATCCAATTGGCCTTCAGGCAGCAAGCCTCGCCCTTTGTTCCCAATAGGCATTCTTATCATTCATTTTAGTACATCCTTTCTTTCATAGAACTCCCACTGTTTCCTTTGGGGGACTTTCAGGGAGTCTAGAGTGGCTGGTTTTCAATCAAATGACACAAAAATTACAGCAGAGTGGCTGCTGCCTATCCTTTAAAGAACCCCCCAAGTTTCCAACAAACTGGGCCAAAAGTTAGAATTCTACAGGTTCCTGAACAAGCCACCCCTAGCCCCCACCCCCCACCTCGCCACCAGCAGCAAGTAAGGGAGAACAGCAGCTCTGTAGGTTGTCTTCAAAGGTGATTGGCTAGAGTGCTCTTTACTCCTTCCTTTCTAGGATCTGACTGAAAGGGAGAAATGCCATTGCTCACAAAAAAAAAGTGGAATGAAGGGGGGGAGATGAGGTATGCTGCTTTTATGGTAAGCACATAAACTAAAAAAAAAACCAAAACAAAACATTTAAAAATTGATTGTTTCAGAGAGGGGAGTTTCGTTATACCAACAACCCTGGATTTGTATTATCATTTTGGGAAATCACCATACTGATCCAAACCAACCATTCCCCTGTGTCTTTTTGGCTCAGGAGTTTTGTTATGTACACCCATAGCTAGCATGACACCAATATGTGGCTCCCCAGCTCACATGCTCATGTTCCATGTGTATGGACCAGCACATTGTGTTAAATATATTTAAACGTTAGGGCAGCTGTGTGGGGCACTTACATAGATGCAAAACATCTCCATGAATGGTTGACTACTGATGTTGTTTTAGCTGTAACATTTTGATTTGTTATAACTGATGTTTATATCTTACTCTTGATATTTTATAGACCTAAAGTAATTGCATATTTGTGCTTTAAGTGTGTCAGGCACTTTGTATCAAAATAGAACAAAAGTCTGAAATGAGACATAGACGTGTAAATAAATATTTTCTACCAGAAACAATCTAAAGCAGGGGTGTCAAACATGTGGCCCCAGGGCCGGATCAGACCCCCAGAGGGCTTCTATCAGGCCCACAAGGGACTGGCTATCTCCTGCTTCTTCCTCCAGTTCTGCTGCTGCTGCTGCATCATAGCTTGCTTTCCCAGACTCTCTCAATCGCTCAAGAGATATAGAAAGGTGAGCTTCTGCTCCCTGCACTGGGCTGAGGCTCCTCCCCCTCCCAGATTGCTACAGCAGACATTTTGATGCAATAATTCAGAGCAAGAAGTGTCAGTTATCAGAGACTATTAAATAAACAAAATATTGCAAGAATGCTAATGTTTCAGGCATGTTTTTATTTTACGTTAAAAAAAAATCTTTGTGTTTGCGTCCTTTATAAAGTTTATATTTCTGCTACCTGGCATTACATTTTATGACATACATGGCCCGGCCCGATAAAGTCCTATTTATGGCAAATCCAGCCCTCCATAATAAATGAGTTCGATACCCCTGATCTAAGGACTTAAGAAGGAAATGGTCTTCAAAATAAGATCCAGTGTGAAAAAGTATGTGCTGAATCAGCTGACATAGCCACTTGTGGGTATATTGTATTCTGTCTGTCTTCATATTCACTGAATGAAATTGGGTGATATGAGAAACTGACCTTTAGATGTAACTATTCTGCCACCTAGTGATGCTTTCATGGACAAATGTTACTGAACATTTTAAAAACAACACTGGTGCCAGTGTTTTAGAGATCATATAAAACTTAAAATGTGAAATACTGCTGAGGAAAAAACATTATACATTAAACTTAAAAAATAATCATCCACCCTTATTTTCATCCTGCACAAAGCTATGCTCAAGATTCATTTCTTACACTGGATTATTCTCTCCAGTCTACTTTGTTGTAATAAGCTACAGGACTTGAGAAATCAAAGGAGTCTGGCTATATGATATGCTTTAATCTAGTAGTTCCCAAACTTTCATACAGATCATACTTATTAATTTTGTTCTTTTTGCACCCCAGTGTCCTGTTAAAGCCCATCTTACATGACATATTAATAATCTCAACCTAGTAAACAAGACACAATATTCCCACATCCCAATGACGGATTACAGAAGTTATCGCCTTATCTACTCTAGAAAAAGAAGAAGAAGAAGAAGAAGAAGAAGAAGAAGAAGAAGAAGAAGAAGAAGAAGAAGAAGAAGAAGAAGAAGAAGAAGAAGAAGAAGAAGAAGAAGAAGAAGAAGAAGAAGAAGAAGAAGAGATTGGATTTATACCCCACCCTTCACTTGGAGTATCAGAGTGGCTTACAAACTCCTTTCCCTTCCCCACCTCACAACAGACACCCTGTGAGGTAGGTGGGGCTGAGAGAGCTCTGAGAGAAACTGCTCTTTCAAGGACAGTTCTGGCAGAACTATGGCTTGCCCAAGGTCATCCAGCAGCTGCATGTGGAGGAGTGGGGAATCAAACCCAGTTCTCCCAGATTAGAGTCCGCACACTTAACCACTACACCAAACTGGCTCTAGCCTGATATACTTTGGGCTTTGAAAAATTTTTAAATTACATTTTGTGATCCGTCTTTACCTTTCCCAATTCTGAACTGCTGGGGTGACCTTCCATTGGGAGGAAAAGCCATTCACAAGTAAGTTGATGGGGTGTTCTTGGTACAGAGTTGTTTTCTGTTGCCCCAGAAAGCTGAACCAGAACCAAGGGGTTGAAATTAAATCAAAACAGTTTTTGGCTAAACATTAGGAAGAACTTCCTGACAGAGCAGTTCCTCAGTGGAAAAGGCTTCCTTGGGAGATAGTGGGCTCTCCTTCTTTGGAGGTTTTTAAACAGAGACTAGATGACCATCTGACAGCAATGCTGATTCTGGGAACTTAGGCAGATCATGACAGGGAGGGCAGGAAGGGTTGCCTCAGTACTTAGTTCTTGTGGCCCTTTCTTACATGCCCAGGGAAATGCTGATCACTACTTTGGGGTGAGGAAGAAATTTTTCTCCAGGCCAGTTCAGCCAGGGATCCTGGAGATATTTTTGTCATCTTCTGGGCATGGAACAGAGGTCACTGGAGGTGTGGAGGAGGAGGTATTTGTGAAGTTCCTGCATTGTACAGGGGGTTGAACTAGATGACCCTGGGGGTCCCTTCCAATTCTATGATTCTATTGGAGATGGACACAGAATAAGAGGGACTGACAGTATTAGCTGGAATTATCAAGGACCAACTTTATTTATTTAAAAGATAAAGCTCTGAAGCAGCCAAGAGCAAAATTCACCCCATACTTAATCACACTGCAGGCAACTGACAGAATGTAAAAGAGTCAAACCTCCTCTGACAGTACATCCCTGTATTCTGGGCAAGGCTCTCCCTGGCTCCAAGCCCTAAGCAGTCAAATTATATATAACTTGGATCCTCCTTGCAAACATTTACTGATGCTCAAGGGAGGTGCACCATGTCCTTTCCCCCTAGCCATGTCTTTGGGTGGAGGATAATGGCACCCCACATGGTTCCTGTCCCAGTTCCATGAAGGCACTTTAACCGTGGGGTCCTGTTCTAAGGAGTTGCCCCTTCAGCCCAGAGTGGGTCAGAGACATAGGAGCGGCACAACAGCACCTTAAATAGCCTCTTCCTAAGCCTCCCGATGCCAGTTGCCTGCCTACAAGGGCATGCTAACACCTTCTGGCTCTCCTTTATAGCGGAGGAGGGAATTGAATGGCATTACCACCCTTCTCCCTTCTCTACACTGTAGCAATTTAGAAAACAAGTTACTTGGGCTCAGGTCCTGCCTTTTCTTTTTGTGCTACTTTGTAAATGGCCACATACAGAAATGGCATAACAAAACCTCTGAAACACCCTCCTAACTTTCTGGATTGGAAGGGCTCTGCCCTAGTCTTAACTTCTAAAAGCAGAAGACATTGGCATGCAAGACATTAATGAGTTAAATGAACCTATCTCTCATTTACAGCTCAATTAAAGGCTTGTTGTATGGTGTTAGTTTTGGCAACTAACTGCTGCTATCTAAAGTAAACACACACCCTTTCTTCGAAGTCTTTGATTTCTAGCTGCCTGATACAGTCAACATTCTCACTTCCCTAATACATCTATCATAGATTCAAATTCCTACACAGGATTTGAAGAATTTCATTTCATCAAACATACAGATTAACTGTCAAGACAACAGGCTCTACATCCCAGCTAAATTATATCCCAAGGAAGCATTCTACAAAGCAAAATCACAAGGCAACATGATTGACAGACATGCTTGCCAGCAAGTTACCAGTATAAATGTAGGAAAGCAGGAGTGGATTTTCTTGTTGGACTACAATCTGCTATGGATTGCTCTTCTTTATTTATGTATTTTTTACAGCCATAAGTGAGTGAGTGTGTTTCTGTAAGCAGTTTTTGAAAACCCATAATGGACACCTTAAAGCTTTTATTACATCTTCTGAAATATTCAACCACATAGCATACTCTTGCTAATAATCAGGACAGTTAGCTTGTTGGAACTAGATTCAGAAACATCATAACCACTAATTGACCAGAATATTTGCATGAGATAGTCTAGCTTTACATACAAGAACCCATTTGTTTAACTCCAAGAAGAATCAACAAGTGGGGGACAATCAAGTAATCATGAGGCAGAAAGGGGAGTAAAGATTAGAAAATTTTCTACCTCTTTCTATAAAACTCCGTATTGCATAAGGCAGTAAACTTAAAAGCACTGCACCTCTCCCCTAAAACAACACCGATACAGGAAAATGTAGCTGTGATTTCAAAGTTTAATATTGTCGTTTTGGAAGGACAGCTTGTATCACCAAGCTCAACATTAAGCTTCACAGTCGTCAAGCAATATGTCCTATTCATGGTAGGAAGCACACAAAAAGAGGGAGAAAAATAGAAAAAAAAGTTTTATTGGGAGGGTAAGACATTATTAGCTCTCAGAATCTCCAAAGAGAGGTTCTCCACAATGTCTCCATTGCAGCACATGAAAAAAATGAGTGGGCAGCACCACTGCCCAAAATGAAGAAACTATTTCTTTTTTTAAAAAGAGCAATAAAGTTGCTAGGCTGTAAGGAAGAATATGCACAGAAATCCAGGCATGGATAATGCTAAGAATCTCAGCTATGAAGCAAGATGTCTTCAAGCAGAGGCTAGGCATCCATCTATTGAAACACTCTGGCTTTGGACTTCCTAAACTAAGTAGAGAATTGGACTAAATGGCTGATGTACAAAGCCCCTTCCAACTGTAGAAGTATAATTCAAATCTAATTTCTACCAGGAATTCACTAGATGGATTCATGCAAGTCACTATACATAATAGCTGAAGCCCTTACTATTCTGAGTCATAGACTGTTATTTTATTTGGGATTGAACTATAATATACTGGGTGGAGTTTGATTTGCAGTTGATTAATGTTATATATTTATGTATTTGACACTGTGTCGTGTGGTTGCATTGTGTAGTTTGACTGGATTTGTGTTTGTGATATTCATATGTTATATTTCTGCAAACCAAATAAATATTTTTATTAGAGAGAGAGAGAGAGAGAGAGAGAGAGAGAGAGAGAGAGAGAGGAGAGAGAGAAATGCAAGTCACTCTTTCAGATTCAGCTCTTCACCAGCAGTTTGAGGATACCAACACTTACCATTAGAGAGTTGTTGTAATTGTTACTGAGATAATGTACATGAAGTACATCGAATACTAGAGTTGCCAGCTCCCAGGTGGTTATGGGGAATCCCCCGATTTCACAGGTTCTTGCCTGCCACCAGCAGGTCAGCCCTGCCCCCAACAACTACAACCCAGCGTGACATCCCCAATGTGATAATGTCACTTCTGTGTATTTTGAAGCACATCCAGAGAAACAAATGGCTCTGATCTTTTTAGATGCGGAAAAAGCATTTGATAATGTCAGTTGGAACTTTATGCTAGAATAATTATTAACTTTGCAATGCGGAAAAGACTTTTATACAATGGTTAGAGCAATCTCTAGAGCAATGGTTAGAACAAACAACAGGTGAAGGTCTTGGTTAATGAAGATTTGTTACAAAGCTTTGACATACAAAAAGGAACTAGACGAGGCTGTCCACTTTCCCCATTATTGTTTATATTTGTGCTTGAAACACTGAATAATATGATCAGAGAAGATATAAAGATCAAAGGATTGAAAATAAGAGCAGAAGAGTATAAACTACAAGCATTTGCAGATGATCTAGTATTTATCCTAGAAGACCCATTAGAGTCTATTATGCAACTTTTAAAAACGGTGCCAGAATATGGTCAAGTGGCTGGATTGAAAATTAACCTTAACAAAACAAAAATCCTAATGAAGAATATTACTAAACAACAGATTCAATTACTGCAAGAAACTTCAGGCATCGAAGTTCAGAGAAAGGTGAAATATTTAGAAATAACCTTGACATATAGATGCAGTTCCTTAAAAAAGGACAATTATGTGAACCTTTTATTAGAAATTAAGAAAGACTTGGAAAAGTGGAACGGCAAATATTAATGGGAAGAATAGCTACTATAAAAATGAGCATTCTAACAAGGCTAATCTTTTTGTTTCAAACAATTCCAATTTTACAAAAGCAACAGTATTTTAAAGAACTGGATAAACTGATGAAACAGCTCATTTGGCAAGGCAAAAGCCCAGAAAAAAGTTGAAAGCATTACAGGATGCAAAGGAAAGAGCTGGATTTGCTCTACCAGATTGGTCTCTATATTGTAAAAGCATCTGCACTGACGTGGATGAAAGAATGGATCACACTGGATAACTCAAGAAAACTAAAATTGGAGGGTCATGATTTAGTATTGGGCTGACATGCATTTGTATGGTATGATAGAGATAATACACACAAGTATTTTAAACAGCACATCCTTAGGCGATCTTTACTGAAGGTATGGGAAGAAACTAAAAGAATCTTTTATACAAAGGTATCAAAATGGGTCTCACCACCTGAAGCTTTTGCAAATTCTAAACTATTCCAAAAAAATCCAGTGTGAAGATATGAAGTTTTGCAGGACAATAAAAATCAGTTGAAGTCAAGAGATGTTCTTAAAAAACAAGATACTAACTTGAGCTGGTGGGAAAGAGCACAATTAGAGTCTAGATATGTTAAGGATAAACAAATGGGTTTCCATGATAAGATGATAAAATACTGATGAAAAACATATTAAAAATTGTATGTTATGATGTTAGAAATGAAAACACAAGATGAGATGGCTAAGTGTTCTATGGTGAAATGGGCACAAAATTTAGGACATAATATTGAGTTAGATCAATGGTCAAAGATTTGGAAAACAAATATAAAAATAACCAAAGTAATTTCCTATAAGTATGTATAAAATGTTTTATAGATGGTATATTATTCCAGATAAATTAGCAATCTAATGATTGTTGGAAATGTCAAGAAAATGTTGGCTCTTTCTTCCATATGTGGTGGACCGGTGGTAAAAGCAAAACATATTCTGCCTGGATACATGAAATATTGCAAAAAAATTTAGAAACTAGTATACCCTTTGTACCAGAATTGTTTTTATTGAATATACTTCCAGAAAATTGTAAAAAACAAGACTCTTATTTGATTATACATGTAATAACAACTGCTAGATTAATGTATGCTAAATATTGGAAAAGAGATACCATCAAAATAATAAATAATAAATATACTGGAAACTGCTGAGATGGACAAATTAACTTTATTGTTAAAAGGACAAAAAGAGAATTTCAAAAACATATGGTCAAGACTTTACAGATGGATTGAAGAATACATTAAATGAACTGTGCATACAACTGAAGCAGAATACAGTTAGAGCATAATAACAAGATTATTGACAGTAATAAGGGCAAAAGTATGTATTGACATGTTAAGGTGCAAAAAAACTATTTTTGCTTGGTGAGGAAAAACTCAAGAGATACTTAATGGTTTAGAGTCTTCCAGTCTATGTTTTGTTTGTAGTTTTGTTTTGTCTTTGTTGCTGTGTTTCTTTGTTGTTGTTATAAAATGTAATTTAAAAAAAATACCAATGTTAAAAGGTCTCATTTCCCCATCAACATATAACATTTCTTTGTGTTATTTATCCTGGCTGGTCTTGGAGCACAATAAGCAAACATGTGGAACTATTTCTTTTAGAATTTCATCAGAAAAGTTGTGAAAAAGGCTAAGCATCATCAAGAGACATAGGAAAGGGCAATACATGCATAAGTTGCATAATTGCTAATTTGTTCTCTGATGTTGCGATAAAAGAAGAGACCAAAGATGATTATTTATTTTGACAGCACATCTATTCTCTTTGGCTTCACAGTACAAATACCTTAAATAAATGAGATCCTCCAATCCCAGAGAGATTGATAACTTCCCTAACTGGCCCCCGGTTGGGCACTCAGAGGTGAAACAGCTTATTAATACCTTGAAAACTGGTAAAGCACCAGGCCTCGACTTAATTCCCCCTGAGCTGATTAAAAAGAATATAGAATGGTGGGTACCAGTTTTGGCATCCCTGTTTACATTAATTGATCAAACAGGGAGAATCCCCGAGGATTGGAAAGTGGCAGTTATTAGCCCAGTTTACAAAAAAGGCAACAAAGAAGACCCAAATAATTATCGGCCAATTAGCCTGTTAAGCATAGTCAGTAAACTGTATGCAAGGCACCTCTTATGGAAATTTAGGGACTGGCTAGAAAACGACTCCTGCCTGGCTGACAAGCAGGCTGGCTTTAGAGAGGGCCGTGCCACCTTAGACCAGTGTATGATACTGGATCACCTGGTTGCCAAATACTCCTCCAACTCAAAGGTGTCGCTTTTGCCGCCTTTTTGGACCTGAAGTCAGCTTTTGACTCAGTTTCCAGAATCATCTTATGGGAGAAGTTAAGAGCCTCAACAATTGATAGAAGGTTATTATTTCTTATTCAGGCTCTTTATAACAACACATGTATAAGGGTTAGGTATTCTCCTCAAGGACACCTGACAAATCCAATAAGAGTTGAGAAAGGAGTTAAACAAGGATGCTTACTGGCTCCTCTTCTCTTTAACTTTTATATCAATGATGTGATAGCCCACCTAAACAGGCCTGAGTTACACCCCCAAAGTTAGGTAACAGACACATAGGGGTGCTCCTTTACGCAGATGATGCCATCCTACTTGCAAGGACACCCTTGGGTCTTAGAAGAGCCATGCATTCCTTTGCCCTCTACTGCCAGACTAACAAACTAGAGGTTAACTATTCAAAAACTAAAGTAATGGCCTTTACTAAAAGAACCTCCAAAACTTTCCCTTGGCACTTAAATTCTGTTCCCATTGAACAAGTTACCTGTTTCAAGTATCTGGGTGTTAACTTCCAGGCAAATGGTTCAAGAACTGTAAATATTAATTCCATCGCCACAAACGCCAAAAGGAGTTCAGGAGCAATTCAAAAATTTTTCTGGTATAAAGGGGGCAAATGTTTTGTAGCGGCTCTTAGATTATTTAAGGCCAAATCTCTTAGCCAACTAACATTTGGTGCTCCCATCAATATTACATCTAATTATAAAAAATTGGACACAGTGCAATCAAAATTCCTGAGAACTGTCCTACAGGTACCGAACGGCATCCCAAATGCACTTATTCGACTTGAAACCGGAATGATTACAGTGGAGGCAAGGTTATGGATCATGGTGATTCACTACTGGTTGAAACTAGTTTTTCTTTCCAAAGGGCTTATGTGTTTAATTCTGCAAGACACTTTTATACCCCCTGGCTTAAGGCTATAGAAGAAAAACTCCCTTACCTTGGCTTCACAAAACAATATCTATGCTCTCTTGCATATGATAAAGCCAGAGAACTGACAAAACAGAGGATTATAGATATTGATAGGCAGAACGATATTGGCAGAGTAGAGAAATGGAAGAGACTTCTGGACCCTTTTAATAGAACAAGCTCTATGGCCTATCTCCACCAACTGTCAAACCATGAATACAGAAGAATATTTACTCTGATGCGCTGGGATGCCCTCCCTTTAGCAGCTACAGAGGGAAAGTACAAGAAAATCCCATTTGAGGAACGTATTTGTCCTTGCTGTAACAATGGCATCGAGAATCTAGAACATATTATTTTCGATTGTAAGTTATATGACAAACTTCGGAACTTACTTCCATTCCCTAAATCCCTACCTCTTAGCAGCAGGCAAAGAGTTCATATAATGAAAAACCTCTTGGTGCACAGACACTCAGAGGTCACACTCTCAGTGGCCAGATTTGGATGGCTAGCCCTAAGAATTAGGAAAGCTACTTTAGAGGAAATCAATTGTTAAGCACCTAATTGTTAACTGCCCGTTTCCTTAGCAACTTCAGATGCATCTTATTGTTTCTTCCCTAATTTTTTTTTTTTAAACGTATTTATTGATGCTTTTAGTTTTTTGTATCATCTAATTCGTATGTGTTTATATTGGAAATGTTTTATTGGTCATAAAAGCATATATACATTAATGTAATTCATACTAAATGTTGAGCTCAAAGTTTATAGTGATAAAGTAACTGATACACCCACTTCCCTATATTTTAGCAATACATTCGAACTAGACTTGTATCTTAACTGTCTAAAGTGTAAAACTTTTTATCTGGTCTATGACTGTTATAATAAATTTGACTTTGACTTTGACCTTAAATAAAAGTAAAATTACTGAAGTAACGTCTACACTTGAGAGGTTTTTGTGAATATAAGCTTCAGTTTGTCACATTACCCACTCTGTTCACACACAAACTGCCTGAGTTAGTGACAGTCATTTGTAGCCTCTCTTCTATTCAATTCTGAAGCCTTCCTTTGACTTCTGTCATTCTTATGCCAGAGGATCCTTAGGCTGTTAAATGGTACCAAACAAAGCAGAGTGGTAGAATAGAAGTCAGAATCTGCAATGCAAGGTTCAGAATTCTGACCCTATTATGCCCAGCCTCCTTTGTGCAGTTCCCCTTAATAAGCAACATCTTGACTATTTTGAAACATTATATAAGCACAAGCTTATAATGTGAATAAGGATGAAATGCTCATGCTCATGTTTTTCCTCCTCTGCCTCCCATCCAGCAGCACACTATTTCCTGTTTTAGGAAGACTTTGATTTCAAGTGGGTTTCTGAACCATGACCGCTTCTGCATTTGGGGGAAGTGTCCATGTTGATCACAGAATAACAGAAGGCTGGCCGTGGCGTAGGGGGTAAGAGTGTGGTGTAGTGCGGTATAGTGGTTAAGAATGTCAGACTAGTGTCCGGGAGACAAGTATCTAGTGTTGGACTAGTATCTGGGAGACCCAGGTTCAAATCTCCACTTGTGCCATGGAAGCTTGCTAGGTGATCATGTTGCTGGCGTGGTTGTTTGTCAGTTCTCACTTGCAATGGAAATTCCAGATGCAGCAGGGTAATCCAGTTCCCTACTTTAGTTTGCCTTGTTTTCCCTTTCATACCAGATATGCATTGCACTGCCCCCCTCACCCAAGTCAGGCCACCTGCATGATTCTCTACTCACTTTTCTTCTTTTTTATTTTGGGGTGCATGTATGTCACTGCTTGGGAATAGCCCAAAGCTGAATTTTTTTAAAACCTCCATGTACAAACAGTGCAACTAAGAATAACGCAATATGGAATCCTTCTGCCACATTCACTTGCCTGCCTTTCAGGTGGGTAGCCATGTTGGTCTGAAATTTATTTTATTTACTTATTTATTATTCGACTTTCTATCCCGCTCACCCCCTAAGGGCTCTGAGCGGCTTACATATATATTAGGTCCAACATTCCTAGCCTAGGGCCACATATGTGCAGGGGGAGGTGGATATCCTACCAGGCACCCATATTCTGTAGCAGGTCTTCTGTTGCGAGGGGGACAGTCCGGTGGCGACCTCTCTCCGGTGCTGGTCTTTGTTATGAAGTTCCACTTCCTGGTGCTTGCGAATCCACCTCCAGGCTGGATCCACTCTGCACTTTCGCGCATGCTTCGCAGCGGCCTCTGTCCTCGCCAGGCTCCGGCCTGCTGCGTTGCTCCGCCTCTGTGCCTCGTTGGTCCGGCCTCCTTCCTATGCCTCCTCGCCTCGCCTGCCGCCATGTCTCCTCCACCGTCCATTTGTTCAAACAGAACAAAGTTTGAGTCCAGTGAAACTTTTAAGACCAACAGAGTTTAACCCTGGGTATAAGCCTTTGTGTGTATGCACATGAAAGCTTATACCCAGAATTAAACTTTGTTGGTCTTAAAGGCACTACTGGACTCAAACTTTGTTCCCTTTAAATAAATAATTCCTCCCTACAATCGGGCAGTCTTTCTGATCTGGGAAAGCCAATAGGGTTGATTCCTCCGCCCCTTCCCAAACAGTGAATGAATTAGTTCCTCATTAGGTTGGGCAAGCCAATAAATCCCCCCTTCCCAATGAATTTGATCCCTGGCCATGCAAATTCCCTGTCCGTCTGTGTTGAAGAATCTCTTCACATTCTGTGCTGGGTCCACCCCACCGTGAACTTATTCTTTGCTATGTGGAGAAAGGCAATAGGGTCATTCTTCCCTTCACAAGCAAATCCCCCCCCCTCAAAGAATCTCTGCATTCTAGACTGGATAGTTAGTTGAGTGTTAATGTTTTCTTTGGTTATGCTAATGACAGTAAAGTATGTGTCCCTAACCCACACAATCCTCCTATCTTTGTAATGCTTTATGCATTGCTTACAAATTTCTGTTATAGTCATCGATCCCAAAAATACTGAAATATATATGAGAATCATTGAAAGACCTACACATACATGACTTTTTGTAGTTCAGCAACAGTGTTGCAATGTTGCTTAGTGCCTCCAAACGAAAAAAGAAATTGATGTGACGATGTGTGTGTGGGGAATAAAGGGCACCTTCCTTTTCACTGAAACTGAAGGCACCCCTTCATGTTGGAAAGATTACCCCAATAGCTGGGGCATGAATGCAGAATGACATCATAAGGAAACAGGAAAAACGGGGCGGGGGGAGTTGGGTGGCTGAAAAGAAGTCTTTACATTTGTCTCCATAAGAGGAAAAGTGGCAAGAAGGAATCATGCAAGTCCAAAGATTTTACCTCATGAACAAACTGTGACTTGTTTGTGTTATTTGAAAGCACAGTATCTCTTCTTATATATGATTGTGAAGTGGGGTGGCACTTTCTGAATGTTCCACACACTCCTAAATCAGTTGGCTCCATGATGTCTCACTCAGAAGCTGTTCCTATCCACTGGCTGTGTTGCCTGAGTCCCACCTCCAACATTCTAAACAGTCTGCTGTTCCTTTCCCCGCTCATAGCCAGTTGGAACACAGGTCGTTTGCATATGCAGCCTGATTGGCCTTTGCCTCTAACGTTCTAAACAGTTTGCTGTTGCTGTTGGGAGTCATTGACAGTTTCAAGAGGGAATTAGATAAACATATGGAGCAGAAGTCCATCAGTGGCTATTAGCCACAAGGTATAGATAGGAACTCTCAGTCTGGGGCAGGTGATGCACTCTATTCTTGGTGCTGGAGGGGGCAGCAGTGGGAGGGCTTCTAGTGTCCTGGCCCCACTTCTGGGCCTCCTGATGGCATCTGGTATTTTGGGCCACTGTGTGACAGAGTGTTGGACTAGATGGGCCATTGGCCTGATTCAACATTGGCTTCTCTTATGTTATGTTCCCACAATGAGCTTTACTCCTAGTAACATATAAATCAGGTTCAGAACTCCTGTCAAGAACCCCCTGAACCACTGCCCCTTTGGCAGGCCAGCAGTGCTCAGACCTATGGGTCCCTGAAGCTAAGTGCACACAAGAAATCAAACCCTTTTTTAAAAAAAATACACAAAGTTTTATTGAATGACACAGAGGAAAGAAGGAACATCATTAGGAAACACAGTCTCAATAATCAGGTAGCATAAAAACAAGAAAGCTAACTTTTTAATCTAACACATTGGTATCTGGTATTAGATGGCACAGTCTTTAAGTTTCAGAGTCCAAGGTAAGAGGTTTAAGCATTTTCAATGGTTTGGCATAGTCCATGTCTCTGTCCTGCAAAATCACAAAGTTAGCTTCCTCCTCCCTGGGCTATAACTTAATTATAGTCTCTTGCCCTCTGGCATCAGGTGACGTTCCAAATTTAATCAGGGTGCATGATTGCAGGAACTTTCTGGAAGAGTTCCTGCTCCCCCTTCCCATCTTATGGATCACAGGTTTTCAGGAAGAGCTAATTATTACATTCCTGACTCCAGCCTTGAAAGAGATAAGAATAGTATAGGCAAAGAGGCCCAATTATGGACACCTGCAGTTCAAGAAATGCCTCCTGGATCCCTTCCGGTCTGGCTTTCGCCCCATCCATGGGACGGAGACGGTGCTGGTCACCCTGGTAGATGATATCCAGAGACACCTATACCAAGGTGGACCGGCGCTGCTGATTCTTTTTGACTTGTCGGCAGCGTTTGATATGGTTGACCATGAGGTGTTAACCCATCACCTCACTGATGATGGGATACAGGGGCTTGCCTTGCAGTGGCTGGCCTCCTTCCTCCAGGGTCGGGGACAGAGTATGGCACTCGGGGGGGAGTTATCCCAGTGGCATCCACTGGAATGTGGTGTCCCGCACGGCAATTCTCTCCCCCATGCTGTTTAATTTCTATATGCAACTATATCTATGGAAGCCTATACAAGGCAAGAACAGCTGTCACACAGAGCCTTCATGACATTGAATTACAAAATGAAGAAGCTTCACTACCCAAGAACTTCAGAAATATAAAATCTTGGCCTAATTTTACTGCCACCCTTTATTTATTTAACATTACCTATGAGCCCTATAGATGGGCCTTTTCCAGAGCCCATTTTGAGGCACTCCCTTCCGCTGTACTGCAAGATAAATTCACTCAAGTCCCAATGCATGAACATATATGCCCACACATGGCTAATATGGTGGAATCAGTTACTTATGTCCTCCTGTTCTGCAGATTCTATCAGGAGGTACGAGACTATCTTATACTACCCCATCTGTCCAGATTTAGCCCTCTGCAGTCTTATCTTGACTTTAGGCCAGAAGTCCTTCACCCAGACACGGCCCCAAGACATCTGGATGAGGCGTTACAGGCTGTGGCAGGATGTTTATGACAGAGCCAACTGAAGCTAAATCCATCTAAGATGGAGGTCGTGGGGGATTGAGTCAGGGAATCAGGCTCCCAACCTTCGATGGGGCGCCGCTGGTGCCTATATCAGGAGTGAAAAGCCTGTGGATGTTCCTGGATGCCTTCCTCTCCATGGAGACCCAGGTCACCACCACTGCCAGGTCTGCCTTTTTCTCTCTGAGACAGATCAGGCAGTTAGCCCCATATCTCACTCCCCGAGACCTAGCTGCAGTGACCCATGCAAAGGTCACTTCCAGACTGGATTATTGTAACTCTCTCTATGTGGGGCTGTCCTTGACTCTGTTCTGGAAGTTGCAGCTAGTGCAGAATGCGGCAGCACGGGTGTGGACAGCGACACCTGTGTGGGCTCATATCCACCCAGTGCTGTGTAAACTGCACTGGCTGCCTATTGAATTCCAGCTCCATTTCAAGGTGTTGGTGCTTAACTTTAAAGCTCTATATGGCCAGGGACCAGCATACCTACAAGACCACCTCTCCACATATGAGCCCCGGAGTACACTGAGGTCCACAAATCAACACTTTTTGGTGGTCCCTGGCCCCAGGGATGTCCAAGTAGCCTCGACCAAGGCCACGGCCTTTTTGGCCCTGGCCCCCACCTGGTGGAATGAGCTCCCCTACGAGATCAGGGCCCTGCGGGACTTATTACGGTTCCACAGGGCCTGCAAGACGGAGCTCTTCCACTGGGCATTTAGTTGAGGCAGCGGATGCCCCCTCCCCTCCCCCAGCTTCTGGCCAATCACTCTTCAGTGGCCTGGATCTGATTAGACATCTGATTAGACACCGGGTTTGATTTAACATCTGATCTTTCTATTTTTACATGGTATCTCAGGATACTATTCTGTGCAAATTGTTATTTTAATGCTGTTTTAATTGTATTATTTTAATTGCTGTACACTGCCCTGAGCCCATTCAGGGAGGGCGATATATAAATCAAATCAAATAAATAAATAAATACTCAAATTGATCTAGTACCTTAAGACACACAAACAACACTTCACAGATGCAAGGACTTCCATGGCTCCCCTTTCTTGCAGAATTTCTTACTTGACTCTCTCCAAAAATATTGAGATATAACAGCTTACAAATCATAAAGCCAATGAAAGGAAAAATTAAAAGCAAACAATAAAACATCAGAGAAACTAAAACTACCCTGGCACTCAGAACCAGTCTTTGAAGCTGGCACTTGTATTTTATTTATCTGATCAGTCCCCTCCTGTTGTTACCTAGGCAACAGACACAGAACTACGCATTCAACCAAGACTGACACTATCTGTTTTGTAAGGTAAAGTTTGTTTGTTTTTATTAGGATCAGTCATGTCAACCTGGACAAACTGTAGCAATCGCAGCCAATAAAGGCCCTGATCATCAGTGATCACACTCGCCTTCAGTTAACATCCAAGATGGCAATCATTCATTCTCAGTCTATGAACCCAGTCCAAAGTGGTTACAGACTGAACTACCTAAAGGATCATTTGCACCCTCATGAATTTTCAGGGAAACTGATGTTGGCAGGTATGGTTGCCAACTTCAGGCTGGAAAAATCCTGGAGATTTGAGGGCAGAGCCTGGGGAAAACAGGGTTTGGGGAGAGGAAAGAACTCAGCAGGGCATAATGTCATAGGGTCCAGTCCACCCTCCAAAACAGCCATTTTCTTCAGTGTGGAGATCACTTGTAGTTCCAGGAGCTTGGAAACCCTACCAGCAGATCTGAGACTTGATTATCCTATTTTAGATTGGCAGCCCCCTGAAACAGAATTTCCCCCATACGTAGCCCTTAAACTATGGGAATCATTACTTGTTACAACACAAACTTATTTCAAAGGGATAAAATAAATGTTCTTAATTGCTGAGGTATATTTTTACTGTTGACTTGCTGTTAATTTAAGTTTAACTGCTGATTCTATTACCGTTTTCTGATTTTATTGCTGCTACTTTTTATGGTTTGAACTGCTGATGAATTTTTATTTGTAAGTTTTGTGCTATTTATTATATTTTTATTCTTGTTTTATGTATTTTAACTGATTTTTATTCAAAAGTGTAAACAACTTTAGGTGTTTTTGATATGGAAAGGCAGAGTATAAACTCTGTACATAAATTTTAAAAAGGATATAAATCTAGGATTAAAATAGTAGTTTTGTCAGAAACTCTCTTGGGCAGCCTTGCACATGCAGAGGCCATTACAAAAGTCTTAACCTTATAACCTAAAGCCTGCTCATATCCCACTGTTCCAATTCTTTGTAGTTTTCTAGCAGTACATCATGTGCCTTCCTTCTACTGTCTTACATTATCTCAAAATGAGTCCTGGAAGGCATACTTTTCCTGCTCTTAATTATTGTACCACTGTCCAAACATACATAGCATAGCCTGCAGAAAAACTAACTACTTTTATATTGCTCTGAAAAGAATATTCCACACCTCTTCTACAGGAATAGATAGCAGAAACCCATATCATTATTTTCAACAGTAAAAGTGAATTCTGCTAAATTTAAATGTGGGATGTTTTCTGTCATCCTACCTACAAAATCTCTGTTTGCAGCATTTAACTGCACCATGTTAAAACAGTTTTAGAGACTGTTCTGTTGGGAAGGAGGATAACAAGAATAAGTTTTGGTCTTTTTTGTCCATATGAATTGTTATTGCTGACTTTATTGATCATGTAATGTTTTGCTAGTATATCTGAATATATATTTCACACTGTGGATCGTGGTTCCATGTAGTATATCTTTAAGGCTGAAGACAATCAAAAGGAAATTCCATGAGACTAATATGGTTTATAAAGAAAGAAATGACTACAGTAGGATACAGAGCAACAAACAAGCACACAATTTAGACACACAATATTACGCAACAGGATGTGGCTACCTGTGAGGTAAAAACTTCTCAATGCTTCCAGAAAAATGTCCCTACCATGCAGTTATGGAAATGTGTTGGAATCATAAATTGCTACTCAGAGAATTTTTAACCTCAGTTTTAAGCTTCCCAAACAACCCACACTTCACTGCATAGCATTCAACATGTCATAGGAGAAGGAAGGCTTGAATTGACTCTGCCAAGAGTCTAACCTGTGGTTCCAAGAAGTCTGAGCCATACCCTGAAAATCCAGTCTACCTCTACTACTCTACATTGGGCATGTTTATGTTTTATAACACTTTTAACTGTAAATTATATTGGTTTTTAGGGGAAAACCCTTTGTTGGTATTTTGGAAGCTAAAAAGGAAAAGAAATATTTACCAGCTGTTCACATTTTTTCTTGTTGCTTTTTATTCCCAGAACTTCTAAGAGTGTATTGATGGGGGAATGTTGATAGTAGTTTCATGTATCTTTACATTTTGAATAAAGATCACTTTCCTTAATGTTCTTTTATGCACTTTGACAAAATATGTTTTCCAAGTTTATTTTAACCTTTAAAACCTTCTGTGCTCAAACCACTGCAGTCATTCATCACCAGCCAGAAAGAGGCCTCTTTGGCTTACTCATGAGTACCATAAATGGTCACAGGTACAAAGCAATTTTTTTGGTACAAGCTTAGACAGGTTATAAAAATTTTATTTCTATCCAAACCACCACATATGCAAGTAGAGAATAGTTAGTTAAGAAAAACTATAGAAAGCGTCATATGTAGAAATTATTGGCATAGTGTATACAGTATACACGCGAGCGGTGTCCAAAGTTTTGAATCCACCATGCCATAAACAATAACCTTCAAAAATTCAAAAGCCATAAACATGCTTCAAGTTGCTCACTTTATAATGACTGAGATAAATCACAGGGAGATGTCCCCTTTAGCACTAAATGCAAAATATTTTTCCATACTCAGCTAAAATGTTGATTTTTATACCTTTACTAGGAATAAGGCCTGTTGTGGAAATAAATACAACAAACTCTAGAAAGAGGCTCAGGGAGAGTGCCAAGGCAGCAAGCAGCAAGCGGCAACAGCGGCAACGGCAGCAGCAGCGGCAACGGCAGCAGCAGCGGCAGGCAGAAGCAATGCCAACGACTGATCCTGGCGGTGGGCG
The DNA here is from genome assembly GCA_029375565.1 of Gekko gecko. Lineage (NCBI taxonomy): Eukaryota > Metazoa > Chordata > Lepidosauria > Squamata > Gekkonidae > Gekko > Gekko gecko. The sequence continues at coordinate 160,609,600 of JAPDNY010000003.1, read as the reverse complement.
GAGCTACGAGGCACAGGCAGCGTGATGGTGCGGCGCGGCGGAGCCTCTGGGACGTTAGCCGGAAGCCGGAGCCTACACGGGGCCTGCACGTCAAAGACGGGCCTGCCGCGGGGAGCCTCCTGGCCCAGGAAAGAAGATCGATCCAGGGGCCCCAGGACATCAAAGGCTGAAGTGTAGCCGTCTGAAGCCCCGCCGGAACAAGAAAGACAAAGAAGAAGCCCTGCTCGGGTGCTGGTAGGAGGTCCCTTCACAATATGATTGTGGCCCTAGTTAGGCAAGGATAAACTGTGTAAACCGCTCTGAGACCCCTAAATAAGGCTTTGGGCACTCAGCATCAATGTGCTGTGGTGACCTCAGCAGGGTATAATGACATAGTACACCATTTTCTCCAGAGGAACTGATCTCTGCTACCTGAAGAGCAGTTGTAATTTTCAGTGAGATCCAGCCTTCACCTGGAGATTGGCAACAATTGTTACCCAGGAGGAAATGGCTGGTTTGGAGGGTGGAGTCTATGGCATTGTACCTGTCTGAGGTGCAACCCCTCCTCAAACTTCACCCTCTCCAGGCTCCACCCCCAAATCTCCATGAATTTCCCAACCTGGAGTTGGCAACCCTATCTCCTTCCCAGCCAAGCATCAACTGGCCATTATCTGCCCCTCTGATTTCAGCTTTGCTTCTCCCCCCACCCCACCCCTTAGAGATCAGTTGTAATTCTGAGTGATTTCCACCCGTCTCCTGAGATTGGGAACAGTGGTTCCCCAGAAGGGAATGGCTGGTTGGAAGGGTGGAGTCTATGGCATTTTATTTATTTATTTCGATTTATAATCCGCCCTCCCCATGATGGGCTCAGGGTGGTTAACAATCAGGGCACAAGTGCCAGTTATCCTGTCCTTATATATATTTGAATTTTGGTTTCACTACATTCTATGCTTGCCATAATCGATTCGGCTCAAGAACTGGCAATCAGAAGACACCGGTCAGGGCTGACTGGCTGCTTCGCAAAGTCCCACCCATGTCAGCCCCGTTCAGTGTTTTCAGCTCAGTCTGCTCCAGTCCTTCGACAGGAGAGGACCGTCTGGAGTGTGAGCGCAGGGACAGGCCCTCAAGGCTGAGGCAAGTGAGAGAAGCCCTTTTCCGCCTCCCCACGCCATCCCCTGGGCCTTCTATGAGGGGACTAGGCCTAGAGAATGCCTTTTCCGCCCCCCCACGCCATTCCCTGGGCCTTCTATGAGGGGACTAGGCCCAGAGAAGGCCTTTTCCACTCCCCACATGCCATCCCCTGGGCCTTCTATGAGGGGACTAGACCCAGAGAAGGCCTTTTCCATCCCCACACGCCATCCCCTGGGCCTTCTATGAGGGGACTAGGCCCAGAGAAGGCCTTTTCCGTCCCCCACACGCCATTCCCTGGGTCTTCTATGGGGCACTAGGCCCAGAGAAGCCCTTTTCTGCCCCCACATGCCATCCCCTGGGCCTTTTATGGGGCACTAGGGCCCAGAGTAGCCCTTTTCCGCCACCCACACGCCATCCCCTGGGCCTTTTATGGGGCACTAGGGCCCAGAGTAGCCCTTTTCTGCCACCCACACGCCATCCCCTGGGCCTTCTATGAGGGGACTAGGCCCAGAGAAGGCCTTTTCTGTCCCCCACACGCCATTCCCTGGGCCTTCTATGAGGGGACTAGGCCCAGAGAAGGCCTTTTCCGCCCCCAACATGCCATCCCCTGGGCCTTCTATGGGGGCACTAGGCCCAGAGAAGCCCTTTTCCATCCCCCACACGCCATCCCCTGGGCCTTCTATGGGGCACTAGGCATTTTCTGTCCCCCACACGCCATCCCCTGGGCCTTCTATGGGGGCAGTAGTCTCAGCGAAGGCCTTTTCCGTCCCCCACATGCCATCCCCTGGGCCTTATATGGGGGCAGTAGGCCCAGAGAAGACCTTTTCAATCCCCCACATGCCATCCCCTGGGCCTTCTATGTGGGCAGTAGGCCCAGAGAAGCCATTTTCTGTCCCCCCACACATCATCCTCTGGGCCTTCTATGGGGGCAGTAGGCCCAGAGAAGCCCTTTCCCCCCACACACTGCCTACTGCCCCATAGAAGGCCCAGGGAATGGTGTGTGGGGGACAGAAAAGGCCTTCTCTGGGACCAGAGAAGGACTTTTCTGCCCCTCTTCCCTTCCTTTCCCCCTTTTCCTTTCTTCCTCTCTCTCTTTCCTCTTCCCCTATTCCTTCCTTCCTTCCTTCCTTCCTTCCTTCCTTCCTTCCTTCCTTCCTTCCTTCCTTCCTTCCTTCCTTTCTCCAACCGTTTCTCCCTTCCACCTCCCTCCTTTCCTTTCTAGGGCCCGTTGTCTTCCACCACAACGGGCTTTGCTCCCTAGTTAAACAATAAAACAGTCAGGGCACAAGTGCCAGTTATTAAAACAATAATACAATAAAAACAAAATAAAACAATCCATTTCAACCTTAGAGCCTCGCGAGTTCACATATTACAGTAGAGGCTCTACCATGGCAAGGTGGCGTCTTAGTCATTCAGGCTAGTCCCTAAAAGATGGCACCTGTCTGAGGTCCCAGCCCTCCTCAAACCTCACCCTCTCCAGGTTCCATCCCTCAAATCTCGAGGAATCTCCCACCTGGAGTTGGCAACCCTATCTCCTTCCCAGCCAGTCATCAACCTACCTTTATTTCCCCCTCTCTCTTCAGCTTTCCATTTCCCCCACACACACACCTGCAGCCTCTCCTATGCTCTGAAGCCCTGACTGCCACAGAGTCAACCATTTTCTCCAGGGGAACTGATCTCTGCCATCTGGCGAGCAGTTGTAATTCTGAGTGATCTCCAGCCCTCACTTGGAGATTGGCAACAATGGTTTCCCAGGAGGAAAAGTCATCTTCCTCTGCAATGGGAACCGAAGCAGCTTACATCATTCTCCTCTCCCCCTTTTGACTTGCACAGTAACCTTGTGAGGTAGGTTAGGCTGAAAGTCTGTGACCAGTCCAAAATCACCCACTGAGTTTCTATAGCAAGAACCTGGATCTAGCAGAATCTGCTCTGAAGCACTGACTGCTACACCTAGGGCAGCCAACCTCCAGGTGGAGCCTGAAGATCACCAGGTCTCACAACTGAACTCCAGACAACAGATCTCCCCCCCCCCGGAGAAAATAACTGCTTTAGAGGGTGGGCTGTATGGCATTCTGTTCAGCTGAGGCCTCTCCCCTCCACAAACCCTGGCTTCCACAGACTCTTCCAGAAAATCTCCAGGAATCTCCCTACCTGGAGCTGGCAATCCTAGACTCAGGACTGGCCCCAATGAGTTCCTCTCAAAGGCCTGCAAAGAGTTTCCATCCTTTGTCTGAAGCAACCTTGGTTGCCTACTGTGGCGAAACAGGTTCCAGTTTACCACTCAGCTGTTTGCCTCCCACCCTTGTCCTGTGTGCGTATTTCACTCCTTAAATTCGCTGCCACGACTCAATGAATCATCACTGCCTTTTAGAGGGACAGTGATACCGCTGTGGCTGAATCTCTGTGTTTGGAGATGGAATCCCCGATCTTTGGGGGATCCCTGGAAAGTTGGCAACCCAAAGGTCTGGCCTTTCCTTGCCTCCTTGCCTCCCCCCTCCCTTTGTTATTGTGCAGAGGGGGGGAAACTATGTGGTCAGAGCACATAACTATTTACACAGTTATGGGACGCATACACCCTGTAGGAGTAAGCACACACTATGAACCAGCATAAACCCACAGGGGTTAAAAGCCATCCTCTTTCCCTACACACCAGCCTCTGGCTCTCTCTTCTAGCCTCTCTCTCTCTGGCTCAAGGGAGCAGGGAAACTTCCATTAATTCCCCAGTCCAGCAGACTGTGGAGTGGCTGAATTTCTGCTGCCTCCAAGGGTTCACCCACATCTCCGGCTTGTGGCCTGGACAGCCCAATCAGCACAGGCAGCAGGAGCCTTTCCTAACCTCCTGTAGGATGAAGATGGCCTCCTCCCTGGATGGGCTGCAGTCTATATTGATGCTGCTCTGCGTGTTGGGATAGTCCCTATTTTCCCACCCTTTTCTGCCTTGGGACAGCTGGGAAATGTAGTTCAGCAGATGAGGAAGGCCCATTCAATCCAGTGAGTGATACTCCTACAGGCCCCTCTCTGAAATTACAGCTCAATTAAACCTTATGGCAGAACATTTTAAACAAACAATCACAGACAGCAGCCCAGCAGCCATCTTACAAACACAGGTAACTGCCATTTCATTACACCTACCAACAACCACTGAGGGAAAAGTTAAGTCCCACACAGGACGCAAGCAGGAGAAGTGTCTTTGTCAAGAGACAAAGCCATTTGCTAGGAATTCTGACAGAGAAGAGTGGCTGAAGGGGAAGTGGGTGGAGAAGAGCAGCAGACCCAGCACCTGGCCAATGGCACACGAGTACTCTTGAGTGGCGGCTGGCAGGCCAATGGCTGAGGGAGAGCATTTTACAGCCATTGAGAGCGCATGGAATCTTGCCACCCCAAGTCAGCTTTATATATAAGGAGAGAAGAGATACCTGTGTTCCTTGTAAATGGACATCATGCACAAGAGGTTTCCCTGAAAAGTGGACAGAATTAGATACCACAGCATGTGTTCCAGCATAAGGTTACAAAAGGTACCCTGCAGGGCATGGAGTTGTCTAGAACTGCCTACCCCAAATTCTCACAAAAGATCAATTTTGACTACTACAAAACAACCATGTCAGACAATTTTTTACATCTTTGAGAACATTGATATAGCCTGGTATGATGGCCCCTCACACTTCCCTCCCTCAGTGGTAGATTGTCACTCCAAAATTTTGTTCCCTTCTGTGACTGAGCCACCCGAAGTAACATGGTTTTCTTCTTTGCCTTTAAAAAACTGTCTTGTCCCACTCTGTCACAAAGATATAATTTGGCTTCAAGCCCAACCCTGGAACCTGAGGCAAGAATAAAGAGCCCTCTTGGGTTGAACCCCTTCAAATGGCACTTGAGACGATATTAAAGTCAAACAGAACAAAAGACTTTATTTAAAAGACAGGAAGACCAGGTGTAATCAGGAGTTGTTAACTTCGAGGTAAAAATCAATGGTTGTACAGATTGTAATTTTTTATATAGGCAAAGGAGCAGAGGTCCATCAGTGACTATTAGCCACAAGGTATAGATATGGACTCCAGGGCAAGTGAGGCTCTGTATTCTTGGTGCTGGGGGGGGGGTCAACAGTGGGAGGGCCTCTAGTGTCCTGGCCCCACTGGTGGACCTCCTGATGGCACCTGGTATTTTTGGCCATTGTGTGACAGAGTGTTGGACTGGGTGGGCTGTTGGCTTGATCCAACATTGACTTCCCAAGGCTACTAATATTAGGGGAGTCTCTTTTGACTGGCAAAACTGTGCAAAGTTGGAAGAGTCAACTCCCTCTCCCCCACATGGCCTCAGTCCCAACCAGGGCCCCACACAGCTCCTTTTTGTTGTTGTCCAGTCGCACAGTCGAGTCCAACTCTTTGTGACCCCATGGACCACATCACGCCAGGCCCTCCTGTCCTCTGTCGTGCTCTGGAGTTTGCTTACACAGCTCCTATTTCAACTTAAAAACTACAGAGAAGATCTAAGCACAGATCTTCCAGTGTCTCATATAGTTTGGCCCAACTCAGATACGTCCTGCTGTATCCTACCTATCAGAACACAGCTTTGTAAGTCCAGAGCTGAGTCAGTTGGGCTGAGGCAAAGAGTGGAGAGCACCTGGTGAGCTGCTCATAGAAGGTAAGGGATTTTTCTTTTTCCCTTTGCCTTCCTAGCTGCTGTGTGGGAGCTGGGAGAGAGTGGGTTCTTTTGTAGCCTGATAGAGAGTGGTTCTGTCTAAGTCTGTTTGGGGCTGTTTGTGCTTTGGGGGTTCTTGGAGGCTGAGTGAGTTGCTGTGGGTTGCTGTGGAGTGCTATTGATTGCAAGCCCTGCCCCCTATTGTGCTGGGCTCTGCTGTGCTGAGCAGGAAGGGGCCTTTTGAAACAAAGGGCTGCTCCTCGCCTTTGGCGCGAGCTGAAGGGTGAGAACCAAAGGGCTCTTGCCCTCTGGCTCTTAGCCTGTGGGCCATGCTTGGAGGCCTTGTAAGAACCTGAATAGAGGGCTGCTACTGAGTTCAGGAGAGAGAACTGCTGGTAAGGTAGCCATATGGTCAGGCTCTAAGTTTTCAGGGTACATCACCACAACAAGAGTTTACATCGAAGTTTGGACTTTCAGTTTCGGCGGAGCGAATGGCGGCCACCTCTCGGGACGCTCCCGGAGATGGTTAGCCCACACGCAGTTGGGGGGGTCTTCGCACATGCGAAAGACCCTAGTGAGCCTTAGGCAAAGGCTCCGAACCGGGGACGCTTGGGGAGTAGCCTCTTTGCCGGCAGACAGCCGGGAAATTGAGGCTTTCTCCCCGCCCCAGTCGGCCCCGCTGCGTTGTGCCCGTATGGGACTTAGCAACGCCACCGACTTCCAGGAGTGAAGATAAGCGATATGAATTAAAATAAAAAGAAGAACTGGCATCGAATCGTGAGTTGGAGGTCTATTTTGAAGCTAAAACGCGAACCCCCCCATAAGCACATAAGCGAATGGGAGGAGGGAGGAATCCCCACCCCCTTTGAGAAACGGGACTTTTAAAGGAAAAGCAAAGGGGGGCAAAGGGAAAAAAGTGTTGGTGAAAGTACCTTTGGGGTCTCATTGAAGATTAGGAGCTAGCTGGTCTCCGGAGGGACGCAGCACGAACTTTGATAAAGTAAACAAACAAAGAAAATGTCGGCATTGAAAAAGGTCCCACAGAAGCCAGAAAAGAAGGGAGGAGGGACTTCCGGTCCGGGCAACCCCCCCCGAGCCTGCTGTCAATCAACAGAAAAGCGAGCTACTGCACCCTCTGCTGGATCAAATGTAGAAAATCAGCGAAACTTTGAGTAATATGGAAGGTGTTCTCAACAGTCAACAAAAACAACTAACAGAAACAGCAAAGAAGATGGAGGAGATCGCACAGAAGTGTCTGGTCTCGACGGAAGACACCAGGAAAATAAAGAAAAGGGTCAACAAATTAGAAAAGTATCAGGATATGCAAGAAAAAAGAATTTTAATGTTGCAGATGGAGAAATCCAACCTGACTCTCCACTTTCAGGGCATTAAAGAAGAAGAGAAAGAGGATCTCAGGTCGATACTGGCGAATGCTTTGGCACCCTCAACTGGCAGAGAAGTGCAAGAATTAAAAGAAGAGATGGATATGGCCTATAGAGCCTACTCCGCTTTTACAAAGAAAAATAATCTGCCAGCAGAAGTGGTTGTCAAGTTTACTAAGCAGCGTACTAGAGATCAAATTCTACGTGCAGTTTCAGCGGTGCCCTTGAAGATTGGGGAGCAGACTATCAGAACTTTGAAAGATGTTCCTTATGAAATCCACATGAAAAGGAAAGCATATAAAGGATTGACCACATTTTTACAAAGACATCAGACTATATATAGATGGAGTTTCCCCAAAGGACTGGTGTTTAAATATAAGGATAAAAGAGAGAAGATTGACTCCATCTTCAAAGCACAAGAATTTCTGAAGAGACATGCCAGTACAGAGGAAGATGCAGCACTCGCAATTTGGACAGAATCAAGCAGCGAAGAGGACAGCGGCCCAGAGGAGGGAGGCGCTGGAGCGGGAGACGTGAAGGCTAAAGAGGGCCCATCTTACAATTTGAGAGATACAAAAAGAAGACAACCTAAGAAATAACTGTTCGTGAAACGTCTGAAAGGAGCTGATTAACGGCTAACCCCAAGGGACTTTACTAACTTTACTAACAGACTTGAAAGGTAAAAAGAAGATCTCCCAACCACGGTGGTTGCCAAAAACTGTATTTTTACTAACTAAAACTAACCTTTTAACAGAAAAATTCACTCCCCCCTTTTCTTAGTCCATCTATATACCCTACCTCTTTCTTATTATAAAAAGCAATAAAATTCTCTCCTTTTTAGGAGGGTTTACTACAAAAAAAAAAAAGAGTTTACATCGGAGTTTGAGGAAAGTGCCTGAGGCTGTAGAAGATAGCATTGCTCCTTGGAATATGGATAACGAAGGATCTATTCCGGTGAACTGCCTGGGCTGTGCCAGGATCCTTTTTCTGCCATGCCATGAAATGCAATATACATGCTGCAAGTGCAAGCTTATAAGAATGCTTGAGGAGAAGGTGGGAGAACTCGAGGCACAAATCTGTACACTGAGGAACATCAGGGAGGCAGAAAGCTTTTTATTCGTGAAGAAAGAGGGGCTCCTGAGAGAATGGCAAGAGCTAGCAAATCCTAAGCAAGAGAAAGGTCGTAACAAGGAACAGGTGGGTGAGTGGAAGAATGTGACCTTGAGGAGTAAGATAATCAGGAAACACTCACAGCCAGTGGAGCTGCAAAATCGATACCAGCCGCTTCTGATGATAGAAGATCAAAATAGCACACACCGGGATCAAAAGGATGTGACTGACACACAAGCACATAAGCAGAGAAGGAACCAAGCTATCCCACGGAGGAAGAGACGAGTAGTGGTGGTTCGTGATTCCCCACTGAGAGGGACGGAAGAAGGTGTATGCAGACTGGACAAGGTATCTCGAGAGGTTTGTTGTCTTCCTGGATCATGTATCCAAGATGTGACTGAGAGAATTCCAAGACTGGTCAAGACCTCTGATCGCTACCCACTCCTGCTGATCCACGTGGGAACAAACAATACGGCCCGAAGAAACCTTGAATGGATCTCCAAAGACAATGAGGCTCTGGGCAAGAAGGTGAAAGATCTGGGGGCATAGGTGGTGTTCTCCTCCATTTTACCTGTTGAGGGCCATGGAGAACCTGTTGAGGGAAGGGAGAACAGGATATTGGAGGTGAATGGCTGGTTACGTAGATGGTGCCATCGAGAGGGATTTGGTTTCCTGGACCATGGTATGTACCTCCATTGGTGACAGATGGGGTGCACCTTACGAAGAATGGGAGAAATGTCTTTGCTGCAAGACTTGCGAACCTGATCAGGAGGGCTTTAAACTGAAGACATCGGGGGTGGGAAGAAAAAGCCTGATGTTGTGCTGCATCCCCAACACTAAGTTTAAGAAGGGAAATGACCAGAGAATAAATGAACAAGAGAGAGGTGAGTTCAGTAATTTTCAGGTAAAATCGAAGGGACCTACTGTAGGAAAGGATGTCTGTAATCTGAAATGTCTTTATACTAATGCACAGAGTATGGGAAATAAACAGGAGGAACTTGAACTTCAAAGTAATTACAGTAATTTTCAGGTAAAATCGAAGGGACCTATTGTAGGAAAGGGTGTCTGTAATCTGAAATGTCTTTATACTAATGCACAGAGTATGGGAAATGAACAGGAGGAACTTGGAAAGTAATTATGATCTGATAGATATCACTGAGACTTGGTGGGATGAGTCTCATATATGGAGCACAGCGATTGAAGGATATACCTTGTTCAAATGGAACAGAATAAACAAAAAAGGTGGCGGGATGGCACTATACGTCAAGAATGAATACGCTTGCACTGAAATTCAGGATTTTAAGAGTTGCCCTGTTGAAAGTGTGTGGGTAAGGATAGAGTGGGGGGGAAGAAGGGAATATTTTTGTGGGGGTATACTACAGACCTCCGAACCAACCGGAGGAACGGGATGATGCATTTGTACAACAGCTTGCTAAACTTTCACAAAGACAGGATGTAGTGGTTATGGGAGATTTGAACTATCCAGATATTTGCTGGAAATCTAACTCTGCTTGACATGGGGCATCCTGCAGATTCTTGAATAGTCTTGTGGACAACTTCATCTCTCAGAAGGTGGAGGTGGGAACCAGAGAATCTGCTATCCTAGATTTAATTCTGACTAACAGGGAAGAGCTGGTTGATGAGGTGAATGTTGTGGGATCCTTGGGGAATAGTGACCATGTCAGCTTGGAATTTGACATAGTGAGGGATGTGAAACCAGGACACAGTAGGACCCGTATCCTGGGCTTCAGTAAGGCTGATTTCAAAAAACTCAGAGAAATATTAGGTAGGATCCCATGGCTGGAAATGCTGAGGGGGAAATCTGCACAGGAAGGATGGGAGATGCTGAAAAATGAAGTGCTTAAGGCACAATCCCAAACTGTTCTGGTAAGAAAGAAAGGTGGGAGACACGTAATGAAGCCAAGGTGGCTGAACAAGGATGAAGAGTTGAGACTAAAAAGGGAAATGTACAGGAAATGGAAGGAGAGCCAAATTCCTGAGGGTGAGTACAAGAAGCAGACTCAAATCTGTACGGATGGTGTCAGAAAGGTTAAACCGCAGATGGAGCTGAGGCTTGCGAGGGATGATAAAAATAACAAGAAAAAATTTATGCCTATGTTCGGAGCAAAAAGAAAAACAGGGATGGGGTAAGCTCATTACTAGGGGAAGACAGTCAAGCCTTAACAAGGGATGAAGACAAAGCAGAATTACTCAACTCTCACTTTGCATCAGTCTTTAACTGTACAGAGAGCTGTATGCAAAAGAAGGAGGAACTGCCAGTCCAGAGTAAGGAAATGGTTAGGGAGCATCTGGCTGCCTTAAATACTTTCATATCTCCAGGACCGGATGGCTTGCATCCCAGGGTGCTAAAAGAAATCGCAGATGTTATTTCAGAGCCTCTGGCTCTAATCTTTGAGATGTCCTGGAGTACGGGTGTTGTGCCAGAAGACTGGAGAAGAGCGAATGTTGTCCTGATCTTCAAGAAGGGAAAAAGACGGACCTGGGAAATTACAGGCCTGTCAGCTTGATATCAATACTTGGAAAAATTCTGGAGCAGATTATCAAATGCTCTATCTGTGAGCACCTTGAACGGAATTAGTTGATTGGTAGTAGCCAGCATGGGTTTATCATGAATAAGTCATGCCAGACCGACCTTATCTCCTTTTTTGACAGAGTTACTAAAATGGTTGACTCTGGCAATGCTGTGGATATAGTGTATCTAGATTTCAGTAAAGCATTTGACAAAGTTTCTCATGATATCCTTGAGGATAAACTGGTTAAGTGTGGGCTGGATGGAGCAACCATTGGATGGATTCATGGTTAGTTGAAAAATTGTACCCAACAAGTGCTCGTAAATGGCTCTGCGTCTACATGGACGGAAGTCTCAAGTGGAGTGCCACAGGGCTTGGTCCTGGGCCTGGTGTTGTTCAATGTTTTTATAAATGACCTGGAGGAAGACATAGAGGGGATGTTTATCAAATTTGCAGATGACATAAAACTGGGTGGGATTGCTAATTCTGAAGAAGAGAGAGTCAGGATTCAAAATGATCTAGATAGGCTGGAACAGTGGGCTGAGGCAAATAAAATGAATTTCAATAGAGATAAGTGCAAAGTCCTACACCTAGGCACAAAAAATCAAAGGCACAGATATAGAATGGGAGGGACTTGGCTTGACAGCAGTACATGTGAAAGGGATCTAGGTGTTCTGGTTGATCACAAGCTCAACATGAGCCTGCAGTGCAATGTGGCTGTGAAGAAAGCTAATGCAATCTTAGGATGCATTAACAGAAGCATTGTGTCCAGATCACAGGAGGTGGTAGTTCCGCTCTGTTCTGCTATGGTCAGGTGTCACCTGGAGTACTGTGTCCAGTTTTGGGCACCACACTTTAGGAAGAATGTTGACAAGCTCGAGCGTGTCCAGAGGAGGGCAACCAGAATGGTGAGAGGGTTTGAATCCAAGTCTTACGAGGAAAGGCTGAAAGAGTTGGGTATGTTTAGCCTGGGAAAGAGAAGGCTTAGAGGGGACATGATTAAAGTCTTCAAGTATCTGAAGGGCTGTCATGTAAAAGATGGAGCAGATCTATTCTCTCTTGCTCCGGATTGCAAGACTAGATCTAATGGGTGGAAATTACAAGGGAGTCATTACCAGCTAGATATCAGGAGAAGCTTCCTAACTGTAAGAGTGGTTGAGCAGTGGAACAGTTTGCCTTGGGAGGTGGTGGATGCTCCTTCCCTGGATGTTTTCAAGAGGAGGTTGGATTACCATCTTTTGGGTATGTTGTAGGTATGTAGGGCTATCTTTTGGTTTTGCTCCTGCAGAGTGCAGGGGGTTGGACTAGATGACCTGCAAGGTCCCTTCCAACTTTAACATTCTATGATTCTATAATTCTAAGACCATTCATGTCCAACTGGTACCCTTCCTCTGCAATATCTCACCATAGCTTCTGAAAGATATATGGCTCAAGTACTTCATAGGTTCAGAAGATCTACATAAATTCTGTTCTTTCTCTTTCCATTTAATGGAAAGAAGAAAATTACAGACTTTTCTTGTCTGGGAACGCTTTTAGCCTTTTAGGATCCCCTTAGCTCACTAAAATGGAAGGATAATTTATAGTAGGATAAAGTATTCATGACAGTTCCTAATTCAACTCACCCATAAAACTGTATTTATTTAGGCACTTTCTGAATTGCCTTTGTACATTAACAAGCTACCCAAGGTAGTTCACAAAGAAATCACATAAATGTCACCAAAATGTTGGGTTGAATCCTATGATTTCTTTTGCCATATTTTTCTTAAGCACAGAAAAGTTCCTTAGAATCCAACCCTTTATTACTATGTAAAATTACATTAAATCTCCACAAGATTCAAATAAGCAATAATTTAGGAGAACAATTATCTTATATATATTTATTTACAAGAAGCGGGACCCGCAATACTCGCGGGGGGAGGGAGTATTCCGGCCGCCAAGCTTCCTCCTCCCCCCCCCAGCAGCGGCGGTGGCAGTGGTGAGGCCAGCCGGCCCACCGAGATTCCCCCTCCCCAGCAGCAGCGGGGGGGGGGGCGAGGCTGGCTGGCCCGCCAAGCTTCCCCCTCCCTCCTTCCCAAGCAGCAGCAGTGGGGGTGGCGGTGGTGAGGCCGGCCACCAAGTTTCCCCCTTCCCAGCAGCAGCGGGGTTGGCAGCGGCAGCGAGGCCAGCCAGCACGCCAAGCCTCCCCCTCCCTCCCAAGCAGCAGTGCAGCAGTGGTGGCTGGCGGGGAGGCTGGCCAGCTGGCCCGCCAAGCTTCACTCTCCCTCCCCAGCGGCAAGGCCAGCCAGCCCGCCAAGCCTCCCCCTCCTTCCCAAGCAGCAGGGCGGCGGCTGCCCGCCAAGCCTCCCCCTTCCTCCCTCCCCAGCAGCAGCAGCAGCAGAGGCGAGGCTGGCTGGCCCGCCAAGCCTTCTCCTGCCCTCCCATCCCTTGTAGTGATGACGGCGCGGTGGCAACGGCGAGGCAGTTTGTAAAGCGTTCCCTGCACATGCGCAGGGAGGGCTCTTTTACTTTTTTGGGGATTTAAATATCCCCATATACTTTTTTCAACTTTTTAGATTTTTCTGCAGACGTGGGGACTGCCCCACATGCTCAGGAAAATCTCCCTGCCCCCCAGGTGCACCCAATGTGCGGATTTAGATATCCGCACACAGGGGGCCACTTGGGAATTAGATATATAGATTTATCTATCATATGGCAGAATTCCACACAGGAAGTATATAATAATATAAGATACATAACCAAGTTGATGGGTATACAGATGGACTGAACAATCCCACTAAATACTACTATATAAATTTTCAATCCACTCAATCGCAGCTGGGGAAAGTTCAAAGAGCACCATAACATCTACCTGGAAAGCACAATGCTCACATTCCTCTGACAGATGAAAAATAGTTTGGTGGGCTGCACTATAATTGGATTAAGGTCCTACTATTTTGCCCCTTTTAAACAACAGGTCTGCATTTCTGCAAAAGCCTGTTTGTACTCTATTAGCCATCTTCCATGTTTTACATGAAAAGTCAAATCCTGCAGGCCTCTCATTGGAGTTTATCAGGTTATGGTTATTGAGTGTAACTGATTGCAGCCATGTTCATGACCATTTGTTTCTTAGATCAAAATTTTGTGATTGCAGAATTTGTGCAGATCTTATTGCTGGGTGTCAGAATCTTAGTCTGGGTAGGCCCAAGTCAGCCATGTATTTATGAATGGGCAGCTCTGTGTTTTCAATTATCTTTCTATATTCACGAAGAAGAGCATCTTGTCTTCAGAGATGCGGGGGAGCAATGTGGCACAACACAGGTAGCCAATAGGTTGGAGTGGGTTTAATACATCCACTAATGGTTCACATTGTTGTATTGAGTTGGACATGAAGTTTTTGGGCATGGGAACTGTTGAGCCACATTGAAGAACCATATTCCAAAGTACTATACACCAACCCCAAAGCTGAGCATCTAAGTGTTATAGCAGATGCACCCCAAGTTGTAACACATAATTTTTGAAGGATGTTATTTCTAGTCAGTATTTTCACTGCTACATTGGTAATTTGGTGTTTCTAGCTCAAGGTCCTGTTCAGGGTAATGCCAAGGTACTTGGGTGTATGGTTATGTGTAAGTTGGATGCCACTAAGGTAGACATTCAGTTCATGATTGGCAAGATTGTTATTGAGATGGAATAAGAAACATTCTGTTTCTCCTAGGCTTGGAATGAGCCTCCATTTGAGGTCCTAGTCAGTATTTCCTCAGTGCTTTCAATTGATTTGTGCCTTACTACAATTGCCATGTCATCAGCGTAAGCAAACTTCCTGGATATCATCTCGAGAACATCAGAGATTTATAGATTGAAAAGAACTGATGCTTAACAATCTGAGATTCAGGGGAATCCCTGAAGACAAAAATGAGAACATCCACTCAGTCATGGTGGATGCTGTTGCAGATTTCTTAAAAATAGAAGAGGAGAAGGTGGCGGTTCACATTGATTTGGTATACAGAGTCAACTCTGCGATTGCCCAAAAGAAGAAACTACCCAGAGATGTGATTGTCCAGTTTATATCCAAAAGACTGAAAGAAGACTTGTTTAAGCAACAATTTTAGGAAGATTTCATAATTGACCAAAAAAAAATTATGATACTAAAGGAATTACCCAGAGCGGTTCTTCAGGACAGATGACTTTTTAAAGATCTGATTGACAAATTGAAAACAGAGGGCATTAGATACAGGTGGGAAATTCCAAAAGGTGTCAGCTCTACATTTAAACAGAAGAGAGTCACCATCAAGTCAGTAGAGCAAATGACCAAGTTCATTAAAGACAATTTTAAAGACTCTGATAAATAAATACAAAATCAACATGGAGAGTCAAATCATTTCGTGGAATGTTAATGGACTTAATTCGCCTCAAAAAAGGAAAAATGTTAGACTATGGTTGGAAAAACAAAAATGTCAAATTGTCTGTTTGCAAGAAATACATATCGAAAAGACTGATGCTAAATTTCTGATTCAAAATAGATTGGGAGAGGAATTTTATTCTCTCTCTTCCCAAAAGAAAAAAGGAGTTGTTACATATGTAAAAAAAGAGTTGGAACCAAAAGAAATTTTTAAAGATAAAGAAGGAAGATTCTTGGCAGTGGAAGCTATGCTTCAGAATAAAAAGACTTTAATTCTAAATCTCTATGCCCCAAATGAAGCCAAGGAAAAATTCTTTCGAGACTTGTGGGAACAACTACAACAGTTAACCTATGAACAAATGATACTGATGGGTGACTTCAATGGCACTGTTAATAACGCGATTGACAGAAAATCAAAAAAAGGAAATGAAGGTCTAGGTAAGCCCCCGAAAGTATTTTTTCAAATGGCGAAACATGAACATCTGGAAGATGCATGGAGAGTTAAAAATCCAAAAGACAAAGATTATTCTTTCTATTCATCAAGACACGAATCTTTCTCAAGAATTGATATGATGTGGATGACTGATAACTTAATTATGCAAACACACAAAATTGAAATATTACCTAGAATTCTTTCTGACCACAGCCCAATAAAGTGGTCGACCTATGTTAAGAGGAAGAAATTTCGATGGAGACTCAATGAGGATTTACTGGACAAACAAAACATTGTGGATAAAATAAGGATGGAAACCAAAACATATTTTCAATTGAATTTAAATAAAGAAGTACAGACGCAAACGGCATGGGAGGCATATAAGGTTGTGATGAGAGGACATCTTATTGCAATTAACAACAATGAAAGAAAACAACAACTTAAAATGGATAAAGAAATCTTGGAAAATATTCAAAAGAAAGAAGAAGAATTTAAGAAGAGACCTGGCAAAAAGAAAATTCTGAGAGAACTGAGGATCCTGAGGGAACAATATGATGCGAGGTTAAACAAAGAAGTTTATTGGAACTTGAAAAAATTGCAACAGAAGTCCTTTGAAGGAGCGAATAAACCTGGGAAATATTTGGCATGGCAATTGAAGAAAAGAAGAGAAAATAAAACAATAATTAAATTGAAAGATGGGAATAAAGAAATCATAGATCCAGGAGGGATCCGGAGAGAATTTTATAAATACTACGCTACCCTTTTCCAAGCAAAACAGGTGGATCCACAAAAAATCCAGGATTACTTATGTAAGGTGAACTTGATGCAACCAAGTTCAAAAGTAAAAGGATTGTTAAATGCTGTAATAACCAAAGAAGAAATCAACAAAGCTATTGGAGAAGCAAAAATTTCCAAATTTCCAGGACCAGATGGATTTTCAGCCAAATTTTACAAGAAATTTCAGGAAGACCTGGTACCGATTCTAGAGATTCTTCTAAATGAAATTAGAGAAAGTGGGAATGTTCCAGATTCCTGGAACGAAGCAGCAATCACCTTGATACCAAAAGAGGCTCAAGATTTAACTAATGTCAAAAGTTATCGCCCAATTTCACTCTTGAATAATGATTACAAAATTTTTGCAAAAATCCTAGCAGAACGCCTTAAAGAGTATTTGAAAGACACCATTGCCGAAGATCAGGCTGGGTTTTTGCCGAACAGGCAAATAAAAGATAATATGAGGGTTGTTTTGGACGTAATAGAATATTATGATAAACACCCAGAAAAAGAGGTGGGCTTTTTATTTTTAGACGCGGAGAAGGCATTTGATAATTTGAACTGGGAATTTATGTTTAAAGTGATTGAAAAATTGCAGATAGGCGTAGAATTTACAAGAATGATTAAATCAATATATAAAGAACAAAAGGCCACGGTGATTGTGAATGCAGAATCAACGGAAACGTTCCGGGTCAGAAAAGGAACCAGGCAGGGCTGTCCCTTATCGCCATTGTTATTTATCTGGATTTTGGAAATATTGCTGCAAGCGATTAGAGATGACAATAATATAAAAGGTCTTAGTATCAGAGGTTTCTCATATAAATTAAGAGCGTTTGCTGATGATATTATGTTTATTGTTGAAGATCCTGTTAATAATATGCCGTTGATATTTGAAAAGGTAAAAGAGTTTGGTGATCTTGCAGGGTTCTATGTAAATAAAAATAAATCGAAAATACTGTGTAAAAATATGACTCTGCTACAAAGCAACAATGTTTACAAAAAATGACAGAATGTGAAGTGGTTAAAAAGGTTAAGTATTTGGGAGTTGACATTACAATGAAAAATATTGATTTGTTTAAGAATAATTATGAAAAATTGTGGGTTTCGATAAGACGCGATCTAGAAAAATGGGAAAAACTTAGATTATCTCTTCTTGGAAGAATTGCCGTTGTCAAAATGAATGTACTACCCAGATTAATGTTTTTGTTCCAGACAATACCAATTGTGAAAGATGTGAAAGTGTTGGTGAAATGGCAAAGAGAAATTTTTAAATTCATCTGGGCAGGAAAGAAGCCGAGAATTAAAATGAAAATAATGTATGATGTTAAAGACTGAGGTAGCTTCCAAGTCCCGAATTTGCGTTTGTATCATGAAGCTGTATGTATGTCTTGGTTAACTGACTGGGTTAATTTGGAAAATAGAAAACTATTGGCCCTTGAGGGTCACGATTGCAGATTTGGCTGGCATGCCTATCTTTGGTATGGGAAAAATAAAGTAGATTCAATGTTTAAGCATCATTATGTAAGGAGAGTGTTGTTTGATGCATGGACCAGATACAGGAATACGGTTCCCGATGAGAGTCCTTTATGGATCGTGCCTGCTGCAGTTATTCATCCTTTTTTTGAACATAAAGGTAATGATTGGTTGAAATGCCAAGAGTTGCTTCAAAAAGAAGGTAGAAAATATGTTTTAAAACCAAACAATGATTTAGCATTTGACTATGGTTGGTTACAATATTGCCAAATACGGGACATTTACAAAAAAAGACTGTAAAGAGGTTGGTTTTAGAGCTAAGAACGATGAGTTTGAAGATATTTGGTTGAAAAAAGGTCGAAAATTATTTCTAAGTTGTATAAAACTTTGTTAACTGTATATACTTTGGATGAAACTGTTAAAGAGCAAATGATAAAATGGGCCATAAATATGAACAAGGAAATCTCAATGGAATCTTGGGAATTTTTGTGGAGAGAAGCTTTTAAAATGTCAACCTGTGTTAATATAAAAGAAAATTGTTATAAGATGATGTACAGGTGGTATATGACACCAAAAAAGATTGCTAATATTAGTATGGCTAAGAACTTGAGTAATAAGTGTTGGAAATGTAAAAAAATAGAGGGTTCTTTTTATCATATGTGGTGGACATGTGATAAAGTAAAAATATACTGGTCAAATGTACATTGTGAGATGCAGAAGATATTAAAAATTCCTATTAGGAAAAGCCCGGAGCTTCTTCTCTTAGGTTTGACAATGGAGAAAATTCCACATGAAAAAAGGACATTATTATGGTATATGATCACATCGGCGAGAATGGCTTTTGCGCAACAGTGGAAAGCAGAGAAGGTACCAGATATACAGGACTGGTTAAGGAAATTGCTGTTTTTAGCAGAGATGGACAAAATGACAAAAAAATTAAATGGACAAATGGCAGAACAATATTTAAAAGACTGGGAAGGCCTGAAACTGTATATGGAAACTGAATATAAAATGAAAGGGAAAATGTACAATCTTGATTCTTACTGAAATTGAATGTGAAATGAAATGAATATTTGATTGTACTGTACTCTTACTGGAAATTATGTTAGAAAAAGTCAGGTTTCTATGTATTAGAATTGTGTTCCCTGGTTTGTCGATTGTTATAAGTTTAAATTTGATTACTTCTTAATTTTTTTTTCTTGTTAGTAGCAGTGTTGGAAGCCTATTAGGGGGGTTGGGGGGATGGGATATAATCTTTAAATTGAATTGGTAAAGATGTTTAACATTGTTGAATATATTCCAATAAAAATTTTGTTTAAAAAAAAAAAAAAAGAACTGGAGCAAGAACCAAGCCCTAGGATAAACTGCTGTTCGGTTTCTTCTGCTTGCTAATAGACTGACCCATAATTACTTGGAAAGTTCTATCACTCAGCATGTTATTTAAGAGTTGAAATAATGTTCTGCAGGGGAAAACTTGTAAAACAGGCCATCCCTCCATATGTTGGTAAGCTTATAAGCCCAGATCACATTAAACAGAAAAACTTCTCACACAAATAAGAGACAGAAAGAGCTTCCAGATCTGTGAAATCAGAGTAGAACAGCGAAATCTATAAAACCACCAGAAAGTGGAATCAATTCACAAATTATTTCAAATACATTACAAAAGATTGTAATTTAGTAATTCAGTCATGTAATTTAGTAATTCGGTCATTTCCAGGTTGGACTAGATCTGAACAGTAGTTCTAATTCACCACATGCAAACATATTTCCAAACTTTCAGTCATGTTTTTGTTTCTCATTGTTGTTTTAATTGCAAAGTTATACCTCAGACAAAACTGGACCTACATTCAAAGCACACACTCATTTGCCTCATCAAAGCCCCCAAAGACTAAACACTACATGGACAGAAGGAGGAAATGGAAGCCATATTCTTTCTTTAGTTTGGGCTACTCTATCCAAGAATTTGGGATGTGTTTCTCTTAAAAGGGCAGGCTCCATTTGCTCAAACATCCCTGAAATACGTAATTCATATAAACCACGACTGACCAGCAATCAGACAGGAATAAGGCAGAAGTGAACCAGTCTCTACTGAGACTCTCTAGTCCTTGATAGGACAATGCCTCTTGAAATTTCTATCAACTTTCAAAGGTTTGTAATTATCTTATATAATCTTTATGGAAATTTAAAGTTTATTCTCTAAAAAATATCAGTAGAGCTGAAACATTGCACAATATATCTAGGGACCAAATTAGACATGATGGCACCCTTGTGCTGTTAGCCAAATTGCCTTATATTATTATTAGGCTTGGGGAATCATGAATATTAAATGACAATAGGCATGAAATATAGGATCATAACCCATGTATACCAGAGTCAGGATTCCCAGTGCCTGTGAATAGTCAAGGAGACCAGGTTGCTAGAATAATTGATCTCTTTACTAAATATTCTCAGGCATACAAATAATAATAATCAAGCACTCTCACACATAATACAGGACAAAGAATACAGAGTTGAAAAGATAGTGATGTTTTCATGAGCAGGAGTATCGTTGGTGGGAAATACGTTACCTGTCCGACGAGATGAGTAGATCATGCAGTGAAAAATGGACAAATGGGGGTGGGAGTGAACCATGAGTCAACCTGCGATACATGTGGACTGATTCCAAACCAGCCAAGAATGGAATCAACAAGGTAGGATGGGGCAAAGAGAAGAAGAAGAGAGTGAATTTAGGGAGAGCACACCTTAAATAGCTAAATTGTGACCTGAGGCGATGGCCATCTGGTCATTGGTTCCCAGGAAGTTTTAGGGAAATAACTATACTCAGGATGGGGGACACAAAGGAATTGACAGTTGGGCAATTTAGGGTTGATGGTTGGCAGGAAGTGACACTTCTTGGGGACGGGGTGAGACAAAGGAGTGTGGTGTGTATCTCTTTAAGATGGAATTGTATTGTTTCTATACACCTGAAAAGGATTAAGAGACGCACCCTCCCACTCTCCGTTTTTTAAGCCTTCTTCCTTGCAGGTCGGGGCTTGTGTTATTACTAATGAAACTGCTGAATAAACGGTGTTGCGGATCGGGACTGTGCTGTGCGTGTGAGCAGTGATTTGTGGGCCTCCTCGGGGCAAGGACAAACCACACAGCTCTCCACTGACAGACACTACATGGTGTCAGAAGAATGGAATTTGGCTGACTGCCTCCTCCGCTTTTACTACAAGGGAACCTTGCTGAAAACTGGAAGCGCTTTGAACAAGCATTTCACGTCTACTTAATAGCCACAGGAGCTGACCGTTTTTCAAGTAAGCGACAAATTGCTATCTTTCTAAACTGTGTTGGTGAAGAGGTGGTGGCTTTATATAATACTTCTAATTTTTCTGAAGATGGCCCGGCAGACACAGAGGAAATTTTTACACAGTTTAAAGGACACTGCAACCCAAGAAAGAATGTAATTTATGATCGTTACTTGTTTTGGAATCATTGTTGGCAACAAGGCGAAAAGGTGAGAGCCATTCGTGAGATGCCACCCCCAGAAGACAGACAGGGTGTTCTTAGGTTCTTGGGCTCTGTTCAATACTTTTCAAAGTATATCCCACAGGAGGCTGAACTGACAGCACCACTGAGAAGTTTGCTGAAAAAGAATGTATTATTTCAATGGATGCCTGAACAGCAGAGGGCTTTTGAAGAAATTAAACAACAATTGTGTCAGGCTCCCACCCTTCAGTATTTTGATGTAGAGAAACCAGCTACTATACAGGCAGACGCCTCAAAGAATGGCCTTGGTGTTTGTCTGCTCCAGCAAGGTAGACCGGTAATGTATGTATCTAGAGTGCTTACTGTATCTGAACAGAATTATGCTCAGATAGAAAAGGAATTACTTGCAGTGCTGTATGCGATGAGAAAGTTTCACCAATATGTATTTGGCAAAATAGTCCAAGTGCAAACCGATCATAAGCCACTTGAAGCTATATGTAAAAAACCAATAGGGAATGCACCAGCTAGGCTACAGCGTATGTTATTGCAGCTGCAGAGATATCAAATGGAAGTGGGGTATGTCCCTGGTAAGAACATGTATATTGCTGATACCTTGTCATGAGCCGTGGTAGATCCACCCGTCAGTGATGAGGAAGGAGTACAGGATGAAAAGGTGATTTACGGCATAGATACTGTAACAATGCAGACAGATTGGGTGGCAGCAATACGTGGTGCAACACAACAGGATAGACAGCTTCAGGCTCTTGCAGATATGGTGACCCAGGGATGGCCAAGATATTTAAAAGATGCTCCGATGTTAGTGAAACCATTTTGGGGAGTAAAAGATGAATTGTGATGGGAAGATGTGGTTTGCTATGTAGGTGAGAGGATAGTTATACCAACAACTTACAGTCGGGAAATGCTAACCCTACTCCATGAGTCTCATCAGGGCATACAGCGGACGAAGGCGAGGGCCAAAGAAATCATGTATTGGCCCGGTATGAATAGAAATATAGAGATAATGGTGGGACGGTGTATTGCATGCATGAACATGTCTGCAAGGAATCAAAATGAGCCAATGATTCCACATGAAATACCTGAATTGCCATGGGAAAAAGTAAGAGTAGATATTTTTGAGCATGGTTCTAGGTCAAATCTCCTGGTAGTGGATTATTTCTCAAAATACCCTGAGGTGGTACAGATAGCAGATAAAACAACAAGCACAGTAATAGGTAAGCTCAAATCGCTATTTGCCCGACATGGGATACCTAGAATAGTGGTTAGTGACAATGTGCCCTTTGCTAGCAGGGCATTTCAGCAGTTTGCCAGAGAATGGGGTTTTGGACAGAGCTTAAGTACCCCAGGGTATCCACAGTCAAATGGGATGGCGGAGAGGACAATTCAATCAATAAAGCAAGTGCTGAAAAAGGCAGGAGCGACACACACAGATCCACATATACCACTCTTAGAGTATAGAAATACGCCAATAACAGATATGGAGTATTCCCCAGCAGAAATACTCATGAGAAGAAAATTAAGGACTAAGCTGCCCATAACAACAGAGATGCTACAGCCCAAAATAGCAGTCAGGGTGAGAGAGGACCTGGAGAAAAGGCAGGGGAAGCAGAAATATTATGATGATCAAGGAGCAAAACCACTCAGACCACTGAAGGAAAATGAGAAAGTATGGGTGTCCCGGACCTGGCGGCCTGGGCCGGGCCGCACCCCCTCCCCACGACGCACCCCGAGCACTCACCTGAGAAACCGGGCCGACACGGGGCACCTGGGATGGGCCCCAGCCCCCCTCCGGCAGAGAGCGACGCGGAGAGGACGTCAGGACGAGCAAGGCCCCGTCGGTGCGAGCCCCGGGAAGCGGCAGAGACGAGCAACCCTCCCCAGACGATTGGCGGCACTGGCGGCGCAGCCCTCAGGCCGGCAAGGCTGCCACCGGCACAAGAGCACACGCCCCTGATGCGAGGAGGGCGTCCTACCTTATCAAGGGGGGTGGGGCCTGGGGAGGTGGAACCGGGGAGGAGCACAGGCGGTACTGGGGCAGCGGGAGGAGAATATAAGGGAGGAGGGACGGAGGGGCCGGGGAGGAGACACGTGTCAAGGAGAAGAGAGCCGAGCTTGAGCGAGAGAGAGAGAACCCAGTGAACCGGCAGCTTCCCAGGCACGGGGCAGTGGGGCAACAGGGGTGACGTTAACCCCGCCCTCTGTCATTCTGAGGCCTCTCTGTCTCCTTATCCCGGGGACTCCGCCTGCCTCCCAGTACCGCGCCCCCCCCTTTGGACCCCCCTGTCACCACAGCTACTGGAGGGAAGGTCCCCGGGACCCAGGGGGAGCCCAACAATGGGTGGAAACATGGGCGGGGTGGACACCAGCTAGAGTTATACGCCGGTGTGAGCAACCCCGAGCTTATCAGGTGGTGACAGATGATGGCCGGATGTATATAAGAAACAGACGGAGGCTCAAAGCCCAAAAAGAGGGGGATAGTAGAGGAAATGTTGAAAAAGGAGAAGAGAAGGGAATAGAGAAAAAGAGTGAGGCATTAGGATATCATAGGCAACCGATATGCGCTACAGCACGTGGTAGATCAGTGTTTCAACCGTAAAGATATGGATTTTAAAATTTAAGTATTGGTTTAAATATTGTAATGTCATTATTGTTATTTTAACTATGAGAGGGAGATGTGGTGTGTATCTCTTTAAGATGGAATTGTATTGTTTCTATACACCTGAAAAGGATTAAGAGACACACCCTCCCACTCTCCGTTTTTTAAGCCTTCTTCCCTGCAGGTCGGGGCTTGTGTTATTACTAATGAAACTGCTGAATAAACGGTGTTGCGGATCGGGACTGTGCTGTGCGTGTGAGCAGTAATTTGCGGGCCTCCTCGGGGCAAGGACGAACCACACCGCTCTCCACTGACAGACACTACAGGAGAGGGTAGAGGTTTCCAATCACAGTGCTGGTCCGGTGCTTCACTTTAATGACCAGGTGCTTGGCAGAGGCATTATCTGGATAGGTGGCAGGAAGGCTTAATGACTTCTTTTGTCTTAAGCTGGGCAACAGTCTTTGTTTGGGAATCGCTTGGATGGGGGGAGGAATGTGCTACATGATGAAGAAGAGATTTCTTCATGGCTTCTGTACTGGAACACATGTCCTTTGTCAGAACATGGGTTCTTTTCAGGTCTGCTACTGTCTGTGTTCATGGAGGCCAGGGCCGTTGTTCTGTATCATAGTACAGCTGTGAATGCAGAGGTGCAGGGGCAGAAGGCTTCTGTAGTCCCAGGTCTGCATCTGGCTTAGCATATGACTTTGGCACAAGGCTTCCCTTGGCCACAGTGTACAGTCCATAACCCAGCACTGGGCACTTCACTTAGGACCACAGCTCTGTCCATTGCTTTGGCACATTCTCTTCACAGTCCAGCAAGGCAGTGATATTAAAGAGTCTTTTATAATGCCATCTGAAGTGGCTTCATGACAACAGCGGCTGCCATGGGATTGCCTCTGCCATTTGAAAGGAATAAAAAAAATGCACCAAGGACCCAATCCTGATTGTGCCCGCAGCTTAGAAGGCTAAGGTACTCTCCCGGTCCCATGCCTTATCGAGTGCCAAAACAGTTACCCACCCCAGAGCTGTTTTGGCACTTGCAAAGGTGTAATGGGTGGGGAAAAGAGTGCCACAAGCTCTCTGTAGCATTTTTAAAAGAACTTTAAAATGACAGTGGTGGCATCTTTGTGGTGGCCATGAGAATGCCATTACAGCTAGTTTGACTTTCAACTGTCAAAGTTTGTTCTCAAAATCACTACAGTGACTGCTCTCTCATTCACAGTCTTCAGTCCATATCATTTTAATCAACACAGAATGGACCTCCAAAGAAATTATTACTAAAATATTACTATGCCTTTATGCCTCCAATTTAAAATCATGAGACATGAACAAAAATCAGTTTAATTTCTTTACTGAATGCTGCTCCTTACATTTTCTCTGTTTGAATTATTAAAACACAAAAATATTTCTGCACAAACATCATAGAAGTGAGAATGCATTCCCTTCAGTAGCAATCACGTATTTCTGAAACTGTCTTGTAGGCACAAAATTATTAAGGAACTTCCTGATCTCTTGAAGAGAGGAGCATACAAAGCCTGCCCTGCATAACTGCAGTGAACAGCACATATTACTGGTCTAGAGAGGTAGGGATAAGAGAATAAGAAGTTGCAACAGAAATAATTATCAGCTTAGAAGTCAAAAACATACCCTCCAAATATAGCTTTCCAATTGTCCCACACTGTGGGGATTACTCAGCATTTGATGTTCTAGTTATTCTTGATGTACAATAAGGCTGGATAGAGGTAGAAAAAATAAAAACAGCAACTTTATTGCAAAAGAGAAAGTGAGTTAGATTTCAGAAATGAAGCAAATATAAGATTGCTTGTGAAGTATTATTAGAAACTAGGAATAAGGCCTGTTGTGGAAATAAATACAGCAGGCTATAGAAAGAGGCTCTGGGAAAGTGCCCTGGCCTGGTCACTCAGCATTAATTTGCTGTGGTGACCTTAGCAGTGTCTAATGATACTGAGTCCCCCATTTTCTCCAGAAGAACTGATCTCTGCTTCCTGTAATTTTGAGTCATCTCCAGCCCTCCCCTGGAGATTGGCAACAATGGTTCCCCAGGAGGGAATGACTGGTTTGGAGGGTGGAGTCTATGGCATTGTACCTGCCTGAAGTCCCACCCCCTCCTCAAACCTCACCCTCTCCAGGCTCCACCCCTCAAATCTCCAGGAATTTCCCAACATGGAGTTGGCAACCCTATCTCCTTCCCAGCCAATCATCAACCTACCTTTATTTGCACCTGACTTCAGCTTTCCATCTTCCCACTACAACCTGCAGCCTCTACCGTTGTTGCCCTGCAAGGCTTTTTAGCCTGTATATGAACTGTAATAAAATAATAAACTGTGCAAGTTATGCAAAAGGGACTGTGCCACATGGTGACCAAATATGATGCCAGATGAGACTGCACTTTAGACAAGAGACATGCTCCTGACCTTCTCAGGCAGCTCCAGTGATCAGCAGAGGTTACCAGCCCGTTTTTCCGGAAAAAGAAGGGATCAGCCCCAGTATGCACTAAGCACAATGCCATGCCATGCTGAAGCATAAGGACAAAGAACTCCAACACCGCCATTAAGGGTTCCTTCCAACATATGCAGGCAGCCTCTTTCCCTCCCCCCTCACCTACCAGACCTCACGTAAGCCAGAGAGAGACTATTCATTGTTGCCTGGCAACTAATGGCTCGTCATCAGGAGCCTGGCTAATGTCATCAAGAGAACAATGGACTCGGTTCGGTGACTCATCTGGCTTGCTCCCAGGTGCCAGACATGAGTTAAGCTTCTAGCCCTCAATATTGACCACTCTTCAGCTCCCCCTCCCCTATACCTTCCAGCCAATAGGGTATTTTCAGGGATAGACTAACCAGGAGATGTGACCAGGGGTTATGACCAGCCCCCTCCCTCCTGCATATAAGGGGATGCCTGACCACCACCCTCTCTCTCTCTGCTCTACGACCCCTATTGAATCTTTGACCCTCTTATGTCCAGCTTACCATCCCCAATCCCTGCCTCCATCTTTGAACTCTAGGTCCGCAGCCTGAGTTTCCATGTGTTACCTGCTGGTTCAGGCCACATGGTCCCCCTTTTTCTATTCCTCCCCTCCATTTTTCCTGAGGAATGCTCTGCACGATGGGACTGGTAAATATTGCCCACCAACGCTTACCTGCTAATGCAAATGTGCTTATACCTCTCTCTTTATTTTCCTAGACTTGGGTAATTGTGCGTGAGACTATGTATTGTTTTCTTGTGAAGAACTCTAGTAAAGGACTTTATTTTCAACCTCATAAAGTCTCCTGTCTGTTGCCAATACCTCCTGGAGGGGCGGGACTTCTGTATACACAGGTTTTCACTCCCACAGCCGATGGCCTATTGATAATTAATTATCTGCTGCCTATTATTAATAACAACTAAGAGCAATCAGGCTAACACCGTGCTCTGAAGCCCTGACTGCTACATCACACTGGCTGTCGTAGGAAGACCATCTCAGCAGGGTATAAGGATACAGAGTCCACCATTTTCTCCAGGGGAACTGATCTCTGCCATCTGGAGAGCAATTGTAATTCTGAGTGATCTCCAGCTCTCACCTGGAGATTGGCAACAATAGTTCCCCAGGAGGAAAAGTAGTGTTTCTCTGCAATGGGAACCAAAGCAGCTTACATAATTCTCTTCTCCCCCTTTTGACTTCCACAACAACCCTGTGAGGTAGGTTAGGCTGAAAGTCTGTGACTGGTCCAAAATCACCCACTCAGCTTCCACAGCAAGAACCTGGGTCTGGCAGACCCTGCCCTGAAGCACTAACTGCTACGCCACACTGGCTGTGGTATCACCTGGTAATCACAACTGAACTCCAGACAGCAGTTCTCTCTCTGCCCCTGGAGAAAATAACTCCTTTGGAGGGTGGGCTCTATGACATTCTATTCAGCTGAGGCCTCTCCCCTCCCCAAACCCTGGCTTCCATAGACTTAAGCACAAAATCTCCTGGAATTTCCCAACCTGGAGCTGGCAACCCTAGTCAGGACTGGCCCCAATGAGTTCCCCATAAAGGCCTGGAAAGGGTTTCATTCTTTTGTTTCATTCCTAACATCATGCCAGTGAAAACAGTGGTATAAGCAGAAGAAGAAGAAGAACAAAGTTCACTGCCTATTTCCCACCATGTGTATGCTAAATGGACATTCATGGTCATATATTCAGACACTTATCTATAGAAAAAACGATTTTTCTTGATATCAACTAATAGGAACCCAAGAACTGCATGGCTTCAGAGGAGGAAAAAGTTTAGACTCTCATAAGTAGCCTTCTACCCCAAAGGAAAGTGTCATGGAAACCAGCACTCACTCCCAAACGGTTTTCATGAAATTATATATCACCAATTGTGTCTGAAGTAGCTTTAGCTCACCAGATGTTAAATGAATGGAAGGAGATCATTGTTTTTCACCATCTATAACATTTGTGCAAAATGAGATTGCTTCTCAGAATCTTAGCATCTCCATTTGGAAGACAAGGTTAATGCTTTTCTGCACAAACTTGCATGCTTCATAAAAACTGTCAGAATAATAAGCCTTAATTTGTTATAAAGAGAAATCCCAGAGTTTTCTCTGTTCACTGCTTGTGATCTGGTACTCTTGTTAAAAGCAGATTGACCAATTTCGCACAAGGAACTGCACCCTGTCATGCCTCCCCTTGCCCCGTTTCCATTGGTTAATTTTCCACTTGAAGCTGCGTGGCCGCATTTTGACCCGCGGCTTCGCCCGATTTCCCCACGTTTTCGTGATCCTGTTTTTTGAGGATCATGAAACCGCAGGGAAAATCGGGCAAAGCTGCAGATCAAAATGCAGCCGCGCGGCTTCGAGTGGGAAATTGACCAATGGAAATGGGGCAAAGACAGTGGCGTGACAGTGGCGCAGCTCTTGTGCAAAATCAGTGGTTGTTTCGTCAACACATTGCTTGAATAATATTTGGGTCCTGTCTATTTTCAACATAATCAACGGCTTGCATTCAGTTCCTGTGTTTGTACCTCAATTAAAACAATAGTTTGAGACTGATCCAGTCAGAAGACACATTGTTCTACTTCCTCCCGTTACTCAGACCTTACTTCTTCACTACGGGATCACCATCTCCACCACATTTTTCAGCAAAGGCCATTAGACATCTCAGAAGGTGCATATGGACATCTACACAGGTGCATATGGACAGTTTCAGTATTAATTTAAAAATATAGATCTGTTACTCTGGAAGAATATGTACATATCTTTTTAATGCAATAATAATCATTAGAACAAGGAAGAACAAGAAAGAAATTAAATGCAACATATACACTGGTTTGAATTCACTCAAAAGAGATGGTCTTCCCCTGTTTACACTACCCTCAGTTCATGGCAATTGGGAGAAAATAGATATCATTTTGTTTTCTTGTGGATTTTGCATGGATTTTGCAAGATGACAGGAAGAAAGCCAAAAATAAATGTCAATCTTTACATGTTACAATGTGCATTCCTACTCAAAGTGCAACAGCTCAAAACCAGCTAAACTCTTATATTTTAACACAGTCTTTTTCCTACATAGTTCAAGAATTGGCTTGATACACATCAACCCTGATTTATATTAAAGTGCTGATTGCCAATTTCACAGAACTGGACACTGTTGTGGACTTTCTGGCATCCCAATCTGGAGACTTTTTAACGGTAGTAACGAGGACTTTGAATTGGGATTGGCAGCCAGTGAAGTTATTTTTGCACTCAGGAAACATGCTCCTTATAGGAGGTGCCAGTTAATAATCTGGTCATATTATTCTGCACAAATTTAAACTCCCAAAACGTGTTCAAAGGCAGTCACACATTACAGTAATCTAATCTGAATGTATCTCAGTATGAATAATCATGGGCAAATCCTGGCTTTCAAAGAAGGGCCAAAGCTAGTAAAAAGTCTACAAACTATACAAGACATATGTTCCTTCTTCTGTATTCTTTGTTCTACTAGCATTCCCAAACTGTGAATCTGCTCCTTCAGAACAGCTCTTTCCCATCTATCCCTTCCCACTGCATCTCTTCCCTGACCCATGGACCTTTGCACCAAACTTGGAATGCAGTGTAAAGATCTGCACAGCAAAGCAAATCAGTGGAAACTGTCTGTTACCTAGACAATGCTGCCATTTCCATGGATATGCCATTCAGCAAGCAAAAGGGGAAATTTGCAGGCAACCCAATAACTATTCCTCACTCATAACACATAACAATTCAATTGTACACAGACATCACTAATATATTAGTTAACATGTTCAACTCTTAATAAAGTTATAAAAACAAAAAAGCCCAAAATATTTAGGGTACCCTTCAGTATGAACATGCTGCCTTATTCTGAGTCAGATCATCAGCCAATCTAATTCAGTATTGACCATTTGGCCTGGCATTCTCTCCACGGCAGCTCTGCTACATGTGATATTTAATTGGAGGTGGGACAGAAACAGAACCACCTGCAGGTAAACCATGTGCTGTACCACAGAAAGATGACTCCTCCCAAAGAATGAAAATAAGGAGATACTTCAAGCAGAAGCATAATCCAGAAAGATAGTCTAGTAGACAATGATCAGGCCAGTATATTCAGATTCAAAAAAGAATTTTGGAAGTAAAAGAATGTACAAGCAGATTTGAGTCCAGTAGCACCTTCAAGACCAACAGTTGGGGGGGTGGGGTTATATGCCTTCAAGAGTCAATGCTCCTGTCATCAGACACAAACAGGAAACTTGTATCTGACAAAGGAAACTTGTATGATATGACAAAATGCAGTCAGGCTTATGCTTCTGTAGTATTCTATGGTAAGGTATCAGTTTAAATCAGTTTAAAGCTCTGCAAGATGTTGCTGTATAGAGTTCCTGAAGTATAGTTATTTTATTTGACTGAGACATTTGGCAATTTATAATCAGAATTCATAAGCAAAGTTATCACAGCATTCAGTATAGTGTGTGTCCTGGTTTGTACCTGCCTCTCCCAAACTGGCCTCAAGGACAATTCCCATACTAAAGCTCTGCCTACATGGAAAAGGACAAAAGCAATGTGGCCACCAGTTTTTGAGATCAAACAGATTACACGCACAACAGCAGTTGCATTAGTTAATCTGCTACTACACTTGTAATGGCTGGGCACAAGTGTGTTCTAACAATGTCAAGGCTGTGTACATTTATCCAGCAAAGACAAAGGCAAACAATGTCCAGCACTGAAAATTCTCTGCATGTGTGTGTGTGTGCACTAACATTACACAGACAAGGCATCACAACACCAACCAGAAAAGACTGAAGCCACTCCATGATCTGACATCAAAACTTTAGGTGGGAAGGGAAGGAATTAACAGGGACCTTGTAATCTCTTTCTTCCATAAAACCAAAAAACTTTTATTGCAATGTAACCAGCACACTTCTAGACTGCCAGGCCTGATTACACTTAATACTAGGATGTTTCATTGAACAAATACACAAAAAGGGCGTCTAGCTTAATTTATGTTACAGTTTCTTCATTCTTCCTAAAACTGCCTTTCTGCAACACAAACTGAGCTTGACAGGGAGATGAGTATAATAAGCAGGAGATCAGGACTCCCAAAGCAAGATTTAAACCCACTAACTTTACTCAACAGTCAGAAGCTTATTTATTTGTTTTAAAGATTTATACACTATCTAGTCAAATTAATGACAAGAAAGTTGAACAATATAAACAATACAAACAATATAGCAACCTTCCTTTTGCAACTCTAAAAAATGTCTGCACAGTAGGAGTAGAAGAAAAAGAGAAGAGATTGGATTTATATTCACTACCTGAAGGAGTCTCAGAGCAGCTTACACAGTGAAGCAGGGGGGGTTCTGGCAGAGAGGGCAGAATCAACCTCCCCCTGCTATTCGTTCACCCTGGCCAATGACTCTAGTCTTCTATGTACAATTCCCTTGTACTTTATAGTGTTAAAGCACTAGTAATGTGTGGACTTGCCTAAGATCACATGACCTTAATTCTAAATATTAATTTAAAATAAATCTATTTTCTTACAGCTCAGTAGGACATAATCTCTATCCTTCCCTCTCATTACTATGCATAAGATGTAAAAACTTTGACTATGAAAGAGGGGACCACATGGGAAAGTTCTGTCTACAGTGGGAGGAGGGGAAGTCATCCTGTTCTATGACCAACAGAAGAGCTCTTCTCCCACTAGAAAACCATAAACGGAAACAACCCATTATTACAACAGATGAGATGTTTTCCTAGTTTAGCCCTTATGTTCCACTCCCACAGGAAACTCCTACTGACTCCACCCCCAACTCAGCATGTATCCTGTGACTAGCAATGGCACAGCACCAAGTATTTCTGGATCATACACCAGGTCCCTGTACATGAGAGAGTAAAAGAATTAGTGAGTCTCAAATTTTCAGAATGGATATAAAACAATACTTAAGAATTTAGTGGACATAAGTGTCAAACTCTTGATTATAATCAATCTATATATCTAATTCCCAAAGTCCCCTCTGCATGCAGATACTTATTTCCACCAACAGAGGGCACACTCTCCCCTAACAGGTTTTTCTACAAACTCAGGGATCTCTGGATCTCCAGAAAAATCCAAAAAGTTTAAAAAAAACCCACTAGAGGAGGGTTGAATTCCCCCCAATACATTTTGAAATGGCCGCCTCAGGGATCTACTCCAGGCCCTGCTGCATTGACAGTGAGAAACTAAAACTTTTTTGGGGGGGAGGCTTCTAACTCACTCTGTCAGTAAAAGGCAGGCGAAAGGCCCTTTCCAGGCCTCTTTCGGCCTTTCACAGAGGGATCCTTAGGGCCAGGCCTGACAGGGGTTGCTAGTGCCAGGTTGGGAAATTCCTAGAGATATTGTGGTGGAGTTTAAGGAGGGCTGGGTTTGGGGAAGAGACAGGCCTCAGCTGGATAGAATGCTACAGAATCCACCCTCCAAAGCAGCCATTTTCTCCAGGGAGACAGATCTCTGCTGTCTAGAGTTCAATTGTAATTCTGGTGGATCTCCAGGTCCCACTTGGAGGTTGGCACCACTAGGCCTGGAAGCTAGGGTTGCCAGGTCCCCCCCGCCTCCAGCAGGGGATGGGGGGGGGTAAGATTGCCAGATCCGGGTTGGGAAACTCTTAGATATTTGGGGGTGGACCCTGGGGAGGAAAGGGAGCTCAGAGAGGTACAATGCCATAGACTCCACCATCCAAAGCATCCATTTTCTCCATGGGAAGTTATCTCTGTAGTCTGGAGATGAGCAGTAATTCCAGGGGATCCCCAGGTCCCACCTGCAGGCTGGCATTCCTAGACAGCACCCTCTGCGTGACTTGATACCACCTAACTTGCATGACTCAACTAGGCCTGGCTGCTTGCTACTCTTCAACAGCAGCCACCCTATGAAAGTCAGTGTGGTGTAGCAGTTTCAAAGTAGGGTCAGCCTCCATGTTAGCTGCAACACCAGGTCTCTGTATTATTTATGATAGGGGAATTTAGCTGAGAGACCTTTGCTTAATGGGTGCGCAAGCTAGAGACCAACCTCCAGCTATACCAGAGTCAAAACCCACTCAGAGTAGCACAGATGACAGACAGGAAATATCTTTTATGAATTTTATTAAGAAAATAACCCTAATACATTCAGCTAATTAAATAAAGATATCATACACACAAACACAAGAACTAAGAAACAAAGGGTTGAGGTGATCTTAAGAGAGCAAAGACAAAAAAGGGTGAAGCATTGATGGGGTAATAGTTACCTTCCAAAGAGAAGAATCCGTGGCAAAGAGCAAATGGCTTGGCCAGCAAGCACGTCGATGAAGACACAGGAGAGATGGGGGATCCAGCTGGTACACATGCCAGAAGACTAAACCAAAGATGGGTTGGGAGCCTAGTTATAGGAAAACTGTGCCTGCAGGGCAGCAAGGCACAATAGGGAAATGGTCCTGAATGGACTGGGATGGCCAGTAATGGCTTAGAAGGGGCTTTGGACAAAGAAAGTCCTGGTTTTGGGAAGGGAAATCTTTTTTAGTGAGTCATGGGGCAATTGTACAGTCTTGGCTCTTAATAGCTGGGCTATCACAGGAACAATGGAGACAATAGATCATGTCCAGGATGGTCCCAGTATCAGGGGCAAAGTCTGGAGGCGCAGGTGTGAAGCACCGTACTGGAATGCACATACTGGAATGCTGGAATTCAGGTAAGCTATCATCTTTTGAGATGCTGAAATCAAGGCATTGTCCTAATATGAGGGCAGCTACGTGCTGGCTATATCAGAACTTGATGGCTGCAGGAGTCAGAGCAATGGTCCTGGATATATGTCCGGGCTTGTTGGTGTTGCACACAGAGAGGCCCTAGCTTGTCCGGGATACTGTCCTTCACACTGCAAAAGGAGCCTTACGCTAACACACCGCAAAAGAAGGCTTACCCTGAGCCTGCACTGCAGGGAGAGTGGGGTATAAATGTGACAAATAAACAAACAAACAAACAAACATCCAGGTGAGGGCTGGAGATCACCCAGAATTAGAACTGTTGTCCAGGTGACAGAGATCAGTTATCCTGGATAAAATGGCTGCTTTGGAGGGTTGAGTTTATGGCATTATACCCTGCTGAGGCTTCTTCCCCCCCCCAAGCCTCAATGTCCCAAGGCTCCACTCCCAGATCTCCAGGAATCTCCCAACCTGGAGCTGGCAGCCCTAAGGAGAACTGACCTCTGTAGCTGGGAGATCCGTTGTGATTCCTGGAGAGCTGCCACTGCTGCTGTGGGTGGAGAGGAAGCAGGTGGGTGGCTGGGTGGAGAAAGAAGCAGCTGGGTGCTGCTGCTGTGCAGAGTGGGAGAGGAAGCAGGCAGGAGGCTGGGAGAGCGATGGGGGCAGAAAGAGAGAGTGATGGGGTGGGGGCAGAAAGAGAGAAAGAGTGTTGAGGTGAGGAGGCAGAAAAACAAAGACGATGCGGGGGCAGAAAGAGAGAGGAAGTAACATGCATGGAGGAGAGAAAGAGTAAGAAAAAGGGGACACAGAAAGGAGAAAGAGTGTGAGAGAGGTAGGAGGAGAGGGGAGGAAGCAAAGGTGTGAGGATTAACCATCCCACAAGTTTCTTGGTGGTCCCCGGAGAAATGTGGTACACACATTTCTCTAAAATCTATTAATCTATTCCACCTGCCTGTGAATTATTAGACAGCAAAAAAAAAGGGGGGGGAGCCAGTGCCCTGAAACAAGGAGCACAAAAAAAACCCACCACTGGCTGAAATAAGCAAATTAGCAAGTATATAATAATCATATAAGCATAACAGCAAATGTAATACAATTCAAATGGATAGGCCAAGGTGCAATAATGAGCATACATAAAGCATATAAGAAAAGGCACAGTCTACAGTCTTTCCATGTATCTA
Source organism: Gekko gecko (assembly GCA_029375565.1). NCBI lineage: Eukaryota > Metazoa > Chordata > Lepidosauria > Squamata > Gekkonidae > Gekko > Gekko gecko. Next base: position 160,574,316 of record JAPDNY010000003.1, on the reverse strand, counting down.
CTTCAATATAGATACTGAAGTGCAAGTCATCAGATTTTCTGAGCCATGAAAAGCCGACGCGTAATCCGGATGCCTGATGCCGCGTTTCGAATAATTCTTATTCAAGCATGGCTGTAATGGGACTGAATGTAAATTCAAAACATATACAAATGAGAATGCATACAAGATATAAATATTTACAAAATTTGGAGCTGCAAGGAAAACTCACCCCAGTCTCAAAAACTGGCATATACTAAGCCAGAATAGTCAGTCAAGGAGGATTAAAGGTCCCTATCCTGCGGCATTAGGCATCCAGGTTACGCGTCGGCTTTTCATGGCTCAGAAAATCTGATGACTTGCACTTCAATTTGGACTCTGATAATTGTTTCTATATTGAAGTAGATACATGGAAAGACTGTAGACTGTGCCTTTTCTTATATGCCTTATATTATGCTCATTATTGCACCTTGGCCTATTCATTTGAATTGTATTACATTTGCTGTTATGCTTATATGATTATTATATACTTGCTAATTTGCTTATTTCAGCCAGTGGTGGGGGTTTTTTTGTGCTCCTTGTAAATTATTAGACGACAGGAAGCCTAAGGAAAAGAATGGGAATTTTGCCACAGTGCTCCCAGCACTCTCTGAGTGGCCCCCTGTGACAGAAGCCAAAGTAAGATCTCTGGTCTCATCTTTAGCTTCTGGCAAAGCATGAGGGGAGGACCTAATACCCATTGATCTAATAAAAGCATTCCCTAATTGGTGGAATCCGATTCTAGCCAAATTATTTTCTCAAATTAACAGCTCAGGCAAATTTCCTGCAGGATGGAAAACTAGTATAGTAATTCCTATCCACAAAAAAGGGGACAAAACCAATCCAAACAATTATTGCCCCATAAATTCTTTGGACACGGCATCCAAACTCTATAGAAAGTATCTTTCCAAAAATTAGAGGACTGGGCTAATGATAGCCACATTTTACATCCCCATCAAGCTGGCTTTAGAAGAGGCCAAAGTACACTGGATCATTGTCAAACGCTTTATCAGCTGGCTTATACCAGCATGAATGGCCCAACTAAGGCCATGTATATGTTTTTTGTCGATTTGTCCACAGCTTTTGATTCTATTGGTAGGATCCGTTTGTGGGAGAAGCTTGTGAAGACAAATATTGACAGGAGATTACTATTCCTAATCCGGGAGCTATATGCAGATACAGTGGCCAAAATCAAAGTAGGTATTTGAGGCTGTTTAACGAGCTAAATACCTGTAAATAAGGGAGTGAAGTAAGGATGCATCTCAGCCCCCCTACTTTTAATTTATATATCAACGATAGAGTCCAGAGACTGTCAGGTTCAGAATTTATCGCAACCTGTTTGGGACAGCAAAAAGTATCAATCTTATTGTATGCCGATGACATGGTACTGATTTCTTTAACTGGGATGGGTTTGAAGAGGCTTCTGAACTGTTTAGGCGACTACTGTGAGGAGGAGAACCTCACTATTAACTGTGGGAAATCTAAAGTAATGGTTTTCCAAAAGAGGCCAAGAAGGTTCCAATGGAGCATACAGGGAGTCCCAATAGAGCAATGTCGATCTTACAAATATCTGGGCTTAACCTTTAGTGAAACCCTTAAATGGGATACCCATATAGAATCCACTAAAACTTCAGCCCTTAAGACAATGGGAGTCGTACTGAGATTTTACTGCTCCAGAGAAGGTTTTCTTGTAGACCCAGTGCTGAAACTCTTTGTTAGTAAAATAATTTCTCAGATATTGTATGGCATCAAGATATGGGGATGGAAAGATCATTTACACCTTAGGTTAGAAATAATTCAAAACCTATTTATGAGACGCATCCTGGCACTTCCAAAAGGAACACTGGCTGCCCTGTTACAAGCTGGACTAGGACTTCCATCAGTGAGGGCGTGAGTTCATTTGATAATTCTAAACTCTTGGGAAAAAATCCAACTAAAAAGACCAGATGCATTCAGCAAATTTAGTTACCATCTACTGAATGACAGAGACAATGCCCGTCCTGAATTTCTTAATGACATCATCACTAGATGTACTATTCCAGATAATCTGCTTCAAAATACAGGGGACAGTATTAACCTATGTGGATGGATGTTTAGAGGGGATGTGCTAATAGATGCCACATTGATTGCCCAATCGACAGTCACTCTGTGGTTTAAAATAATAAAAAGATTAATTGGTTGAGGGTGAGAAGGAGAAAAAGAAACAAGGAAAGGTGAGGATACAGTAGTTGCTAGGAGATGGTCCTGTGCATCCAGGCCTGGCCTGGTGGTGCCAGCTGCAACAACTACCACATGATTGGGCCCAGCCTGGCAGCAGCCACCATCCAACCAGACTCTGTCCAACCACCATGCATCTATGTGTGGCAGTAGCCACCAGGCCTGGCCTCGTGGCTGGCTATGCATAACTGGGCCTGCCCTAGGGAAAGGCTGCCCTAGGGAAGAAAGGAAGGAAAGCTGATTATATAGGGGCAGAGAAAGTAGGTTAGCTGGTGGGTGGAAAGGAGAGAAGGAACCAGGAAAAGGAGAAAGGCTATGGGGTCTTTCAGGGAGGGAAAAAGAGGAAATAGTGTCCAAGAAGGGAATGAGATAGTCCTTACATGTCCCCCACTTGTTCTTATCTGTTTTGGAAAATCTGGCTTAAAGATAAAAGGAAAAAGAAAACAAGTGCCACACGACCATTGGTTCAGTACCCAAGACTGTAAACATGAAGTTCGCTTAATATGGATTCATTAGCAACTCTGTAATAGTGTTCCATTTGTTCTCTAAAATTCAGGCTGTAAAATTGAATCTTATTTGATGTCTGTGAAATGCATCTACTAGAGCGCTGTTGAACTAAAGTAAATGATTTTAAATTGAAAACTGCTGTCAGGGAGCTGCACTCAGCTGAGCTATTTACTGGTCTACAGACAAAAAAAATCAAATATCCAAACTGTAAAGGGTAGGACCAGAAATTATAAACTCTGGCTTTGCTCTGACAGAGTATTTTATTTTCAGAATGAAAGCTTTAGTGGTGGCCTATTTCAAGAAAATAGGTGTTTTCTTAACCTGTTTCTCAGGGGAAAGGGATTAGCTGCATCACTAGCCCATCTCTCCATTTTGGTAATAAAATCCCTAAGCTTCAAGGGAAGAACAAAAACCTTGGGAAATTGCTCCACCTAGTGGTTCTGTTCCATATCCAAACTAAAATCAAACCCATGCAAACATTTTAGGTGGAAATATTATTCTCATAGTAACATGAACTTATGAGCACCCAATATATTATTTGATATGACTAATTAAAAAACAAGTATCTGCCAAGACAAAATACATTTCACAAGATGGTCAGCATCAGTTAAACACTTTAAAAACAAAGAAAACAAGGAAATCTATACTTTCCATCTGTTATTCTGTTGCAATAACAGTAGTAAAAACAGTATAAATTAATATAAAAACATCTGTACCCCTTATATAGTTTGATTAGAGAGTGCCAGAGACCCTCTAGGATTTCAGCTAGTTTCTTATTTTCAGGAAACTGTTATTTCTGAGTCAGATGAATAACTCATTAACTGCTTTGGCAAAAGTGGGCAAATGGTTCTCCTTACCTTGATTCCTAATAATCTGCAAATAACTCCCATGGCACCCAACTTAACTGGTGCAATAATGAAATGGTGTGTAGGGAGCTTAAGGTGAGTTTACATGCAAATCTGAATTGAGGGGGAAAGCACAAGCCCAAAAATTTCTTTTCCAGATTTCTGCTGTTCCTCAATAATAGACAAGTTAAACAAGAACATAGACAATACTTTGTGAAGGACATACCAATTACTGCAAGCTAGTATTACCATTCTTGCTTGTGCCAAAGTTGATGTCCTAGGGCCTCTGTGGATAGCAAGCATCAGGCATGAATCACAGGTAAAAATATCCCTATGGAAGCATCCTAAGCAGGCCTGTAGCTATCAAGGGCCCATGGGGCCTACCCTCCCATGGTTTTTGCGGGCCCCTCCCCCAATCCTCAGCTCCCCTTCCCTCCCTCTGGCCCCCTCGCACCCTGATCGATGGTCTTGTTGGCACTCTGCTGGCTGACTCGGGAGAAGAGCAGCAGGACTTGTTGGGGAAAACAGAAAGAAAGCGGAGCCAGTTCCCATCCCAACTGACTTCAGGCTCAGCATTGTCTGCCTTATTTGGAATAGTGGGAGGGCTCTACCTCCAACCTACCGCCACTTCCTCCAACTCCAGGCAAACTGCAGCAGCAGCAGCAGCAGAGCATGAGGATCTGAGCCTCCTGCTTGTCCTCCTGCACAGCCCTGGGTCATAGCTCCTCCTTCTCCTTCTCTTCCTCCATCCAACTGTTGGACCCCAGCAGCTCCACCTTCAGCAGCTCAGCAGCTCAGCAGTCTCGGAGGAAGTCTCCTCTGTTGAGCCTGGTCATCTTCCATGGGGCCAGAGTGGCTGGCTGGGGTTTGTTGTTACCCCCTCATTTTTGTGCTGCTGCATTTCCAGCATCCATTCCTCCCTCCACCATTGTGCAGCCTGCAGGACTCCAAGTTCAGGTAGAGACCAGAGGGGCTCATGTGGCAGATGTACTAAAAAGAAGGACAGGATTGCCCATTGGAAACAATGGGAGAGACTTGAAGGCTCGTTGGAAATAATGGGAGCCAGGAATGCCAATTGGCTTGCATGGGCTCCATTGAAATACATTACAACTCAAGAAGAGTTGCAAAGAAAATGAGGAATGGATTTCCATTAAGGTCTCTGGTCCCAAATACACTGCTCTAGGACTGGAATGACAGGCCCCAGAGTGGAATGACAGTCCCTGGGGGTAGCAGGTGTGTTCTGACAGTGGAATGACAGGCACCACAAAGGAATGACAGCCCCTAGGGGTAGCAGATGTGCTCTGCGAATGGAATGACAGGCCCTATGGTGGAATGACAACCCCTTGGGGTAGGAGGAGTGTCCTGGGTCTGGAATGACAGGCCCCAGTGTGGAAAGACAGGTTGCTTACCTGTAACTGATTATCTTTGAGTGGTCATCTGTGCATTCACACCTTTGGGATATAGTGTGCCTGTGCTGATCCTGATCGGTACTTCTTAGAAAGCGAAAGGGATTTTCGCACCCACTCCCCAGTCATGCACCAGCCCCACTATGCATGACTAGGGGAGGGGCACGACAATCCCACCAGTTCCTTCTGACTGCTGCCATCAGTCTCAGAGCAAAAAACAAGAAGACCAAAAGCAGAGGGGAAGGAGGGCGGGTGATGTGAATGCACAGATGACCACTTGAAGATCATCAGTTATAGGTAAGCAACCTGTCTATCTTATTCGTGGTCTCTGTGCATCACACCTTTGGGAGAATAACAAGCAAAAACTAGCCTACCTGGGGGAGGGTGCTGAAGGTCCTAGACATGTGCCACCTACAACACCGCTCGTCCCACTGTGGAATGCTGATGAAGATGTACATCCAAGGCATAACGCTTCATAAACATGTGAGGAGTAGCCCAGGTTGCTGCTCAACAGATGTCACCGAGCGACGAACCTCTCAGGAAGGCTGTAGATGCAACTACTGCCCGGGTGGAATGTGCTCGAAGCAGACCTGGGAGTGGCCTTTTGGCCAGGAGGTAGCACAATTTGATCATCTCTACAATCTACTTGGATAGACACTGAGAAGAGAGCTTCTTCCTTTGCACAGGTTCAGAATGGGAGACAAACAATGCTGGGGACTGCCAGAAGGGCCTTGTCCTATCCAGGTAGAACAGTAGGGCTCTCTTTAGATTCAATGTGTGAAGGCAACATTCCTCGCTGCTCACAGGGGATGGGAGGAACGTTGGAAGAACGATGTCAGCTTGCAAATGGAACTCGGAAACAACCTTGGGCACCATCATGGTGAAAAACCAAGTACGGTGAATCACAATGGAGTGCAGACAATTTGCTCATCCTTCTTGCTGAGGTAGTAGCCACCAGAAAGGCAGTGTTCCATGAGAGAAGTTGCAGCCTAGCTGTAGCCATGGGCTCAAATGGTCTGTCCATCAACTTGGACAGCACCAGGAGGGGGTAGGGCCACAAGCCGGAGGGAAGAGGCGAGCAAGGCCCTTCAGGAACTGCTTCATTTGTGGGTGAGAGAAAACAGAATAGCCATCCACTGTAGGGTGATTAGCGGAAATGGCAGCCAGGTAAACTTTCAATGAGGCACAACTAAGACCCAAGTCCAAGCAGAACAGGAATCCAAAAACTGCAACCAAATTCATAGGAGGCGGAGGTAAACCCAACGAATCAAGGTAAGTTAGAAATTTCTTCCATTTCCCGTCATAGGAAGCATGCATGGCCAGCTTACGACAATTCAACAGAACATGATCTAGCCTACTTCTAAGCTGTGCTAAAGGATCCTCCACTCTGTGAGTTTGAGGTGTGATACATCGTGGCGGAGCACTTGACCCCCCTGAGCCAGGAGGAGGTCCGGTGCTGGAGGAAAGTGCATGAAGGAGCCCTGGGACATGTGGAGCAGAGGAGGGAACCAATGCTGACACAGCCACTATGGAGTCACAAGGATACAGCAAGGTTGTTCCTTCATGAGCTTGCTGATCACCTTTGGTAAGCAGAGGGATTGGTGGGAACAGGTACATGTGCTTGTGGGACCACAGGTAAAGGAGACCGTCTCCCAGAGAGTCCCATCCCACCCTGGTACAGAACAGGAGACACTTTGCATTTTGACATGTTGCAAACGCATCTATTTCTGGGTGGTCCCACTTGTCAAAAACTGGTTGGGGATACTCCCAGTTGAGTTCCTATTCATGAAGGGATGTTCCCCCCCCGCCCCCTGCTCAGGGAGTCTGTGTGTACATTCAGTGACCCGGGCAGGTGAGCCACAATGAGGAACACATACCGTGATTGGCATTCGTCCCAAATCTCCAAGGCTAGTCGGCAGAGTCCTCTGGACACTGTTCCCCCTTGCTGGTTCAGGTAGCACAATGCCATAATGCTGTCAGTCAGGACTGCTACCATGCAGTGAGCCACGAGGTGATGAAATGACCTGAGGGCATACTGGATGGCCAACAGTTCCAAAAATATGCTTGTGGGCCACATGAGGTTCCCACCTGGCACCCACACAGAAACCTTTGAGATGTGCTCCCCATCCCCAGAGGAATGCATCCATGATGAGGGTCATTTCGGGGCTGGGTGCATGAAACAGGGCTCCCTGAAAAAGGTTTCCTGGAGTTTCCCACCACTCCAGGGAAGCTAGCACTTGTGGAGGAAGGATGGACCATTGGGATTGAGGCTGCCATTGCAGATGGAACCTCTTGAGGAACCACAGCTGAAGTGGTCTCATCTGTAGCCTAGCGAAAACAAGTACTGCTGTGGTGACCAGTGTTCCCTCTAAGCTGAGTTAGTGTGAGCTAGCTCACAGTTTTTTAGCCTCTGGCTCACACATTTTTGTCTTAACTCAGGAGGGATGGCTCCAAAGAAAACTAATTTATGCAGTAGCCAAATCGCTCACTCACAACTTTAATACCAGCAGCTCACAAAGTAGAATTTTTGCTCACAAGATTCCACAGCTTTGAGGGGACACTGGTGGTGACAGCCATCAGCCCCAGGAGTTGTTGAATCTGTCTTGCCGAAGCATCTCCCTGTTTCCTCAATAGGCTGATGAGAGTGATAATGTTGTCTGACCTCTTGGGCAGAAGAAAGGCTTAGCAGACCCTTGAGTCCAGAATCGCCCCGATGAATTGGACTCTTAACGAAGGAAGGAGCATTGACTTTTTTAGGTTCACTCTCAGACTTAGAGCATCTAGGTTGACCAGTGTCAAATCTATATGGTTGAGCAGAGTCTCTCTGGAACTTGCTACCAGCAACCAGTCACTGATGTATGGAAAAATTCGCACACCGTGGAGATGGAGGTAAGCCGCAATGACAATCATAATTTTTGTGAAGACTCTGGGCACTGTTGAGAGCCCAAAAGGGAGGGCTTTGTATTGGAAATAGCTGTCCCCAACTGCAAAACGCAAAAACCTCCTGTGAGATGGGTGGATAGTGATATGGAAATATGCATCTTGCAAGTCCAAAATTATCATCCAAATCTCCTTGCCAAGGAGTGGGAGAATGCTTTGCATGGTTGTCATCCAGAAATTCCAATAGGAGATGAAGCAGTTGAGTTTCCTGAGGTCCATAAGAGGACGGAGGCCTCCATCCTTTTGGGGGACCGTAAAATAACAAGAATAAACCCCATAATGATGTTGCGGCATCGGGACTGATTCTATAGCGTTCTTTTGAAGAAGGTTCTGAATTTCTTCCAGGAGCATGCTGGACAGTGGAGTAAGTACGAAATTGGGGGCCTTCGGCATCTGCACAAATACTATAAAGTACCCCTCCTCGATAACAGAGAGTACCCACTGATCTGATGTTATTTGTCGCCAAGCAGTCAAGTAAGGAAATAGGCAGGTGGGGGGTAAAAGCAGATGACGTGAGTCAAAGGCTCTGTTTGGGAGCCTTAGGGGTCTTTGCCCTAGATTGAGTGGCAGATGGAAACTTAGATTTGTGTCCGTAAGGAGGAGAAGGCACAATGGGTGACTGTTGCCATTGCGCCTCCGGAGAGTACTTAAGGGAGGATCTGCAGGACCACAACTTGTTCCAGGATTTTGTTTTATTCAGTTTAGGAGCCGATGTGACCCCTAAATTACAAGATGTCTTAATGCTCTTGTCTAGATCTTGCAAGACAGCATCAGTTGTGGAACTGAAAAGGCCCTTGCCCTCAAACAGGAGATCTTCAATTAGGGTTCTAGTATCCTGTGGCAAGGCTATGGAACGCAACCAGGCATGACGCCTAAGGGTAACTGCCAAGGTGAGTGTTTTAGCCGCCACGTCTAGAGTGTGCTTAGCCAAAAGCATGCCCTCCTTTTGAATTCTGCGAGCTTGACGATTAAAGTCCTCAGGAAGGACTGCAATAAACTCATACATTTGCTCCCAGAGATATCTTCCCATACATGCAGTATAGTTAGAAGTCTTGGTGCCAAGTGCTCCAGTGGAGTAAAATTTTCTTCCAAATGAATCTAGTTTCCTTCTCTCCTTGTCAGGGGGTGAGGAATGACTGTGTTTGCCTTTGGAAAAGGAGATGACTACCACCGAGTTGTGCTTGGGGTGGGTGAATAAAAATTCAGCGCCCAGCTCTTGCACCTTATATGTGTGACCTATTCTCCAGCTAGAGACAAGGGTGGAAGCCAGATGAGACCATGGAACCTTAGCTGCCCGTAGCAACACCGAAGTCATTGGTAAGGCAATTGCCATCGAGGTGTCCATCTGTATGATATCATAGGTGGGGGTTGTACAGTAGACAGGGTCAGCGTGTTGGCCATTCGCTTGAAGAAATCCCCATAGGATTTTAGATCCTATGATGGAGAAATTGGGAAGATCATCGCCCACTCGGAGGCAGTGGTTTGGCCAGTCTACCTGTCGGTCTCGACGACTGGGGTTTCACAAACTCCAGTGTTGGGAGAGGATCTTGATACCGAGAGAGTTGGGAGGAAGTGGATTGACATCCCATTCCACCGGTTGGGGCAGGAACCATGGCAAGCCACTTGTGAAAGGATAGGTCCCATACATGTATTGCCATTGCTGTTGATCCCAAGGGGGTAGCGGCAGATGGATCGGTTCCGATGGCTGGTCCCGATCATCAGGTCAGAGAGGTGAAGGACACATGAAGGTGCCGGCTCCATGGTCTGAGTGTAAGCTTTCAACACTGGAAGACTGGGAGATCTGTGTTAAGTCCATATCATGCTCAAAGTCAGTGAGCTGGATAGGACGCAGCGAAGGTGAAAGTGGTACACCTTGCTGCTACTCATGGCCCATGGAGTCAAGTGAAGCAGCCCCAACAGGATTAGGTTCTGTGACCCTTCAAGGGGTCAGTGGAGTTTGCATGGGGGTGGTTCTTATGCTTCTTGTGCTTGACTGGCCGGTCGTCCTTGCCCTCCCTATGTTTTTTAGTGGGAGTATGGGCTTCGGACTGAGATGTCTGGGCCAAGGGCTTCAGCATCGGGCTGTCGACATTGGAGTGAGTCGGTATCAGAGACAACGCAGCCATCGATCCTGAAGGGGAAGTAGACATCGACACATGGCCCAAAGTGTCCTGTGACGACGACATCGGTGAGAAAGCTAATTCCAAAAGTTTAACGTGAAGTCTAGAGGCTCTGATCTTTCTTGTCTGCTTCGAGAACTTTGCACAATGGGCATAAGAGTCCACTTGGTGCGATTCCCCAAGGCCCAGAAGGCAAAGCAAGTGTCCATCCGGGGGGGGGATTTTACTACCATTCTTGAGGCACCGTTTAAAGAAACCCCAATTCTTGGCCATAGGCCAGGAGAGGGGGATGAGAAGGGGTCTGCCTAGCAGGGAGACCCAAATGAAAGAGTCCGAAAAAAGCAAAAGCAAGTAACAATATTGTCCATTCACTTAACAGAAAAATTACTGACCAAAGCGGAGAAGATCCCATCAGTGTGGCAGTCAGAAGAGAACTGGCGGGATTGTCGTGTCCCTCCCCTAGGCATACGCAGTGGGGCCAGCATGTGACTGGGGGGCAGGTGCGAAAAATCCCTTTCACTTTCTAATAAGTACCGATCGGAGTTGGCGCAGGCGCACTATATCCCAAAGATGTGATGCACAGAGACCACGAAGAAGATTCACATCCCCTGGGGGTAGCAGGAGTGGGCTGGGGGTGGAATGAGAGTGGAATGACAGCCTCTGGGGGTGGCAGGAGTGTTCTCGGACTGGAATGACAGGCCCCAGAGTGGAAGGACAGCCCCTGGGGTAGCAGATGTGTTCTAGGAGTGGAATGACAGGCCCTATGGTGGAATGACAGCCCCATGGAATAGGAGGAGTGTCCTGGAACTGGAATGACAAGCCCCAGTGTGGAATGACAGCCCCTGGGAGTGGCAAGAGTGGTCTGGGAATGGAATGCCAGGCCTATCATTACAGTCCCAGGACACATCTCCTAACCCCCTGGGCTGCCTTTCCACCCTGGAGCCAGTTATTCCAGCCCCCGAATACTCCTGCTAATGCCAGGGGCTGCCATTCCCCTCTGGGGCCTGTCATTCCACTCCCAGAACACTCCTGTAACCCCCGGGGCTGTCGTTCTACTCTGGGGCCTGTCATTCCAGTCACAGGACACATCTCCTTCCTTCCTGGGCTGTCATTCCACTGTGGGACCTGTCATACTAGTCCCAGAGCAGTGTATTTGGGACCAGGGACCTTAATGGACAACCCATTCCGCATTTTCTTTGCAACTCTTCCTGAGCGGTAATGTATTTCAATGGAGCCCATGCAAGTCAATTGGCATTCCTGGCTCCCATTATTTCCAATGGTCTTTCAAGTCTCTCCCATTGTTTCCAATGGGCAAGCCTGTCCTTTCTTTTAGTACATCCCTCATGTGGGGGTGGGGGGTTCCTCCAATATAGTCTCATGTAAATAAAATACAGCATGGGCCTGTAGGCATCTTTGAAATTCTGATGGGGGGGTGCAACAAAATTACTGCCTTGGGACATGAAACCAACCACAGAATGGCAGCTGTGGGTGGTGGAGGCAGAGAAGAAGTCCAAGTGCATGGGGGAAGAGCACTGCTGGCTCACCCACTAGGCGAGCTAGGCGCTCGCCTAGGGCGTGCTGGCCTCTGGGGCGCCAGACTGGGGCACCCCGCAAATCGCCCACCCCCTCCGGCCAGAGTGCAAGGAAGCTGCGAGGCGGCAGAGGGAGCCAAGCTGGGATCCGGAGGGGCGGCTGCTTCCTTCTCCCCAGCAGGCAGGGGACTTGTCCGGACTGCTGGACTGTGGTGGTGAGGGCTCTCTGCCCAGGGAGGGGCTCGGGGGACAAAGGCCGCCGGCTCTCCTCTCTCCCCACCTGGCTGCGGGGCTCCAGACTGAACCGCTGCTGCCAGAGTGGCCTCTGTCTTCTGCGGGCTCCTGGAAAGTCACCATTGAGGGGATCCACTTCCCCCCCTTCCCTTGGAGAAGGGTTGGGGGACTCACTCAGACTGCTGGCCGGCGGCGGCGGGGATCGGGGAGTGAGGCCTCCGGCTCTCCTCTCTCCCTGCCCCGCTGCAGGGCTCCAGACCGAAACACCATGGCCGCCGGCCAGCAGGAGAAGGCGTCGGGGGGGGAGGCCTGCCTGGATGGGATGGCTTTGCTTTGGAGCCCTTTCAAGGGGAGGAGGAGGTGGCGGCCAGCGCGGGACTCGCCACCACCGAAAAATGCCGAGGTGCAGGAGGCAGCGGCGGAGCAGCCCGGTCGCCCTCAACCTCCTCCTCCCCTTTGCAACACCAAATAGTAATGTAGCGAAGTTGGCCTGAATGAGATTTAAGAAACTGTACTTTCAGAGTAATAACAGTTCTCTCCAGAGCTGGGTACGTTGGCCAGAGAACAAAGTTTATCATCATTAGTATGACTGCTGTTTGAGCAGGGGTAGGGAAGGAGGCTGCTTAATCTTCAGACATTAACTCAGTAGCTCCTACCTCTTAAGAGTGAACTTGCACTGATTAATTTCCATGGATTGTTGAGCAACTGCCCTAAAAGATCTACACTGGCACTCTATCCTGGAAGATCCAAAAGACTGTTCTCCTCGGGACTGTACATTTTCAAGCCAGTACTGGCAACAGGTCATCCAACATTACATCATCCCTGTTTATAAGGTATTGAATAGCTCCTAACACCTCCTCCAACTTCCTGCTGCACTAGGGGAGGGCAAAGTCAAAGTAAAGTAAGCCCAGCAAAAGCATTCTTGTGGCTTTTATTCTTTTTACTTGCTGGCAACACAAAAGAAAGGAACTGTTGCCACTGGAGAGTTGAAAGGATGCATAAAATGTATTGAGTACACTTTGGAAATAAAGAGATCATTCTGCAAAGGATATTGTAAACACTGCAATTCTTGCCATTTTTATGGTGACCTAATCTTGGCAGGTAACACTCCCCCATTCTTTGTTTACAAAGTTAATCTACCGGATTTGTTTACTCTGTCTCATTTACTTAAGACAAATACATTGAGAGGCTGAAATGTCTTATCCAACTCTGGGAAAGGAAAACCAAAAGGAGTGTTGAGCTTTATTAACAGATAAAGTGCAAACATTCATAATCTTACCAAATGGGCAGTGAAGACCTTTGGCCACCATTTACTAAAAACAAAATTAGCCTTGACTGGCAAGAGCTTATCAGATCTGAGAACATTAATCACAGCTAGTACATGTGGTGCTGCAGACTTAGTTGTTCACTGAGCACAGAGAACCACACTTCCAGAAGACTGAGCGTATCCCAAAGACAGAACATCATGTATATTGCATATGATGTTCTGAAACTGTGTGTATGTGAGAGAGAAATTTGGATTCACAGTAGAATTCAGCAATTGGGCCTCATTTCCAATTTCAATTTTTATTTGGATGTTGTATCAACTTGTACCTAATATAACACAACACAGTGGTAATCCACAAACTAGCAATGCTGATACATGCTATAAACAAACAATAATACAAGAGCAAGAGAGAAACAGGGGAAAGGGAAAAGATGTGGTAGTTTTATACATACAAATACTACAGTAAAACCTTTAAAAACCTGCTAATGTTAACAATGGGTGGACAAGGCATCCTCCCTTCTATCTCAGAATGCTGCTGAGCTGACAGCTGCAATGTGTAGTTGCACTGTACTTGCACTGAGGCCTCTTTCTAAACTTTGTGGAGAATACCCATAAACAAGGGGAATATCCTTTCAAAAGAGAGTATTCCCTATTTTTCTGTATCACTTCAGGAAGATTTTACAAGTGGTCCCATACATCCGATTCCTAGAAGTGTGTTTAGATACCACATTGCCTTGGCCATTGATGCTCAACCTCCAAGCTACACAATGTAAATTTTGTGCCTACAGGTGCAGTATCAGCCCAATACAGTAAATCTTTCCTGTCTCACAGGCATCTTCCATTGTCACTAAAATGAGAAACAATGGCTTCACAGGCCAATAGGAGGCTAAAAACTCTTCTACCTCCAGCTACTTCATTCCACCCAAAATTAATGGGATCAGGCTGATGGGTGAAAGGCATAAAGGAGGCCCGGTAGCCAATTACATTTCAAGATGTCTAACCATTTTGCCTCTTTGCACAGACACTGGGTCATGAACATTTTAACCAGTCTGTTCACAAATGTCTGTGAGAGGATAACTGAAGCATCTGGTCACTGCTAGAAAAACTATTCAGCTCCCTGGATTGCTTCTCTACTTAGCCAATCCTCCATCATGTTAGATATTTCTGTTAGGCGCTCTACGTTGAGAAATGTCATATGGCATTTTGCCCATGTTACAATGAGGTTTCGCTCCTGGTGTAGAAGTTACAAATTCATGTCCCCCTGCCTGCTGATGTATGCTTTTGCAGATAAACATTTAGGAGCCTCCAATCTGGCACTAAAGACCCAGAAGTGGTCACCTTATGGTTTCAGACAGCTTATGCTGTACTACATCTCTTGCCCTGGGCTACCTGAACCTGCATGTCAACTCCCTAAACTGTGAGGTTCACATTAATTGTGATGACTCTCCTGACGGAAGACAACAGTCCATTCCACAATAAAGGCACTCTTCTTCCAGCTACTAGTCCAATTCAACCTTCAACTCTGCAAATATCAATATCCTTCTATTAACCTGTAGAAAAGAGCAAGAGTCCAATAGCACCTTAAAGACTACCAAATTTGTGGCAAAATTTGACTCCTGAAAGCTCATACCCTGCCACAAATTTTGTTACTCTACTGGACTCTTGCTCTTTTCTACTGCTACAGGCAAACTAATATGGCTACCCATCTTCTTCTATTGATCTGTTGCACTATCCTTCTAAAAGGAAGAATTAGTCTCTAAAATAGTCTCATATAGAAATGTGCACGTCCCAGGGTCAGGGGGCCAGCCTCGGAAGCTTCGCAGGGGCATCTCCCAGGACCATGAGAATGATGGTAAGAACAGACATGGGAGCTGCCACCCCAACTATAAGCTCCAGCTCATCTGGGACTGGCAACAGGTCCAAGGCATCCATGGAGGGTGTTGCAACTTTGGACCTGGCTGTGATGTAAACCCCCCCCCCCCAAGTCTCATCCCACTGAAGATTAATGTTCCTTATGTGAACACCAGAGCTGAAGGGGAGAAGGCTGGCCCTGGAATGTCCTCTGAGTCACAAGCCAGCAGACAGATGGGTCTGCAGCTGCATCCCACAGCCCAGAAGGGGGGTAGCAGCTGGGCCAGTAGTCCCTTGCTCAACCAATGCACCATTAGGGGTGTGCAATGGGTATATACTGAGCCAAATAAATACCTGAAAAATACCTTAGTCACTCTTCCCCTGGGACAGTATTATGTGCTATCTGATAAACTGTATGTAATTGTTTTAAACTAGTATGTTTTAATTATATTATAATGTGTTTATATGTTGTGATCCGCTCTGAGCCCCACAATAGTGGGAGAGAGCAGGATATAAATCAAATAAATAAATAACCAAATGAAAGAAATTCCAATTGTCTGATAGGTACCTAATGATGTTTGTCTTTGCAAAATAATTCATTAATTGTGAATCTTTTTTCTTCATTAGGTGCAATGCGAGAGAGTGCTGTAGCTAGGTAACAGAGCAAATGTTTTGCATGCTGAAGGTCCCAGATTCAGTTTCTAACATCTCCAGTTAAAAACACTCAAAGATCAAGGGTTAAGAAAAAACAGGTGCTCCCTGGCACCTTAAGATAGCAACACAACATATGGCAGTTCATTTAGAACTCAGTTTGCTGTGTTTGATTTCAAATCAAATCAATCCTGACTGTTCCCTGAAAGGCCAGATATGGAAGCTGAAGCTCAAATACTTTGGCCACCAAATGAGAAGGGAGCACTCACTGGAGAAGACCCTAATGCTTGGAAAGACTGAAGGTCAAAGAAGAAGGGGACAGCAAAGGATGAGATGGTTAGACAGTGTTATCAAAGCAACAAACATGAAATTAAGCAAACTCCAGAGCACTACGGAAGACGTGTATGGCATAATGTTGTCCATGGGGTCGCGAAGAGTCAGACTCGACTGTGCAACTGAACAATAACAAATTGCTGTGTTTGAACAAATGGAATGTTGGTTTCTAGTTACACTAACTGGAAAGATCACAAAATTAACAGAAGAAATGTTGTGCTTTCAGAAGAACTAAATGTTATTGCGCTCTCTCTCTCTCTCTCTCTCTCCCTCTCATTCTAAATTGCCAAAAAAAGTTAAAAATAAATAAAATGTAGATACACAAGGAGAACTGCAATTCCAAACAGGTAGATCACAGTTGCCACCCCAATTTCCCCCTCCCAACCCAATTTCCTCCAAATTAGATAAGAGAAACTCCCGTAGTTAAATCCCCTTTATCCTGGTTTCAACAGACAACATTGTTAGAGCTAGGACAACAAGGTACAAAACTCAGTGTTTGTTTTAGCGAACACAGTTAGGGTTCATATGAGCTAGAGCTCAGTACAGTTCAGCTCCATCCTGTCCTAAATGCCAAAGTTTAGTTCTGGAACATATTCAGTATTTTTTTCTGAAATTTCTAATCATACAAATCTGTAAAATTACATCATCTGAAGGGTTTTGTTTTTTTAAAAAAATAATAACTATGAATTCTCCAAATATTACATGAAAAGAAATCTGCTCCCATTTTTACACTGAACATTTAAAGTAGCAAGATGTAGGTGGTTACCCATGTTGGTCTGAAGCAGCAGAACAAATTGTGAGTCCAGTACCACCTTTAAGATCAACAAAGCTTTATTCTGGGTATAAGCTTCCGTGTGTAAGTTAAAGAAGCAACTTATTTTGACTTTTGCTGGATTGTGCTGCATTGAGGTCACTTGTGCATTTTTTCAATATTAAATATAAAATTAATGCTATTAAATATTTCCCATTTAACATGAAAATGTTAACATGAAAACATTATCTGTGTTTAACTTATTCTGAAACAGCAACTCCACAGCTTAATTTATGCCTACATTTTTCAATATTTAAAACAAAGATTACAGAAAATAATGTTCATGAATACAGCTCTTTTTTCATTGTGTCCATTATAAATCGGTATAAACACAATCCTTTCCCCCTCTCAATAATCCAAAGACTATTTGATAAATATGAAAGATCACATTTTTATATATGAGATACCCTGAGGATTAAAGGGAGTGATGCACTAGCATTAGAGACATAAAGCAACAGCAGTACAGTTCATAATATAGACCATCTCCTCATGTCACCTAAAACATAAGAACATAAGAGAAGCCAATGTTGGACCAGGCCAATGGCCCATCTAGTCCAACACTCTGTCACACAGTGGCCAAAAATACCAGGTGCCATCAGGAGGTTCAGCAGTGGGGCCAGGACACTAGAAGCCCTCCCACTGTTGCCTCCCCCAAGCACCAAGAATACACAGTATCACTTACCCAGCCTAAGATTTCCTATCTACACCTTGTGGCTAATAGAAAATTATGTGTGCCAAAAAGATTCAGAATGCCCTAATAACGCAAAACGTAACTACATTCATTCTGACTAGAAAGGCAAAACTTTAAAAATATTTGAGACAGAAATTGCTGCATTCACAAAATGTGCTGCATTCACAAAACATTCAAAAGAATGGAGTAACAGTATTCATGAAAGATTCACCAAAATAGATCCGTTAGTCTAAATTACCAGAAGTTGTTTTTTCAAAACTTTGCTTTAACAGTTAACAAAACTACCCCACTAGAATTTCAACCATATCTGTTCATTAATATATGATGTGGTATACAAAAAAAGAGCACTCAAATGTGGCCTATAATACTGCCACAGCTACAGATCATGAACCTGAATGCCACATACAGAAACCACCTTATGAGTTGGAGTTCAGCTTTTTTGATTGTCTGTAACACCAACCCAAATTAAATTCTGATAATTATAGGAAAATCTGCTTTATATGAAATTAAATGCCCTACTATCTCACTCTCTACTAAGATATATTTATGCTGTTTTATAAGCTGTAAATTTTTAAAATATCAGGTAGTGGAAATTTGATAGAATTCTGCTTGGCCATGATTTCACTGTGAATACGAGAATCACAGCAAGTTCCCAGTCATGTGCTAGTGCGTTAAGAAAGACTTTAATAAAACTATATGTTTATGATTCTTGGCAGGCAGGCACCATCTTGTTAAATATCTTTAGAATCTAATATCTTGGTGGAGGTAACATTTACTGTTTATTGTAACTTTGGTTGTTAGGGGTTACCATGAAGGTCCTGTTATTCCATGACATCAGCTGCATTCCAGGGGGAATGTGTGCCAGTGAATTTCAGGAAAAACTGTTTTCTCACCACACTGAAAAACCAGCCAAGCTTGGCTACACCTGCAGGACAGCTGAGCAGAGGAAAAACTGAAGCATGTAGATTAAGTGGGATTTCTGATTTGGTTCCTAATGAATCAGAATTCTTTTGGCAGGAAGTGAAGGAGTTTCTCTTTGATTCTTTTCTTTCTCCAGCTCTCAATACACAGACCTTGAAAGTTCTGAAGTTATACCTATCCACTGAAAGACAGAATGCTTTAAGGATTAATATTAAGACAAATTTCAATTTTACTGTATGGTACCAGGATTTGTGTATTTTGTAGGAAACCATTTTGCCTCAATCATTAGCACTGATTTCTAACTTAAAATGCCACATTGATTATATAAGATGGTTAAATGAGCAGGCAGAAGCTTAATTTAGGCCCCGGTCACACGGGCCAGAAAACACGCAGGGGAGGCGTGGCAGTTTGCCCCAGAGCTAAATAAGGCACGGTAGCCCGATCTCACAGGCCAGCGGGTTGCCACATGCCAGCTCTGCGCCGTGATCACACTGCGCTGCTGCAGCGCGGCAAAACAGCAGCACAGCAGACCACGCAAGTGTGAAGTGCGCATGCGCCGTTGGGGGGGGCCGCTGTCGGTGACTTGTGTGTGTGCATGCTCTGTCCAGCATTGGTGCGCATCCCAGGGAAACTTACAACATCCGGAAACCCCGGGGACATGGGCGGGCGTCGGAAGCCGCGGGATACCGGCGCTCCCGCAATCAGACGCCAGCCTTTGCCCCGGGGTTTCCAGAAACTAGTACCTCGGACCTACTAGTTTTTTACCCCGCGTTTTCGGAGGGAAGCCGCGGGTTGGCCACGGGAGCCCTACGCCTCCCAGATGTGCTCATATGATTGCGCACGGAAAGTCCGCAGGGCTCCCGTGACTTCAGCGGGGCAAATGCTCCGTGTGAACGGAGCCTTAGAAAGCATAGCTCTTTCTTATCAACATTAGCTTAATGTTCATTTTCTAAGCAAAGAACTCTAACTGCTAAGTATCCATCTCAACTTTGCAAAGTACAAAAAGATTGCTAGCAGCTGTGAAGTTCTGTACTCTGTAAAGTGCCATGCACATTATAAAAATAATACACAATTATTACTATCTGTATAAAATAATAGTCAAAGAAGTATAAAGTGTGTCTGAAGAAGTGTGCTTTGCACATGAAAGCTTACACTTTGAATAAAACTTTGTTGGTCTTAAAGGTGCCACTAGACTCAAACTTTGTTCCATCGCTTCAGATCAACACAGCCACCCACCTGAATAACAACCAAGTTAACTAAATCTGAGGGTACTTAAATCCAGTCACTGGAGCTGGGAATGAGCTTTTAAAAACCTGAAAAATGCCCCTGGCTCGCAGAAAAATCTGGAATCCAAAAAAACACATCAGGGGAGGGTATTTTTTTTAAAGGAAAATGATAAGAGACTGTAGCTTTAATAAACAGAAGCCATCAATGGCTGTTGCTAGGCAATCACATCACTATAGGCTCAATTTTTGTCAGTAAAAGCCAGTGAGTAGGAGCAGGGCCCTTTCCAGGGCTGTTTGGACCTCTGAGACCCAAGGTCAAATCACAAGTCTGTGATAGACGCTTACTAGGTGATTCAGGGCCAGTCACATACTTTCAAGCCTAACCAACTTCACAGGGTTGTTGTGCAGGGGTGGAAACTAGTCAAAGGGTCAAAAATACTGGTTTTGCTGACCAAAATTCCAAAGAAACTGACCAAATACTGACAAAAAACTGACAAGTTACTGAACAATTTAAAGTCAGCTTACTGATAAGCTAGTGTTTTAAATGTAAAACTAGGACTTCATTAAAAATTATTATTATCTGGCCTCCACCATCCCCATAGCCAGCCCCATAGTTAGATGTGACCCAGATAAAAGGACTGCACACCTTTTAATTGAATTTTTTTATGAACAGAGGACAATGTTTTCATTATTGTACAAAATTTAAAGCAAACAAGATTCCCTTTTTAAAATAATCACATTCTGGAGATAATAAAACAGCAAAAGCATGTTAAAAACCAAACATGGGGAGGAGCATAGCAACACTGAGTAAGATAGCGGTTGTTTGATCTTTAGGCTCTGCTTCCCTTCCCTCTCCTGAAGCTTATACCACACCAATATTAATTACACTGATCTGCCTCAGTTATGGGGGAAAACAATGGCAACACTTCCCAAGTTCCTAAAACTGTGAGCAAATCTACACAGGATTTCTTCTCACCATGGGAGAACCACCCTGACCAGAAAGCCTCTGGCACCAAAAAAACTAATATGGCCGACAATAAGACAATCTCACACCTGCTGGAAATGGCATTGAATAAACAGGACTTACCAAGCTTGTTAGAAAAAATGGAAAGAAGGCTCAGTGACCAAATACAGCAATGTATTAAGACGGTAAGAGAACAACTTACAGTGATACAAGCTTCCTTAGAAAAAAATTCAAAGGCAGCTGAGACAGCCCTTAATTTGGGCATGACTCTCAAAGATTATGTGAGGGAAATGAAAATCCAAGACACTAATACATGGGAACAATTACTGGCCCTTGAGACCTAACCCAATTTAAACAACTAAATCTAAAATTTTGGGGTCTCCCGGAGAGGACAGAGGAAAAGCTGGACATCATTTGCTTCACTACGAATTGGCTTGCCGCCATTTAACAACTAGAACCTGGAGTAGCATTGGCCATTTTAAAGGCTTTCCATATCGGACTGCCATAAACCCTAAGAGATCTGGCCCAAGGGACTTGTTATTTCAATTTGCAGACTGGAGGACCAAGAAAAGGCTTCAATATGAGGCAAGAACAAGGGGTTATCTTTTATTCAATAATATCCAAGTGCTGGTCTTTCCTGATGTGTCTCAAGAAGCCCTCGCCATTAAGAGGTCCCTGAAATCGGTGACTACATGCCTGCAGGCAGCTAACATTTGTTATAGATGGCTTCCCATGGGAAATCTTCAAGTCTCTCACCGTGGATCCCTTCTACATGCCTTGGATGGGGATTTAAAACTAGGATTACTTGAGACGCTGCATCTCTCGGATGACACAAGTCACTACCATCGCCCTCTGAAAAAACATGCTCTCGTACCACTCCTGACAAGAACAGCAAAATCCCCATCCGAGACGCCAGTTCTCCGATGTCTGCAGACGGCTCTCCCTCTTGTTCTGATTCGTAATCTCTGTATCCTGTATAATCTTTATACTTGTAGGGCTATTAGTTTTTTCCTCTTGTTTATGCATATCTTTGGGAAGGGACGTCCTGTTAGTCTCTAGGAGTCCTGTAGTATTGGGCTTCATTTCTCTTTTTACATAGCTGCCTTTTTCTTTCAGGAGAGGGAGGGGGGAGCTGGTAGATCATTTTGCTCCCAGTTTTTAGAGATCACCTCTGGACATTCGCCCAGAGTTCAGGTTAACTGCTTATTTCCAAAGTTGGTCTCTCAGTTTTCTAGCCTGTTGCTACAGGATCCTTTTGGTGTTGCTTTATTATGATCCTTCATTGGGCTCTACTCTAGTTTTTCACTAGTTAATTTCTCTGCAATTGCACTTGTTTATTATGGGGGGCGTTCACGGAATGTGGGTTGACCTGAATCAATCGATTTTTGATTGCTGATTTATTGTTAATTGATTGCTAACAGTTTTAAGCTTCTAATAATATAATCAATTTGCCAATTCATTAATTGCCCTATTGAGCTAACCTTACTGGTATTTACACAGTATTTATATATCTACATATATTTTATATTTATAATAGTTACCATTATTGTTGGGGTGATTCATGGGGGAGGATTAATTGTATTTAATGGATTAATTGTATTTAATTGATTATTAGGGGTTCTTTGTTGATCCATCAAAAAAAAAACCCAAACCCGAAACCAAACATAAAGTGAAAATTATGACATCAAAACGTAATTACTGTAAGATAAGACTTGTCTTTGCTTTTACTTTTTCTTTGTTTTTTTGATGAAAAAAGAACCGGCCAGCAGCCTGTCACCTCTGGAACACCCTAGACTGATTGTCCTGTGGCCAATGTGGCCTCCACTCAGGCAATGGGCCTAGTGTCATCCGTGCTGGCACTGGGACTCTCCCAATATGTAGCAACTCCCATTCACCAGGCTGGACTCATGCTCAATCTGATCTTTGCGGCAGGGATCACAGTGGACTGGGTCACTGTCTCAGCAGTGCCATGGTCAGACCATCATGCCCTGAGGGCCCATCTGAATGTTTCACTCTGACCCTGTTTGAGTGGCAAACAGATTTCAGCTCTCCTGCAGAGCCAAATGGACCCTACGTGGCTTCAAATGGCCCTGCAGGATCCGATGCCCCCTGGAGGCTCGTTAGATGAGCTTGTGGAGGATTGGCACAGCTGACTCTCGGCAGCTTAGGAGTGCTCCTGGATGCCTCACTAATGATGGAGGCCCAGGTAGCAGCCACTGCCAAATCAGCCTTTTACCACCTCCAGGTGATTAGGCAGCTTGTTTCCTTTCTTGAATGGAACGACTTGGCGACAGTGATCCATGCGATAGTCACCTCAAGATTGGACTACTCTAATGCTCTCTACGTGGGGCTGCCCTGGACCCAAATCCAGAAACTACAGCTAGTGCAAAATGCTGTAGCCAGGCTTCTGATGGGAGGAAGCACATCCAGCCTGTGCTGAAAGCACTGCACTGGTTGCTGATAGCATACCAAATTTGCTTCAAGGTGATGGTACTTCCCTTTAAAACCCTTTATGGTCAGGGGCCCACATATCTGAGGGAACGCCTTTCCCCACACGTTCGCCAGAGAGCACTGCGCTCAGGGTCACAAAATCGATTGGCCTCCCAGGTCCTAAAGATGTCAGGCCGGCCACAACCAGGGCCAGGGCCTTCTCAGTGGTGGCTTTGTACTGGTGGAATGAGCTCCCAGAAGAGATCAGGGCCCTTGGGACCTTTTACAGTTCTGCAGGGCCAGCAAGATGGAGCTGTTCCACCAGGCCTTCGACTAAGGAGCTGCACCAAATAACATCAAATAACTGAGAAGTGATAGTCCCTGGTCCTTGGCTTACCACCAACAGCCTGTGCTGTTGCCTAACTATAGAGACCAAGATGAGCCAACCACCAATATAGATAATCTGATTACAGCACTAGTATTGGTTCCTCCTTCTGTAAGCATTGTTATAAGTACCTGATCACTTACTAGCACTTTATGATAATGTAGAGTTTTATTATTTGTTTTAAGATTGTATATAATCTGTTACCTATATGTTTAATCTCTTTGTAAGCCACCCTGAGCCTGCTCCCATGGGGAGGGCGGCGTATAAATTGAATAAATAAATAAATAAATAAATAAATAAATAAATAAATAAAGTTATTCACAAAGTCTTTCGTTTCTGAAATGTTTTTTGTACTGCACCCACAAGCATTTTTTCCCCTTGTCCTCTTCTTCCATTGCTTTCTCAACTCCTTCTAGCATGAGCTGTGCCATGTCGAATCCCACAATATCCAACTCCTCTACTTTCATTGTCTCATGTTTTAAGAGGTTAATTATGTTTCTATACTTTGTGGAAGATTTTACCAAATCACTTTTACTCTTAGGAACAAAGTCCTTAAAGTACTTCATAACTAGACTGAAAACAATCTGTCTTCTCACTGGAAAGTCATCATGTTTCCCAAAAAAGGAATAATGAAACTGGAAAAACATAAACTGCATTCACAAAAATCAAAGAACTACTGGCTTTACTGAACAATTTTTTTAAAAAACTGAAAAATTACTGACCAAGATGAAAACACAGACTTTTATTGATTTTACTGACCATTTTCCACCCTTGTTATGAGATTAAAAGGAGGAGAGGAAATACGGTTGCCAACCTCCCAGGTAGACGCTGCGGGGGGCAGCTGAAGACAGGGGGGTCAGATAAAGGTAGGGTGGCTGTTGGATGGGAAGGGGAGAAGGAAACAGGAAATGGGACAGGCTGTGGGGGCTTTCAGGGAAGGACAGAAGAAATAGTGTGAGAGAGGGAAATTAGATGCCCCCCACTAGTCTACATACTAATAGCAAAGTTGGCCAAATCTGAAGATACTTAAATTGACAGACTGGAGCGATGAATGGGCAACACGGATCTTTCTACGAACCTGAACAAAGCCCCAAGTTCGCAGAAAAATCTGAAATCTTAAAAAAAAAATTGGGTGATTTAAAAACCCAAAAATGATAAATGGAGTTCCTGCAACTTTAAACAATGGATTCCGTCAGTGACTGTTGCTAGGCAATCACAGATTCCAGGTTTGGTTCTGTCAGTAAAAATCAGGGGGAGAGGGCAGGGCCGTTTCCAGTCCTACTGAAGGAGGACTCATTAGAGCCAAACCTGACTAGGGTTGCCAGCTTCAAGTTGGGAAATTCCTGGATATTTTGTGGTAGAGTCTGAGAAGGGCAGGGCTTGGGGAGGGGAGAGGCCTCAGTTGACTATAATGACACAGAGTCTCCCCTCCAGAGCAGCAATTTTCTCCAGGGAGACAGATCTCTGTTATCTGGAGTTCACTTGTAATTCTGTGGGATCTCAAGGTTCCACCTGGAGGCTGGCAAAGCTAGGCCTGGCAGCAACCTCTGGGTGACTGGATACCACCTGACTTGCATGACTCAGTTAGGCCTGACTGTTTACTACTGTTCAACAGCAGCCAGAACCACACAATTGGGCCACAGTTTTCCTAAATAGGGGCTGTAAGACAAGGGAGGGAAAACTGAAGCCAAAGGGCAGATAAATATAGCCTGGCTGTTTGGTGGGAATGAAAGAAGGAAGCAGGAAAGAGGGAGAGACCATGGTGGCTTTTAGGAAAGGAAAAGAGGAAATAGTGGGGAGGGAGAAATGAGATGCCTCCTGTAAGTCCTTGCAGGTTCCTACTTGTTATTACTGTTATTATAAGCCTTGAAAATAATTACTATTGAAAAAATGAAGCTGCCTTATATGGAATTATTTGTCTATCAATGTCCGTAACTGTCTCCTAGCAACAGCTTTCCAAGGTCTCAGGTAAAGGTCTTTCACATCACCTACTCTCTGATCCTGTTAAGTGGAAATTCCTGTGACTGAACCTGAGAACCTTCTATGTAATTCCAGATATCCATGTTAGTCTGTTGTAGCAAAATAAAACAGACCAGCAGCACCTTAAAAATTAGCAGATATATTCCAGCACGGATTTTGTAAATCAGAGCTCACTTCTTCAGATGTTATAAAGAGGAAATCATATTCCACATTTTACAGGGAAAAAAATATATGGAAAATTACCTTCTGCATGATAAGCAGATGCTCTGCCACTTATCCACAGCCTCCCCACAAACCACCTATTGTTGTTTGCATAACACCTTCAATGGACATGGTGCTATACAAAGTACAAAACAACAACACCCTCCCCTGCAGAGCTTGCAGTATGAAATTTGACATCACAGAGATAAGGGAAGTAGAGGTAGGAATAACAGTGAAGAATAAAAATCCTTATTCTAATAGCCAAAATGTGCGGATATCTATTCCCACCAACAGGGGCTCACTCTCCCCCAACAGCTTTTCCTGCATAGTCAGTAGACTTCCTGGGTTTGTAGAAAAATCCAAAAAGTGAAGAAATCCCTTCAGGAATGGTTGAATTCCCCCAAAAGCCTTTTTAAATGGTCTCTGCAGGGACCTAACTCCAGGCATCAACAGTGAGAGATTAGAATGTTGTGGGGGGGGGCTTCTAACTGGCTCTGTTGGTGAAAGGGTGGGGGAAGGGCCCTTTCCAGGCTCCTTTTGGCCTTGGAGGGAGGGAGGGAGCTTTGGGGCCAGGCCTCACAAGAGTTGCCAGTGCCAGGCTGGGGGATTTCTAGAGATTTTGTGGTGGACTCTAAGGAGGGCTGGGTTTGGGAAGGGAGAGTCCTCAGCAGGGTATAATGCCACAGAGTCCACCCTCCAAAGCAGTCATTTTCTGCAGGGAGACAGACCTCTGCTGTCTAGAGTCCAGTTGTAATTCTGGGGGTCTCCAGGGCCCATTTGGAGGTTGGCCACTCTAGGCCTGGCAGTAGTCTAGGGTTGCCAGGTCCCCCTGATTTGCATGACTCACCTAGCCTCGGCTGCTTGCTACCATTCATCAGCAGCCACCCTGTGAAAGCCAGTGAGGTGCAGCAGTTAGAGCTTCAAAGTAGGGTCTGCAAGACCCAGGTTCAGATCCCCATCTTGCAGTGGAAGGTGACTGCGTGATTTTGGACCAGTCACATATTTCAGCCTAACCAACCTCACAGGGTTGTTGTGCAAATAAAAAGGAGCAGGGAATAATGAAAGCTGCTTTGGCCCTCACTGTGGAGAAAGACTGTAATTTTCCTAGGTAGAGGCTGGGGGGTGGAGATGGAAAACAGGAGACAGAGAGTTAGATAAAGGTAGGTTGGCTGTTGGTTGGGAAGGAAATAGGGTTGCCAACTCCAGGTTGGGAAATCCCTGGGCATTTGAGGGGTGAAGCCTGGAGAGGGTGGGATTTGAGGAGGGGAGGAACTTTGGACTGGCATAATGCCATAGATTCCACCCTCCAGCCATTTCCTCCACGAGAACCACCATTGCCAGCCTCTGGGTGAGGACTGGAGATCACCCAGAATTACAACTGTTGTCCAGGAGACAGAAATCAGTTCCCCTGGATAAAATGGCTGTTTTGGAGGGTTGAGTCTATGGCATCATACCCTGCTGAGGCTGCTTGCCTCCCCAAGCCTCACTGTCCTAAGGCTCCACCCCCAAATCTCCAGGAATTTCCCAACCTGGAGCTGGCAGCCCTAAGGTGAATTGATCTCTGTAGCTAGGAGATTCGTTGTGATTCCTAGAGTACTGCCACTGCTGCTGTGGGGAGGAGAGGAAGCAGGTGGGTGGCTGAGAGCACTGCCACCACTGTTACTGCTGCTCTGCGGAGTTGGGGAGGAAGCAGGCAGGAGGCTGGGAGAGTGATGGGGGCAGAAAGAAAGAATGATGGGGTGGGGGGCAGAAAGAGAGAGAAAGAGTGATGAAGTGGGGAGGCAGAAAAACAAAGGGAAAGATGACAGATCAGAAAGAGAGAGGAAGTCACATGCATGGAGCAGAAATAGAGTAAGAAAAGGGGGGCAGAGGGGAGAAATAGTGTGAGAGAGGTAGGGGGTGAGCAGAGGAAGCAAAGGTGTGACAAATGAGATAACCATCCCGCAAGTTTCTTGCGGGTCTCCACTTGTTTATTCTATTTACAAAAACATAGGTTTAGCTTCAGCAGGAAACAGGGACTATCAGTAGTAAGAAATGGATAAGGGTTGAGACAGACATTACTTTACAAAGAACTCCAGTGCTTTCAGGAATACTTTTAAGTTTTCTCAAATTCCTAACTGGGTAGTTCATAAATCAAATACAATGAAGGCAATACAGTTGTCTCTTCCTTAGTTCATAGACATCATATAAATCCTGCTATGTACAACTGCTGTAACAAAAGCTACATTAGATTTCTTTTTAAAGAGAACCTCCTCTTTATTTCTGCTGTTATTTTCTGAACCAACAAATGCTAGATTATGTAGTAGCTATAACCTCTATGACATCTGGACATGTCATAAGCAACCAGCATACAAATTAAGAAAAACTATCTTGAAACTGAGCCTAAAAGTTTAACAACAGAAGATTAAACAGGCCAGGGAGAATTTGGGTTTCTAAGCATTTCAGACTCAAATTGTCATGTCCAGCTGAACAAACAGCTTGCAGACCGAGTGTGTAACTAGCAGCTGCAAAAGAGCTCCCTGTCGAACAGAACATACTCACTCCGTCAGATCTGAAACATGACTGGATCAGCAGATCTATTTTCAGGAGGGGGGGAAATAACCACGTTTCAAGGCAAAAGGCAGCAAAATGGCACACAATCAGTCTGAACATTCTGTTTCCCTCCTCCCTATGGTAATATTTATAATATTGTCACATTCTTACACCTCTGCCCTGATGGAGTAAAAATATTTTCCTAGCTTTTTGTATTTGCTTAAGAAAAATGTTGCTCATTATGAAACTTAATACTAGAGACAGCCATTTTGGCACAAAGAATATGTTTGTTTCAATGGGTCAATACAAAATTGGAATACAGCTTCATCGAGCTAATTAAAATTTCATACTAACAACACACAGCAGGTATAAGAAAGGAAGGTCATTGATTTGAGGGTGTCTTCTAATGTTATGTTATAAAGACAAAAGTTGGATTCAGTGCATATTTTAAAAAATGATACAGAAAACAGTATGTGTATTTAACAGCAGAGCAACACATTCAGCAGAATCATGTTTTGGATCCTGTTGGCATACTATCACATTGGACTCCATATGCGAAGGGGAATGACTTTTCAAACATTTTCCAGCATCAAACACTTACGGCTAGACTTAGGGCTAGATAATACATATAGCACAGCCAAACTTTGCCTGGAGTGTACTACTTCAAGCTGCAAGTAAGAGGGCTGCATCAGATTTGTAATGGTTTATAGTAAGAGGGTTTAAGTACAATGTGGGGGGCTATCATGTCATCAAATCAACAAAAATTGAAAGTCTATAAAAAATCAGGAGAAGCATTCAAAAATATAACAGTCTTAAATGACAGAGTGCTTCTTCCATAATTTTCACAATCAGCAGACTGCTGCACACAGAAAGGAGAGGGAGATTTCCAGGGACAGCCATGTATGGATATCTGTTCTGAAAATGCAAATTCCATTTTCAGTTAGGTAAAATTCTTACATTGTACTCTCTTTGGGGGATGTCTTCTATTCTGAACACTTTCACTAGTAGCAAAGAAGTTTCATTAAGATTACATATTCACAGGGCAACAAACATGACTGCAGAATGAGAACACTAACTGTTTTCGGGGATTTCTAGAGGTCATGTCTCTTCAACAGGCAGCATTGAAGAAGCTTGGCTGCTTTTCTTTATGTATTTTCTGCTCTCATAAGCTTTCAAGATTTAATAAGGTCATAAAAAGTTTAAGAGATAGCATTTCCAGCATGCACATTTGTATCAAAATGAAGACTGATAAGAGGTGGGAAAAATTAGTATCTAAGGGATGGCATCCCCCCCCCTCCATGAGTAATCTACAACTATCAGGCTGAATTTGGAAGTTTGAGGGTGACTGGGAGGCACTCAGGTAGCTGCTGTGCCTTCTGGGAGAAATTAAGTTGTTTTATACACAGAGCATAAAATCCCAGATTCTAGACTTCTTCTACAGACCATTAAAAATCATACAGCATCCCACAGGCTCAAGTTTCCCCCACTCATTTTGGATGTTTCTGATTATTGGGATTACCTATATTATACAGGCACAATGTTTACAACAGAAAGACTTACAACCCAAACTCTTGCTTTGTTCAGCAGAACTTGTTCCCAACTAAGTATCATGTTTTAATCAAGTTATGCATACTGACTTGAGTGCATGCCCTGTCAGAAAGTTATATAGGTGTTTTTTAAAGCTCCTCCTCTCTACCAGCTTGGGAACTCAAAAGAAACTTGAGCTAATCAGAAATTATGATCTGCACAAAACTTGGCTATCAGTAATGCTTTCCTCAGCAAAAAGTCATCTTGCCCTTTGATATTCAACTGCTTTTCAGTCCCAGTAGAGCTGGCAGCCTTCATAAGCCCTGCAGCATCTCTTGGTCTACATTTTGTTCTGCACCAGATCTACTAAGCACTGCTATTTGAGACAGAATGTATAATCACTACCAAGTCATTGGTCTGTGACTCTCAGATATATAAGAAAGTGCCCTGTCCAAACCATTCAAGAGTGTTTGGAAAACAGAACAGAAGCAAAATAACTGCCAACAGTACATATTAAAAATTGCAGTTACTTTCCAAAACATGCTTATTACTATAGGGCTTTAGGAGATGCTTATGACTACAGGACAGGATGAATGACTATCGACTCAGAGAATCAATACCCTTGCACTTTCTCTGAATGACAAACTTATTCAACTTGGGCTACCATGAATTTCTCTGACCAATGAAAATATGCATATAGCCTTGGTACGAAATGGAACAGTGAAATCAGAAGAAGAAGAAGAAGAAGAAGAAGAAGAAGAAGAAGAAGAAGAAGAAGAAGAAGAAGAAGAAGAAGAAGAAGAAGAAGAAGAAGAAGAAGAAGAAGAAGAAGAAGAAGAAGAAGAAGAAGAAGAAGAAGAAGAAGAAATTACGAATTGTTCCTTTTGGAACCAAGTGTGAATCCTCCAACATGCCAAGCGCAACTAGTTCCATATCTATTATTTGAGGAGGTAATTTATCCAGTCTACCTCCCACCTATTAACAGAAATTACACAATTTCAAAGTTCAGTCTTGATAACTTTTTCTAAAGTCCAATGTATATCCATAGGTATGGAACTGATTCGCTGATCAGTACATATTTATTTATCCAAATGCTTACCTGGGAATTTCTTTTCTTACATTTCAATACACAATTGCAGAGATGGACATTGCTTATAATGTAACATGCTAAATCCAAACCGGAATCATATATCATCTTTCATTCCTAACAATTTGAAATATATTTGATAAGAGGGCCCTGAAATATTCTTGTATCTATTAATAAAGTTAACATGTGATGTGATGACATGTGGATCTTATTCATTGTCACCACTGGTAAGATCCATGAGTCAGAAGTGATTCCATTATCAGAATCATAGTTCATTCTTATGTTTGAGATTATATTCTAAATAATATTTTAATCTATTCTTCCACCTGAAAAATGTGAAAGTCAAAGTTAAAATGCCTTAGACCACCACTGGTTTATTGCTGGAAGTCTGAGAACTACTTTATACTTCATGAAAATAATTTTAATTGTACTGAAATAACATTTATTGTCTGCTTGAGGAACTTGTGCTTTGACTCATAATTTGAGAAAATAGTTTGCACATTTTTCTCACTTTCTGAATAAACAGCGATGGCCTGGTCCCAAGAACAACATAGATTTCATGTAAAGTAAGTGCCATATTTGGCATTATAAACAAGCCGCCTTCTGAGATCCAACTAGGAATAATGAATAGAAATTCCAAGGAAGGAACTATGAATAAAAGAGAAGATATGTGGTTTTAATAGAAAGTTAAACTGGTTTCATAATAGTTTAATTCAATTGAATCAGTTCATAGGAATTGGACAAGGGTATGTTACTGGATCTGTTCATTTTCTTCTCCTTTCCTGTGCCAGCCAGTGCAGAGTTGTCTATAAAGGGGGGTTGCAAACTGCACTACTGCTAAAATGTTTATATATGGCCTGCCAAGGAAATTGCATCATGCATTTCAACTAGTTTGGAAATATTGCCAAAATGAAACACAAGAGAGCCATCAAAATGGCTACAGCTTAAAGGGCAGAAAGGGAAAGTCTGTCCAGATGTCAGAAGACTGTAAAGTATATTTGTCACACCAATGTTCTTTTGGATTTAAGAGGTTTAAGATTATTTATATTCCAGGAAAATTAAAGAAAACATCAATGTGTTCACAATATGTTCACAATATACTAATAAGCAATATGCAGTGATCAACCTCTGATAAGAACCAAAGAATTCTTGAGTTTGTTGCACTTCACCTACACTTCATATAAATTATTTTAATAAATATAGATTTAGCATGTTTCTGACCTGCACCATCAGGATAGCTAGGAATCTGTGGCAGTTTAATACCCAAATGAAATGAAGATTAAATTACACTTTATCTATTTCTAAACTGTAGTTGTATTATGTTTGCTTACAAGTGTTTTTTTTTCTTTCGCACATTCTTAATCATTTTGTTCTGGCAAGACATCCGATGTAGAACAATGTAATTGGCAATCTGCTTTTTAAAAGTGTACGGATGGTAAAAGCAGAAATCTTATTAATCCATCTCAACAGGCAATCAGATTACTCAAGCATAAAGTCATGCTTGCAGAAATAGGGAAGAAAAAGATAATGAAACAAAGGGCACAGCAAGCAATGAGGAAGAAGAAGAGATTGGATTTATACCCCACCCTTCATTACCCAAAGGAGTCTCAGAGTGGCTTACAAACTCCTTTCCCTTCCCCTCCCCACAACAGATACTCTCTGAGGTAGGTGGGGCTGAGAGAACTCTGACAGAAACTTCTCTTTTTCAAGAACAGCTGTGCCAGAACTTGTGATTGACCCAAGGTCACATCAGCAGGGAATCAAACCCGGTTCTCCCAGATTAGAGTCCACGCACTTAACCACTACACCAAACACATACAGCAAATGAGCTGCAAGGAATATAAATCAAAACTGCACAAAGTATAATCAGGCCACTTTGTAAGTAATCAAGCCATGCATAAAATCTTGATCTATACTGCATTGTTGTCCAAAGTTTGAGCATTTAAATTACCAGGAACTGATTATTAGTTGTGACACTTTTGTAAAGCTGCTTCCTGAGAAAATCTGTCCAGTACATTCTGATCTGGGTGCTGCTTGTGATATAGCTGAGATATTAGAAATATATCATTTATGGATCATTTTGATCCAGTCATCCTGAAGGATGCTGACAGGATCCTGGGATGTGTGAAGACTACCATTTGTACTCTGGATCTCTGTCCATCCTGGTTACTGAAATCATGTAAGGACCACATCAGTGAGTACCTAGTATCCATCATAAATTGTCACTTATTCAGGGCACATTCCTTGGTCACTAAAACAGGCAGTTATCTATCCATCCCCTATTTTAAAACCATCTCTAGAGAAGAATAACGTGGCTAATTATTGTCTAGTCTCTGATTTGTCCTTCCTGGGCAAGATCATAGAGTGGTGGCAGAACAACTCCAGGTTTCCCCAGATAACTCATCTGCTCTAGACCCCTTTCAGTCTGGGCTCTGGCTCTGAAACAGCATTGGTGGGTTCACTCAATGATCTCCATATGAATGTAGACAATGGCGTAGCCTCTTTGTTGCTCTTACGGGATTGATCAGCACCTTTTGACACTGTGAGCCATGACATCTTATTGAAGTGATAAAAGTAGGGATTACACAATGTGTTTTTGGAATGGTTTAAATCACGTTTTATGGGTGAGACTCTGAAGGTTGCTATTGGATATCAGTTGTCATCAGTGAAGGATTTCTCTGGTGAGGTTTCACAAAGTTTAGTGCTGTCACACATGCTATTCATCTGAGTTCCCATTTGTAATTTTGCTTGGTCCCATTTCCTCTTGGAACCCTGACAAGTATGTGCTGAATTTCACCTCTACTTCATTTCGTCTTGCTGTGTCTTGCTCATTTGTTAATGAGTTTTCTTTAACTTCTATGGGTTGCAACAGATTTAGTCCTCCAGTTTCATCAAAGTATACTGTAACACTTATTGCAACCTTGTCTGTCTTTGGGAATACAATTCTGTACCCTTTAGAGTGATCACTGTAACCCCCTAGTATTCCTTCTGTGGCTCTATTGTCCAGATTTGAGCATTTTTCACTGGGAATGAAGGCATACGCTTTGCATCAGAATGCTCTGATGTGCTTGACACTTGGCTTTGATCCATGCCATAATTCATATTTATAATTCATATGGAGTGCTGTCAATTGCTTTTGATGGTAATCTATTTTGTAGATATGTTGCTCTCATAATTGCTTCACTCCAATACTTATTTGGTAATCTGGCATCCAGAAGTGTGCATCTAGTTATTTCAACTAACTGTTCCATTTTGTTCAGGTGTATATGGCATGGCTGTCTGCTGCTCTATACCCTGTTTCTTTAGGTACTGCTCTCCTTCTTTACTTATATACCCCCCATTGTCTGTGTGGAGTGTTTCTGGTTTCTTTTGCTATTTATTGCTGGCTGCTGCCACAAACTCTTGGAGTTTCCCAAGTTTCAGGAGATACGTGAGAGTGTACCTGGTACAGTCACTGATGAAAGTCATCAGGTATATGTTTCCTCCTGGTGTAACAGTTCTCATGGGTCCACAAATGCCACTATGCACTACCTGTAGGAGATGTGTAGACTTACTTTCACTGCCTTTAGGAAGAGAGGCATGTGTAGCTTTTGCTTTTATGTGTAGTGGTTAAGTGTGTGGACTCTAATCTGGGAGAACCAGGTTTGATTCCCCACTCCTCCATATGCAGCTGCTGGACGACCTTGGGCAAGTCATAGTTCTGTAAGAGCTGTCCTAGAAAGGGCAGTTCTTGAAAGAGCTCCCTCAGCCCCACCTACCTCACAGGGTGTCTGTTGTGGGGAGGAGAAGGGAAAGGAGTTTGTAAGCCACTCTGAGACTCCAAGTGAAGGACAGGGTATAAATCCAATCTCCTCCTCCTCCTCCTCCTCCACATACACTTCATATATGTTTCAAATGACATTTGTCCTTGGTTAAGCCTCAGTTTTCAAACTCTTTTATGAATTGTGGGTTTCTGTGTCCTAAACATCTGTGCCACAGGTGGATGCAACTGCCATGACAAACTTGTGTAGTGATTCTAGCCTTCACATTTGGTAGGGTAAGTTTATACCGATGCTCCTTCACAATTCCTCTGAGTATAACCTCTTTCCCCTTCTTAATCTCACATTGTTTCTTTGAAATGTCATTGTAAGACCATTACTGGTGAGATGCTTCACAGACAGAAGGTTTCCATCCAGTTCTGGAACATATAGGACATTTTTCAGAAGGAGTTTACATGTTCCTTTAGATGGCCCACAGCACTTTAATAATCCATACCCAATTCCTTGTGCAGTGATGCTTTTTCCATCTGCAAGGAAGATCTCCTTTGTGCTGAGTTCAAGATCTGAGAAGAATTCCTGGTTGTTTGTCATGTGGCTTGTGGTGCATGAAACAGGTACACTTGACCTGTTGTTCTGTGTAGCCTTTAGAAATCCATTCCATTCTTCATCTACATATTCACTTAGAATTTCCTTAGCCTTTTTTCCTGGGTGACCCTGTGATTTGCTTTCTCTGTTTAGCTCTCCAAATTGAAAAATTCTTTTTCAAATATCCAGCCTTTTAGCAGCAATAACACACCCTGGTTTCTGTTGTGTGCTTTATCGTTTCATTTACCTTGAGAGCTGTTTCTATTTTTTCAGTGTCTTCACCTGCTTGTAGTTCTTTTCTGCAATTATATTCATCCATTAATTTGCCCTTAACATATTCAAATGTTAGATCTGCTTCTGGTCTAGTCTCAAGGGTACTAATGAGTGGATCATAGGACTCTGGAAGACTGTACAATAATAATGCCACTATCTGATTCCTTCATTTCTTCTCCAAGCCTGCATAGTTGTTCCACAATTTCTAGCGTGGTATTTACATGTTCATACATATCTTGCTATCTGCCAAGCCTCATTTACACAGAAGATATAGCTTCCTATTTAGCTTTGAAAGCTCATGCACTTTCTGGAGTGCATTCCACATACTATAGCTGTTTCTTCTTTCCTTATGTGGATCACCTGATCATCTTCCAATAACAGGTTTATAGTTACCTTTGCTTGCCTGTTTTTCTTGTTCCATTCTACATGATTATTGGCTGGTCTGTCAGTGCTTAAAACATCCCAGCAGCCATCTTTGTACAGCAGCATTTCCAGTTTGAACTTCCACAACCTATAATTGCTATTATTCAGTTTGGCCACTGAAGATTTAATATCTGCACTGCTTGCCATCTTCCTCTGGATTAGGTGTGCCCCTCCTTTCTCTTACTGACTCACAGTTATAGCTTTCTTGCAATTTATCCTGGGGGCTAGACCCCTAACCTGTTGACAGAGTTCAGAAAATAATCCATTCCACACTTTGAGTTTTGCTTTCAAAGAATTAACTGCAGCAGGATTTTTGAGAAAGACAATAATTGACTGCAGGCCACTAATTCAAGCAAAGATGCCTTCAGAGCACAAGCATTAACACAGAAAAGCACAGCAGAGAAAGAAAACAACAAGAGGTAGGTTGAACTGCAAGAGAAAAACATTCAGTGAACCCTAAACACTAGAGAATGCTCCACAGCTCCCCTTAGAGTACAAATGGACTAAACTACTCTTTCAGCAATACTTTCAGTAATTAAACTCCTAGCAGGCTGTCACTTCTCCAACAATTTCAAGGTACTGGTTATCAGCTACAAAGCCCTTCATGGACTTGGACCGCATATCTGCAGGACCATCTCTCCTCCTATTCTTCATTGCAACTTTGCTCATTCAAGTAATGTTTTCCCAAGGTCCCATTCTGCGAATGGGTAGGAGGGCAGCAACTGCCCATTCATGAGTATTCTCTGTGGTGGGCCCCACCTTGTGGAATGCCTGCCTGATGAGGTCAAGAAGCTTCCGTATTTCTACCATTTAGCAGACTGTGCAAAACAGAAATGTTATGGAGAGCATTTTTATAAAGGGATTAGAACTGTAGTCAAATGGAACAGTCTAGGAGCACTATAGCAATAGCCCACTGCAATGATTATTCATGGTATTATCTTACTTGTACTGCATTGCCTTCTACTTTTGTAATTCTACTATATCTTGCCTAGACAATTTGTTGTTTGCATCGTCTTCTGATTCTGCCATTCTAGTCCAATTGCACTGCTCACTGGATGTCTTATGCTATATGATTGTATTTTTTAAAAAATTCTATAATCTACTATGAATCTCAGCAAAAAAGGTGGGTTATAAATAAATACCTAATAAAATCAAGATGTATTATTATTTTAAGAAATGAATCATCTCCCTTTTGTGTGCTTTTCCTTTGCAGCAAGAACTTGTACCTGTACGTTTCTGACTTACATATATATACGTGCAATAGTAAAGATTCCATTGAAAAAATCATTTGGGGCATACCTGGTGGAAATTTTAACTGCTGTTCTTTAAACAAATTGCTGTTGACAGCTGCCTTAAGTTTCAAAAGTGGGTTGCACTTAGCAAAACAAAAGCACAAAGTCCCCTTGAGAACACAGAACTAGCTGCATAGGTTTTGGATCCTAGCTCCAGTGTTTTGTTATTCTTGCAATGAGTTTCATTTGAGAAGGCCTCAGTGAGCGGTCTATGTACATCAGTACCAATTATCTAAACAGAGATATTGACCATAAAACATTCGGAAATATTTTATTTAATAAATTCAGAAAATATATGCATGTGTTTGTGTACATCTGCCCTGTCAAAATATATCTATTGTGCTCACTTTTTCTTAGCTTAGATCTCCATCTTCAAAGTGGCCCAGTAGATATTTCATAGCCCTACAAAGTTAAGGTAAATGCAATGAGTGCACCATTGATGAGAAAAATATAAAAACAAAATCTGCTGTGCCTGCTCCTTTGCCAGACTTAGTGTTAATATAACACAGCTGGAACACAGCTGTCACTTGTATTTCTCAAGCCTGCACTAAAACAGCTATAGCCCAATCAAGGTAATTACCTCAAAATTACACAGCTCTGAACATGGGATATTAAGTACAATTAAAAATTAGCCCAGAGCTAGAGGATGACAAACACAAGCCTAAAGGGCTTAGACTTCTTGGCTACATTATGCTTTGTACACTTTTATTATATTTTTTAAAAAGTTCCTACTATCAGAGGCCCTACAGGCAGGTCATTGCTCTTGCTACTCAATTATGTGCCTTGTAGCTATTAGCTTCCAAATGGATAATAATGACAACATAAACCTATTAGTATAGAATGAGAAGTTGAATTTCTGCACAGGTTTTTACCTGCATTAATCTTTATTTTAATGTTAAGATCCTTGATATTTTAAAGGTATTTTAAAATGTAGATTATAATTTTTAAAATGGAAATACTAGTAAATGTAAAGGAAAATGGGTATCTGAAAATTAAATACATAAGTTATGAAAATACTGTTCAGTATGAGTATCACATATTACATGGCAGAAGCGCATTAAAAACAAGGATAGTCAAGTCTGCATGCCAATTTATTTTCTTAATACAGTATTATCTAGCCAAAGAAAAGCAGTTTTAAATTTTTCATCCGCATCAAATGGAAGAAATGTAAATTTAACTAATAGTGTGTCGTTGCTTCATCTTTCTTTTTTTTGCTGTCAAGTCATTATAGGGTTTTATAGGTAAGAGATGATCCAGAGGTGGTTTTGTTGGCAGAGTTTAAGCATGCAGAGGAACGGAGCACCAACTGTTTAAATAAAATAACTTGGTTTATTAAAGAAGAAATAAAGTGATAGAACAGAGGAGAGGGAGAGAGGCTTAACTAAGGCTTAACTACTAAGAGAGACAGGAACGAAGCAGGAAGGCTCAGTTAGAGCAGGAAGTCTCCAAAGAGCCAACCAGAAGACAGGAAGGATATAATTTGAAATTGTGGGAAGTTCCTAATCTAGCTATGCTAACTAGCAGTCCTTCAGCTATCCCCTATAGGCTGTTCTTCTGATCTTCATCAAATAGGTACACTACAGACCTTGTATATTCCAACACGTTTGTCATTGCCTCCCTCTGCATAGCAACCCTTGACTTCCTTGATGGCCTTCCAACCAAGTACTAACCAGGGCTGATCTTGCTTAGCTTCCACAAACTGACAAGATCAGGTCAGCGTGGGCTATTCAGGTTACAACTACTCCAATCTAAGCCCACCAAATTAACAGACTTATCATTGGAGTATCTCTGCACTAGAATGCAATGTTATATGCCTACAATATCTGAGGAAAAATTAAACTATTGAAAGAGGACTTGGAAGCTTTTATACAAGCACACATATAAACCCTCTCCTCTCCATGGATACCCTCTCCAGCTGCTGCAATTCTCTATTTCACACTTGGTGCCATTTCAGGTGGTCCTCAGGAGCACCTTTTCAGAAGGGATGAGGTACAGTAGGTAGGAACTCCAGTGTGCAGCAATGTGAAGGTGGAACTCTTTTCACAGTGCCTTGAATTCA
The DNA here is from genome assembly GCA_029375565.1 of Gekko gecko. Lineage (NCBI taxonomy): Eukaryota > Metazoa > Chordata > Lepidosauria > Squamata > Gekkonidae > Gekko > Gekko gecko. Next base: position 160,535,253 of record JAPDNY010000003.1, on the reverse strand, counting down.
ACCCTACATTGACTAAACTGCAAAATGTAAGCTATAATTAAACTATGAAAAATACATGATGTATTCCAACAATAGATCATTACAATATATAATCATTGCATAGACAATCCATTCAGTATTTAAGTGGCATATTTCTTCTCTTCTCTCAAAGGTGCAGGAGTAGCATCGTGTTGTTTGGATCAACTAATCTGATGACAGGTTGTTGAAAAAGCCTATTTCTTATCCTGGGTATTCCTGGGTAGAGACTGCCAAGGGACAGGGAGGAGGGAAAGCTGAAGATAGAGAGTAGATAAAGGTAAATTGGCTGTTGGGTGGGAAGAGAATTAAACAAGAGAATGGGAAAGGCTATAGGGGCTTTCAGGGAAGGGAAAGAAGAAGTAGTGGGGAAGGTGGAAATGAGATGTAAATCCTTGTAGGTCTGGACATGGTCTACACCTGGATTGTTAAATCCACAGATTAGGGCCAGATATAGAGGAGGGGAAATAGGGCAAGGTGGGGGGACTAGGAACTGGAGGGAGTCAAGACAGCATGAAAAACAGAAAGCTGCAATAGGGAAGCAAAGAAGGAAGGATGAGAGGGAGAGTGGCAGATAGGATGAGACAGGTAGGTGAGAGGGAAGGAATGAACTAGAAAAAGGAATGAAGATGTGGGTGCTAGGGTGGGGAAAGAAGGAGGGAAAATGGAGACAGGTTGGGGAAGGTGAATATGTGCGGGAGGTGAAGTATCCCCCATGAGTCCTTCTGAGTCGCCCATTTGTATATTTTCTAATTTCCTACCTATTTATACATTGCACTTCCTTCCACAATAATAATTCAACATAGCAGCTTCTAAGGTTTACACAGCTATTCAATACCAAAAATATTGAGTTTCTAAAGAATATAGCTTTGGAATTTCCTCAGCTTACTTATTCTAATTAAGCACATTTTTCTTCAGCTGTTTTAAGGAGCACTAAAATTTATTACAGGTTTCCTTTAACAAACAGCCTCAAGAGCCATTGCTTCCTGCTGAACAAGACTAAGGGCCGGATGTTCAACCCTATTTACAACCACCCTACATAAACACATAAAACTGCTCATAAAATGACTGCTGTTTACAAAGCAAAGAGACCATACATGAATGAATGCTCCCTACAGTCAAGTCACCAAGCTGTTATTCAACATTAATCAACCTGCAAGTGCTTTATCAAACCTTAACACTACAGTTCTAAGTCCGGTGAAGACAGGCTTAGAATGATATAAGTCTTCTTAGGACTCCATTGGAAATCATTTACTATGACCACCAACCTGCTTCAATGGGCTTCTCTGTTATTGGCCTGCAACAATTTAACATACTGTAAGGATCAAGTCCTCCTGCAGAAGTCTGCTGGTCATGCCACAAACAGCAGACAGAAAGCAGGAAAAACAGTTCCTAAGTCAAACATGTGCTCTTAGGAATAAGCATAGTTCCAAATGATGTAATTATAACAATATGTCATGTGGTTTCAAAATTAATATAACAACACTAAAACAAAAAATGTGTGGGTAGGAAATACAACCAAAACTGACATAATGTTACTTTGATGCCAATTGCTGTCAGTTCCTATCAGACCAGCTGTTGAAAAGTGATTTTAAGGGAAGAAGAGCCTCAGTGAGAATTTTGTTTAGCTCAGATACCAATGAACCAAGGTCATATTTAATTGTGTTATACAAACAAAGTCATTTAAAGAATATATATATATTCAAAGAACAAGGCAGGTTTCATCTCACATTAAACTATTACTGTATGTACTTTTCATTTCATTTCATAGAAAAAGAGGCACAGGAGCTTATTTGCATATGCCACACCCCCTGACACCACCAGAAGTGTGTCAGAAGGCAACACCCACTGCTCAGGCTCTACCCCAAAAATCTCCAGGTATTTCCCAACTCAGATTCAAACCTGGGTCCCCCGAATCCTTGTCTGGAACACTAACCACTACATGGCGGTGGCAGAGAGTCCTCCTGGCAGCCCAGAGACTCAGGGGCCTGTGCTGCCAAGGAATTCGGGGGGCCTTAGGAGGAAGTCGGGGGGGCAGGCTGGGCTTGTTACTCCTGGAACACCATTCCTGCGCATTCCTGCTTGAAATGACCCCTGGTACTTTTCCAGCTGAAATCAGGACTGGCTTTGGGGAAACAAAAACGGACCAACAAATGTACAGAGGCAAGATAGCACTTAAAAATTGAGGAACACGAACAATCATACAGAAAGCACTCCAAATGCCTAGCTTTTGTACCTTTGACTGTTTGATCTTAGCCTCACCCTACATGGACTACATAATAAAATTTCATATCCAACCACAGACCTTTTTAGAACCCTCACTGCTGCTCACAAAACACATTTAAAAAACACTGAATAAAACCATCTCCTAAAATTGTTAAACCATATTTAAGTATAGCTGAGATTGGATTAAAGCAGTTGGTAAGACTTGTAAATGGCAACAAATTAGCATACAAATAAAAGAGTTAACAAACAGATATGAGAACTAAGTTTGAGTTCAGTGGCACCTCCAAGGCAAACAATGTTCAATTCTGGGTATAAGCAAGAACTGAGAGAGTTAGTATGTGAAGATGTGTGTGTGAACCTTCTCCACTGAGCTGTTATGAACTTTCTCTGAGTAACCATCATGGACGAAAGCACATAAATGCAAGTTTAACTCATGGCTGCACACTGACTGGACACAAATGCATGTGATTAAAAAAATCAAGCTTGACTTATCAAGCAGAAGTTGGGTTGCCAGTCCTCAGTCCGAGCAGGGGCTCCCCTGCATTTGTGGACCTCTTTCTGCTGCTGGCTGCTGGGCACTCCACCCACAAATTCTCCTGAATGTGACATAATGACATCACCCAGAAGTGACATCATCATGTTGCCGAAGCTGGGGGGTGACACTCTAGTTTTTTTGGGAGGACTTCTGGCAGATGCTGATTAGAATGCTTGCACCAGATGCTTTCTCCACGTTGTTGCAAACTAAAAGAATTTTAAACGCCTACCATAAATAATAAGATAACTCCTAATCTTGAAGGCTGAGATGGGACAACCCAAGGGTCAAAAGAAGAAAACACACAGACCTCTACCAGCTGAGGAACAAAATGGAATTATCTAACAAAGACTCTCCCCCGCCACTTGAATCAGAAGAAGAGGAGGCTCAGGCCAGCAAAAGGAAATGCAAAGGGTCAATTTCAAAAAAACACATGCAGGAATTTTTTACAGAACTGAAACAAGAAATAAAAGAAGAAATCAAGAGTCTTATCACTCAATGACTACAAAAATAGACAAATTAACAAGGAGCATGGAAGAAATTAAAGCAATTGCAGACTCAGCTGCAGCAGAAGTGAAAAATAACAAACAAGCTATCTTGGAGCTATGTGATTATGACGCCTGGTCCAAAAGTAAGTTAATGTTATTAGAACTTAGAGTGCGTGAGCAGAAAATTAAAATTCGTGGGATTCCACCAAACTTTGAACTGAATACCAACCTGACTACAGCTTTAAATTCTTAGCTGAGTGGGGAGCTGAAACTTCTGGGTACTGTGGTTACAACAGCATACAGACTAAATCCTAGTAGAGCCAGGTCACCAGCCTTAATCCCGGATGTTATTGCAGAGATTGTGGATGTTCAAACAAAGAAATTAATCTTAGCAACTGCTCATAGCCAAAAAGGTTTGAAACTAGATGATGTTGTCACCCAAATATTTCCAGATCTCCTGTATGAAATCTTGACGGCTTGAAGAAATATGCATCCTGTAGTACAGAGACTAATAGAACTAAAAATATCATCTCAGTGGTTACCTCTCGGCCATCTCACAGCTACCCAACGGGGAAGGACTTGGACAGCCCATGATGTACCTTCAAGGGACGAAATGATTACGGCTATTATGCAGGCTGCCAGTGGCTCATAGGACTAGACTTGATATGGATGCAAAATAGGCAATGCTGGAATAAAAACTTTTACTTAAATTTAAGTTGGGATATGACACAACGTGGGTAAGACTGTATGGGGAAGATCCCCAGCCCACCAATGGAGAGTCTCTTTTAGGGACTCCTTTGGGGAACCAAAGATTTTGGAGCGGGTGACACGTTCCGAAGATAAACACTAGAAGATAAAAATTTTTATGATCAGCAGTAATTCTTGCTTTCCTTTAACTGTAATAGTTACATAATAAAATTATATATTAAAAATGTAAAGAAATAAATTGACAAGTAATAATTAATAGCAATTGAAAAAATTAATTTGGGGTTAAGAGGGGGTAAGAAAAACAAAAGATGTATGAATTGTATAATGATATATTTCCAGAACATAGAATTAAGTTTGTGGGAACATTCCCAAGCGGTTTATAAAGATAAGACTACAGATACATTAGAAATCAATCCAATTTGGGCATATTGTAGGGTTGTTCCTTCCTTTATTATGATGTTTTGTATAAACTTGTATTATGGGAATTAAAAGCAAAATAAAAAATATATTTTTAAAAACTCTAGTTTTTGGGCAAAACTCTATGGTAAAATTGGGTTCAAACCACGGTTTTGTCCAAAAACTAGAGCGTCACCCCTCAACATTGGCGATGCGATGACATCATTTCCAGGTGACATCATAGCAGTTCACGCACCAGAAGATCCCAGGATGGAACCTAGAGCCCCCTGCTGGCAGCCAGGTAGGACCTGGGAAACCTAAACTGAAGATATAATTGTGCCTTATTATGTAAGATGCCAAAGCTCATGGTGAGCTAAAGCTGGCCAGGGAGGCTCACTACAACAAGAACTTCAGATATGTGAGGAGCAAACACAAGATAAAAGAGGCAATAGGCCCACTGTTGGGTAAAAATGGAGAAACTCAGACAGAGGACAGAGAGAAAGCAGAAAGACTCAATGACTATTTTGCCTCAGCTTTTCCCCTGAAGAGAACAGGCTCATCTAGAGATGGTAGTAGGCAAGTCACAGCATCTGGGCTGCTGGTTGACATGGACAGAGAGGTAGTTGAGAAGCACCTGGCTGCACTGAATGAGTACAAATCCCCAGGGCCAGATGGTATGCATTCAAGACTGCTCAAAAAACTTTCTAGAGAGCTTGCAGAGCCTTTGTCCATCATCTTCCACACCTCTTGGAGGATGGGAGATGTGCCACAAAACTGGAGAAGGGCAGATGTTATTCCCATTTTCAAAAAAGGGAGGAGGGATGACCAAGAAAACTACAGGTCAATCAGGCTAACTTCTGTCCCAGGGAAGATACTGGAGCAGATTTTAAAAGGATCGCTCTGCGAGCATCTAAAGGACAACTTGGTGATCTGGGGAAGTCAGCACGGATTTGTCCCCAACAGGTCCTACCAGACCAACCTCATTTCCTTCTTTGATTGAGTGACAAGCTTACTGGATCGAGGGAATGCTCTTGAAGTTGTTTACCTGGATTTCAGTAAAGCTTTTGATAGGGTTCCCCATGATGTTCTGATGAGTAAACTAAAGAACTGTGGAATGGACTGTAGGATAGTTCGGTGCATAGGGAACTGGTTGGAGAACCACACTCAAAGAGTCGTTGTCAATGGCATTTCATCTGAATGGAGGGAGGTATCCAGTGGGGTGCCACAGGGCTTGGTACTTTTCAATATTTTTATAAGTGATCTGGATGAGGGTATGGAGGGGCTACTCATTAAATTTGCAGATGACACTAAATTGGGAGGAGCAGCAAACACACCAGAAGATAAGAGATAGAGTTCAGCAAGATCTGAACACACTGGAAAAGTGGCCAGATGTGAACAAGATGCAATTTAACAAGGATAAGTATAGAGTTCTACATCTGGGTAACAAAAATGGGGAACATGAATACTGGATGGGGGATACACTTCTGCGTAGCAGTGTGTGTAATCAAGATCTTGGGGTAAGGGTGCATAGCAGTGTGTGTAAACAAGATCTTGGGGTAAGGGTGGACCAAAAGTTAAATATGAACAGCCAGTGTGATGTAGCAACAAAAAAGTCTAATGCAATCTTGGGGTGTATCAACAGAGGCATAACGTCCCAGTCACAAGATGTAATAGTCCCATTGTACACTGCATTGGTCAGGCTTGTGTGCCGTTCTGGAGGCCTCACTTCAAAAAAGATGTGGACAGAATGGAGCAAGTGCAGAGAGGAGCAATGAGGATGATTAGGGGGTCTGGAGACTAAGCCCTGTGAGGAAAGGCTGAGGGACTTGGGAATGTTTAGTCTGGAGAAGAGGAGATTGTGGGGGGGGGGCATGATTGCTCTCTTTAAGTATTTGAAGGGCTGTCACTTAGAGGAGAGCAGGGAACTGTTCCCGGCAGCAGAGGATAGGACTCGAAATAATGGCTTTAAATTAAGGGCAGGAAGGTGCTGGCTGGATATTAAGAAAAACTTTCTTACAAGTTGTGCAACAGTGGAATCAGCTGCCTAGGGTGGCGGTGAGCTCCCCCTCATGGGCAGTCTTTAAACAGCGTCTGGAAAAACACTTAACAGGGATACTGTAGGCTGATCCTGCATTGAGCAGGGGGTTGGACTAGATGGCCTGTATGGCCCCTTCCAACTCTGTGATTCTTTGGTTCTATGATTCTAGCACTGGCAAAACCAAGCCTAAAATAAACTGAATAAATATTTCAACATAGACAGTATTCAGAGAAATACTGTGCTAATAAAACACAGGACTAAAAAAATTTATTTGATGAATTGCACGTGATTTTTTTTTCAAACATACTTTGATAGGCACATGATTTCTTTACTACAGCCTCCCAAAAATGATTTTGGTGTTTTGTTCATTGACACATCAGTGAAATAAAACTTTTAAATATTAAAGTCACTTTTGCCCCCACATAAAAGCCAGAAAGAAAATCATAGTTAAGTATTTAAAGTAAGTTTAAAAACACCAAGGAGGGAAATGAACATATGTGACTTTGGGGCAGGGGTAAGCACTACACGTTATGAGGGAAACATTAGGGTCCCAAATCCAGTTAGTGCTCAAAAAGCTAAGGCAAGCAGCTTAGAGGAACTGCAGAGCCCTTTCTTTCATCTTCCAATTATTCCCAGCAAATGCCCCTGTGAAGAAATGGAAGGATGGGCTTACAGGTCCTTCCATGTTCCTTCTGTTTGGACCCCCTGGAGGTCAGAAGAATCCCTAAGGTTCCAATTATAAACTAGGTAACTGTTACGTATTGTGTTATATGGATAGCCTGAATTGTAGAATGAGCCTGAGCTTCAGTCACAAGCTCCATAGACTCTTAGTATCCTGAAATCAACAGCCTGATTGGCTGCCATTGTGCAATGGATCAATCAGGGAAGACTACGACTTTCAGCGGGAACAAACCCTATTGGTCCTAAGCACTCACTTATGATTGGACCTTACTGTTCTAGGGGTGTGGTTTAGCCAGTTCCAAACTGTATATAAATTGGGGTTGTTCTCTGTGTTCTGTGTTGTTATGTGTTCTGTTCTAATAAACCGAAATCACTGATTAAAGAAAGAGTTGCCTGATCTTGAGTTACAACAGTAACCATCAACTGCTATCAATGATTCTTTAAAATATCTCCCGTTAGAAGATGGGTAGCTGTGTTGGTCTGCAGCAATCCAATAGCATCTTAAAGACCAATAAGATTTTCAGGGTATAAGCTTTTGAGAGTCAAAGCTCCCTTCTGAGCCAGTTTGGTATAGTGGTTAAGAGCATAAGGACTCTAATCCGGAGAACCTGATTTGATTCCCCACTCCTCCGCATGAAGCCAGCTGGGTGACCTAGGTGTTATGGTTCTAGGTGTAACTTCCTAGGAAGGGAGGGGACGGTAAGTCATTAGCATAAAATGAGCTTGAATGCTCCATGCTAGGAGCTTAACATCTACTATCTCCAACTCCTCTCCCTTTCTCTCAGCTACCACTCTGCAGCAGGACCCATTCATGGACAGAAAGCAGTTCTCTCAGAGCTCTCTCAGCCCCACCTACCTCACAGGGTGCCTGTTGTGGGGAGAGGAAGGAAAGGTGATTCTAAGCCACTCTGAGACTCCTTCAGGGAGTGAAGGGTGGGGTATAAAGCCAACTCCTCTTCTTCTTCCTCAGGTATAAAACAAGACTATCTGAAAAGTAAGTTTTGACTCTTGAAAGCTTATGCCCTGGAAATGATTGAGGTTTATAAGATTATGCATGGGATAGACCAGCCCCTCCCCAATACCACACTCGGATAGCAAGACAAAATAGATGTGGTGTTTTTCCAGAGATCAGTCTTAGAACATTTAAAGTGTAAGGAAGTTTAATAAATGTAAGGAAGTTTAATAAATGAATTATCCCTCTCCCCCCATGTTTAGAATTTTTATAACCTCACTTCCCTTCCCCTTTGAGATTGCCTTCCTGTCCAAAGGAAGAGTGTTATGTTTCCCTTCTATCACTTTAGTCTTCTCAGCTTTATGGTTCTAGGTGTAACTTAATAGGAAGGGAGGGGACAGTAAGCTATTAGCATAAAATGAGCTTGAATGCTCCATGTTAGGAGCTTGACATCTACTATCTCCAGCCCCTCTCCCTTTCTCTCAACTATCACTCTTCAGCAGGCCCGTCCATGGACAGAAAGCAGTCACAATAATAAAAACAATGGGGTGATCTCTTGTGTGGAAGGTGTTCCTTCAGAGCCCCTCCCCATACAATTTTGAATTTTTTCTCCATCCAGGTCCCAAAACTGAAAGTCAGCTTTATGGGGAAGTGAGTCTGTAGGGGGGAAATACTGGTGCAGAAAAGATTAAGCACTCCTCACTCCCACCCAACCACCAATCTACCATCATAAGTAATTATTAATGAGGACATGTTTGCTGAGATTACATCTAACTTGGGCATGTACTGCTGTTCGTCAAGAAAGAACATCCTTATTAGGCAAAACAAACAAATTAGAGGCACAGAAATTGGCAATATGGAACATAAAATTAGTTTATTTGCTGACAACTTGGTATTGTATTTGAGTGACCCTTTAAAATCTTTTCTTAGCCAGAAGAGTCTGTCATGATCATAGGCCTATAGTGGTGCTGCAAGCAGGCTCTAGGGAGGCCTAGTGGATCCAGGGAAGCCTGTATTGGAGTAGCTATCAGGGCCTACATTTCCCAGATCCCTCTGGACCCTGTGATTGATTAACAGAGAATTTTGGAGGGAAAACTACACCAGTGGGGGAGCAGAGGGTGGTGCCTGGGAAAAAGGAATAAAAGGCTTTGCCCAAAATGGGAGGGAGTTCTCAGGGAGCAGGGCTGGTGAGGCTGCTGCAGAAAGAGGGATCCCTCATCCAAAAGTGATGAATCAGTCTGAGACCAGGTACCTAGAGAAGGCTAGGACCATACAGTCAGATGCGTTAGGATTTATTATTTTACTGATTCACCTACCATTACTGTGCTCATTTTTCCTACATGTTTTGAACTATAGTTGTTATTAAATCTCTTGAATAAAAATAGTTTGTTATTTTGCCTGGGTCCTCACGCCTCATTTAGTCACACATAAAGAGAAACCTACTGGAAAAAGGATATAAAGGGATAGGGAGACCCATACCAGAGTGGTGGCAGCCATTAGAGAACGTTTCTGGTCGCTGCCCGCAACAGAGTCTATAACATTTTTTAGCTCAATCTCTGGATTGTCGATTAACCATACCCCATCTACCTACAATCATATAAAAGAGAATTTCAAATACAGATGGATAGATAAAGTCTGGAGACATTGGGTGTCAACATTCCAAAGAACTTAAAAGACCTATTCCAATATAACCATAAACAATTAGCTAAACAGATAGAATTGACCCTAAAAAACTGGGCTAAACAAGGGTTCTCTTGGATAGAAAGACTAGATTTGGTCAAAAGCACAATATTCCCACACTACTTATTTGTTTTTCAAGTTACACCTATTAATTTCTTGGATAAAGATCTGAAGTCATGGCAACAAAAATTAAAAAACGTTATCTGGAATAATAAAAAACATCAAATATTAAAACAACCATGTAAACTAGGAGGATATGCTCTTCCTGACCTTACATCTTACTACAAAACACAACGTAAAAATATACTAGTATATACTAATCATACTGAACAGAAAGCTGGGTAAATATAGAACAAACTTTCACCAGTTCCACTCCTCTAGTAGAAATAATATGGGGAAAAAACAGTTGAGAGACCTAATGCTACAAAGCAAAATCCTTTTTTAGACAATACCGTACATATCTGGGATAAGATAAAAGTTATTTGCACCTAAGATCTCCCCAGTTTCATCATTTTGGTGTCAGTCCTGGTTTACACCAGGTATGACAGCCAATACTTACAATACATGGAGAGATAATAAACTTACAAGCAGTGTTCCCTCTAAGCTGAGTTAGTGTGAGCTAGCTCACAGTTTTTTTGCCTCCAGCTCACACATTTTTGTCTTAGCTCATGCAGTAGCCAAATTGTTCGCTCACAACTTTAATGCCAGTAGTTCACAAAGTAAATTTTTTTCTCACAAGACTCCACAGCTTAGAGGGAGCATTGCTTACAAGGATATTGTTGGGGGGGAAATAGACATTGTGGGTATTTCAGAAACTTGGTGGGATGAGGAAAATCAGTGGGATATGGTGATTCCTGGTTATAAATTATATCGGAAGGATAGGGGGGAAGGGTTGGAGGTGGGGTGGCTCTGTATGTCAGAGAGGGTATACCGTCCAGTAAGATTGAGAGGGTAAGAGAATTGGATTCGCTTCTGGAAATGCTATGGGTTGAAATAGTGGGTCCAAAAGGAGGCTTAACAGTGGGAGTTTGTTATCGCCCACCAGATCAAAAGATAGAGGAGGATTATAAAATGATGAATGAATTAAAGATAGCGGCTAGACGAAATAACTGTGTTGTAATAGGTGACTTTAACTACCCACACATTGATTGGGTCAATATGAGTTCTAGTCGGGAAAAAGAGATTGCATTCTTAGACACTCTCAATGACTGTGCTGTGGAACAGATGGTCACAGATCCTACCAGGGGAGAGGCGATCCTGGATTTGGTCCTAAGTAACACCCAAGACCTGGTGAGAGATGTAAAAGTGATTGCACCGCTTGGGAACAGTGACCATAATGTCATTGAGTTTAACATTTGTACAGTTAGGGAGTTGCCCAAAAAGACTGACGCAACCACTTTTAACTTTAAAAGGGGTAACTTCTCTGGTATGAGGGGACATGTGAGGAAGAAATTGAAAGGAAGAGTGGAGAAGGTCAAAACCATTGGGGAAGCTTGGAGACTATTTAAAAAGACAATCCTAGAAGCTCAGAAAAAATATATACCGCAGGTTAGGAAAGGTACAAATAGGTATAGAAAAAAGCCTGCATGGTTAACAAATAAAGTAATGGAAGCTGTAAAAGGTAAGAAGGGTTCCTTTAAGCGGTGGAAAGCTAGTCTTAGTGAGGTTGATAAAAGGGAACACAGACTATGGCAAATAAAATGCAAGTCTGTGATCAGGCAAGCAAAAAGGGAATATGAGGAGCATATCGCAAAAAACATAAAGGCCAACAATAAAACTTTCTTCAAATACATTAGAAGTAGGAAGCCAGCCAGGGAGGCAGTGGGGCCCTTGGATGACCAAGGGGGAAAAGGAGTAGTGAAGGATGATAGGGAAATGGCTGAGAAGCTGAATGCATTTTTTGCCTCTATAAGTAAAGAAATGATGATTGATCTTGAAAAGAATTAAGTGAACCCTGCTAGTATATGTGTAGTATTTTAGATAAATGGGTGAATAAACATAGTTTAAATCGAATCCAGGGAATATATGAAGCTTTTAACGGAAGAATGTCCTTCTCTGAGATAAATTGGAGAACCCTTGCCCAAATCACAACAAATCATGAGTAAGCCCCAGATGTGTCAACATTAGCTTTCTGAGTAATTTGTGTGAGTTTTTCTAAAATAAATTGAACCCAATTTTTTTCAAACCACAGTTGCAATGAAGGGGGAGAGCTGGATTTCCACACAGATGCAACAGTTAACTTAGCAGCCGCAAGAAGCCTAGAGATGAGTTCTTTACCAGCCAGCGTAACTGAAGCTGGATCAATTAAATCAAGGAGTGATAATTTAGGACAAATTGGTAGGTTTTGTGTAATGATCTCATTTATTTGTCCAATAACCTCTCTCCAGAAAGAATGTATAATGGGACACTCCCACCAGCAGTGGAAATATGACCCTATGGTTCCACAGTTCTTCCAACAGAGGGGACTAACTGTTGGATTTATCTTGTGCAATTTTTCCGGGGTATAATACCAATGAGTGATTAATTTGAAAGATTGTAGACAGTTTATAAAGTTTCTTGAACAGTTAACCAGTGAGTTTTAGATTTTATTTCAAAGGTGTTCCGACATGTTCATCTGCAAGTCCTCCTGCCAATGAAATTGATGCTTCAGAGGAGATTTATTTTCAGCCACTTCAGAGGAGACTTATTTTCAGCCACTGATTTATATAACTTAGCCATCAACCCTTTGGGTGAATCTACATACATTAATAAGATATTTTCAAAAACAGAGTAGGGTCTATCAAAAGTTCCTTGCAAAGCTAAAAATTCCATCAAGTTTTTAAATTGTAAGTAACTATGCCAAGAGAACTGTACACCTTCTTGTTGCTCAAAAAATGCTTCGTCTCAGATTTTTCCATGTAGTACAAACTTGACTGGACAGGAGAATCCTGCTTGTGTCCAGTTTTTATAAGACCCAATTTCCTGAGCTGGATGGAATCGTGGTTGGTTAATTATGGTGGTAAGTGGCAAAATACCAGAAATTAGTTGTTTTCTTTTACAGTCCCACACCTTAAACATCACCATTAAGCAAGGATTCTCTCAGCAAGTTTTTGGTCGACATGAAGGTAACATTCAACTAGCTTCCTGTAACGTGTAAGGTGTTACATAGGTTTGCTCCATATGACATCAGAGAGGTAGGGACTCTTGCTGTATATGCACCACTGCTGTTAGAATAGAAGCTTGAAGGTAGGCACATAAAAGAGGAAAATCCAACCCCCCAAGTGATGCCAGTTTAGTTAAAATATTTGAGTTAATCTGAGATTTTTTCCCTTCCCACAAGAAAGAGAGGACAGTTGGTCTTCCTGTTTTGGCACTCGCTATGGCGGTCGCTTTCTCCCAGACCTACAGGAGGTGATTGCCAGAACCCATGGCTAGGAGGGGGTGCAATTGTCCACGCCCCCCACAGAGCCCTGGGAATGGGCTCCCCCTCTGGCGATCCTGCCAGCAAGGGGGGGCCGTCCTTGCCCTGATGGTATTTAGCTATACAAATATGTAATCTTGTTAAAGCTGTTTGTATGACACCCACTCTTGGGTTTTTGAGGTTACTTTTCGTTACCCTATAGCTTGTAGACCTGTCCTTTTTTCTATGCAGTGTTTAGTTATAGAAAATGCAATTAAAAAATCCCCTTCAGGGTGAGGGGGAAGGAAGGAAGGAAGGAAGGAAGGAAGGAAGGAAGGAAGGAAGGAAGGAAGGAAGGAAGGAAGGGAGGAGAGTCTTTTGCCAAAGCCGAAGATTCATATCTGGGACCTGGATCAGAAGTGTTTGAAAAAGGAATAAGAATTTAGGTAATATAAAACTTTTAATCAGGTGAAGCCAATCTGGCAAAGAGAAATTAAGGGACCCCCAGTCTTTGAGTTGCACATTTATGGACTCATAAAGTTTGTCATAATTATGATGAAGAAGGTCCTTAAGGTCCTTTGGAAATTTTACACTCAAATGTCACCAGGTCTCTGTAATCCATTTAAAAGGAGAATTCTTTGTAATTTGCACCTGTAAACTAGGTGGTACCCAAATGGGATAGAGTTCTGATTTAGTCGGATTAATTTGAAGACCAGAGATTTTTCCAAACTCTAAGAGGATACATTGTCTATGTGGTAATGAGTGAATAGGGTTGGAAATATACAGAGCTAGACCATCTGCATATAAATTAACTTTATGTTTGCTTCCTCCCATAAAGATTCCCAAGAAATCATTACATTGCCTCAATTTTTCCACTAGTGGTTCTATTACGAGCATGAATAACAAAGGTGAGAGGGGGCAGCCTTGCCATGTGCAATAAGTGTAGTCCCTAACCATGGGATTGAGTATCCTCCAAATATCACAAAGCTGGTATTTGCTAAACAATTTAGAGAGTTTTGTGGATACTGGCTGCTTACGAGACTTGCATGAGTTATATCATGACCTGTCTAAATTAGCATTAGAGATACAATTCAGGTTAACTCCAATAATGAGATCTCCAGCTAAACATTTTTTGAGTGAGGCAAAAGTACAGTCCAAAAAACTAATTTGATCCTGATTTGGAGCGTATATGTCGTCTGTTTCCCGTCAAGCAACCCTTTAATGAAAATAAAGCGACCTTGTGAGAATGATTAAGTGCATTACTGGCCACTATTGTTCCATTGTGCCCAGAAATTATTCTGTTACATTTATGGGAAGATAAAACTATACTTAAGCTGAGAAAAGAATTAATCATGATCTTGTTGGTGGTAGCAAATATAGTAGTTGCATATCTATGGAAAAATAACAAACCTCCTAGAATATATCTATGACTAAGTAAATTATGGGAATACTTAACCATGGAGAGAATCTCTGACCAAATATTAATGTCAGAGAACCAGGAATATCACTCTGACTCTTTAAAATGATGGTTCCCTTATTTGGAATTTGTTGAAGGTGATAATAATTTAACAAAGATAATCCTGACAAAATACAGAACATTAGCGTTAATTTAGATCTATATAGGTACTTGTATTTGTTCTTACTGTTAAACAGATATGTTGAAAAATTGTTACGTTTATGTTGTGTTTTGTAGAGTTTTATAAATAGAAAAATAAAAAGCTAGCATAAAATAACTCATCACCTATACCTGTCCTGGTCAGGGGACAGCACCACCACTGAGGTCAAGATAGCCAGAACTGCCATGGGCATGGAAATTCCATCAGTGCCATTCCTGTGAGGATTCTAACTGCCATGAAGCAATATGTCTGCAAGAACTACATGGCAGGAGTTTCTCTGACACCCGTACCCTGATGTTATCTTTTTCATTCCCCAGGTAAACCAGGGCAGGTGCTTCTGAAACAACCTTGCTCTTTGCCCCATCATCTCTGCAAGACAACACCAATGGATACTGCTGAAGGACATATTGGAGGCATGGCACAAAGAACACTGCTACTTTGCAGTGTTAGCCTTCCACATGTAGATGGCAACAAAATTCTTCCCTTTTTTAAATAAAATCTTTCACTTTACTTTCTTTTATAGTTGTAAATGGAGATATACTGAGATTTTCAAAGACAGTTGTTTTTATCTTGGTCATTAGATAAGGAATGTCTGACAAAAGTACGCTATCTGATTCAGATGCAGTGATTGCTGCAGCAATTGGCTTTAGATTCTTCAGGGAATTTTGCAGCTGAACCCTGAAGACATCCTGATCAAGAACAGTGTTTCTTATACGCCTGGGTACTTTAAAATCTTCAACTATTACTGTTTCTTGAAAAGCTTCTTTGTTTTTTAGTAAACTTTCAAAGGAAATCACCACTCCAGCCTACCGAGTTTTACTACAGTGCTTCAGTATCACTATTTTATTATTTGCATTTTTTTCTACTTGCTTCTTTTTAAAAACTGCAGCTACAATATGAGTACCTTTTACATGTTTTACAACTTATTTTGCTTGTCTATAGATCATTTGAAGGGTTCCAGTTCCATAATATCATTAAGAAGCAAGTTTAGGCCATGAGATGCACATCCTATTGCAGTAATATGTGGATACTTATCCATTATGATCTCCCATGCTGCTTTCATATTGCTGGCATTGTCAGTCAGCAAAGCAAATACTTTACCACTCCCAATATTCTGTAGGACTTCACATATTTTACAGCTGATATATTCTGCAGTATGTCTGTTCTCTCCTGTTTCAACACTTTTGTAAAAAACTGGTTGAGGTGTTGTTATAACAAAATTTATAATTCCTTCTCCTCTCACATTTGTCCATCCATCTGTAAGTACTACAAGACACAGTGCTTCATTAATTTTTCCTTGCACAGATTCCATTACACATTCATATTTCAACTCCAAAAGAGACCTGCTCAAAGAATGTCTGCTGGGCAAATGGTATGATGGTCTTAGTAATTTTGAAGCTTCCTGCCGGTATGTATTTTCAGTTATTGAAAATGGTGTTCCAGAAGAATATACTGCTCTTGAAAGAGCTTGATCAAGTTTTTCCTGATCTCCAGGTGGCATCTTGTCTACAAATGAATTAATTGAATAATTTTTGGATGCAACTGTCTTCAGTATCTGTTCACTTGAAGATGCTGCTGATGGGACAACACCTTGTGTTGCTGCTGATGTTACAGATGGATTAGAAAAAGGACTTTTTGAATGAGAACGTTGAGAAAAACTATGTGCATTTTCATCATTGTGGTCCTCCACACTTAGATTTATGAAGGATTTTTTAATATCTACAGGACACTTGTTACATACAACGTATTTTGTCATCCTGGTAGCATTTGGAAATGCATATTTCATCTGACAATATTTGCAAATCACATTTTCCTTCTCAGAAGAACTTGTAATGTGAAAATGCCTCCATATGCTAGATGTTAGTCACACCAGTTTCCTGAGGGGAGTAGGAAGTAAGAAAAATAATTTAATGGTTAGTTTGCAAGAAAACACTAGAGGAGGAGTAAAGAACCAGATTAGTAGTAATTAAATTATTATTTACACAAAGGTTATAAAGATAAACTAATGTAGCTAAATGATTCAGTTTTCTGGAATCAGATAAATGAAAACTCTTACCTTTTAAATTAAGTATATACTTTCAGGTCCTTTTTGTTGCTCTGTATTTTCTTCCAAAGCTTTGAGGCCCAATGAAGCCTGAGTGCCAGTATATCCACCCACATGCAAAAGCAAAACTGAAACCTTTTTCTTTTCTTGTGACAATAGCACCTCCTAAAGGAAGAAATGCATCTTGTTCTTGCATTGTAGAGTTCAGTTTGTAACCTAGGACTTGCTTGTCCTCAGTGCACAGAAATTAGATTAATCTGATACCATACATATGTTTTAAAAATGATTTGGAAAATATTTGAACACCTTGTCTTAAAATATTTTATTCATCATGTTAAAATAAAATGTTCCATAATCAATTTTTTTCTTGTCTTAAAAAAAAAAAAAGGCTTCAGGGAAAAACCCCAAAATTTTTCCAGGTTTTTTCCAGGCCTTCACATCTCTAGCCACCCCTCTATTAGTCATATGCATAAGCCCAGCCTAAGAAGGAATCAATTGAGGGCCATTTCCCTAAGGATCCCGGAGCTTCCTCCCAGCTAATCATAACCAACTACACAGATTTCCAAAACAATATTAGTAATGAGCTAACCCCAGCCATTTCTTTCCTATCTAAATGACTAGACAGGCAGATTCCAGCCCTTTGTCCAATCATGACAAATACCTGGCCCAAAGATGCAAGTATATGACTTCCAGATCTCCCTTACAGGAATATTTTTGACACTTTAAATGCAAAAGGAAAATTCCCCTCCACAACGGGGACAATGTTTCATATACTTGCACACCCTCAAAAGATTGTATTTTTATTATTCTTACATTCCAATGACAAGACACCCATTCTCCTTTACTTCCCCAGGCAAAAGGGTATAAAAAGTGTACTCTCAGCCCCAATTTTTTTAGCCAGTTTGGAAATACCCAGTTATCCCAACCTTACAGTTGGTCTTTCACCTGTTCTGGATCCCAAACCTCTGCTCTGCTAACCTGGCACTGTGTCCTCTTCCTTCGCCTTGTCAGTTTCAAGTCCCAATACTGATTGTTTGCTGCTGTGAATACCCCCCTCTTCCCCTTCTTCTCATTCAACCCAGCTCCTATGCTTTATTTTCTCTATAGATTTATTTCCTTAGGTAGGCAGCCTTTTTAGGGGAAGGCTACTGCTATTCACATTGCATTGATCATTCTGTGCTCTTCTGTTAATAAAATAAAAACTCTTTTGTTGAAGTCCCCCCTCCCTTATTTCTCTCAGTGTTGATCCGAATCTGCACCTCAATATTCAAAGGCAAGATGGTCCTAAGTGCTTAAGTGCCCCAAAGTACACATGCCTGATCTGTGTGGGCAGGGGGACGTCTCTGCATGTTATGGCCCTGACATGTGTATACCAGTCTGGATAACAGAGCCACCAAGGCACAAACAATCAAAAATATTAAAATTAGCTTTAAAATACATGCAACAAAAACACATAAAGGGGAAGGTGGAACAGTGAGGACAACAACTAAACTTCACTGGCTGGCAGAAGATAATAACAGATGAGGGAAAAAGGATCTCCCTGAGGAAGGAAGTTCATTGTTTTAGTGCCACAATTGAGAAGGCCTGTTCTCAGGTTGCCACCCATCTCTCCTCCAGTTACAAGGGCACCAGAAGCAAGCTCCTGAAGATGACCACAGTGATCAGGTAAGTTAATATGGGAGTAGGCAGTCCTAAAGGTATGCTGGTCCCAAACCATATTGGGCTTTAAAGAACCTTGAATTGGGCCCAGAAGTATACCTGGGAGACAATGTAGGTAGAACAAGACTGGACTGATATGTTTCCTACAACCCATTTCAGTCAGCATCCTGACCACAGCACTCTGTAGCAATTGTAGCTTCTGAACAAACTTTAAAGGCAGCCCCACATAGATTGTACTGCATTAATCTAATCTAGATGTTATCAGGGCATGCATTACCATAGCACAAACCTTTTTTGCTCAAGGAAGGCTACAGTAGGCTCACCTGTCAAAGTTGGTGAAAGGTGCTTCTGGCCACCTGGCTTATCCCACAGAAGGCCAAGGTCTAGCAGTTCCTCCAGGCTAAGAACCTGCTCCTTCATGGGGAGTACAATCCCAACCAGAAGTAGGGTGTATTAAAAAAAAGGTCCTTAATGAGATAAGATTACAACCTAATTAGTTAGCAGGGTTCTTCTTGTGTGACAGTATTTAAAATTAAGGTATTTCTATTTCTAGAAAACATATTTGCAGTTTAGGTACAAATCC
This sequence comes from Gekko gecko, assembly GCA_029375565.1. Classification (NCBI taxonomy): domain Eukaryota; kingdom Metazoa; phylum Chordata; class Lepidosauria; order Squamata; family Gekkonidae; genus Gekko; species Gekko gecko. Next base: position 160,516,256 of record JAPDNY010000003.1, on the reverse strand, counting down.
CCCCTTCTGCTACTTATGGTCTTGTTGCAAATTTAATTATAAAAATGGATATGAACAATTACTACAAGCCAGGTCTTCATTACAAAAAACGTATAACTCTATCTAATAGTAAACTGGCTAGCCCCATGAAGATTATGAAAGGAGCAAAACTGGGCTAACCACAGACAAGTCAGAGGAAAATTGTTGTTGTTCAGTCGCACAGTCGAGTCCGACTCTTCGCAACCCCATGCACCAGATTACGCCAGGCCCTCCTGTCTTCTGCTGTCTGCTGAAGTTTGCTCAATTTCATGTTCGTTGCATCGATGACACTGTCTAACCATCTCATCCTTTGCCGTCCCCTTCTTCTTTGACCTTCAATCTTTCCCAGCATCAGGGTCTTCTCCAGTGAATGCTCCCTTCTCATTTGGTGGCCAAAGTATTTGAGCTTCAGCTTCAGGATCTGGCCTTCCAGGGAACAGTCAGGGTTGATTTCTTTTAGGATTGACTGATTTGATCTCCTTGCAGTCCAAGGGACTCTCAAGAGTCTTCTCCAGCACCATAGTTCAAAAGAATCTATTCTTCGGCGCTCGGCCTTCCTTATAGTCCAACTCTCGCAGCCATACATTACTACGGGGAATACCGTTGCTTTGACCATGCGGACTTTTGTTGGCAAGGTGATGTCTCTGCTTTTTATCATGCTGTTTAGGTTTGCCATCGCTTTCCTCCCAAGGAGCAGGCGTCTTTTAATTTCATGGCTGCAGTCACCATCTGCAGTGATCTGGGATCCTAGGAACGTGAAATCTGTCATTACTTCTACGACTTCCCCTTCTATTTGCCAAGGAGTGATGGGGCCAGATGCCATGATCTTAGTTTTTTGATGTTGAGCTTCAAGCCCACTTTTGCACTCTCCTCTTTCACCCTGAGTAAGAGGCTCTTTAGGTCCTCTTCACTTTCTGCCATCAGAGTGGTATCGTCTGCATATGTGAGGTTATTGATCTTTTCCCCAGCAATCTTAACTCCAGCTTGTGATTCATCCAGGCCAGCATTTCGCATGATATACTCTGCATATAAATTAAATAAGCAAGGTGACAATATACATCCTTGTCGTACTCCTTTTCCTATGCTAAACCAATCAGTTGTTCCATATCCGGTTCTGTTGCTTCTTGACCCTTATACAGGTTTCTCAGGAGACATATGAGGTGTATTCTTCTTCTTCTGTGTTCTTCTTGCCATCTTCTGTGTATTCTTGCCAACTTTTCCTAATCTCTTCTGCTTCTGTTAGGTCCCTACCGTTTTTGTCCTTTATCATGGCCAGCTTTGCATGGAACGTTCCCTTGATTTCTCCAATTTTCTTGAAGAGATCTCTAGTCCTTCCCAATCTATTGTTTTCCTCTATTACTTTGCATTGTTCATTCAGGAAAGCCTCCTTATCTCTCCTTGCTGTTCTCTGGAAATCTGCATTCAGTTGGGCAAATCTTTCCTTTTCCCCATTGCCTTTAGCTTTCCTTCTTTCCTCTGCTATGTGTAAAGCCTCATCAGACAGCCACTTTGCTTTTTTGCATTTCTTTTTCTTTGGGATGGCGGTGAGTGCTGCCTCCTTTACAATGTCACGGACCTCTGTCCATAGTTCTTCAGGCACTCTGTCTATCAAATCTAGTCCCTTAAACCTATTCTTCACCTCTACTGTATAATCATCGGGGATGCGATCTAGGTCAAATCTGAATGGCCTTGTGGTTTTCCCAACTTTCTTCAATTTAAGTCTGAATTTTGCAATGAGTAGCTCATGATCTGAGCCACAGTCAGCTCCAGGTCTTGTTTTTACTGACTGGATAGAGCTTCTCCATCTTTGACTGCAAATTATATAGTCAATCTGATTTCGGTGTTGCCCATCTGGTGATGTCCATGTGTAGAGACGCCTCTTAGGTTGTTGGAAAAGGGTGTTTGCTATGACCAGCGTGTTCTCTTGACAAAACTCTGTTAGCCTTTGCCCTGCTTCATTTTGTTCTCCAAGGCCAAACTTGTCTGTTATTCTGGTTACCTTTTGATTTCCTACTTTAGCATTCCAGTCCCCTATGATGATGAGGACATCATTTTTTGGTGTTAGTTCTACGAGCTGTTGTAGGTCTTCGTAGAACTGGTCCACTTCAGCCTCTTCTGCAGCAGTGGTTGGGGCATTGACTTGGATTACTGTGATTTTGAATGGTTTGCCTTGGATTCGAACCGAGATCATTCTGTCATTTTTGAGATTGTATCCCAATACTGCCTTTCTCACTCTCTTGTTGACTATAAAGGCCACACCATTTTTTCTACGGGATTCCTGGCCACAGTAGTAGATATAATGGTCTTCTGAGTTAAATTCGCCCATTCCTGTCCACTTTAGTTCACTGATTCCCAAGATGTCAATGTTCATTCTTGCCATCTCATTTTTGACCACGTCAAGCTTACCTTGATTCATAGATCTTACATTCCAGGTTCCTATGCAGTATTGTTCTTTGCAGCATCGAACTTTCCTTTCACCGTCAGACACATCCACAACTGAGTGTCCTTTCAGCTTTGGCCCAGCCGCTTCACTCTTTCTGGGGTTACTCGTACTTGCCCTCTGCTCTTCCTCAGTAGCATATTGGACACCTTCCGACCTGAGGGGCTCATCTTCTGGCGTCATATCTTTTAGCCTTTTGTTACTGTCCATGGGGTTTTCTTGGCAAAGATACTGGAGTGGGTTGCCATTTCCTTCTCCAGGGGAATACGCTTGGTCTGAGTTCTCTGCTGTGGCCTGTCCGTCCTGGGTGGCCCACAGCCTCATTGAACCATGCAAGCCCCCTCGCCACGACAAGGCAGTGATCCATGAGGGAGCAGAGGAAAATACAACTTCATAAATTAACCAAAAGGGAAAAAAGCAAAACAAAACAAATGGCCTAATAAGGACTACGTGTGCAGAATTTTGAGAGGAATTGAGTATCAGCTGGGGTGGAGGTATAAATCAGCCAGTTCAAGCCTCTGAGAGATAACAGAATGCTTATGGCGGGGGGCAGGGTCCAAGTTATCCCATCCCACCATTCAGAGTAAGAGAAGGCCACTACTGAACTTACAGAGATCATTGTTGCCACTGAATGGTCCAAACAAAGAGGCCCTGGCAGCACTGCCAGGGTTTAGCTTTGCTCATACCTGATCATCAGCGGCCCTCCTGGAATTTTCCTGCTAACTTAAACAGTAAGTCTGCCTGCAGTTCAAACACTACACGTTGTGTTTAAGTCAAAAGTATAACAAATATTCCATTAAATATTCTGTTAAGTATGGTACTACAAAATCGGAATGTGTGATGTAATTCTAGTGATAAGAACAGATAGAGTATGGTATTGGAATGGTAGCAGGAATATTTTTAAGAGGAAAGGTAGTGTGTGTCGCGCTCCCCCTGGGCCCCGGGTATCTTTCCTCCAGTCGCCGTGGCGTCGGGCAGTCCAAACCGGGGGGCGCGGTCCTGGGAAGCAGGGGAAGTCACAGGGACAAGGAGACAGGGGGCCTCAGAATGACAGGGGCGGGGTTGACTTCACCCCTCTTGCCCCTCTGTCCCTTGTCAGGGAAGCGGCCGGTTTGCTGGGCTCTCTCTCTCGCACACGCACGGCTCTCTTCTCCTTGACACGCTTCTCCTCCCCGGCCCCTCCGTCCTTCCTCCCTTATATCCTTCTCCCACTGCCCAGCACCGCCCGTGCTCCTCCACGGTTCCACCTTCCCCAGGCCCCGCCCCCCTTGATAAGGTAGGACGCCCTCCTCGCGTCAGGGGTGTGCGTTCCTGTGCCAGCGTCGGCCTTGCCGGCCCGAGGGCTGCGCCGTCGGTGCCTCCGGTCGTCTGGGGAGGATGACTCGCCTCTGTCGCTTCCCAGGGCTCGCGCCGACGGGGCCTCGCTCGTCCTGACGTCCTCTCCGTCGGAGGGGGGCCGGGGCGCGCCCCGGGTGCCCAGCGTTGGCCTGGTTCCTCGGGTGAGTGCTCGGGTTGCGTCGTGGCGGGGGGGGTTGCAGCCCGGCCCGGACCGCCAGGGCCGGGACAGTGTGTGTATGTAAAGTCCTGTCAAGTCTCAGTTGACTTATGGTGAACCTGTAGAGTTTTCAAGACAAGATACTAACAAAGGTGGTCTGCATAGTGACCCAGGAATTTCTTGGTGGTCTCCCATCCAAATAACAACCAGGGCTGACACTGGTTACTATTGTGTCAGACTGCATGGATAAATTGTAACAATATTGTTAACATTTATTCTTACATCTTCATTGTGAAATGAACAATTGTAGTAAAAAGAGATATAAATGCCATTAAATATTAAATATATATAAATATTTTAACCAGTGATTTAGGAAGGTAATTAATTCCCAACCATACATCACTCAAGAACACTTACCTAATTATACAAAGAAAAGGAAATATATATTAAATATAGGAACATGGGAATTTGCAAAACACCTAAGGCAAATATGTAGATAAGTGACATGAACGGAGAGCCAGTTTGTAACATCAAGACTACGCTACTGTAATGCACTACACACTGGTCTTCCTTCAAATCAATTTGGAGACTTCAGTTGGTGCAGTATGCCAGGGCTTGGCAATTATCAGGAGCTAGATGAAGCATGCATATTACTCCCATTCTGTAGTCACTCCACTGGCTGCCCAACATTACCAGGCTCATTACCAGAAGGGGAGCGGTGGCGCAGTGGGTACATCCCCTGCATAACTATAACATCTGAATTGCCATGCTTTGTCAGTTCTAGCCCTGCGCTGGTGTGAGCAACCAAGCCTTGTCCCTAGTTCATCATCTACCCATCGATTCGAAAGCTTTAGCAAGTAGATAAATTGGGGACCACCCGCTAGGGGTGGGCACACCAATCCCTTCAGGGAGATGTTAGCTGCCGTTAAAGACGTCTGCCATGCTGCAAGATCGTAAGGTAGAAAAAATCTGTGTTGGCATGCCCTGCAGTGGAGCAAATCGGCCTGCAGTGGAGCAAATCGGCCAGGCAGTGGCAGTGTAACAATGCGACATCATGAGTCCTGACGTCATCAGCCAGCCGACAAAGAACATGTCATCAGATCATGTCTGATACAGCCTGCAGATGAACCTCCTGAGCAGCTACAGTGTGTGATTAAAATAATTGTATGTTGTCTCCCTATTCCCCCTAAAATTGTTAGTCCATGTCTCTGATTAACTGTAAATCGCTCTGAGCCTGCATGAGTGGGAAAAGCGATTAATAAATTGAAAGCATTATTTTTATTATTATTATTATTATTATTATTATTATTATTATTATTATTATTATTACCTTGCTGGGTTGCCACAAAGGTGGATTGTACCCTGGTAGAATGGGCTTTGAAGTAGATTGGTTAATCAACCTGAACTAGTTGGTTGCACAGTTGGATTCTGGAGACAATTCATCTGGAAATGGACTGGGTTGAAAGTCTGTGGCCTGACTTAGGGCCTGAGTAAGAGATGAATAGATTGTTGTCCTTTCTAAAACCTTTCATTTTGCTCAGATAGAACAGTAGGGCCCTGTGGACAGTTAGAGTGATGAGGGCACATTCAGTTTCATCTTGTGCTTGCAGAAAGAATACTGGCAAAGCAATGCCTTGATTTAAGTGCAACTGAGAAACTATCTTGAGCTGAAACTTGAAGAATGGCTGTAATACTACTCTGGAATCAAACGCAAGAGAAAAGGGGGGATCACTGATTCTCCTGGCTGATGTTATTTCATGGATAGGAGTCTGAATGGGCAAGCAGCCATAAACTCAAATGGTTCACTCATCAGTTTGAATAACGTCAGTGAAAGGCTCCATTGTGAGACCAGGAGCTGGACCTTCTCCTTATGTGCACATGGAAAAAGATTGTGGCCACCAAGTTACACCTTGATAGAGGATGAGGACTTTCCTCCTTGGACTAGGTGAAGGAGGTAGTCAAAGATTTGACCTAGTGGATGTCAAGTCAATTTGTTTCTGACTGGGCCATGAGAAGTATTTCCATTTTAAGAAGTAAGAGTGCCATGTTGGTGGCTTCTTAATGTTTAATAGTACCTCTTTAACAAGTTCTGAAAAGCCATTGTTGGGAAATGAATGAGCCATGGTATCAAATGCAGGCTGTGTACATACAGGTATAGAAAGAGCCCTGATGTAGGAGTTCATGGTGGGGTGGAAGACATGGCATTTGCCTCTTGACATCTTGAGCAACATAGGGAACCATGCCTGCCTCAGCCAGAATAGAACGATTACAATGGCCATTGTATTCTCTAGCCTTATCTCGCACAACACTGATGAAATCAACAGGAATGGGGGAAAGGTATAGTACTCTGGGTGTCTGTGTGCATAGAAAACCATCAGAAACCACAGCTGTAGGGTGCACATACATAGCCAAGTGCATGGGACTACAGACTTGGTGGAGGCCATCAGCCCAGAAGCCTTTGAAAAAAGATGGCAGATTGCAGCTGTAGGCGACTGCAATGGAAAGCTCCTAGGCAAATAGTTAGGGTTCTGTCCGGGGGCAGAAGGGCCTTTGCTAGAGATGCATCTAATATTGCCCCTATGAAGGACACCCTTTGAGTAGATTCTAGCCTGGATTTTTGGAAACTGACTTATAATTTGAGATCCTCTGAAACTTTCAGGATTCGTAGGGTGACTGATGAGGGAAGGGCCAATATTATCAAGAGGTTGGAAGTCAAGCAGGGTCAATATTAGTAGGATATCGCCTGAGGTATAGCCCAATATTGTCAGAGCTCAGAAGCTAAGCAGGATCAACACTTAGATCAGAGACCACTGTGGAAGACTTTGCACTTCTCACTTGCTTTGAAAGCCCCTCGCTGGGATCACTATAAATTGGCTGTGACTTGATGGCACTTAACACACACACAGGACTTCCAATTGTAGTTTTGCCTTGGAACATGCTACTATTAACCAATCACCTAGTATGGGTAGGTTTCACATCCTAACCTGTGCAGATAGGCTACTACTATGGCTACCACTCTGGTTAAACACTCCAGGTGCAGTAGCTAAACTGAATGGCAGGACTGCGCACTGCAGGAAAAGGTTGCCACATTGAAAACCGAGGTATTTATGAGAATCTGGCCTTATCCTTACATTGAAGTAGGCATCTGATAGATTGAAGGTTACAAAGTGTACACCCAGAGAAAGGACAGCTGAGATAGATAACATTTTGAAACATTCTGAACATTTTCATTAACAAGAACTTGTTTAGATTCCTCAGGTCAAGTGTCATCCCCCCTCCTTTTTTTTCTGCCAAGAAATACGTTGAGTAAAACCATGTGCTGTTCTTTGTAACTGTCTACCTCTGCTGTAAACCAAGGGAAAGGGTTTGGTAGACTGGGGGTGGGTGGGGTGTGACCTGGGAGTTGGAGAAACTCTATGGCATAACCTTTTGACATTATGGTCAAAACCCAATGGTCTTGAAAAATGTCTGTAGAAGTGACGTGGAAAAGGTTTTGTACCAGGTGCAATCTGAAATTGTCAAAAAAAAACCCTGCTTGGGAAGGTGGGACAGTTTCAGGGACTGGGACCTGGACTTTCCCTTATGGAAGAGGAATAGTTTCCTATGGTAATTAGAGGAGTATGTGGTTGCTTAGGAGGCCCATATGAGGGACTGGCTTGTGGAAGATATTGCTCTCTGCCCCATAGCAGTTATAAGACCTAAAGCACCATCTTGGCCTCTGCAGGTTTGCAGCAGTGGGAATAAGGCATAAGGTTTTGGCCATAGACTTATCCTTCCTTATCTTAGTGAGAACTTTGTTGGTGTTGTTACCAAACAATTCAGTCCCATCAAAAGGGAGGTCTTCCACCCTGCTTTGGGTTTCACTGAAAACACAGCTAGGAATGACAGTAGATCAAAATCGCTATGGCCAATTTGTAGGCCACACAATCTGCCATGTGTTTGGCAGAGGAGACCTGGTACATGGAAAGTTTTGATGCTTCTAGTAGAAGCTTGGCCTATTTGCACTTTTCTTCTGGTAGGCGGTCTAGATAGGGAGCCACAGGAACAGTTGGTATCTGGCTATTATACATTGCTAATTTGTAGTTTTGAAGGCTAAGACAGAGCAGGTGTAGATCTTCCAGCCTATCACATCAAGCTTGCAGCCCTCTCTGCCGCTAGAGGCCAAGTGCTATGTACCTTTGTTTGTCCCTTGGATTGAGTCAATGGCCAAAGAATTGGCCATGGAATGCTTAAACAAGAAAGGACAGCCATCTTGCTTGGCCCTATATTGATTTTCAATTCTGCTGGCTGATTGTGACAGGGAGTCCATTCTAAGCCAGAGACCTATGGTCACTTCTTTTTTTCCTAATTTAAATTTTTATGATTATTTTTCAAAGAAAAACACATTATAATACAATAAATACGATTAAACAGTGAGCTTCGCTTGAATAACTCAACAAATTGGTTAACTACCTCAGATTATGGCATTAGTACTACTAACGGTTGTCATAGTTTATTTTCTGCTTCAAACTGTAGATTACCTTAGTAACTAAAAAATACAATAACTCCTGGTAATGTTTATTTTTAGGAATAATTTCACCATCAGCAAGATACTGGACTACTGGGAACCATATAGCTTGAAATTTTTTCTGATAGGATTTGGAATTCCAAAGTGATTGTTGAGTTGTTATTTTCCCATGAACAAAGTGTTCCCATAGTGAATTTTGCCAACTTGATAGGGTAGGAATGGTTTTTTCTTTCCATTTCCGTGCAAGTGTTATTCTTGCAATTGCCAATAGTGTAGAAATTAATGTCCTTAGCGTGTTTCTTTTACAGCTCTCCGGAAGAACGTCAAGCAAGACTGTCTCTGGAAATGCAGGTAGGTTGTGTCCAGTGATAATAAAGATTTGTGCCAAGATCTGAATCCAGAACTGCTGAATATGTGGGCAAGTCCACCAACAATGTAGAAAATCGCCTATCTAACCACAGTCCTTCCAGCAATATTTACTGTATTTTGGGTTAATCCGATTCAATCGTGCTGGTGTTAAATACCAGCGATTTACTGTTTTAAAGGCATTTAGTTCAATACAGAAGATTTTGGAGGAGAGGTTAGGTGATATCGAGATATCTTTCCAGTTGTAACTTGTCTACTTGTGTCCTATTTTGGCAGTCTTCCTGCCAGTGAAGTTGAGAGTTTAAGACTTTTTGTTTCGAATTTGTGTTTAGAATTTTGTAGATTCTTGAGATTAATCCTTTGATGTCACTGTTCTTACTTTTGATTAGTAGTTCAAAGTCTGAAAAAGGTGGTGAAGATGACTCTCTGGGAAGCTTGGTCTGCAGTAGGTGTTGAACCTGAAAATATCGAATCCATGGGATCCAATCTCCAATTTTTTCTTCCAAGACCGCTTTAGTCAGTGGAATACCATTGTCTGTCAAGTCTATTAAACGTGTTAGACCAGCTTGTCTCCATCTCTGAAAAGCTTTTGCATCCTTCCCCAGAGGGAACCATTCTTGATTTAAAAATGACGTTAAGAGTGTATATTCAGGTATTAGTTTTGTTTTTAGTCTGTCCCAGATTTCTAAAGCTGTGTTGATATAAAGTTGTAACAAAGAATTCACTTGCCTTTCTCTGGGGGTTTTCCAAATTAGATCTGCTAGTGGTATTGAGTCACATTTAGATTCTTCTATATGTTGCCAAGTAGGAGGGATGTCTGTTTTAAGTATCCTTACTATGAAAGATAACTGTATGGCTTCATAAGATTGAATATGGAAAATCCAGGCCTCCTGTTTTGGAAGAACATTTCAAAGTTGTAAATTTAATTCTAGGCTTCTTGTAACTCCAGAAAAATTGAAGAATTGCGTTTTGCCACTTGGATATTTCTTTTTTTGTTATTTATATTGGAAGAGCTCTTAGGATGAATAATATCTTTGGTAAAATCAAACTTTTAATAATGCTGATTCTGTCAGCCCAGGAGAATCCCAAAGAGTTCCATTGTTTCATCTGATTTTTAGTTTCTTGAAGGAGAGCTTGTAGATTACATTTGACTAAATCTAGAGGGATTTGAATCCCTAAGCATCTCCAAGGAGAGTATGTCCATTTCTATGGGTAGTTTTTTTGGATATTTTGTTTTGTACTTACTTTGATATTTATAAGAACATAAGAGAAGCCAATGTAGAATCAGGCCAATGGCCCATCTAATCCAACACTCTGTCACACAGCGGCCAAAAATACCAGGTGCCATCAGGAGGTCCAGCAGTGGGGCCAGGACACTAGAAGCCCTCCCACTGCTGCCCCCTCCAGCACCAAGAATAGAGTGCATCACCTATAGGAATTATTTTTGATTTTTCTAGATTTACTTTTAGGCCAAAGAGTTCTTGAGTGTCTGAAAAGACTTTTTGTAATGCTGGCAACGATGATTCCGGTTCCACAAGAAATATAACTAGATCATCAGACATAGAGAGTACTCCTTCTTTCTGTGTTATACCTCTGAGGATGCCAGTCACAGCTACTGGTGAAACTTCAGGTCCTACAAACCCAAGATCACGGCCACACAACCTGGAAAATCTACAGCAACTAGTGTTAAAATCAATAAAAACAGACCTTGTCGATGTATCTCTCTCTGCTGGTATAGATGACTTCATCCTACATAATATACTCTTTTGTGTACTGTATGGTATCTGTTGGAAAGGGAGAGGAAAAAGTATCCTCTGCGCACAAGGTCAGATCACATTTTGCCTCCCTCTGATGCATGTACAGTGCTTTTTTCTTTATAATACTTTTTATTAAAAACTGAAAAATGATTACAGACAACGAGGTTACCATAGTTTGCAATGTCAACATAAAGAGTAACAGCAACAACAACAGTATGATGAAGTATGAAACTTACATTTATAGATACAGATTCGTGAGAGTTAAGTTTGAAAAATGGTATTGTTATTTATGATGCTTATATAGGTGCAGCAGATTTTACCAGGATTATGCATCTGAATATAAGAGACACAGTTTACCAGAGCCACATGGTATCCATCACTGAAGGAATGTCTGAATGTTTAGAGAGATAATCCAGTATGGGGAACCATATTGATGTAAAATTGGTACGGGCAGGGCATTTATCAAATCGCGTAAGATTATCCAAGAGTTTGGCTATGATGTATAAATCCCACAACTTTTTATGCCATTGTGAAAGAGTGGGTGTCATTGTCGTATTCCAGTGTGTGGCAATGACAGTTTTGGCCGCAAAAAGCAGTATTGAAATTCTTTCTATAGCAAAGAAACTGACACAGTCCATAGCCCAACTGTTCAAAAACAAGGTTTCAGATGTAGGAGCAATGTCTACATCATCAATGGATTTGATTTGTTTTAGCACATCATTCCAGAAGGGTAAGATTTTAGGACAGAGAATCCAACAATGTATGTAGTCTCCTATGTTGTTACATTTTTTCCAGCATTTTGGGTTGTATGATGGGTTCATGCAAGCCAGTTTACTTGGAGTTAGATACCAGTGTGATAGTATTTTGAATGTTTGTAACTTCATAGAGGTGATTCTAGAGTGGAATGGAGGGGAAGTCCATATATGATTCCAAGATTCAACTGAGAGAATATTATTACAAGCTTTATGCCACATGGTTTGGTAAGAAAGTATTTCAGCATCTTTCATAGAGGCTAGCACTTTATGTACCTTAGAAATCAAGCCTTTTTGTGTAATGCTCGCAATAGCAATGACCAATTCAAAAGCTGTGAGTGGTTTTTTCAGTATTGATTCAAGTTGAATTTGTGTACACACTCGACTGTGCGACTGAACAACAACAACAATGTGAAATTTGGAAGTACTGCAGCCAAGGAATGGTCTTTTGTAATTTTGCTTCTAGAGTTATTTTGGGCAAAAGAACTTTGTTTGCTGTAAGATCTTTGAGAGTGATGATGTTGGCCGACTTCCAGTGCTTGTATGTAGGGTTATTGACGCCTGGTAGGAACCAAGATTGGTTTAAAAATGTCTGATAACGGGAGATAGGAGGTAACAACTGTGATCTCAATCTGTCCCATGTGCTTAACATCGCTGAGAGCAAAGGACTGAAGCAAACTTGTTTGGGTCTACAAGAAGAGACTTGCCATATGACTTCGTGAACATCAAATGGACTGGTGTATAACACGTATTGTTTAGTCTGATCAGAGTCAGGACCAGCATATAATAAATGTAACACCTGTGAGAGATGTATGGCTCTATAATAATTTATAAGGTTAGGGAAACCTACACCTCCCTTTTCTGAGCATCTGCACAGTGTATTGCATTTAATTCTATGGTGTTTGTATGACCAGAAAAAGTCTAGAAGCAATGATTGCCGTTTGAGTAATTGCTTGGTTGTGACTAAGATAGGTACAGCACGGAATAAAAAGATAAATTTAGGCATAACAAAGGACTTAATAATATTTAGCCTGTCTAACCAATATATACTTAGTTTATGCCATTTCTCCATATCAGATTGAATATCTTTTACTAATTGCACATGATTAAACTTAAAAGTTTTGCCAGAGTCTTTGGATAGCTTAATACCCAAGTATGGTAGATAGTTAGTAGCCCAAGGGTACTCATAGGAATTTTTAATGGCCATGGAGCTTTGTTGATCCAAATTGATTGGTAATAGATAAGATTTTGCCCCATTAACTTTGAGCCCTGAAATGAAATTAAAGAACAATAGATGTTTTTGTATATAGCTTAGAGAAGAGATAGGTTAAGAAAAGCAGCATATCGTCTGCAAATAAAGAGATTTTGAATTCCTTGTCATGTAAAGCAATACCTTTAACATCTTTGTCTCCTCTGATCAAATTAGCTAGTGGTTCAACACATAAGGTGAATAAGAGTGGGGATAGGGGGACATCCTTGACGCTGTAGCTGAAATGGCTCTGAGTTAAGGTGGTTAATTTTGAGAAATGCTCTGGGATCAGCATAAATGGCATCTATAGCAGTCAAGAATTTCTTTCCAAAACCCATCTGTTGTACCACCTTTTTAAGATAGGGAATCTCCACCGAGTCAAAGGCCTTCTCCAGATCTAGGGACAATAAGGTTACCGCAACGTTTTGGGACTTGCAGTAGTTCAGTATTGTAAGAGCTTTGTGAATATTTTCTGAAATGTCACGTTTAGGCATAAATCCAATCTTATCTTGATTTACATAATTTGTAACAAATGAATTGTCGATTAGCCAAGATTGATGTGAAGATCTTAAAATCAGTGTTGAGTAAAGATATGGGCGTATAAGAGGCCGGTAGGGATAGGTCTTTGCCCTGCTTGGGGATGACAATAATTGCCGCATTGTTCTAGGATGGTGGGAGACATCCCGTATTAAGAATGTGGTTGCAAGCCTCAGATAGGGGTTGAGCTAAGAGTGTGACAAATTGCTTATTAAATTCAGGAGTGAATACATCTGGGCCAAGTGCCTTAGAGGGTTTCAACCTTTTGATCGCATTAGCAACCTCTTGGGGTGTGACTGGTGCCTCCATTATGTTTTTATGTTCCTCTGAAAGAGGTTTCACCACGGGTGTGACGTGAAAAAGTTCTCTAGATCTGAGTGAGCAACATTTGTCGAACTATAAAGTTTTTTGTAAAAATTTAAGAAGAGTTTAGAAATGGTAGCTGTATCATAGTGTGATTCTCCCTGGGTGTCTTTCAATGCCGATATCAGCCAGGATTGTTGCTGCTGCTTCACATGTTTAGATAGGAACCTTAATGATTTGGGGGTAAAGGCCCAGCCCCTTTGTTTTGAATACAAGATTTTTTTTGAATTTGCATCATCTCTAGGACTTATAAATTTTTGCGTTCTGCCATTAATTTCTTGTATAACTTTGGACTGCCTGTCTGTTTATGCTGACCTTCCAGAGCATCTATTGTCCTTTGTAGATCTAATCTTAATTTTTGTTTCTGTTTTTTAATATAGGAGGCTGTGGAAATCAATTGCCCTCATACCACCGGTTTTAGAGCATCCCATAATAATCCCAGGGACACTGAGCCAATTGGGTTGTCTCGAAAGAAATTATTTATATTGTCTTCAATTTTGGACACCACCTGGTCATTTAGTAATAAAGCACTGTTTAAAGTCCATGAAGGAGTCTGTCGTCTTTCACAATTTAAAGCCAGATTACAGTTCACCCAACAATGGTCTGACCACAGTTGTGAACCTATTATAGAGCTTTGGGCTAAATTGATTAGAGATGGAGACACTAGAATGTAGTCTATGTGCATATAAGAACAGTGACGTGCTAAGTAAAATGTGTAGTCCCATTCAGTGGGATGCATATGCCTCCATATGTCAGTTAGGTTAAAAGAGGCCAGGGTTTCAGCTAGTTTGGTCAGTTTTTGTTTTGGAGCAGTGTGGCCACATTGGAAAGCCGACCTGTCCCTAGAGTGGTCCATGATGATATTGAGGTCTCCCCCTATAATGATTTCACCATCATTTAAGTTATCCAGTTTCCCTAAAGTTTGTTCTAAAAAAGTAATTTGTTCTGAGTTGGGAGCATATAAAGATGCAAGAGTGACCTGTAGATTGTTTAATGTTCCCTTCACAAAGATGAATCTCCCTTGGGGATCAGCCAGTGTTGCCTGATGTGTGAAATTTAAATTTTTAGATAGTAAAATGGCTGTACCCCTGGATTTGGATGTGCCTTTAGCTAGGAATTGCTGTGAGAATTTTTTGGATTTGAACAGAGGTGCTACATCATCCTTAATGTGAGTCTCCTGGAGAAAAACAATGTCTGGATTTAATTTTACAATTTGACTCTGAACTCTCTTACGCTTAATGATGTTGTTCAGTCCCCGCACGTTGTACGTGTATATCTTGATCGCTGGTTGCATGTTATCGAATCCCTGAACCATTGTTCCAAGAAGATAAGGAGAAACAAAGCAAAGGTTAGGAATTTAACCACAATAGATACCTCTTTAAGAAGACAGAGCTCAAGATGACAAGAAGTTTCTAAAATGGAAAGTACCCCACAATGTGTAGATTTACTTTCAACATAAACAATAAAACAGTATAAATTTTGTTAATTAGGTAATTACAATGCTTTAAATTGTAAGTTGTTTGTGGCACCAGAGTACCTCTGCTG
This sequence comes from Gekko gecko, assembly GCA_029375565.1. Classification (NCBI taxonomy): domain Eukaryota; kingdom Metazoa; phylum Chordata; class Lepidosauria; order Squamata; family Gekkonidae; genus Gekko; species Gekko gecko. The sequence continues at coordinate 160,501,227 of JAPDNY010000003.1, read as the reverse complement.
TAGTGAGATACAGAAGTACTTGTAAGCTCTTATAGTTAACAGTTATGGATGAATTGCAGATTACTTGTGTACCAATTGATTATGATTAAAATTGATTATATAGTAACACTGTATCTCTTGTTAATGCTATCGGTAATTAAAATAACGGATTAAGAGTAATAATAGTAAAATCCTTCTGTCTTTGGAGATTATGTTCTGTTTTAATTTTATTTTCTATTTTATTAAAAAAATAAAAATTTTAAAAAATCCTTTCCATTAATACAAGGCTCAAATATGAAATTAATCACTTATGATGTTTAATTAAATATAGTAGATGTTAAGTAGGTGTTTTAAATATTTATTTATCAAATTTGAAAAGACTCTCTAAGCTCCTGCAAAAGACTAATGTTTTGCAGAAGGCTGCGGCGAGGTTTGGATCTCCTTTCCCCAGCACCATATAGAGAAAGTACTTAAATAATAAAAAAGATTAAAAAAAATCCCCCCTGGGCAGCCCTCCCCCCCTTAAGTGAGTATATATAAGCTATCACCTATTAAGTCAACAATAGGAACCATAGAGAAAACCCAGTTACAGATTACAAATGAACAGGCAACTTGCAATAGCGTTTCCCACTCCACTTTCGAAATGGTGGGAAAAAACTTACTATTTAAATGGTAACAGTTTGTATAGGCTAAATATAAATACATAAACATAACACTCTTTAAATAATAATGAGAACCCCACTGTAAATCTTGGAGTGATGAAAGTGAACGTGATGTTATCTATCATTAAACTCTGAGATTTAAATAGTGATTAGTGCCTTGTCGGCAAAAAGGCGGGAAATTACAAATGAACATTTTGTGAGGCTTTCATATTACAGAAGCAGCTTTATAAACAATTATCATAGTTAGAACTGCTACAAGCGAAACATATGAAAACAAATTAAAAAAGCATATGAATGAGACACAGGATAGTTGTATACTATGCGATCCAAGAAATATGTAATGACCCTGTAGCTAAATGACTTTAAGGATCATAATAAGAAGTTAAAGATATGTCTAACAGACTACAGTTAAGCATGTAAATTTATCAAACCGTGAAGTAAATGATTAAGTTGAGTCATCTTGTAGCACCGGATCTTCACTAGTCAAAGGGGAAGGGGATCGGAATTTCCTTTTGTTAGAGTGCTTCGAGAGTTCCATTGGTGTCACAAGATTTATTTCATTCAACAGTCTGAGTCCTTCTTCTTTTGAAGAGATTCGATGAGTCTTCCCTTGGTGGGTGAATTGCAGAATTAAAGGTGTAGCCCAAACATAGTGAATATCAGCTTCTGCAAGGCATGAGGTGATCTGTTTAAGTTCTCTCCTTTTTGTTAGCACTTCTTTGCTCAGGGAAATCAAAGAATGTGGCAATAATATCTCGAGACGCTCTAGTTTTGAGTAAACTCAGAGACCCTGCACGAAAGGCTTTTGTGACGATGCAGGACAAGTCTCCCTCGGGTGGTACTTCTTTTTTAAGCCATTCTGAGAGTAAAGCATTGAGGTTACCATCCTTTTCTAATTTTTCTGGCCATCCTCTAATCTTCGGGTTATTTTGTCTCATCGTTATTTCGGATTTTAAAGCTTTTTCTGCCAGGATATCATCCATTTGTTGAAGTTGCAGTATTTCCTGTTTATTGGAGAGGCTGGTGTTCAACGCTTTATCTGCTGTGTTTCTGGTTTCAGTGATTGATTTTTGCAGTGACTCCATTTGATCATACATTGGTTTGAAAAGTATTGATATTTTGTCGAGTATTGAGGTTTCCAAGGTGTTCAATGCTGCTGAAAGATCCGTAGTTGTTATCAGGTTGTGCAACGTAGCATTGTCTACCGCTCTGGACGCCATTTTGGTTGAAAGAGTGAGCTGAGGCTCCGGTTTTGTTTTTGATGATCTGGAGGTAAGCGTTGTTTGTATTTTCTTGAATTTATATTTGTTCTGTGGCTCGTTCATTTTATCTTCTTTCTCCATAGATTTGGTCTTTAGGTTGTAGTTTTGATCGCTGTAGTTAGTATTAGAGCAGGAGGGTAGGGCGCAGCAAAGGGATTAGGCGGCCATGTTATTTCACGCCACCGGAAGTCCCCGTACAGTGCTTTTTTAAAAAAAAAAACACACTGAACTTTACAACTCACTAAGCCATTAGAAAGAGACTGTTGGTAGATCAACTTCTAGCTTGCCTAATGTTTTGTTTTAGCACCTCCATCTTCATTAATTACTCAAACAAGGAGCTGAAAACAGGCTAAGGAGGATGGTTATCTCTACTCTAGGCAGATCCCTCAAGGGATGCTGATGACTTAAACACTTGATACTGTATTGTAAAAACAAAGTAACTACAATACTTCAAACCTTCTCTTGATGCAACACATTTGTGTGACAAGTTCAATTCAATATAATATATCCTACCTATTAGCAACCATGTGGTCCATTTTTTTAGTTTTGAGTTAGTTAACTTCAGTCTGGAGTGCTACTTTCTGTCTATTAAAAAAATGGAATACTAGGAAAGTATTTAAAGTAGAGACCACAGAACATGTTCTATAATATCATAAGCTACAAACATTAAAATAATAGAAAAGCTGAAAGATGTGCATAAGGATCTGATAGCGACAACCATTTTCCTGGAAACATGCACTTACAAGTAGAGAATGTTTATATTCATATTTCAAGAAATGGATGGCTCCACCCCCAGGATATCTGCATATGATTTCAAGTTAGGCAACTGTACAGAAATGCCATGAATATGTGGGGAGCCAACACTCATGAGACTTCCCTCCAAAATGAATGTATATGTTTTCCTACTGGCATTTTTAGAAATACTAATGTGAGAAATGGCTCTCAGGCAACTGGCTGCTATATACTAAAAATGGTTCTTGTTGAAGAGATACCATTGTCATAATTTGAAATATCTTGTCTATTTTCACTGACAAAGTAGGTAGCATAGTTATGCTCCAAAAAATATAAGTTTACTTCATCACAGCTTTTTAAATGACATGCATCATACAACAACTAGGCATTGAAAGAGATAGTGGTGGTGGAAAGTGCCATCAAGTCACAGCCGACTTATGCTGACTGCTCATGGGGTTTTCAAGGCAAGAGATAAAAAGAGTGTTTGCCATTGCCTGCCTCTGCATAGCAACTTTGGACTTCCTTGGTGGTCTCCCATCCAAATACTAACCAGGGCCAACCTGGCTTAGCTTCCAAGGTCTAAGAAGACTACTGCCTGAACCATCCAGGTCATGACATTGGAAAAAATACTCTAGTCGGTATAAAAAATGAACTGGCATAAATTCAATTGCTTATTTTCTTTTAAGTAGATAGGTCAAATTTGTTAACTAAGACCTCGATAAGAACTGTACAGCTGCATTCAGACATAATGATAAACCATAATTTGTCCTATAGTGATGAGTTTGGAAGGGTTTCAGTGGTCTTCCTCCTTTCACCCAGATCATTAATTAGATTCAGCATCACACTTCCTGATTGTCACTAATTTGTAGTTAATAAAACATCTTTCTATGTCTATCTTCATAAGTGCTTGGCCAGTTGAGAAACTTTTTTTCATTCCAAAGGTAGCTTAACAACACTTAATGAAAGCAACAAACGAGCTCTGGACTACATCTTTACTGCAGCTAATCTACAACTGCAATAAGAGAAGAAAAGCAAAGATTCGTATTAAGTTTTTAAAGAAAATTTCATGATCCTAATTTCCTATTTCTGCCTCAGGGATTTATATCATTATCTTAAGGAGCAATCTAAGCAAAGCTCGGAACACAGACTAGTGACCACAACAAGGAGCTGATAAAGGCAGGGGTTTTGGATTCAATTGTCATATCTGTTACTTAATCAGCACCATCATGTTTGGAAATAAGCCCACGATGTTCAGTAAGATTTACTCCCAAGTAAGTGTGCATAGTACACAATGGACAACAGACTTTTTGTAAAATGTTTTCCTATCTGAAAGTTAACTGTTTCTATCTCCCACTAGCGTATCCAGTCTCCTCAGGGGCCGCTAGATTTGTAAGCGCAAAACATCATTGAAAAACATTCCTAGGAAGTCTTTAAAAATTTCTCTTATTTTAGAGGCAGACGGATTAACAGCAGCATCAGTCAAACCAGAACCATTTCAGAGGGGAACCTGATATTATTCCAGTTATTAATCTTTGTGCATAAAGGTTAGCTCTTCTACTAAGTGAACTCAATCAAGTGCCAAGATTTTCAAAATTTTTACTAGGAGCTGGAGCAGGGCAGGAACACCTGTTTAACCTAGATATGGTGAATTACTTGACAAGTAAGTAGAAGATAATTTTGCCGATGAATGTAAATGTAAACTGCAAGCAGGAAAACCATTCTTGTGTAACTAGTTACTCACATACAGAGAAAAATGTCAATCTTTTTACATGTGATGAAATTAATATGGACTGTAGAGTTGGACTACATTAAAACTGGACAAAAGCAAAGAAAATGAAAATTCCCAGTGATTGTCTCCAATTATTTAAGTTAATCATATGCTATTGTAACCCCATCTTCCCCTTCCACTGATCTTGCAGTAAATCACATTATTTATGAAGTTTCCTAATATTGTCAAATCCCTAATCTATTAAACCCAGTCTGTCTGTTCCAGTAACAGGATCCACCCTGTACTAAGGAACACAGCTTCTATTTTGTTACTGTGATGTCAGCTTTTCCCCTCAAAAAGCAGCAAGGAGTTCACTAGGAACCCTTTCTTGCTCTGCTGCAAGCCATCTGAGGTACTATGTAATATAGGAAGTATGAAATCATAACTCAAAACAGTTTTTAAGTCTGATGTTTTACTTTTTAAAAGCCCCTGTGAAAAGGCCACAGAATCTTGTGGCTGCCTACAGCAGTTCCTTGTATTCTTTCTCAGCAGCCTTTCAGTATTTAGAAAACATTGTAGTAATATATACAGTACTTTTATGAAATCAGTAACAAGAAATGTAATCTTCACTCAAACAAAAAGTGCACTTTACTGATCTAGTTTGGGGACAGAAAACAGACCCTAAAGTAAGCAACAGAATTATTTTAAATTTGAGGGTTGCATTGAGCATGCCACCATCTGCCAAGAAACAAAAATTTTAAAAAGCATTTATTAAACATTTCCTTTTGGAACAAAACAGCAGCAAATGACATGAATGTGCCTTTTGCTTTATAACTAGTTAAACCTATTTATGTTTTTGAAAGCTAGAATCTTTTCATTAAAACTTGCAGATTTGTTGAAATAAATGTGGAGAATGGACAGCACACATTTATGCATACATGGGCACATCAATGCAGAGAGGCCAAGTAAAGCTCACGGACCATGTTTGGCTTTCTACTTCAATTTCCTCCAAAAAACCTTTCCTTCTAGTTTCCAGCTCATGGGCAAATAACCACTCAACTGCAACACGGACATGAATGCACTGGGGAGGTACCTCTGAGGGCATATACACCTGCAGATCTCTTATTCGGATACAGAATATTTAATTAAAAGGTTATGCCCAAAGGAATCATTCAAAGTTATAATAATAATTCTATACTTTTAAAACATTTCCCTACTACATACATACTATATAGCAACAGAGATATCAAGACTGCATATTCACCAGGCATGCCTGCTCCATCTGACATTCTTGTGTTGAACACTAGGTTGAAATAATGGCCAACTATAAACTGTAACCAAAGCTCCCAATTCCAATATCAGATGGCCTGAGGAAAGGGCAAGTATGAAGGAGAGCAGGAAATGAAGGCACAATCCAGGTCCATTGTGCTGGTGAAGCCATTCATACAAAAATACTATGATCTTTTCCTGCAGACACATCGTGAATTAAAATTTCACTTAACACTTCTAGATTCTCTTTTAAAAGCCACATCTGCATTTAAGGAAAATTTCAGAATTCATCATTCTATTTAGCACAAAGCTTTTTGACCATGCGTTGGATGCTGTTGTGCAGCTCATTCTGTTCTTGGTCCATGGCTTGCCTCTCCATCATGATTGCTCTACTGCTAGAGGGCCTGCCAGGCTTCAGTGAGGAAAGGAGTTGCAATATCAAAATCCTCCTCTTTCCACTAACCTCTGCTCCCCAGCACACTGAGCAGGATCAGCTACTGCATCCCTGGCCTGCTTCTGGGTCCAGTTTAAATAATCAGTGGGATGCCACACCCTCATGACCATTTCCACACCACCCATGTTACCTGGAAGCCTGGGGATAGAGGGAAAGCTTCATTGTCTTGAGCAAGTTCCTCCTGCCCCCATTCGTCTGGTATTATGCTGGATGCCTTTCCCCACTTCTTCAGAGGCCAGCCCTGCCTACCGTTTACAGCCCCACCTTCCCCTAAGGTTATTAGGCTGCTTCCTACCTCAGAAAACAGCCCTGCAGCCTGCCTGCTGCCTCATACCATGTGAACCTGCTGGGTGGGGCACCAGGACAGCTTTACGAACAACCAAGCAAGGACAGGCCAGCACCAACCTCATGGAGCACTGTCTGGTCAGTGGCACAGGAGGGGTGTCCTGGTTGTCATGGAGGAGAAAGGGGGAGCTTGCATCACTGTCACTGAGCCCTGCCTTCCAGCAGGTAAAGTCAAGCAGGACCCTGCTACCCAAACTCCATCCCCATAGCATTAACGTGCCAGATCATCTATGACTCTCATGCTAAGAACTGCTCACCTTTATTCTGCAAATACTACTTCAATAGAAGCTCTGGATATTTCCCAGTGCTATTTGTAAGCGTCACTGCAATGGTCACTTGTCATGAAAAATAAAAACTCAAAATTCTATCATCAGATAGTTTATTCCAAAAAAGCCTCAATATTCTGATCATCTTTGATTATCACAATTCTGCAATCAAAATAAAGTGTGACTTAACATTTAGATAGGTCACGAAGGCTGACAGATAAATCCTGTGTTAATCTGTAACTACAACATAAAACAGGAGTCCAGTGGCACCATGCAGATTAACAATTTATTCCAGCATAAATTTTGGGGAGCTTTTAGAGTTATTTCTGCCCTTGCAAGAGGAACTCCATTAGCAGCCAGTTCACTCACTTCTTAATTTTTGGCTGTAAAAGCAAAATCAAACTATTGGAACAGTTAATTTTTTATAACATTTCTTCAACAAGATTGAAAGTATGGAAACAGAGAAAATGTTCTAACTTGTTAGACTCTTGCCACCTATTTAATATACTTCTTGGCTACAGCATACACAAACTGCTAATTTAACATGCCTGCAGCATAGAACACTGGCAACACTCAACTTTCCAAAACAGCAGGAAGACAACAAGCACACCAAAAACGTTACCAGAGTGCAAACTTCATTTGGTTATATTAACTGCCCTCATTCATCCATAAGAATGAGCATTTTGTACCATGTTCAGACTTGCACATTCACCCCTAACTGATACAAACTCATTTAAGCTAGGTGCATTGGTACATAGTTGCATGAAGTAGAAATTAATGTAGGCTTCTAAATATAAATTGGCCATGTAAAAGGCTACAGAGAGCCCAATAACGACCTTCAACTACTACTGCCAGAATTCAAGTATTACCTGTTCAAGTAGATTCAAGTATTAGCACTTTTAGACATTAAATAAGGAACTATAAACTAGTCATAGACTATGGTTTGGATCCAGACTAAGTTTTCCAACGGCAGAATGGAACTCTCCTGACTCACCCCTCCCAATGCAGCCAACTGATCTCCAAGAAATGCTGCTCCCAGAGGACAGGGACCCTGAGGAATTACATGAGAGGGGTCTGCAGTGGGAAGGGGGAATCAGTAGAAATTGCCAATTTAGTCTGGATCCTATACAATATATGTTTTAAATCATCATTCTAGGCAATATTTTGGTTGCCAGACATTTACAGTGTGTCTGCAATATTTTTCTAACTCCTTCAGTAGTGATTTATGGAGGATTTAACAGTTTCAGACAGAAGATGAGTCATAATGGACGAATGGAAAACTCGGTCCATTGAAAATGAAATGCCTATGGCTATGACAGGAAACTGTCATTAGAAAAGCATAGCAAACTATGCTGTTTTTGTAGCAGCAAACATATATAAACTTCTAGTCATTCATCTTACTCATCATCCCGAACACTTTAAAATGCAGTGCTGTTATTCATGACAACAGGTTTATTATCTACAAAGTAAAGCCAGATTTTACCAATAATTACATAATTTTTGCATAGCCAGATGGTAATAAAGTCAGTATTTCTGAAACGTGAAACACAGATTGTAAGGCTGCTACTTATTCATTATTTATTTACTTTACTTATGGCAAAATTACACACAGGAAACATATAATAATATAAAATATGTAGCCCAGTTGATACAATGAATGTACAGACAGGTTGAACAATCACACTAAATACAAATATCTAAATCTTTGCAGCTGGGAAGAGTTCAAAGAACTCTGTCACATCTCCCTGGAAAGCATGTCACTTTCATTCCTGTGGCAGATGAAAATAGTTTGGCAGGCTGCATCACAATCACATTCAGGCCCCAGGATTTTGCCCCATTTAAACAACAGGTCTGTACATCTGCCAAAACCTGTTTGTATTCTGTTAGCCATCTTCCACAGTTTACATTACGTCAAATCCTGTGGGTCTCTCATTGATGTTTATCAAGTTATAGATATTGGGTGGTACTGATTGCAACCATGTTCCCAACCATTCATTCCTTAGATTGAAATTTTACATTTGCAGGGTTTGTGCAGACCTTATTGCTGGCTGTCTGGACCTTAGTCTAGGTAAACCCCATCAGCCATGTCTTCGTGAATAGGCAACTCCCTGTTTTCATAAGAGCTTTGTTTTAAAATGATAAAACCAGTAATAGTTTTTAGAGAATTTTTGCCAACTTTGCTGAAATCGGAAGCCTGTGTCGCTCCTAAAAAAGATTGACATTTTTTGGTTTTGCTGTTACTTAAATATTGGTTAGGTTTTTCTATTTAATTCAGCAGACTTTTGTATAAAGTTGATTTCTGGTAGTTGGATATTATTGTAAAGTGTTTCTCTAGTTCCAGATTAAGAATATAAAAAGCAGCATTGAAACTGAACTCTGAAGTGACTTTGAAGATGGCATATGAAACGAGATGTAACCTAGGTACTCATTGCTGCAACTTATTTGATTCAGGTGTACTTTTAGGATTCTTGGATATTTTTGTAGTAATTTTGTCAGTTTTGTTTATGCCAACTGTTAGAATATTTTTCTTATGCATGTGAATATCACAAATGAAGAATCACTAGAGCTTTTGCCACTGTTACAAATATTTGTGTTAATGTTGTTATACAAGAACAGAGTCAGCCAAAAATTCTTTATATTTTAAATTCCTTTGATTCACAATGTTTTCTTTGTCAATCATAATATCATCTGCATAAGCAAATTTCAGGGACATCAAAGATGTATAGATTGAAGAGAAATGGAGTGAGGAGCAATCCCTGGCGTAAACCGTTATTCAGTTTCTTGTGCTTGCTAATTGACTGACCCATAATTACTTGAAAAGTTCTATAACTCAGCATGTTATTTAAGAGTCGAAATAATGTTCTGCAGGGGAAAGTTTGTAAGAACTTGTAAAAAGCTTGTAAGCAGACCATCCCTCCAGACTGTGTCATAAGCAGCAGTCAGATCGATGGGACCCGCTGATGTCTTAAGACACTTCTGATACCCTGATTCAGTGAAAGTTTTTGACTTCCGGTTTGTGTTCCACCATTGGTGGAGGGCCCCTGGGACTGCTCCTGAGGAACCCCCGAGTCTCCTGGATCATCCCAGTCTGCCACAAGCTTTCCTGGAGAAAAGCTTGTGCAGGGGGCTTGATTTGGGGACTCTCAGGCATGATGGTGCCTGCGTAGACCCCTCATTGCCCCGAAGCTAGGTCTGGAGAGTCAGCACTTGTGGCAGCCATTTGAGTGTGGAGGCAAGAGCAACTGACTTTTGGAGCTCTACTAACATTAAAGATTATTCAACTTGCTTTTTAACAACTTTGCACCATGAGTATTACAAACCCTGGTAACAAAACTGGACTTTGGTATTTTTTTTAATTTGCAAGGGGAAAGTGTCCATTTAAAGTTTAAAGCCCTGGGAGTAAAACTACCCCCCTCTCTCAAGGCTCGGAAAGGAAGAGCAGGCCTTCAGCTTTACACTATAAGAAAAGTTGGATGCTTTGTTCCTTTGGTTTTTGCTTACTTTAAACTTGTGGAAATACAAGATCTTTTCCCTCTTATAGATTTAGTGCTCTCTTCATCTTAAAAGTTTTGGAGACTCTGCCTAAGAAGGTTGCAGACTCCTGGCTGATCTCTGTAAAATTTGTGGTGAAGTGCTCTGCTTTGCTTTTACTTTCGGGACTTCTGGACCTTAAGATTGGCATATCTATTTAAGATAGGACTTTGCAGATGAGGATTAGAGATTCTTAAACCTGGAACATTATCTGGCTTTTTAGAATACAGAAACTAGACAATTTGAATATAAAACTTAACTTTGGCCTGGGAAAGAAAACTTTGCTGGAATATAATTTTTGGGGTTTTTTGCTTTTTACTAACAACTTTCCTCCCCTGCATTCCACCTTTCATACTCCATTGGAATTATAAAATTTCCTCTATGGAATATAACTAGCAATTCAAGGGATCAAAACTTTAGGGCTTATCTCAGTGGATTTACAAATGATTCAAGTCTCATTTTGGTGTCCTGGTTTTGGCTGGTTTCTAAATACTTTTTTGTTTGATGGATCTGTAACTTTTATCAATTTTGGGATTTGAACCCTTTATTTTGTGGATTTACAAAAGGCACTCTTATGGAAATATATCATTTTTATGGACATGGACAAAGAACTTATGAACTGAAGAAGATTGGTAAGATTGAAAATTAACTCTGACTGCCAAAAGTTATTAAAATCCCTTTGTAATTTTATGCCCCAACAAAAAATACTTTAACTTGGATTATTCTTAATGGAGACTTTAACCAATGCTTTAACCAAAAAGTAAAATAGGGCCTTCTTGTTTTGTGAACTATAATTCTAGTTGATGAGATAAAAGGGAACTGTGCTTTTGTTGACACTGAAGGATTGGACTGTTTGGGAACATTGAGGTTATTGTGTAATAACCAGTATTGAATTACACTGCTTTGCTCTATAGAGTGGGAGGCGGGCAGTAGAGGTGTATACTGATTGTAACTACTTCCTGTTGATACTGAAGGATTGGTTTGTTTGGGAACATGAGAACGTTGTGTAATAACTAGTATTAAAATACATTACTTTGCTTTACAGAGTGGGAGGGGGGCCGTGGAGGTGTATTTGAACCATGTCTTCTGGTAGAGGTGGGCCCTCCCCAAATACAGCTAAGTCGGTGGCTACAAATTTAGCAAAGATGTCAGGACAAGAGATACATAACCTGATCCAAGATGTGGTGGCCAAGATGTGCAATCCCCCAAGCTGTTAGTACTACCCTTACTACTGCTGCTAATAATATCATCCCTCAAGCAGTGGGTAATGCTTAACCAGTGCAATCCCTGTAGCAGTAGGGTCGATACAGACCAAACTTGATGCTTTAACAGTACAGGTTACTTCCCAAACCGAGAAGTTGAAGCAACAGATTCTGGAAAATAATCAGCAGATTGTTACTTTGATGTTACTTTGAAGCAGACCACTACTCAATTGCAAGACATATCAGAAGAGTTAGATCAAAGAACCCTAGAACTGAAGACCAGGCAAGATTCTCTGGAAGACTCTATGATGAAGCCGGAGTTAGAGAAAGCAGCCTTTGTACTGAGATTCCAAAATATACCAGAAAACACAGGAGACGACATTAAAGAAAGCATGGCAAAAATTTTAACAGAATACTTGGAAGGGAAGACTACCCAGTTTGCAAATGAAGACATAGATATTGCTTACAGAATGAATTCCTCCTATGCAAGAAGATATAAACTACCTAGAGAGGTGCATGTAAGATTCCATAAGAGAGCTACAAGAGACTACATTTTAAGAATAGTAAATCAAAAGACTTTGAAGCTGCAAAAGATAGAAGTCAAGATTTTAAAAGAAATCCCATGGAGAGTAAGAGAAAAAAGAAGAGACTATGTCCAATTTACCAAACTACTAAGAGAAAATGAAATAAATTATAGATAGCTACTTCCTGAAAGGGTATTATTTATCCATGGAGGGAAAAGGTTCAGAATCAACTCAATATTCAAAATAGAAGATTTTCTAAAATAATATGGAGAAGAACTTGGATACCAAGAGGAAGAAGATGAAGAAGAAGAGCAAGATGAGGAAGAGGAGAAAAATGAGAAAAAAGAGAAACTCCAGGATCAAGGAACAATAGGCCATAAAACAGGTGACAAGAAAAGACCTAAAATCCCAACACACCACATAGTTACAAGATACCACAACAAGAAAAGAAATGGCTCCAAAAAAGATACCAAAGATGGATAAAATGAAGTTGAAAATAATTTCCATTAATGTTAATGGTTTGAATGCCCCACAAAAGAGAAAAATCTTTCAACAAATAAAAAAATTGCAGACAGATGTAGTCTGTCTACAAGAAATGCATATCAAAGAATCTGATGGTCGCCTGGTTCTGATCTTGACGATGGCAGACGGCGGCAGGAACGCTCCTGGACGAGTCCACCAATATTCCTTGTCTCCCGGTGGCCAAGCATTTCAATATAGCTTGAGCCTCATCAAACTCTCTTGGAGAGAGAGTTTGTAGCAGGGAGCTTGCTTCGGAGAAGCAGATCCACGTGGCAGCTGGCACGTAAACCCAGAGTTGCTCTGACGTGGGAAGTGGTGGAAGAAGCTCAACGGTCCTCACTGAGCATTAGTCAAGACCAACAAACCTTACAGAGACTTCTAGATGAAATTAAACCTGGAAGCTCTGTGAGCACACCAACAAGAATTACTTTCTTTCAGTGTTTAATTCTGAACTTTCCCTTTTGGATTACCTGAAGAAGTGAACTTGCCCTTTAAATCAACTGGGAGTCCTGAACATTAAAAGAAGAGAAGACGAGTTTCTGTTCCTGACAAGTGGTGGTGAAAATAAGTTCAGGCTTCCCGATACTGAAATGCTATTTTCTACCTTCAAGTTGACTATAGTACTCTTCTACAGTTAAAGTGAGACAGCGACTGGGGCGTGAACAGAAACGCTGGCAAATCTGTGTGAGTTACAATTCCTTGATCAGATTCTACAGACAGTAGTAGAGGCGGAGTAGAGACAGTAAGAGTATTAAGACAGAGGCAACGGAAAGAAGATGAAAAAAAGATAGAACAATAGAGACAAAGACAGAAGAAAGTAGTAAGAAAGAAGAAAAGAAAAAAGGGGGGGAAGTTTGGGAAAACTGCACATTTATCTTCTATATATGTTATGGTATTAAGATATTAGGATAAAATTTGGGTTTACTGTAAAGATAGGAAATGGGAAATCACCTAGAATTTAACTGGAATATTTAGAAAATATTTAGAAAAAACAATAAATATGGAGAAGGTTTATGAAGGTAGAAGAGCATCTATCTCATCCTCTTCAATGAGTGTAGACCAAATAAGTATAAATGACTTACAGAACCTGATACGAGAATCTGTTATACTAGCAGTGAACTTGGTTGTTGAAACAACTCTGTCTAGAGCATTAGAACCAATACATACAAAATTAGATGTTTTGGGGGGCAAGGGGGCAAGGGAGAAGGCTCACCTGTGGCTGCTTCTTCCTCCTGCACATGGAGCTCCACCCCCATGAGTATCACGGGTCCAAGCTTCTTGTCTACTCTAATCATGCTCTAATCATCTGTCTCTCAAACCTTCTTTACTCTGATCTTTTTGCAACAAACGAAATCTAAGCACATTTTCTGGATGAAAATATGTGTGTTTTCAGAGGTTCTATGCACACTGGTACTATTCTCCTCCTGAATGCCCTTTGAGGCTGCTATTTTCCAGCCATGTCACCAGAGGCTTTTTGAAAAATCTGCAGTTGCTATAGTGTTCTAACACAGTAAAAATCACTAATTTTTACAAGCTCTCCAAATGCCATTCAGTGGTATAGAAGGAAAAAAAATACAGGGAAAATGGCAGCTCCAAGAGGCTGATGGAGGACTGTACACAGAAAACTTGGGTGTGAAAGTTCGGTCACTCATGAGCACATCTCTGCAACCACAGTGCCAATGAAAGGAACATGAAGAATTCTTGCCATGTAGAAGCAGCCTATGGCAAGGTGCTTATTACAAAGCAAAGCAAGGTCTACAACAGGGGTCCCCAACATGGTGCTCATGGACATCATGGCATCCACTGGCACCTTTCCTGGTGTACGCCAATTGTTTTTAGCTAGTGAGTGGGGCCTGGTGGGGCTTCTGATTGGTCACTAGAGATCTGATTGGCTGTGCACATTTCCAAAAGCTGTTTCAGCAAAAACCGTCACCGCAGCACAAGAATCTTCACTGCGTGACTGAAGGTAAGGTGTGTGTATGCAAGAAAATATTTTCAAGCAATATGTTCATTAAAAAAGCATCCTGCCTGCTTCTGCCTAAAACACTGAACAGTTACTATTGGAGTTATACATGATTGCAGTCCCTGCCATTTTGTGGTTCATTCTGCTTCCTTTGTAGTTGTGCCCAACCACCCTGTGCTAGAATTCCAAAGGTGCCCCAGGATGAAAAAGGTTGTGGAGCCTTGGTCTAGAATAACAGGTCTTGGGAGTAAATCAAACAAGAGCATCCTACATGCAGCTTCCACGTCACATTAATTGTACAGTCACGTACGGCAGCAACAACACAAGAGACCATAAGACCCAGTACCTTGTTCCATCTTTTCCTCACCCAGACAAGCTTTGCTGATGTCTCAAAAGAAAGCCTGAGCAAATCCTGAAATGATCAAATGACTATGCAAAGAGATGCTTTCAATTATCTGCTCTCAACCATTCTAAAAGCAACTGGAAAATAACACAAATAATGTGCTTGATTTGCAGAATTAGTAAATAATTTGTGCAAAATAGGGGACTTGAATATGGTGAACACAATCAAGACATATTTTTGTTTTTACTTTTTAATCTCAACCAAATCTGTTTTTTTCTACTATGTCAAATCATTACTAGATCCAGCTATTTGATTACACTCACGTCCCTTTCATTTGATTTCATTTCCATATGTCAGCCGAAAGAACTATTTAAATGCTTGGCATTCAAAGCCAAACAATCGTGTTTTAACTTATACATCAGCTACTCAGAATATTATACTAAACCCTTTGTTACTCACAACTACAATTAAAGAATCCTTTGCTTTTTTGACTTTTTCTTTAACACTGACACTTTATTTACTTAAATAACTACTCCAGGCCACATCTGGAGTACTGTGTGCAGTTCTGAAGGCCTCACTTCAAAAAGGATGTGGACAGGATGGAGTGGGTATAGAAAAGAGTGACAAAGATGATTAGGGGCCTAGAAACCAAGCCCTACAAGGAAAGGCTGAGGGACTTGGGAATGTTCATTCTGGAGAAGAGGAGGTTGAGGGGGGACATGATAGCTCTCTTTAAGTATTTGAAAGACAGGCAGCTGTTCCTGTTGTAGTAGAGGATAAGACTTGCAATAATAAGTTTACATTATGGGTGGAAAAACAGTAGGTGGATATTAGGATTTTTTTTTTTACAGTAAGAATAGTTCAGCTGTGGAATCAACTGCTTAGGAAGGTGGTGAGCTCCCCCTCACTGGCAGTCTTCAAGCAGCAGCTGGACAAACACTTGTCAAGAATGCTTTAGGATGATCCTACATTGAGCATGGAGCTGGACTAGATGGCCTATATGACCCCTCCTGATTCTATGATTCTAAATTCACAATGAACTATTATATCTTATTATGAAGTTATAAGTGATGGTTTTAAAGGAAGCACACCTGCCTCAGATCTCAGTTCATCTAGGCAGCTTCCTATTTTATCTTTTCTGATGTAAGTAAACTGAATTCCACACAATTTACTGTCAAGCCTTCTGACAAATGCTAATGATCTCATTGCTCTTGAATAAGATCTTTTCCTCCCAAAATGTATTTGCTAAACTGACTGTCCTGTCCAACTGTTTATTTGTTGCCCTAGATCATGGAAAATTGTAAGATGTTATACAGCTAAGTAGTGAGGCTGCAGTACTGCATGAAAGCATCTGGAGATAAATTAGTTCAAAAGCTAAATTTCCCCAGTGAAGGTTTCTGCACACATTAAATTTACATCTCTGGTCATACCTCATGAGGTAACGGCTCTGTTTAGCACTGTACAGCTATGATCTAGATCTATACAAAAGCTAGAAGTCAGTGACTTTCTCTAAATGCTGGTTAGTACAATAATTTTCATTGCCAAAAATTTCTCTAGACAAATCATCCTCAGGTATACATTTATTTAAGAAAACACTTTTATGAAGGACTGCACTTTTAAAAAGCTTAGATGTGCTGTACAAACAGCTGAATGACTGTGAAGGGTTAATTCTTCACAGAAACAGAGAGCCTTGAGTGACAAGCTGCTCCAAGCAATCAGATTGCCTAGCATCAGCTGAGCAGAGAAAGACTTGAAAGCTGCATGCTGAGGAGAGATTTCTGCCTGGACTGAGTTGAGTAATTTCAGCCTTAGCTGAAAGCAGTTTTACACAGATGGAGTACTGAGGGAAAGTTGGTAAGAAAGTTTGGGAAGACTCCCATTCGGGCCAAAGGAAGGGGATAGATCTTCTAGTGAGAAGAGAATTTCCCTGCCCAGTCAAACTGGGAGATAGCGCTGAAGAGTGGAGAGATTCCTGGTCTGGTACAGTTAGAAACTGTATGCAGAAACCTTAAGAGTCAGTTAAAAACTCAAGACGAGTACTTTCAGCAGAAGGGGGTTGAGTACTGGAAAGAGTGTACCAGCCTTCTGGAAACTAAATGAATCAGTCTCCTCTTTCACCACCTGATCACTGTCTTGCTTCACCTGTGCAGATTTTTTGTCACCCAATTGTCCTCATAAATCTAGAGTTGATTAGAAGCTTTTTAATAGTTATATCCCCATGCCATTTCCTCCTGGGGTAGTTTGAGTAGAAGGGAGAACAGCTGCCATTTTTGTATACAAATTTCTCACCTACTACTTGGTAGAATGTCATTTCTTTGTAAACCAATTCTACAGCCACTTGGCTCAGGAGAAAGGGACTGTCTGGAATAACTATGGTCTACATGTAATTTTTTTCCTTTTTTTGCAACTGAAATATTTTAAGTCACAAAGTCGCAGAGTAATTTTATATTCCTCTTTAAAGCCAGTATAGAATGCAACATCTTATTTGTCTAGCTGTATTTGGCCCCTGTGAGGCATTTTTAGTATCCAAAGAATCTATAGTGCGAGCACTGACGTTGATGCTTGCATGATCATGTCCAACACTACTGTTGTCCAAAATTTAAAAAAAGACAAAAACTAAATGAATCAGTGAATACTCAAAGAAAGTCTACTGGAGTGTTTGTTTTTAAAAAAATTTTTTTTTTTTATCACAAACATACAAAACATACAGAAAACACACATACAAGTTGGGGGTCTTCGGAGTCTATGCAGTAATATTCTGTTCAGTTACTTCTCACAGTATTCAGTTAAGTGTTAAAGTACATACCGCAAAGAAAAAAAACTTTTCATCATAGAGTCTGCAGTTAACTGTAAATAGTACCTATAGTGCAGTGTCTCTAGTAAATATTAAAGAGTAATATACTTCCTTTATTATAATCTTCCAACCAAGTATAAAATCTTGACCATGTATTGTGAAATTTCGTCTTTTGAAGGTGTTTCATCTTTTCTCCAGAACTTAGCATATAATATTATTGCAGTGGTTAGTAATAAGATAAAAATCTTCTTTTTCACAATTTTCTGGTCTTACATTTAGTAAAAATAATTCAGGTGTAAAAGGTATAATACAATTCAGCATTTTTTGTAATATTTCATGAACCCAGGCCCAATATTTTTAACTCTTTTTGTTTTTTAAATAGATTTTATTGATTTTCTAAGAAGAAAACGAAACTATTAATACAAAGAAACTAACACAAAACATAGAAGAAGCACGTACTCATTGTATCTACTTAAGTTTTACATATCTTGTCAATTTAAATTATTTTTCTTGTCTAAAAGATCTTCGTATCTCCACAGCTGATCTTTAGTGAATAAAGTAGGTATTATAAAAGCTTCCAGTGGTGAAACGCATCTGAGTATTTTTGTGTAAAACAAATTTTTGGCCTCTTCCCATATCTTCAACAGTGCTGCTCTTAAAATATGTTGTTTAAAATATTTATGCATATTACTTTTTCCATACCATACAAAAGCGTGCCAACCTAGTTTCAAGTCATGACCTTCTAGCTTTAAAAGTCTTGAGTTTTCCAAGATAATCCATTCTTTCATCCACATCAAGGCTGCTCCGTTATAATAAAGATACTAGTCTGGAACTGCAAATCCTCTCTGCTTTGTATCCTGTAATAATTTCATTTTTATTCTGGATTCTCTTACCTTGCCAGATAAACTGCCGTATCAATTTATCCAATCCTTTAAAATATTGTTGATTTTTAGAATTGGAATTGTTTAGGTCTAGGTAAAATATTCATCTTTATAATAGCAATTCTTCCCATAAAAGATACTTGTAGATGTTTCCACTTTTCCAAATCTTTTTTAATTACTGTCAAAAGTTTCATATAGTTATCTTTCAATAATGAGCTGCATCTGTTCATTAGAGTTATCCCTAGGTATTTTATTTTCTTCTGAACTTCAATACCGCAAATCACTTGTAATTGTTGTATCTGCTCTTTAGTGCAGTTTTTTGCCAATATTTTTGTTTTCTTAAAATTAATTTTCAGACCAGCTAGGTGTACATATTCTTTTAAAGAATTCAAGAGTTGAATAATAGCTGTTTGTGGTTCTTCCAGAATAAATACGAGATCATCTACAAATGCTTGTAATTCATATTCTTCTCCCTTAATTTTTAGTCCTTTTACCTGTACATTTTCTCTTACAATGTTATTCAGTATTTTGAGAGCAAAAATAAACAATAATGGGGATAATGGGCAGCTTTGTCTAGTCCCCTTTTGTATTTCAATATTTTGTGATAAGTCCCCATTTACCATAACCTTAGCATATTGCTTCGTGTAAATTGCTCTCACCATTATAAAAAAATTTTCTCCACATTGCCAAGGTGATAGTTGTTCTAGCATAAAGGACCAGCTGAGATTGTCAAAGGCCTTCTCTGCATCCAAAAAAACCAATGCCATTTGCTTTTCCGGGTGTGCTTCAAAATATTCAAATACATTCAAAATAGTTCTTACATTATTCCTCTTTTGTCTTTTAGGTAAAAAACCTGTTTGATCTTGATGTATTATTTGGAGCAGGGCTTTCTTCAGTCTAGTAGCAAAAATGGATGCAAATATTTTATAATCCACATTCAATAGCGAGACTGGCCTATAATTTCTAATTTCTTTCTCATTTGTGCCTGGTTTATGAATTAGGGTGATCAATGCTTCATTCCAAGATTCTGGTATTTTCTTCTGTTCAATAATGTTCGGTATTGTATATTTCAATGGTAATGCAATTTTGATCCTCAAATGCTGGCCCCGGAGTTTTCTTTTTCTTCTGATTTTTAATCACTTCAAATATTTCAGCAAAGGATATTGATTCTTTTAAAATTTCCCTTTCATCCTCTGTAATTTTTTTTATTATTATTATATTTTTTTAGGAATTCTCTGATCTGATCTTGGTTGGCTTCTCCCTTCTGATATAGATTTTTGTAAAAGGTCTCAATAAGGGATACTTTTTTCTTCTCCCATTTCTTTTCTCAATATCTTTATATGCTTCTTTTCTGATTCTTTTCTTAATCTGTATGCTAACCATCTTGTTGGCTTATTTGAATTTTCAAAATAATTTTATTTCTTGTACATAATTTTTTTGTACTTTCTTGTGTTAAAAGGCAGTTCAGTTGAAGTTGGAGGTTTTTAATCTTAATCCTTATTTGTTCCACCAAAGACTCTGTTTTCATCCTTTCTTCTTTTTTAATTTGCTCTTCAATCTGTGTATATTTTTGTTTTCTTTGTCGCCTCATCCAGGCATCTTGTCTAATGAGCCAGCCTCTTGCATAGGCCTTGAAGGAGTCACAAACTGTGTCCATAGAAATATCAGGTTGCATGTTCAATTTAAAAAATTGTTGAAACTGTTTTTTAGAATCAGCTATAAATTTTGGGTTCTTTAAAAGCCATACATTCATAGACCATCTAGTTCTTTTTGGAATATCTTGTAATATCAAAAGTAAAGGGCTGTGATCTGCAAATGTTGATGGTAAAATCTCTACATTCACCATATAATTTATCATGATTGTTGAAATCCAGGCCATGTCAAGCCTTGACCGAAACTTATGTCTTGCTGAAAAAAAGGTGAAGACTGATTTGTGTATGTTTCTAATTCTCCATGAGACCACCAAGCTGAATTCTTCAACCAATTGTAAGAAGGCGTTTGGTAATTCATTTCCTTACTTCTGCTTTCCTGTTTGCTTTCTCCTATCTAAAGCTCTATCAAATACAATATTGTAGTCTCCAATTATACAGATTTCTTCATAAATCTGTTTTGAAAGAGTCTCCTGTAGTGATTTATAAAATTTCTCTTCTTCCTGATTTGGTGCATATATGTTGACTATCAGCATTGATTCGAGTTGTCTTTGTATTTTCACTATCAAAACTCTTCTATTTTCTGAGTCATATATCAATTCTGGGTGCAAGTAGTCCTTGACATATGTGGCAACCCCTCTCTTTTTCTTTTGTTTATTCCTGAACTTTTTTACTTCTAAAAATTTCTTATCTGAACGTTTAATACGCGTTTCTTGCAAACAAATTAAATCTAACTGCATCTTCTTTGTTTGTTGGAAAATTTGTCTTCTTTTTTGTGGGGCATTCAAACCATTTACATTTATGGAAATTATTTTTAGTTTCCTTCTATCCATCTTTCAAGTATTTTTTGGTTCCATTTTTTTTCTTGTCTTGCAGTTTGGTGACAACTTGAATTGGTATTGCCTTGGGGTTTTCCTTGCCAGCCTCTTTTTTCGAACCAGATGCATCTTGTTCCTGAGATGCTTCCTCTGATTCCTTTGAGTCTTCTTCTCTTCTTGGGCTAGATCTTCTCCATATGTCTTTAGGAAATCCTCTACTTTAAATGCTGAATTTACTCTATATCTTTTGCCTTCGAAAGTAAAGAGAATACCTTCAGGTAGCAGCCATCTATAGGCATTTCATTTTTCCTTAAAGGGCTTGTAAGTTGTGTATACTCTCTTCTTTTTTCTCTTACTCTCCATGGGACTTCTTTTAAAATTCTAATTTCAGTTCCCCGTAGTTGAAGTGATTTCTTATTTGAATTTTTTAGAATGGCATCTCACATAATTCTCTTGTGAAACCTTACATTAATTTCCCAAGGTATCTTGTTTCTTCTTGCATATGCCATGCCATTCTATATGCCATGTCAATCTCGTCATCAATTTCTTGTATGTTTTCTTCTTCCAAATATTCTGCCAAAGTTTGTGCCATATCTGCTTTAACATCTTCATCTTTTTTTTCAGGAATGTTCTGAAATCTCAAAATATACGCTGCTTTATCAGTCTCCAATCTTGTAATTGTATCTTCTATCAGTTCTTGTTTAGTTTTTATATCTTGGATTTGCTGATTCGTCTCCTCAGATTTATTTTCCAGTTGCGTTGTTGTCTTCACAAAAGCAGATGTCTCTCATTTATTTTCGAGTATCTGTTGCTTGATTCCCTCTGTTTGGGAAGCCATCTGCAAGGACAAGTAGTCCAATTTTGTTTTATGGGCTCTATAGCAGTACTCATGGCAAGAGGGACTACATTACTCACAGCAATAGGGACTGCAGTCTCAATTGCATTGTTAACACCTGCAGAAACACTCTCTTTTATCAGAGTCTATAAGTCCAATGCAACATTTGGGCCAAACTAGAAGCAACCATCTTGCCTAGACCTGGGAAAGGTACAGAGGTTCTTCTTGTTCCACTAGACATATTCACACTTATTTATTTATTTATTTATTCCATTTGTACCCTGCCCTCCCGGCGAGCAGGCTCAGGGCAGCTCACACAGTTGGTACCAAATACCAATAAAACCACATAAAATCACATTAAAACAATTCAGATACAAATGTGTTATAAAATCATAGTTGCTAATTGTCCATCATTAGTTAATTGAGATGGCGTACTAAGAGTGTTGCAAGCAGACAATCCAGCTCATGGTCTTCTTGAGTCGCACGATGATCTAGGCTAGATATTAGCCAGTTTGGTGGAGAGCCAGTTTGGCGTAGTGGTTAAGTGTGCGGACTCTTATCTGGGAGAACCGGGTTTGATTCCCCACTCCTCCACTTGCACCTGCTGATGAGACCTTGGGTCAGTCACAAGCTCTGGCGCAGCTGTTCTCTCAAGGACAGTTTGTGTTAGAGTTCTCTCAGCCCCACCTACCTCACAGGGTGTCTGATGTGGGGAGGGGAAGGGAAAGGAGTTTGTAAGCCGCTCTGAGACGCCTTTGGGCAGTGAAGAGCGGGGTATAAATCCAAACTCTTCTTCTTCTCCTTCTTCTTCTAAGGGCTGGGCTCGTTGATGGTGATGATCAGGGTGGCTCCTAGTCGAAAGCCTGATGGAAGGGCTCCGTCTTGCAGGCCATGCAGAACTGTAAAAGATCCCACAGAGCTCATTCCACCAGCAAGGAGCTGCCACTGAAAAGGCCCTGTCCCTGGTGGTGGCTAGCCTGGTATCTTTGGGGCCCAGGGTGGTCAGTCAGTTCTGTGACTCTGACCGTAGTGCTCTCTGGGGTATATATGGGGAAAGGTGGTCCCTCAAGTATGTCGGACCCTGTTCATATAGGGCTTTAAAGGTAAGCACCAGCACCTTGAAGGGTATTCGGGATGCTATTGGCAGCTAGTGCAGTGCCTTCATTGCAAGCCATATGCACGCCCATCGTGGCAGGCCCATCAGCAGCCTGGCTGTGGCATTCTGCATTAGCTGCAGCTTCCAAATTTGTGACGAGGGCAGCCTCATGTAGAGAACATTACAGTAGCCTAGTCTCGAGGTGACCATCACATGGATCACTGTGGCCAGGTCATTGCGGTCAAGGAAGGGAGCCAACAGCCTAAACAGCCGAAGATGGTAAAAGGCCGATTTAGCAGTGGCTGCTACCTGGGCCTCCATTGTTAAGGAGGTATCCAGGGGCACTCCCAAGATCCTAACCTCCGGTCCCACCCCCATACCCCCCGACCCACACACAGGACCTCCATCTTCACTGGATTCAGCTTTAGCTGACTCAGCCTGAGCCAACCAGCCACGGCTTGTAATGCCCGGTCCAGGTCTTCTGGTTTGGAGTCCAACTGACCACGCAGAATCAGATAGAACTGATGCTCTATGAAATATAGACCTCCTCCCTTGTACAACAAACTTTTTTTATATACACACCTCATATAAATACACAGCCTCACTCTTAGCTTATCAATTGTTGATATTACTAAAGAACAGTTTGTACTTAAAGTCTCGTTGCCCAGTTTCCCTACTACTGCCTAGCACACCAAAAACATTTTTCTCACACACAAAAGACATTTACTCATTTTTCTTTAGTTGGCAGTTATTATTGCTTACAGCCCACGTAAAATTCAGATAACCCCAAGTCCCTCACATACAGACTGCAATGTTTTAAATCTTCTCTTCTCTTCCAAAACACAGAGGACACCAAGAGTTGTGTCTGAATCAATCTTATAATCCACCAAGGTGTTTCTCCTTACTCCCAAAGACTAAAAATAGAGGCCTAGTAGTCCGTCCACGACCAGTCAAAGAGAAGAGAGAAGAAAAAATTAATATGCCTTAAAAAACACCCAAAATCATTTTATTCCAGTGGAAGGGGTAGAGTCAATAACAACAAGGAAGAGGGAACCATCAGCAGAGATTAAACCAATTGTAAATATCCAGGGAGCAGGCCCAATATAACATTGTATTCCAATAAAAGTCAAAGAGTTAAGAACCAGAAAAAAATACAGTATGAAAAATGATGTAGCCCATTAAATATATCCAGGGGGGGAAACCCAATACCTCATTATAATCCAGTAAAGGTAAGGTAAGTATAGATGAAACCAGTTGTAAATATCCAGGAAGCAGTCAGCAGACATGAAACCAATTGTGACTATCCAGGGAGCAAGCCCAATATAGCACTGTATTTCAGTAGACCATTATATTCCAGAAAAAGGTGGGGAGTCAAAAGCCAGGGAAAAAAATACAATATCAATAATGATGAAGCCAATTATGTATATCCAGAAAGAAAATCCAATATCTCATTATAATCCAGTAAAGATAATCAGAAGAGATAAAGTCAGATGTGAATATCCAAGGCAAAAGAAAAGGTTAAAAAAGAAAAAAACAAAAGACAATCCTCAGTCTTACCAGGTCCCAGAAAAAATATTTATGAATTCCAAAGTTTATCCACAATTATGTAGGCCAGTAGCTATCCACTTATAGGTAGAGCTTCCTTTAAGTAAAACCAAACCAACTGTTTGCCTAAGTTCCCTATGCAGACAAAAGGCAGAAGGAAGTAAAAGAGGAGTACCACTTAAAAGAAAAAATCATCACCAGTTCTTGAATTTATCAAAGGTCAAACAAAAAACCAGATTCCCCCAAGATTAAATCAAGTTCCAACTTGAAAAATAACACTGAAGACAGTCTTTCAGGTCCTTTACTGATTATTCCCAATAATGACAAATAGGATAAAACCCAGGTTGCACTTCCAAGCTGCTAAGCCGAGGGGGGGGAGAGATCTTTCATCCTTCCTTTCTTTTCACCCTAAGACCTTAAACTTTAAAGGGATCAGTCTTAAAAGGTAGAAACAGGAAAAAGAGTTGAATCTATATTGTTCAGGTAGTCACGGTGCTCAAGGATAGCATTTTAAAGTTGGATTCTTTAGTAGGAATTCAGCTCCTGAAGCAGTCGATCACATCTTGGCGCTCGTGGCTGCCCATAAGCTCTCTCTCTCAGGTCCCCACCCCCAAAGTGGCCAAATCAGGCCAACATGCCTGGCACAATGATGTCACCCAGAAGTGGCGTCATCACGCTGGGCACGTTGCCGGGTGACGCTCTAGCAACTAGTCTGAAAAGTCTATGGTACCATGGACGGGGCGCGGGACTCCCCCACTATAATGAAGGTAGGACTCGGCGACCCTAAGCTAATGACTGCTGAGGTATGCAGGAGCCAGCATTGAAAACAAAACAGATGGCAAGCTGACACTAACCAATGCAGAAACCAAGGCAATACAATGAAAACAGATATTCCGAGGCAAGGGGGAACCAGGTTGAGTGCTGATAAAATATGGAGTGAATGCCAGATGCAGAATGGACCTATCTGAACAAGCCCCATGAATCTATGGGAATAGTTGTACACAGGGCTCTTTTTGTAGCAGTAACTCCTCTGTGTATTAGGCAACACACCCCTGATGTAGCCAATCCTCCAAGAGCTTACAGAGCTCTTCTTACAGGGGCTACTGTAAGCTCTTGGAGGACTGGGTACATTAGGGCTGTGTTGCCTAATATGCAAAGGAGTTCCTGCTACAAAAAGAGCCCTGGTTATACAGACCTCCCTCTAGCAATATTCTGTGGACAAATAGAGTATCTGGACTGCCATTCCTTTTCAGGTGCCACCAACCTCAATTGGTTGGCTTGCAGCTTTCCTTAATCTTTAAATGCCTTACTGAGATATATCTTTCTGTGTTATTCTCAGAGTAACTAAACCCCCAAATATGTGGGCCCTTATTTATTTTTATTTCTTAAATCAAAACATTTTCTTTAATCTCTAAGCATTCTTCCACAGTTATTTGACATCAGTTTTGGTCTCAGTAGTTCCTACACTATATTCCTTTTGTTAAAATTCTTACTGCCAAAATAATTTCTCTCCCTCATCACTCAGGTCATGGCAATGTCCCTCCTCTAACCCCATCACTATTTTCCCGTCTCTGTCTCCTACATTTTTATTCCCCCCTCTCAAGCAGCTCACGGCAGCATACATGTCTCTCCCTTCATCATTTTATCCTTTAAGGCAGTTAGGCTGAGAATCTGTGACTGGCCAAAGGTCACCCTGCAAGTTTCATGGCAGTGTGGAAATCCCTTTATATATGCAGCACAAACTTTATCCCTGCCTTTAAAGTTCTCATCCTGTCTTTCAGAATCTGTTTATGTAACCCTGCCCATTATTTCTGGTCTTCTGACTCTAAAGAATTTGGCAGGATGTTATGACATATGGCTACAGTAGCTCTTCAGTCAGTTTATTATTACAGTCTTCGACCAGTACATAACAATTTAAAAGACAAATAGAAAAATTCCCGATATGATCCTAGCTGGTTATGACAAGAGAACACTCTTGATCTGTGCTAAAGAGCTAGCCAAAGCTCTGCAAAGGGTTTCAGTCTAAGGTTGCACAAGGGGCCTTGACTGCAATCTTCAATCTCCCCTCCACCCAGCAAAGGTATGCATACGGAATGACCAAGAGTTCCTTCAGGTAAAGTATCTGCATTTCTAAAGCTATTCAGCAGACATCTGGTGAACTTTCTCTGTCTGCATACCCTCAAGTAATCCCCTTTTGTGTGATACCTGTGCCGATGTAGATATCCTTTGAATTCCTATAAAAATAGACAGCTAGACACACCACGGTGTGCACTCTGAGGGTGCCTACAATAGGGTACATCCCCAAAGCCTCCACTTTGGGTCTCTTCTCTTAGCATGAAACAATGGCAGTTTGTGCTTTCTTCTACACGGAGGTCTGCACATATGGACAGGTAGTATAACCCCTATAACTACTCCTTAACATCTCTATCATCACTGTTCTATTTCTTAGTTCTGGATTGTGTGTATATTTTGATTGCTTAGTGTGACTGTATGCAGGGATATTCTTTAATAAACTATTGAACACTCTTTAAATCTAGAGTGTTCATATTGAACTGGACCTTGTACCCTTCTGGCCTCCTCTGTCTCATAGCTAATTTCCCCCAATATCAAGACAGGCCACTTGTGGTAACAACAGTGATTCTCTCTCTCTCTCTCTCTCTCTCTCTCTCTCTCTCTCTCTCTCTCTCTCTCTCTCTCTCTCTCTCTCCTCTCGTCTCCATGACCCTTGTTTCCTACAGTAATCAAATATAAGTAGGTGTTCCTACATTTGTTTACATTCATCTCTTGCTTCATCTCTCTCCCTCCCCATGTTCTGTAAGTCTGGAAGGAGAGACAAACTTATTTAAGCTCCTGGAGGGGCAGATCTCCTCCCAACTTTGCTTAAAGCATCATGTATACATATGGTGCTCTACTATTATTAACAAACAATAATAATGTCTAGTTCTAAGTCCAGTAGGACCTTAGAAATCAACAAGAGTTTCAGGGTATAAACTTTTGAAAGTTAAAACTCCCTTCATCTCTTTGTCAGACACCAGAGTTTGACTGTCATATTTTATACCCTGAAACACTCATTGGTCTCTAATGTGCTATTCTACTCGAATCTAACTGTTGTACTGTAAACCAACATGGCTTCCCCCTGAAAATAATAATGTCCCCATTGTTGTTTCATAGAAACTGCCTCAAGTATTGAAACTACTCATAAGGTCAGTGACACATGAAATAATTCTATAATAATGGCCTTTTACAACTATAAGCTACCACTGAGGAAGAACTGTGTCTTCATGTTCCAGTTTGTCACAAGCATTTTCATTGGTTCTGCTTCTGTACCTTTAACAGCATGCATCCAAGTAAACAGATTCTAGGTGAAGCCTTTCCTGGCACAAAGAGAGAAGGCCCTTAACTAACTAGTTGTGAGTAGTAGGCAGTCAAAAAAAGTGTTGTATAATGGTTAGAGTACTGGACTAGGATCTGGGAGACCCAGGTATGAATGCCCACTCTGCCATGGAAATTTACTGGGTGACCTAGGGCCAGCTGTACACTTTCAGCCTAACCTACCTCACGGGAATATTATGAGGATAAAATGGAGGAGAAGAGAATGGTGTAAGCAGCTTTGGGGAGAACAGCAGAATGTAAAGGAAGTAAAATAAAAAATAAATAAATACAAAACTGAACAAAAGTCTTTAAAAAGCAGAATTGAAGGAAAGGGACGGAAAACTAGGAGCATTCCAACTGCTCACTGAAGGTTTATGAGGACAGGGAATTGTATTTGTGTGAATATACTGTGAAATGGAAGAAAGCATCCAAATTTATTGAAGAAACAAACTGGAAGTGTAGGTAAGAATTTCTCTTATCGGACCTGTTAAATGAGTTTAGATAAGCAGCTCAGAATGTAACAGAATGGTGATTCAGAGCTCAATTTTTTAATTAAGAGAAACAAGATCAACTAAAAAATAGAGATGATGTATACAGTTTCTTCTCCCTCAATTACCCTATCAAAAATGGTAAGGAACCTCAGGACTTTACTAAGAAATTTACTTTAAAAATTCCAGATATGCTGAGATATGCTCAGATGTAGAAGAAATAGGCTATTTAAGAGTTATCTGTACAGAAATAACATCAAGTATGTATACCAAGAAAGCCCTCTGTCGCAGAATGACCCAATGTCGCAGAATGACCCAATGACTCATGAGCCCCGTTTTGTCACTTACAGGCACTGAAGTACTCATTCATCACACTGACTCTCACGTTGGCAATACACCCCCTCCCGACTCTTTCTTGCATTTCTCCTTTGGTACACTTCCACCAGGTGATCAACTTCAGAAATTCCTGCCAAGAGAGCCACCACTCTTGTTTTATGTTGCCATTTTAAAGACTCCACATAGTGTTCACATCACCCACTACCCAATGACTAGTTACCATGGGGATGGTTTACCACACTTGCACATTACCAGGGAAACAGGGATCTAACAATCAACCTTCTCCCTTCCCCTAGCACCTGTTTTAAAGAGTATGATTGAATGGTGGCGGTCTATGTTGTATAGAGAGCAATTACCAGCATTTAAAATAGAAAAAGCTTTATAGAAAATGAAAAGTCCATACTCTGCACAGCAATGGATTGAGTGAAGAATACAAAAAAGGTGCTAACAAGCAATCTTCAGCTGG
This sequence comes from Gekko gecko, assembly GCA_029375565.1. Lineage (NCBI taxonomy): Eukaryota > Metazoa > Chordata > Lepidosauria > Squamata > Gekkonidae > Gekko > Gekko gecko. The sequence goes on along the minus strand of JAPDNY010000003.1, from coordinate 160,472,185 downwards.
TGGTGTTCTAAGGGAGACTCTTTAAGTTTAAATATTTCAGTGTTCTAAAAGCTTCTAATTACCTTAGAGTGATGAATCCTAATAACAAAGCTTCTTTCTGAAAGCTAAAACTGCCAAAATAGACCTTGTTACCTCCATGCCAATGGAATCTATCTCCTCTGTCTGCCCATCCCCATGTGGGTCTCCAGGAAGCTACTAGGTAGCCTCCCACATCCCAACTTTCTGTCCCCGTGTTAGGTTTGAGTGGGCCTTTTCATTGTCTTCCAGCTGGGACAGAGGAATTTCCATATATAAAACTCTGATGGCTGGGTACTCAACAGAACAGGTGTCTAGATGTGTGATACCTGAGATCATTCAACTTCCCCCTTCTTACCTGTCTTCTGCAAACAGGAAAAAGAACTTTTAAAACCAAATGCGGGAGCTTTGTCAGTTCCAAACCTAGCCCCAAAGTAAAGGGTATTTCTCCTTACCATCATGTATGAATATCAACCCATATAGCCAGATGGCCAGATAAAGGAGTGTTACAGGGCCTTTTGGACTTACCACTACTATCACTGGGAACATACAGTATCCACAGCAGTGAGGAGCTACTGGGGGAGGGGTTGACAACACTTCCACTGCAACACACTTAGCACTTTGCATATGGGAATCTTAACATTTTCCTGCTAAATTACTCATCAGTTTATAATCAAAAGTCTGAATTTTCCCCCAAAATTTGAGCCTGTGTGTGTTGGGGGGGATAAAGGTAAAGGTAAAGGTTCCCTTGCTCAAAAGCCAGTCAAATCTGACTCTAGGGTTGTGGTGCTCATCTCCATTTCCAAGCCAAAGAGCCAGTGCTGCCCGAAGATGTTTCTGTGGTTATGTGGCCAGCATGACATCCTCAGAAGGCATTAGAATAGTGAAATAAAAGGGTAGTTCTGATATTCATAATGAGATGCAAATAGCACGAGAAGTAAATAGCTTTATGGAAAATTCAAACAAATAAGCAACAAAAGTTTAAAGCTACGAGATCATACAATTTAGGTCCCGCAGCACCTCCTGCAGAGGTGACTCATAATTCACTGTAAATAAAACATTGAACCAATGCTAAGACACTGATACGCATGTAGACTGTCACTTAACAGCCATGAAAATGCTTTAAGGGAATCTTCATTTTTTGTTCACAATAAGTTAAACTGATCTCTTTTCACAAACATTTCCATGGTCAGTAGAACCTGCTGTAAGAAAAACTTTGCAGTGGCTTACTTATCAATCCATTCCTCAAAGTTCTGTGGTACTGAGAACTGAATATTCAGGCGAGTGTGATAGCTGTTAAGCAAGGCAGCTACAAAGATGAGGAAATGAAGCAAGACATGAATATTAGAGTAACTGATTGTAAGAAAAGATTATAACAACAAAGCAAAAACTGGCAACATTTAAAAGGGAAAAAACCCAATACACTGTACCAATGCATTTACAATTTCAACTGATTGCGTCTTACATGTCGAGAGACTAATGGAGCATAAACACGGACTCTGAGAAGAGATGTTTGTTTAAGGGAAAAAAATAGAAGCCTTATCTTATCAACAGCATAAGCTTTCAAACTGCTTTACTGATGACATATCCCATTTATTTTTCAAAAAAACTATACTTCAGAAATTAAACAGTTTCTACTCTTTTCTGCCTGGACAATCAGGATTAAAGCGCCATCTACTGAGTCTACACTTCAGTTCGATAACTGTATGAAGAAAAAAGTACAGCAATACCTGGGATCATGGAATTGACTATAATATACAGTTTTCTGATAGTAGGTCCCCAGTCACTAAATCTTATATAAAAGACAACAAGATTCCAGCCTCCACATTAAAGTAACAAATATTCCACCCTGTTCAGTCTTGAGCATCTTTAGATGTCATATGAGACTCCAGGCCAGTATACACACAGTGTTTCCTCTGGCTCTAGCAGTGGATCTATTCATGCGAGCAATGGAGAACATGAACAGCAAAGTCATATTTCAGCTGTGGCATGTTCTATAATGTATTTGGTAGAAAATGCAACATGCAGCCTTAGTTGCAGCATTACCCAACTTGCCTATGGTAAAATAAATGTCATATAGCATTAGTGAGCAAGTCATAATTGAAAGTGCTCAGGTTCATCCCATAACATGAAAACAAAATAGTAAAGGTTTTCCAAGCAAAATATGGGAGAACGCTGAAAAAAAGGCGCCCACTGACATCCCTCTATGCCAAGAGCCAAATTCTTCATCTTCGCCACAAACAGAAAAATACAACTGTAATTTGATCAATCAGATTTGATCTGTAAAACACCCAACTCTATTCTGCAGCAACAATACTAGCCAACTCAAACCATGTAATCTATGTACTATATTTTTTTTAATTCCAAACTAGAAAATAGGAAGAATACATAAGAAAGGATAAAACTGCTGGGTTACCAGCTGACAAACAATTGCAAGAGAATTAAAACGTATGAATTGTTAGGAAAAAGACTATATGAAAAGTAAAAAACTAACTATACTAAAATTAGAAAATAATCTAATACTTGCTTTTGAAAGAAATACTTACATATATAGGAAGCCTGAAGATAGACTATTTATATCAACTTCTTGAGAATCACAGAAAATTTGCATTTGTTTTCCTATCTAGCAATAAGTTTTGTTTAATTCAATAGAATTTCGTATGAATCGATTCCCCAAAACTGCATTGTTTTGAAATAAATGGGAATTATGACATTAATTTTATCTCCACTAATTGGAGATTAGAACTGCGCACAGGGGAATGAAAATGGTCAACAAATTCTGTTCAGTAAATCAGCTATAACTATGTTATGAATATTCATAGAGCAACCATTCACAGTTAAAATTAAAAGTAATCTTGTGCGCTTTAATTTTTATGAACAATATGAATTCATTTTTAAAAATCTGTTAAGGTAGTATATGCTTTAGAATTGCCATTCAAAGTACTCCAACAATTCATCTTAGTGTTAGCCTAATAATTAACATTAAACTAAACTATTATACTAAAGTACTGCTAATTAATGGATCTCTGTGTGTGGTTAGATTGAGAGGGAGAGTTTTGACTGGAAGGTAGCTAATGCCACTCACATCTTTAAAAAGGGTTCCAGAGGAGATCCGGGAAATTACAGGCCAGTCAGTCTGACGTCAATACCGGGTAAATTGGTGGAAACTGTTATTAAGGAAAGAATTAGTAAGCTCATTGATGAGCAAAAACTATTGAGGCAAACTCAGTATGGGTTCTGTAAAGGCAGATCTTGTCTCACTAACCTGTTACTGTTTTTTGAGGTCTGACCCAGCTGAGCTCTGAGAAGGAGCAAGGTGTTTGAGCTGCCAGAGGGGTGAGTGGTATTTTTATTTATTTACTTTCAGCTGAGGTGCTTTAGCTAAAAAGGTACTGTGTCAGGGACTGTATTTGGGAGTGTGTGGGTGAGTTGTAACAGACTCCTGACTGCTGGAGTTAGGGTGTGAAAGGGTCATTGTTTGCCTGTAATTAAGTGCTTGGGTGAGATTGAATAGCAGACTCCTGGCTGCTGGAGTTGGGGTGTGAAAGGGGCTTTGTTTGACCGTCATTAAGTGCCTTGGGTGATTTTGAGTAGCTGCTGGCCACACCCTCTCCTGGGAGACAATTCCATTTAAGGCAGGAAGTTTGCAAGAGGCACGAGCCTCTGGCACGAGCCGAAGGGTGAGAGCAAAAGGGCGAGGCTCTTTGCCTGTGGCTCTTGGCCTAGGGGCTCTGTAAGAAGCCCAGGAAGAGCCAGGAAGCCAGGACCTTGGCTCCTTGGTAAGGTAAGGTAAGTAGACTCCTACAACAGGAGCCATATAAATACAAAGGGTTTTAAAAGGGGGTTATAGAAAAGTATTTGTTTAAAAACAATTATGAAGCCAGAATGCCAGCAGGGGGTTGGGGGCTATCCAATGTTTTGCATGGAGTGTCACATGTATGACTATCTGCCCACTGGTCAGAAGTCTTGGGTGTGTGCTCGGTGCAAGGAGCTCCTGGTTCTCAGGGAGCGAGTTTGCTCCCTTGAGGCCAAGGTGGCTGACCTGGAGAAGCAGGGACAGTCAGTTAGGTGCACGGGGAAGACTCTCGGGGACTTGTTAGATATGTCCCACTCTGGATCTGGCAGCCCGGCTGCTGCCAGGGAGCATGAGGGTCAAGGGGAAAAGGGGCACCATGCTGAGGATAAGGGGAATGTGCCCTCAGAAGGGACCTCTTCTTCAGCTGGTGAACGGGTATCCTTTCGTACCAAGGAACCGTCCCTGGGAAGGGTGGGAGGGGGGCTCTTGGTAGTTGGTGATTCGATCCTTAGGCAGGTAGACAGCTGGGTGGCGAACCCGCGTGCTGACCGTATGGTGACTTGCCTGCCTGGTGCGAAGGTAGCGGACATTACGCGTGTTTTAGATAGGCTGGTAGATAGTGCTGGGGAGGAGCCAGTGGTCGTGGTGCATGTCGGCACCAACGATGTGGGGAAATGCAGTCGTGAGGTCCTGGAGGAGAAATTTAGGCTGCTGGGCAGGAAACTCAAGGCCAGGACCTCCAAGGTAGCCTTCTCGGAAGTGCTACCTGTTCCACGCGCAGGGCCGGAGAGACAGGCACAGATCAGGAGTCTCAATGCGTGGATGAGACGGTGGTGTAGAGGGGAAGGGTTCAAGTTTGTTAGGCACTGGGATGCTTTTTGGGACAAGAGGGAGCTGTACAAAAGGGACGGTCTCCACTTGTCCCGAGAAGGAACCAGGCTGCTGGCGCTCAAAATCAAAAAGGTGGCAGAGCAGTTTTTAAACTGAATAATGGGGGAAAGCCGACAGGAGATGAAAAGTCTCTGGTTCGGGATGGCTCATCTCAAAGAGATGAAGGGGTAGCTATTACTTTTGTACAAGGAAATGGATTACAATTGTCCACTGAGACTGTGGCTAATGATAGGAACTGCCTGGCAAGGTCTCGAGGCAGCAAGAGGAAGGCTGTGGGCTTAACAAACGTGGGAAACTATAAGTGTTTATACACAAATGCTAGAAGTCTCCGAGGTAAAATCGGGGAGTTGGAATGCTTGGTGTTGGGGGGAAATAGACATTGTGGGTATTTCAGAAACTTGGTGGGATGAGGAAAATCAGTGGGATACGGTGATTCCTGGTTATAAATTATATCGGAAGGATAGGGGGGAAAGGGTTGGAGGTGGGGTGGCTCTGTATGTCAGAGAGGGTATACCATCCAGTAAGATTGAGAGGGTAAGAGAATTGGATTCCCTTCTGGAAATGCTATGGGTTGAAATAGTGGGTCCAAAAGGAGGCTTAACAGTGGGAGTTTGTTATCGCCCACCAGATCAAAAGATAGAGGAGGATTATAAAATGATGAATGAATTAAAGATAGCGGCTAGACGAAATAACTGTGTTGTAATAGGCGACTTTAACTACCCACACATTGATTGGGTCAATATGAGTTCTAGTCGGGAAAAAGAGATTGCGTTCTTAGACACTCTCAATGACTGTGCTGTGGAACAGATGGTCACAGATCCTACCAGGGGAGAGGCGATCCTGGATTTGGTCCTAAGTAACACCCAAGACCTGGTGAGAGATGTAAAAGTGACTGCACCACTTGGAAACAGTGACCATAATGTCATTGAGTTTAACATTTGTACAGATAGGGAGTTGCCCAAAAAGACTGACGCAACCACTTTTAACTTTAAAAGGGGTAACTTCTCTGGTATGAGGGGACATGTGAGGAAGAAATTGAAAGGAAGAGTGGAGAAGGTCAAAACCATTGGGAAGCTTGGAGACTATTTAAAAAGACAATCCTAGAAGCTCAGAAAAAATATATACCGCAGGTTAGGAAAGGTACAAATAGGTATAGAAAAAAGCCTGCATGGTTAACAAATAAAGTAATGGAAGCTGTAAAAGGTAAGAAGGATTCCTTTAAGCGGTGGAAAGCTAGTCTTAGTGAGGTTGATAAAAGGGAACACAGACTATGGCAAATAAAATGCAAGTCTGTGATCAGGCAAGCAAAAAGGGAATATGAGGAGCATATCGCAAAAAACATAAAGACTCAATACTAAAACTTTCTTCAAATACATTAGAAGTAGGAAGCCAGCCAGGGAGGCAGTGGGGCCCTTGGATGACCAAGGGGTAAAAGGAGTAGTGAAGGATGATAGGGAAATGGCTGAGAAGCTGAATGCATTTTTTGCCTCTGTCTTCACTGTGGAAGAGGAGAAGTGTTTGCCCACTCCAGAAGCACTGATTTCGGGAGGGGGTTTGAAAGACCTGAATCAGATTGCGGTGACAAGAGAGGAAGTCCTCCGACTGATGGACAATTTAAAAACTAATAAATCACCAGGCCCGGATGGCATTCATCCGAGAGTTCTGAAAAGAACTCAAATGTGAACTTGTGGATCTCCTGACAAAAATATGTAATCTTTCTTTAAAATCTGCCTCCATTCCTGAGGACTGGAAGGTAGCTAATGTCACTCCCATCTTTAAAAAGGGCTCCAGGGGAGATCCAGGAAATTACAGGCCAGTCAGTCTGACATCGATACCGGGTAAGTTGGTGGAAACTGTTATTAAGGAAAGAATTAGTAGGCACATTGATGAACAAAAACTATTGAGGCAGACTCAGCATGGGTTCTGTAAGGGAAGCTCAAGATCTGTCTCACTAACCTGTTAGTGTTTTTTGAGGGAGTGAACAAACATGTGGACAAGGGGGACCCAATAGATATTATTTACCTTGACTTCCGGAAAGCTTTTGATACAGTTCCTCATCAAAGGCTCCTAAGTAAGCTCAATAGTCATGGGATAAAAGGACAAGTCCCTCTTGTGGATCAAAAACTGGCTTATAAATAGGAAACAGAGAGTGAGTATAAATGGGAAACTTTCTCAGTGGAGGGTGGTAAGCAGTGGGGTACCACAGGGATCAGTACTCGGTCCCATGCTTTTTAACTTGTTTATTAACGATTTGGAATTGGGAGTAAGCAGTGATGTGGCTAAATTTGCAGATGACACGAAGTTGTTCAGGGTGGTGAAAACCAGGGAGGATTGTGAGGCACTCCAAAGGGATCTGTTGAGGATGGGTGAGTGGGCGTCAACGTGGCAAATGGGGTTCAATGTGGCCAAGTGCAAAGTGATGCACATTGGAGCCAAAAATCCTAAATATAAATACACGTTGATGGGGTCTGATCTGGCAGAGACTGACCAAGAGAGAGATCTTGGAGTCGTAGTGGATAAACTCGCTGAAAATGTCTACACAATGTGTAGCTGCAATAAAGAAGGCCAACGCTATGCTGGGGATTATTAGGAAGGGAATTGATAACAAATCAGCCAGTATCATGATGCCCCTGTATAAATCATTGGTGCGACCTCATTTGGAATACTGTGTACAGTTCTGGTCACCACATCTCAAAAAGGATATTATAGCATTGGAAAAAGTGCAGAGAAGGGCAACTAGAATGATAAAAGGGTTGGAACACCTTCCCTATGAAGAAAGGTTAAAATGCTTGGGGCTCTTTAGCTTGGAGAAACGACGGCTGAGGGGTGACATGATCGAGGTTTATAAGATTATGAATGGGATTGAGCAGGTTGAGAAAGAAGTACTTTTCTCCCTTTCTCACAATACAAGAACTCGTGGGCACTCTATGAAATTGCTGAGCAGTCGGGTTAGAACAGATAAAAGGAAATACTTCTTCACCCAAAGAGTGATTAACATATGGAATTCACTGCCACAGGAGGTCGTGGCAGCTGCAAGCATGGACAGTTTCAAGAGGAAATTAGATAAACATATGGAGCAGAAGTCCACCAGTGACGGCTATTAGCCACGGGGTATAGAATGAGAACTCTCAGTCTGGGGCAGGTGATGCACTCTATTCTTGGTGCTGGAGGGGGCAGCAGTGGGAGGGCTTCTGGTGCCCTGGCCCCACTGCTGGACCTCCTGATGGCACCTGGTATATTTTGGCCGCTGTGTGACAGAGTGTTGGACTAGATGGGCCATTGGCCTGATTCAACATTGGCTTCTCTTATGTTCTTATGTTCTTATGAGGGAGTGAACAAACATGTGGACAAGGGGGACACAATAGATATTGTTTACCTTGACTTCCAGAAAGCTTTTGATAAAGTTCCTTATCAAAGGCTCCTAAGTAAGCTCAAAAATCATGGGATAAAAGAACAAGTCATCTTGTGGATCAAAAACTGACTAATTAATAGGAAACAGAGAGTGAGTATAAATGGGCAATTTTCTCAGTGGAGGGTGGTAAACAGTAGGGTACCTCAGGGATCAGTACTCGGTCTGATGCTTTTTAACTTGTTCAATAATGATTTGGAGTTGGGAGTAAGCAATGAAGTGGCTAAATTTGCAGATGACACAAAGTTGTTCTGGGTGGTAAAAACCAGGGAGGATTGTGAGGCACTCCAAAGGGATCTGTCGAGGATGGGTGAGTGGGTGTCAATGTGGCAAATGGGGTTCAACATGGCCAAGTGCAAGGTGATGCAAATTGGAGCCAAAAATCCTAACTATAAATACACGTTGATGGGGTCCGAACTGGCAGAGACTGACCAAGAGAGATATCTTGGAGTCGTAGTAGATAACTGACTGAAAATGTCGAAACAGTGTGTGACTGCAATAAAAGAGGCCAAAGCTATGCTGGGGATTATTAGGAAGGGTACTGAAAACAGATCGGCCAATATCATAATGCCCCTATATAAATCAATGGTGTGACCTCATTTGGAATACTGTGTACAGTTCTGGTCACCGCACCTTAAAAAGGATATTATAGCTTTGGGAAAAGTGCAGAAAAGGGCAACTAGAATGATAAAAGGATTGGAACACTTTCCCTACGAGGAAAGGTTAAAGCGCTTGGGGCTCTCTAGTTGGAGAAATGACGGCTGAGAGGTGACATGATTGAGGTTTATAAGATTATGCATGGGATAGAGCAGGTAGAGAAAGAAGTACTTTTCTCCCTTTCTCACAGTACAAGAACTCATGGGCGGTCAATGAAATTGCTGAGCAGCCGGGTTAGAACAGATAAAAAGAAGTAATTCTTCACCCAAAGAGGGATTAACACATAGAATTCACTGCCACAGGAGGTGGTGGCGCCTACAAGCATGGACAGCTTCAAGAGGGAGTTAGATAAGCATATGGAGCAGAAGTCCATCAGTGGCTATTAGCCACAAGGTATAGATGTGGAAAGTGATGCTCTGTATTCTTGGTGCTTGGGGGGGGGTCCACAGTGGGAGGGCTTCCTAGTGTCCTGGCCCCATTTGGTGGACCTCCTGATGTCACCTGGTATTTTTGGCCACTGTGTGACACAGAGTGTTGGACTGGATGGGCCATTGGCCTGATCCAACATTGGCTTCTCTTATGTTCTTATGTCTTGGTACTATGGAAATTACATGGATGTGCTTCCCTTGTTTGGTGGTTAATTTTTTTCAGGAGTACTTTTGTAAAACTGAGTTTACCATTGAGAAGGATAAAAGAATAAGGGATATAATGGCACGGGGTGTGGCCTAGAAGGAACAAATCCCAGATGTAGGTGAAGTAGTCCTGAAAGGAGTGCTTGATAATATCACTGGGACCTGCCCAATAAGATGGTGGACAGTATTTTGTCTATGCAAAATGAAGAACATATATGGGCCACCAATGATGGTGTGACGAATCCCCCTGTGCCTTTTTTGTCTTTTGAGGTGACATTTCTGACAGGAATTGTTTCTTTTTAATTGTTCAACTGCCTTAAATTCAGTGTTCTTTTCCTTTATTTATGTTTACTTAAGAACTATTAGTCAGCCGCCACATGACCACGGAAATGTCTTGGACAGCGCTGGCTCTTCGGCTTTGACGGAGATGAGCACCGCAACCTAGGTCGGTTCGACTGGCTTTCGAGCAAGGGAACCTTTACCTTTACCTTTTAAGAACTATTTGTGGGTTTTATTTGGATCATGGCGCTACCACCAATTGCAATGAACCTCCGTATTTTAGGGTATGTGGGGCTTGGTTCCTTTAACCTTTCTCAGGCTGGAGCAGGCTTATTTTCCACTGACACTGTCTTCCAGCCTCTTTCAACCCAGGAACCCACACAGTTCATCCTTTTGTCAAAACTCAAGCCGCTTATTGTCTCTGGGCTTTTTATGAACACTGCCTTTTTATAGATGAAGCTTACTGTTTAACTTTGTCAGATACTGTCAGACACTGAGGCACATGCAACTTGAAACAGTAAAAGCAACTGAAGAATTTATTTACGAAGATAGCAGGAAATATAATTACAAGGGAAAACTTTGATGCTTGTGGATACATAGTTGCAGATGGTATATTTCAGCTTTAGGTTAGTTCCTTTATAATCAGTCACTTCAGATGACACAGTACAAATCAATCTCTCTCTTCAAACTCAACTCTTACGCTGTTTTAGACAGCCAGGCTTTCTGTGGGTTTCTTAGGTACTCTCCACCTTCACAGAGAAATACCTTTGCTATGCCTCAGTTTGATCTTTGGATGTCCACTAGTCCAATAAACACTCCCAGCACACATTAAACCCCTAAAGGCTCTTTCTCCAGCAGGGTATAATTTCTAAGGGAGAGGAATGTGTATTTCTTACTTAACCACTAGGAGCTTATTTTCCTTGTTAAGATTCCTTAGTTTTCACTATGGTTTTCACGTTTGGCTTTTCTCAGTTTCCCTTAATATTGGAAACTATATAGATAATAATACAGTCACTTTCAAAGGCCCTTGGGTTTACCTGGGAACTGCAAGCCCCATGGCATCCCCAATCTTTGGGGATAGTAGAAGGGATTAATGTTGAATTAAAGAGAAATTTGACTAAAGTGTGTATGGAAACAAAACTGAAATGGCCATAGGCCCTACCTCTGATCCTTTACAACTTACGGACTCGTCCATGGGGAAAATTGAAGGTTTCTTCTTATGAGTTGTTGTCTGGTAGATCTCCTAATCTTTTTAGTCCCCCAGTAACTGCTTCATTGGACGTAGGGGATGAAGAACTGGGAAAAGATATATAGTAGCTACAGGGACAGCTGAACGATCTTCATCAACACTCTGCTGTGTACCAACCCTTCCCCCTGGATACAACTGCACATAGAGTCGAACTGGGAGACTGGGTGTTGTTAAAGGCACACTGGAAGGCTACTCTCGAACCTGCCTGGGATGGACCATACCAGGACTGGCCAAACTGCGGCTCAGGAGCCACATGTGGCTCTTTCACACATATTGCGTGGCTCCTGGCAGGGCAGCTAGGGAAGTGAAAGGGAGGCATGCCTCCACAATCAGTCTTTCCTTCCCCAGCCAGTGTTCTCTTCCCCGGGTACACTTGAGATGGGGGGAGCACAGAATGAAAGCAACTTTAACTTTAAATGCATTCTTAAAGACCCCCCTCCAGCCTGCTTGGAGAAGGCATTTGCCTATTTAAATCCCTTCTCCAAGCCAAACCAGCCAGCTGGGGGCATGAGGGTTTGGGAAGCTGCAAGTTAAGGATGCTTTCTTTCCACCTCTCCCTCCCTCCCTCCCCACATCTATTTGCTTTCTTTCACCATTCTTTCTTTCTCTCTTTTTCCTATCCCTCCCCATCTAAAGTTAAATATCATTACCAATATCTGTTTTTGTTTTACTTTTGGCAGTCTCATTTAATGTTAATAAAAAGCAAATTTGCATATTTTTCAATTAAAATGTGTGGGTATATATGTGTTCATGCCTTGTGGCTCTCAGACATCTGACGTTTATTCTATGTGGCTCTTACATTAAGCAAGTTTGGCCAACCCTGGACCATACCAAGTACTGTTAACAACCGATACCACCATAAAAGTTGAGAGGAAGGAGGCACACCCAGTGCAAGCAAGTTGATTGACCAGGATGAGAAGAAACTGACATCAGGGTAGCCAAGACTCTAGAAATTGGAGGGAGCCAGGTGAAAAGCTCTGAAGAAAAGTGGCTGTCAGAAACAGTACCGATACCTGTGGTGGTGCAGTAGACCATGAAATGAGGATTTCAGTTGAATCTATATACACATTATTTTCCCCTCTGGCCCAAAATGTCCCCATTTACAGACATGACACGTGGGAAGGGAGACTATGCCCTCATAGATACAGAGAATATATAAACTTGGTATACGACAGAGAGGATCTGGAATTGCTATTCTTGACCTACTATCCTAATGGGCCAATTATAACTGAGGTTTTCTGTATCAGGAGTACAGTAACTCCCAAAGATGGGCTTTGGATACACCATAGCAGGGAAGATTTTGTAACTTTGATTACCCCAGGGCCATCAATCAGAGGACTTCTGGTGTTGCCTCAACCTGTTGGGTGTGCGGTTGGGTACTTTATACCATCTGTAGAAAAATATGATCAGATCAATGCTTCAGATATTCTGAATATGGGGAGTTTTGTGCACCAAACTAAATGAGACATTGCTGAAAAAACCCTAATAAAATGACCCACTGGATTCCATACTTTCACAAGAGCATTCCTGCCTTGGCTGGGGGTCAGCGAACTGGAAAAGGCTGTTGTAAATATATCAAGATAATTAGAATTAGGGGTTAATGCCCCAGTAGATGCATTACAAGCTATACGGAAGGAGTTAAATTCTCTGTTCCAGGGGGTATTGCAGAATAGAAGGGCAATATATATGTTAACCGCACAAGAAGGAGGTACTTGTGCACTACTGGGAGAGAAATGTTTTTATATAGATCATAGTGGTAATATAACTCAAGACGTGAAGAATATTAAGAAAGCTGTCAAAGTATTCCATCAAGTTGGTGAGGATGCCACTTGGGACTGGTGGAGTTGGTTACCGAATGTGTCTCGGTGGCTCAGAGGTTTATCGAAACGTAGAATATATCTTTTTTTTTTTTTTAAATAAAATCTTTAATTGCTTTATATACACAAACGTAGAATATATCTTGCATTATGTCTTGTAGGGATAGGATTATGTTTTTGCTGTATTGTGAATTGTATGCATTTATGTACCACTATCAAGTATGAATACTACAGTGAACCTCTAAAAGAGGTTCAAAGGGGGGTGGGCTGAGAGGGATAAAAGAATCACTGAGTTGAAATAATAACTGAAGGCCAAGTAAGTGAGTCCAAACAAGCAAGGACAACAGAAATATGGCAGGATGTCTTGTACTGATTAGGGAGGAATGTGTGTTGACTAGTCAAGGATGTACAAACTGAAAACAATTGATATGAGATAAGCAGGATAGAAAAGCCTAAAAGATTGATGATGAATATATTTAATGTAGTTGCAAACTATGTTCGGGTCCTTTCCAGCCTGAGAACTGGACAGACCTCTGCAGCAATAGAATAAACAACTGTTTCTTTCTGACCAATTTTGTCTGAGTCTTTACCACTGGCAGGAGTTGAACAGGGCTCCTACAACACCATAAAACAGAAATACAGGCAATTGATTTATGTTTTCCTGTAAGTTAAAGGATATTTTGGAAAGCAGTATACCATTTCTCACATACCATTGGGCATATTCTGGAACACTTACACACACACAAAAATGCTATATATATGAAATATTAGAAGTCTACAGAAATGTAGGGATAAATAGCATGTTAGGAACTTTGAATTTTAAGCAGTACAAGGAAGATAGTAGCTTAGAGGAAAGAGCCATAGTATAACGGAAGAGCATGTGCTTTGCATACATAGGCTGCCAGGTTCAATTCCTAATGCCTTCCAGCTACAAGTTAACAAGGCTCTGCTCTCAGTGCTGGAAAGCCAGGGCCCAGATTTACTGCGGGTCATGTTTGCAGCCCCACAGGGAGGGTGGGGGAAGGGCAAAGAGGGTAATGGCAGCTGCAGCAGCTCTTGGCAACAGGGTGGGGAAGGAACTGGGCAGCAACGAGCACCAGAAGCCTCGTCCTGACCCAGCCCATTGCCAGGTCTATCCTTGGGGCCGGAGGTGGCTGGGATGGGGGTGGCCAATAGGGCCATTTAAGTTGCTACACTGTCCTGAGTTGCCCTCTTTGCTGCGTGGCTGCCAGGGGCTACCTCATTCTCAGGTGACAGGGAAGAAAACTTACGGCAGTCGCCCCTGTGGGATCCAGCAACTTGTCATTCCATGGTGTATGGCCCCCCAGATGGGCTGGGCAGGAGATCATCAACTGGCCAGCAGGTCAGTCGATGTCCAGGATCTGGTTCCCCATGCTGTGCCTAGGCTTCTTACAACTGTAACCAATAAAGTTGGGCCAATTTATTCCCAGCCAGGTTGTATATATGTTATTCAGTACTGGGTTATAAAATGGGTTAGTGGGGCAATGGAAATAGGAGTTCACTCTTTGGCAACCTTCCCCATGCCCTCCCCTTGGTGCTGAGGCCACAAATACACTTGACCTGACAGAATACGGTAATACTGATTGCCAATGCTTCCTATGTAACCTAACTGAAAATTTTACTATTTTTCTAATTTAGCTATAAATTGGTAAATAAACTGCAACTGAGGAAATCAGAAACCTTTTGATTATCATGATTCTGTACTGAACCACAGAGTTAATATTTGATACACCTATATCTGCTCAAAACACTCTGTACTTATTGAAACATGGTTTAAAGTTATTCAAAATATCATTGTCATTAAGCTCAATTTATAGAGTATCAGATCTTTAATCTGAAGGCCAAGGGTTTATCCCCTTACCCAGATAAAAGAGGTGGCATTCTGAATCTCTGCCTGTGAGACATCTACTATATCTCTTCCCTGGGACACAGCAGAAATTTTGCATGAGAAGGTCAAAATGCCACCTCTCAGCCAAGAAAACTGCAATATTCTATCCCCTGCAGGGACCCCCACAGATATTCAGGCCGTAATGGAGATAGGCGTCATCACAGGACAACCCACACAGCTCCAGTCAAGATCCATTATGGTCCATGCAAACACTTGAATTGTGTGTCCCTGCCAGAAAAATAGGATGCAGAGGTAACAAATAAGTACAGGTAGTTTTCTGATGATCAACCTAAGATATGAAGACAGATTCAAAATCGCATGGCCTAGTGTAACAACACCTCCTAGAACTAACACACAAAAAAGATGTCCTTATCATCACAGGAAACTGGAATGCTAAAGTAGGAAGTCAAAAGGTAACAGGAATAATGGATGTTTGCCTTGGAGAACAAAATGAAGCCAGGCAAAGGCTAAAACAGTTTTGTCAAGAGAACATGCTGGTCATAGCAAACACCCTCTTCCAACAACCTTATTTATTTATTTATTTATTTATTTATTTATTTATTAGATTCTTATCCTGCCCTCCCAGCCTAGGGCCACCTAAGAGGCGACTCTACACATGGACATCACCAGATGGACAACACCAAAATCAGATTGACTATATCATTCGCAGTCAAAGATGGAGAAGCTCTATACAGTCAGTAAAAACAAGATCTGGAGCTGACTGTGGCTCAGATCATGAGCTACTCATTGCAAAATTCAGGCTTAAACTGAAGAAAGTTGGGAAAACCACTAGGCCATTCAGGTTTGACCTAGATCACATCCTTGATGAACATACAGTGGAGGTGAAGAATAGGTTTAAGGGACTAGATTTGATAGATAGAGTGCCTAAAGAACTATGGATGGAGGTTCATGACATTGTACGGGAGGCAGGATTCAGCACCATCCCAAAGAAAAAGAAATGCAAGAAAGCAAAGTGGCTGTCTGATGAGGCTTTACAAATAGCAGAGGAAAGAAGGAAAGTGAAAGGCAAAGGTGAAAAGGAAAGATTTACCCAACTGAATGCAGATTTCCAGAGTACAGCAAGGAGAGATAAGGAGGCTTTCCTGAATGAACAATGCCAAGTAATTGAGGAAAACAATAGAATGGGAAGGACTAGAGATCTCTTCAAGAAAATTGGAGAAATCAAGGGAATGTTCCACGCAAAGCTGGCCATGATAAAGGACAAAAACGGTAGCAGCAGAAGAGATTAGGGAGAGATGGCAAGAATACACAGAAGAACTGTACAAGAAGGACCTCAAAGACCTTGACAACCTTGACAGTGTGATCACTGACCATGAGCCAGACATCCTGGAGCACGAAGTCAAATGGGTCTTAGAAAGCATTACTAATAACAAAGGTAGCGGAGGTGATGGTATCCCAGATGAGTTATTCAAAGTCTTAAAAGATTATGCTGTTAAAGTACTGCACTCAATTTGCCAGCAAATTTGGAAAACGCAACAGTGGCCACAGGATTGGAAAAGGTCAGTTTACATTCCAATCCCAAAGAAGGGCAATGCCAAGGGATGTTCAAACTACAGCACAATCGTACTCATTTCACACGCTAGCAAGGTCATGCTCAAGATCCTACAAGCTAGGCTTCAGCAGTACGTGGATAGAGAACTGCCAGAAGTACAAGCTGGGTTTCGAAGACGTAGAGGAACTAGAGATCAAATTGCCAACATTCGCTAGATTATGGAGAAAGCAAGGGAGTACCAGAAAAACATCTACTTCTGCTTCATTGACTATGCTAAAGCCTTTGATTGTGTGGATCATAACAAAATATGGCAAGTCCTTAAAGAGATGGGAGTACCAGACCACCTCACATGTCTCCCGAGAAACCTGTATAAGGGTCAAGAAGCGACAGTTAGAACCAGATACGGAACAACTGATTGGTTTAGCATAGGAAAAGGAGTACGACAAGGATGTATATTGTCACCTTGCTTATTTAATTTATATGCAGAGTGCATCATGCAAAATGCTTGCTTGGATGAATCACTAACCGGAATTAAGATTGCCAGGAAAACATCAACAACCTCAGATATGCAGACGATACCATTCTAATGGCAGAAAGTGAAGAGGACCTAAGGAGACTCTTGCAGAGGGTCAAAGAGGAAAGCACTAAAGTTGGCTTGAAGCTCAACATCAAAAAACATCTGGCCCTATCACTCCTTGGCAAATAGAAGGGGAAGTCATGGAAGCAGTGACAGACTTCATGTTCCTGGGATCCAAGATCACTGCAGATAGTGACTGCAACCATGAAATTAAAAGATGCCTGCTCCTTGGGAGGAAAGCAATGGCAAACCTAGACAGCATAATAAAAAGCAGAGACATCACCCCGACAACAAAAATCCGTGTGGTCAAAGCAATGGTATTCCCAGTAGTAATGTATGGCTGCGAGAATTGGACCATAAGGAAGAGTCTCCTTGGACTGCAAGAAGATCAAATCAGTCAATCCTAAAAGAAATCAACCCTGAGCATTCCCTGGAAGGCCAGGTACTGAAGCTGAAGCTCAAATACTTTGGCCACCAAATGAGAAGGGAGCACTCACTGGAGAAGACCCTGATGTTGGGAAAGATTGAAGGTCAAAGAAGAAGGGGACGGCAAAGGATGAGATGGTTAGACAGTGTTATCGATGCCACAAACATGAAATTAAGCAAACTCCAGAGGATGGTGGAAGGCAGGAGGGCCTGGCATGATATGGTCCATGGGGTCGCGAAGAGTTGGACTCAACTGTGCAACTGAACAACAACAACAACAGTGTAAGCAGACAGATTTTCATTGCCTTGTCAGTTTACATTCCAATCCCAGTGTAAAACACTGGTGTATAATTGAAGGTAAGATTTTCCATTAAAGCAACATCCCATATATTAAACTGTCATTACATTGGGTGATCAACAATACATCATTTCAGTAGCAACCTTGTGTCTCTTACAACATGTAGTTCCACCATGAGTTATTTCTTCCCATTATGAACTTCAACACTAAAGAATCAAAGTCCAAAGAGACCCCGAAACACTTGTGTCTTTTCTCAAAACTTCCTCTTGTCTTTCCTCAGGATAGGGCTATGAAAGAGAACAGGACCACCAGGAGCTATCCAGAGAGTGGGAGGTGTCTACCACCACTGGTGTTGTGGATTAATACCAAAGTGTGACTGATAATACCAGAATGTATCATCACCGCTGAGTCAAACAATTATGTTAGGAATTGCGCTTCCAGGCATCATCTAAATTTATGGTGCAATTGTGCAATGCAAAGCATTTATATTTATGTAGTATTCTCAAAAGCTTTATAGGCCTTATACCACAGGTCTGTTCTCAGAAGGCAATTTTGATTTTCTATAAGTAGGTATCATGAGATTTAACAGACCTTGCTACATGATCATTATTGTGCAACTGTGATACCTGATCAAATATGAACTCCATCTATCATTCGGACATGAATTTCAAGCAGATCAGAATACAATTTATTTGTAAAGAGGGTACAGAATTATAAATTTTTACATTTTCACACTTGTCCTTAACAAGGCCATCTGTACCAGAGAACACATATAGGGCCAAGTAATATCATCGTTTATTATAAAATGAAATGAATAGTGGAGAAAAACGTGTTAACAATATTTATAGGGACACCAATTTCTTCAATACCCTATTGCTTTAAACCACCTCCCTTTCTACATTTCTCTGTGGAATGGAAACAAGAATTCCTGTACTAGGCCTCATTCCTTTTTCTCAAACAGCATTAAAATTTTATGAGCGTAGCTGTTTCAAACAGGAACACTTTGTCAGACCATAAACTGCAGAAATGTATATTCTTGGGACACACATAACAAAACACACAGATGGCTGCAGTGCCAAAACTATTTACAAACACATTTTAGAACACAGTAATGTTCAAGTAAAAGTTGTTTTATAAAAGAATAATTTCAGCTACTACAATATGTAGTAAAAAGGAATTTTTTACCTGACAAGTTTCTGTTACTGACATTAACATGAAGGTATTCCAAATTATGAAGTTCCTGCTTCATGATAAAGAACTCAGGGCTAAAACTCAAGAGGAGAGTGGTGGGCCCTCACTTAATGGCTATAAAACTAACCATTACCTAAGGTGATTTAGCATGGCAGTTTACCAAACTGCATTATAAAGCAAAGAACCTAAATAACAGGCAATGAAATTTACATGAAGAGCCACCATGCAAAACACAGTAATTTTAGACAGACAGACAGAACAGGAGTCAGCATTCTTGTCTCATGGAAAGAAGTTGTGTTATGGTGAGTGGGCAGAACAACTTCCTTGCTTACAAGGTGAACAGAAGAAACTCTTTGTGTCTCTCTGTAAACCAGATTCAGCACCAGGGTATCAATTAGCACAGTGAGAAACAAGATCTAAAATACTCTATGGCCACCAAATCCTATTCCTGGAGGATGCTGTGAAGCATCCTTTGCCTAAATACTGTCCCTATTGTGGCAAAGGGAGACATTCTATTGCACCTAATCAATCAAGCAATTCTAGACACTCATAGCTACTCTATATATTCTCATATACTGGGCCTCCTACAAAAGGCAGCTGTTTCTGTTTACACCCTTCAGGCTCAGGCAGGTAGAAGACAGGCTGAGACCATATACTACTACTGAGAAAGTACTGGCAGAAAAAGAGGTGTGGATCCACCCCATCAATCTTCAAAACATAAACCCAATTTCTAAATCTCTCCAAGAGGTAATGTTAATGATAATTTAATTTAAATTCCTTGATTCAGTTTCCACTTGTGCTTAAGTCTGAGTACAAAAGGAAATAAGGTACAGAGAAACCTAAGCTGTGGCCACACACACTAAATAATCCACTTTCTAACTGGATTTTTACTGTGTGAAATGGCAAAATCTGATTCGAAAGTGCATTGAAAGTGGATTGAAAGTGGATTATTTAGTGTGTGTAACTGCAGCCTAGGTATCATAACCCCAAAGGTATACACGTTCTTATTTACTGAGAATTTATCAACAACAGTTCAGCCTTCTTTAAAGTCATCTGTTCAGGTATTCACAGAATCAAAAGAATGCATTATTAAAAAATACTTATATTTTCCATTCAATTAGTATATCTGAAAAACATTAAAAGCATCATGGAGCTTGGCATTCCATTTCCACATTCTTTAATAATGCCATATAATGGGCTGCCTCCCTACCAGCTCAAATTTACCTTTGTACAAGAACTACAATGAAATAACTACAACACAGAGACATTCACCTTTTCCAAAACACATTGCATAACCTTTCAGTCTGCCAATGAACTGCATCTATAATTGCTCTAAACTACAATATTTGCTGTACACTGAATTGCTGCTAAATTAAGAGCTCTTTCAAAAACAATAAAAGTAGCCCAATGTCTGTCAAGTTTTAAAGGCCCTGTCTTCCCTAACTCAACTATATGACTGACTGAAAGCTACAAGAACCAGAGGAATCACAGACAGAGGAGTCTACAGATTGAAGAGACCATTCCATTCTTATTGTCAGAACATTTTGTTACATTCCTAAACATGCTGTGCATCCTATGTCTACAGAGCATTCAGCTCCACGATCATTTTATACCTAAGTTTGAACCAGCCCCTAGAGTGTGGATCTATACATGGGGCCAGGGACAAACAGTGGGGGGCTTTTCTACAAACTTGAAGGAAAGCACCAATTTGTTGTCCAAAGTTCTCTTTTAAAAAGTTGGATGAACATTCCAGCACTGGTTTTATACAAACAAAAAGGTTAACCAAAATTGTAAAATAGGATCATGCAGACCTCAAGAATGTAAGTTTCCTAGGAAGATCAAAGTATTAGAATACTTTCTCATTTAGTGAACCCAACAGTAATTGAGAAGTGAATGCTATTAGGGAAGTTCTGTCAAATTAAAATATCACATATTAAAAGCTCTGAAAATGGTACAAAAAGCCTTGTTAAGCCATCTTTAAGATCAGAAGTGAATGTAAATTACCATATTACTTTTGGAACACATTGATCTATTTCATATACAAGATGAGGTAGTAGCCATAAGAAAGTTGTCAACTCTCCTTACGATTTTGATGTGTCTGATATTCTGACATAAAAACTCTTAAGTTAGAGATCATACATAAGTAGAAGAAAGAAAACTTACTGGTATCGAAAATTCTTCAGCCAAATACTTCAATATTGATGCTTCTCTGGCCAGCAAATTACTTCTTTCCAGCAAATTGCCTTGAAGTTTCGTATCAAACTCTTTTCTGACTACTGAAGCAACAGAATCTATGACTACTAATTTGACATTCTTAGAAATAATTTCTTCTTCCAAAGATTCGATCCTAGGGGGAAAAAGGTTCATAGATTAAAGTGTTTTTATTGCCATTATTTGTTTTTAACATCAATGTATTAGGTGTTAAATTGAGGATAAAGCAATTAAGTTCTTGCTCAGAAATCTTCTGTTTGCACTGAAGTTTTCCCAGTTGATCCTTGTATATGGGTGAACGGAGTACTATAAATATAAAAGTGCACCTCCCCACAAACAAAACCATACGCTTCTGCAATATCATTTAGTATGTGTTTATAGACCACCTACAGCAGATAAACATTTTTCTTTAAAGATGTATGAATCTAACCATAAGCTTTGGGGATCCCAAGGAAGGTACACCTGTGTATTTTAAGAAAAAACAAAAACAAAAAGGTACCCCTTCAAAACTATCCCATTGTGTGCCATATTTTTTTTCACATTTTCTAAAAAAATAGCTAGTTTTAATGGAGTTTCTATAGTATTGTATCCTCACATGCCATTTTTAAAGCCCCAAAAAGTACTAATTCTATTCCCACATGATATATAAGAGTGCAAACATGCACTTCTATAACAGACGCAAAACAGTCTCTAGTCATGATTCCTTATAGCCCCTCCCACCAATTTTGATTGCTAAGAATTTCAAAGCTTGCAAAAATTAAAATATGCTGAGAATGAAACACATGCTTTATTCAAAATAGTTTGTGGGTTGTCGTAGTTCTGAATATGGAATGCTGGTTTCTTTGATTAGAATACAAATTGTCGTAGGCTAGATGCAATGCTCCATAAGGACCTCAACAAATCTCTGAGACAAAGGCACTTAAACATCAAAACAGATGTCATATCTTTATCCATCTGCAGAGGAAATGAAACAAGGGAGCCTAAGAAAGTTTCACATTACTATGTTATCTGTATAAATAAATAATAAATAATAAACCTTAGAGTAATAAAGCTAAAAAAGTTCCCATGGATGAGCATAGATTTAATATTCCAAACCCCAATGTGTTTCATGACACAGTTCTTCTTTAATGGAAAATATACTGTAGAAAATAATGCTGAATTTCAAGACATGCAGGCATGTACTCTCCTG
The DNA here is from genome assembly GCA_029375565.1 of Gekko gecko. NCBI lineage: Eukaryota > Metazoa > Chordata > Lepidosauria > Squamata > Gekkonidae > Gekko > Gekko gecko. The sequence continues at coordinate 160,450,126 of JAPDNY010000003.1, read as the reverse complement.
CCCAAACTGTGCACATTCGGTACAGAACAGTTTTATATATCTGATATCGCGCTGCACACAAGAAATAAGTCCTACCTTTTAAGTACACTGTCACAGGTGAGCTCCCGATAAACATGAATGCTGCTGGGCATTGAAATAAGTTTTTCTTTTGTGGCAAAATAACAAGGGAAACGGTGCTGTGCCATCTCAATAAGCCTGTTCAAAGTCCAAAAGATACATCACTGAGAGAAGATATCAGTCTAAATTTAATCACTGTTCCATACGTTCAAGTTCATTCACAGTATTACTAAACATAAAACAGAGGAGCATTATTAAAAGTAAGTAGAACAAGATTAAGAAAATGGAGAGTTTGATCCTGTACCCAATATTGTGGCACAAGTCTTTGAGTATGAACTACTAAAATTATAAGAGTATCCTATGTCAGAAACACAACCAACCCCATCAACAGAAGTATAGTGTCCAGATCACGCAAAGTGATGGTACCACTTTACTCTGCTTTGGTTAGACCTCACCTAGAGTATTGTGTTCAGTTTTGGGCACCACAATTTAAGGATATAGATAAGCTGGAACATGTCCAGAGGAGGGCAACGAAGATGATGAGGAGTCTGGAGACCAAGTCCTATGAGGAAAGGTTGAAGGAGGTGGGTATGTTTAGCCTGGAGAGAAGACGACTGAGAGGTGATATGATAACCATCTTCAAGTACTTAAAGGGCTGTCATATAGAGAATAGTGCAGAGTTGTTTTCTGTTGCCCCAGAAGATTGGACCAGCACCAACGGGTTGAAATTAAATCAGAAGAGTTTTGGGGTAAACATTAGGAAGAACTTCCTGAAAGTTAGAGTAGTTCCTCAGTGGAACAGGCTTCCTCGGGAGGTGGTGGGCTCTCCTTCCATGGAGGTTTTCAAACAGAGGCTAGATGGCCATCTGACAGCAATGCTGATTCTGGGAACTTAGGTAGATCGTGAGAGGGAGGTCAGGAAGGGTTGCCTCAGTGCTTAGTTCTTGTGGCCCTTTCTTACACGCCCTGGGAAATGCTGATTGTCACTCTGGGGTCAGGAAGCAATTTTTCTCCAGGCCGGTTTGGCCAGGGATCCTGGAGTTTTCTTGTCACCTACTGGGCATGGAACAGCCGTCACTGCAGGTATGTGTGTGGGGGTATTTGTAAACTTCCTGCATTGTGCAGGGGGTTGGACTAGATGACCCTGGAGGTCCCTTCCAACTCTATGATTCTATGATTCTAACTATTTTCTTACTATTTAAGTTCACAAATGAGAAAAAGCAGGAATATAACACATTATCTGATGCAAAGATCAGTAAATATGCAGCAACTGTGATGCCCCAGGATCATCTCAGAAGACTGGAAATCAGGGCAATTTACATGCCCATAAAGATCTCAGCATCAACAATTACAGATTCTGGACTGTGGCTAGAGGGCACAGTGCACAGATAGAGACACTCATACCAAAGCTTCTCCCTTAAAGTAACAGGTGGCAGCTAAGCCCTGGAAAATCCTAGGTTCGCAACAACTCTTGATTCAGAGCAAGGTGTTCCACAGGCTGGAGATTCTTCTCTGTGAGAAGCTGAGTCTTTTCCCACCAGCTATAAAAGCTCTGAAGGCTGTTGTGCATACTATGTCTGTGTCAAGTAGTACCTGCAATTGGGTATGGTTGGGGCCTGTTAGGAATGAGGGCAGGGAGAAGAGGTCAAGAAGATAACCATGCAAGGGGACTGTGACACAAATTAACTAATTCCAATCTGAAAAGATTTCATTTTTAATAAACCTCACCTTTCAGCACTGAATGCAGATTCTGTGTCAATGTATATAACAGCCCCATCCAGTCCCCCCATGCTGGAGGGCAATGTGGTCAACAAGCTCAACATAATACAAAACTGAGTTTTCCCACAACCTGATGGGCCGGTTACCTAAAAACAGAAGCACATACATGAAGCAGAAATATCTCACTCTTTCTACAGAAGACCATTTCTGACATCATGCATCTGAGGATAATGCAAAGTACAACTCAAGCTGATGCCAACAAACTGGCAAGCTGGAGGTTAAAGACTCTACTTTCACAATGACATCCAAAGCAGAGTTACAGCCATCTAAGCCTATGGACTGCTAGTCCACAAAAATACTCCAGAAGGAATAACTAGCATTCCTGTCCAGTACAAAAGAATAAATATTCATTTTGGTAGAAATTTATGCAAGTTAACTAATGTACCTGCATTCCTAGTTCAATACAGTAGACCTTAAGCACATTTATGAGAGCACCTACAAGAATATATTTCCATAAAACAAGTGTTGAGAAACATTCAGTTTTCTAAAACACAAGCTTATATCTTTGTATGAAGAATTTGTGACCCTCACAAAAATGTTTATTTTATATATGAATAAAACACACATATTTTCATTCATAATAGTCTGGACAAAATACCTCCAAATCTGGAAGATGACATCATAATATTATTATTACATTCACAGAGAGTAACAATCAGATATTTTCAATAACATTCTGTAGCTCATAAAATACCTGCAATAGTTGCAGAACTAAAAGACACTGAAAGTGATCTTAGTATGCTGTAATCTAAACCTCTTCATTCTTTTTTCTCTCTACCTGCCCCTCTCTCAGTCCCCCATCCAGTGGCTCCACCTTCAGCAGTGATGGCACCTGTGTTCCAAGGGTCCCAACATGACAGAAGAGAGGAAGAGGTTGCAGCACTTAGCTCCTCCTCTTCTCCACTGGACACAGCTCCTTCCTAAATGCTCAAGCTGTCCTAATGCTTAAGTCTACATACTTCTTGCTAGACCAGGGCATTCTCAGAGGCTGCCTTTCTGCCCAGATTGGGACCAAAATGGGGGGAGTCCCCACAGCAAGCCAGGCAAGTCTGGACGATTGTCCAGCAGGCCCGCAGCCAGGATTTTTTAAGTTGGGGATCATTTTAATTTCTTGGGGGGCAATGGCTAGTTTCATTAAAGGCAATTTAAGTAACTCCCTCTGGCTCCCCCCTAAATGGAGGCTGAAAGGTTTCAAGTGTGATTATTTCGGGGGGGGGGGTTGTTTTGCTTTTTGCTATAGAGGGATTAGGCAACTGGTGCTCAAGATCTCTCAGGATCATTCCTTGCCGTGACACCACCACCCCCGCACAAGGCTGGCACCAGACACCCCTGTGCCCCTTCAAAACAGCCGGAGTCAGTGCTGACCTTCTCCAAGGAACTCTCCATGGCCAGAGGTTCCTTAGGCGGCTGCAGTGGCTCAAGGTTTCCCAGCCCTCTCCTCAGAGCGCTTCCACCTTCACCCCAGCCAGCTCCACTCCACGCTGGCTGCACTGACAAAGTACCAGGCAGCTGAAGGAGGAGGAGGAGTTTCAGACTTTCACTTAGGAGACTGGAGAAGCCAAAGCCATTGTGACTTTCCCAGCTCCAGTTCCCGTAAGGAGCAGAAGAATGTACCAAAATGCACAGTGTGGGGGAGTGTCTGTGAGAGACATAGTTTTGAGTCCAGACCAGGGTTTTAGGGTTGATAGGAAAGATTTAAAATAGCAGAAAGGATTTAAAATAGCAGACTGTGCGTCTTTCAAAAGGCAGCTGCAGTTGATTCTCTGACCTCCCCCCCCCCCGCTTAGAAATGCAATGTTCCAAAGGTGCAGGAGGCATAGAAGGAGAGAGTGAGACGCAATGGCAGAGAAGAGATACAGAGCAGAGGGGAGAGGAGGGGGGCACGAGGCTTGCGGTGGTGGCCAGCGGGAGGAATAAGTCAGGGGGCCTGCCTGGGGTAGTAAGTTGGGGGCGCTGGTAGAAATTTGGGGAGGCGGGCCCCGAAATGATTCAATGTAGCTATGGGCCTGCTGTCCAGCAGACACCACCCTTCTCACCTTTGGACTTTAAAAAAAAGGGAACTGATTACATGGCTTATGAAGTGGTATTAGATGTATCATAAATATTAACACCAATGGAATTAAAACATCTTTCTTCTTTATCAACTTTCACATGAAAAGAATAGTGGAGGCATTTGTTTACTTTTATTATTAATTTGACAAATGTGTATATTTGCTTTAAGAACTCAAAGGAGGAATTAAAACATGAAAATAAATGGATTGTGAAGGGATACAACACAGCCAAAGGTAAGCACTTCTAAATTCCATTGATTTCAATGGATGAGTTAAGCTGAGTTAAGCTGAACTCTCTTGCATTTATCGCAATAGCACTTAAAATTATTTTCCATTGGTTGGACTGTGGCCTATATTTTTAAAATTACTTATGAAACCAACATGCTGAAAAAAGCTGACTCTTTAATTTCATTCCTAAATCTGCTGCAAGTTCATGAACTTCATCTTACTCTAGTTTTAAATCAGGTCTCTACCCATGAAATCTGATAATATTATAATAGTATTCAAACTTTTCTCTTTGGAAAGAAGCCACTGAAGACATAAATTGGTTGACCACAAAAAGTTACTTACAATTCAGTTTCCATTTTAACTCTCCCTAGTGGATTCGAAAAAAGGATCAGTAATAGTACAATTTCCTGGCATTCAGAAAACAAACACAAGATCTGGCAATAGACTATACCACCAATATCTTTAACAGTTTCTGTATTTGAATTCTGACTTTCCACCATCATCATTGCTGGACAACATAAGAAAGAAGGATCAACATTTCTTTTTAAAAGTTTTAGTTTAAAAAGCAGCCCAGACACAGAATCATTAGTTGTAGCTTCTTGCGTATCATTTCTGTTTTCTAGAATACAAAGCCAAAGCAAGAAACTAAGTGGACAGAGGCTACTTTGGATCATGATCAAGTACTTCACTTAAGATTATCTTCCTGCTTTATAATACAGAAGCAGCACATGCGGTGACCTGCAGCAAATACTGCAACACACATTCTTGTTCACAGCAGATATTATGCCAGCTCTAATAAATTATTCTGCTTTATTGTCCTGGAAAAGAACACAAGAAACAACTTAGTGCCACAGTGGGAAAACCATGCGGACTATGAAGAAAGCTGCAAGAACTAGCAGAAATTTTGAACTCTGGTTATATTTCGTTTCTTCAGATACCACCTGTATTCTGATATAACATTTTATTCCCATGTTCCTGTTATGCAACAGCCAGATCTCATTCACTAAAAGTCTTAAGTTAACAACAGCTGGTAATGGATGCTATAGCAAGCACACCTCTGCTACAAATTATATCATGAAATAGTTCATATATTGCCATTTCAAACTAGATAAACCAGGAAATGACTATATAGTTAGTGGTTCAACGTGAGTCGATTCCTGTCATGCTGTCTACCTGGGGCATGCAAATCTTACCCTGTGAATAATTTCATTATGTGTCAGTACCGGGGTGTGGAAAAAAAATGCCAGTCTTTTTCGGCTTTGGGTAAATCAGACCCGAAAAATATCAGTAAATGTCAAATTTCCCCAGTAAAATACCAGTAAGGTATTTGGATTGGGGCTATGTTCGGTATTCCCGAATATATTCAGGTCTGATTTACACCACCAGAGGAAAAGGAGGCATGTTAAAATGCTTTCTTTCCCTCCGGTAGCCCATATAGATTTCCCTGGAAATTTCACTCTCCGACAGTTGGCTGGGAGTGAAATTGACTAGGGAAAGCCTGGGCTCTCTGCCTTCCCTTCTCCAGCTGAGAGATTGTAGCTGGAGAAGGGCAGGTAAGGAACCTAGGCATGTTTGCCTTTCTTATCGGGGAGGGAAAGAGAGGCATTGTAAACATGCCCCCCCCACTTCCCCGAGCTGAAGAAGGGAAGGCTGAGAAGACAAGGGCAGGCATGCAAACATGCCTGAATTCCCTACCTGATCTTCTCCAGGTGCCCTGTGGCTGCGGGGCACCTGGAGAAGATCAAGAAGGGAAGCAGGCATGTTTACAATGCCTCTCTTTCCCTCCCCGATTTCAGGGAGGGAAAGAAAGACATTTAAACATGTCCCCCTTCCCCAAGCTTTTCTGCAAAAAGCGGAGAGGCTCAGGAAAGGAAGAGGGCATGTTTACATGCCTGCCCTCTGTCTTCCCAGCCTGCCCACCACAGCAGGCAGGCTGAGGAGACTGAGGGCAGGCATGCAAACATGCCTGAATTCCCTGCCTGATCTTCTCCAGCCTGAAGATCAGACAGGGAACCAGGCATGTTTAAAATGCCTTTCTTTCCCTCCCCCACATCAGGGAGGGAAAGAAAGGCATTTAAACCCAACAGCTGACAGGCGGCTCAGGCGGCTGTTAGGTTTTTCAGTATAGCAAAACGAACCTGAAAAAAAGCCAGATGATTATGGCTTTTTCGGGTTCAGCTATACCAGTAGCCAAGTACAGATCTCTGATCTGTATTTGGTTTATGTAATACCTGAAAAATACCAACAAGGTATTTTTCGGGTATTTTTTTGGTTCGGTTATAGCCAAATGCACAGCCCTAGTCAGTACTCATGTACTCTTCCTGTTTCTCAGGCACCTGTCCCTGAAAATTATGCGTTTCATTTTAAAAAGTGGTGATAGATCAAGATGAGTGGCCATATTAGTCTGTCTGTAGCAGCAGAAAAGAGTAAGAGTCTGGTAGCAGCTTAAAGATTAACAAAATTTGTGGTAGGATATGAGCTTTTGTGAGTCACTGCTCACTTCTTCAGATATGAAGCCTGGGATAAAGCCTGGACTCCTGTAGGGGCTCCACAGTACTGCTCTACACCCCAGCCAAGAAAAGAAGTCCAGAAACTGGCTGCCTGGGAAGAGAAGGGTAAGCCAGACCATTCAACTGTCTGCTGTTGCTGCCTAGGACCTCAGCAGTGGGACTCCTACTTGATGTCTGTGCCTCTTTGCTGAAGCAAACCCTGAGTCAGCAGTTTCCTGCCCAGGCTTCCATCATGACTTTTCCCTGGGCTTCTTGGATAAAGTCTGGACTCTTGCAGGGGCAGGACCCCCCAATGGCAAGGTCACCACCAAAGGGGCAACACCAAAAGAGGACTTTGGTTGGCCATTTGGACAAGCCACTTCAGGGAGACACAAGGACTTGTTACCCAGTAAGGAGAAACTGGTGCTGAAAATACTAAGGGCCTGTTAGGTAGTTAGGGAGTGGAACTATTAGTCTTCAGCTGCTCCTAATAGGGAAGATAGCCAGTGGGTATGGGTGTGGGGGGGTGCCATTCTCCTGGCCCTGGGCAGACAGAAATATGATTTATTGATTTGATTTATTTTTCTGATTTATACCCCGACCTCCCTGCCAAGGCAGGCTCAGGGCAGCTTACACAGGGTAATTACACAAATAACAATCAAATTACCATAAAACATCTAAAAGCAGTTCATTAAAAACGATACAATATTAAAGTGCTAGCAGCGTTCTTTCATATCATAAAGATGGCGGTACCACATGAGTGCAAACCATAATTGTCTAAATGTTCAGCTCGCTGATCTTCTCAGATATAGTCGGCGAGCACAGGCTGTCAATAGCAAACCAAGGACCAGGCTCTATAAGTTTCAGTTGTTATTGATAATGGTGGCAGCTCCTAGTTGAAGGCCTGATGTCTTGTTGTAAAAGGTCCCGCAGGGCTCTGATCTCTTCCGGGAGCTCATTCCACCAGTATGGAACCGCCACCTAGAAAACCCTGGCCCTGGTTGCAGCCAGTTTGGCATCCTTGGGACCTAGGAGGCCAATTGGTTTTGTGACCCTGACCGTAGTGCTCTCTGGGGTCTATATGGGGAAAGACGGTCCCTCAGGTATGTCGGACCCTGGCCATAAAGGGCTTTAAAGGTAAGAACCAGCACCTTGAAGCGAATCCAATATGCTATCAGCAGCCAGTGCAATTCCTTCAGGACAGACTGGATGTGCTCCCCCATGGGGAGACCCATCAGGAGCCTGGCTGCAGCATTTTGCACTAACTGCAGCTTCCGAATTTGTGACAAGGGCTGCCCCATGTAGAAAGCATTACAGTAGTCTAATCTCGAGGTGACCATCGCATGGATCACCGTTGCCAAGCAGGGCCGGCTCACAGACCCATCATGAGGGTGCCAAACTGAGCCCTCCCCCCGCCAAAAGCTACCCTGCCTGCCTGCCGAAGGGCCAGTGACTGGTGCTGGTCCACCTTCCTCCCGGCCCTCCTCAGGCCCCGCCGGCTTCCCCTTCCTGTTGGTCTCTCTGGGGCGGGCAGCCGAAGAAGCAGGGCAGAAAGGGGGGAGCTGAGGAAGAGTCAGTTTTGGGGAAGGGCTGCAGAGAAGAAGCCACATGGAGCCACCGAGCAGCCTGCTGGACCCACCCCGACCGCCCTCCCTCCTTCCACCCAGCCCATGATCCTCTCCGCACATGGTCAGAGGTGACAAGGTTTGCACCGGGGGGGGCGCCAGAAGGTATCCCAACTGAATTTAGAACTCCTGACAGTCTTTCGTGCAAACCACAACACCGCCGCCACCTGGAGCCGCTCCCCCCCCTGTGCTCTGCCTTCCGCAAACATCTCTCGCAGGACAGCACACTTCCCACCATCTCCCCTCCCTGGCATGCCCAGGGCCAGCCCCCACCCCTGGGGGTCCACAAACTTGGCACGAGGCTAGGAGGCAGCAGTGGGGGACAGACGGCCCTGGGGGGGACAGGAGGGTTCTTGGCGACAGTGAAAACACAGATTTGAAGGCTGTGGCGGCGGCGGCGACAACAAGGAGACTGCCAGGGAGTTTGTTTGTGTGAATGCCCGACACACACAAGGGATACCCGTTCCCAGCTGCCCCTTCCTCCCGACCCCGGACTTCCCTCTCCAGCCCTCAAGTCGTGGAAGAGAAGCCTCTGAAAGCTTCCTCCGCTCTTTGGGGGATGGCAGGAAACAGTCTTCAAAGGCCTTCCTCGCTGCCCGCCCGCCTTCAGCCATCTCATACATTTCCCCTTTGCATGGAGACCTGCTGCACCCAGTACACAAAATCCTTTTGTGGGGTATTTGTGTGTGTGTGTGTGTGTGTGTGTAGAGTGTTTGCACAAACTATTCCTTTGCCAAAAGGAATCCCAGTACATTTGAACATTCTTCATCTCTCGGTCCTGCAGCCTTCAGTAGTGACCACGGGTCATTTGCGGGGAGTGGGGAATAATGAGCCCCTTCTATTTCACACTTTGGTTGCTGCACCACGTTTATCTTTGGGGTGGTGGACTGGATAGTGGCTCCCTGAAGTAGCCGAGATTGCCCCGCATGATGTGGAGGAGGCCTGGCAGGGAGGGGTGCCCCCCCGGCGTTTGCTTGGAAGCGGAACGGTGCAGTCGGCCAGGCTGCGGGGGGCCTCCACCAGCCATGCTCCAGGGGACGCTGCAGGTGTGGAAGCCTAATTCCCCCTCCTGGAGACTCCCGCTAGGGTAGGTCTCAGGATCAGGCGACAAGGTTTGCACCGGGGGGGGGGGCAGAAGGTATCCTCGCCTAGTGAGCAAAAAAGCTGGGGCTGGCCCAGTTGCCAAGCCATTGCATTTGAGGAAGGGAACCAGCTGCCTGATCGATCATAGATGGTAAAAGGCCAAGAGAAGGTGGCCTGGATGCTGGTTGGCCATTCTTCCTTCAGGTCTGCCTCCCAACCAAGACCTGGCTGCACAGAGGCTGGATCCCTTGGCCTTATGATCTTGCTACTGAATGCCAGGTCAGTAAATGGAAAAACTATGGCCATTCAGGACTTAGTCCTGGACAGACCGGCTGATCTAGCATATATTATGGAGACCTGATTGGATGAGGCTTGAGGTGTAAATCCGACTCAGATGTGCCCTCCAGGTTTCTCTGTACAGCAACAGGCTAGGCCAGGGGTATGGAGAGATGGGGTTGCAGTGGTCTATCGTGATTCTATCCATCAATCAAGGTGCCTCTTTCACCAGTCTGCAAGTTGTGTGTTCCTGAAGGTGGGTGACCAGGACAGGGTAGGGATTCTACTGGTGTACCATCCACTCTGATGTCCGGCTGTTTGTCTTCCTGAGCTAGCTGAACTGGTTTCAGGCATGTTGGTATAGACCCCAAGGCCAGTCGTCCTGGATGGCTTGAACATCCATACTGAGGCCAAGATGTCAGGAGTGGTTCAGGACTTCATGATATCCATGAAAACTATGATTCTATCCCAAGCAATTACTTTCCCCACACTTTTAGCAGAACACACACTAGATCTAATCTATCATACTGATGATCTGGAGATGGGGGTGCCATCTTTTCTGGCATCCACCAAGTGTTTTTAGGAAGTGGGTGGGGGCTGTAGCAAGAGATTCCAGTCCTTCATCCAGTTAGAGAATCTGGACTAAGCACTTTCAAAAGGCTTTTTCTGTGCAAACAGTTTAGCGGTGGAGTTCTCTAGGATTTATCTATTAAAGATGATTATCAGCTTTAAATCTGATAATACAAAAGGGTAAGAGGGTGAGTCTGATTCTTCAAAGTATAACCAGAAAACCAGACATGAAAAGTTGTTGTTGTTATTACATTATATTTATTAATTGCCTAATCCCCATAATAGTGGGGCTGTAGGCTATGTACAAGTTTAAAAACCATAAAAACATAAAACTGTATCCAGCAAATTATCCAGTAATTAAAGCAAGTGGCTAAAATTTCTTGTATTTCTCTCCCATATCTGATCTGTGGATGCTACACAAGCACAGGGGAGGGAGTAAGCTCCATAAGGAGTAAAGAATCCAGGTAGGGTGCCAGCAATGATGTAAACTGTTGATGTCCTCAACCAAATGCCTGGCAGAACATCTCTGCCTTGCAGGCCCTGCAGAATTGCATAAGATCCCATAGGGCCCTGATGTTATTTGGCAGAGAGTTCCACCAGGTCAGGACTCAGGGACACCTGGATCTCTCTAGGGCCGGGGACCACCAGCAAGTTGTTCTGTGAAGAGCACAATGCTCTCCTGGGGGTGTAATGGAGGAGGCAGTCCTGCAGATACATCAGTCCCAGACTGCTCAAGGCCTTAAAGGTCAGAACCAAAACCTTGAACTTGACTCGGTGCTCCACCAGAAGCCAGTGCAGCTGGCGTAGCACAGGTCAAATATGTGCAGTCCGTGATGTTCCTGTTAGAACGTACACCACTGCATTTTGTACCACTCGGAGCTTCCAAGTCAATCTCAAGGGCAGGCCAGCATAGAGTGAGTTGCAGTAATCTAGCCTGGAGGTGACTGTCACATGGATTACTGTGGCCAGGTTAGAGTGTGACAGGAAAGGAGCCAGCTGCCAGGCTTGGCGTAGATGGGAAAATGTGTGACCCAGGCCTCCATAATAAAGAAGGAATCCAAGGTCACAACCAAGCTCCTGATGAACTGGTCTTTTTTAACCATCCCACCGCAGCCTCCAAAGCCATGGCCAGATTTTGTGGGGCAGAATCCAGGTGGCCATCCAAAAGCAGATACAGCTGGGTGTCATCAGCATACTGGTGACACCCAAGCCCGAAACTCTGTGCCAGCTGGGCAAGGGAGCACATATAGCTGTTAAACAACATCATGGAAAGAAGTGCCTCTTGGGCCCCCGCACTCCAAGCAGTATTTAGAAGACACATTCTCCCCAAGCACCACCCTCTGTCCCAGACCATGAAGAGACGAGGTAAGCCATTGAAGGTGGGTCAAAAGATCATACTCAACCGTGTCGAATGCTGCCCTAAGATCTAGTAACAATAGCAGCGCCAACCCACCTTGATCCAACTGCCTATGGAGATCATCTGCCAAGGCAACCAACACTGTTTCCACCCTGTGGCCAAGATGGAAGCCGGACTGGAATGGACCCAGTGCTGATGTCTCATCCAGGACACCCTGGAGCTGTTCTGCCACCACTTTCTCAATCACCTTGCCCAGGAACAATAAATTTGAAACCAGGCAGTAATTGGTAGGATCAGAAGGATCCAGAGTTGGTTTTTTCAAAAGCAGTGTAACCACGGCCTAAAGGGACCAGTTGATAAGTTCCCTCAGTGGGTCCCATATTCCCTTGCCGCCAGCCTTCACTAGCCACAAAGGGCATGGATCAAGAAGGCACATGGTTGGTCTAACAGCAACCAGGATTCTATCAACATCAGCAGAGGAGAGCAGGTTGAAGGTGTCAAAAACTGAATCCAAAGACAGCCAAGGGGCCTCCAGTTCACTTACTGTATCAATGTTAACAGGCAGGTCCTGGAGGAGCAACAAAACTTTATCTGCAAAAAAGCTCACAAATGCCTCACAGCCATTTTCTGAAACTCTGTTCTTTTCACTCCCTTTAGTCAGGGATGTCAGTGACCGAATCACCCTAAATAATTGGGCTGGGTGTGAGCTAACAGATGCAATAGAGGCAGAGAAGAACTCTTTCTTCATGGCCTTTAAGACCATCTCACAGGCTTTCATAAACGTCCTATAGGCTGCTCTTGCAGCTTCGTCATGATCCCATCACCAAACTCACTCTAGACATCTGAGTTCTTGTTTCATCCCCATTAGTTCAGAAGTGAACCAAGGGGATGATCTGTCACGGGATCTCAGAGGATGTCAGGGAGCAACCTCACCAATGGCTTCAGTGAGGTGGGAATTCCAGTCCTCTACAGCTCATCTAATAGGGCGCTGGAAGACGCCAGATCCCGCAGAGCATTCTGGAATCCAACTGGATTTATGAGTCTCTGTGGGCAAGCATAAATTAGGGGGGTCAGTTCTTGCAAAGCAACAGTTTCACCCTCCTTAACCCAGGTCTCGGTCACGCAAGCCAGATCCACTTTCTGTGTTGCACAAAAATCTTGAAGCATACCAATCTTATTAATGATGGATTTAGCATTGCACAACATTAGAGATGAAGGGGGGTGCCAATTCCTAGCCTTCACATCAACATGTCTCAGGATGGGATGAAGGTTGGAAATGGCCCGAGCAAAACCACATCTCTGTCTTTTTCCATTTCTAGACCTTCTCCCACCCTCCGTCTCCCTCTACCCTCAATGGCTGGGATCCCCAGCCCAAGGCTGGCACCCATCACAAAGTTGTTAGGGTCCATATCCTGTCCCACCCACCCCCATCACTGCCCCAGCAATCCACAGTACAACAGAAAAATAATATAATCACAACAACAACAACAACAACAACAGTCAGGGAGGGAAGCTATTCTAATTAAAGGTAAAGGTAAAGGTTTTCCTTGCTTGAGAGCTAGTCAAATCCAACTGTAGAGGGCGGTGCTCATCTCCATTTCCAAGCCAAAGAGCCAGCGCTGTCTGAAGACATTTCCGTGGTCATGTGGCCAGCATGAGTAAACGCCGAGGTGCACGGAACGCTGTTACTTTCCCATTGAAGTGGTACCTATTTATCTACTTGCAGTTTCTTGCTTTTGAAGTGCTAGGATGGCAGGAACTGGGGCAAGAGAGGGGAGTTCACTCCATCAGGCAGCAGTAGGATCTCAAACTGCTTCCAGTCTGCAGCTCAGCATCTTAATAATTTCAATCACCTAATCTAACTACCCTCCCGCCTAAACCTCCCCTCTCGCCTTCCCACCTCAAAGCAAAATCTATGAATTTATGATGGTTGGGACAATATATCCCTGCACTCATCTAATCAGACAACTAATTCTTAGTCTAAATCCTAAGCTAACTAAAATTGATTAAAAAGTAAAATTTTATGTATTTATTTATTTATTAGATTTTTTTACTGCCCTTCCCCGCTTACGCAGGGCTCAGGGCGATTTACAACAACGTAATTTAATACAATTTTAAAACCAATTAAAAAGACAAGAATTCAACATTAAAACATTCAGCATTAATATTTAAATATTTTTGGACTGCCGGTTTTGGCGACTTGCTGGATGAGTGCGCTCCATTGCACTCCGATGTGAGCGCCCTGTAATCGCAGCAGATGGGAGGGGTCCTGGACTATTCCGGGGGCCCCCAGAGCCCTTGTAGGGGGCTCGTTGTCTGGGTCACGAGGGATGCCTCTTCCAAGGCGATGGCCAAAGAATCTAGGCTCCTCTTTGCCCCGATAGGTCCCACCGCCATAAGACCAGTATGGAGGCAGAGGTGCATGCCGGGCTGAGCAAGCAAGTGATCCAGTGCTTTTGATGGCTTCCCCACGTTCAAAACTAACCTGCAGAATGAACTGTGAATGCGAGTTTTCTTGAAACTAATCAAGCGTTTTCATGTAACTAATCAAGCGTTTAAGCAGATAACAGTTCCAAAGCCCCAAGCTTGGGGAGGAGCTAATCCCCCCTTTGAATAAGGATGATTTATGAGCGAACGCAAGGGGCAGAGAGATGGTTTTGAGTGGAAAGAGCGACAACTAGCTGAGTATCATGCAGAATAGAACAAAGCATATAGAATCAATAGACTTTCAGAGATTTAACCAGATTTCTCCTGTGTAAACAATGTCGCTGCGAGGAGATAAAATGGCGGTTAGGAAGAAACCTTCTTCAGGAACTGCCAGCCCAGAGACATCATCTCCCAAACCGGAAGTAACCACCGATTTTCCAAACATGTTGGCTATCCTCTGCTGGATCAGGTGACTAATCTCAACAACAACTCTGATGCTCTCCAGAAACAGTTGAAAGAAACTGTTACAAAGGCAGAAGAAACTGATAAGGCGGTCAAACAAGTTGATGATAAGGCAAATTCGATAAATCAGAGACTGGAGGTCGTGGCAAAAGAGTGGATTTCCGATAAGGAACAGTTGTTACAGCTACAAATGGAGAAATCACTATATGTCCTGAGGTTCCAGGGTAGCCCAGAACAGAAAGGGGAGAACTTAAAAGAGTTATTGAGTGAAGCATTGGCACCAGTGACGGATCCCAAAGCAGAACTTATACAAAGTGATATGGATACGGTTTACCAAACCTATCCAGATTTCATTAAGAAAAATAAACTGCCTGGTGAAGTATTTGTTAAGTTCTCCAAGAGATCAACAAGAGATATAATTCTGAAAGCGACAAATGGGATAACCCTGAAAATCAAAGGTGAAGAGGCGAGAGTTTTAAAAGACATTCCATTTGAGATAAGAAAACGGTGGAAACAGTATAAAAATATAACTTCTTTTCTACAGCAACATTCTACTCCCTTCAGATGGATATTTCCAGAAGGACTTATCTTCAACAATAAAGAGAAAAAAGAGAAGATTGATACTGCTCAGAAAGCAAAGTCTTTTTTGGAGCAACATCAAACAACTGCGAAGGAAAAAGGGAAAGCAGAAGACAGCAACCAAACAGAAGAAAACAGTGAACATGGACTGGGATACAATGGAAACACCCCAGGCAGCTCCTCAGAGGACTCTGAATCTGAGAAAGGAGCAGCAGCTCCTAAACACCTCATAGTTAAATTGAACTATGATAAGAACAAACACAGGAGATAAAGATGTGATTATTCTCTCTTGATAGATAAGAAACTAGGATACACCTACTCTGGCTAATTATGCTTGTAGTAGTTTGACTTTGAAAAAGTATTGGACAGTAACACTCCTTTTATTTTTTATATGTGGGAAGACTATCATATCGGTGTAACTAATGTAACATGATCCTTGCTTTAGTTTTGTATTTTAGTTTAGTATCCCTTTTCCTTTGTAGTTGTGTAGTGAAAAGCAATAACAAAATATAAAAAAAGAAAAAAAATTAAACATTTTAAGAACAAGGTGGCATATCTAGCATTCAGATTTTTATGGGGGGGGGAGAGTGCTGGGAAGATGTGAGGAAACCATCACTGGCCTCAGTCAAAGGCCTAGTGGAACATCGTTGCCTTACATGCCCTGAGGAACTTTAATTGATCAGACAGGGCAAGGATGTCACTCGGCAGAGAGTTCCACCAGACTGGAGCCAAGGCTGAGAAGGCTCTGGCCCTGGTCGAAGCCAGCCAGATATCTTTGGGGCTGGGAACCACCAAGAGATTCTTATCTGCTGATCTCAATGCCCTTTGGGTGTCGTGGACCAGCCTCAGTCTGAGGTGCAGCCAGACTCTGACTTGCTGCCTAAGCCCAGCCTGGGTGAGGACCAGTCTGACTCGCAGCCTGACCAGTCTGATTGGCACCTAGAGCCCAGTGTGAGTAAGGACTCCTCAGAAGTTGAGCCTGAGTCCAGCGTGGCAAAAGATGACTTCAGAGTAGAGGCTACTCAGAAATTCCAGTCAGATAATACTGAGCCAGCTGAAGTCAGGGAGCAAGTACTTCTGGAGGCACTCGCAACTCCCCCAGATCCCACCCCCGCTCATAGAAAAAAGAAGGGCTAAGATCAGAAGGCAACTGCAAAAACGCAGACAGAGTAAAAGATTAATGGCCCATCAACAGCTACAAGATGAGTTATTACAGGAGCCCTGCTAACTTGCCAGCTGCAGATAAGACTAATTAGGGAAAAGCTACATAAAGCTGTGTGTGAGCTGTTGCCAACTTGTGGAAGTAACACATCACCTCACAGTGAATCCTGCAACCACAACTCCTGACTCTGCTCTACTCCTGTGACTCTTGGACCAGCTTGACTGTGCTTTTGGAAACTGACTGTAACAACGGACCTTGGACTGTTTGGATTATGCTATGAGCATTCCTTTGACCTGCTCCTGCCAGCGTGACCTAGACTTGAACTTGGAGTCTGCAAGACCCGCTGGGCTACAACATTGGGGGACCTATCGGGAGAGGCGGCCCTGAAAATATGTAGGTCCCTGGCCATTTAGGGCTTTAAAGATGAGCACCAAAACCTTGAATCTGATCCGGTACTCCACTGGCAGCCAGTGCAGCTCATGCAGCACTAGGTGGATATGTGCCCTCCGTGGAGTCCCCATAAGGACCCATGCAGCCGCATTTTGTACCAACTGGAGTTTCCGGGTCAGTCTCAAGGGTAGCCCTACATAAAGTGAGTTACAATAGTCCAACCTGGAGGTGACCATTGCATGGATTACTGTGGCAAGGTCGGGGCAAGACAGATAGGGGGCCAGCTGCCTGACTTGGTGCAGTTGGAAAAATGCCTACCGGACAACATTGGTAATCTGGACCTCCATAGATAAAGTGAGGTCCAAGATCATCCCCAGACTCCTGACGGTAGCTGCTGATGTCAAAGGCACCCTGTCAAGGGCTGGGAGCTGGCTCCCCAATCCTGAATCACACACATCCCCAGCCACAAAACCTCCATCTTAGCTGGATTCAGCTTCAACCGGCTTTTCTTCAACCATCCCACCACGGCCTCCAACCCTTCAGCTAGATTTTTCAGGGCAGAGTCTGGGAGGCAGCCCATCAACAGATATAGCTGGGTGTCATCAGCATATTGGTGACACCCGAGCCTGAAACTCCAAGCCAGCTGGGCGAGGGGGCACGCACATATATTAAACAGCATTGAGGAAAGAATCGCTCCCTGAAGCACTCCATATATTAGTGGGTGTCTAGTTGACGTCTCTCCTCCTATCGCTGCCCTCTGTCCCTGATCATGGAGAATTAGCAGCAAGAAAGACCCTAGTGCTTCTCAATGTTTTCAGGCCAACTGGGTAAGTCTGCGGCCAACAGAGCAGGATGAGCTGCCACAATCTAGGTGATGTAATATTCTGAGGCACTCAGCTCTCAGCACTTCCAATTGGGACTCAGGTCTGGTACACAGACCAGGCGCAGAGTAATCACGCCTGAAAGAGACTGGGAAGGTCTTACAGCAGTGAGGTCCAGAGGGTCTCTAGTCCTTGATCGTCTTCTGGTTCCTAACAGCTCACTTTTCAATTCAGAGGCCTCAGGGGGAATATTCTGGGTCCCTCCACCATGAAGGCACCTTGTCCGTGAAAACAAGTATTATAGTTAACCTTATAATTACTGGGAAAGTAAGTGCTAAAGTGATCAAATGTCCTGGCATTGCTTAATCATATTACAGTGAGTAACAGTTTAAAAAGCAAACCACATTTCAGCTTTTTGTCTTACTGTTTTAAGGAATATCAAACAGCCCAAGTTACACACCCAGAAATCTCATCTAATCTTCTGAGTCTTTCATCCAGAGAAATCTGATTTGTTTGTCACATTAAGTGTATATTTATAGAAAAAATATTGATGGAGGCGGGGCTGCAGCACAGCAAAGTGGTTGATTTCACAGGGGCTCCTGAGATTCACCGACTCTCGGTGCTTTTTAGGGGACTGTCTGAATTTTCCGAGGTCCCACCAGGACTTCTGGAGGAAGAGCCGGTTGCAGAGGACTTGATCTGAGCCCCCCGCGAGTGGCAACAAGCGGGCTGAGGAGTTAGATCGTCCTGAAGCAGAAGTACTGAGCTGAACAGCCATGATGAGTCATGGCTGCCAAGCTGTGAACACCCCCTACAAGAGAGCTTTGAACCTCACCATAACAATGGTGATTAATAGACTGATAAGTGAGTACTTGTTTTTTCTTTGCAACCTTCAAGCTTAAAAAAGAACCTTCAGCTTGCCCCCTTAAAACTTCCCCAGAAGATAAGAAATGCGGAGTGGAATTTCTCCCCTCCCTTTCCTGTTGTGAGCGGCGACGAAGAAACTGGGAAGTTAAGGCATTAAAAATACATACAGGGGCTAAAGAATCTATTGAAATCTTCTCTTTGTTACTGAAAAAAGTTACTATTAAAGGGATTGTAACTTTAAAGAACTGAGGACTATCTGGTTTATGGAAAAAGAAAAGGACTTATGGAACTAAAATGACTACTGCATTTGTGCTTTGTTAACTGTGCAACCCCACTGAGACCTTAGATTACAAGACTGTGGATTTTGCGGTTTGGAACTAAAAGGCAATGTGATGACACTTCTAAAAGAGAAGGGGTATCTGGGAAAGTGTGATTTTACACAACTTTTACAATCCATTTCGGACCAAGTGAAACAGCAATTGGCAGAAGCGCTGACAGAAGCTATTCAGCAAATCTTTGAAAAAATCCTGAGTTGCAACAATGAAGAACAGATCATGTTACCGGATGCAGAAAAGGAGCAGGAAGATATTCAACAACAGCAGACATCATCTATAAAACAAAACTCTGACCAAGATACTTCTTTGAAGGATTTGATTCCCGCAACAAGAGAAATATTAAGCCGTTACATAAACCAAGTAAATAATACAACGGAAAGATTCCCAAATCTCCAAGCATTAGAGATGGCTAAGGAGAATACAATTTTTCCTGAGAATGAAATAGAAGCAATGGGCTTTTTTAATTCTTTACACAAGTAAATATAGAGAGGAGGGAAAGATCTTTACCTTCAAAAGAGAAAGGCACAAGAGCATGGTAGTCCTCAAAAAGAATGTGCGGAGAAAGCAGAAAAAAATGAAATATTATAAGTAAATTTTATAAACAAGGACTGTCCAACCTGACGCAATTTATCTTGGGCATGTGTATTGGTTAAATTGATTTATGGCAAAATATAAAATTACAATATAATTGTGGACATTTGATCCAGATTTATGTGAGCTAATTATGTTGAATCACACTATAGCATAGAATATTACTAAAAATTTAAAGCGGTGAAAAACATATATTATGGTGATCTAAAATTGTATTATTGATAACATGAAAACCAATAGTGTAAAAAATATGAAGTAAACTATATAATCAAGGAAAAGCTAACTTGAGGTTATTCTTTTTTAGCAGGTGTATTGGTTAAGTGGAGATATGAGAAAATATAACTTACTTTGAATATGTTTATCAGCTAATTTGATTTATGGTAAAAGATG
Source organism: Gekko gecko (assembly GCA_029375565.1). Classification (NCBI taxonomy): domain Eukaryota; kingdom Metazoa; phylum Chordata; class Lepidosauria; order Squamata; family Gekkonidae; genus Gekko; species Gekko gecko. Next base: position 160,430,587 of record JAPDNY010000003.1, on the reverse strand, counting down.
AAACTACAATATAGTATCCAAAGATGAAAGATTTACAGTAAAGAGATTTAAAAATTGGTAATTGTCTTTGATTCAGGTGTGTTGATTATATTGAACAATAGTATAATATAGATGGGAAATATGTACTGTTGTGACCTAAAATTTTATTATTAATTAGATGAAATCCAATATTGTTAAAAAAATGAATGAATATATGACACTTTACATAAAAACTCTCTCCAACTTATAGTTGTAATCTATTAAGAGGTAGCATGGAGTTGATAAGAATTTTTCTTTACGTATAGATTTATTACTGTTCTTGTTCCTTTTCTTTCTTTCTTTTTCTGATATAAAAACTGATTAAGAATAGTATTATATAGACAATTTGTAGTAGATAGGCTATAGTATATAACTAGTTATATAACTGGAATAGATTGATAAATTGTTATCTTTTATATTAGTTGCAATTAAAAACTGCTAATTTTTCTGATTTTAGTTGCTATACATTGTAGTCTATGCAGAAAAAGTAATGTACAAGCAAATATGATGTTATGAATGAGATATCTGACTGAACTTTCTGAAATGTATTGCTCCCATTTCTTTTATTTTTTCTTGAAAAAACAATTTTAAATATATATATATATATATATATATATATATATATATATATATATAAAAAAAGAAAAAAATATCATTCTTATATTTTCCTCAATCTGCTCTATCACTGTAATATGATTATTATCTATACAACTGATTGATTCTTAAGTAAATATGAGATAATCAACACAAGTGCAAATAAGCCAATCAGCATGTGCAATATGAGTTGCATCTGATATAGCAAGATAAGAAGGCCAATCTCAACTCTTAACTTCTATTAAAAAGCAAGTAATCTAACTTTTCTGTAGCTGCTTCAGTTAGCTGTTCAAGATAATTAGTAAATTTATGCAAACAGAGTGCACTTACAGTTGGAAAATACTTGAACACTCGGTTAGCTTGTAAACTCAGCAAGAAAAGGTGAGTGACACAATAGCTAACACTACAGGGCCAAGTAGGGCTTTTGCCCAGCAAAGGTTTGATTGGATTTTGGAGATTTGGTTGGCTGTGCAAATTTTTGACAATGTTGCTTTGGCAGCAACTGACACCACAGCACAAGAATCTTCACTGTTTTTTAATGATCTACAAGCTTTAGCATGGATATTTTGCCCTTATCCATAATCTGGATATAACTAATTGCAGCCTAAACCAAAGTAACTCACACTGCAAAGCTAGGTACTGGACACAACTGGAAACTTCTGCTTAAGGGAGTTTAAGAGCTTGTGATGTTGTTGTTGTTGTTGTTCAGCTGCACAATCAAATCCGACTCTTCACAACCCCATGGATCACATCATACTAGGCCCTCCTGTCTTCTGCCGTCCTCTGGAGTTTGCTCCGGAGCTTGTGATAGTCAGCAGGAAATAGAGCATTTAGAGGTCTCATACCTGCAACCAAGACAGCTAGATGTCTTTACTTTTTTTAATGAAAGCTGCAATTCCCAGATTAATAACAAGGACCTGACAAAAGAGCCTCAGAAAATGCAACCATGCCATTCTAGAATTTCCTGTACAGCAAGGAAGTACAAACACAGCTATAGTAGTAAACTTTTTGCCTAAGGTTCCACTGTGAGAAAAGGAAACACTATAGGAAAAGACAGTGTGAATAGCTAATTTTTTTAACCCACCTTCTGTGGGTAAAATTTCATAAAGGTCATGGTAGGACAAAAAAAGTGGCAATCTTTTGGTCCATCAGCTCAAAACATGGCTTTAGAGCAAGAACGCAGTACAAATTATTTTAACAGTCAACTGGATCCAAAACACATCAGTTTTACTAAAAGAATTCAGTGCTTTGCATTGGAAAGCATGTAAAGCAGAAACCGTTGCTCTCTTTCATATAAACAAAGGCAGACACATTTTGCAGTACTTTTACCTCTGTAAGAGATCCACAGGCAATTCCACCGTGCAAGGTTTTATCCAGATCTTCTAGTGTTGTGGGCAAGAACGCTGATGTTGGATCAATGGCTCTTTTCATTTTCATTTCATAAACCTACCCAAAACCAAGATTAATTAATAAAAGATGTTGCAGTCAGCTATTAAGAAGCATGTCTGGTATCTGCTTCAAAAAAAGATAAAGCACCTAAAAAAACCCCACATAGACACTTAAGATGCTTAATTTATTTTTCATCATTTAATGTCGCTTCCCATCCTTATGCTGTGTCTTTTGATACCACAACAGGAATAAGTTTTCAGAAATGATTTTAACTACCTTTCACTGAAACCTCCCCAATACCACCTGAACAGCCAATCCTGAGAGTTTGTGGACTCTATGGAATGCTGTGGGATATGGTTTGGGGAGCTGCTGTAGCCAGAAACGTGGAATCAGCAGAGAAATGTTCAGAGCCCACTTGCACAAGTGTCAAAAGAACTGGGAGGATTACAACTTTTGTTGATTTCTCCTTCAGACTGCAGCCCCTTGGACCACATCTCACATAGTTCCCAAGGACCCCTATCCTCAGGAGTGGCTTTTTAGGGCACAGACTGCAGCAGGAATGTGAAACCAGTAAAAGTTATTTTGCAAACTTTCTCTGTTATCGCAAGATGCTCAGTTTGCCTGACTGATAATATGAGGGGGCACATTACATTAAAATCCAAATATAAAGTTTCAAGACTTATGCAAAGTGCTGCGATACCAAGTCATGCAGATCTCTGATGTGCTAACTAATCTGGACTGAAGTTCAACATAAATATATGAGCCTGTGAAGGGATATGCAGGCACAGGTTAATCAAACCAAAAACATTTCATCCTACTAAGGAAATCATTTTTTTAACACAAAAGATAGATTTCATAAGCATAGGGGTCATTGTCATTTGAAATGTGGTGTTGGAGGAGAGTTTACAGAAACAGTGGACTGCCAAAAAGCTAAATAAGTGGATTCTAGATCAAATCAAGCCTGAATTCCCCCAAGAAGCAAAAATGACTAAACTGAGGCTCTCGTACTTTGGTCACATTATGAGAAGACAAGAGTCACCGGTACCATCACTTCGCATGATCTGGACACTATACTTCTGTTGATACAGCCCAAAATCACATTTGCCTTTTTAGCAACTGCATCACACCACTGACTCATGTTCAGTGGTCTACTAAGACCCCTAGATCTTTTTCACACACACAACTGCCAAGACAAGTTTCCCCAACTTATAATTATGCATTTGATTTTTCCTACCTAAACGGAGAACTTTACATTTAGCCCCATTGAAATTCATTTCATTTGTTTTAGCCCAGTTTACCAGCCTGTCAAGATCATCTTGTATCCTGACTCTGTCTCCTACTGTATTTGCTACCCCTCCCAATTTAGTATCATCTGCAAATTTAATAAGCATTCCTTCTATCCCTTCATCCAACTAAATTATAAAGACGTTGAACAAAACAGGTCCCAAGACTGATCCTTGAGGCACTCCACTTGTCACTGCTCTCCAAGAAGATGAGGAACCATTCACAAGCACTCTTTGGCTGTGATCTGTCAACCAGTTACAGATCCACCTAACATCCTCACAGAGTTTACTACATCTTCATAGAGTTTAAACATATAATCACATTCTCCAAGCTGAAAAATCTGACACACCTTATTGGCTGGCTCCAAGAACATCAGCGACTGACACATCTCATTCAGAACCCACTCATCCCCCACTTATCCTTGACATTTGGAATCGTCTGAAGAATTTTTTTGTTTTGTTTTGTGTTTTTTCTTCATAGGCTGAGCACTTATCTTCCCCAATGGTCAAGAAAACAACTCCTAAAAAGTTTACAAATACCTATCTTTCCATACACAGACAATAAGCCCAGCAATGAAACTAGATTCATCTCTTCTGTTTAATGGGGATAGAAAATATGACCATATGTGACTAGCCCCTGCAAAGCATTAAAAGAAAGAAGTTTAATTCTTCTATGGACACATCCATAGTCACCTTTTTTAAAAAAGAAGACTGTGCCTTCTTGGGAGAAAAAAGCCTTCTACACATGGCTCTGGGCCTTTTGACAATTCTGGTGAAAGATCAAGCCCAACTAGTTACACATTATAATATTCCTATTCTTTTAATTACTGTTTTCCAAAATTCAATACAAAATATGAATACACACAAAAACCGATTCAAAAAGTTGATACTGCTAACCTCCCTTCAGAAATTTGTACAGACATTACTACAGTGAAATTAACAATATGAAGACCTTTACACCAAAATCTCTTCCGAAACATATGAACCTAGAGATCATCTTGAAAGACCACAGCAGCATCATAGTTTGCAACTGTAGAGGCAGCTCAGAGGTTTGAATGATAAGTCTATTAATTATTTGTTCCATGGAGGCCAATATTTTGGGGGGAAAGCATTTGGAGCTCCCTGAAAAAGTTAGCTAGAAGGTATAACAGATCTGGTTTCTATCACACTTAATGAGCTGGCAAGAAGCCCAGTAAAGGAATTCGATAAGTAGCTGAAGAGATGCTTTATTTTTAACGAGATGTCAAGATGGGGCTGGTAAAATTTATTGAGCAGAAATACAGCAGCAACTCTTTGCAATAGAGATTTGAGTTTAGCAAACCCATTTCTATTTTTGTTGATTGTTTCCAAAAGTTAAATACAACTTTTAATATTTTGTTTATAGCTGAGAATAACTGTTGTTTAGAAATTGTGTGGATCTTTTATATTTCTAAATGTTTGCGGAAAAGAAAGCTAGCTAAATTCTTTCCTAAAGCAAGACTCTTTTATTTCTAAAAAGACTTGCTTATTAGCCAAAGACAATGACAGATTTATTGATGCACAGCTGTGAAACGAGGACTTAAAATTAAACTGCTAAGCTTTATTTTAACAAGTAAAGATTATCTTTAGCCAATTATATGCAAGACTCAAAAATAGCCAAGACATTTCCAACAGAAATTAATGAGCAGATGTTCATTATTAGAGATATCTTTATCAGGCAAAAGTATTTTAACAAGGAATAAATCATAAGGCTTTTTGACAATCTAGTTTTAATTAGTGTAGCAAAATTTATGTTTTCTATACAAGAGGGCTCTCTAGTGGCCATTAGAAGCAAGGAGTTTGATTTTTCTAAAGTGGAATTAAAACTGGAATTATCATTAAACTCTCAGATAACTCAGCAGATAACCATTCCAAAAGCCCCAAGCTGACTCGGAGTGGGGGGGGAGTTGAAATCCCCTCCCTGGAAAAAGAGCCGGTTCGTGAGCGAAAGCGAGGGGCGGAGAGATGGTTTTGACCAGGAAAGCTTCAATCTAGCCGAATACGGGGCAGAATAGTTCAAAGCATATAAAGCAGATAGTCTTTCAGAGTGCCTAAAAGGACCTTATCTTGTGTAAACAATGTCGATGCGAGGAGATTAAATGGCAGTTAAGAAGAAATTTTCTCTAGGAACTGCCAGCTCAGCAACCTTGACTCTTAAACCAGAAGCAGCTACTGATTTCCCAAACATGTTGGCTACGGCGTGGCGCCCTCTGCTGGACCAGATGACTAATCTCAACAGTAAACTTGATGCTCTCCAGAAACAGTTGAAAGAAACTGTTACAAAGGACGAAGAAACTGATAAGGCGGTCAAACAAGTTGTTGATAAGGCAAATTCGATAAATCAGAGACTGGACGTCGTGGCAAAAGAGTGGATTTCCGATAAGGAACAGTTGTTACAGCTACAAATGGAGAAATCACTATATGTCCTGAGGTTCCAGGGTAGCCCAGAACAGAAAGGGGAGAACTTAAAAGAGATATTGAGCGAGGCATTGCCACCAGTGACGGATCTCAAAGCGGAACTTATACAAAGTGATATGGATACGGTTTACCGAACCTATCCAGATTTCATTAAGAAAAATAAACTGCCTGGTGAAGTATTTGTTAAGTCCTCCAAGGGATCAACGAGAGATACAATTTTGAAAGTGACTAATGGGACAACTCTGAAAATCAAAGGTGAAGAGGCGAGAGTTTTAAAAGACATTCCATTTGTGATACGAAAGCGGAGGAGACAATACAAAAATCTAACTTCTGTTCTACACAAACATTCCATTCCCTTCAGATGGACATTCTCAGAAGGACTTATCTTCAACTACAAAGATAAAAAAGAGAAGATTGACTCTGTGCAAAAAGCAAAGACATTTTTGGAGAAGCACCAAACAGCGGCTAAAGAAAAAGGGAAAACAGAGGACAATAACCAAATAGAAGAAAAGAATGAACATGGATCGGAAAACAGTGGAAGTACTTCTGGCAGTTCCTCAGAAGATTCTGATTCTTAAAAAGGAGCAGCAGCTCCCAAAACCCTCAAAGTTAAACTGAGCTACGATAAAAGCAAATGCAAGAGATTAAAAAAATGCTGTAGTTTAATGCTGAAAGCCTTACTTATCTTTTATATAAGAAACTAGGATGCACCTATTTTGGTTAATTGTGCTTGAATTAGTTTGATTTCGAAATAATTATAAACAATAACATTCCTTTTTTGTTTTCCCTATAACCACGGGATGACTAATACGGTATCTATATGTAATATGATCCTTGCTTTAACTTTTGTATTTTATGTTTAGTTTTAGTTCCCCATATTTCCCCACCCTTTATAATCTTGTAGTGGAAAAGCAATAAAAAAACTTATATAAAAAAAGAAAGCCAGAAACATCTTGTTTGTTAAAAGATTAATGGATAATAGAGACAAAGAAAATCAGAATACACATGTGTAAATGATGCCACAGATGATGTAAAACTGTGAGAAACAAGAGTATAAAAGTTGAAACACAACTGATGCTCAGCGAACAGCTGAGCAAAACTTTTGGCTGCATGTTGTCTCTTATTCTAATAAAAAAAAATTACCCTTTTGCTGCCTGGATATTGTGTGACTGAGTTCAATTGGCTAGCCACACAGGTCAAAGAACCTTAGCTCCTTGGGGGCATTGTGTTCACAACCAACGTATCCTAAGTGTTTATCTGCCAGCTTTGTAACTTTCAGGAACAGACAACTATTAAAGGTCACTATTAACCTATGAGTAAGAAAACACCCCTCCCTCATGGATCACTGCCTTGACCAGCGGGGGGGCTTGCATGGTTCAATGAGGCTGGGGGCTATGCCATGGAGGGCCACCTAGGATGGAAAGGCCACAGCAGAGAACTCAGACAAAGCGTGAGCCACTGGAGAAGGAAATAGCAACTCACTCCAGTATCTTTGCCAAGAAAACCCCATGGACAGTAACAAAAGGCTAAAAGATATGATGCTGGAAGATGAGCACCTCAGGTCGGAAGGTGTCCAATATGCTACTGGGTAAGAGCAGAGGGCAAGTACAAGTAACCCCAGAAACAGTGAAGCAGCTGGGCCAAAGCTGAAAGGACACTCAGCTGTGGATGCGTCTGATGGTGAAAGGAAAGTCCGATGCTGCAAAGAACAATACTGCATAGGAACCTGGAATGTAAGATCTATGAATCCAGGTAAGCCTGACGTGGTCAAAAATGAGATGGCAAGACTGAACATCAATACCTTGGGAATCAGCAGGGCCGGCTCGCCTACTAGGTGAGCTAGGCGCTCGCCTGGAGCGCGCCGGCCACAGGGGCGCCAAATTGCGCCCAACCCCCCCCCGAAAAGCCCCCCGCCACTGCTGCCGCCGCCTCCCTGCCACCGCCGCCAGTGAAGACTGCCCCCGGCAGGGCTCAGGAGGCGGCGGCGGAGATTGCCAGCCCTCCCCCTCCCCCTTGAGGGGCAGGGGAGAGGAGGCAGGGGCAGCAGCCAGCGCTGCCAACGAAGAGCGCCCTAATGGGCGCCCAAAGGCAAGCTGGCATTCAAAGGGAAGAGGCAGGGGTCGGTCTGGCAGGCGCAGCAGCCCCTGCACAGGTGCAGCGCTTTCAGATCCCGCCCGCAAACGTGGGTCCTTCCTGCCTTTTCGTGTTTGGAGAGATGACCGGACCGGGGCAGGGATGCGGGCGGCAGCAGATTCGCTCTGCACTGAGCAGAGGAGGGCCCCCCCCGGCCTGTTCTTCTTCGCTTGTCCTCCCAGGAGGTCAGGGCCGCAGGGGGGGAGCGGGTCCCAGCCGGAGAGAGAGAGGCATGCCTCCCCCTCCTCTTCGGTGGCTGCTGTAGGCAGCGCGAGTCCTCTGGGCAAAACTCTGAAGGGGGAGCGCCGTCATTAGAATGCTAAAGACCGGCGTCAAGAGGCGGGACGCGGCGGCGCTGACAGCCGAGCGGCTGAGCTGAGGGAGCCAGGAGGGCCACGAGGAGGTGGAGGAGGAGGAGGAGGAAGGGCTGGGCGGGCGGGCAGTGGTGCTGACACGGGGCCTCTGGGCTGCAGGCGACCCAGCTGGGCACCGCAGCCGGCTGGGAGGGAGGGAAGGAGGGAAGGAGAGAAGGAAGGAAGTCAGGCGCCTGCCCTCCCCCCGGCTTGGAAAGGAGGCAAAGGGCTAGACCGGAGTCCTGTCTGGAGGCGGGAGGGTGGAGCTGGGGCCCCGAGCGCGGCCATGGCAAGACGGGCTCCTCCGGGCACCCTGACTGTTTCCAGGGAGGTCCTGCAGGGGCGGCCCTGCCCCTCCTTGGGGGGAGGGGGCTCCCCTCCTCCCAATCCAGGGATTCCCACCTTTTTCAGAAGGGCACCCCTCCAGCACCTCCAGGCCCCTTTCTCCACAGCAAAGCCAGCAGTCCCACCTGAGCGAACAAACTTTCCCTTTCGCTCCTCCAGCGAAGCGTGCGCACAGCTCCCTGCAGCTCCCACCTGCGGGCACGACCGGACTGGGGCTCCTCCAGCTGTGGAGAGAGGGGATGCTTCCCTCCCTGTGGGCAACGTGGAAGTGGAGGAGAGGAAGAAGAGGTGAGGAGGCTGTTTGGAGAGTGTGGGATTTAGCATTCAGGAGAGCACTGACCCCGGAGCAGCGCCTAATCAAACCTGGTTACCATCAACCTGCCACAGAAACGCTGCCACTGCCTCCTCCTCCCGCGCTGCCAGTGGCCTGCCAGGCAACAAGTGAAAGTGCACACGGGCCACGGAGGACTGCCCCGGGTCTGCCAGGAAGAGGCTGGGGGGGGGAGACAGTTATGATGATAATGATATCATCATCATTATTAATAATAATATGGCTCATCTCTCATGCTCTTCCCAGAGCTTTACCATCAGGTCTCGGTCTCTCCCTCTTCCAGGATCATATTGACACGTGCATGTCGGTGGTCGGAGGGGGAGGGGGGCACCAGAAGGGATCTTTGCCTAGGGTGCAAAATAAGCTGGGGCCGGCCCTGGGAATCAGTGAACTAAAGTGGACAGGAATGGGTGAATTGAACTCAGAAGACCATTATATCTACTACTGGAGCCAAGAATCCCATAGAAAAAATGGTGTGGCCTTTATAGACAACAAGAGAGTGTGAAAGGCAGTAATGGGATACAATCCCAAAAACAACAGAATGATCTCAGTCTGAATCCAAGGCAAACCATTCAATATCACAGTAATCCAAGTCTATGCCCCAACCACTGACACAGAAGAGGCTGAAGTGGATCGGTTCTATGAAGACCTACAACACCTCATAGAATTAAACACCAAAAAAAGATGTCATCATCATCATAGGGGACTGGAATGCTAAAGTAGGAAATCAAAAGGTAACCGGAATAACAGACAAGTTTGGCCTTGGAGAACAAAATGAAGCAGGGAAAAGGCTCACAGAGTTTTGTCAAGAGAACACGCTAGTCATAGCGAACAACCTCTTCCAACAACCTAAGAGGCGACTCTACACATGGACATCACCAGATGGGCAACACCAAAATCAGATTGACTATATCATTCACAGTCAAAGATGGAGAAGCTCTATACAGTCAGTAAAAACAAGACCTGGAGCTGACTGTGGCTCAGATCATGAGTTACTCATTGCAAAATTCAGACTTAAACTGAAGAAAGTTGGGAAAACCACTAGGCCATTCAGGTTTGACCTAGATCACATCCTTGATGAACATACAGTGGAGGTGAAGAATAAGTTTAAGGGAATAGATCTGATAGAGTGCCTAAAGAACTATGGATGGAGGTTCATGACATCATACAGGAGGCAGGAATCACCACCATCCCGAAGAAAAAGAAATGCAAGAAAGCAAAGTGGCTGTCTGATGAGGCTTTACAAATAGCAGAGGAAAGAAGGAAAGCAAAAGGCAAAGGTGAAAAGGAAAGATTTACCCAACTGAATGCAGATTTCCAGAGAACAGCAAAGAGAGATAAGGAGGCTTTCCTGAATGAACAATGCAAAGTAACAGAGGAAAACAATAGAGTGGGAAGGACTAGAAATCTCTTCAAGAAAATTGGAGAAATCAAGGGAATGTTCCACACAAAGCTAGCCATGATAAAGGACAAAAACAGTAGTGACTTAACAGAAGCAGAAGAGATTAGGAAGAGATGGCAAGAATACACAGAAGAACTGTACAAGAAGGACCTCAATGTCCTTGACAACCACGATGGTGTGATCACTGACCTCAAGCCAGACATCCTGGAGCACCAAGTGAAATGAGCCTTAGAAAGCATTACTAACAATAAAGGTAGCAGAGGTGATGGTATCCCAGATGAGCTATTCAAAATTTTAAACGATGATGCTGTTAAAGTACTGCACTCAATTTGCCAGCAAATTTGGAAAACGCAACAGTGGCCACAGGATTGGAAAAGGTCAGTTTACATTCCAATCCCAAAGAAGGGCAATGCCAAGGGATGTTCAAACTATCGCACAATTGCACTCATTTTACACGCTAGCAAGGTCATGCTCAAGATCCTATAAGCTAGGCTTCAGCAGTACGTGGATAGAGAACTGCCAGAAGTACAAGCTGGGTTTCGAAGAAGTAGAGGAACTAGATATCAAATTGCCAACATTCGCTGGATTATGGAGAAAGCAAGGGAGTACCAGAAAAATATCTACTTCTGCTTCATTGACTACACTAAAGCCTTTGATTGTGTGGATAACAACAAACTATGACAAGTCCTTAAAGAGATCAGAGTACCAGACCACCTCACGTGTCTCTTGAGAAACCTATATAAGGGTCAAGAAGCAACCAGTAGAACCGGATATGGAACAACTGATTGGTTTAGCATAGGAAAAGGAGTACGACAAGGATGTATATTGTCAGCTTGCTTATTTAATTTATATGCCGAGTGCATCATGCCAAATGCTTGCCTGGATGAATCATTGCCGGGAAAACATCAACAACCTCAGATATGCAGACAATACCATTCTAATGGCAGAAAGTTAAGAGGACCTCAAGAGCCTCTTGCTAAGGGGTCAAAGAGGATAGCGCAAAAGCTAGCTTGAAACTCAACATCAAAAAAATTAAGATCATGGTATCCAGCCCCATCTCTCCTTGGCAAATAGAAGGGGAAATTGTGGAAGCAGTGACAGAGTTCACATTCCTGGAATCCAAAATCACTGTAGACAGTGACTGCAGCCATGAAATTAAAAGACGCCTTCTCCTTGGGAGGAAAGTGATGGCAAACCCTAGACAGCATAATAAAAGGTAGAGGCATCACCTTGCCAACAAAAGTCTGTATAGTCAAAACAATGTATGGCTGTGAGAGTTGGACTATGAGGAAGGCCAAGTGCCGAAGAACAGATTATTTTGAATTACGGTGCTGGAGAAGACTCTTGAGAGTCCCCTAGACTGCAAGGTGATCAAATCAGTCAATCCTAAAAGAAATCAACCCTGAGTGTTCACTGGAAGGTCAGATACTGAAGTTGAAGCTCAAATACTTTGGCCACCAAATGAGAAGGTCACTGGAGAAGACCCTGATGCTCAGAAAGATTGAAGGTTAAAGAAGAAGGGGATGGCAAAGAATGAGATGGTTAGACAGTGTTATCGAGACAACGAACAAGAAATTAAGCAAACTCTGGAGCACAACAGAAGACAGAGGGCCTGGCATGATGTGGTCCATGGGGTCGTGAAGAGTCGGACTCAAATGTGTGACTCAACAACAACAAAGAAAACACCCATTTACTGTAAACGCATTACACACAATAAAAATGTTCTTACCAGGTATGCCAACATGGCAGGCAATACACACAATAAAAAACTAGCTTCATTCCTGTCCTGTTTTGCAAATTGATACTTACAGTTTGCATTCTGGGGGCACAGGATTGACTGACTGTGTGAAGAAGCTTCTGCACAGACTGGTAGCTCTGCCCAGTCACTTTCATTAGATCCAGGAGTGAAAGACACAAAAAGTCCTGAAACATGATCATCAAAAGCAAAGAGTTAAATCTTAAGGAATGTAAAAATTGATAGACATTTATTTTAAATGCTTATACCCTATGTGCTTAGTTTGTGCTCTGGGACAGCTGCTAGACCAGCTTCACGTGTTTACAAGTAATTTCCTGAAAGAAATAGCTCATGCTGCATGAGCAGATTCCTGCCATTAAGTCTTCTTTTTGTTGGGCTTTCTCTGTTCCCCTCTCTGTCTTAGTTTCATGATCAGGTCACTTCTGCCACTCACACAGCAGCACAAAGGACAAAAGTCAGAAGGCACAAGGCATAAGTGCAGTTGTTCTTTCTTATTGTATCAGAACACTAAAACAAGCTCACACAGAAAAGCAATCCCACATAAACGCTAAGACCTGTTTAGATCATTACTCAAAGTATTTTGGCAATCAGTAAAAGCATTCATGTCATAATCACATTCCTCCCTAATAATGACAGCTGCCCTGAGCCCTGCTTGGCAGGTCAAGGAGGATACAAATCTAATAAATAAATAAATAAATTTCAGTGACCTCAGCATTGTAGTGCAATTCTATGTGGATTTAAGATTTCTTGATTTCAGTGGGCTTAGACTGACCTAACTCTGCAAAGGATTGCACTATTTGATAATGAAGTTTTTGACTTGGACAGTCCTTTATTGGTCATCCCATATTCCACTGAAGTAACCAAGACTGTGGTTAGAGTGTCAGACTATGAGCTGGGAGACCAAGAATCAACTCCCCATAATGAAGTTGGAGTTTCACTTGTATGAGGGTAAGGAAGGAACAGATAAAACACAAGAGAAACTAAATGTAAATCCCTTTCTTCACCTCCAAACAAACCAGGTAGTGTTGTACATCTCCTATAATCATATAAATTGTGGCCGATGAGGAAATAAACGTGACATTCTTTATTCCCTGAGTCAACTTCTATGAACTGAGGTACAACAAAAGTTGACAGATTACCTAACAACTTTCATGGGCATAGATTGCACTTAACATTCACCTGCCAAACAATTCTCATGATGCTGTTGAGAAGACAAAGATGCCTTGCCTCTTATGGAATTACTCAGAGTTTTTACAGATGGAAGAATTTGTCCTCTAATGTTAAAAAACTCCTCAAAACCACCCCACTCATCTGAGTTGGTGATCTCTCCAGGCAGGTCTGGGAGAGCCTCAGATGCCCAGAGAATGGTAAGTTCCACAGCACAGGAGGAGGACAAATCAGGCATGGAAGAGGAAGAGATGAGGGAGCATTTTGACGGATGTTCAGCAACCCCTGGAATACCTTCAGTGGCGGATAAACGGCAAGAGAACAATCTGGAGGTTAAACGGTTGACACAGTTCCCAGAAGAGATACCTGTGGTTCTTGAGCAACAACATAGTTCTGAAAGTCCATAAAGCCCTGATACAAGGAAGAGAAAACTGAAGGCTCTGAGATGTAAGGAGGCTATAAAGAAGATTATAGTATGGCAGGAAACATGTTTTAGGAACTTTAAAATCCAACATAAACCTTCTAAGGAAGCATTACAAGAATATGAATCGGACCACGTTAAGAACTAAATAAAGCAAAAAATGATTGGGAAATACAGAGACGTAAAAGAATAGACGCATACAGTAATATGTGTTTTAGTGGAAATATTCAAGCTCTGTATTCAGATTTGCAGCTCCTAAAAAAATAATCCAAAATCAAAAAGGTGGCAGCCATGAATAGTTAGTTAATAGAAATGTTATTATACAGTTAGTATTAGAATGGTTCCTAAATTGTCTAGTTCTCCCCCTGTAATGAGGGCACTGTGGTTGGGGACGGTCTGGCAAGTTTTTCTTGTAGAGACATTGGTTTTACCTGTCATTTTTATCTATGAAGTGGTTTTGGGAAGGTGAGCCTTTGGCCTTTTTCCTATCTTCCCCTTAGCCTGTATATGAATTTGGGATGGTGAACCCATTGCTCTGGCCCCTTCCTTCCCCCCCCCTTAAGTTTGTATGAGAATTTGGAGGGGGGGATTCTTTTCTCTTGTTGGCAGGTCCCAGAGATTTCAGAGGAGGGTGTAAAAGAGGTCCTTCTCCTGTGGTAGGGGGTAGATTCCAAAAATATTTTGTGAGGGCAATTTCCTGAGGAAACCTGAAATGTATTGTTGATCTTCCTTGCCCTCATTTCTGTTGATACTTTCCTTGATTGTACAAGTCTCTTGTTTTATGATTTTTACTGTCAAAGTTAACTCCACATCCCAGAATATTTCCTTTTTTTTTTCTTTTCTTTTTGTGGAGTGATATGTATTTGTCTTTCGGATGGTAAACTCACTGCTCTGGCCTCTTCATTGCCCTTTAGTCTGTATGTGAATTTGGAGGTGCTTTTTCTTGTTGGCAGGTCCCAGGTATTTCAGGGAAGGAGTGTGCAGAAGAGGTCCTTCTCCAAAAGTTTGGGGTAGACTCCAAAATATTTTGTGGGGGCAATTTTCTGTTCAAGCCTGAAATGTAATGTTGACCTTCCCTGCCCTGGTTTCCTGTTGATACTCCCCTTGATTGTATGTCTCTGTTTTTATGAATTTTACTGTTAAAGTTTACTCCACACCCAAAAATATTTCAAATTTTTCCCATTTCTTTTTTTGTGAAGTGATATGTATGTAGAATGTATTAAATAAACTTATAATTTTTAAAAAGGACACTGCAGAGCTGGAAAATACAGAAGAGGGCAACCAACATGGAGCATCTTTCCTATCAGGAAAGGCTGAAGAGACTTTTCAGTTTAGGAAAGAGATGATTAAGTGGGGAACATGATACAGGTTTATAAAATTATGCACAAGGTGGAGAGAGTGGACAGAGAGAACTTTTTCTCCATCTCCAAAATGCTAGAACTCATGGGCATCCAATTAAGTTGATAATCAATAGGTTCATGATGGACAAAAGCAAGTATTTCTTTAATCAATGAGTGAATAAAGTATGGAATTTCCTGCTAGAGGATATAGTGATGGTTACAAGCACAGATGGCTTTAAAAGGGGATTAGACAGATTCATGGAAGACAGGTCTATAAGTTGGTCACCATGTGAGACAGGATGCTGGACTAGATGGACAACTTGTCTGATCCAGCAGGGCTCCTCTTATGGTCTTTCAGACATCATTGATTTTTATGATCCCATGTGCCCCTTAAAATGTCATTACAAATATTTATGTCCTTATTAGCCTCACTTGACAGGTGGTGATCTGATGCCGACTCAGCCACTCACAAAGGTCTTGCGGTAACCCTGCTCTTCTCAGTTTTTTACCTGCCATCTTCTTACATTCAAGGAACAGAACCTCAGTCCTAGAGCAGAACAAAAATTAAATTATCTGAAGTATCTACATACAGACAAGGGGGGAAAAAAACATTCTCCTTTAAGACAAGTTGCATAATTCAGAACTTTTCCTTGCAGTGATTAGTCTGCACCAGGACTGTCCCCAGCACCCTCCCCAGTTCAGGTCCAAATGGCAGACTGCCCCTAGCTATATTCAGCCTGCCTTCCAGAACATGAGGCAGGAAGGCAGCACTTTGCCTTAGCTTGTATGTATGATGGTGGCACTATACTTAAATGAAGTCACCTTCATTCAGAGGCAGCAAGTTATGACTATTTAGATCTGACTCTAGTAGCACCTTAGAAACCAAAAAGAGTTTCAGGTGTAAGCTTTTAGGAGTCAAAGTTCCCTTCATCAGACACAAAGTGATGCTTGTACTATAAAACTCTTGTTGATCTCTACCCTTTGAAACCAAGTTATGACCTGTATTGTCCCAGACTGCCCTCAGGAAGGGGTCCTTGCGCCTCATAGCGTCACACTGGTGAATGAAGCCAGTCGTATCTGCAGGCAAGCAAAAGCCCGGGATAACTCTGAAAGGACACACTGATGTTCCTTGCAGAAAAAAACTGTGATTCTTTGCAACACACATATGCAAAAGTCCGAAGGATTTTAATTCAGTGTGTTAAGCATTGAACTCACCCAAGATCCCTTATCCTAAACTCATTCACTTGAAAGATCCAAAATTTTTATTTTCTGAAATATACCCTAATCTAAGAATAAGTTGGGCTGTATTCACACTTAATGCCACCCTCCAAAGCCCTGCTTTCTAAGAAGAGAGATGCCAAGGTTGTCTGAAAATCATTCCTTTTAATGCCAAATGTACAGCCCAACCGGTCTGGGAAAAGCCCTCTGTACATGCTTACAGTTGTATAATATTTCTATGCCAATAAAGGTTCTGAATTGAATTGAATATTTCTGATGTTAGCTCATTTGAAGTCACTGAATCTTAAACTGGACTTAATGTTTCATGATGTGCAAGGAAGCCAAATTGACAGTTCAGTTATGCCAACAGATGGGATATGAATTGAAAAAGAACAATGAAATAAAAAGTGAACATGTAGAATAATAAACCTGTATGTCTCATTTAATATCATTTTGCCCTTATCCAGAGGTAGATGTGCTTAAGATTCACCCTTCATTTCTTTCCCCCCACTATCCTGCATATGTTCTACAGTGAAAACAGAACTTGGCAGAACTGAAGCACATGGCAATTGAATTTGGGTTTTTTTCTTCAGAACAGGTAACCAGGAAAAACCCTCATTCAACTCAGGTGCTTTAGTTCAGATGCATTCCTCACACAGCAAATGGGCAAATTAGACAGGAGTCCTGCAGCACCTAAAAGACTAAAAAAATGACTTTAGCATGAGCTATCTATAAATCAGAGTTCAGTTTCTCAGTACATCCATCAGGCTTGCTTAAACAGAAGGGAGGTGTGGTACAAAGAGGTCAGTGAGCATCAAAATTCAGCCAAAAGAGATATCAGTTCACTTAGAGTGGATGTGAGATACATGGGAGTAGCTTTGTTACAAGGCAACCAGCTTTTCCACTGCTTTCTTTTAGAGGGGGAGCAAGAAAAGTGATGCCTATTTCTACACTGGAGAGGACCAACCAAGGGGACTGAAGAGAACAAAAATATATTTTAAAATGCCTGTGATTTTGTTACACAGGCTTTCCTTTGGGTTGCCATCCTCCAGGTGTTAACTGGAGATCTTCCATTCTTACAAGCAATCTCCAGACAACAGAAATCAGTTCATCTGGAGAAAATGGCTGCTTTGGAAGGTGGACTTTATGAAATTGTACACCTTTGAAGTCCTTCCCCTCCCCAAGCCCTGCCATCCTCAAGCTCCACCCCTCATATCTCCAGGTATTTCCCAATCCTGGAACTGGCACCCGACCTTCCTTCTTGTTTGGCACAAAGACGTAACCGAAAAATAAAAATGCCATGGGCTGGAGATGCCTCTTATGGGATCGGCAGTCTCCCTTCTTATTGGACGGGATGAGGTACTGCGTTGAGAAGCGGAGGCAGCCACAGATCACGAGAAGCAACCGTGCTCCAGCTCCCAGCGTGTTTTAAATAGCCTGCAACTTCATAACGCCATGAGGCGGGGGGTTTTTTCACTCGAGCCGCACACAACGGCACAGCACCCACCTACAACCGACCAGAGACCCCTCCCCGACCTGCTTCCGACCAACACCAGCCTTTACCAAAAACAACAATCGAAAAGCAGTAGCCCACACCCCATTCTCGCGCCACTCTCAGCTGCCTCAGAGGACAGAACAAGAAGCAGATAAGAGGACCCCGCACCCGCCACTATTGAGCAGGGAAGCCTGGGGGGAACGGGACCCACTCTCCTCCCGGCAACAACACCACCACATCCTAACCTGGAAACTTTTCAAAGACTCCCACTTCTGTGGAGGAGGCGGGAACATCCGCAAAAGAACTTCCAGAGCTATGATTGGTCACTGAGTCTGACATTTCATCCAATCATTTACTGGGGGGAAAACATGCGGGAGTACAAGGGATATTGGAGGTTGTAGTTCTATAATACTGTTTTTAACGTAACTAACACTGTAAATATAATGGTTGAAGAAGTCTTGTTTCAGTGTATCTGAAGAAGTGTGCATGCACACCCAGAATTAAACTTCGTTGGTTTTGAAGGTGCCCCTGGATTCCTTTGTTCTAGCAATGTATTTGTATACAAACTATATTTCCAGGTTATTTTGATATCATTTCCAGGTTATTTTTTTCTCGTACTTCTTAGCAGGATAAAAACGACATTCTTAGGCGATAACAGATAATTCCAGAGGGTCTTCGATGTTAATCTATAGCAGCAAAATAAAACTGGAGTGCAGTGGCACTTAATAAATTAAAACAAAATGCATTCCAGTATAAGCCTTCCTATTCTAAGTCAGAGTTCACTTCATCAGATACATGAAGTGTTAGAGTTGCCAGGTCTGGGTTGGAAAATACCTGGAGACTTTGGAGATGGATCCAGGAGAGGGCGGGGTTTGGGGAGGGGAGGGGAGGGGCTCAGCATGGTACAATGCCATAGAGCCCACCCTTCAAAGCAGCTATTTTCTCCAGGGGAGCAGATCTCTATCATGTGGAGGTCAAGTGTAAAAGCGGGAGATCCCCAGGCCCCTCCTGGAGGCTGACAGCCCTATGAAGTGTACATCCATTAAGTCTGCAACCACAGGAGCATTTTTCTGGGAGTAACGGCTACTGAATAAAATGGGGCTTATTTCTGAATAGACTTGATGAGGATTGCTCCCTAAATGTACCTGCCTAGTGGATGAGCACTTCATGCACCAGTGTGTGAAGTGAGCTCTGATGAAAGCTTATATGGGCCACTAGATTCCTGATTTGTTTAGGAGATCAGGAAGAAATCCCAATAGCAGTGCACCATTATCTCCCCACCCCACACCAAAAAGGGAGGGGGGAACAAAGAGAGAAGGTTATGCTCTTTTGAGTTCCAGTCCTGCAGTGTATGTGTAGTGTATCCATCTCAGAACATGTGCTCAGGCCAGCCATGTGCTCCAACCGGTTTCAGCAGGTCCGACATGTGGCCCAGCAAAGTGCCTGAGCTTCACTCCAGAGCACAATGGACAGTAGGATCCTAGCTCCCTCCCAATCAGGGAGCCAGAATCCTAGGGGATAACTCAATCAATGTAAATAGTCCAATCACAGGGTTTTGTGTGCGTTGGGGTGTGGGTTCCTTTGGGAATAAAAGCCGGCCTGCGAGCCGGCTTCACTCGTCTTCTTCTTGAACTAATAAAGTATGTGAGAGCTGAAATCACTTGTCAGTCTGGGTACTTTTCAGTATGGAAAACAGAAGCTTCAGAGGTTTATAAATTGTACACACTGAAAACAATGCACAGTTACTATCTTCATGCCAGAGGAAGTGTAAGGACTTGTGGCTGAGGGATAGTGTTGCCAAAAGTCTAGTGGAAAAAATGTCTTGTCCCTTTTAATAACTGGGATCCCTTAATCCAATGTTATGATGCTGTTTACCTTCATTATGCCATGAAAAGCTTCAGCTGCCCAATTCCTCACATTAAGCTTCTGTTAAAGGAGCAGAACATTTCTTTGTTCCAGGCTGTTTGCAACTCTATAGTGGTTACAGCTAGCTTCTGATATAGTCTGGTGTGATGATTCCCATATAACCCTAATATATATATTCCCATATAACCCTAATAACCACCAACTTCCAAGTAGGCAGGAAACTCTCCTGGTATTATACCTGATCTCAGACAATAAAGATCTGTTCCCCTGGAGGAAATGCCCGCTTGGAAGAAGGACTTTACTATTATATGCCTGCAGATCTCTCTCCCCAGACTCTACCCACACTCCCAGGTACCACCCCTGAATCTGCAGTAATTTTCCAAACTGGAGTTGGTGTCCTTATTTCCATACTGGGTGGAGAGGCTGAGGAAAAGTCCATGAAGTCCAGTGTTATGAGGCACATCAAATACACTTTAGCTACTTGTTTGTCCCATAATTGAAGTTGTTCAACAGTGCTTAAAATGCTGATGTTTAATGTAATGGTTCCCTATGCCCTTCAGTAGGGTATATACAGTTAAATTATCATGTACTCATCTTCCAGTATCTCAATGTCTAACAGGAGAGGACTTGAAGAAGATCTTGCTGGCTAGCAGTAACTGAATGACATTTTGCACAGTCTATTTCTCCTTTGCTTCTCACAGGTATCTAAGGCCTGGGCTGAATAAGGGTTCAGTCTGGGATAGGGGAAGAAGTATATTAGCAGAGGGAGAGGGAGAGGAAGACCTGCTTTGCTTCTTTTACGATATTGTTATTATATTGCATTTTTATGTTTTAAGCTGCTTGGGTCCCATGTGGAGAAAAGGAAGAAACAACAACAACAGGAATAAATCATCATCCCCCCAGAAATCCTCTCCTTTAGAGCCCAGAGAGAGGTAGAAATGGGTCTCAAACTAAACATGAGTTGGCAGTGTGATGCATCTGCTTAAAAAAGCTAATGTTTTTGGTTGCATGAATAGAAGCATGGTATCTGGGTCACAGCCCTTTCCTGGATAGGCTAGCCCGATCTCATCAGATCTTGGAAGGTAAGCAGGGTTGGCTCTGGTTATTGTTTGGATGAACAACCAACAAAGAATACCAGGATTGCTATGCAGAGGCAGGCAATGGCAGACCACCTCTGAACTTCTCTTGCCTTGAAAACCCCATAGGGTTGCCATGTCAGCTGTGACTTGATAGCAAAAAAATAAAAATAAAAGTCCAGGTCACAAGTTCCACTATACACAAGAACTCATCTGAAGTACTATTTCACTTCTGAGTGCCACTTTTTAAAAAAGATGCAGAATAGGTTCACGCAAGTTAACAATGAGTATGGTCAGGGGTCTGGAAAACATTGTGTGAGAAAAAGTTGAAGGAACTAGGTACATGTAACCTGCAGAACAGGAGACATGATTTCAGTCTTCAAATATATAAACGGTTGTCACATGGAAGAGGGCAAAGATTTGTTTTTTCTTTCTTCAAATGTCAGGACTATATCTAATGGGGTTAAGTTATAGAAGAGCAGATTTTTGTTGAACGTATGAGAAACTTCCTAACAAGACCAGTTTGACAGTGGAAACATTTCTCTGAGGGGAGGGGTAATGAGCTCTCACTTGGTAGAATTCCTAAAGCAGAGGCTGACTATGGATTTCCTACATTATAAAGCAGGTCGCATAAGATGGCCTCTAAGACCTTCTCCAAATCTGGGACATCTTCCTACCTAAGGAGATGACCGAGGAAGAATGAATGAACAAGGACTAGTGGCACTCTATAGATTAACAAAATTGTATTCCAGCATAAACTTTCCCAATGTTGTGCTTGTGGACTCCAAGTGCTTTTAGAAAGTGGGCAGAACCAGGTGGGACTTTTGCCCAGTAGGCCTTTGGAGATCTGATTGGCTGTGCAGATTTAAAATATTGCTTCAACAGCATCTGCTAACACAGCACAAAGATCTTCACTGCATGACTGGAGGTAAAGTATGCAAGAAAATATTTTTAAATGATATGTTCATTTACAAAGACATCCTGTTAAGCAGTGCTTCTGCCTGAAAAGTTGAAGAGTTACTACTAGAATTATGTATAAACTCACTCCCTGACATTTTATGGTTGGATCCACCCAGGGCTCTTCTTGTAGTAGGAACTCCTTTGCATATTAGGTGACATAGCCCTAATGTAGCCAATCCTCCGAGAGGTTACAGAGCTCTTCTTACAGGGGCTAGTGTAAGTTCTTGCCAGATTGGCGTGTGTCGCCTAATACGCAAAGGAGTTCCTGCTACAAAAAGAGTCCTGGATCCACCTCTTTTGGCAGCCATTTTGTGATTGCACCTATGACCCTGTGTCAGAATTTCAAAGATGCTCACATGCTTAAAAAAGTTGGGGACCTCTGCATTAGAGCTGTGTTGGGCAAATGCAAGATACTGGGTCCTCACTAGGCAGACATCTAAATTTGGTGGGGATAAACATCAGAGTCAAAGGATCATGAAATACAGGAAGTATAATATGAGATAAAAGTAGTAGTTCTTTATATAATGAATGATTAAAATGTGGAATTTGCTGCCAGAGGGTATATTTATGGCCATAGGAATAGACAAGTTTAAGGGGGGATTATCCAGATTCATAGATGATAGATCTACCAGTGGCTACTAACCATGGTGACTAAAGGGAACCTCCGTATTCAGAGGCAGTAAACCTCTCAATACCAGTGTGAGGAGGCAGCATAAAGAGAAGGTCTAGTCCTCAATGCCTGTTGTCGGCCCTCCAGAGTAACTGGTTGGCCACTGCGGGAGACAGGATGCTGGACCAATTGGACTATAGGTCTGATCCAGCAGGGCTCTTCTTACACTTTTATGAGATTCGATTTTCTAAAATTCAAAAATAATTAAGAAAAGTACATAGACTATAGATAGTAGCAGAAATTTGCGATTTCTCTAGTTTTGCTTACCTAGCACATGCCAGAAATGGCTGCAATGTTCTAAGTTTTACCAAGGTTGTTAATACCTATGATGGGTAAGGCATCCCAAATTGTTGTTCAGCATTTTGGGGGTGGGGGGAGAGATTGTGTCAAATCTCATGATCTGTTCTAGTTCTGTCCAAGGTGCCTAGTCCAGACTATTCTTGAAGGCTAGAAAAGAGAATGAGAAAAGCAGTTGTCTGGCCCTCTTAGTAGGACAATACTATGGAAGCTGCATGTACTGCTCTTGTCTTTTCCTACCACTGGTACAATCCTAAACAAAACAACACTCTTCTGAACCCATTTATTTCAATAGATTTAGAAGGGTGCAACTCTGTTTAGGATCTCATTGTCATCACCTAGTGTCAACCGTTACCATAGCCAAGGCAATCAAACAAGTGCTAAATCGTACAGTTGTTTTTTTATTGTTGTGATTAAATATATTTAATACTATGATCTTTGATTCTGTGAAGGTTTATTTACTGCCTCAGAGATTAACCTGGCTGGAATACATATGGTGAGAGAGAGTGTATGTGTGTGTATTAATTGCACCATGAACAGATTAAACAAATTATAACAAAGATAAACTTCCCTGTCCCCAAAAGCACTTTTACAGTGTAATCATAAACAGAGTTACTCCTTTTGACTTCAATCGAATTAGAAGGGTACGATTCTACTTAAGTCTGCACAGCTAGTTAGTTCTAAAGTAGGAAGTCATAAAACCAGCTGTGGCAATCATGATCATATGAATTTGAAAACTCTAACAAATACACAGCCAGAAAGAATTAATGGAAAAGGGAGTTCACCTCAAGAGTCAGGGTACTTGGCTGAAGAGAAAAATCCTCACACTGGGAAAGGAGTGAGCAGTCCATAAAACTATCACACCAGATTGTCAGAGACTGCAGAATTCAGCAGCATTTGGAGAATGCGAAAAAAGGAGATGAAATGGAGAAGGAGCTCCTCCTAGTGTGGGTAGTAATTATAATAATGGATTAAAAATAAAAAAGAGAAAATAGAAATGCTTGGGAAATTATATGGGGATGGATGCAGTCACATGGCTATTGATTTGTACCATATCATTACATACTCCTAGAACTATCACTTGGACCACTGTACAACTACATCTTACAAAAACAATTAGTTCCTGTAACTAACCATAACATATTAAGCCACTGGTCCACTCAGCAGGCAATTGTTTAAATAGACAGTTATATCAATCACAAATCATATAAACCAATCATAAATAAATGCTGGTTTTTTTAAAAAAAATCCTACCATCCGGTGTACCTCTTAGTAGTTCTTAGCAACATTTAGAGCTGTCAGTCTGCCTTGACCCACAGCATTTTTGCTGTGCACAGATTTGCAAAGACCTGGTACAAACCTGTTCAGCAGTGTTCAGGTCATTTGATGATAACTGAGAAGATGCAGTGATCAGTTCACATCTGATCTTCACAGCAGAGCACAGTAAGCTGAACTGTCAAATATATTCACTACAATCTGCAGCGTTCTTGAATTCATTACATATATATGTGCACTCAAGCTGCAACCAGTTCATAGTGACCGCTTTCAAGTCAAGTGAGAAGCAGAGGTGGTTTGCCATTGCCTTCCTCTGCATAGTCTTCTGTGATGGTCTCCCATATAGGTATCAACCTTGCTTAAGTTCTGAGATCTGACAAGATTGGGCTATACCACGCCACCTTCCCTTCTGTATTCATTAGCTATAATATTAAGACCCATCTCTTGAGAGATCTGCTGATGTTCATGTAGAAACTGTATGGCTGAGCCTGGCTTGAATGTTGTTTGTTTTATGAAGACGTTATAATTAACTTTCTGATGTTCAGGATGAACCAGATATAGTAATTAAGGTGATAACAACGTGTATAAATATCCCTGGATGCCCTTTCTCTCCCAAATTCTTAGGATCCTTATAGATATTTTTTATTTTTTTAATTTTATTAGATTTATATCCCACCCTATCCCAAAAATGGGCTTAGGGTGGCTCACAACAATCAAGATTTAAATAAATAATAGTACCATATAATAAAACCAAGTTAAAACAATCAGACTATGGCCCTTTTTGCATTCAGTCTTTACTCTAGAGTTTCCCAGCACTCAAACTGGTATGCCTTTGATTCATCTTCCTTGCTTTCATTTCTGCATATGTTAATTTTCAGCAGATGTTGGTACCAGAAACTCCTCTTTATGGAGCTTATTCTTTCTATATTTTCCTTATTGAAAATGTGTGACAGTGCACCGTTTGTGGTCATGCAAGATATGTTTGCATGGACTAGCAACAAGAAAAACTTGTTCTTCAAGCTTCTCTTCCTTTCTTCAGAGCTCTGAGTCATCTAATGGACTGTAACTGTTAAACTGTTGACCAATTTGTTCACATGCTAATTATCACCTCGAAAAAACCAATCCTTCTTAGGCAACTGTAGTCCTTAAGAAAGATTTGCATCAGATCAATATTCCTCAAGTAAACTAAAAAGGGATTAAAATTTTACCTAATAAAATTATAATAATTCATTTTAGAACTTTATTCAATTAAAAAACTAACAGAAAAAAATTGGATGGGAGAGTTCATGGCATCAAATGACATATGTAGTAAGCAAATGAAGTATAGGGTAGCACCACCTCCTGTGCTACTATTATCATGGAAGCGCTTATACTCCTCCCGCAAATGGGCAGAGGGCGGAAATAGGGGAGGGAAGTGAGTGGCATTTAAAGGCACACAGAAAAACTTCTACTTTACTGTATTGAAATCAGATCAGAACCAAGAAGCACAGCAAAACAAGTTTTGAGGAATCCAGGACAAGAGTGTACCAAAAGCAGTCTGACTACTGATTCCTGTGTGTGAAACAGATGCAGAAACAACCCCACACACAAACACAACAAACCTGAAGTGAAAGCCGGATGGAATGCAGAAGGGAAGAAAAGGATGTGCTTTGAAACCACAGCTAAATACAGATGCAGAAAGGGCCAATAAAACAAGATGGCAGCAAAAGCAAGACAAAAACTCCGGGGCAGTCTTTAATGCCTCCTGTAGGATGGATTAGTTCAAAGATGTATTTCTGTGGGCAGGGGAAGCCGAGATGGATTGGACATCTGCCACCTAAGCCAAAGGCCTAGCAGAACATCTCCATTTTGCAGGCCCTGCAGAACTGTGGCAGGTCCCTCAGGGCCCTGATCTCACATGGTAGCATGTTCCACCAGGTCATGGCCAAGATATAAAAAGCCCTGGCCCTGGTCGAGGCTAAGTGGACATCTTTTGGGTCAGGGACTACCAGTAGGTGTTGATCAGCAAAGTGCAAGGCTCTCTGGGGCATATGCAGGGAGAGTCCATCCTGGAGGTATGCTGGCCTCAGGCTGCAGAAGGGTTTAAAGGTCAATACTGTTGTACACATAATTTATGAAACAGTTATACACTCTTGTATTCTGCCACTGACTACCTAAGGTTAGCCTTGGTAGGTATACTTAGCAGTAGGTATACTTAGCGTTTCTCTGATCTAGATAGACATACATATATGCTAAGTGCCACTGATGATTCTAGCCACACAAACAGAAAACAATCATGAATATAGATTCAGATATGAACTTTGGCTCAGTTATGGATATTGCTTAAAGGGCATGCTTGGAGGGTAAAATGCTGAGAGAATAAAATGTTAACTTGCTATTCTGCTAAGGCCTCATGGCCTTGGCTGGTTAGCCATAGCCGCACATGTTTCTGATATCAATTAGCCTAGCTAAATATAGAATAATGGTACCCTGTGCCTACATGGATACTTCTGGAGCTTCATGGTTTGAAAGTAAAAGCACCTATTGTTTAGCTAAAAAAAAAAAAGGAAAAAAACTTTACTTGAGGAAGCTCGGCCCAAAATGCTTTCCACCAATCAGAGACCTGTTAGGTCAGAGTGCTGATGTTTGATAGAACCAATAGTTATGCTTTGTTTGTTTGATGTCTGTCAGGTTCAGACCTTTCTCATGTGAGGTGATACTTGTATCTGTACCATGATCAATCCCCAGTATCTGTAACCCAATGCCTTATGCTGCCTATGCTGCTAATGCCATTAGTTTTGCTTTTGGAATCCCGCTTGCTTTGCCCATCTGCCTAGTACCTTATCAGTCCTCCCTGACATTCCTAAGGGGAGGGGATCATGTGAATGAATGAGAGGAGTGTTGTAGCAGCTTCGCCAGTAACCTTTCCTAAGCAGTCCCCATGTAGCCCCTGAGCCCAGCTGGTTCGATGACCATGGGAGACAAGAGCCTTAAGATAGCTAGCGGTCGTATATTCTCTCATGACCTAGGTGTCTCTGTGTGACGTATGCTTGAGGGTGGACCCTAATCCCTTTCCCTTTGTCCCATGTTATTGATTGCCAGTTCTGGCAAAGGTGTTCACCTGTCCAGAAGCCATACTTTGCCAATAAACCTACTCAAGGACTATGGTGTACTGAGTGGTTACTGCAGGACCTGACAATGTCATAGTGAGTATAAAATCCTGTGTCACCCATTGTAACACTCTGAGAGTCTGTTGGGTATTCAGGGGTTACAGACCTTGATATCTGTACTTTTCCTTTATTAATTAATAATTTTTTTTAGTGTTCCTCCCCTACAGGACTGTTTTTGTGCATTTCTCAAATTGGGTTGGGAAAACACAGCCAGGGACACAAGTTGTGTCCAACAATACCATGACCTTGAACTTGATCCGGTACTCGATTGGCAGCCAGTGCAGTTGGCAGAGCACCAGCTGAATGCATGCCCACAAAGATGTTGCTGTCAGCAAGCGTGCTGCCATGTTCTGCACAAGCTACAGATTCTGGGTCAGGTACAAGGGCAGCCCTGTGTAGAGCAAGTTACAATAATCTAGCCTGGAAGTGACCATCATATGGATCACTATAGCTAAGTCCTGAGAGGTGAGATAGGGAACCAGCTGCCTGACCAGCTGGATATGATAAAAGGCCAATCTGGCAACCATGGTGACCTGGGCCTTCACCGAAACTGAGGGATCCAGGATCACCCCCAGGCTCCTCACCTTTGGCGCTAGGGTCAACAATGCCCCACCAGGTCTTGGGAGCTGGATTCCCAATCCCAAACCCCTGAGACTCAGGAACAGGACCTCCATCTTCATTGGATTTAATCTCAGATAGCTCTGCTGTAACCATCCAGCCATGGCCCAAATGCCCTGTTCAGAGTATCTGGGGCAGTCCGGCCATACATCCATCCATCCATCAACAGATAAAACTGGGTGTCATCAGCATACTGATGGCAACCCAGCCGAAACCCTTGGACCAACTGGGTGAGGAGGCTCATAGATGTTGATCAACATTGGAGAGAGGATTGCCCCCTGCGGCACTCTGTGTTGCAGAGGGTACTGTGGAGACATCCTCTCCCCGAGTGCCACCCTCTGTCTTCGACCATGAACAAAGGAGGAGAACCATTGTACGGCAGTCCCCCATATTCCTACGTCAACAAGGCAATGGGTCAAAAGATCGTAGTCAACGCTGTCGAATGCTGCTGTTAAATCCAAAAGTAACAGCAGCGTGACCTGCCTTGATCCAGGCGTCTCCAGAGGTCATTTGTGAGGGCACCCAGTGCAGTCTTCGTCCCGTGGCCAGGGCAGAAACCAGACTGGAATGGATCCAGGATAGAAGCCTCATCCAAGAAAGCCTGGAGCTGCTCAGCCACCACTCTCTCAATCACCTTACCTAGAAATGGAAGGTTCGAAACCAGGCAGTAGTTGGCAAAGACTTGTATACTTCTGAGCCAAACCAAGGAAGGTGAATTTTCTTGACAAGTGATGTCCCATTTTTGGCAATTCTTGAAACTGCCTTATACTGAATCAGACTATTGGTCCACCAAAGTCAGTATTGGCTATTCAGACTGGTAGTGGCTCTCCAGGGTTCTCAGGCTGAAGTCCTTCACATCACCTATTACCTAATCCTTTTAGCTGGAGATGCTAGGACCTTTTGCATGCCAACCAGATATTCTGTCACTGAGCCAAAGTTCTGCCTCTTTGGGATGAGAACAATCAAAAACACACTGACAAGATTCAGGCCTTAAAGTAAATCATAGCCTGGAGCTACATGAATGAGGGCCTAATTAGACAATACTTTTTTTAATGTCAGGTCCAGGGGTGTTATTTGTACCAATTTGGAGTTGTATGTGAGGGAATATTGCAGTGCAGCTCCAAAGTGGGGCAATAGTACAGGGGAAATCAGGAGCCCCTCCTCTACCCACACAATGCTCCCAAACCAAAGTGGGCCACACAGACTTTTAAAATTGTGAAGGGTCCTCATTAGTAAACATGAGAGCCACAGACACCTAAAAACCAATATATATAATTCTTAGTATTGCCAAATCTGTAGATATTTAAATCCAGAGACTGGAACCATGAACACACAAGAGATCTTTCTACAAACCTGAAAAAGGCCCAGGTTTGCAGAAAAATCTGAAATCTTAAAAAAAAAAAAAATGGGGGGGGTTAAACTAGGATTGCCATATCCCTTTGTCAATCGGGTGGGGGGATGGGGGGCATTCCAGGCATGGGCTTGCAATTAGTTCTGACCAGGACTGGACCATCATAGACAAATTTTAGGCACTTGCCTAGAGTGCCCCCTGCTGATGGGTGGCAGAATGACCTGCTGCCTCCTGGCCCGGCGCGCCCCCTCGCCTCAAAGCCCTGCCTGTGCAGTGTGCTGCACACGCCATTCTGCTCGTTGCTTGGCTGCCTGTGTGCCTCAGTGCCTGTGCAGCCAGTGCTCCTCTTTTGTCATTGCTTGCTGCTGCCCCACCCGGCCCAGCCGGGCCCCGCCCCACCCACCAAACAAAAGCCCTGCGGCTGCACACTGCTTCACTTGTGCACGTGCTGCACATACTGCCCGTCAGTCACCCACTGCCACTCCGCTGTGCCTCCCGCCCACTCAATTGTGAATTTTGAAGGGGTCTACACCCCCGAACCCTGGAATTTAAGGTTGGTTGGGCACAGCTGTGAGGGAGAGCCTCCCCACCCCCCAGATGAAAGGGGCTCCTCTGGCTGCTGGGGCCGGCCTCGCCTCGCCCCGCCTGCCCTTCCCTGGGACTGGAAGCGACAAGTTTGGCCTGCACCACCACGGCTGGCCGAGACTCAAGCAAGCTCTTTCACTGGCGATGTACTAAAAGGAAGGACAGGATTGCCCACTGGAAACAATAGGAGACACTTGAAGGCTCATTAGAAATAATGGGAGCCAGGAATGCTAATTGACTTGCATGGGCTCCATTGAAATACATTACAGTACAAGTAGAGTTGCAAAGAAAATGCGGAATGGATTTTCCATTAGGGTCTCTGTGCCAAAATGGACTACTCTGGGACTGGAATGACAGGCCCTAGCTTTGAATGACAGCCCCTAGGAAAACAGAAATGTTCTGGGACTGGAATGAGAGTTCCCCAGAGTGGAATGACAGCACCAGAGGGTAGCAGAAGTGTTCTGGAACTGGAATGAGAGGCCCCTGAGGGTAGCAGGAGGGACGGCCCCTTAAAAACAGCAGAATTCACTACACCTAGAAAACCAGCACAGGGAGAAGGCTGTTAGAATCCTCCATGAGAAGCTAGCTTTCTACAGGTGGGGAGTTTATCAGGTAGGGAGGAAGTTAATTATGCAATTTCAGCCAGGCTGTACCTTGTGATATTTTTGAATCTGTGGATGGGGTCTTGCAGGAGAATTTTGTGGCAAGTTATGTTGTAGCTTTAAATGCATTGAAGAAAGCAGAAAAGTTGATGGTGTAGCTGCCTGGATTTTAAACTTAGGAGGATGTGCAGAATGAGAGACTGTGCACTTTCAATGAAAATAACAAAATGTATAAAATAATTCCATCTCCTTCTGGTTCATAGAATATATGTACACAAGTATCCATGATTCAGTATGGAGGTAAAAAAATAACTCTCTGTATACTTCAGTCATTCTAGTTGTAAATATGCATAATGCTGTTGACAATTGGTCTTCTAGTCTTTGCAATGTTTTTTGCATTTTATTTTGTCCAGGTGCATTTGATATTAAATGTATTTTTTCCAGATAAGAAATTACGTAGTAATTCAAATTTACACCATTTCTCATGGTGTGTTTCATTAACAGAAAAACCCTTCTGGATCCCTCCATAATTCATTCTCTTTTCACAGTGGCTAGCCAGATGTGTTAAGGATGCCCACAAAACAGGACATGAAATCACCTTTGATGAGGATGAGAAAAGTTGTTTGTGTTGAAATGAAAGAGATATAGGTGCCTTTCCCTCCTTTGTATCTTCCTAAACAAGTGGAGGAGAAGGAGCAGTCCTCTTATTCTTGTGCACTCTTCCAGTAGAGGGGAACTTCTCCTCACAGTGCAGGATTGGGCCTCATGTACCAAAATTTTAGGCATGCACACAAACTCATGAGCATACAATGAATTGCCTGGAGATCAGTTTTAATACTAGGTCAGTGCTTGGCCTGAAGGAATTAGTGACAACATTTGCTAAAGAAAAGGCACGTAAAATTAGATTCTGATGTGCCCGAAATGGAAACATTAAAGAGATTTCAACATCACAATTAACAGGATTTTTCAAAATGTTTTTGCTTTGTGTTTTTCTGTTTGAGAGAGAAAATCAGAGACTGTATTACTTGTTCTCACAATAATAAAAAAAAGAAACTAGCAATTTCAAATTTTGTGTTTTTCATTCTTCCTAAAATGCATTTATGTTTGAAAATTGGTGGGCGCACCGGGGAGGGGGGCGCCAGAAGGTAGCCTCGCCTAGTGTGCAAGAAACTCTGGGACTGTCCCTGGTTCTGACACAGAATGTATGCACAGATAAACTGCCTTTACTGTACTCCATACATTTGTACCTTCTGAAGGAACATTGCTGAGAACTGATTGCTGCAGGACTCTGACACCAGGCGGGAATGCTGGAAAAGTTCCTCGCGTAGACAGAGTTGCCAAGGAAGAACCCTCTGGGCACCTCTTGGCTCTCTGGAGACAGGCGAGACTCCAGGGCTCGATCTGGGTGCAGTCTGTCCAGTCAAGTGGTTAGGTGTCTGCCCATGAGCAGTCCTGCTGGGCTGTGGCCAGTGGTGGTGCTCGGGCTCAAGCGGTGGCCAAAAAGGCCACAAGCCTATGGTCCCAGTCTCCATGGATGATCCGCCAGAGGGAGTCCTTCATGGTCTGCATCTTCCTCTGCACTTGTCTGTTGATGGCCGGGTGAAAGGGAGCGGAGCAGATGTGTCAGATGAGGTAGCAGCTCATGAATTCCTGGAATTCCCTCAAAGTGAAGGCTGTTCCATTGTCTGTCACTACTGTGTCAGGCAGGCCAAGTGTGCTGAAAATCCATCTGAGAGCCCGGATTGCTGCTTTGGAGGAGGTGGAGGCAACAGGCACAGCCTCCAATCATTTGGTATATGAGTCCACCAAAATGAAAAATATTTGCCCTTGGAAGGGCCCAGCAAAGTCCAGGTGTAGCTGGGACCATGGTTTGTGAGTGGATTCCCACTGCTGCACTGGTGCCTTGAGTGGTTCCAGTTGGGTTTCTTGACAGGCTTGTCAGCACTTGATCCAGGCCTCTATCTCACTGTCCATGCCTGGCCACCACACGTAACTTCAGTCCAGCACTTTCATCCTCATGATTTTCAGGTGCATCTCATGCAGGGCCAATAGCACTTGCTGGCACAAGGGAGCAGGAACCACCACCTGGCTTCCCCACAGTAGGCAACCCTTGTGGGCTGATAACTCATCCTGGTGGAAGGAGAAAGCCGCAAATTTTGGGCCCACCCTGTATACTTTCAAACGACACCTTAATAGTGGTGTCTAATAAAGATCAGACCACAATATGTTTTCTGTCTCATCGTACCATTCTAAAGTTTAGGCTACCATTCCACCTAATGAAAGCAGGAACTTCTAAATGTTCTTAATCTAGCATCTAAGGCAATATTTTGTTGTGGAATATGGTGGGATCCTTATTCATAGATACTTATTCTACATTTACTGTAATGAAACAACCAGGTGCCTTTCATTTGCTCAGTCATGCAGTGCCATCCTAAAAAGATCCTTTGGAATCAATGGGTTTTAAATGGATGTAACCGTTCAGAACTGCCCTGTTAGTGTACTAACTGTTCAGCTAAACTAGGACATTGAGGTCAGATTGTCACAAGAAAGGCAAAGAACAATGGGACAATAAAGGGAAGATTTGCCAACTGCAAAATGAACTGACATCAGACACTCCAATTACCATGAAAGAATTCAAAGATCTTTAACTTGCCACAAAGCACAACAGCTGATGGAATATTTATAATCTCTTCTTGCCACTTTACTTGGGAGTTGAATTGAGAAGACTTTGCTGAGTTTCCATGATTTAAAGGGCACACTGCAGTGCCAAGAACTAAGGTTAACAAAGCAACCTAACCCTTGTGTAATTTAAAACACACACACACATTTATTTCACTTTACAAACAAGCTCATAGTCATTCACTTAAGTTAGGGAACAAACTGTAAACTTCAAAAACTTTGCATTAGGCTTAGGAGGAGGAGGAGGAGATTGGATTTATACCCTGCCCTTCACTACCCAAAGGAGTCTCAGAGCAGCTTACAATCTCCTTCTCCTTCCCCTCCCCATAACAGACACCCTGTGAGGTAGGAGGGGCTGAGAGAGCTCTCTGAGAACTGCTCATGAGAGAACTGCTCTGAAAGAATTTGTGATTAACCCAAGGTCACACCAGCAGCTGCATGTGGAGGAATGGGGAATCAAACCCAGTTCTCCCAGATTAAAGTCTGTGCTTCTAACCATTACACCAAACTGGCTCTTTCATTCTGATTATCTTCTATTTGTTACTCTGAGTCCTGGCCCATAATCTTTTACAAAACTAATTTCAGGTTAACAGTTACATTTTAAACAGATCTGCAGAATATTGTAGAAAAGCCAGATTAAAATGGCCAGCTCCGCTCCCAATGCCTCCAGTTACTGGCAGTCTCAATCTAATCATGTTTAATTACAAGACAAGTTGGCAAGTGCAGCTTGGCATGTGGGAGAAAAGCTGCACTAACTGAAATTTTCTCTTCTGTATGACAATAAAAAATATGAGATGATCATCATAGGAGAGGAGAACTGGCTCTGAACATGCCTGTCACTATCCATCACACACACACACACACACACTGCCAAATATTTGCTAGGATTGCTGTCTGCCCTCAGGGGGAAGAAATGCCTTGCCCATTTAATAGAGGCTTAGTGGGATTTATTTACTAGGTGATGTTATTCATCTCCAAACCATGAAAAGACTCAAGGGTCTGTTTCCACACATTAAAAAGAAAAATGAGCCATTGAGCCACAACCAATTTGTGGCAACCCCACCCACGGATGAGCAGAGGTGGTTTGCCTTTGCCTTCCACTGTGTGGCACTCCCAGGTCGATTCCGCACAATCACTTGCCCCAGTGTCACCCCCCGATAATATCCAGGGAATTGATCAGTTCCCCATATGTCGGTCCGGATCGGCAATTGACCCGATTCGAATGGCGTTTCTCCCCAGATTTTCCATCTCCACTATTTTCAGGATCTTTTTTTTACTGTGGGGTTGAAGTTGGGGCATTGTAGTGGGGAACTCGTGAATCGCGGCTGCCTTCTCTCCACCCCTTTAACACCCTTCTGCTTCTTTCCCTCCCCTTCCCTCCACTTCCTGCCTCTCTTCACCCCTTCAAGGCCCCTCTGCTTCTCTGCTTCTCTCCCCCTCCCGTCCCGCCTCCCCCCTCCCTTTCCCGCCCTGGCACGAGGCTTTTTTTTGTCCCCCCCTTTGTTGTGTTGCAACTCAATACTGATCTATTGTTGATTGGCATTTAAATGTCCTTTTAAATGTACCTCTGCTGTTTCTCCATTTCTGTGCTGCAATTCGCTATTTGTACAAAAGTAGTGCTATTGTTAAAAAGATACATTAAGGATGACATGGAGGCGTGGACAAAATTTTTAGTGGGGCTAATCTACGGGCTGTAGTGCAACTGTTAAAAAGATACATTGAGGGTGGCATGGTGGTGTGGACACAATTTTCGTGGGGGTTACATATGTTGCCTTGCATGTCTGCTTCTCTCTCTCCCTCCCTCCCCCTCCCCCTCCCTTTCCGCCTTCCCTCTCTCTTTCCCCTCCCTTTTTCGACCTGGCACAACGCAACTACACATGTGTAAAACACGCCTGTTTTCCAGTGGGTGGGTGCGTTACAACATAACCACGCCCCTGATCAAAAAAAAAGAGGGGGAAGAGAAGGGAGGGGGCACTAGATTCGGGGCAAGGTGACAAACCCGGGTCAGAATTCCTTAATGCAGAACTCGCCCAACAGAATCAGGCCAATTAGACCTGAGGAGCACGGAGAGCAAAGCATTAGTGCGGAATCGGCCCCAGTCTTCTTTGTGGTTTCCCATCCAATTACTGACAGTGGTCAACTTTGCTTAGCTTCCAAGCTCTAACAAGCTGAGGCTAAGCTGGACTGTTCAGGCAAGTTTCCATACAGTAACCCTCTGTTACAAGTAGGATTGCCAACCTCCAGGTGACACCTGGAGATCTCTTGCTATTACGGTTGATCTCCAAACAACCAAACCAGACAACCAAACCAGACAAAAAATGGCTCCTTGGGAGGGTGAAATCTATGGTATTATACCCTCCTGCAGTCCCTGCCTTCCTCCACCTTTCCCAGGCTCCATCCCCAAAATCTCCAGGCATTTCCCAACTCAGATCTGGCAACCCTAGTTAAAAGGGCAGGACATTTTTCATCAGGTGTGTTGGCATCCCTACTTTCGTTTCTCTATAGCTAGGAGTTGCTTCTTGACAGAGGAGCATTCTTTGGAGAGACACTTATCTAGGCAGTAGGATCGACCCATCTCTCACTTTCCTCTGGCAGAGGTCAAAGCCCCTATTTACCTGTCCTGTGCAGAATTGCTGAACACTTTTATGTCTGCAAAGAAGGCAATGAACACATATGCACAAACAAATCAGCGGCTGCCGTCTTGATTTGGCAGGCCCATTTTGCATACACAGGATACTTAATTTCCTGTGCTAGGACCTTTCACCCAGAGGATGAGTCCTGCATGCTTCTCTTCTGAAGTCCAGCAGGATAAACGAGAGGCCTTTGGGATTATTCTACATTTAGCTGTGACTCCTTTAAGAGGATTAGTCTCAAAGATCATATTTTTGTACCTTATCTTGGAAAGGGAGAGCTATACCCATCTGTTTGTGGCAGAGACATTTCCTACACACAGTTTTGCATTATGTTTTTACTTCCATGAAGATTTAAAAGGATGAATTACAGCAAAACTACCAACAAAGAGTAAAATCTGCATTATAATACATTTTAAAACAGAGAGACAATCACAGAATAGAGTTCTGCTTCAAGAATTGGGGTCTTCTACTGTAGAAATTCCAATAATGTAACTTTCCCAGGCACAGAGACACATCTGTGGATACAACAGTCATGCATCTGTTAATGGCACAAGTGCCTCTCCTGAACAAAAGGTTGCAAGGCTATTACCACACTTAACAGCCCATCTGGGTTCAAGTTCCTGATCTCTTTGACTATTCCACAGATTTTGGAGCTGCCAGGGGAAAAAATATGCAGGTAAGAATGCTTAAGATGGACTGAAGTTTGCTTAGGGGCTAGCAGTCGCTGCAAGCTGTACATGTGTTTACTGTAACTTGTACACAAATAATAAAATTCAGATTTTAGGACATTCCAGCTGGCATGAAGCAGCCCTGACTTTCAATTAACAAATGGAAATTGGTTGTGGGCAGGGGTGGGCTGGGAAGTCTAAATGGACATCAGTTTACCTGTTGCCTCCTGTGGTGATGAGGAGGAGCCAACCAGTAAACTGAAACTGATCATCTGAAAAATCATACCCAATGAGTGCTCGTAAATGGCTCTGTGTCTACGTGGAGGGAAGTCTCGAGTGGAGTGCCGCAAGGCTCGGTCCTGGGCCCGGTTTTGTTTAATGTTTTTATAAATGACCTGGAGGAAGACATAGAGGGGATGCTTATCAAATTTGCAGATGACATAAAGCTGGGTGGACTGCTAATTCTGAAGAAGACAGAGTCAGGATTCGAAATGATCTAGATAGGCTGGAACAGTGGGCTGAGACAAATAAAATGAATTTCAATAGAGATAAGTGCAAAGTCCTACACTTAGGTACAAAAGATCAAAGACACAGATATAGAATGGGAGGGACTTGGCTTGATAGCAGCACATGTGAAAGGGATCTAGGTGTTATGGTTGATCACAAGTTAAACATGAGCCTGCAATGTGATGTGGCTGTGAAGAAAGCTAATGCAATCTTAGGATGCATTAACAGAAGCATTGTGTCCAGATCACGGGAGGTGGTAGTTCCGCTCTATTCTGCTATGGTCAGGCCTCACCTGGAGTACTGTGTCCAGTTTTGGGCACCACATTTTAGGAGACTGGACAACCATCTTTCAGGTATGTTGTAGGTATGTAGAGCTATCTTTCGACTATGCTCCTGCAGAGTGCAGGGGGTTGGACTAGATGACCTGCAAGGTCCCTTCCAACGCTAACATTCTATGATTCTATGATTCTATGCCTGCTGTCAAAGAGCCTGAGCCAAGCGCTGGTAGAGCTTGCTGGGGCTTGGCTCTGCTTGTTCCCAGCTACCAACACCCAGTGGAAACTTTCCTGATAAGTTCAATGGTCCATCTGTCTACAATGTGGAAGTTACCACCTTATTATCTTGTCTGTCATTTTAACAGTTGTGTAATATGCTGAAAAAGAACCATTGTCCTTTCCCTGCCACTGCAACTGCGTTCTTAGACTAGTTTCTCCCATTTGATTTCTTCTCATCATAAGCCTGTGGGCATACAGCCACCACCAGGAAAAAGACGACACTAGCAGCGTGTGTGTGTATGTGTGTGGGGGATATACAACAGAAACTTCTCTGGCAGGTTTGCAGTCACCCATGGCTGTGTTACAGTTAGGTGGTTTTTTAAAAAAAGAAGTTGAAAATATTTTACTTCAAGAAATGTCTAACATCAATCTGAAACAACTAGACAATATGGCCAGCAGATGGCAGTATTATATAGTCGGACAAACCAGCAGAGACAGCAATATAATTTGAACCATGCTTTAAAAAATAAGGATTAGCATAACAAAGAAAGGAGATGAGACCGAGAAAATAAACCCGAGAAGCCAGTTCATATTTCCTTTTTACTTGTTTCATGATGATTCGTGTTTCTTTGCTGTGTGCCAGTGGCCCATTTGATGCACATGTAATGCAGCAGACCTGGTTTATGTTATCATCTCTCAGAAACCATCTGAGGATACAAACTGACTCACACAATCCCAGATTGGATGATATAGTTCTAGAAGGTTGTATCAGGTGATTTCCCCCCCCCACTTGTGGAGAGTTATGTTCCCTCTTGATGCCAGTGCTATAATATCCACATGAAGCTGCTGGAAAAGATAATCCAGAGGCTAGGGATGTGGTTTAATTAGTATGCTGATGGCTTCCAAATTTATGGTGGGTTTTTTTCATTTTCAGCTGATTTGGGACCAGAGTTGCTGGTTGCGAACCTGATGGGGCTGCCAACTGCCTGGAGGAAAAAATGATGCTGCCCTTCAAGGAATCTGAGGCGGCTTACAAAATGCCCCATCCCTTTTAATGGACACTTAATGGGATGTTATTTACCTCTATGTAAGAAGAAGGTCCAGAAACAATGGAAAATATATCAAAAACTCCTTGTACTCATTTTGCATATATCTCCCCTCTGCCAGGAAGCTTGCTGGATGACTATGAGCCAGTCACTCCCTCTTAGCATAACCTACGCCATAGGGTTGTTCTGTGGATAAAAGGTATATAACAACACCCTGAGCTCCTTGGAGGAAAGGTGGGGAAAAAATGTACATGGGATTCTCGGGACATGGATTTATACATTTGTATACATTATGTCATTTTTTCCATGACCAAACAAGATTGCTGTATACTCCTCCTGGATCCAGCATTGATCCTAGATACTCAGGTAACTGGAGTGTTTTTTATCATTTAACAAATGACAACTGCACTACTTTGCAAAGTGGAATTCTTGCACTGTCATTCATATCCTGGTAAACTTACAACATGTCTTATGAGTGACCTAACCTCTATAACGCCCTGAGCCTTTGGGGAGGGCGGGATACAAATCCAAATAAATAAATAAATAAATATATGAAGCTACCCTTAAGGATAATTTAGAAGCTTCAGGACATCCAAGATGTGGTTTCTTGTCTTCTGTTTGGGTTTTGACCCCAAGAATGCCCTAAGACTCTGCTACTGATTTCTAAAGGTGTCAAGTGACCTAGGAACCTGGTCCCCAATATGAATCTAACCCATCCTAAACTATTAAGCTCTCCAGAGGGGATCTTGCTCATGCCCCCATTCAGTGGTAGCCCAAAGCAGAGTGCACTCAGTTATTGTGCCACACTTATGCAATGCACTTTCCAGTGAAGCCTGCTTATCAGGTGTGTGTCAAATATTTGATGACTTCTGATTGTTCCTGCTATCTGGTATTTTAGTATTATTGTGGTATTATGGATTTATTTTTAATGTATATTGTATTGTGGTTTAATTATCATGCTGTACACTATTTGAGATGTTCTTCTGGCACGGAATAGTTTCAAATATTGGGGGAAAAATAAACGAAATCCATTAGAGGAGGTTTTTTAAAAATAATAATAATGACCCAATAAATCAAGCTACACTTTAATCCATTATTCAAACATCCTGTTTCAGAAGGCTACGATGTTATGCTTGCTCTCTTGAGCCATGCACTTTTATTTTCTTTTTTTACAATCCCTAAAAAAGCAAAATGGATACATCTAGAGAAAATTCACTGAAGAAGAGAAAAGGCAGAGAGCAGGGTGTTTTAGGAATTGTGCCTCTACAACAAAATGGGATTTCTGCTTGACCTGCAGCAGAAAAAGAGACTCATGGGACTGGATTTATCTCCATGTGGAGGCGGACTACCGAGGTGCCCTTGACAGAGAAACTGCACGCTTTGTCAGCAGATGATAATGGGACAATAAATTCGCAATCCAGTGTTCTTCTAATCTTTCTGTTCAAAGAAGGACATTCAAAGTACCTTCACACTATAAAGAAAGACTGATTTCATGATCAGAAATGGTAATGTATTCTTACCAGCCAGAGTTGCCAACCTCCCAGTGGGGCCTGAAGCTCTCCTGGAATTACAGCTGATCTCCAGACTACAGATATCAGTTTCCCTGGAGAAAATGGCTCCATCGGAGGGTGTACTTGGTGGGATTATACCTCACTGAAGTCCCAGCCCTGCCCAGCTCCACCCCCAAATCTCCAGGAATTTCCCAACCCAGACTTGACAATCTAATGTACTACTAGATGGTAGCTGGAGATCTACTGCTATTAAAAAGAGATCAGTTCCCCTGGAGAAAATGGCCACTGTGGAAGGTGGACTCTAGGGCATTATACCCCATTGAAGTCTCTCCTGTCCCCAACTCCCACCCTCCTCAGGCTCCACCCCCAAAATCTCCAGGTATTTCCCAATCCGGAGCTGGCAGCCTACATACTACAGATGACGCTTATGCTCAATGTGTTATTCTTGAGATTTATTTGTTCTGCCAGGGACCTCCCCAAGCCTTAATATATACATGTGTGAGTTTGAATGACAATTATATGATTAGATGAGATCAATAGGGTTGCACTGTACAAAATGGTTCACAAGCTTACTTGGATAAATGGTTAGGGACTGTAGTCTATAGTGCTGTGTATAGCTTATTGTAAGTAGGATCCTATTACATAATTTCTGTACCATTTAACATGTCATGTTAAAATTTATCCTATGCTTCAGTTGTTTCTAGTGGTTCCAGACTCCTAAAATCCTAAGGCCAGGGTCCTGGTGCCTACCAAGGGTTTTTAGAAAGTGGGAGGGGCCAGGTGGGGCTTTTGTTTAGCAAGGGTTCTGGTTGACTGTTGTAGATCTGATTGGCTATGCAAAGTTTTTAAAACATTGGTTTGGGAGTGGCTGCCACCATTGTACAAGGATCTTCACTGTGTGACTGAAGGTAAGTTGTGGCAGCCATTTTGTGGCTAGCTCCACATCCTGCAGCAGCCATTTTGTGCTGGCCATTTTATGGTTGAGCACACCAGGCTATATCATAATTCTAAGGGTGCCCACAGACTCAAAACGGCTGGGGACCACTGTCCTAATGCATTAGTTATTGAATGTTCTATATTGTTGATTATGCAACTAAATCAGTATAATCTGCCTTGAGTCCCTCTGACTGTGACCTAGAGCAAACATACCTCTATGGCCTTCCCTATATGGATATACCCTCCTACCATCCCCATGGAGAAAACAGCAAGAAATGCTCAGTTTCATGTGTATAGGAAAAATACTTTCCTGGTTCAGTGACTAGGCCCAAATGGTTCAGTTGAGAACATGTCCCTGTGACTTTCGACACCTGACCAAATGGCATGCACAGATGCCAAGCCTAGATATACATTTCAAAAGCCACTTTGGCACCTCGGAGGGAATAGCCAGACATTGAGGCTCTTTCCCAAACTTCAAAGCCCAGCGTACGTGCCTTCCTCAGCATAGGCATGGCGGCTAACCACACCTCTTAGGTCCCTTGCGATTGGATAAATGGCCATATCCAGTTGTGACGGAAGAGGGAGGGAGTGGGGATCACCTATGAGAACTGAGACAGAGTTTTCCTGAAAAGTTAGCTTCTTTCTAATAGTTAGTCTCTGTTTGGATTACAAACCTGCAACATGGAATTTGACTAGAGAGCAGTGAAGCTGGACTTAACTGCTCACTGCAAACATGGTTTTCCTCTTGAGGATTCCCTGGAGAATGGACTTTATTCTACCTGGTCACTGGACCAAGTATTGGTAACTATGATATATTTTTATGTTTAGTTAGAGCTCTACAAAGCTATAGACTTGTTCTTGTTTTCTAATCCTTGCAAGTCTCTTGTCATATAACTGCTTTGCTTAATAAAGATCTTATATAGATTAAACTGATCTGATTTGGATTAATGTCTTGTACCTGGACCTCTAGGGCTAAGCTGCTCGCCTAGAAAGCTACTACTGTGTGTTAATTATCTGCAGCTCTAGCCCAGAGCTGATAAGTTGTTAATTCTCAGAAACCAGGCAGGAGGTGGGACCTATTCTCCTGTCTGAGTTGGGAACGTCCTTAAATAGGTCCTGGTGGCAGAATACTGATTTCAGTGTTCCTGAAGTGCGTGGGTTTTTGGTTTCTCTCACTCCTGGAAGGGTGTGGGACAGACGTGAGATTCTCCACGTGCTGGCATAGAAGCAAGGGCTTGCCCCTTTCTTGTCTCCTGGACTGGAGGTGAGAGGGTGCAAGTACAGTAGAACCTTGTACATCATGTATGAAAGTACAGCCTGCACAGAGCTCACTGTAAAATGCTGCAATCACTCAGGAAGATGCAGAAGGTCTTCTTAAGTAAATAATGGTATACCATTATTCATAATAAACAAAGAAAAGAACATAAAGCCTAACAAGAGACCTGCATGGGAGTTTGCTTAGCAAGTATACCCTGAGCCCTAAGAAAAACCTGATACACAGGAAATATAATAAAACATGAACCAGATTTCTGTTATATTTGCAACATCAGAAAGGTTTCATGGATTGACAGCCAAAAAAGGATCATCCTGCATATAGACCTGGCTTCCAGTATGACTAGGGTTACCAGCTCTGGGTTGGGAAATACATGAAGATTTTAGGG
Organism: Gekko gecko; assembly: GCA_029375565.1. Lineage (NCBI taxonomy): Eukaryota > Metazoa > Chordata > Lepidosauria > Squamata > Gekkonidae > Gekko > Gekko gecko. The sequence continues at coordinate 160,388,322 of JAPDNY010000003.1, read as the reverse complement.
TTGGAGTGTGAGGAGGACAGGGGAGGTTTAGGGAGAGGAGGAACTTCAATGGGGTAGGGCCTCCTTCACAAGTGACAGTATACCTACATTGGAATAGTCTCTACACAGGAAAAAAAAAGGATACTATCAGATGCACACTATAAGTGCAGCATTGGTGTTTATTTTACCGCAATACATTTATGGGAAAGCTGATAGATGATAACAGTTATTGGAGTTCTGCTGCTCCTAAGGGATATTTTGTTAAGATAACCTTGTCCTCTCTTGACTCCTGTTTGTGTGGACTATTATAGTGCTTCTGCTGCAAAAAGAGGGAACAGGTGCTGAAAAAGTACGTGCTAATGCTCAGACTTCCTGTACAGTCCCAGACTCATGACTAATTTTACTGTCCTCTTATACAAAGTGTGAAAAGCTTTCTTGGCTATAATATGTCTCCTACTGGAAGACTGTAGGGGACCATATTCTTGATTAGGGCTGAGCATGAACTGGCTCATAAACTAAGGTTCATCACGAATTTTGACTGGTTCATAGTTCACGAAGCGATGTTCATGAACTGCCAGGAACTTCCATGAATTTTGATTCAGTTTTTGGCAGTTTGTGAAGAGCGATTTAAACCCCTGCTTTCTGCTCTTTATGAAAAACAGCTGAGCAGCAAGGTGTCAAGGTCTGGGTGACAGGCAAAGGGAAGTCCAAGGTCAGTCCAAGGTCAGTCCAAGGTCTTGAGCCAAAAGGAGTAGAGCAGGAACCAAGAGCGAAAGTCCAAATCACAAACCAGGAACAAGGTTGTTCAAGTCAGAGTCAGAAGCCGGAGGAGGGTAGCAGGAACTGAGAATGAAAGTCCAAATCACAAACCAGGAGCAAGGTCATTCAAGCCAGAATCAGAAGCTGGAGAAGGGTAGCAGGAATGAGGTCTTGGAACCAGGAGGTGGAGTAAACACATGTAATGGAGTTTTGATGAGTTTGTTTCCATAAAGGAGGCAGCTTAGAGCCTGAAGCTAAATAGCCTTCTGCTGCTGTTTCCAATTAGCGCAGCAGCACTAGCAGCCAAACCTCTGTCAAAACTCAGGACTAACAGATCATCTGCTCCGCAGCTGAGCTATATGTCGCCTTGTCGCTAAGTCCTGCCGGAGTCGTTCTTGTAAGCGAGCAACTCTTGGGAGCGAGTCAGGAGGGCTTTCCATCTGTGTCTGCTCCTTGTCAGCTGTCTCTGAGCCAGGTGACAGTGCAGGTGGTGACGATAAATTGCCAATCTCTGCAGCTTCGGAGGGGCCAGCTGTGGGTTCTGCTGAAGCTGGCAACAGCCTTTCCTCAGCACCCAAGACACTATCCCCCCCCCCCAGGGTCCCCACTGTTCAGTGGATCGGGCCTGTCTGAGTAAGCTTCATGGAACTGCTGCACCAGGTTCGAGGCATGGAGGTTGGTTGCGGGTTCCCAAGACCGATCCTCAGGGCCATACCCTTCCCAGTTGACCAGGTACTGGAGGTTGCCGTGATGGTAATGGGAGTTGAGGATCTGATGAACTTCATACTCCTTCTCATTATCCACCGGCACAGGTGGTGGTGGTGGTGATGGAGGAGGAGGCCAAAGGGGTCAGGAGGAGCAGTTGGGAGGAACAGGGAGTGATGGAAGATGGGATGAATATGAAAGTGGGGTGGTAACTGGAGCAAGAAGGTGACAGGGTTGATCTGCTCCATGATTCAGTAGGGCCTGATGAAGCGAACATCCAACTTGTACAACCGGCCAGACCACCGCAGATAGTGGATGGAAAGCCAAATGTGATCTCCAAGCTTGAGAGGTGTGCCTTCTTGTCTTTTCCAGTCGGCCGCGGCCTTGTATGTTTCTTTAGCCTGCTGGAGTTGCTCTCGGAGCAAAGCTTGGAGGATGCAAAGTTTCTGTAGGTGGGCATCAGCAGCTGGGATGTTTGTGGGTGGCAGGACTGATGGGAAGAAGCAAGGGTGGTACCCATAGGTCACGGCGAAGGGGGTTGTTTGTGTGGATGAATGTACTGCATTGTTGTACACAAACTCGGCCAGAGGTAGCAGGTGATCCAGTCATCTTGCTCATAACAGGTGTAACAATGGAGGTATTGCTCAAGAGTAGCATTCATATGCTCTGTCTGCCCATCCATCTGTAGGTGGTATGCCAAGGACAGGTGGACATGGGTACCCAAACCTGAGTGGAGAACTGTGGACCCGTCTGAAATCAGGTGGGCCGAGAGCCCATGTAGACAGAAGACATGCTGGAGGAAGAGGTGAGCAGTTTCCTGGGCTGTGGGGAGCTTTGGACACGGGACAAAGTGAGCCATCTTCGTGAAGAGATCCTTGACTACTAGGATGCAGGTGTGGCCCTTTGACTGTGGATGAAATCTCAGTGATGAAATCCAGCGAGATGGTATCCCAGGGTCCTGGAGGTGTGGGCAAGGGATGCAACAACCCTGAGGGTTTGGCTGGGTGGTCCTTGGCTCGTCGGCAGACCTCACAGGAGCTGACGTACCGGGCAACGTCAGAGCGCACTTGAGGCCACCAGAACTCCCATGTCAGTAGGTGTGTTGTCTCGTGCTGGCCAAAATGCCCGGCAGTTAGAGAATCGTGGGTCAGGCATAGCACTTCTGTCCGAAGGGGTCCAGGTGGCACGTAGAGACATTCTTGGTGCAGAAGGAGTCCATCTTGCATTGTGAGCTCCCCCACCAGACCATCATGCAGTTCCCAGACGCGCTGTTGAGCCCAGGGGTCGTTGGCCTGGCTGGCACGGATGTCTTCTGTCAGAGTCGGGTAGATTGAGGTAGCTGCAAAAACCGAAGGCAGCAGGACAGGAGCAGCAGGGGTTTCTTCAGTCAAAGCAGGAGTGTATTCTGGTTTTCGTGAGAGTTCATCAGCTTTATGGGTGTGTGGGATATAGGTGATTTGGAAGCTGAATTAGGGAAAGAAAAGAGACCACTGAATCTGCCGTTGGTTGAGGCGGCGGGTGGTCTGGAGGTGTTCCAGGTTGCAATGATCCGTGAGCACTTGGACTGGGTGGAGGGCCTCTTTGAGATGGTGCCTCCAAACCTCAAAGGCAGTCTTGATGGCGAGCAGCTCTCTCCCAGATGGTATAGTTCCTCTCAGTTACTGTCAGCTGGCGCAAATAGTAAGCACAAGGCTGAAGCAGCTGAGACGGGTCTTTGCCTTGGGAGAGTACCACTCCGAGGGCCACATTGGAGGTGTCGGCCTCTACAGTGAAGGGGAGCTGGGGATATGGATAGCGCAGGAGCGGTCCCATGGCAAAATGAGTCTTCAGAGCTAAGAAGTCTTGGTCGGCCTCTGGGGTCCACCAGAAGGGCTCTTTGGGTTGGAGGAGCTGGGTGAGGGGAGTGGTCAAGGATGCATACTCAGGAATGAACTGTCTGTAGTAATTGAAAAAACCAAGGAGTCGCTGCAGGTCTTTGTGGTTCCGAGGGGTCTGCCAGGTCAGGACTGCTTCCACTTTCTTTGGGTCCATGAGAACCCCTTGAGGTGACACGATGTGGCTGAGGAACTTGATGGAGTGCAGGTCAAAGTCACACTTTTCCAGCTTGGCATAGAGACCATGAGCTCGTAAGCGCTGCAGGATCTGGCGGACATGCTCGACATGTTGGGCTGCATTGCGGGAATAAATTAAAATGTCATCTAAATAAATTATGACAAAATGATTGGGCAGGTCTTGGAAGATGTCATTCATTAGTCTCTGGAAGACAGTGGGGGCATTGGTCAAGCCAAATGGCATCACCAGGTACTCAAACTGGCCATAACGCATTCCAAATGCTGTCTTCTATTCGTCTCCTGGCCGTATGCGCACCAAGTTGTAGGCACCACAGAGGTCCAGCTTGGTGCAAATTTGGGCCCCCTTTAGGCGGTCCAGGAGTTCAGGGATCAGCGGCAGGGGGACCCGTTCCCGGATGGTGGTCCTGTTGAGGGCCCGATAATCATTACAAAGGTGGAGCTCCCCACACTTCTTTTTCACAAGGAGGACTGGGGTGGACAGTGAAGATGTGGAGGAGCAGATGAATCCTCATTTTATTTTTTTGTTGAGGAAGTCTCGTAAGGCTGCCAGTTCCAGTTCTGACACAGGGTACAAACGTCCCATGGGTAGAGGTGCCCCAGGTACCAGGTTGATGGCACAATCATATGGTCGATGGGGGGGAAGCTGATCTGCCCCTTTTTCCTCAAAGACATTGGCAAAGTCAGCATATTTTTGAGGAAGCTGAGGACCACTGGTTGGGGAAGCAGGCGCCAAGGTGGAAGGCGGAGCGAGGTGTGGGCAGGGGTCCTGGAAGCACAGTTCTTGTTGAGCCCAGTCTAGGATGGGGTTGTGTGTCATCAGCCATGACAGACCCAAGATTAGCAGGAAGCGCAGCATCTGAGCCACATCGAATTGTAGTTGCTCCTGGTGCTGCTGTATGTGGAGGGTAACAGGGCAGGTTTCTTGAGTCACAGGGCCAGAATGGAGGAGGCACCCATCTCTTTAGTCTGCACAGGGATCTGGTGCTGCTTTACAAAGGTGGCATTGATGAAGCAGCAAGCTGCCCCAGAATCAAGCATGGCATATACAAACAGCCACCGTCCATCGGGCAAATGGAGCTTGACCGGTACCAGGGATGGGCCCTGGTCATTCTCAGAGGACTCAGCTAGTTGCCCCAAACTGACAGGTCCACCTAGGCTTGGAGCTGGTCTTTTGCTGGCAGTGGTGGTGCCACTCCTGGCTGGGGGCATTTGGCAGGACATCTGGTGGAGAAATGCCCGCCCCACCGCAGTACAGGCAGAGGTTCTGTGCTCTGTGCCTTGCTTTCTCTTCTGGAGTCAGTCGTGGCCAAGCAGCTCCTAGCTGCATGGGTTCACCATCATCTCCCCCAGTACTGGGTTTTGCAGGAAGGGTCCAGGGAGTAGAACGGCATGGAACCTGCACTGCACGGCTGCTGCCCCGTGCTTGACAATGACTCTCCAGGCTGCCATCAATACGGAGACACAGAGTGATTAGCTCCTGCAGCGTGGGGGATCGTTCTACTCGAGCCAGCTCATCTAGAACATCATCGGCCAGCCCCTCCATGTATTGGTTCATTAAGGCTGCCTCGTTCCATGCCAGATCTTGAGCTAGGAGTTTGAACTCCATGGAGTAATAAACAACAGAGTTCTTGCCTTGCTTCAGGGTACGGATTTTTAGATTGGCTGCAGCTGCCTGCTGGGGATTAGCGAAGGCTGTGGAGAGGTGGTCGAGAAACCTCTGGAAATTGGTCATCAGGGGCAATGGAGCCATGAGCACGGTGGTAGCCCATTTAGCTGCCTGTCCCTTTAAGAGGCTGATAACAAAACACACCTTGGTTTTGTCGTTGAGGAAGCCCCGAGCACGCAGTTCAATATAGAGTTAGCACTGTGCTAGGAAAGCAGGAAACTCCTCCACATTACCAGCAAATTTCTCAGGTGGCATTACTGGACATTTTGGGGGGGTGACAGCTGCGGCAGCTTGCTGCTGCAGCTGTTGTTGTTGTTGCAGGTGAGCAACCACTTGCGTGAGTTGCTGCACCTGGTTGAATAAATCTTCCAGCTGCATGGAGCCTCCACTTGCCCCTTCCTCCATCATGTGGAGCGAGTGTGTGGGTGAAAGCAACCTGTCAAGGTCTGGGGCACAGGCAAAGGGATATCCAAGGTTGGTCTGAGGTCTTGAGCCAAAAGGAGTGGAGCAGGAACTGAGAGCGAAAGTCCAAATCACAAACCAGGAGCAAGGTCATTCAAGCCAGAGTCAGAAGCCAGAGGAAGGTAGCAGGAACGAGGTCTTGGAACCAGGAGGTGAAGTAAACGCAAGGTGTCACAGAGTTTTGACAAGTTTGCTTCCACAAAGGAGGCAGCATAGAGCCTGAAGCTAAACAGCTCTCTGCTGCTGTTTCCAATTAGCGCAGTGGCACCAGCAGCCAAGCGTCTGTCAAAACTCAGAACTAACAGATTGTCTGCTCCACAACTGAGCTATACGTCACTTTGTTGTTATGTCCTACCGGAGTTGGTCTCATAAGCGAGCAACTCTTGGGGGCGAGTCAGGAGGGATTTCCATCTGTCTCTGATCCTTGTCAGCCATCTCTGAGCCAGGTGCCAGTGCAGGCGCTGATGGTAAATTACCAATCTCTGCAGCTTCAGAGGGGCCAGCTGTGGGTTCTGCTGGAGCTGGCAACAGCCCTTCCTCAGCACCCATGACACAAGGAGCAGAAACCCCTGTTTCTGTTCACCACCAAAAGTGGCAAGGAGCAGAAAGCAGGGTTTTAAATGGCTCTGAGCCACTTTACCCCCTTGATTTCTACTTGCCACCACAAGTTGGGAACAGGAAGCAGGGGTTTAAATGGCTCAGAGCTTTTGGTGAGCAGAAAGCAGGGGTTTAAATCCATCTAACCCCCTGCTTTCTGCTCCCCATGTTAAATTGTGCAGAGCAGAAAGCAAGGGTTTAAATGCTTCACAAACCAGTTTGGTTTGCAAATTGGCATGTTGGTTTGTGGTTCAGTTTGTGGTTCAGCCTAGGGTTGCCAGGTCTTTCTTAGTCCCTGGTGAGGGACTGGGGGGCATTTCTGGAGGGGGCGGGGATATCCCCAATGCAATGATGTCACACATCCCTATTTGTGCCCATCCCTATTCTTGATATCAGTTGTCCTAAATACAACCCTTTTAAAATAATAATAGTCAAAGAATTAGGGTTGCTAGGCCCAGCCTAACAGCCAGCAGGAGACCGGGTAGGACAGGGACATGGGAGGGGCAGCTGTCGGCGATGTTGTGACATCACTTTTGGGGAAACCCAGAAGTGATGTCACACCTCTCTAGAATTTGCCAGAAACAGTACAGCAATTCCAAGAGAGGACCAATGTCACTTCCAGGTTTTCTCCAGAAATTACTGCTGGTGATTTTCCTTTCTTTCTTCTGCTGGCCAATAGAGTGCCAGTGGACAAGGCCTGCTGGGAGCAAGAGGATTCCTGCTTCCAGCAGGCTCATGGCAACTCTACAAAGAACTTTCCTACTACATAATATTCCTTAGGCCCCTTAACTATATTTTTTCATTGTGGTGTAATACTCTGACGCTTGCCCAGGATTAGTATTCTGAAATTAAATGAGTGGCATTCAGTGGCATTCAGCACTTGAAAACATGGCTATTATCTCCCTCACTGAAAATAATCTGATTTCAGCCCAATCTTGAGCTGCCCTACCGTAAGATAAATAAGAAAACAACTATATATTGTCAAAGAATAGTTTGGCCATTGCTATATAGCTAATTTATTTATTCATTCATTACAGTATCATTTGTGTCTTACCATAACAGGATCTTGTTATGTCATCTCCCGCTGACAAAGACAAAGTCTTGGAGGTTTTAAAATAAAACAGCTCCTAGTTTGATTAGGGCTGTGACCACATGGGCATTTTGAGCGGGTTTTGCCCTGATTCCCTAACAGATGTAAAAGGGATGATCAGATGGGCCACATCTGTCTCCCATCTTGCACTCATCCCCTCCCGCAATCAACCCTCTTCCATCGCGGATTTCTCAACACCAGGGAAATAAAGTACTTTATGTTTGTTTCCAGCTTCACCCCACATTTCTGCCTATCTGGACTGCCTCCTAGCAATTTGAAGCCATTTAGGACGTCTGAACATTCTCTTTGCACTTTCGCCAATTTTTAAAAAGACAGTTAGTGATGTGCATATGCCTGGATCACCGCTTGTGTGTTTCAGTGCTCTCCTGCCTACAGCTTTGCAGCACACAGAGTAGGGAAGGGGTTATTGACTATGTTTGTTTCAGAGAGGGAGGGAGTCTGAGAACAAAGCCAGTGACTCCAGCTTTGCTTCAAGCATTTAAATAAAGCAGCAGACACAGGACACAGGATGAAGCTTCTGTATTCCCCCCCCCCCTCCCTGTTCTTAAATGTTTGAAATGTGGAATTTCTCAGAAGCACAGTTTCAAATAACACTGTCATCACACTGGACTCCATTTCCCAGCAGTCTCTTCCAGCAATCCCATTGGCCACCAGCTGCCACCATTTTCCCAGGAGTTTGCAGCGCTAATTCCCATAAGTGTCTTTGAGCATGCTCAGTGGAGTAATCATTTTTTTAAAAAAACTGCCAGACTGCCCAACTTCCTGACTGCTGTGTCTGATCAATCATACAAGGCATTAACGCACAGTGAGGAGCGTTGAGGTGGTCAGTCTGATCAAACTCTCCCATTACAAAAAAACCTGGATTTCTTAGAACTGGGGCCACACTGGATTAAATTGCCCATGTGACCACAGCCTAAGTTTTTATTTATTTAGAAAATGTATATTCCGCCTATCCAGAGTCCTGCTTAGATTGGCTCACAAGGTTAACAATAAGTAATAGAATAAAATCATCAAAAATAACAGACATAACAATTACCAACGCAAAAATAAGTCATGAAATCACAAGCCATAAAATGGCCCCCAGGAAGATTTTATTTAAAAAGCTTTAAAAGTTTGAACATTTCTAGTAAAAGCCTAGGTAACAAGAAATGTTTTCATCCTGAAGCTAAAGGACAATAAAAAGTACCAGGTGAACCTCAAAGTGGGCGGTCATTCTAAAGGTCAAGTGTCACCACAAAAAAACCTCTCATATCTCTGATTTGCGCCTTGCCTCCACAGGTGGGGCACAGAAGGCAAAGCCTAGAAGAATACCTCAGCTAGCAGACTAGACAGTTGGTTCCAGCTTCCTGGCCACAGAACAATCGTTCCTCATCAATGCAAATGCAACACTCTCACGCTGTATATTCAAATGACAAGTAAAAGAAACAGGGAAGGTTTTTGCTGCAGGTTTTATAGTGTGCCAGACACAGTGTAACAATACCGTAAAGTATAATGTCACAGCTTACTTATCTGTCATGTTATTATGACTAAGCTTATGTCTCCTAGCAATAGCTTGAGAAGGACAATGGTCTCTTTGGGGGCATGAGCGGTTCAAGAAGGGTGTTCTCTGAGTAATAAAAAATAGGTATGAACGTTGTTGATCTCAGAGCAGGTACAATTTGTTTTTATCAAATATTAATTGATTTGTTTTGTTTATACCCCACCTTTCTCCCCTATGGGGACCCAAAGCAGTTTACATTGTCCTTCTCTAGTCCATTTTATCCTTACAACAACCCTGTGAAGTAGGTTTGGATAAAAGAGTGTGACTGGCCCCAGGTCACCAATCACACTTCCATGGCAGAGTAGGGATTCAAACCTAAGACTCCCAGATCCTAGCCTGACACTCTAAATAGGGAGAGTGAGGATAGGTGCCTGACACAGAGGGAAAAGGTATAATCTGTTTCTGAGAGCATCAAGAAGCAGAGTTGTCTGGGTTGCCAAGAGACTGGAGGGGCAGTATGGTTGCAGGCTCTAAACTGGAAACGTCTTGAAGCTTTGGGGGCATAATCTGGGGAGGGTGGTGGGAGGGGCCTCAGCAGGGTATAATGTCATAGAATTTACCCTCCGAAGTAGTCATTTTCTCCAGGGAAACTGACTTCTGTCATCTGGAAAGCAACTGTAACCCAGATGCTGGAAATAAGGGCAAGTTCAAGGCTTAGGGCCTCCTTTCTTAAAGCCCCCCTTCCCACTCACACACCTTGGTTTAAGCAAAGCAACTATTTATTACAACAAGGAAAATACAGTTCTGCACACAGGGTATTGTACTCCCCACCCCCAAACTCCTTTCCCTTCCCAAACCAAAACTCCAGTAGTCAGTGTTCCAGAAATACTGTTCTCTTGTTGGAGCTGATCCAGCCGCAGTCTCTCAGAAGCAGGCCTCCAGGGAAAGGAAACACCGTCCCTCAGCAGCAGGCCTCCAGTGAGAAGGAGAGTTCTCAGGCCTCTCTCCTCAGCATCCAAGAGAAGAAATCAGCTTCAGTTCAAAGACAGATGGTCTGGGGCTAACCTCCTCCAGAAGAAGTGCTGTCCATTAAGGGAGGGCCTGCACCAGACAAAAGCCTCTTTAGCTGAGGCCTTTCAGCAATCCAGTCCTTGGAGAGACAAACAACTAGGCCTCCCTTTGCTTCACCCCCTCCCCTGGTTGATTTTTTCCAGTCACTCACTACACACACTCCTCCTAATATGCAAATTAAGTATTTCATTGCTCCACCCAACAACATATATCCACAAAGTTCTACAATGGAGATTTTCAGGCCCCACCGGGAGGTTGGCAACCCTAGGGGAGGGATATGGAACATGTTGCCTGATAGTGTGACCACTTCTGGGAAAATCTGGAAGTGACATTATGCCTCTCGAGGAACTAAGGTTCCCAGGCCCCAAGTGGGCTCTTGCCGACCACAGGCCAGCTGACCGACGGGGGGAGGGGAATCCCACCCCCCACTGATCTTCCCTGGTGACTTCTGGTAAAACTGGAAATGCAGCTCCTGACATGATGCCATCTCCTGGAAGTTACATCATCATGTCGGGGATGTGGTGGGTTGACGCTCTGGTTTGTGGGCAATATATGGTTTGAAGCCAAATTTACCATAGAGATTTGCCCAAAAACCAGAGCATTGCCCCTGACGTCCCCGGCACGATGACATCACTTCTGGGTGATGTTATCATGTTGGGGCCTGCACTTCTGGTTTTACGAGAAGTTGCCCAACATTACTTCCAGTGTCCTGGAAGGACATTGGGAGCCCCCCTCCCCACCGGCCAGGTAAGTGGACCTGGCAACCTTACTAGGAACTGGCTGAAATTTTATGGTAAAATCCAGAAGTGATAGCATGTTGTTGGCTCACAGCCATTTTTTCTTTTCTTTTCTCCAACTGCCACTAAGTGCAGGGACAGGAAACAACAGCTGGGGCAGGAAATCCCATTCCCCTTGGGGAGGGCTGGCAACCCTAGATGCCAGCTCTGGGTTGGGAGATTCCTGTAGGTTTGGAAGTGGTGCGTGAATAGGGCAGGGGTTTGGGAGGGACCTCAGTGGGGTATAATCCCATACGGTCCAGCCTCCCCATCAGCCATTTTTCTCCAGGTGAACTAATATCTGTAGTTTGAAGGTCAGCTGTAATTCTTGGACATCTCAAGCCAACACCTAGAGGTTGGCAACCCTGGCAAGAATAGATCCTCTTTGGAAAACTGAGCATTTTATTTAATCAGACCAGTGGCACCCAACAGTGGTTTGTTTTAATTGTAGTTATTTTGAAAACAGATCACAGATTATGACTTACCTGAACATATCGTGGTTTCAAAATGTTCTTGTTTTGTTTCTTTAAAAGCAATTGCCATCCCAGATTGCAATACTGGGATGCAGTTATGGGAAAGGTCATGGTGGTTAGTGGCTTACTTTCTATTGGCCTGAATTACTGCAGGGGCATAAATCTATGCCCTTTTCCTGATATTAACCATATCCTTATATAGAAGGCATATATATTAAACTGACCTCCCCAACACACACTTCCAGGAGTTCAACAGAAGTCTATGGTTGCCAAAGGCCAGGAGAAAAAAATTGTCCTGCATTTCAACAGAGGCTTAATGCAAGAAAATGGCCAGTTGAAACATTTCATGACATGGAGAGAAAATGTTTTGTCCCACAAATAGTAACCTGACGCTTATGCTGCTGGAACTTGTAGTCTTGGTTTGTGCCAGTGGTAAAGGTGGCTCAAAGCCTTTTGCTACCCCAAGCATTCTCTTCCCTGTGCTACCTCAGCCAGTGGACTGGAGCTGGAAACAGCTGTTGAATGCACATGAAAAGGATAGGAAGATTTTTGGGTGGCAGAATGCTTGGTGAATATTTCATCCTGTTCTCAGCAAACAATCATTACAGCCCTACTATTTAATTGTGAGGGTGATGGAAACCATAGGTTTTCTTATCCAGGTCTCAGTTCCTTGGGACAAGGTACCAGGTAGAGTTGCCAATTGCCCATTGGCAGTGGGAGACCTCCTGCACCAGCACTTCTGGTGCAACCTGGAAGTGAAGTAATTATATTGGGTAATGCTGTAGCATCTGCCCCAAATTCTATGGCTAAACTATATTGTTTTAGGACAAATGCTCAGGGCTATTTTTGGGCAGGAACGCACAGGAATGGAGTTCCGACTGGCTCCCGAGTTGGCCATGCCCAGCTGGAACTCATTAGCATAATAGGCCACACACAACAGCAGAAACTAGGATTGGCTACATTAGGGGTGTGTGGCCCAACATGCAAAGAAGTTCCTGCTACAAAAAAAGTCCTGGGTTTTGACAACAAATAAGGTAAACAGAATAAGAAGCAAAAGGTGGGTGTGGCTGGATGACCACACTTCTGGTAACATGGGGGTGTGGCCTAATATGCTAATGAGCTGTACTGTCAGGGGTGTGGCGTAATATGCTAATATGTTTCTGCTGTTGGGTGTGACCTATTATGCTAATGAGTTCCTGCTGGGCTTTTTCTACAAAAAGCCCTACAAATGCTAATATGTCCCCCCTCCCTATGACAGCATTTCCAGGTCACACTCATCATTCCAGCATCATCAAGCCAAGGATGTCAATCACCAGTCTCCACGCCATAAGTTCCTGCCTTCCCCATCTTGCACTAGTTGTCAGGTTGAGGCTGTTTAGGATAATAAAAGTTAGTACCTTGAATTTATCATAAAATCCAGGATTTTTTTTGTAACAGTGCTCACTGGTATTGAATTCCAGCACCTTTTTTCTGGGCAGACCCAAGTCCTGATCCTCTTGCACTGCCCTATCCCACTCAGCCCAGGCCCATAGCTACATTGGATCATTTCGGGGCCCAGCCCCCGACTTTCTGTCAGGACCCCCAACTTACTACCCTGGACAGGCAGGCAGGCAACCAGATGGGCCCTGGGTGAGATGTGCTCGCCAGCCAGCCAGTGGGCAGAGTGCCCGGCAGCCCAGCATGGCCCTCCTCCCTCACCTAGCTTCACCCCATAGCACTTCGCTCTGACCATTTATTTTAATTTCAGTGCCCCCTAAATTATTTAAAGGCCCCCGGATTTAAGAAATCCTGGCTATGGGCCTGACTCAGCCAAAGAAAGAGTGGACTCTCAAAAACAACCTAGTGTGGGGATCAGCAGAGGGAGGGGTAAACTGGTGAAAATCAGCACAACCTTATATATGAGTACTGGCACCTCCCCCCCCCCTTAACCAAAAAGTAGTGATAAAGACTAGAAGCCAGAGGAGTTCATGCAGTGCCATTATATGTTCCCTACAAATGACTCCCTGATATGCTACCATGTTGTGAACCAGCCTGTCTCCAAGATTACCCCTACATAAAATGCATTACAGGAGAGCTTTGCTATGGCCACTGCCGGCTCGCCCACTAGGCGAGCTAGGCGCTCGCCTAGGGCGCTGGGGTCCACAGGGGCGCCAAAGCGCCCCCGCCCCCGTGAAGCCGGCGCTGGGAGGGAAGGGGCGCCCCTTCAAACGGGCGCCCTTTCCTGGCTTTCTGAGCACGCCGCTACTGCGGCGTGCTTAGGAAAGCCGGCGCTCCCCCCCGTCTTCAGCTGGCGCTGGGGCTGGGAGGAAGGGCGCCCGTTCAAACGGGCGCTCCTTCCCTGGCTTCCCCCCCGTCTCCAGCCGGCGGAAGGGGCGCCCGTTCAAACGGGCGCCCCTTTCCTGGCTTTCCTGAGCACGCCGCTACTGCGGCGTGCTCAGGAAAGCCGGCGCTCCCCCCCATCTTCAGCCGGCGCTGGGGCTGGGAGGGAAGGAGCGCCCGTTCAAACGAGCGCCCCTTCCCTGGCTCCCCCCGTCTCCAGCCGGCGGAAGGGCGCCCGTTCGAACGGGCGCCCTTTCCTGAGCACGCCGCCGGTGCTGGGGCTGGGAGGGAAGGGGCGCCCGTTCAAAGCCGGCGCTCCACCCCCCCCGTCTCCAGCCGGCCCTGGGGCTGGGAAGGGCGGCCGTTCAAACGGCCGCCCCTTCCCTAGCTTTCCTGAGCACGCCGCTAGTGCGGCGTGCTCAGGAAAGCCGGCGCTCCACCCCCCCCGGTCTCCAGGCCCCACCGGGAGATTGGCATCCCCGTGGGGTGGGCGCCCCAGGCTGTCTTGCCTAGGGCGCCCAGACACCTGGGGCCGGCCCTGGCTATGGCTTGGGGAAGAATTTTACTCCTTTGTGGGATAGTCAAGTTACCACAGTCCTCATTTCTGATCTATTTTACTCCCACCACACCTCTTTCTCTGGTACTGTCTTTTCTCTTGCTCTGATTTCCATCTTGCAAGCTGTACCAGTAAGGATCTGTTTTATTCACTTTCCTAGAGTACTGCATTGACTGATGGCAGTAAATAATTAATAACAACTAAAATGGTGTAGCTCAGCCGCCATGGCTGCTGCCATGTATGCTATTTATATTCAGCAGGGAGCTGCTTTTGCAAACCTTTAGCCCAGTAAATACTCGCATTTTTAATTATAGTCATAGAGAGAATGTATGCAGCCTCAACTCACCTGTAAGCAGTTTCTTAGGATGAGGCACAAAAATCAGCACAAAGATATATAGAAATTCTAAACAGATTTCCAGGGAATATGGCAACCTGATAAGGAGCACTTTCAAAGGCTCCAGTCCTTTCTTGCTATGGGGCGAACAACTCTGGGAAAGGAGGGAATTTACTTCTCAGTCCTTACCTCTCCCCGGAGGGGGGGGGCAACTGACAGGGGGGCCTGATAAGTCAGGTTTCCACCTGGGTTCTGGAAATATCAAGGGCAGTTGAGATAAGGAGGGCTTTTTGCCAATAAGGTCAGCCGACCCCAATTGACCTTTTTTCTTTTTATTCCTTAAAAAAATAAAACTGGATTCAGTAATCTTTGCAATCTTTGCAATCTTTTGGACTCATGGAACTGTGATATTCTGGATATTTTTGGACTCCCAGAACTGTGATCATAATTGAAAAGACTGGCAGTCTTCCAGCAGTGTCTGAAGTCAACTTCTAATATATAGCGATGTTTGTTTGAAGTGTTCAGTATTTAGGCTGTGACGTGATGCAGCGGGGAAGAATAAAACTCAGTTTTACCAGACAGTCAGCTCATCAGAAAGACAAGATTTATTTATTTTCCTCTGTTATATATTTTCCTATTTGGACATGTGAAATTTCTCAGAATAAAAAACATAAAAGCATTAGGGTTTTTTCCCCTGAAGACATTAGATGAATCAGCGTACCTGGAAAATAAAGCTAAGATGCTGTTCCCCCACCATTTCCTTGTTGCTCCCCTCCCTTTCTCCCTCCCTTTCCCCCATTTTCATTTATCACATCTTTCTCCTGATTTACTATATTATAATTTTAATGGGGGGGGGGAATGTTCATTTTCTTATGATCAGGTGCACAAATCAACAGAAAGATATATAGAAATGCTAAATAAATGGATTATTCTGACCAAGGTTCACTGTGGTAGTCAGCTCTAGTCCCAAAGATTCTACCACACAGCTAGGCAAACACTGAAAGCAGGTAGCAGCAACATGGCCTACTCACCTGTGGATGGAGGGGGGGTGCTCCCTGCAACACTAGGATCCTGTGATCAGCCTTGTCCCTGAGCACTGAGCCAGCTGCTGGTGTGGTAGAGGTAAGCTGGAACTAGGAGCTTCTGTGAGACCCACAGATCTCATGAGAACCAGAGCCACAGGGCTGGGACTCACAGAAGCTACTGGAGTTTATATAAAGTTCAATTGCAAGCAGAACTACACCTTTTTAAGTCAATGGATTTAGAAGGGTATATCTCTGCTTACACTGTGAATCCCAAACAGCCTTGGATTAAGGAGGATTCCCTTCCCTCCTGAGCTGGGGCCCATGGAATGATCCCCAAAGCAACTAGAACCACCTAATTTATCAAATATCTTATTCCATCTGTCTTTCTGTCTGTCTGTCCCTCCATCCATCCATCCCGCCCTACCCTGCAAGCAGGCTCAGGGTGGCTTACAGCATATAAATATAACAATTTAAAAGATTAAAACATAATACAGTAAAATTAAAATTTGACTATGTACATAAATCAGTAGATGGCAATAATCCAATCTAAATACTTTCGGAGACTTTAACCTCTGTATGGGTTGACCAGTTATGGACCATAATGATGGTCAGTCAGGTCAGTTTTCTTGTTGGTCCTAGAGCCTTGAGTAGCTTGGGGAAGGGCAAAAACAGTCTCCTCTGGATACCTCTGTACTTCATAAATGCCTTCAACAAGTGTCTAATCTACCAACCGCTTAACTGTTTTCCTCTGTGCCATTCTACCCTGTACATGTAATATCTTTGAGATGTACTGTAACAAATATAATGTTCTGACACAGCCTGGTACATGCACTGGGCTAAATATGGATGGAATCCAACCATCAAGTTTCCATCTCAGTCACTGCAGAATCCTATATCAGATCACTAGAAGCTTTGACACAAAATAATAACCCAGTTTGAAAGGAGTTCTCACTCCCCAAAATAGAACCTCCACACTGCTCCCAGCAAGATTCTTTTTATCATGTGCTCAGAACTGTGATCTTTGATGTTTTTGTGGCACCCAGCAGTCATCTCACCTGTTTTCTCTGTCCTTTGAAAGTAATGACACACAACAGATGGGAATCAGAGCTGAGTTTTCAAAGATCACTCTAACAGTATTACCAGCAAATCCTTCTGCCTATTGGGAACTGCAGTCTGTGAGCTGCTTGGATGAAATGGGAATGTGCTTTACAAGGCATACAACTTCAGAGGGTTCAGGTAGACTAGAACATTCAAAAAGAGACTTACAAGGTCTGCCTGACCGAATTAATCAGTCTGGCAATGCTCAGCTTTTGCAGTTATTGCAGCTGCAATGGATGTGGGCATATACTCATTCTGGGAGTACAGACAAGCAGGATGCCATAATTAAAGGCACCAAAGTAGAGATGACTGCAACTGGAGATAGGTAGTTTAATATGATGGGCTTCTAAACACTTATGGAGGAGAAGAGGGCATCAGAGATACATACATACGCCCTGAACCTAATGAAAGCAAAAGAATTGCCTGCTTATCATATGGTTATTCATGAAACTTCATTAAAACCAAAAATGATGCAGACCCACATCACTCATTCTCATGAGCTTGGTGAACATGGCCAGTCTGCCAGACACATCCCGCATCAAGACCATAGTTGCATATCATGGGGATAGACTGGCCCTGGTAGTAGAGCCTGCTTGTCCGCACTGTAGCCTAGGGGTTAAACCACTTTTCACAGGAGATTGGGCACCAGTTTAAGGATGCCAGCTGGGGAAATCAGGGTCTTTGGGAACTCTCGGCACAGAGACACTGTTCAGATCTGTGTCTAACGCTCAAAAATTAAGGACAAATGTCCCCTGGCTTAATTTCCAGAAACACTTGAAGGCCAAAATACACACAACATTGATTGTATACTTTGTGATTGGGGCTCCAGACATGTTATTTGGCACCTGCATGTATTGGGCTGATGTTTGGGGTGGGTTGGAAGTAAACATTTTTCTCCATATGCTGTTCCCCTCATCAAAAATGCAGCCCTCTGGGCTGCCTACAGTCTGGTGAGGAGAAACATAGATACCCCTTTATACTCACACTTGGGGGTGAAATTCATCATCACATTAATGAAAATATAGGTTGCAACCCTATGCACACTTATATTGAAATCAGTGGGACTTACTTTCAAATACACACCCACAGGACAAATTTGTTAGTCTATGTATGCAACATTGGTGTGGTTGGATTCCCAGTGCCGCTAAAGATGGGACAACGGCAGCATCAGACAATATTATTGTTATTAAAATTGAAATTATTTGCCACATATCACCCATGTTGCTAAAACTACTCTTGTTGTACTGACATCATGCTTGACTCTGTCTAGAATGCACAAAACAAATACACCCTTTCATGCAGTGGATACATTTCTTTGGAAACTACAAGAGTAGTCATGGCCTGCATTTTATATGGGTGGCTGACATCACACTTTGGAGCTGATCGTGTTGTTATGCTAGAGGTCAGGTTTCAGAGGGCAAATTCAAAATGGCTTGCAATCTCTCCATAACAAACTTCACTATCATCTGTGACGAACTGACCTCCAAAAAGCAGGATGCTTTGTGAATTAAATTCAGAGAGCTGGGAGATTAGGGGTTAATGCCTCACTAAAAAGCACTTTGATTGACAGGCTGCTGCCTGCGTGCACCCCCCTTCAATCAGAGGATTGGTCTGCACCATCTGAGGAGAGCTTTCAGTCTGGTCAGAGAGAGTCAGTCATCCTTTGGACTTTGGCTTGGCAGTTGCCAGTCAGAAGGAGTGCGTGTGTTGGTCTGAGAGAAACAGACAAGTCACTTGAGAAGTGAAGGGACACAACTCCCTGCCCTTACTGTGTACCAACACAATTGAGAAAAAGTTCAAAAATCAGAACTAAAAGTCTGTCAGCCCTGGCTGAATTCCATTTATTCACAGTCTCCAGAACTGCAGTTTAGGTTTGTCAGAAAGGACGGGACAGGAGGTTGGAAACTGCCAGTCAAGCCAAACAGAAAAGGATTATTGCTCCTAGAAAGAGGAGGATATTTCTTACCCAGTTGTTCAGAGGGTTCAACTCAGAAGGGACCCCTGATTTGTGTGAAAAGGGAAACAGACTCCTCAAGAGGGGGAAGTTAGAATCCCACAAGAGAAATATTCAGATACAGGAAGAAAGTACTAACTTCCAGGAAACTAAAATACTTTTATGAAACTTTGTTAAGACACATTGTTGCTGAAAGAAATCTCCAAGACAAACGAACCTCTCACAGTTAAGAACTGAGTCTCTTAGGATATGAGCTTCAACTATACTCTGTTGCCTGTTCAAAATATTCTAATTTGTATAATCAACAACAGTTAACTCAACTTCTCGTCCCTTGCCCTATTCTTGATTTAACTGTGTCTGTTCAATAGAATCAACCTTTTCGTTTTAACCTTACTTTGTGTCAAATGCCATTTCCAAAGAGTTTTATAAAAGGGCTCCTGCTGAGTTACAATAAATCTCTGGCCTGGGCAAAAGGCAAATAACTTCTCTATCATAGGGTGGGAAATGCAGAAAGTTATAATTCTATAATAGAAACATGATACTAAAGGCTGCTTAGACAGAGAAGGGAACAGTGTTTTGGCAGAAAAATCTGCCTCACAGAGAAGAAGCAGGGGTCCGTCATAACCAGGGCCGGCTCGCCTGCTAGGTGAGCTAGGCGCTCGCCTAGAGTGTGCCGGCCACAGGGGCACCAAAAGCCCCCGTCACTGCCGCCTCCCCTCCGCTGCCAGGGAAGAGCGCCCCAGCGGGGCGCAGGAGGCACTGGGAGGCAAGTCGGTGCTGGGAGGGAAGGGGCGGGGGTTAAAACCCCCACCTCTTCCCTGGCTTGCCTGGGCACCCCGCAGCTGCAGAGTGCCCAGGCAAGCCGGCGCTGGGAGGGAAGGGGCGAGGGTTAAAACCCCCGCCTCTTTCCTGGCTTGTCTGGGCACCCCACAGCTGCGGAGCATCCAGGCAAGCCGGCGCTGGGACAGAAGGGGTGGGGGTTTCAACCCCCATCCCTTCCCTGGCTTGCGGCTTACCAGCCCTCCCCCTCCCCCCTGGGGGGGAGAGGAGGCGGGGGCGGAATGGTGGGTGTTTCCAGGCCCCACTGGGTGGTTGGCATCTGCACCCACCTAGGGCGCAGAGACACTTCCAGCCGGCCCTGGATAACATCGCCGAGAGAATTAACTTAAGTATGCCATGGGACATCAAGAGAGCCAGAATGGTGTAGTGGTTAGAGTGTGAGACTAGAATCTAGGAAACACAGGCCCCAGTCATATGGAGAATTTGCGTCGGGAGAGATACGAAAGTGATGCGGAGTTTCGGGGCACGATCACAGGACCACATCTGGGAACTGTAGCACAACCGTCGACCACCCATAGCAGCTGTCCAAAAATCCGGAGTAAAAAACCCCCAGGAATGGCCTACTAGCAAATGGTTTGCTACTGGCCGTTGATGGGATATGTACGTGTGATCGCGCAAGCGCACTCCTTGCCGCGCGTCAAAGGCGCTCCCGGACAAAGAAACCCCGATTTTTCCGTGGCAGGGTCTGGTCACGTTCTTGCGCATTTAATTGCACCACCGCAAAACGCCACACCTGCCCCCTGCATTATCCGGCCCGTGTGGCCAGGGCCACAAATTAACATCCACACTGCCATGGAAGCTTGTTGGGGAACCTGGTTAAGTCACACACTTTAAACTAACCTACCTGTAGCTCTTCTCATCACATTACTAAGGATAAAACTGGAGGACAGGAAAATGATGAAAGCCACTATAGGTCCCCACAAGACAGAAAGGTGGGGTATAAATGAAGGAAATAAATAAACGAGACATTCTTGGTTATCTGAAGAAGTGAGCAGTGACTCACAAAAGCTCATACTCTGCCACAAATTTTGTTAGTCTTTGAGGTGCTACTCTTTTCTACTGCTACAGACTGCTATCCATCTTCTACTGCTATCCATCTTATTCTTGGAAACTGGTCATCAACTTTGTAACTCTATTTCCTTGTAAACTTGATAATGCATGAAGCTGGGAACCTAGACAGGCAACCATTCTAGCACACATTGGCAGCTATTATTATTTATTTATCATATGGCAGAGTTACACACAGGAAGCATATAATAATATAAAATATGTAGCCAAGTTGATATAATGGGTATGCAGTCCGATTGGGCAATCTTCCTAAATACTAATGTCTAATTTTTCAGTCCACTCAGTTGCAGTTCCACTCCCTGGAATGCACAATGCTCACATTCATGTGACAGAGGAAAAATAGTTTGGCGGGCTATACCACAATCACATTCAGGTCCTGGTATTTTGCCCCATTTACACAACAGGTCTGCACAACTACCTGTTCATATTTTATTAGCTGTCTTCCAAACTTTATACCGATGACATGGCAATTGCAGTAAGGCACAAATCAGTTGAAAAGACTGAGGAAATACTGACTAACGAGGGACCTCAAATTTTTGGCTGACTACTACCATAAATGGTGGCTTATCCCAAGTCCAGGAAAACAGAATGCTCCTGTTTCCATCTCAATAACAATCTTGCCAACTGTGAACTGAATGTCTTCCTTAATGTCACCCGACTTAACACACAACCATACACCAATGTACCTTGGCATTACCCTGAATAGGACCTTGAGCTATAAACAGCATCTTACCAATGCAGCAGCAAAAATACACACGCAAAAGAACATTCTCAAAAAATTCTGTGGTACAACTTGGAGTGCATCTGCTACAACACTTAGAAGCTCAGCTTTGGGGTTGGTGCATAGTACTGTGGAATATGGTGCTTCAGTGTGTGGCTCAACAGCCCCCACATCCACAAACTTGATTACCAACCCAATACAGCAATGAGAACCATCAGCAGATGAATGAAACCCACTCTGACCTATTGGCTACCCATGATGTGCCACATTGCTCCCCCCACATCTCCAAAGACAAGATGCTCTTCTTAGTGAATATACAAAGATAATTGAAAACAGAGAGTTGCCCATCCACAAAGACATGACTGACGCAGGCCTTTCCAGACTAAGATCCTGATCCCAGACTAAGATCCCTGCACAAATCCTGCAATCGCAGAATTTCAACTTAGGGAATGAATGGTTGTGAACATGGATGCAATCAGTTCCACCAGATATCCATAACCTGCTAAACATTGGCAGCTGACGTGCAGTAAAGTCTTCCTTACTCATCCATCAGCCTTAGGTTGGTTGATCGTATGGACTGTGCGTCTTCAGGAAGCGGTATGAATCTTGGTGGTCAGGCCTAAGAAGGTATAGGGTTAACACATTGCTATTTGCTTGAGTGGACAGAGCAGGCTTCATGCCAGTAAATAAATAAAGTCTAAATTTTGAGGATATGATACAAGCTTAACAGTGGTATTTGAATAAGAAATCTGATGTGTGCAGTTTTTATACTCCGCTTTTCTCTACATTAAGGAGTCTTAAAGCAGTTTACAACCACCTTCCCTTCCTCTCCCCACAACACACACCTCGTGAGGTAGGTGGGGCTGAAAAAGTTCTGAGAGAATTGTGAGTGGCCCAAGGTCACCCAGCAGACTTTATGTGGAGGAGCAGGGAATCAAACCCCAGTTCTTCAGATTAGAGTCCACTGCTGTTAACCACTACACCATGCCGGCTAAGAAGACAAGTTACTCATAACTCACATCTCTAGGAGCAATTGTGGAATGGACAGGCACAGGCATCTTCTGTAACAGACTGAGGGCCTGCCATTCTCCTTCCAGGCCAGATTATCAGCTGCCTCCTCTTAGTGAATGGACATATATATCTTTTCCACATTACAGCTGCAAACTGGTAGGCACCATCTGTGATTTAAAATCGTAATATGGGAAGCAATCTGCCAGCTCACCTCATATTTCAGTCCCCTGAGGCATGGAACCATAAATGCTATCCTCACCAATATGCTGTTATTGCTGCAGGCTGTGCTGTCCTGTACCTCTTCTCATCACATTAGCAGCTGTGAGTGTGTTACCTTCATACTACGTAGCAAGAGTTGGGCTTTGGTCTGTTTTGCAATCTCCCTAAAGTTAAGTTCCATTGAAAGCAATACAATTTATGTTACTCATGACTAACTTGTTCTGTTGGCTTCAGTAAGACATACAGTGCATTTCAGAATTACTCCTTTCAACCTGAGTGCTGCATGACGGAGTGAGCTCCCATCACTGGTTCCAGCTCCTGCCAACCTAGCAATTCGAAAGCAAGAAATTGCAAGTGGATAAGTAGGTACTGCTTCGGTGGGAAGGTAACAGCGTTCTGCACTGGCTCTTCAGCTTGGAAACTGAGATGAGCACCGCAACCCTAGAGTTGGATTTGACTGGCTTTCAAGCAAGGGAACCTTTACATTTTTAAGCACATTAACATTAATGAACTTAGACTGGAGTAACTCTGCATAAGATGTCATCGTCACTCATGATTGGGAGAGTCTGTGGCTCAGAGGAAGAGAAATCTTCTTGACATGCCAAAGGTCCCAGCTTCAATCTCCAGTAAAAGGATCTGGCAATAGGTAATGTGAAAGAACTCTACCTGAGACATTGGAAAGCCACTGCCAGTCTGAGTAGGCAACACTTAATTTGATGTACCAAAGGTCTGATTCAACATAAGGCAGCTTCATGTGTTCACCCACCACTGCCATGATTAATTTTATCTAGAGTATATGTGAATGATAAAAACCTGGGGTTCACATTTTTAACTTGCTTCTGTAGGTAGTGTCTGAAAATAAAGCTGTGAAGCCAGGAACAGGATTGTCATATATTTTAGATAGATATTTATACCCTGCTTTACTCCCTGAGAAGATCTAAAGCAGCTTGCATTAGGGTTACCAGGTTGGGAAACGCCTAGAGATCTGAGAGTGGAGCCGGGGGGGGGGCAGTATTTGGAGAGAGGAGGATATAATGCCATAGAGTCCACCCTTCAAAGCAGCAATCTGCTCCTGAGGAACTGATCTGTCATCTGGAGATCAACTAATTCTAGGAAATCTCCAGGCCACAGCTGGAGGGTAGCAAGTATTCCCTCTGAGTTAGTGTGAGCTAGCTCATAGTTTTTTAGCCTCCAGCTCACTCATTTTTGCCTCAGCTCAGGAAGGATGGCTCCAGAGCAAACTAATTTATGCAGTAGCCAAATCACTTGCTCACAACTTTAATGCCAGTAGGTCACAAAGTAGAATATTTGCTCACAAGACTCCACAGCTTAGAGGGAACAATGGCAATCCTAGCTTGCATTATCCCTCCTCAATTTTATCCTCACAACCATGAGAAATAAGTGAGGCTGAGAACATGATTGGCCCAAGGTTACCCAGTAGGCTTTCATGGCAGAGTTGGGATCCTAGCCATAACACTCTAACCCCTACACCATGCCGGCTCAGTGCAGACCATCTGCCAAACAGTGACTTGTTAAACTAATTATGGTGGATGTGATTGTCTGCAGGCCACTCCACTAACTATGGTTAGTTAAGATTTATTAACCACAGTTAGTCTAAATGTCATTGTATCTGATGGTACACATTTTCATGGAAAAGTCAAAATTAATTATACAGGGCTTCAAACACACTATAGAAGTGGGAGAATTTTCAAGCAGGATTCGTACAAGAGTAAGCCCTTGCCATCAAAACAGGATGTTGAAGCTTTCTTCCAGTTTATCAAAATTATCAGGATAATATGCTGATGCATTAAAGTGACATAGACATATAGTTTGTATGTGAGCATGTGAGCCATTAAAATATCACTTTTTAGAAGGTGCTACAAAAAAGTGTAACACAATGCATGAACAAATCCATATGCCCCCCTCCCCTCTCCAACAATGCAAGCATAAACCAAGTTCGCCTTATGAGAGAGTGAGAAGGCAAAGCCAAACAAACCACAAGTTTTTATTGCTGGTGAATTCAAACAGGCAACTTTAATCTACTGAGGAAGATACACGTACAAGCAAATATGTAACTGAGGATTGTGTGCGTTTTTATTGTTATCTGTTTTATACGCAAGTGCTTCCTCTGCTGCACAGCTTCTAGGCGACTGTTGGCAGCTATGTGGTTGTCACTGCTGTGTGGTTTAAGCAACCCAGCTGCAAAATAACATCAGTAGTTTTCACTTAAACTGAAAAATAAAGGTAAATGAAGCAAAACGGGTAGAATCTCTGGATGCAACTGAGTTGCATTCCTCCAAAAAGAGTAAGGAGATCTACAGGGTCTGCTACAATAACTGGTAGAGGCTGTAAAACACTGTTAAAGACAATTGCTGATTGGTCAATGGAACATCTGGCAAGGGCTACATGGGGAAAGATGACCATAGGAGGCCCAGCTCAGTTCCTGGTGTGCAAACTGCAAATAAAGTGCACTTCTGTGTGAAAATTACAGACCCTTGAGGGCACGTCTCAGAGTACAATCAGAGATAAGAGCATAAGCTTTAGGTGGTGCCATGTTAACGCACCAAGGGAAAATGTAGTTCATTTGTAGAAGATGCTTAAAGGTTGAAGGCCAGAAGCCATTCTTTAGTGTAAGCAACTGTTGCCCAGCCATTAAGTAACTGTGCTATTTAGGATAAGAATACAGACACAAAGGAGCACACGGTTGTGCTACTGGCCAAGGCAGGAATGGAAAACAAACAGAATTATGTGTCCAAACTTACTGAAAGTACCTGGTGACTAGTTAGTGTGAGAATGTACTTACTCAGCCTTATGCTTTCTTCCATAAACAGTGATTATCAGAAAGTGTAGGGATACCAGATTTCCTCATTGCACTATTCCTTTTATAGAATACTTGTATTTTTCTTTCAGTATCTGGGCAGGAAGGGGGGGATGGACCAGCAATGTCTAATACCTTTACAAGTTACTTTTGCCTTTTGAGGTGAAGGCAGAAGCTTATAGAAGAGAAATGCTAAGAGAATGCTTATTTTCACAGTATTCAGGATGCCCCATTAACAACAACAAGGGCTTAAGAGCATAATTATGCCATCAGCAAATTGACCTTCCACCTTATTTTCCATTCTAGTTGACTACTGTTGCATTGCTGATATATGAAGTTCTATGTATGGCACCATACTGGATGGGAAACACAGTTTGATTCAGTAGTTACTTTTTAAGCACTGGAACTATAAAAAGAGAACATGAATCTCTCTGTGAGTTTTCTGAGTATTTCAGGAGCCTGCTGTCTATCACAGGATGGATGTGACTGAGCTCCAGGGGCCATTGTCTCTGCCCATCCATCGCCAGCAATGGATATCACACCTGAGGGAAATGGAAAGGAACAAAGCAATCACACTCTGACAAGTAAATACAACTCTTATTCAGAAGACAATGTAGAGCCCATCCAAAGTGGCAGGATATCTTTCTTTTTTTGAGAATGGAGCAACAAACAGTTGTTATCAGACTGATAAAGCAAACAATGGCCAGCCAAACAAATTATGCAGCCACATCTTTAACAAAAAACAGAAGAAGCTCTGCAGCCACATAAGAACATTCATACCACAAACCCAACTTCATTGCTAGTGCAATTCCATTCCATTCAGTGCAAATGATACTTGGAATTCTTCTGGTCCAGGAGGCCTGGTTATAACATACCCTCCTCTTAAGGCTATTACGCATTTTCTACTTGAAGCAGCCCAAGAATCCTCAGGGGAAAAAAAGAGATATTCTTTGGTGGCCACCAGATACCATCCATCTTTCTTGTTATAACTTCTTGCTATACACCTGCTTGGGACCTTCACACCTCCCTCAAGCTTAGTGTGCTCTACGGCGGAACCTTCAGCCCTTGCTGTACTGTCACAACCCACTTGGAAGAAAGTGATCCTATAGTGCTCCCTATTATAAGGCAGTTCTGCTGCTCACAAATCCTTTTACAAAGATAATTGGCTGCACTACTAATACTGTTATTAGTACCTGGAGAACACTAGGCAGACTTAAATAAGATCAAATCAGTGCAGACAGAAAATAATAAACACAAGGAATATATAGTCTGTTCTTCAGGATTCCAATTCCTGATGAATCCAGCTGCCATATGACGACTTTAATCCCAGGATCATATCCATGTTTATAGCCATCAGTATCATGGGGAACAGAATTCCTTGGGAAGGAGAGAAGATCCTGGTGATGTGAACAGTGGCTAAGGGGGTAGCAAGAATCAGACCTGAAGCAGCCCTTCTGTTGAGTTCCACTACAAAGAGTAAAGATAAGAAGCAGGGAAGACTTCAGCCATTTTCCTCCCACTTCTGGCCACTTGACCAAAATGCAGCTTGTACAACAATGATAACATTAATCCAGCAGAACAGGTCTTTATTTAAGGGAGGGGGAGAGAGACAGAGGGAGGGAGGAGGAGGAGAGAGGGAGATGGGAATGGGAGAACAAGCTCTGTAATGAGCATCAGAATGGATGATTTGAAAAGTAATCTTTTTTTTATATAAATCCAGCAAGATGTCCAGCACCATAATACCATATACTACGGTGCAATAAAAAAGCCTTAGGAGGAGCACACAAGAGGTCAAATTCTACCTCCCCAGTAGACTGCCACTGTTGGGCTATCTCAGCAGCTGTTGATTCTTCCTTGACCCTGCAGCATCTCAGGTCCCATGGGAGGTATTGGTTGCAAGCAAGCACCTGAATATTGCCTAATGGAATATAAGCCAATCACTAAGTTAACAGAGGCATCTGTGCCAATTTACTAACTTGTGTGTTGTAGTTTTTCCTACAAGCTATACTAGCATTTCTCTTTTTTTTTTTTTTACATATTCAGTAAAATGCAGGTAATAGGACTGTTCATATAGTAAGTTACAAGTCAGAAACTATCTAGCCAACAGGTAGCTGGCAGTGCTACTTGCAGTTTAAAAAACAAAAAAGTAAAATCCATAGAAAATCTACTGGTTCCACTTTTTCATGCATACCTCCAACAGAAGGAGGTTTCTTTATCATACAGGAAGCAGGAGTTTTGCTTTTGAAGCCATCATTACAGGTCTCTAATGAATGGGGCAGGAGAGTCCTTTTAGTCAAAGTGCAGCCCTAAGTTACTATTCAGTTAGTCTTCACATGGCCATTGGCCAGGGTTAGGGGAACAGTGGGAATCCCTGGTTCAGCATTCTCATCAAACCGTAAACGTAGGGTGTTTCTGATGACCAGCTGTTCCATGATAAATGCTGCACAGAACCATGGAATGGCATACTCCAGGGTAATGAGGCCCATGAAGTTCAAGTCAAATTGTGAATAGTCCCAAGGGCAGGCATCGAACTGACGCAGAATGAAGCCAGTGGTGAACTCCCATAAATACGTCCACAGAGTATAAATGAGGCAGCGTACTAGTATGTTACACTTGTCCTTCAGATACAAATACATCTTTTCTACAATGAGGATGGAAGTGCCATAGATGAAGAGTGCCCATACACTGGTGACACCTGGGAACTTCCAGTTGAAATTGACCACAAACTCCCAGGCAGCTGTGAACATCACCTCGCAGAAGTAGCCATGAATGGCATAGAGGTACCACCGGGAGAAAGCAGTCAAGGGTTCTGCTGCTGCCATCCTTCCACACAGTCCCCAGCAGGAACTCTACAAGAAAAAGGAGGGGAAAAATAAAGACTTGGTAAATAAGGTTTCCAGCACTAGGTTTTATCACATTGAGTCAACTATGGAAAAATCATTATGTAACAGAATCACAGATCTGCAGACAGATCCTCAAAATGACATGCCCAAGAACAGAACATGGATTTAGGAGTGCCTTTTTAACTAACTGACAAAGTCTAGAAGAGGATTATTCATGTTTACTTGAAGATGACCCAGAATGTGAGATGTCCCTGCTAAAAAATGTTCTAAACAAAACAATTTTTATTACTGTAACCTGCATACAAATTTAAGATGACCCCTTCTTTTTATGGCATACGTGGGAGGGGAACTTAGCCTTGCATTTGATTAAATACAGTACTAAGAAAAAAATGAGCAAATACATTACTAAGAACAAATTGAGCAAACTCCAGAGGACAACAGAAGACAGGAGGGCCCAGTGTGATGTGGTTCATGGGGTCACAAAGAGTCAGACTCGACTGTGCGACTGAACAACAACAAAAGAACACTGTTCATCTCCCATTTGTCTAAATGCTTACTGTATATTCAGAACCAAAATACACTGTAATAAAATGTTGGCTCACACATGGCCTGTGGAAAGCAAGTCATCCTCACATATGGCTGTGGGAGCAAGTTTACGACAGATACACATTTCCCTGCTGTATGTATAATTTTTATGTGGAGACTTGTGTATAAATGCACGTGCCAGTAGGTCCAATATTTTACACTCTCCCAAACATAAGAAGAAATCAGTAAAGAGATGTTCTTTTTATTTCAGTGAAGAATCATCCCCACACTTTTGTGATCTAGAAAACAGACTGGAAGGTTACAAGAAATAAAAAATGAAGGAGGTATGAAGAGGGATATAAGATAGCAGCAGAGGAAAACATAAGAAATGCAAAAGAACAAAATGTGAGATACATTTGGCAAATGACGCAAAGAACAACAAAAAGACAAACTATTCAGAGAGTGACTGTGAGTGATCAATGACAGTGAAGCTGATACTGAAGGAGGCAAGAAAGCCTGCAGCAAATGGCACAGAAGAGAAAACAGAATATATTAGGCTGCAGACACATACACTAAATAATCCACTTTCAATCCACTTTCCAACTGGATTTTGCCAGTTCATACACTAAAAATCCAGTTGGAAAGGGTACTGAAAGTGGATTATTTAGTGTATGTGTGACCGCAGCCTTAAGTATCTTTTTCAACTTTCAAGAAAACCTGGGATCATGGTTAGATAGAAAGGCAGGCATAAGGGCCAAATACTTACTTGATATCAAATAGTTCTCCATGTGAGACGAAGCCTGTGCTAAACTGCCACGTCTTTCCTCCATTTCATAATTTAAAAAACCTAAAATCAGCCCCCATAGTGAGACATGTTTAGGCCACTAGCCAACCCTTAGCCTCCTGAATATGACACACTGTCTACTACTACCAAGAGATCTTAATTGGCCTCTCTGAGCCTTGTTATCATCACTGATGAAGTCACAACCACTCCATTGCCCTGGGAATATACTAGGTAACAGTATGCTTAAACTGTTAATGTTTCATTTTTTTCTCCTTCATCCCTATCTGCACCAAAGTGGACCTTGTGAAAAAACTTTCATCATTAACTGCTAATCACTGAACATCCTTATTGCTTTACTAATATTTTTCTATAGGACAAAAAGTTATATGGAGAGTATGGTCCTCCTTTTGAAAATCCCCACAATCTATTGTAAACAGCCTATTAGTAATAGAAAATACATATCGCAGGAGAGCAATACTGAGGAGAAGTGCGGGGCCGTGGTAGAACAACTACTTTGCATGCAGAAGGGGAGCTAGAGGGCTCATTGCTAAATATGAGCATAAGATATATCAGGCATTTTGGAAACCTGGTGGGAGAAAATCAGTACAGTTATCCCCAGACAGAAATTCTACTGGTGCTAGGGTTGCCAGGTCCCCTCATTGCTCCGGTGGGGGTATTTGGGGGGCATTCCCAGAAGTGATGTCATTGTGTCAGAGGGCGTTGCATGGGGACACTCTGGTATTTGGGCAAAACTCTATGGTTTTTTGTCCTCAAACCACAGAGTTTGCTCAAATAACAGAGAGTCCCCACACGACATCCCAGGTGCAATGACATTACTTCCAAGTGACGTCCCTGTTTAGGGGCGGTGTCCCCCCTGCCGGCCACCTTGTCTGAAGCAGGGAGAAGCCCCTGAAACCAGGGGATCCCCTGCCTGGACCTGGTGCTGGTGTTGCTCTGTATTTTGAAAAGGGCATAACCATAAAAAACATAGGAGGGTGGTGCTATGAGTCAAGATACCAGGCCTGACAGGTAAGTTAAAACTGAGGATATAGTATTATCAGCCTGGCCATAACATGATGGTGGATCTTAAGATAGAAAAAGAAATAAGGAAGGTGACTGAAGTGGGAAATGTTGCAAAAATGAGAGATCTCAGCTACCCTCTCATTGACACAGTAAATTACATTCTCTGGTTGACAAAAATTGCAGCATCGTTTTCAGATATCATTAGCCACTGTGTCTTGGAACAGTCAGTTGTGTACTGACTGGAGCAGATGGAACCTGGTACCTGAACTTGATGTTGGTCGATGCTTAGGACTTGATGCAAAATGTTGTTGATCTACTTTTGAACAGTGAGCACCATACTATTAAGTTAAGCATTTATATCCTACATTTGATTTCCAGAAAAGAAAACATCCCTCACAAAAGAGTGAGAGGTTTTGTCCATTGGAAATGAAAAGAGAGAGAAAAGATCATATCTTTTCAGGATGTTCGGCAACTCTTTAAAACTACAATAATTGGAGTTCCAATTTGTTTCAGCATCTGAAATTAACAAGTATACTGTCACTGAACATGGAGGTTCCAATTAGTGATAATGTCTAATGGCCAGTTGTAAGACATATTCTCCATGAATTTGTCCAATTATACAAAGAGGACACCAGTGTGGTTAACCAGCAAAGGACTCCATTAAAGGTAAGAAGGCTTCCTTAAAAAAATTAGACAAATTCATGGAGAATATGTCCTAGAACTGGCCATTAGACATTATCACTAATTGGAACCTCCATGTTCAGTGGCAGTATACTTGTTAATTTCAGATGCTGAAACAAACAATAGGGAAGAGGTACATTAGTTTCTAACTTACATGGGGTAGATGCCACACATAAAAAGCACATTAATTAAGTACACACTGATTGTTTTAAATATTTGTACTTCACTCTTCTCCCAGAAGATACCTAAAGTGTCCTATGACCACAAAGAATAAGATATAAATGATTCCTGCTCCTAAACCCTATGTCTTTGTTTCATCTTGGATTCAGTGGCTGGCTTATTCAAAGCCCCAGGCTAAGAACAAAAGTGCCATTTGGCTCTTGCCCTTCATTCATGCCCAAGGGCTCACAGCTCTGGCCATGCACAAGCTGTATACTTACATACTTACAGTAGGAATAGAAATCAAACATCAAGAGGTTACAGCTGGCAAGATGTTGCTCCAATCTTTCCCTCTCTGCCAAATAGCTTCTACTAGACCCATGCAAATAGACTTATGAATGGAAAGAAGCCAGAATAAATAAGCCTTCCAGAAATACCAACAATGGAAAACAAAGAGCATTTTATACCTGGGGGAAACCTGTTGGGTGTGTTGTTCTTAGCCAGCACGTATAACAACTACCTTACAGCAGCTGCACTGGTTCCCAATTAGTTTCCAGTGCCAATTCAAAGTGCTGGTACTTACTTTTAAAGCCCTAAACAGCCTGGGTCCCTCATATCTTCAGGACCGCCTCTCCTGGCATGATCCTCTCCATCTTCTCTGATCATCATCTCGGTATTTACTGAAGGTCCCTGATCCACGAACTGTCCACCTTGAGTCAACAAAGGCAAGGGCCTTCTCAAGTAGTGGTCCTTGTTCTGTGGAACCAGCTGCCTGAAGAAGTACGTGCCTTGTGGGACCGCCCTAGGTTCCGCAGGGCATGCAAGGTTGCCCTTTTTTGGGTGTCCTTTAATTGATTGTGATCCATCAGGCAGCTGGTATGCTTCAGCTGTGTCTTCACACATCCTACCCTGCTTGATAGTGGAGAGATTTTTAATCATTTATATTTTTAAAATTTATTTTATCATTTGTATTGTTTTTATTGGGTGTATTTTATATGCTGTTAGCTGCCCCAAGTCCCATTCGGGGGAGAGGGAGCAGGATATAAATTTGACAATTAGAAACAAGAACGAATATTGGAGCATATTTCAGATCAGGTTCCCAGAGCAGTATGGATAATGTTTTGGGAATTAAAATTAATGTCAAAACAGCTGCCCTTCACTTGTATTACTAAATTAACTTTTTAAAGTGTATGTGATTTAAAAACTTGTCATTAAAAGGATGGGGAGGGGAATCAGGAGTACCATCCCTCTCTGTATAAGCCTGTGAGCCAACTTCTTTCCTCCCAGCAGCTACTCTCCATGCCCTACTATTGAGATACTTAATTGACTACTGTTCTATGGCATTTTCAGCAATTTCCCCCAATCCTGGGGAATGGGGTGCCAAATGATACAAGAGCTGCCCTTGCCTTGTCCATGGTTAGGAGGGCATGTAAACCTGTTCTGAAGGGGGGGTTGCTGTTTTTATGGGTTACAGATATGGGTTACAGATATGGTTTTACTTTTGTTACTGTTATGTATTGGGATTGAATCATCCCTGATTGAATCACCCTAGAGACTGGCTGAGCTTGGAGCACAAGAACAATAGCTGACCAGGACTCTGGAATAAACCAATCAAGTAGTAATGTTTTGTAAATAGCCTAGCACGGGGAGTGTGTGTGTGGGGGGGGGAGGGGTGTTCTGCATGCATATAAAAGCAGGGCTCCGGCCCTGCTAGATTTGTCTTAGAGTTAAATTGAAATCACTAATAAACTATGAGCTGATTGGTATACATGTCTCAAACCAAGTATATTTCAGTTACCATTATACATACTTGAAAACATACGTGTAAACCATGTTGAGCCTGCATTGTGGAGACAGGTGCTAAAAATATTGTAATTTTAAAAAAGTTGTTGCTATGTTTCTATTAGTTTGCTGATGCAAAAGTATAACCCACCTGTGATGCAACCTGCCTAAGATGCAAAATGCATGTATGGGTAGTCTGTTCTTCAGTTGTTGTTAGTGATAGAATTTTCTGGCAGGATGCAAGGCAACAGATGCTAGGAATCTGTCCTTTTGCCAGGTGCCACTTTTCTTATACTTACGGCTGTTTCCACGCTGACTGACATTGATCCTAAAGCACCAGCTCATGGGTGTTTAAATATATGAGTTCTGCATAGGAGATATATGCAGAACTACTGCCTCAGAGAGACATCTAAGTTTCAGGTAACTGAGAACATTTATTAATGACCATTCATTTTACTGCAGGAGCATAGAGAAGCTTCAGATTAGCAAAAAAGCAGATACTACCATAAGCATATGTTCATTTAATTTAAAATGTGTCCTGGATACAACTCAATAACTCAGGGCTGATTCACATGTTACAAACACTTTGTTTGTTGACGGATGACAAAGGGACTTAGTGTCAGACATTCAGTGGGAGATTTGAGGCTCCCGGGCTCATATGTGCCCTATTCTCTTTGCAACCACTCTGAAAGTGTCGGAATGGTTTCAACCCTTGCCCCCCCCTCACCTGCTCTTTTCTTCAAACTGCCCATGAGGGTAGCTCCACAGGGTAGTTTGAGGAAGTGAAAATGGCATACAGAGGAAGGTTGAAGTTGCTTCTACCCACACACTACAGTTACAAAGAGAAAAGAGCACTAATCTGGGAGGCACAACTGTCCTAGTGAGCATCAGATGCAAAATCCTTGTATTGTCAACCAACACACACAAGAACGTTGTGTACTGGCCCTCACTCTCCCTCACGAATGCTAAACAGAGTCCCAAGCCACTGGCTTTTTTTGTGTCTACTGTGATGGATCCAACCAGCCTTCTCACTCAGTCCTGGCTAATTCCCTCCCTTTCACAGACCTTGGGGAATTTCAGACAGATGATATAATCCGGAAGAGGAACGGTTCCCAAACGGTTTCTGGTCTGGCATTTCAGACAGAACCGTTTTAGAACCGGTTCCCTACCGGAATATATTTGTAATTTCACACAGAATCGCTTCTGTCCCGTTCATGAAACGGGGCTGAAGCGTTTTACCTGTCAACCGCTTCCAAGTAGTCATCAGTTTCTTCTCCCGGATCTGATACGCTTTTTCCCGCCTTCTTTCGCCCGCGCGGGCGTTCTCCGGCTTTTTTTTTTTTGAACGTTCGCTTTAGAGCGTTATAGCGCTATAGCGCTATAGCGCAATAGCATCATAGCAACCCCATTGGAATGCCTGCAGTGTTGTTTTTATAGCACTATAGCGCTATAGCGCTCTAAAGCGAACATTTTTTTTTAAAAAAGGCTTGGCGGGAACCGGCGGGAAAACAAAGCGGTGCAATCTGAAATGCCAAACCGCTTCTGATTCGGCTCTTTTCCGGTCAGGGAAAGCCATGTGTGAAATGGCAGCCCTGTACCGGTTTACTTCAAGACGAATCAGAAACGGCTTCAATCCGGCAGAGTCTCGGTAATGTGAAATTCCCTCTTGTCTCACATGGTTTTTGTCCATGCAGACCCTATGATGTGCAGTTTAACTTTTCTTGGTACTCAACGGGGACCCCTTTTTCCATCAGCACAAAAGCTAGTGGACCCACCTCCCTGATAGAAGCGTTAATGTACAAATCTCTCTTTCTGCAAGTTGCATCCCATTTATGTCTATCATACAATTCCCATAGATATTAAGGACTATACCCTTAGTTAGGAGAATAATATGGCAGGTACTGGGATGTAATGTTTCCCTAGAAGGCTTGCAACCTTCATTAGTAACAGAAGACAGAGATAAAGAAATATGGCAAAAAAACTTTGTTCTCTACTTGAACTATGGAGTGTTGAGGGTCAGTCAGGAAAGAAGGACTCTTCAGGAGGAAAGTACTCCTCAGGAGAAGAGGAGTTCTGTGTAGACAGCTCTGAAATAGCAGAAGCTGGCAAGCAAGAAGATGAACTGTGGGCTTGTCAGAGTTCTGGCCGACAGCTGATGCTGAACCAACCAGCCCCTTCCAACCCCATTCCAACAGGTAAAACCCAGGTGGTTGTCGTTACCAGTCCTCCAGTTTCACCAGCACCCTTTGAGTGCTGGAGATGAAGACTTAAAATGGAATTGCAGGAGAGAAGACAAAGCACAGGTCTCCTGGCCCAATGCCAGCTGCTTGCTGATGATGAGTAGCTGCAGGGTTACTCCCAAGCAGTTGCCTGCAAGTAAGACCTTGCAACAGATGCCAGTAAAAGCCAGTCAAAGGAGACTGTTTGGTGTGGAAGCAATGTCATCATCCAGTGGACTCTGTGATCAAAGTGCCTGACTCTGCTCCACTCCAGTGACCTTTGGACTAGTTTTGGACTCAGATATTGGACCTGCTTGCGACTATATTTGACCTTGGACTGCTAGACTTTGCTTTCTGGACCATGCTCTGAATTGGACTCTGCTCTCTGGTAACTTTCCTGCTGTTACAATTTATCTCCAGATGACCAAGATCAGTTCCCCTGGAGAAAATGGCTGCTTTGGAGGGTAGACCCTATGGCATTATACCCTGCTGAGTCCTTCCGTCCCCCCCCCCATGCTGCCCTCCACAGGATCTACCCCCCAAATCTCCAGGTATTTCCCTACTTAGAGCTGGCAACCCTACTTTCCCCTCAGTGCCTGTTGGTAGGCAACCAAGCTTGGTCCTATCACCTGTTTTGGCCTTTGAGAGAAAACTCATTGGGGCCAGTCCTGATAGGGTTGCCAACTCCAGATGGGAAATTCCTGGAGATTTGAGGGATGGAGCCTGAAGCGGGTGAGGTTTCAGGAGGGGTGGGATCTCAGACAGGATTCAACTGCCTGGGCCTGTCTAATACCCAGTCCAGTACATTCTGTACTTTGTTTGAGGAGCTGACTACGTCTAAAATACACATTCAGTAAGCGGATGAATAAAAAGGAATGATCAAAGATGATTATAGGAATCCAATTATCAAGTTAAGCCAAAAGGGCAAGGATGTTTGAGATTCTCAGACATCAGCAACACTCTCCCCTTCATAATGGCTAAAAATACATTTTGTCCTGCTTCCTTCTTTCAGTAACTCAAGCAGATTTTGTTTGGGAACCTCCAACAAATTTTGAGGACGGAGAGACATCATTCCAACACAGAGCCATGGATAGTGATGACTGAACAAGGAAGGGCTTGCAGGGCCCCCAAAAAGGGAGACAATTAATATGAATTTTGGAAAACTCTGCAAGGCTCTCAAACTCTCCCACTTATCAGAGTCAGGACTATCACAGCGCATATAATCTTGGGGGGGGGGAATTACTAAATTCAGCAATAGCTGTAAATCTACCATCTGAATGGTATGATTATTGTGACTGTATAATGTTAAAACCTATGACAAAATAAAAAATAAAAAAGAAATCTGAGATTTGGGCAGCAGAAGTAAGCATATACCTAAGATCTCTTGCCTGGCTGATGTGGGAATTGGACTAAAATATTTCCAGAACATCAAAAAATGCAGAGTCCCAAAGGACTCTGTTTTTTCTAATGGATAAGTAAATTTCTGAGAAGATGCTTCCTTATTAACAGAGTGAATGTGAAATTATTGCAAAATCAAGTTTTGCTGAGTACACTCAGTGCACAGAAACATACCAAAACATGAGTCACAAGTATCTGAAGAAGTGAGCAGTGACTCGTGACAGCTCATACTCTGCCATAAACTTAGGTGCTACAGGACTCTTGCTTTTTCTATGTGCTACAGGATTCTTGCTTTTTCCAGGAGTCACATGTGTTATGTAGTGTGGTGAGCCCCGCTTCCATTTAGAAGCCATCAGTGAATCAAATTGCTGGTTTAGCTAGTTATGTTAGTGTATGTTCATTCAGCTGAACATTTGTTCCTCAACCTCTTTTTTAAAAAAAATAATAAGGTGCCCAAATCAGTTTTTTAAAAGGTCAAAAGCTGTTCTACAGAATGTAGAGGAAGTAGCCTTGCTACATCATGAGGAACCAGGGAAACAACTTGTTTTTTCTCTTTGAGCTGGATCCTTAAGACTGCAGGTCTGAGCAAGTAGGTATACTCAAAAAGCAGGTTCCCCACCAAGATTATGTACTTCAAAACACACACATACACAGAGAGTTAATGCCTTCTTTCTAAGGGTTTTTGTTGGTGGAATCCCAGTTGGAAAAGTTGCCCTGTGCACATACTGCTTATGATCCCAGAGAAAAACAGTTGAATATGTCCCCCACTAGGTGCGACTTCACTGGCATTGCACCTGGGTATAGCCTGCAGTTTCACCATTAAGAGACCAGGTTGCTAATACATTTTGAATCTGAAGAAAGTAGTGAGTACAAACAAGGTACAGAATATATTTCATGTCTTTTTGATTATTTCCTGTCAGGGGTCTTTTCGTAGAAGAACAGCTGCAGGAGCTCATTAGTATATGGTATGCTAATGAGCTATTAGGCTATTAGCATATGCCACGCCCCCTGACATCACCGGAAGTGATGTAAGAAGGGGAAGCAAAAGGGGGGGGGGCATCTTCAAAAGCCTCCCCTTCCCTTCCCCAGCTGGCCTGGGTGGGGGAGCTAAGAGAGAAGGGGTTTAAAGTTTAAACTCCTTCTCATGAGAGTTGGTCCACAGAAGGAGGAAAGAGGGAAGGAAAGAGAGAGAGTAGAGAGAAGGAAAGAGGGAAAGAGAAGGAAAGGGGAGGGAAAGAAAGAGAGGGAAGAAGGAGGGAAACAGGGAAAGGAGGAAAAAAGAGAAGAGAAGAAGGTGGGAAAGAAAGAAAGAGAGAAGAGAAGAATGAGGGAAAGAGGAAAAAGAAAGAAGGAAAGGAGGGAATGAAAGAAATTTGGCGGCAATTCAGCCCCATTATATCCTATGGGCCATTGAAGTCAATGGTGAAAACATAGGGTATATTCTGGGGGCTGGAGGAGAGGGGGTTTGAGGAAGAGGCTCCAAACTCACAGGATAGCTGTTGGAGCCTCTTCCCAAGATACCCACCAATTTTCAAGAACATTGGACCAGGGGGTCCAATTCTATGGGCCCCCAAACAAGTATCCCCCATTCCCTCCATTGTTCTCTATAGTGGGAAAAAAGTTAATTTTTTCCCATCATAGAGAACAATGGAGGGAATAGGGGCAACCTGTTTAGGGGCCCATAGAATTGGACCCCCTGATCCAATGTTCTTGAAACTTGGTGGGTATCTTGGGGAGAGGCTCCATCAGCTATCCTGTGAGTTTAGAGCCTCTCCCTCAAACCCCCTCCCCTGCAGCCCCAGAATATACCCTATGTTTTCACCATTGACTTCAATGGCCCATAGGATATAATGGAGTTGAAATTGACATTCGGCTGCCTGAAGGACTCTCCCGGATGCCGGCTGGGGGCGGGGCTTGGCTCCTGGGCTCCCGGAGCTGTGCTCCGGTGCGTTCCCCCCCAAAAGACCCCTGTTTCCTGTATTTGAGAAGCTTTTCAAAACCTTCTCAGAAAGTTCTGTTACATTGTCAATTAACAGCTCACCTGCCTGGATTCCCCTATATTCATAGGCATGTCTAGGCAAGTATGATTCATACAAAGCAAAATTTAAAAAAATGAACTCAGATTCTACAGGTCAATATTTACTAAGCGTCTCATATTGGAATAAATAAGCAGTCCTCAAATCTCTAAAAGATGCCTGCAAAAACTACCTTTCAGGATAACGCAGACTACACCTAGAACTGCTATAACAGCCATCAGTACATGTAGGTATCTCTAAAAACTGGTGAATTGCTGAGTCAGCAATAATGCTCAAAATGTTCCATTCTTTCTGAGTTTAGTAGCTAGGAGTATATGAGCAGAGATGATCTAACAGAAGATGGCTAGCACAAATGAGCCTCAAAGCTCACATTCTCAAAGTAGTCACCAATTTAAATGATGACCCCCAATTCTGATGCCCAGCTTTAGATACCAGTGAAAATTATGGATGTTCTTAGCCCACAAAGGTAGGCTGAACTGATTCCATAGTTAAAAACCTAATTTGGGGGCATTTCCAACTAAGGAAGTTTTTGGAGGTAGGTGTGGTGATCAGATACATCTCTGAGACATTCAGTGAACTATACAACTTCTTAGTGGTCTAAATGGAGGACAAAGTACTAGTAGGATCAACATGAGAAGTTCAGTCCAAACACGAGAATGCCTAGGGACTCATACAACTTTGTAATTGTTTAACTTGCAATCAGGGTAAGGTAGCTAATCTTTAGATGCATTCAAACATGGCCATTTTTGAATCCATAGGTTGAAATTTTGGAGAACAACAACTATATCAAACTGTTTTTCATTCTTTGAGAGAGAAGTAAAAGGTAAAGTTTGGGACTCTGCATGTATAGTCACTTAATGGTTCCCGCTATGTGGGAAGAACAGTAGCAAGTCAGGAGACTACTGACTATTACAAGCCATTTATAAATTCAACATCACTTTAATATGAATTTTTCTTTCTTTTCTGGGAAATGAAATGACTTAATGGTCCTCATTAAAAAAAATCAATTCTACTAGTCTGTCCCTAAAAATATATCAATTCTCCATCAACTAACCAACATATCTATAACAATATCTATAAACAACCAAAATAAAACATGATCAGGGTTGGTATTACACCAATTCTGTATAGTACATATCTGCACATTCTGTACTCCTTTTTTTAGAAACATAAATGTACTCTGTTAAAACTGGCTATAGTTTGAAATGTAGAGATGGAAAACTAACTTCATTATCAAGCAATTAATGTCAGTAGTCTGCTAACTTCAGTAGCATATAGGTAAGTCCATGAATGAGAGTATCAGCCAAGTATCATCCAGGAAAAATAAAAACACCTAAATCTTGAAGAGTCTGAAAAGGCTCCAGTGGCATGGCAAGCTGTTACACAGAAGAAGAAAAGGAAGGAGTCAAGTGACCTCAAAGATCATGAGAAATACAAGTGGTATTGCTGCCAGTGCCAGTGGCAATACGGTATGAAGGTCTCCAGTAGAAAAATGAGGAGCTGCCTTTATCATGTTCCATTTGAGAAGGTAATCAGATGCTAGCTGGATGTGTTATTAGATAGAAGGTGGAAAGTGAAGGATGGAAAATAGCTTTGGGGACTCATTCATATTAAAGTGGTGGCTAAAACCATGAAATGAAAAGTAGACAGACAAATACTGCTGAAAAACTGGATGGAGGAGGGCAGAAGCAAGAATGAAAGTCTGACAGAACTCTACAAGAGACAAGGTGAGGGGGAAAGAGCAGCATGATGGAAATATGAGGAAAAGAAGGTACTATTGTAAAGAATAAAGAAAAATAAGAGACTCTTCAATAAGGTTGGAAAAGATATTCATCTAGAAGTACGACCTGGAAAAACCAGACTAGCTGTGCAAGCCCAAATACTTTACAGCAGAAGAGCTGGCGGCTCAAGTAGTACAATTACTGATGCGTTCCACAGAGCTAATGTGACCAAAATGTGCAGACTTGAGGGAAGAAGTATTTTATTTATTTACAAGCATTTCTATCTTGCCTTATCTCCTCAGACTCAAGGTAGCTAGGGCATGTGGAACAAACTGACTTCATAACAAATACAAATGGTCAATTCCTCTGAAGAACACTGCATAATTAAAAACTGGAGGTGATGATGGTTTTGAAGACATGGTTGATGTCATGATGTTCACTCTGGAAGCATTTATCCATTTTCCCACATATACTGGAAGTCAAATCTGTTCTCAGCACAGTAACGCTGACTAGCTCAGTTAACACTATGTTCCATCGACTCGTTTGCTGGCTTTAAGAGAAGATGGAAGATCTTGACAAGGATGCTAGACAACTGAGAGCATGCTAGAGCCCTTGCATGCAAGCAGCTCTGGAGAAAGCGCCTTCTAACTGGAAAACTCTAGTTAAAAACTATAATGTGTACAGACATCATTTAGTGAAGGCCGGGGAGGCACTCCCCCCCCCAGACTTAATATGCTTCAAACTATGTAAGATCATTTCTAACAATATTTCTAGTTCAACTACAGTTTGGTGTAGTGGTTAAGTGTGTGGACTCTAATCTGGGAGAACCAGGTTGGATTCCCCACTCCTCCACTTGCAGCTGCTGGATGGCCTTGGGCAAGCCATATGTCTGTCAGAGCTGTTCTCTCAAGGAGCGTTCTGGAAAGAGTTCTCTCAGCCCCACCTACCTCACAGGGTGTCTGTTGTGAGGAGGGAAAGGGAAAGGAGTTTGTAAGCTGCTCTGAGACTCTGTGAAGGGTGGGATATAAATCCAATCTCTTCTTCTTAAAATATTCTTAAAATGCACCACTCTATGGAATTTGGCCTTAGTCTACATAAATCTTTGAACATGATTATGAATCCCCCACCCCACAACAAAACCTGAAACTGCACTTCTTGTGTATACCATTTAAACTTAGCTATTTCCCACCATGAAATTTAGAATATAACAGGTAAGATAGATTTCATTTAGTCATGGTCCTAATTCTATCTGACTATAATAATACGTGACTCATGTATACCTACCTACATCTAAGATTAGCATTATCTCCTCTGAGCTAATGATATGTTAACCGTATTCTGTCCTAAAGCCATTAGGAAATGGTTTACAAAATATTCTCTGTTTCCCTCCTAACTGACCACAGTCCTACCTGCTTATGAAACATTTTCTGCCATGTGCCTCATGCTATGAATGAGAAAAGAATGATAACAGGCTAGAATTAGAGCTGGTGTCCCTTCTTTTTCCTGAGCCAGTGCAGCTGAACTTGAGACAATACAATGCCTTGAGAAGCTCTGGGACATACTTAATTATTTTCAGCTGGGTTTGCACAGAGCTCTTGTAACCTGACCCCATAAGAATGAGTGGATTGCTTGACGTTAGCAGTGTGTACTAGATTTCCCTGATCTGAATGGCCCAGGCTAGCCTGATCCCATCAGATTCTGGAAACTAAGCAGGGTCAGTCCTGATGAGTATTTGGATAGGAGACCACCAAGGC
This sequence comes from Gekko gecko, assembly GCA_029375565.1. Taxonomy (NCBI): domain Eukaryota; kingdom Metazoa; phylum Chordata; class Lepidosauria; order Squamata; family Gekkonidae; genus Gekko; species Gekko gecko. The sequence continues at coordinate 160,346,283 of JAPDNY010000003.1, read as the reverse complement.
AGCCCATGGCCACTATGCAGAGGCAGGCAAAGGCAAACTACTTCTGAATGCTATTAATACTAATACTAATGTCTCTTGCCTTGAAAACCCTATAGAGTCACCATAACTTGACTGCAACTTAACGGGGGGGGGGGGAACACAAACAAAAAAAGTACATTGCACTCTTAGATCTTCTGTAACAATTGCAGAAATACTGTGGCCTTTGTCTACTTTTTGGGACAAGAGCCATACGTGAAACTTCCATAGTGCTGTCCTACTTAATAGATTCCACCAGCTTCCAATACTTGACCAAATCAGAGGCACAAATTATCAAGAAAATAAATAATTTTCTACTGTGTGCTTCAAATTGATACAAAATTATATCAGGCCATCAAATTATTCATGTGTTTGTCGAAGCAACAGACTATCTCTTCCAGACATTCCTCACAGCATCTCTCAAATACTTCACATTTCCTTGCGATATATTCCCGCATGGCCCCTTCCTTGCTATAGGTAAAAGTAAAGGTTTCCCTTGCTCAAAAACCAGTCGAATCTGACTCAAGGGCGTGGTGCTCATCTCTGTTTCGAAACCGAAGAGCCAGAGCTGTCCGAAGACGTTTCCGTGGTCATGTGGCCAGCATGACTAAATGCCAAGGCGCACAGAACACTGTTACCTTCCCACCGAAGCAGTACCTATTTATCTACTTGCAATTTCTTGTTTTCGAACTGCTAGGTTGGCAGGAGTTAGATCCAGAGACGGGAGCTCACTCCGTCATGCAGCACTCGGGTCTCAAACTGCTGAACTACCAACCTTCTGGTCTGCAGTTCAGTGTCTTAACCACTGAGCCACCGCAGGCTTGCTATACACTCAGGCTATATGCAGGAGAAGCTCTGTAGTCCCCATGTTATTATTGTGTCAGGACATGGACTAGGAACTTTGTGGGCTGGGACTTCGCATAATAAACTACTCAACTATTGGATGTGCTCTGAATGCAGGGCCCTCTTTCAAGCACAGAAGGGAATAGGAGTGCACAACATCAGCCTTTGAGATGCCTCTGGATTACCTGCACTTGGTGTAAGTATCCAGAACCTGCCCTTCTATCTTGCCAGCACAGTAGTATCCAGTTCAGCTCTAGCAGAAAGGGCCCTGGGTTGAGAAAGCACTATACCAAATAAATCTATATGCAGATATAGCTGCCCACAGGCCTTGGCTTGGACCTAATATGCTAAAGCAACCAGTGCGAGGAGGACCTGATGAAAAGCACATAAGCTGTTGTTTAGCACTCATCCTCATTGTCTCTGAAAACAAAGAACATTAGAAAGTGCCAGCCTGTCTCCACCAACTCCAGTTCAAACGGGGTTGAACAAAAAGATGGAAGAGGGACAATATATATACTCTTTGCCTACAAAGTGAAACTGTGGATTACTGCTAGAGTATGCCACCAGAAACAGAAAGATGGACAGATGTGGAACACCGGGTCTATTTTATTATAAAGACTTGTTTTTCATTTTATCAACCAACTTGTTTAAAATAATGGTTCAGCATTCTCTTTTGCCTTAAAAAAACCCATTAATCCAAAATTTAAAAACACAAGCCTTTTATTTTGAATAAAGAAGTATAAAAGCTGACTCCCATTTACTGTCACTGACGAATGCTTACTGTTTGGACCCATTTCTGAAATGAGTTGCTGTGTTCAAAGAGACAGCTAGGTCCCTTAAGGAGTATCCCTGGCAGTAAGCCATTCTCTTGCTATTTCCAGCAATTAGCTTGCCACAGGGATTATTACGCATATTACACCTGTGGCCTACAGACTGCTCAATTAACAACAAAAACATATTGCATGGTCAGTTGGCCCATTCAGCCATGCCTTCAAGGCATTTACCAGCACTTGGATAACAATAAAGTACATTTATTCTGTATTTGGTGCAGCAAAGCACAGCCTATTGGTTAGAGATCAGACACCATATCATAATGTGCTTATCAAAGAGAGGATGATGCAGGAAGGCCACCACAAGCCAGTTAGACAACTTATATTAGACCTGATTTACTGCATCCCAGCTATACATCTCCTTCTGCTCCTGTGTAGAGTCTGGGCTGACTCTAGATAAGAGGTTCTGGAATTCTAATGAAGCTGTAGAACTGGTTTCATTAGCAAATTACTATTCTGATAAGCTGGGGCAGGAGAGGTTGATTATGCTGTTGAATAAAGCCTCACACTTGCTTGTCAGATAGCAGACCCAATGCTCTCCCCACTTGTGTGAATTATATAGCCAGGATCATTTGAGCCATGTTGGTCTCACAGGACAGGACATGTAGAACAGGTTAATAGTTTACAAGCCACCAAAACTCATGGGGTGTAAATACTCACAGCAATGAGAAAAAATGTATTTTGTATGTATTTAGATACAAGAGACAGAGGAACATAAGGAACAACCCTGAGAATACAATGGAGGGCGTCCCTTTGACTAAAACGGGATGGAAGAACTTAAGACTCACACCCTCACTGAATACCATCAAACCTCCACAGACGAACGAGCTGAAGATAAGATCATATTTCCAAAGAACTTCAGAATTCCTGAAAGGGCAATCCATGTGATGGAGCTGTCTCCAAGGGGTCTTCAGCCCTTCAACTAGGTTGATTGAATCCTGAGTGATCAGAAGCATGCGCTATGGGTATACACTATTCAGTCAACATGTGCCTTCATACCTCAAACTCCTCAACATTCAGGATACAATCAACCTAGTTCAAGGGCCACACATGCCCTTGGGGACAGCTCCATAATACACAATCATGGTACAAGTACATGATCGATTGCTTAGCACTTACCATCCTTTCCCTCCAATAATAAGAAAATAGATCCATCTTCAAAAAGAGATTGAACAGCATGTAAGGTGCACCTACAGAAAGTCACCCTGGACCCATTGCATATCAAAAAATAGAACTCATTCCATTTTTTGAAGCATTTTCTCAAAGGAATGAATTCTTGGATCCACATCAAAGTACTGGATTCAACATTACATCTGCCTGCTTCATTGTCACACCCTAAAACCAACTTGATCATGCCTTCAACCACGTAAATAATAGTAATAACAAGAGGCAGGCTACAGTCTTGTTATCCTCTCTAAGGTCACAAAGCAGTTTACAGAAGTGATAAGCCAAATTTCCATAAGAGCTGCTATTTCAGTTACAAACAAGCCCTTCTGATGTGCTGCCTTGCCATCTTGAGTTTTCCTGGAGATTTAGTGGATACCCACCCCCCACCCCATAGTCACAGTCTTTAACAAAGCAGCTGAGTCCATGAGTAGCGCACCTATGGCTGCTCTTGTGTGGACATGATACACAATACCTGTAGATGTAGCATAAGCAAGAAGAACAGACGCTCCTTTCTGGGCCAGTGATGAGTAGAGCATCTGCTCCCCTGCTTCAGAAGCCTGATCCACCTCCCCTGGTTGGCTTTCCGTGAACAGTAAGTCTTCTGTACCATCTGCTATTTCCGCCAATATTCCAGTGAAACACACACATGTAAATGCATTATCATAAAACATTTGAGGCATCAGTTTTTTCGTAATCACCAATATTAATTTCTCCCAGAGTTAAATCTGTGCCAGGGCTGAGTCCAAAATCTGTTCAGTACCAGGACATAACCTCAGAGATATGATATTATGACCCCGGTCACACGGGCCAGAAAATGCGCGAGGGAGGCGTGGCATTTTGCCCTGGAGCTAAATAAGGCGCGGTAGCCCGATCTCACAGGCCACCGGGTTTCCACGCGCCAGCTCTGCGCCGTGATCACACCGCGCTGTTGCAGCGCGGCAAAACAGCAGCACAGCAGACCACGCAAGTGCGAAGTGCGCATGCGCCGTTGGGGGGGCGGGCCGCTGTTGGTGACTTGTGTTGTGCGCATGCGCTGTCCAGCGTTGGTGCGCATCCCAGGGAAACTTACAACATCCGGAAACCCCGGGGACATGGGCGGGCGTCGGAAGCCGCGGGATACCGGCGCTCCCATGATCAGACGCCAGCCTTTGCCCCGGGGTTTCCAGAAACTAGTACCTCGGACCTACTAGTTTTTTACCCCGCGTTTTCGGAGGGAAGCCGCGGGTTGGCCACGGGAGCCCTACGCCTCCCAGATGTGCTCGTATGAACGCGCACGGAAAGTCCGCAGGGCTCCCGTGACTTCAGCGGGGCAAATGCTCCGTGTGGACGGGGCCAATGAAGAGTTCCTCTAAGCACATGCAGAATAAATTCCCCATAATGCAAAATAACCACAACCAGCACTCACATAACTTTCAAGGAGCTCTATCTTGAGGCTCTGCCCCTGTATTTATTTGTGCAATCTTTAAACACACTGCACCCTTCTAAACCCACTGAAATCAATTGGTTTTAAAGGGTTAAACTTTGCTAAGGATTGTACTATACATACCACATATTCCTAATCTCCCACATAGAGAGGAAAAAAAATGTGAACTTTGCTGCTGCTCCATAGTAGGAACAGGACCAGGTGAGAACAGGGGGCATGTGAAACTCTACCTATGCAAAACATGCCCCCCCCATTTCAGGAGGGCTGCAAAAAAAGGCAGTAATGCACTGGATCCAGGGATATTGCAAACCTCTCCCATGTCCCCCTCCCCCAGCACTGACCCAAGAAAGTTTATTTGTGGGCCCTTTGTGGACTAACTGCTGTTTCCTCTCTTTTCCATCAGTGGATGGGCTATTTCATCCCCACCTCCTCCCCACCCCTACAGCTTCCTGTCCAGGTGTGTCCAGGTGTGTCCAAAACCCTGGTAATAAATTTTAGTGGGATCAAAAAGTACTGCTTGGGGGAGGGGAACATGGGATGATCCGCAATTATCAGTGCTTCCCACTGATCAATCACTGGCTCTAATCCAATGGTCACTTCATCAGAACAGGACAAGAAATGTTGCCTCTACTCCACTTTGGCTTTGTGACATCATTATGTAGCCAGTAGATTGGCTAACTGGTGCTGAGATGTCATCACACTGGTTATATAATTCTGATTGGCTGGATCACTTAAACAGCAAGAACAACAAAAAAAAGGAAAAGAATCTGATGATAAAGCAACTATTAAGAGAAGAAGCAAACCAAACTGAACCTATATGACAAATTAAGGTTCGGGGGCCTTTTGGAGATCACTTGGGAGGGGGGCAAAGCTGCATTTTCTGCCCCATAAAAGCTCACCTACAAAAATTTGTGTCAGCCCTAAGTAGAAATCCCTATGTGCACTTTCTGTTCAAGGCAGCGACTGGTCTAAGCTGGCTATTACAGTTTAAAACAGAAATGACAGAACCCACTGTTGGGATTCACTGACTTGTCTGGAGTGCACTCGATGACAGTTATTTGGACCAGCTGTCCCTAAGGGCTGTCAATAATTTCATCAAGATTCTCAGCCAACCCTGGTTTTAAATTTCCAACTCAGTGCATTTTCCAAGGTAGTAGAAATTCCGGTTTCATCTTTAATGAAGAGTGAGTCTTCAAACACGTGGGTAGGTTTTGGCTTATTCCTGAGTTTAAAGAGTGGCTGCTATAGTGACCCATCCAAAACTGAGAATCACCCACTGATTATCTCTAAATAACCCCACTTCGATATGTGCCAATTGTGACTCAAGAGATTATTTGGCTGCTAAGCCCCAGTCAACCAAACTGCTCTTTTCTCTCTTACATTTCCATCACGTTTTGCTACTTGAACCTTAACTAGCAATTTTTTACTAATGCACAAGATAAGGTAGACTCCAGGCTACTGAATTTCCCATAATCACTTTGACTGAGCATGGTCAATTGTATGGGAAATGGGTTTGCACCATTAAAATCTGTGGATAAAAATTCCTGGGCACAAAAGGGAAACAACTGAAATAATAGTCAGCTCACCGTGCAATTTTAATCCTATCACTGTTGCTAGAGAGCACCCAAATCCTACTCCCAGGAAAGTGTTATTAGGACTACAGCGTCCCAATGCCATCCTGTTAAAGGCTGCCATCACACACACTAAATAATCCACTTTTAATTGGATTTTGCCAGTTCACACAGGTCCGTTCTGCTTCTGCCATTTGCTCCATATTTCCTCAGCACTGGACCTGGTTCCCCCTTGCCTCGGAATATCTGTTTTCATTCAATCTGGTACAGAGATTTTCCCGTGTCAGTACTTGCCTCAGTGGTCATTAGCCGCCTGAGCCAAGTAATTCATGGTGAGGTGATAAATACAGAGAGGGAAATAGGGGAAGGGGAACTGATGGAGATCAATGAAGTCATGTTAAGCTGTCTGATTATTGTTCCCTTCAAATTGGAAGCGGAGGAAAAAAAGGTGCCACTCAAAACCACATTCAGATACTCTGGGCCAATGCTGTACCGACTGTGAAATCACCCCTGAATGGCCATAAATCTATGCAGAAGGTACCATAAAAGCTAATGCACAAAGAAAATGAAAGCGGCATGCAGTGTAGAGGGAGATTAACTTTATGATGTGGATGTGGAAAAACTGCCAGGAAAGAGATGGGTGCAGAATCAGCCATAGTAAAATCCAGTTGGAAAGTGCATTGGAAGTGGATTATTTAGTGTGTGTGATAGCAGCTAAAGTTTCCTGGGAGTAAGACCCATTAAATAGATTTGAGTAGGATTCTGAGAATACCTCCTTAGGGTCATGCTCTGACAGTGACTCAAATAGATTCAAAAGGATGAAAATCTGCTTCAGATTACACTGTTACACTTCATTGTGCACCTTTTGGAAAATAATGCAGAATCTAAATAACCCTGTTCAAAAAAATACAAAATAACACGTGTTGAATAGAGGATGAATATAACAGCCACAAGCAACGGGCACTTTTTAAAACTGTTTCTGGGGGGGAAATGCCATGTCTGCCACCCAAACAAATCACAAGGGCTATTAGTAAACATATTCACTTAAACTTTAGAAAAATATTGATCTGTTCCACTGTATTATCATCACACATGGTGCCATAGTAACTGTGACAAAAATAGCCACATGAAAGTCATATCAGGTCATTTAAACAATAAATCCTACAAAACACCACTATCACATTACTTTAGTCAGAATAAGTTTCTGAAGGAGCAGTAGATTCCAATCTGGAGTTTTCATTTTTATCATTAGGGACCTGAGAACTGAAGCAAGCTCTTCTGCTCTTGCAAATATAAACTCATATCTTGATTTGGGTTGTATTTCCCAACATATACCTGGAGTTTTGTATGTGCATACACACTAGATGAGAAATTCAAAGCAGGAAAGAAAATGTAACTTGCACATGTCTACAATATATAGAAATTATAATTACCCAATACTGTAGTTTATTTTAAAAAATTTTTGAGGAAGTCAGCTAAAGCAATCTTTTAAAACCTCTCCTTAAAAATCATCCTATTCATTGTTCTAAAAGAACACATTTGATAAGATGTTTTCAATTTTTCTATTAGGAAGATTGGTGTGTGCAGGGGAGTTCTCTGGAGGGGAGAAGTTTCCCTCCCAGTTTTCCCATTTTCATCTCCCTGGACCTTCACATCTCTCCTTATTCAACATACCCTTAAAAGTTTAATGAATCAGTTTCCACAAAATCAACTTTTCCTGAGCCATGGCACTTAGGCTGAGTTTTTTATTCTAAGAGAACAAACATTTTCTGGAATATCATGTTACTTGTCTATTACCCAGGTGACTCACAAATAATGAACAGTAATTCTCTGTCCCCTTGTTAAGAAATACTGTGTGAAAACAGCTTTGTACTTGCTGATAGCACAGTTTATATCAGTGACCTGGTAGGTTGTGTTCTTAGAAGGATACTATAGCTATCCCCAGACCCAAAATTATTAATATGTCCAATTCAGAGCTGCGGTGGCTCAAGTGGTTAAGATGCTGAACTGCAGGCTGTGGAAGGTCAGTAGTTTAGCAGTTCAAGACCCAGGTGCCGCAAGACGGAGTGAGCTCCCGTCTCTAGTTCCAGCTCCTGCCAACCTAGCAGTTCGAAAGCAAGAAATTGCAAGTAGATAAATAGGTACCACTTTGGTGGGAAAGTAACAGCGTTCCGTGTGCCTTGGTGTTTAGTCATGCTGGACACATGACCACGGAAACGTCTTCGGACAGTGCTGGCTCTTCAGCTTTGAAACGGAGATGAGCACCGCAACCCTAGAGTCAGATTCGACTGGCTTTTGAGCAAGGGAACCTTTACCTTTACAAATCAAAACCAAAAAGTTTCCCCCCCTAGCGCTATAGTTCCACTAGCATTAATCTAGTAGCAGTTCTACAATATCTTGTCCCCATGTAGCAGATCACAACATGCCGCAAGGCAAGGGAAAAGTAAACTGTTCACCTCTTCAAAAACAAGTTATTGGAGATGTATGACAAGCTGGAGAGGGGAGGAAGGAGAGGAGGCCTTGAAAACTACTTTTAAAAAAGCAGAGGAAAGTTATATCCTTACTGCATTTTTGTCCTGTTATTGTTACTAGTGGGCTAGGTGCACAGAGGGAAAGAGCATTCCCTGAATGTTGTAACAGGCATATATGCACACACTCAGAGTGTAAAAACAGTGAGACTCAGACACTTGGGAGCCATGTGTGGCTCTTTGGCATGCCATCTGTGGTTCTTCTGAACACTGTACCTTAATGTGGTACCTACCCCATGTCTCAATAAAGTAGGCAAGCCTCTTGACTGGTGGGGTTGGTGGTTGGTGGGAAGTTTCCACCTTGAAACTGCTGCTGCTGGAGGAATGGATAGGCTGCAAGGAGCCTCCATGAGGTGTAGGCCTTATGCCAGGGATGGAAGTAAAGGTGGCTCTTTTGGTTGAGGGTAATTGTGAATGTGGCTCTCTGCAAGCTGCAAACTGAATACCACTAGTTTAAAAAATTCACAAAGCAGTGAGGGTCTTGGAAGGAGCTGTGTCATTTGTTACTGCTGACTTCCCAGGCACTGTCCAACAATTCTCACAGCAGTGGTAGCAGGCATGACTCAATGAGGGGTGTGTGTGCCCAAAACAGGATCACGCCCATCAGTGTGTCAGTTTGAGAGCTGGTAAAATGGAATCTTCCATAATAGCAGCACTATGTGGAAGAAAGATGCTGAAACGACCTGAAACTGGTGTTCCAATTATGGGGCAAAGGCCATTGTTTAAATCCACAACCCCCACCCTTTGACTCCCCTGAACATTAGCCTCTTCCACTGCTCCTCATAAGCCACACCTTCAGCTCTATTCCGACAGGATGCTATGCAAATTATTGATATAAACAACATTTCATTGTGGAAACAAAGCAGGGAAGTGTTTACCAATAGCAATAACCCCCTTCCCCTTTGCCCTCAGACCTGATTTGCATGTGTGGCTGACAACACAAAAGAACTTCCCCTTGTAACCATGCACAGGCCCAGCATCTTGTTTGAGCTGCAACCTGTGCAAAGCAGCTATGTGTGCATGATTTGCACACCACAGCCCTTGCAGGTACTGAGCCAGTGTGCTAAGCATGTGTAGCTGCTTTGCATGGGTTGAAGCATAGTTTCAACAAAACAGTGAGTGCATACAAAAACTAAACAAGGAAGATCTTTCGCTCTGTGGAAGATCAGGGCTCACAACAGTTATGAGGTCAGAAAATGTTCACCAGAGACTCTCCACGGAAACAGTATCACATATAAAGAGGATGGCAGTAATACACAGTGGATATTCCTTTCAATAATCCAACTTTCCTTGGCCAGTAAGATTTCTGCACTAGTCTGTGTCCTCCCTAAAATTCATGGAGCCTCATCTTGTCCATAACCAGAAGCTTTCTTTCTGGTACACCCTTAATTCCAGAAGGAAATTTTAAAGAACTTGTTCTCTGCTTCATTGTGTCATTCTGGATCTTCACAGTGCAAAGGGACCAACTAGGTCTAATAATTTCTTCAACGGCAGAAGCACATATACACAGAATCAACTTCTCTGTGTGCTTTTTGTTATTTACTTCAGGTATAGTCCTGTCTCATTGAGGCTGGAGATGGATGACAGAATTAGAAAACAATGCTATAAAAATGAATACCACACATACAATAAAGAGTGCAAAAAACTGGATTACAAAATTAGAGAACAATGTAGTAAAACAGGACAATGCATGTAATATACAATACAATATTGTAAAAACTACCTAAAAATTTCACAAACATTAAAACAACCCTATTTCCTTTAGAAAGATGCCCTCCTGAACAATTCTGCTTGATATTTGCTGGAGAATAATAAACACCTTCTTGACTACATCAGGCAAGCCATTCTACCACATGGGAGCCACAACTGGGAACACTTGGGTACAGTCAGACAGCCCATGTGCAGGGTAGCACCCTCAGTGGCATTGTTCAGTGGACTTGTGGATCATATCTAGAGAGGGGATTCCTTCTAGAGAAGGGATTCCTCATGGTTATTTGCCTTTCCCCCTTTCCCTTCCTCAGCCTGCTCATTCTTCTACTGAAATTAAAGAGTATACACTGTCCCTTTTGAGTCCAAGGTTTTTTGGGATGCCTACATTGGCCCATATATACAGGAAGTTTTAAATCAGTTGTGAGGCATTTTCCATTGGGCTGGAAAGTTCCTTCAGTCAGTGTTTGTAGCGGATTCTCAGGCAGCTGATTCTTGGGAAGAGGCTCTGACTGACAGGAAGTAGTATGGGGGGGGGGTGTTGGAAGAACAGGCTGTCCAGCAGCCAGCTGGCTAAAAAGAGATTCTGCCTGGGTTCATAACATTGGTGGATATGAAGAGAGTAAACAAAGTAATGTAGAGCTGGGGACCAGGCTGCCCTCTTCACCCAGGCATATAGCCAGAGACAGACATGGTGGGGCACTCCAGACGGAACAGCCATGTGTGGAGTGCCCTTGAATAGAATGTGGAGGGAATTATGGCTCCCCGGAACCTTCTTAAAACAATAGCTAAGGGCCATGAGAAGAGGTAGAGGAGCAACAACCTGGTACCCCTGAAATCTCAATACTGCCTGCAACAAATCAGTAACAGCTGCACATTTAGCGTTTGAAAAATAAAAAGACCTCCAAAGAAGATCCTAAAGAATCACCTATGACATACAGTCAACCCACAGTCATGATTCACACAGATCAGCCCAGGATTAACTAATCAAATACCTACAGAAAGAAGTCACAGGAAAACCATAATGAAGTTATTTTCACCAGTACTTCTAATGTGCTTTCATTTTTGGAGATACCAACCACCTGCAATATCTCATCCCTAGAAGTTTGCCCACTCCAAAGTTAGCTCTGAAACACAAACATGGGGTGGGGAAGCTTTCCCTATCATTGACTTTGCTGAATATAAACAGAACAGTCCTTACAGCTGACAAACAACCGGCACAGAATTTAACCACCCTGGCACTAGGGTGCCCTTGTCACAATGGGAAACGAGCAAAAATAAGAGCAAATTGCTGTAATCTGACTACTCAGGTGCCAGGTGGTCTTTGCATGAGGCAAAGTTTCAAACATAAATTACAGCAAAGCGTTATATTACCTTGAAATGATCCATTTCCTGGAGTAGCTCTTTGTGTCTTTCAGTGCATGTGAAATCAAATCCTGTGCACAGACAGTTCACCCTCAGCTGGGAGTTCACCCTCAGCTGGGAGATACAGAGAGCTCTCTCCTGCCGAGGGAACGCTCACTCAGCAGCTTACAGCACTCTCGTCTCAAAAGGAAGTGAAATGAAGACCACTTCCTGCTAGCAAAGCCCTCTGGCAGCTGCAGTCAGATCTAATGGCCACTGTACTGACTGGTAAAATCTCCAAAAAAAAGTTTAGGAAAGAAATGAGAATGCAGAAAGAGTGAGATGGTGTTCATGTGCCACAGCCTTTTCAGAGAGACACAATGCTGTATTAAACTAAGCTGTACAAAACTAAGATCCATCAAGCCTGCACTGGGAGAAAAGCAACTATGCAGCACTCCTACTGGAAGGAGCAATTAGCCATCAGTGCTTAGGTAGGGTTGTCAACCTCCAGGTGAATCCTGGAATTGCCCCAGAATTATAGCTGATCTCCAGAATATAGAGACCAGTTCCTCTTGAGGAAACAGCAGTTCTTGAGGGTAGACTCCATGGCATTACATCCCCACTGAGCTGCCTTCCCTCTCCGTACTGTGCCTTCCCCAGGCGCTGTCCCCAGGTCTCTAGGAATTTCCCAAAGTGGAGTTGGAAGCACTAGTTTCGAGAGGCCCCATAACCAAGACAGGAGTTGGGATACACCTTGTCCCATTAACTGGGAATATTATAGATAGCCAAGATCTCTATCTCCAGCAAAGTCCGGTACTTGCACTGGAATAAATAAATAGTAAGTTAGATTCAAGAGAACCTGATGGTGGTTGAACCTCCCTAGATCCTGGTCTCCCTCCCGCGTGCAACCTCTTAATGCCAAAATACCAAAAAAAAGAGGAACTTTGTCTAGTTCTCAGCTTCATTTTGCATAACTTGCAGCTTTTGTAATCTGCTATGTGTAGTGAGCACAAATACTAAAGTGCAGTCTTAAGTTTCCCACGAGACTGTCATTCTAGCATATAAACTTCAGGCATGCTTCAGAGAAAGCAGCAGCTGCACAGCACTGGGGGTGGGGGGAACCTGGGCAGTCCAGGATTTTCATGAGGTAATGTTCAGTTCTGAAAGCTTACAGAATATGCAGTGCACAGCATGCCTGAATCTTCTGTTTAATGGCATTAGTCATAAGGGCAAGACAGAGAACAGAGGAGTGGGAACTACAAATCATGGGCAGGGTGATGAAATCTCACTGGACTTGCTTGACAAGACTGGCTGGAGAAAGATGCAGGATTTCTTAAATGCTGAAGCATTGCTGAAAGCTTTAAGTGACATTTGTGTGTCTTTTTGTCCCCTTTTTGTGGTCTTGAACATTTGTTTCACTTCTAGTCTCATCAGTTGTCTATCTCTATTGTTCTTCTGTCCTGCTCTTCTTCTAGCAACTTCCTCTTTTATAGGGGAATATTACTGCAGCACAGTGGCTCTCATCAGCTATATAATTAGTCGACAGGAAATAATTAACATCTCCTTCTGCAAAGAGAACAAAGGACTCATTACATTCATTAGGCAGTGCTAAACAAGAGCAAACAAATACACAAGAAGAAGATCCATTTCGTAGAGCAACAATCAAGTGTCCAGGAGCACAGCCAGTGCCTCATGCCCAAACTAGATAGAAAAGCCAACTCTTTAGTTGGAAAGATTCAATTCCCATGGATCTTTGCTCTTGAGAAGTCTTTCATTTGCTCCAGGATTTTTCTGTTTAAAGACAGAACAGAAGATATGTAGAAGCTGGCAAGGGTGGAGAAACTTGAAAAGGCAAAAAAAGAAGCAGGAGCAGAGAGAGAATGGGGGAAGAGAACAGGTGGGGTGAAGGGTTAGGAGGAGGAAAGATGGAGTGAGCAGTTGGAGGAGAGGATGGGGAAGAAAACAGAGGTGAAGTGGAAGCAGATAAAATGGAGGACAAGATAGCAGACTCAAAGGGAGGAATGTAGGGGGCAGGAATGAGATTTTTCTCTCCCGTACACTTCCTTGCTGCCTACTCTTGTTTTTCAAACTTGGTTTTGCTTTTACTAATTGGGGGAACAGCAAAAAGCTATGGAGGGCACTGAAGCCACAACTCTGACTAGAAACCCTACTTAGCAAAACATACCATAGTTCCCTCTAAGCTGCACTAGGGGGCACTGGTGCACAAAATTTTAACAGGCAGCCCAGAGAATTTCTACTTCTTCCCACAGATACTGTTTCAGCCCATTGGAAACAATGGAGGATGGGGGCACCTCCTTCTGGGGCCCATAGAATTGGACTCCCTAGTCCAATCTTTTTGAACATGGGGAGGTTTGGGGGGAAAGGTACCAGCAGCTCTGCTGCAAATTTGATGCCTCTACCTCAAAAAACAGCCCCTCCCCCAAGCCACAGATCAATTCTCCATTATAGCCTATGGGGCCCTGAGCCAGCTTTGCTGGAAGGATGGGGTACAAATCTAATGAAATAAATAAATATAATGGTCCCCATTGGCTACAATGGAGCTGGGGGAAAAGATTTATTTTTGCATGCCCCTATTATGCTTTTCAGTATGATCGGTAAGTTGCCTTGAGTAACAGGTAAAAGTGGGATATAAGTATTTGAATAACTTAGTTTGGGCAGGTTGATAACATTTAAGCAACTTCCTGTTTTTTGGTTGGGCAGGGTTCTGACAGTAATTGTTCCCGAAGAAGTGAACAGTGACTCATGAAAGCTCATACCCTGCCACATATTTGTATCTGAAGAAGTATGCTTGCACATGAAAGCCTATACCTTGAATTAAACTTTGTTGGTCTTAAAGGTGCCACTGGACTCAAACTTTGTTTTGCTGCTTCAGACCAACATGGCTACCCACCTGTATCTGACACAAATTTTGTTAGTCTTTAAGGTGCTACTGAACTCTTGCTCTTTTCTACTGTTCCTCCTCTGTTATACTTGACCTGTAATGCTGGTTGTCATATTTCACTAAAAGAATAAAGTAGACTGTAAAAGTCCCCACCCCCAGTGCTGGTATATTTTCTCTGGACAAGCATAGGGCAACAGTCTGATGCCAGGTCTACCAATATAGTGGATTGGGGCAGGTAGACCTGTTCTTTGGAGGCCAGGTTTACCATATAGTGGAAAGAAGTGGGTAGATCCGTTCTCCAGAGGCCAGGTCTACCAGTGTAGTGGACAGGGGTGGGTAGACTTGTTCCCCAGAGGGCAGGTCTACCAATGTAGTGGAAAGGGGTGGGCGAGATTTGACTTGATTCTTTTTTCTCTTCTAATGTTTAAATTATTCTTAAAATATAGTTTAGATATAATTTAAAATAATTTATTCTGAGATTTTTACAAGGTTATAGAAGTAATCTAAAAACAATTTATATGAAATTCAAATGTAGACTCGCTCACAATTTGAATGCTACTAGGTTTTTTTGCTCACAAAGTAGAATTTCTGCTCACAACACCGTGGAGCTTAGAGGGAGCATACAACTACCTCCAGATGCTAAGAATCACCAGGCATGGCTCACACACTTTGCTTAATATTTTGCCCAGTACCAAAATTCCAAGCCAGTGATACTCACTGAGTGGCTCAGGAGTTGCATATGGCTTTTAGACATGTCACCTGTGTCTTCTCCCAACTTCATGTGGCACCTGAAGTAGACAAGACCCACTTCAGGGCTTGAGGTAATATCTACCTTGAACCACTGCAGCCAAAGGAATACATAATCTGCAGCCTTCCTGAAGTGCAGACCTTACATCAGGGATGGAAATAACTGTGGCTCTTTTGGTTGATGGTACTGCAGATGTGGCTCTCCACAGGCTATGAAAAGAGTACCACTATTCTAAGCAATGATTTTATGTGGAATCACAGAATAACGAATACATATTGGCTGTCTTCTCAACAATACTTCTTTCTTATTTAGAATAAACACCTGGAATCTACAGGTTTTTAGGAGGAGGATACAGATGCAACTGGTTTGTGTGCATTCTATTTGTAGTGGGTATATGGGAAAAGGCATCGACGTACACCACACAACATGTAGGTCATATCATTTGGATGGTCATACTCGACTGAGTATCCATCACAGAGGTGTACATGATGTCTGGATGCAAGTAACTGTGCTAGTATGTTCTGGTTTAATTGATACTGCATTAAGCATTGCTATTTGTCCCAAACACTCAGGATAGCAGTGGTTAACCCCCCCCCCCGACAACAACTACACAAATAATAGCACTATCAAAGGATACACAGTTTGTGAAGAAGGATGTGTACTTGCTCCAGTATTCATACATTGATCATAATTTTGTATACGTATCCTACAAGGCTACCATATACCGCCCCACTCCCAAACTTCGATTGTCTGAAAAGGGCACTGAGAGAGTAGTCTCTCCTTTTATATAATTGAGTTTTCGTGTGACTCCTGAAACACACTCCCACAGCCTTTTACCCGGAGACCTGTCAATCACAAGGGCTTGCAATCCATTGGTGGCTGCATTGCCATGTGTTGTCTAAGTCCCACCCACCCTCCGACCGAACCGCCACCCATCCTCTTAGCCTCACTATGCTGGTAGGTGACGGACGAGGTGGAGGCTCCAACAGCCCAAAGGGATCCCTGTTGCCTGTCGACACCTGCATGTAGCCGGGCAGGTGGTGAGCGGCTGAGACAACGCTGGAACCTGGCCCTGAGCCCACTTGGGGCACCTCCACGGTGGACTTCATCGGCCGCAGCCGCCTGCACCTATCTGGCCCTGATGTTGCCAGAAGGGACTTCCCCTTCACAGCCACGGATCGGCCCGGGAAGAGGGCCTGCCGGCTGGGCCGCTTCCCTCACGGACCCAGCCACCGCCCTTCAGGGCCATGGATCGCCCGGGGGGGAGGGCCTGCTGGCCCGGCTACTTCCCTGCTGTGCTGCGCCACCACCACAATTCTGGCCCAGGCATCGCCCATGGAGGGGGCCTGTCTCTGGGATGGCCGCTCCAATCTGCAGGTCACCAGGGACAGGGAGAGCCACAGCCCCCGCACCACCTTTCCCCACTCGCCCACCGAGGCAGCCGGGCGGGGAAAGGCCACCAGAGGCCTCTGCACCACTTTTTCCCACTCGCCTGCCAAAGCAGATGGGCACGGAAAGGCTCCAGAGGCCCCCACACCACCTTTCCCCGCAACGGGGCCTCGCCTACCATCCGGCCTGGCCCCTCTGCCTCTCCTCCAAAACATCTTTCTAGTGCCTGTTGTATTGCGGCTGCAACGGGCTTCACCGCTAGTATATAATATTTCACAGCATACTTTTACATATGTTTCATCAGAAGGTTCACTATATTGAATGGCACTTGCTCTCAAGTAAATGAGGCTCGAGTAGTAACTTTAGGCAAATATACCTAGAGCACAGTGGTATGCCCAGAGCTCTATCATAGTCTACAAGGATACAATCCTGGTTCCATATTTGCAGAACCAGGATGCACAGCTCCCTCTTAAATTGGCTTTATTAGCTCAGAGATTTACATTGTCCCAAAGAAAAACAGAAAGTTCAGACTCTGTCATTACTAAGCCTCTCTCTTTCTTCTTTGCAATTAAGTAAGAAATCATGAAGGTAATTATGATAGTTCTGCAATCAGTCTCTTGAAACATAGATTTTTAAAAAAATACTCACTTTCAGTTATCTGCAGTGAAAGGCTGCATATTTCATTTCAGGGACTATGCAGACCAGATTGGTTATAAATTGATTTTAAAAATTAGATCTTAAAAAAAATATAAAACAGGTTTTCTTTAAATTGGATATTTTAATTTCTGTTATGCAAGAGTTCCTTCTTAAAAATAATGGGTTTTAAAATAAAATCTGAATACAAATATATATATTAATGTCTATACTTACTGTTTTAAAACTGAATCTATCAATGCTCATCCCACACATGGGTATGGTTCAGACTCAGGGCCAAACCACCATTTGGTACAAGGTGAATGAGTCTCTGGAAGAAACCTCACATTCCCTTGTATGGTCCCTCTTCTTCCTCTCTCCCCAGTTCATACACCAGTTATCCAGTGTGGTATAGAGGTTAAGAGGGCAGACTCTAATCAGGAGAACCAGGTTAGATTCCTCTCTCTTCCACATGAAGCCAGCTGAGTGACCTCGGGCCAGTCACAGCTCTTTCAGAGCTCTCTCAGCCCCCCCCAAATAAGTCTAGCATGCCACAAAAGAGCTAGAATTTAAAGCTGTCAAACAATCTTCAGAACTCCTGGCTATACTACACACAAGGTCATAATTATTATTACTATTACCAGTTACTTAGCCCAACTTGGTCCTGAACAAAAAAGTCGCTTATTCTCCCTTCCGAACCCAGCACAATCATACCAATCCAAAATCAGGGTTTCTCAAGGCTGCTTTTAAACAAAAAGCATTAAGAGAGTCCCAAATCACCCTCACCACTATTCTGTCATTTAGAGAAATCTCAGATATTTCATCATCATGGATTCATCTTTGGCCCTTCGTCTGTCTCTGGTGCCTTTCGTGTGTGAGAAGGAGGAGTTTGCTTTTATCCTCTTCTGTCTCTGCATCCAGAGGGTACAAGCAAAACATTTATTCCTGTGCCTGCCTAGGAGGCACATAATGCTCTTCTACCATATGAAGACTTTGTTTAGTTGCAGATCAATCAGTTTAATTGTTATAGTGTCTGATTAGTCAGTAGGTTGCAATGGGATGGGAAAGGGGGCAAAATTTCTCTGGTTCAGAAAGGACAGCAGGGGAGGGAATGTGAAAGATCTATGACTATCAGTACCTTCCTCTGAAAATCTATGTAGATTTTGTTGAGGAGGAGGACAGTAGGACCCCATCTTGCCCTGCACTGACTATACCATCCATGCTACACATGAGAGCTAGTTCAGTACTTAGGCCCCTCACACACAGAGAAACAGCCCATCCAGGGGTTCGATCACTGCTTGCAATGGACAGTTGGGGCATGTGCAAACCTTGCAGGTGTCTGAGCACCCCAGACATCCACTAGCGGCTATCTCTAAGGGAATTCACAAGAACACTATTATACCTCTCTGCTTACATGATAATTGAGTTTATACACAAACAAGCTGTGGGACCATGAGAAATTGCAAGACGGAGATACAATTTGGAAACTCCATCCCATCCCTCACCTTCTTGCTGAGTCTTCAGGCACTTGAGCTGGCTAATTTATGCACCACCACCCCTGTTTTCCTTTAACTAACGGTCAGGTGTTCCCAATAGCCTTCTCCAGGGTATTCAGTCTTGATAGCGCTGGTTTTTAAAAGTTTTTTCCTTGAGTTAATTAACAAAGTCATATTCTGCACATCTGGGAAGTCCCTTGAATAGACACCCCTACCTTGTCTGTGGGTGTCCTGATTTTTCAGCTTTCATTATCCGTGCAGAGGCCAGGCAGGTTATGATTAGATACAATAATGATCATCTCTTTGTTATAAAGCCAGTTTGATCACACTTGAGCACGATGAGGGAACAGCTCAGAATCATGCAAACTGAACTCTGGGCCAACAAGTAGGTTTGACACTCCCAAGGATTTGCCTTTAGGTAAAGTTTGCCCTTGCTCGAAAGCCAGTGGAATCCAACTCTAAGGAGCTCCTGCCAACCTAGCAGTTCGAAAGCAAGAAATGGCACTTACCATCTCTTATTGTAAAGGAATAGCCGCCCTTCAGTATTACGTAAAGTGCTGTAATTGGGACCAGAGAGGTTTGCCCATCCTGCTTGCACTGGAGGTCCACCGGTGCCAACAGGGGGATATAGGGTTACCAACCTCAAGGTGGGACTTATTACCACTGACTACAGAGATCAGTTCCCCTGGAGGAACTGGCAACTCTGGAGGGCAGACTCTGTGACACCACATTCCCAAACCCCTTCCACCCCAGGCATTGCCTCATAATCTCCAGAAATATGCCAACTCATATAGCTGGCAGCCTTAAGAAGACAGCAAAGCCTGTCCTCTCCTTTCTTGGGGCAGCTGTAGTTCAGAGTTAAAGAGGTTGTAATATCCCAGAGGGTGGAGATTTCGGTCAGGAGAAAAACTTCCCATTAGTTTATTCCTCCACCTCCACTGCAATTCCTCACAGCCCTCAAGCTTGCTAATGAGACAGTTGCCAGTGGAAACAAGGAGGATGAGAAGCTGCCCCATATATCCATGGGAGGGGATCAGCAAACAAAGACGAAGAGGAAGTTCTGCTGCTCATTCACACCACTTGACAGTTGGGAGAACAAAGTTCTGTTTACTTTCTAGGCAGACTTTCACCTCCCATCCCCATTGCCCTGCCAAGGCACCTCACTCCTGACCTGGAGAGACCTCTACAGAGACAAGGAGAGAAATTCCTCCTCTGAAAGCTTTTGCTGCCAACTATGATATGGATACCCGCCCAGCTAGAAAATCAATTGGCTTCTCTGAACAGCCATTTAAGCAGCTGCATTTCATAAGATGGCAGCTCAGACCAAGTCAAAGTCTTGACTGTTTTTAGCAAGCTGTTGGCACAGCCAAACTTTCCACTCTGCCCCCAAGAGAGGCTGCTTGGCACATAAACAAAACAATTTATAACTAAAAGTACAGAGCTCTTGCCCATACCAGGTCACCTACACTCTTTCTGGTAAAACTAGCCAAACCACCTCATTGTATTTACTCACCTAGAGAAGCAGAAGCCGAATGCTAATGTGGATTATCCCCACAATAGAATTTCTTGGACTAGCTCAGCTTTGATGGGGTCCTTTCCCCTTCAAGCCAGCATCACTGCAGCTGCAATCTTCTGAGCAAGAGGCTGACAAAAAGCAACAGAGTCTATAAGGTTTCATCCCTGTGGCTTTAGAAGTCGATCTGTCTGCATCTCTGGCAGCTACAACTCCAAGCAGCCTAGATGGATGGAACGCACAGGAGGCATTTGGGAATGAATTATTCATCCCCTTGTTTGGCTGCCAATATCTCTACATTCTTCAAGGCCCGCATGGTGTTCCACTTTAGTTTTAACAGCAATGGAAGCCATTTAGCTTTCTTTTAAGGTTCTTGAGGGTAAATGGTCAGCAGCACTTGCTCTACTTATAGTTGACAGCTGCAGACATCAGAGAGTGAGCCTTTTCAACTGTGATCACTGTTGCACCACTGACACATTGGTATATTCTAGTATTTCTGGGCAGCAACAGCAGCAGCCAGCAACCTTCCTAGTGGTACAGAAGTTAGAGTGTTTGAGTAGGCCATTTTGGAGCCTAAATAATCACCTTATGTTGCAGGGATAAGATCATTCACAATAGAAAATCACTTCAAAGTAACTTTCCCTAATATTCCAAGCAATATGTTCCTTGATGAATACAGAGCAACAACAGAATGGGCACTGTGCATAGACCATTTTTAAAGTAGCTTTCTAGACTGAGAGAACTCATGAGAACAGAGGGAGGATTCTTGGGGTTTATTTTGCTAGGGGAACCCAGCTAGTGATTAGAACAAAGTTTTCCTGTCCTTTCCTGAGAATAGAATTCTGTAAGGGAAGAAAGAGTGATGTGCAAGGAATCAAATCAAATCTTAGGTCAGACAGGAATGGTCAAACTGTGGCATAAATAACAGTGATAGGATGAATTTGTAGAACTTGTAGAGAGGAATAGCAAGGCTCACATTTAATATCTGCCTCTCCCACCCTGCACCATTGCCTGTTCTGTAGCTCAGTAGACAAGAGGCAAACCCATGCAAAGGCTTGAGGAAAGCTTACACACTGTACTACGCTCTAGAGATTTGCCTGTGGCATCCTTGCTTAAAAGGTTGGCTACTGTTGTCTTAGGAACTCTTTCCTTTACCTGCAAACTCCCATTGTAAGGGTTGCTGGGGGCCTGCTTATTAGGGACGATAAGGGACTTGCATGGCAGCCAGGGGGAACAGACCTATAAATGCTTGCTCTTTAGACCAAATATTCTCTCAGGCAGTCTGCAAAACCCAGCTATAATCAAACAACAGCCCAAAGCAGTTCCACGTGTACCAAGCTGTTGTAGGCTGATTTTGTCATGTGCGACAGGACATTAAGCATCAGTTGCCTAGAGAAAGTAGGCAATTTGCAAGCAGGAGTGTCTTGGAGAACTGGGAAACAGCAGAACTCCAGAACTGAAGAGTCAAAATCTTCTGGGAAACAACTAATAAAAATAAACCCTCCAGGGAAAGGAGTCATCATGGGAAAGATACAATGTGATGCAAGTTTTATAGCCACTACAGAGTTTCAGGATCAACAAATGTTGTAAAAGTCTCAGAGTTGATGTACCACACAATGGGTAAGTCCATACCTTTGAGGGGGTGAACAGAGTTGGGTGAAATAGTATTTATTTTCAGTTTAACCTGCCCCATTCCAAGAGCTTAGAGGAAGGAGGATGTTAACACTGCATTCAATCATGAATCTACTTGTTCATAAATCTAGCAACATTAACAATGTAAACCAAATACAATTCAATGGAAAACTCTGTAAAAATAATAATAATAAACCCCTAGTAATTCTCTGATGGAGAGACTTCGCTCTGGATACTGCATTGTGCTTATCTGGTATTGTTTTTTCCTCCATCTGTAAACTAGATGTGGGAGGTCCAGATTCCAAATGGAGGATTATATCAGAAATATGCCCAACAAATTTCATTTTAATATCTCAATGTTCAGCTAAGGTATTTCTTCACAAACAGATGCCAGTTAAACTCTTCATGTTTTCTTAACACAATTATTAGAAGTCAGTCCAAAGAAACTTTCAGACTGAACAAAATCTTCCTCCTGATAGACTAATGTTTGAATTCACATATAAGACAGTTTCATGTGTTCACATGAGATAATGCAGAGACAGAAAGGATCAGCACAGGATTTAGTACTAAGAACATCCAGAAAGCAACAGAGGCAACCCATAACGAGGCTCAGGATCCTTGAATCCACTGAACAGAAGACAACAAATGTACACCTTATTATAATGAGAAATTTGGAGTAATAAGCATAGTTTTGAGTGATTTCTTTGAGAATCTCACAAAGAAGGAGAGAAGGATTCATCCCTTGTACATACTTTCTTTAATCTAATTATTCTTAAAGGAGGTAAAGGCTGTGGTTGGTGACTGACAATTTAACAGTATCAAGACAGAGTAGCTGCCATCAATGCTACCTCTAAGCTGTGGTCTTGTGAGCAAAAATTCTACTTTGTGCGCTGCTGGCATTAAAGTTGTGAGTGAGTGAATTGGCTACTGCATAAATTAGTTTGCTCTGGAGCCATCCTTCCTGAGCTAAGACAAAAATGTGTGAGCCAGAGGCTAAAAAACTGTGAGCTAGCTCACACTAACTCAGCTTAGAGGGAACATAGGCTACCACCATAAAATCACTGCTGGTACTACCACAGCTATTGTAGGATCTAGGGATGTGCAAGAACCAGTTTTCTCCCCAAAGAATTCAAATCTAGCATAAGTGTAGTTTACTATCCCCCCCAAGATTAGGTTGCTTGAGGGGGTTGAAAAAAAGGCAATTGCAGGTTAGTGGTGGGGAAGAAAAGGGCAACAGGTTAGTGAGTCAGGTTCAAGAGCAGGTCAGGTAGTGCTCAGACTAAGAATACAGTGTAGCACAGTTAGCTTACTTTGTTGAAGTAGGAGGACAGAATGCGTGATAAGAGGGAAGTGCAGTGGGGCCCTGGGGGACAGCACCTTTAAAAATATTAATTCTCAAGTGTGGGTTGGATCTCATAAGTGATGCTTGAGACGTATTACCAGCTCCAACTCCGCTTCTCTCCCTAGTAAAACTTGAGATCAGAATTAAGGACTAGTTTTTTTGCTGTTCTTTTTTTAAAACCCCACTTTATATTTTCAATTGTAGGCAGCAGAACATAAGAAGAGCCTGCTGTATCAAATCAGTGGTCCATCTAGTCCAGCATCCTATTTCACACAGCAGCCAACCAGTTGTCCTGGAGGGCAAACAGGGCATAGAGGTCAAGGCACTCCCTTGCTGCTGCCCTCCAGCACTGGTATTCAGATGTTTGCTTCCTCTGGATATAGAGGCTTCCTTCAGTCACCATGGACTGCTCCTTCACTAATGAAGTGAATCAATGGAATGCTCCTTCACTAACTCCCCTGTTAAACCCAACTAAGCCCATGGCCATCAGTATTTCCACTGGTAGTGAATTTCGCAGTCGAATTACTGAATAAAGAAGTATATCCTATTGCCTGTCCTGAAACTATTTGCCATCAATTTCATTGAGCGCTCCCAAATTCTAGTATTAAGGAAGAGGGAGAAAAGGCTCCCTGAATCCACTTTCTCTAGCCCATGCCTAATTTTATGTGTTATATAAGATCAAATACTTAAAACAGATTATCATAGGTCCAAATATTCACAACTCAAATTGGCACAACATGAACACTTTTCACAACTGACTTTTGTCTTTGAAAACACAGATTTAAATGCAAGATGTAACCACTACTGACAGAAGAGCTAGACTGAAGAATGTTGAGCCTTTGAACAATACAATTTATGTATATATGTCAGAACATTGCCAATATAAATGCAGCCTTTTCAGTGCAGATGTAGCCTTTTCCTAAAGAAAAAGGAGATCTCTTTTCCGTCGCTAAACAATATTTTTTCCTTCATTCTAATTAGGGATAATGGATTTTATTGCTGGATAAAAAATTAATGAAAACCTGATGATTCACATTGTGTTCCTTTCTGACCACTAGCTTAGTATAATCTACTAAGGCAATTTTGTTTTCCTAACAGAGGCTGGTGAATTTATAAAAATTAAAGAATTAAAAATGGTTTCATACAACTTTACATGAATAGGTCTTAGCTTCTTTCAAGCTTTAATTTATAGTTTCAAAATGTATGTCCAGAAGACCTTTTCTAGCAATGGGGGTAGAGAGGGCTAGTCTTCTTTGAACAAAAACATGCATTCTCATACTATCTCTCACAGATCAGTTTGACCAGGGTTTAGAGTAGAAAATGTAATTCATCAGTTAAAACTCCTCTTGATCCAATAGGGATTGAGGTCAGAGCACAGCTGCTTAGCAATTTAGCAGATTAACATTTCCAACTGCCACATACACTGCGCAGGGCAGTGGGGATAGTTGACTTCTATTCCTGGGTTCTTCCATGCTTTTTACATTCTGTTCTGGACTGAGTCATTTATTTGCTTTTGTTTTACTAAGCCATCTGGAAAATGGGCGTGAAATTTTAGCTACATATTACAAGCAGGGGTCCCATGAGGATTTGCGAGAGACATCTGAGTTCTCCCCCTGCAATTTTTTTCTTTCCTTCCTGTAAGTTTCCATAGTTTCTCTCCTTTTCCAGCTTCCCACTTTCCTTCCCACCCACCAGCCAGCCTACCTTTATCTGCCCCCATATACTCAACTTTCCCTCCTTCTATCCCCATGGCAGCCTCTCCCCAGGAAAACTATGGCCCAGTTATGTGGTGCCAGCTGCCAGGCTGGTCCTAGGTGCAGATTGCTCTCTGCCAGCCCCAGCTGCATGCTGGGAAACCTACAAGCAATTGCAGGGGGGCACCTCACTGTTCTCTGTATCCACCCTAGTTCCTCTTTCCTTCCTTCTAGCAACCCCATATTCTAACCTTTCCCTGCTTCCTTTTCTTCTCCCCACCCACCAACTTTTATCTGCCCCCCAATCTGAAGCTATATTATTTATTTACTTCATGCATACCCCACCTTTCTATACAATGGGGACCCAAAGCAGCTTACATCGTAGTCCTCTCTCCTCCATTTATCTTCACAACAACCTGCAATATAGATTAGGCTAAGAATGTGTCACTGGCCCAAGATCACCCAGTGAGCGTCCACAACAGACCCTCTGTTTATTTTATTTATTTTATTTAATTTATACCTTGCACCCTCTCCCCACAGGAGACTCAGGGTGGCTTACAATATTTAAAAAATACAGTATAATAATACAAACACAATAAAAATAAATAAATGCAATAAATAAAGTTATAAAACCAATTACAACATCAACTAATTACTTGAAGAAATTAAAACAATTGGCCAGTTTCCCAATTCATAAAATAACCAAAGGCTGCATGAAACAAAGCCTTACATGCCCTATGGAATGCTAGAAGATCCTGCAGTGCACAGATTTCCCCAGGGAGTTGATTCCAGAGAGAGGGGAGAACCACTGATAATGCCCTTGCCCTGTATAAGGCCCTTCAACAATGATCTAAGGAGATGAGGGGGGTCATACTGGGAGAGACAGTCCTGCTGGAGGGACAGTCCCAGACTGTTTAGGACTTTATAAGTCAAAACCAACTCTTTGAATTTGCATCGGAAATGACCAGAAGCCAGTGCAGGTGCCAAAGTATTAATGTTATATGTGCCAACCAGGGGGACCCAGTCAGCAAATGAGCAGCTGCATTCTGGACCACCTGAAACTTCCAAAGCGTCTTCTAAGGCAGCCCTACATAGAGTGCATTGCAATAGTCTAATCTGGAGATGACCATAGCATAGATCACAGTGGCAAGGTCAGAGTGGGACAGATGGGGGCCAGCAGGTAGGCTCGTCATAGGTGATAAAACACTGCCTTCACCATCCCAGATACATGTTTGTTCAGGGTAAGGGAAGAATCCAGCCACACCCCTGAACTTCTAAACTCCTCATGGAGTCCAGTGCAAAGAGCTGGAATGTGTCAATTGCAGGTAAAGCCACCTTCCCGAACCTAATCTAACCTACCTAACCACATTAATTCTGTTTCTTTAAGGATTTAACTTCAGCCAGCTCTCACCTAACCAATCACCTGCAGCATCCCAGCACAAGGCCAGGGCCAGCTGCTTTTCAATCAGGAATTAGAGCTGGGTGTCAACTGCACATTGGTGGCACCCATCTCCAAACCACCTGATGATCTCCACCAGAGGGTGCATATAGTTATTTAATGACACCAGGTTAGGGCCCAAGGAACTGAGCTCTCTCCACTATACGTATGTCCCTGGAGGAATGAGGAAAACCACCTCAGTGCTGTGCATCTCACACCCAGGGAGGCTAGACAGTTGACCAGGACCAAATGGTCAACCGTGTTGAAAGCAGCAGTTTCTCCCAGATCCTAGTCTATAATTCTAACCACTACACCATGCTGCCTTTTGGGGGGTGGCTGCTATTGAACAGCCAGTCCTGGGTGAGTCATGCAAGTTGGGTGGTAGCAAGTCGCTTGTGGCCCTTGTTGCTTGTGGGTCTGGCCCTGAGGAGTCCTCCCTCAAAGACTAAAACAGCCCTGGAAAGGGCCTTGCTCCTCTTCCTGTCTTTTACTGTTCAGGTTGCCTAGCAATGGCCATTGAGGGCATGCATTTACAGGTTGCCTAGGAATGACCACTGAGGGCATTCATTTCTTAAAGCTACAAGTGCTGCTTCTGTTATTTGGGGTTTTATTAAAGATTTCAGACATATTTTTCAGGTTTGTAGAAGGATCTGTCTTGTCAGTTCATGGCTCTAGTCTCTGGATTTAAGTATCCACTTTCTTGGCCATGTTGAAAATTAGGTATACTGACAATAGCTAAATAGCAGTTATCTAAAAATACTGTAGAGATGTAAGATGCTGGGCCACCAAAAAGTGGATGACTTTTAGAGGAACTACATTTAGATAAAACCACATTAAAAGCATTTTTATATAGTCAGGATTTCTCCTCACTTCCCAAAATCGTAATTTTTTCCTGCACTGTCTGTTATCTTGATTATTCAAATGGCCAATTAGCAGTCAGACATCCCAATTGGCCGAAGGACAATGAAAGGACTTTAAGAGCTCCCCGTGCTGGCATTACATAGACATTCAATGATACTTGCCGCAACAGGAAGCCCTGGGGATCCAGCCTCTACACCCTTCAGTTCTAAGATCTCCGGGTTCTTTTGGAGAAAGCAGAATCATGACTTCCAATCAAGGTTTAGCACAGTTAACAGACACTGCACTCCCATATTTGTTTGAGTGGACTACAACATCCACAACTCTTATACTACATCCATTAGGTCCCTGCAAGAATATGTGCATAATATAGCGTGTGCACAGAAAATATTTTTCTTCCTCCCATAACACAAGTAGAATCTCTGTGCTTTAAAATCATATAACGCTAGCCCAAGGCACATAGTATAGGATTCCTACTGAAACTATGGAGCCTGAGTATCATAGAGCCTGGTGACTGCTTGGGAACCCAATGTACACTTCCTTCAGTTTCATGACAGCAGGAAAGTAGGATGTAAATATAATTAACAAACAAGCAAATGGAAAAAATACATAGGTTTCTTGAGATAAATCTGAAATCCAGCATACCAAATGACACAATGTAAGCCCAAATTCAAGCTGCTATGAAATGTGAATTTGTTTCTTTGAATTGACATTGATTTACAATAGAGTAGAATCTATCTGTACATTTATTTACATACCAAAAAGAGTAGCAACAGCCATTACTACTGTAGGTTACTTACTGCCACTGTTTAATGGTGAACGCTTTTTACAGAAGGGTAGGCAGGAAGAGTGCGATTCAGCTATCCTCATTTTTTCAGGCTTTATTTTCATGCTTTATTTTCCATCTGCAGTGATGGAACAAAAAGGGAGGGGGATCATTTCCAATGGTGCTTCAGTCTTTCAAGACCTGCCTAAGTTGAAAGGGTACTTTATTAATGTTGTATGTTTCTCTTGTATAGTTATCTAATTAATTGATTGGGAACTTTCATTTTTAATTTCGTCTTTTGTTACCTTCTTGGCAGGCGCACTGCTCATACCATCCTGAAGAACAAATATTAGTTGGCGTGGAAGTATCTTACACTACCACAAGAATGTACAGTAAATATTTTATTCCAGACAAAGACACTACCTTGAAAAGGAACAAGCAAGAGCCGCAGAAGATCTCACAGTGCAATCCTAAACAGAGTTCTACCCTTTCATTGACTTCAATGGATAGAAGGCTATAACTCCACTTAGGATTGTGCTGAAATTCAACATGAAGCCTCACCACTTAGCTCTAACATAATGAATACCAATTCTCAAGACTTACGCAATCAAAGAAAGACGATAGTGAAGTCACTTAACAAATGAGATCCTCTTTACACTCTAATCCATCTTTCACATAGGGCTTGAGCATACGGGCAAGATTTAGTAAGAAGGGTGCCCGAACTACTGTACTGGATTAATTAATGGCAGCAGTCAAAACACAAGATGACAACTCCTTTATTTCCCCCCCACTAAAATAAAACACACCAGTTCTTCATAACAGTGATGTGCTAGCAATGGACCAAAGAATTTTCAAAGCGATGTGCCTTTACTTTAGCCTGAAATACACACATGAATACTCCAAGAGAAAAACAGCATATAACATCCAAGATGAATGCCCTTGAGACTGTAATGGGTCTCTGTTATTTCAGAGCAGTGGGCATATAATGGACAAAGAAGTAACTACCCTAACAAAACTCAGTGTAACAGCACTATTCCTAATAAGCATTTACACTACTATCTGCCACCACTGAACCTGGATTTTGGCTTTCTTTCCCAGCTACTTGCCTGACACTGTTACCACCTAGTTATTAAAGTTTATCACTTGAACCGCCAGTGGATGGACAATTAAGTGACTTTTTAAGAAGGAAGAAGCGTACTAAACAAGCTAACATAGTGAACTGTTGGATTTCTTATTTCCCCATTATGACCAATTCCAATATGTTAGGTTTCAGACAAGCAACTGCTTTTGAACTAAGACTGTAACAATTTTTTCCTAAGATGAGTCTTGCAGGATCTTGTACCTCTGTGTGTTTTACAGTGCCATCCTTAGCAGATCTATTCAAAATCCTACCTAGATCTATGGGGCTTACTCCCAAGAAAGCGCTTTTAGGATTGCATTGAAAGAAACCTAGTAGTAGACACTTACCAAAAATAAAAATGCTCATTCAGTTCACAGAACAGATTACAGTTTATACTTTCATTTTCACATGAGGGCTATAGAATTATGAGGACAAAAACTGCCAAGTAGCAGCAAGATCAAGAAAAGAACAACTGCAACTTGTGCAAGAAGGTGAATTTAAAAAAACAGAATAATTTTATATTGGTTTAAATATATTTTAAAGGGATATGACACTACTGCTTTCCTAAAAGACACATTTTACTATTAATGATGTTTCTTGAGCAAACTCTGCTGCTAGACAAGACAAATTGTTCTTGCTTTGTGGGCCAAACTGCAAAATTAAGAGCTGCTTCAGAGTGAAAAAAACTACATGGAAGATAAATGAATAAAGTGCTACCAGAATGTGTAAGCATTTAGCTGTGCTATGTAACAGGCAACACACAAATGTCACACTATTTCCTACACGTAAGGAATTTCATGGAGGTGGCTCTAAGAGTACTTCAGTAGAGTGTCTTCTCACTTTCAGCAAACCCTGGAAGTGACCAGGCTAGAAAAGATGAGATCCAGACTGGTCCCACAATTGGTATCCTGAATGACAAAAAACCCATACGTATCTGAGATATGTACAGTTCTGTACATACTGTTTAATATACACTATCTATATTGCACAGCAATGCTCCCTCTAAGCTGCAGAGTCCTGTGAGCAGAAATTCCACTTGGTGAGCTGCTGGCATTAAAAGCTGTGAGCGAGCGACTTGGCTCCTGCATCAGTCAGTTTGCTCTGGAGCCATCCTTCCTGAGCTGAGACAAAAATGTGTGAGCCGGAGGCTAAAAGACTGAGTCTAAAAGATCTCAGTCTGACGTTCTAACCATTACACCACACTGTTGAGCCAAATTGTTCAGTACCAGAAGTCTGGCCAAAAATGTCTGCGTTTTTCCTCCTACTGCAATAACTAATATGGAACATTTAAGAATACTGTGCAACAGTGTTCCCTCTAAGCTGAGTTAGTGTGAGCTAGCTCACAGTTTTTTAGCCTCCAGCTCACACATTTTTGTCTTTACTCAGGAAGGATGGCTCCAGAGCAAACTGATTTATGCAGTAGCTAAATTGCTCGCTCACAACTTTAATGCCAGTAGCTCACAAAGTAGAATTTTTGCTCACAAGACTCCACACCTTAGAGGGGGCATTGTCATAAGGATGAATACTCCTATATACAAAAACAAGCATTAACTACACATAGAACACCAGATATTTGTTGAGGGAGTTCTAGCCTTACCCTCTCCCTGACATCTGATTTTCTAAGTGAAATATTTGTTTTTATATAAAGGTTCATTCAATCATGTGAGCTCCCACCTGAAATAGTATAGAAACAGGTTTATCACCTGACAAGATTTTGTGAGATCTGAGTCAGAGATTACTGAGCAATGGGGGGATGGGAAAATATATTTTTATTTAGATGTCCTCTAAAATACTTCCTATGCTCTTATTTCCTATGCTGTTCTACTAACAACATTGCTGGTTCAACAACTGATATTTGTTAGTAAAAACTAGGTCAAATTTTTATTCTGGGATTTAACCTAGAAACTTACTATAATGATCTGGCCTAATTCATGCCAGTTTTGAAGAAGGGAGATATATCAGATTACATGGTTAATAGTTTAAGGCAAGAATCAAAGGTGCATAATGAAGATCATTCTCTTATGGTCAGTTACTTAATCCAGAAGAATCAGAATCCAAATGCACTACTAAAAGTTGCTAGTGAAGATTTTAAGAAGAGCAGGAAAGGTCCTAATCTAAATGATAACAAAAACTTTAAGTGACCTTTAGCACACACTGTCATTAGCCAGCCAGCTGCCTCCTCCTCCAAGGATGAGGAAAGGCCCTGCATCATTGAATGCCCACCTGAGTCCCTGGATCTAGAGGCAGAACCAGTGAAAGATGTGTCAGGAAATGTGGGTTGCTCATTCTGACAGGACAAGAAAGAACTGGGACAGAGATCAGAGTGTCCATCACCACCAGCGTCTCCTGAACCAGCTGAGTACAGGAAATGCTGGGAGCATTTGACAGCTCTGGAGAGACAAAGAAGTGCCCAGTTAACTGCACAAAAGTGGTCAGCACTGATTCCTGAAGCAGAGTTGTTAGAGGAACAGGAGTGACAAGTAACTCCTGAGCTTCAGGGATGAGTCAGCTAATTAGGCAGATAAAAGGAGCACACTGAATGAGACTTGTTTGTTTGATTGATTTATAGGCCACCCTTCCCCAGTGTGTAGGGCTCAGGGTGCTGCTTGCACTGAAATTCAGGATTTTGAGAGTTGCCCTGTTGAAAGTGTGTGGGTAAGGATAGAGGGGGGAAAAGAAGGGGATATTGTTGTGGGGGTATACTACAGACCTCCAAATCAACCAGAGGAACAGGATAATGCATTTGTACAGTAGCTTGCTAAACTTTCACAGAGACAGGATGTAGTGGTTATGGGAGATTTTAACTATCCAGATACTTGCTGGGAATCTAACTCTGTTAGACATGGGACATCCCGCAGATTCTTGAATAGCCTTGAGGACAACTTCATCTCTCAGAAGGTGGAGGTGGGAACCAGAGGATCTGCTATCCTAGGGAAGAACTGGTTGATGAAGTGAAGGTGGTGGGTTCCTTGGGGAATAGTGACCATGTCAGCTTGGAATTTGACATAGAGAAGACTGTGAAACCAGGACGTAGCAGAACTCATATCCTGGACTTCAGGAAAGCTGATTTCAATAAACTGGAAATGCTGAAGGGAAAATCTGCACAGGAAGGATGGGTGATGCTGAAAAATGAAGTGCTTAAGGCACAATCTCAAACTGTTCCGGTAAGAAAGAAAGGTGGGAGACGGGTAATGAAGCCAAGGTGGCTGAACAAGGAACTCTCTGAGGAGCTGAAACTAAAAAGGGAAATGTACAGGAAATGGAAGGAGGGTCAGATTACTGAGGGTGAATTCAAGACACGAGCACAAATCTGTAGGAATGGTGTCAGAAAGGCTAAAGCACAGATGGAGCTGAGGCTTGCAAGGGATGCAAAAAATAACAAGAAAAATTTCTATGCCTATGTTCGGAGCAAAAAGAGGAACAGGGATGGAGTAAGCTCATTGCTAGGGGAAGATGGTCAAGCCTTAACAAGGGATGAAGACAAAGTGGAATTACTCAACTCTCACTTTGCATCGGTCTTTAACTGTAAAGTGAACTGTATACAAACTGGAGAATGCAGGGCATATGAAGGAAAGGGGAACTGCCAGTTCAGAATAAGTAAGGAAATGGTTAGAGAACATCTAGCTGCCTTAAATACTTTCAAATCTCCAGGGCCGGATGGCTTGCATCCGAGGGTGTTAAAAGAAATTGCAGATATTATTTCAGAGCCTCTGGCTATAATCTTTGAGAGGTCCTGGAGTACGGGTGTTGTGCCAGAAGACTGGAGAAGAGCAAATGTTGTCCCAATCTTCAAGAAGGGGAAAAAGACGGACCCAGGAAATTATAGGCCTGTCAGTTTGACATCAATACCTGGGAAAATTCTGGAGCAGATTATTAAACGCTCTGTCTGTGAACACCTTGAACAAAATGAGTTAATTGGTAATAGCCAGCATGGGTTTATGAAGAATAAGTCATGCCAGACTAACCTTATCTCCTTTTTTGACAGAATTACTAAAATGGTTGACTCTGGCAATGCCGTGGATATAGTTTATCTAGATTTCAGTAAAGCTTTTGACAAAGTTTCTCATGATATCCTTGAGGATAAGCTGGTTAAGTGTGGGCTGGATGGCGCAACCGTTGGGTGGATTCATGGTTGGTTGAAAAATCGTACTCAACGAGTGCTCGTAAATGGCTCTGCGTCTACGTGGAGGGAAGTCTCGAGTGGAGTACCACAGGGCTCGGTCCTAGGCCCGGTGTTATTCAATGTTTTTATAAATGACCTGGATGAAGACATAGAGGGGATGCTTATCAAATTTGCAGATGACACGAAGCTGGGTGGGATTGCTAATTCTGAAAAAGATAGAGTCAGGATTCAGAAGGATCTTGATAGGCTGGAACAGTGGGCTGAGACAAATAAAATGAATTTCAATAGAGATAAGTGCAAAGTCCTACACTTAGGTACAAAAAATCAAAGGCACAGATATAGAATGGGAGGGAATTGGCTTGACAGCAGCACATGTGAAAGGGATCTAGGTGTTATGGTTGATCACAAGCTAAACATGAGCCTGCAGTGTGATGCGGCTGTGAAGAAAGCTAATGCAATCTTAGGATGCATTAGCAGAAGCATTGTGTCCAGCTCACGGGAGGTGGTAGTTCCGCTGTATTCTGCTATGGTCAGGCCCCACCTGGAGTACTGTATCCAGTTTTGGGCACCACATTTTCGGAAGGATGTTGACAAACTCGAGCGGGTCCAGAGGAGGGCGACCAGGATGGTGAGAGGGTTGGAGTCCAAGTCTTATGAAGAAAGGCTGAGGGAGTTGGGTATGTTTAGCCTGGGAAAGAGAAGGTTTAGAGGGGACATGATTGCAGTCTTCAAGTATTTGAAGGGCTGTCATGTAGAAGATGGAGTGGATCTATTCTCTCTTGCTCCGGATTGCAAGACTAGATCTAATGGGGGGAAATTACAAGGGAGTCGTTACCGGCTTAATATCAGGAGAAACTTCCTGACTGTAAGAGTGGTTGAGCAGTGGAACAGACTGCCTCAGGAGGTGGTGGATGCTCCTTCGCTGGACGTTTTCAAGAGGAGACTGGACAACCATCTTTTGGGTATGTTGTAGGTATGTAGGGGTTTCGGCTGTGTTCCTGCAGAGTGCAGGGGGTTGGACTAGATGGCCTGCAAGGTCCCTTCCAACTCTAACATTCTATGATTCTATGAACAAATTTTCAATAAATACATTACAATCAGATTAAAATAATTAAAAACAATAGACAAATTTTGTAACTATTTGAGATGGCATTTAAAGGACCAATTTATGTCCTTACCCCATGAGGGGAGAGGACAGAATAAAGGAGGCCAAGCTTATTGAAAAATCATTGTTGTCCTCAACCATAGGCCTGGCGGAACATCTCTGTCTTACAGGCCCTGCAGAACTGCACTAGGTCCTGCAGGGCATGAATGTCATTAGGCAGAGAGTTCCACCAGGCTGGCATCAAGGCTGAGAAGGCCCTGACTTTGACCAAAGATGGCTGGATATCTTTTGGGCCAGGAATCACCAGGAGTTTCTTCTCCCCAGAGTGTAATGTTCTTCTGGAGGTATACCAGGAGAAGTGGTCCCATAGATACATTGGTTCCAGACTGTTTAAGGCCTTAAAGGTTAATACCAAAATCTTGAATCTGGTCTGATATTCAAACCTGGAGTCAGTGCAGTCGGCGAAGCACTGGTTGAATGTGTGATATTAGAGGGGTTCCAGTAAGGACCCAGGCTGCTGCATTCTGGACCAGTTGTAATTTCCAGGTCAGCTTCAAGAGTAGCCCTGCGTAGAGTGAGTTACACTAGTCTAACCTGGAAGTGAACGTTGCATGGATTACTGCGGCTAAGTCAGGGCAAGACAGGAAAGGAGCCAGTTGGCTGATATGGCACAGCTGGAGAAACACCTGTCTAGCAACATTTGTGATCTGGGCCTCCATAGACAAGAAGGCATCCAAAAGTACACCTAGGCTCTTGGCAGTCACTACTGGTGTCAGGGGTACACTCCAGCCCTGAAGCCCCTCTACCCAGCCACAGAACCTCCATCTTTGATGGATTCAGTCTCAGCCAGCTCTGTTTCAACCATCCAACCACAACCTCCAGCCCTTTGGCCAGAATAGCTGGGCGGCATCTGGCCAGCTGTCCATCAACAGATGCAGCTGGGTGTTATCAGCATACTGATGGCAACCCAGCCTGAAACTCTGCACCAGCTGGATGAGGGGGCACATATAAATGTTAAACAATATTGGAGAGAGGATTGTGCCCTGAGAAACCCCACATACTAAAGGTGTTGAGGTGACACCCTCTCTCCTAGCATCACCCTCTGTCCCCAAACCTAGAGAAATGAGGTAAGCTACTTCAAGGCCACCCCATGAACTCCAACATCAGTGACGTTGTGGAGGCAACCTTTCTCACCACCCCCTCTGTGAGTTGATCCACTCAGCAAATAGAGTTTTTCCTTGCCTGCTGCTTTGCATCCTGTCCTGCTAACCTGTGTTTATTTTTTCAGCTAGGAACCAAGACCCTGTCTCCTGCCCTGTCTTTCAGCCAGGCTTCCTGACTTTGTACTGGTTTGTTAACTTTGCTCTTGTGCCTTGATTGGTTGTGATTAAATCCTGTTACTCCTGGATATAGTAAACAGCGTCAAGTTCTGCCCTGTACACAACATTTGCTTTGCTTACTTATCATTGTGTTGTGCATTCTGGGTGCTTGTGTATGGTAAAGACAAAGCTTGCCTTGAACATAACATGTAAACTGCTGGCACATACACAGTAATTAATCTACAACACTACAATATGACAACATAAATACAGAACCAGCATATTGTAATTTAAGAACATAAGCATGGGTTAGAACCGACATTCCACACAAGCATCAGCACTGATGATGGTGTAATTATTTTTATACTGACTTGACCACATGGACAAGATATTAAGGACTAACTAATGTCTGCTAAGTGGTCTCAAGTGCATGTCTTGAGGTTCCCTTTCTAGGCATCACAGACTGTGACTGCAATGTTAGTTTATTTTACCATGTGTCATAAAATAGATTTTTAAGTCAATGTTACTATGTAATTATATGGCACTATTTTCCTAAATGGAAAAATTGTGCATATCATCACTTTGGGTAGTTTCACACAACCAACACTGAATTGTGAGAGGTCATCTCTAAGTATATTACCACCTCTGCTAAATACCCTTTGTGAAGCTGTTATCACAAGAAAATACCCTTCTTTTTAAAAAGGCTACTCTTTGCATTACTTCACACTCGCAGGCAAGTGGGGTAATGAGTAGAATGCAGCACTCAGACCTGAGGCTCCCAGGTTGAAATCCCCATTCAGCTCCCAGACTGACTTCAAGCTTGCTGTCACCATTTCTTAGCCAAACATTGTGAGGACAAAATGAAATAACCACTAGACCACCCTGAGTGTCTTGGAAGAAAAAAATAAATACAAATATGATTGATCATTTCAACACAGAGTATCAATGTATTGCACAACTGAGCCATCAAATGTTGTCTGTTTTATCAAGCAAGCTCATTAGCTATCCGCTTCTCCTTACACCAAAAGATCATTTCCCAGAATTTACCTCTAGATCAGCTCAAAACACAACCAGCTCTGCTCATATAATTTTTTTCCCCTTCAGTTTAAGAGGGATGACAACAATCTCTGTCTGAAATGAAAATGATCGACACTACTGTGACAACCAACACTGTAAAGAGAAAACAACCATAGCACACACAAAAGATAATGTATAAGGCTTTATTGCCAATCCTTACTGTTCATTCAAGCTGAAAAATGTTTCTTCTACTTCAATGTACTTTAGGTCTCATGACCCATTTCCAAGTGTGAACAGAAGCTGTAAAAACATAAGAAACTATTAAACATCCCAAGAAGAAAAACAGTCATTTCAATTAGAACTTCTGTACATCACAGATATGACATCCCAAATAAAATAGCAAGGTTTATTAAATTGTCTACTCACACACTACAAAGTCTAAACATAGCCAGAATACTACAGACTAGATCTTACACTGTTTACAGAGTGAATCAATGTACTAAAAAAATCCTCAAATACATACATTTAAGGACTTATGTGTCCCCCCCCGTCTTCCGAAGTTCATTGTCCCTAAATACCTGAAATGAGTGCAAATTTGCAAGACACTGTCTCTTTCTTTATATATTCTAACCAGGGTTCCTGCCCAGCAAGGATATGAAACTGAGTTTGAGGAAGATTAGTTAACAGGATATTGGCTAGTTGTCATCAGCTATGGTTCATGTCAGCTGACAAAATGTTTGCTGTGATTAAGGTCAATAGGAAGAGAGCAGAGCAAATTTACAAAAGAGAGAAAAGGACAGAGAACCCAACAGAGTATGCAATCTCCCAATTTCTAAACCATGGTTAAGAAATCAGGAAAGTTATGTCAGTGAGAGACAACAGAAAAACATATTTGAGACTGATTAACTTTCCATGCAGTATTCATAGCAATGGTGTAAGAATTTAACACACAGTTCAATTTATCTTCTAGTTTTTTCTTCCTTTCTATGAGCAGTCAGCCAGGCACACAAACAGAAAATACTGCATTTTACCAGAAACAAAGACTTTTGGTACAACAATGGTGAAATGGAAAGGTAATGAATTTCTAAAGGCATTCATACAATCCAGAGTGCCTCCATTTTTATTCCAGTGGCAGATTATCCCATAAATACCATGTTCTTGAAATAGCCATTTTCTTTCACTGAGTAGAGTTTCTCTCTCTTACTTTTCAAATGAAAGTTACGGCTTTTTCTGTCCTACCATAATAACCAGGACGCAGGACCTAAATCCACCCTCTTCTAACAGGAAAAAATTCCATGGAGACATTATCACAAATCTTTGCCTCCTTACTTTGTGCCTTCTATCACTTATTCTGCAATTCTTCTGCACACTTGTTGCCAAGAAAGCCCTTTTCTATCACACAGATCTAGAATTCAAGCCACAAATCTCCAACTAAACACAAGTTGACAGGAATCTCTAAGGTTGCAGTTCTATGCATACTCACCAAGTAATAAATTACACAGAAAGAAGTATGCTGACGTCAAAAGAAAGCTCTTACATACAGGCTATGTCATTGCCCACTCCTGAAGGCAATCCTCAAAGCAATAATTCAGCATTTTAAGCCTAGTAAGTGGAGTTGATTTAGAACAGAATCCAGGCAAAGTTCAATCCCATTAATTACTCCCATTTAAATTGACAGGACATAAAAGCAAGGTTGCCACAACCAACCTCCAGATAATCTGGCTCTTCCCTGACACCACCCAGACCCAACCCAAGCATTTATGAAACCAACCATGTGACGTGACCAGTTCCTTACGAATGATCAGGGCCTCTGGAATTTTGTCCCCTTACTCCACCACTTACAGGAGCCTGGAATAAAAGTGATTGTTTGGCTAAATTGTGCACCAAAACTAGAATCTACTTAATTACTGAGAACACAAAAACCTAAATATGACTTGTGATTTTTGCCACTTTTGAGAAAGGAAAATAAATAAAGTATGCCCTCTCAGAAGCAGGCATTTTGAATCACTTTTGAACTATAGAGGGAAAGTTGTCATAAACAGCTGAGCCCAGCTGATGGTCTGCCCATAACTGACAGCCAGTTCACCCTCCTCAGTGTCCCTCAGAACTCTGACAGCAGCCACATTTTGGAAGGGATCCTTCAACTCAGGTGGGAATGAAAAGATGTCCCTAGAGTAGTTAGCACTGAAGCAAAGAAAATGTATCAATATTATAGGGGGGGGAAGTACCTGGGGATGGGGGAATCCTTATCTCAGCATTTCCCCCCTCAAAATATGGATATACGGATACAAAAATAAGCTTGGGGAAACATAATTTTATTTCTCCACAATGGGGACTCAAAGCAATGTGTAACCAAACAAATAAATAAATAACACAAATACAAAAGAATTATATATTTTTTTTTAAAGGTGAAGGGGAAAGGCTGTAGAACATACTGTAGGTCTCTCTCTGCTGACAGATCTTTCTCAATACTCTAAATTTGGAAGGATGTCTAATGTCAGAAGACAGGGCAGAAGCAAGACCACTTTCTGAGTGATCAAAGGGCTCTAGTGTCCATGCTCTGCCTCATCCCATGATGAACAGAGAGAAAACACACCATGTAGAGATAAGCACATATGCTTAATTTGTGTAGTTCATGCAGTCTGCATAATTCAGATTTAATTTCTGCCTTACTGGGAAAATCTTTTTCTTGTTCTCTGGCATTTGTCAGATGTAGTGGTTCACAAGTCTTTGTTAGTCAATTCACATCCATCCAAATTGTTTTATTTTTTAGGCCACAGATCAGTTTCTCCTGGTCTAAAGTTCTGATCTTTCTCAATCTTGGTGACTTAAGGTACTTTCTTTTCTTTTTTTGGTAAAACTTTGATGGAGCCAATCAATATAGTTCAACTGTTCTCAGATAACTTCTTCCTAAATGAACGGTACACACACTTGATGACTGGTAGCCAGTGTTCCCTCTAAGCTGAGTTAGTGTGAGCTAGCTCACAGTTTTTTAGCCTCCGGCTCACACGTTTTTGTCTTCACTCTGGAAGGATGGCTCCAGAGCAAACTAATTTGTGCAGCAGCCAAATTGCTTGCTCACAATTTTAATGCCAGTAGCTCACAAAGGAGAAGTTTTGCTCACAAGACTCCAGAGCTTAGAGGGAGCATTGCTGATAACATATATTTAGCTATGGATGTAAGAAGGAAACGGTATTTTCCCTCTTTTCAGATAATTAAAGGGTAGCAATAATTCAATGCATGATTCTTCCATCTATTCTGCAAAAATGCTTTTTAGAGTTAAAAGGGAAGGAGAGCAGGCTTGTCTTAACTCAGAGGAACTGAAGCCTATTGTTGGAAAACTGCCTTGCAAGTTGAAAAGATTTCATGTCAATCTATACAAAAGGAGTGATGAGAAAAGTCAAGAAGGCCCTGGAACAATAAGCTGGTTTGGGGTGGCATGCAACAAAGATCAAAATCTCGAACAGCTGGTTTGCCTACACCTGTTCATTAACAGGTGTAAGTAAGCCATCACCGTAGAGAGATAATACAATAGACAGAACTTCATATTTCCTCAGACACAATGGTTTTCAGTTCAGCGGCTGGTCATCTCCATGAACAACCAAACTGTGGGATTCTCTGCCAGTGAAGGTGGTGATGGACACAAGGCAGAGATGGCTTTAAAGGGGGACTTGGCTGACTCATGGCTATTAACTAAAGAGAACTTTCATATTCAGAGGGGAGACCCAGTCTCAGTTTACTGTACTTGACCAGCTTCACTATGAGGATGAATGCAATGCAGAAACCTATGCTGCTCTGCGAATTGAAAGTGCCCATGGAAGCATACAGAGTGTCGAGAACAGGCGCACCAACCCGCGTGTGAGAGCCCCTTCCCTGCTGCCAGCCCTTCCTCCCACAGGCACTATCCGCAGCCAAACGACAGGCAACGGCCTTGGGGGCAGGGAGAGCGGGCAGGAGCGGAAGGCCAGGACCTCCGAGATGCCGGGGAGGGCAATGGTGCCTAGGTGATGCCGAGTCGAGACTCTCTCCCTGCCCACCCTACCTACCCGGGCCCGAGGGTGGCCCTCTCTTCCCCTCGCGCCAGCCTCGACTGCAGCAGGTGCCGCTGGGGACTAGTCTGCCCGCCCGCAGGCGGTCCCGACGACAGCAGCCCGACTCGAGCCACCTGCCCCGCACTCGCCCAGCGCCAGGCCAGACCGCTCGGCCGGCGGCACTCCAGCATCGTCCCCAGGGCGGCGGGGGCGTGGCGGGCAGGAAGCAGAGCGCGAAGGCAGGAAGGTGCCTGGGCGCGCCAGCGGCAGGATCCGGCCGAGGGAGGCCAGCCCACCCGCCCGCCTCGCCTCGCCTTCCGCCGCCCCGGCAACCACACACCACCACCCCCATCCAGGCAAGCGCCTCCCAACCTCCGCTGCTGTGCGGCCGACCTCTCTCGCCCCTCCCGCGGGCACCGGCAGGCCGGGTCGCAGGCTGGCAGGCTGGCTGGCGGGGGGGGGGCACTGCCTGGCGGTGTCCCTCGCCCGGCTCCCTCGGGCATCTCCGCCCCCCCCCCACGCTGGACGGAGGCCTCTGCGGATGATGCGCTTACCCAGGCGGCGCTGGGGGGCGAGAAGGGCGGGCAGGCGGGAAGAGCCCCAGCGCAGGTGCTTCCCGGCAGCGATCCGGATCGGCTTCTCTCCCGGCTTCCTCAACAGAGCGTCGCCTTCCCCGCCTCCATGCAAGGCTCTGCCGAGCACCGGCTCTCGCTACAGCCGAGGCTGCTGCTGCTGCCTTGGAATGAAATGTGCTCGTGAAAAGGAGCCCATACTATCGATGCGGTTGCAAACTGCACATGCTCCCTTCTGACAACCGGCCTCCGCCCCCCCCCCCCGGCTTAACTCGTTCGCTGCTACGCCGGCTAGTCAAGCAGGAGAGCCGCCCGCCGATCCTCGGCTGTTTCCTAAGCTGACCTCCCTTCCTAACGCCTGCCTCTCGGACGTCAGTTCCCGGGGCCCACCTGTTTTTCTTGCCGCTGTCAGATCTGGTCCTTCGCTACCTTCTTCAGTGATTATTTTATTTACCTGGCCGACCGGCATGCAGCAGCAGCAGCAAAGGCCCCACATCCCCAGGGCTGCAGGAGGACCTGAGGCCAGAGAATGGGAGCCTGCAACCCATCAGTCCTGGGAGGCCACCATGCCCAAACAGCCTGACCTTGAGGACCTGTGTTGTTCCCTAATGATGACAGGAGAGGGTGCTGGAAGAGGGAAAGAGCCTCTTTTTTAAATCATGCCTTGCATCTGAAACATAGGTATCACCTGATACCTCATTATCAGCTAAAACTGAAAGATAAAAATAGGGCAGTCAAAAGAGCATCCCTGGCCCTTTTGGCTGGTGCTGGACTTTGTGTCAAATCATTAAGTCTTTTCCCACAGAAAAGAATTACAGGAGCCCTTCCCATGAACTTAGTAGTCCAACATTTTTCCTTGGGACATAAAATATTTTAAAAACATGTCCAGAGAACACTAGGGACACAATCCACAGGGAGACATATGCTCTTTTCCCAGCTCCTATTAATTTCAGTTGGGCTAATGCCCAAGAAGTTCTTGGTGGATATCTTGGAAGAGTATTTTGTTATTTAAATAGAAAGTGTTTTTTCCTCTCTCCAGTCCATCAGTTTTGCTGTATGGATACTGTTATGCTTTGTGTGAGCCATTTGTGCTGTGACTAAAAACCCAGTTATTGAAATGTTGAACCTTTTGTCCCATTGGTCCAATCAGAAATGAAGGCTATAGTGATAGTTTGTATGATGTTGATCACCAACTACTGTGTTCTGATTTGCGGACGATTGACAAACCACCTGTTGCATTACCACGAGTCCCTTTGGAGCTAGTAATGTACCAGCTATAACCTCATCATCTTACCCATATAAAAATGTCTCCATGATAACGCATCCCTAGTGAGATGTTAGAAGACAAAGTGTCAGGAAAAAGACTTTCTATCATCCTTTTCTTTGCTAAGTACCATGGATCAAGTGGCAGGTATCTAACAGTTACTACTGGGCTCTTGTGCAAACATGATTTCTGTGCTTATGGCTCTGACCTGTAATAGTGGGGCTATATCATTGTTCTGCAGGGAGGTGTCGTGAGGGGAGGGCCATAGAGAGATGAGAAGAAATAAAGCACAGAAAATGTACAAGCAGGTTGTCCAAGAATCCAAATTAAAAGGACATAGCCATCAGTACCAAGGACAGATCACAGGGCCACTGGTATCCAAGCTTAGGTAACCTTAAATGTTGGTCCAGGGATGGTCAGTAGCCTACTGATGCAGGTATGTGTGAGGTCTTGACTACGCCTTTCTGGACAAGATCAGCTGTCAGATAGAGGATTAATGCAGTGATCCTGAAGCTGTGCATTCTAGCCACACTAGTCAATGTCCTAACATGCCCACTAACAGAGGGTAATAGGAACAGAAGGAATATCTGAAGTTGGAAGAGAAACCTTCCAGAGGTCAGTATCAAAAAATCCATGATCCCCTGGGATGCTACTCTCTTATAAACAGTGGAGATTTAAATAGCCAAGGATCCATCAATCTACCTCACCTGAGATACTGCAGGGACGGATTTCCACAAATCTCAACTCCTCCATAGTACTATCCTATATAGAGTTATTCTGGTCAACTTATTTCAGTGGTCTTAGACTGACCTGAGTAGCCCAGGCCAGCCCAATCTTGTCAGAATGTGGAAGCTAAGCAGAGTCAGTCCTTGTTGGTATTTGGATGAGAGACCACCAAGGAAGTCCATAGTTGGGATGCAGAGGCAGGCAATAGCAAATAATCTCTGAGTGTCTCTTTCCTTGAAAACCCTCAGAGTCATTTGTGACTTGATGCCCCCCTAAGAAAAGGGACCATAGTAACTTGGTGTAGGGTAGCACTATCAGTCTTCCAGGACTCCTGTGATAACAAGTACAGGCCCTGAGCCATGACAAATGTTTGTTATTCTCCACAGTCAACCAGATGAATGTTGGATTACAGTGCTATAATAGACCTTTGTTCCACTTCTCCATGAAGCAGAAAATTCAGGGTAATCTTTCCAGAATCCACTTCACATGAAGACAAAAATGGATGTTTGTTGTTTCAGGAAAATGTTGGTTTTTTAAAATATATATAATAACTGTACAGGTTGAGAAGGAATGGCAACTGCAAGCTTTGGTTCCAAAGCAGAATTGGTACAAGCATCCACAGTCCATCAAAGTCAGATCCACCTGGGGTGATTGAGCTCCCTCCCTCCAGTGAACAGTAACAAAATATCAGAATGCTTCCGTTTTCCACCAGCTGACAACAGCAGGTCCTGTGTCTGATTTCTTCAACACCCATGTGGCTAGTCAGGCAAATAGATTTGAATGAAGAACTCCTTTAGTTAATGAAATAGCTACTTAAATTAGCCCTTTAATTAAGACAATCTAGTCTGACCAACTGTTTATTTATTTAGTGTATAATATGCCTTTCTTGCAAAAACTCAGGGCAGACTACACATTTGTTTATTTGTTAAAGTATTTATATGCCTTTCTCCTGAACATGCAAGAGAACAATAGTTCTCTTAAACAATGCAAGTTCAACAGGATACCTCAGCCAATTAACAGTACAATAAAAACTGGATTATAAAATTAAATATACTAGAGAATCGTACAATGCATACAATAAAGTAGGATTACTTTATTGTGATATGAGGGTCCAGCAGCCAGTAACCACAGCACTTCCCCATACAAATAAATCGCTTTTTTCCCCATCTGAGTCTTCTCTTCGGGCATTGCTACCCTTTCACCCCCTTGGTTGTCTTCTTTCTGTTTTTTATCTTCCCTGTTGCCACTGGTCATCATTGTTTTCTCTGTGTGTGTGTGAGTTAGCATATCACAGCCTGACAGTACAATCCTAAGAACATTTTCCTTGGAGGAAGCCCCACTGAATAGATCTGAATAGGATTCTGAGTGGACCTGCTTAGGATGGTGTTGCTGTGCTATTTGCAAAGCTATCATCCTGTAATGTAAAGGATCTGTTGGTCCTTAAGGCCCTAAAGGCCCTTAAACAATCAATTATTTCAAACAGAAATACTGATTTTTTAAATACTTTTTAAAAATATCAACAAATATCCTAAA
The DNA here is from genome assembly GCA_029375565.1 of Gekko gecko. Lineage (NCBI taxonomy): Eukaryota > Metazoa > Chordata > Lepidosauria > Squamata > Gekkonidae > Gekko > Gekko gecko. The sequence continues at coordinate 160,301,634 of JAPDNY010000003.1, read as the reverse complement.
CATAAATTTCAAGAATCCTTTATCTGTGACGTTCTAACGCTTTTCTAACCCTTGGGGGTGGAACAGAGAAGAAAAAGTTGAAGCATTTCTTGGAGATTATGCAAATCAGACATGCCATTGTAATGAATCAGACTTTATCATGTGCAAATTAGGTTGCCAGAATTGTGTATTGCAGACCATGTGACTTAAAGATCCATCCTACCCTTTCTGAGATATATCTGACAAAGATTAAGTTGAGGTTGTAAAGGCCTCTGAGTCATGTTTGCAATATTTGAGGAGTCTAGTCAGGACAGACCTAGAAATATGTATGTTGTTGTCTTCACATCATACCTTTTGGCATAAGGAAAGCAAGGTCACCTATTGGAACCTATTCATTTTTATGCATTCCAAAGATACATATAGCCTGTATAATGAACCCCCATGGTAGGATCATTTGAACTTTAATTTCTGGAGACTTCCTTATGAATTCAAACTTATGAGGCTTGATTTTAACTATATTTAACTGATTTTAACAGCATGTTCATTATTAATAAAACCACATAGATAAATGTCAGAGGACCAGCATTTGAGTTAAAAAACACTTTCCAGTTCTTCATAACTAAATTCTCCTCCCTCAACCCTAGGTTCTCCCTATGTGTCACATTCTCTCAGAAAAACGTATTTTTAATAATTATTTATACTTGGTGAGATCAAGCCCAGAAATAAGTCTATTTTACAGGGTCAAATTAATCTGTAGATTGTATCATTTTTGCATGAGAAATGTGTTTGTATAAATGTATTTTTATATGATTTTTTTTTACCCTGTAGTTGCAATATCCATAAATTTCTGTTTCTCCCTTTGGGTATCCTCCCTGGGGCAAGATCTTGGAAAGGGATTAGATTGATACAGGTTTTTAATTGCATGTGAAGTTTTCTCCTACCCAGGTTTCGTTGAGGTGTGGGAAAAAAAACTTTTTATTTATTTATTTAGGATATTTTATGATACTTTTTCAAAGTTCTGGTAAGGGTGTTAAAACAACACCACAATATTAAAAAGCCATTAAAACAAGCCATTGGACGTAAATGGCGTTAAAACTATCAATAAAACAAAAGCAGACCATTAAAAAGCTAATAAGATAAACCCCCTAATTCAATGCCTGAGTTTCAAAAAAAATGTCTTTTGGCCTGGCCCTTAAAAGAAAGTGAAGTAGGTATCAAGCAAGACTTTCCAAAGGAATGTGCCACCACAGAAAATGCCCTCTCTGTAGTTGCCACCCACATCACCTCTGAAGGCACAGAAAGCATGGCTGGAGAGCAGATTTTAACTAGCAGGCTGCATAGTATGGGAAGAACATATGGTCTTTCAAACACCTTGCCCCAAGCCATTCGCAGCTTTAAGGTAAGAACCAGCAGTCTGCATTGTGCCCAGAAACAGATGGGTAACCATCCCTTTATTGTCTGTCTGGCAGAAACTTAAAATCAGGGAGGGGAAGTAAGGAGAGCATATGAATTCAGGGAGTAAGAACATTTAAATAAACAACCATATCAGAAAGAGAGAACTGATATACATAGGACTCTCACCATGATTTAAGGTGGACTTGTAAAGTGACTCAGATTCTAGAACCACCAAGAATCCTTTTCTGAATACTTTGTGCCATGAGAATCTTTCTTCCATTTAAATAAGGGCACTGTTAGCTGCTGCCATTTAAATTTTCTGAAGAGGGCAACATAGATCTGGTAGCACTGTGGCCAAACCTGGCTCCCTGAGTTCAAAACTCAGAGGCAAAACTGGGCTATGTAAGGAGCAGGAGTACCTAATAATTGGACTTTCTGACTAGCTGTGCTAGTGTTTGGGAAGAGGAAAGAATGGGGCTGGTGTTTTGTCCCATAACCTTGCATTGTCTAATCTAAATGGCCTCTTACAAAACTAGTTGCCCACTAGGGTTCCAAAATGACCCCAAGTCTACTGGCACAGGCATTTGCCCCAATATCTGCCTGCTCCTGTACCAGCCAGTCCAATTAGTTTGGTCATCATTTGAAATCCTGCTCCAAGTGACACCAAAGTGAAATAAAGTGATTGGCTACTCAAGACAGGGTGTTTGCTGTGTTGGCACCTTAATTAGAGAACACCCCCCCACACACACACACACACACAGGTACTAGGTTGGCTTTCCAGCTGAGTTTCCAATCCCAACTAGAGGCATATTTGTTTGCCTCAGGTTTCTGTTATTGTTGTTGTTATTGTTGGTAATAGTATTATCATTACCAAAATATTATTGGCAATCTATTTCACTGCTGCTATTTTAATATATTATTTAATATTTGATGCTGGCTTTTTAAAATTTCCACCTTTGGTGATGAGAATGGGATAGAAATTATTAAAACCAAAACAAACAAAAAACAAACGGATACAAAGATGTGAAGGACTGATCCTATCAGGGCCATTTTATGATACTATTTGGGGTACTATAATGCCAGAGGTGGCACTTTGGTCTAGAGTAGGGTTGTGCAGCCTTTCACAACTAAAGAGCAAAACTACATCGAAATTCACAGCAACAAATCAACAATGAGCCAGTATAAGAAAGTCTATTTGCATAACCGAAACAATCCAGTTTAACATTACTGGTACATTGATTAATAATCCATTAAGTTTCCTCAGCTCAAATGCTGTGAATGATTTATTAGAAAGTGACACACACAAGGTCTCATAATAAGGAATACATGGGGTACTTTGCACAATTGTTTTAGTGCCCTGGCATACATCTGCATGGCTTGCTCTTGGATTAATGCCAGCTGTTCACCTTTATCATATCCCCTTCTGTAAACCATCACTAATAAGCCCTTTAGGACCCATAAGTCTGTTTCTCATTCCCTTCATAACCTGGATATTGTAGCATCTCACCTGTCTCTCCAATGGATCTTAACTTTAGATTGGATTTGTTTTTGTAGAGATCCATACTTGGTTTTGCACGGAGCCACAGCTGACTCTGGAGCCATAGGTTGCTGACACTTGGCCTAAAGAAGTTGTTAATTTAATGGAAAATGTGTTTGATAGGAGAATATATAGTGCCTGAAAGCCATAATCACCCATGAGTTGAACCTCTAATAATATGTTCACCTGTTTGCCATCTGCCTTAAAAGGCTGTTGAACAGCTTTGCAGTTGTGCAAACAGCAGTGGTGGCAGGGTTTCATTTCTATGTCTTGTGGGGCTTTTGCATCTGCACATTAGGTGAGATGATTCTACCCATGGAGATTCATCATCAGGTTGATAATTAAATGATGTGAGGGGTGGAACTACACCCCCCTAAGGCTGTGCAAAAATATGCATGTACAAAATAGTGACAATAACACAGACATAAACACCAGACATTAGAGATTTGCTCTAAAATATAGTGTTTACTGATAACCTGTAGCTGACTGATTCATTTGCTTGCCATTTATTTATATGATTGGCCGCCAAGCGGCATGCAGGGAGAACAGATCTGTGGGGGACAGGTACAAAAGTAAAACTCCCATTGGGCAGTGAGAATCCATATGTGTGAAACATTGCCAAATGCACAGTACTTCCTGAATATTTATGTATTTAGTTAGTTAGTTATTAAATTTATATCCCGCACCTCCCTGCCAACTGAACAGCTGAATTTATTAATGAAAACACTGGCTGTCTGTTCATAACCAATGAACAGCCCGTAAGTCAAATTGGTGGATGTCTGAGTATCTTTATTTTCACCCCCATGGGGCAGCTTCCTTGGCTGTCCTGTCCTTTTCCTTCCCTGCTAATTATCTGTCTGTCCTCCTAGATCTGCCAGAGCAGGCAGCCTTTGTCTTTTGTGTTGGAAAGATAACAGTTCTGATGGTCCAGATCCTTCTTTAGTTAGTTAAGAGACTGCACAAGGCTTTAACGCAGCAGTGCTTTGTCCCAAACCTACCATGTGCTTGCAAAGTTACACAGAGACAGAAATGATTTATAAACTTTTAGAAGCAGCAGAAATGGACAATTTGACTTTACAACTACAAGATTAAAAAGAAGAAACTTTTGAAAATAATTGGTTGATAGAAAAGGCTCTTGGAGCTCATGTAAGTTAATATTTCAACAGACTTTGGTACATATGTGTAAGATTCGAGGACAATATGTGAAACTAAACCAGGGACTAGAGTATAAGCTCCTATATGTGTTTATTGAAGTGTATTGTGTTTTGTAATGTCTTTTCTTTGTTTTTGTTTCTAAACTTTATTTCTGAAACTAATAAAACTCTATTTAAAAAAAATGAAGTTACACAGAGCCACTGTTTCAAGTTGAAGTAAAATAATAACTACTTTAATCTAGAAATACATGCTTGATAGTGCAGGTTAGAGAAGTCAAGACAGTTCCTATGCTATCTAGTGAACAGACTGGAGTTAGTGCAGAGAGGCATCCTGCACCTCATCTTGTGTGCATGGAAGAGAGAAGAGACACAGAGGGAAGATGGAAGGAAGTTGCTTTTCCCTAAGGAGTGTTCATTTGCACTTCAAAGGGTGACAGCAGAGTAAACAGGAAGATGCTTAGTGTTTGCCTATCTGCCTGCAGAGCACATCATGTGAAATGCTGGCCTGGATGATTCAGAAGCCAGAATTAAGTTTGCTGGGGAAAACATCAACAATCTCAGATATGCAGACGATACCACTCTAATGGCAGAAAGTGAAGAGGACCTCAAGAGCCTCTTGCTGAGGATCAAAGAGGACAGCAGCAAGGTTGGCTTGAAACTCAACATCAAAAAAACTAAGATCATGGCATCCGGCTCTATCACTCCTTGGCAAATAGAAGGAGAAGTTGTGGAAGCAGTGACAGACTTCATGTTCCTGGGATCCAAGATCACTGCAGACGGTGACTGCAGCCATGAAATTAAAAGATGCCTGCTCCTTGGGAGGAAAGCGATGGCAAACCTAGACAGCATAATAAAAAGTAGAGACATCACCCTGCCAACAAAAGTCTGTATAGTCAAAGCAATGGTATTCCCAGTAGTACTGTGTGGCTGTGAGAGTTGGACTATAAGGAAGGCCGAGCGCTGAAGACTAGATTCTTTTGAATTATGGTGCTGGAGAAGACTATTGAGAGTCCCTTGGACTGCAAGGAAATCAAATCAGTCAATCCTAAAAGAAATCAACCCTGAGCTCAAAAAAGCCAGATACTGGAAACCCAGATACTGAAGCTGAAGCTCAAATACTTTGGCCACCAAATGAGAAGGGAGCACTCACTGGAGAAGACCCTGATGCTGGGAAAGATTGAAGGTCAAAGAAGAAGGGGACAGCAAAGGATGAGATGGTTAGACAATGTTATCTATGCAATGAACATGAAACTAAGCAAACACTGGAGCACAACAGAAGACAGGCGTGATGTGGTCCATGAGGTTGCAAAGAGTCGGACTCAACTGTGCGATTGAACAATAACAACAATCTGCCTGCAACTCTCTGTGGTCACTTGTCTTCTGGAGGCTGGGACGCTGGGACATCACACCTGGAACTTCCAGCATTTTGATCTGGTCTACCCTTATATGAAGATAATACATTGCTAGGCAGGATTACATCTCAACAGTCAGAGGAGAAAACAAGACTAGGACTAGGAGTGCAGCACTGTTTCTGGGCAGGAGGGAAAACAGGACAAATGGGATTAAACCACAAAAGGTCATAGAGAGTTCACAGCTAGCAGATTGAGAATTTTATGGGACTGGTCAAAAAGTCTCAGAGGAATTGAAACACAGTCAGATGCTCCACAACTGAAATGTAAACTGCCTTCCAAGCAAACACTTCCTGCTTCCTTTAGTAGGATCTGTAGAAAATCTGAGGCAAATGAGAGACCAAGGTGACCACTTTGTCTGACATTAATTCCATGCAGCAGTTCAGGAAAAGGTGTGACCTGAGCCCTGATGCTAACTTTGGAAAATGCATAAACTGTTGAAAAGAAAGGCCTTGTAAGGGTTACAAATGAATATCTAACTATGGAGCAAACTTCATAATAAAACATTCAAACAATATACAAATATGCTATGTTTCCAATGTATGGTCTGAAAGCACATAACACAGTAATCTTATTGAAGGTAAATAGGGCTATTTGACTAGCACCCAGATGGTACATAAATGAAATAAATACAAAAAAAGGTATTATATAAAATGTGAAAATGCATGTACTTCTAGAAGGGTTTCTCTTCTGCTTGAAAGACACATGTATACCTTTCATGTCTGTGACTCATGGTATAGCTACAAAACAGAGAAAGGGAAATCAGTGGGAAAAGAATTCTGAATGGGAAGCACTAAGGATCTTGATGCAGATTCTCTCCGGCATATTGAGAGGGATGTCATATATTATTCACTGGTATGAAGCATGGTTTATTAACTGAAGAAGACAATATGAGAAAAGAAATTTAGGTCAGAATTTCCAAGGAAAAAAGTGAGTGAAATGTACTGTAAATAGTTTCCCTAAGGGGATTAGGTGGAAAGTATCCCTGACCACATAAATTCATGTGACTGTGAAACTGAGACTTTCCTGGGAAATGAACAATAAATTATTTACATTTTAAATTTATGGATCACCCAATCCCTGAATACACAGGGCTCTGGGTGATGCACAACAGGAGTTATCTTGACTGTTTGCCTTGTGGGCCCAAGTTGTATCTGAGCAAACCCTGATAATGGTTGTTTGCGAACACAGCTATGATTGCTTTTGGCCTGTGCTGCTGAAAACTCAGCTTTTGGGGGGAAAGAATGGGTAGAAACAGGAATTCACCCCACTGCAGTACCAAAAACCAGAGTCTTATCGGAGTTCTTTTTTTTTTTTTTTTTTTGAAACAAAATTTTTTTATTGGGATACATTCAACATTTCCAATCACGTTACCAATACAATTTCAGAAAAGAAGATCCCCGTCCCAATCCCCCCACCCCCCTAATACGCTTCCAACACTGCTAATAACAAACAGAAAAATTATAAGGCAATCAAGCTTAGACTTAAGTACATCGACAAACCAGGTAACACATTTGAATTATATATAACCTCTACAATTTCAGCATATTGTATATAACAGTACATACAGTTCAAAATTCATTTCATTTCTCGTTCAATATCCATACGTATCCAAGTTATATATTTTCCCCTTCGTTCTATATTCAGTTTCTAGATACAATTTCAATCCTTCCCAGTCTTTTAGGTATTGTTCTGCCATTTGTCCATTTAATTTCTTTGTCATTTTGTCCATTTCCGCTAAAAATAACAGTTTTCTCAACCAGTCATGTACATCTGGCACCTTCTCCATTTTCCAATGCTGAGCAAAGGCCATTCTCGCCGACGTAATCATGTACCATAACAATGTCCTTTTTTCTTGTGGAATTTTTTCCATTGTCAAACCGAGGAGAAGAAGTTCTGGCTTTCTCTCAATTGGGATTTTCAGTATTTTCTGCATCACACAATGTATATTAGACCAGTATGCTTTCACTTTATCACATGACCACCACATATGGTAAAAAGAACCCTCTACTTTTTTACATTTCCAGCATTTATTACTCAAGTTCTTATCCATACTAATATTGGCAATCTTTTTTGGTGTCATGTACCATCTATACATCATCTTATAACAATTTTCTTTTACATTGATACAGGTAGACATTTTAAAAGATCTTTTCCACAAAAATTCCCATGATTCCATAGAAATTTCTTTGTTCATATTTATGGCCCACTTTATCATTTGTTCTTTAACAGTTTCATCCAAAGTATATACAGTCAACAAAGTTTTATACATTTTTGATATCATTTTCCGTTCTTTTTTCAACCATATATTTTCAATATCATCATTCATAGCTCTAAAACCAAACTCTTTACAGTCTTTTTTATAGATGTCCCTTATTTGACAATATTGTAGCCAACCATACTCAAATTCTAATTCGTTATTTGGTTTTAAAACATATTTTTTCCCTTCTTTTTGCAACAATTCCTGATACTTCAACCAGTCATTACCTTTATATTCTGAAAACAAATGTATAACTGCAGCTGGAACAATCCACAGAGGCCTTTCATCCGAAATTGTATCCTTATACCTGATCCATGCATCAAACAGTGTCCTCCTTACATAATGATGCTTAAACATAGAGTCAGCTTTGTTTTTCCCATACCAAAGATAGGCATGCCAGCCAAATCTGCAATCGTGCCCCTCAAGAGCTAAAAGTTTTCTATTTTCCAAATTTACCCATTCAGATAACCAAGACATACATACTGCTTCATGATACAAACGCAAATTCGGGACTTGGAAGCCACCTCTGTCTTTAATATCATACATTATCTTCATTTTAATTCTTGGCTTCTTCCCTGCCCAGATAAACTTAAAGATTTCTCTTTGCCATTTTACCAACACTTTTCCATCTTTCACAATTGGTATTGTCTGAAACAGAAACATTAACCTGGGCAGTACATTCATTTTAATAACGGCAATTTTTCCAAGAAGAGATAACCTTAGTTTTTCCCATTTTTCTAAATCACTCTTTATCAAACCCCACAGTTTTTCATAATTATTCTTAAACAAATCTATATTTTTCATTGTAATTTCAACTCCCAAGTACTTAACCCTTTTAACCACTTCACATTCTGTCACATTTTGTAACATTTGTTGCTTTGTACCAATCATATTTTTACACAGTATCTTAGATTTATTTTTGTTGACATAAAACCCTGCAAGATCACCAAACTCTCTTACTTTTTCAAATACCTTAGGCATATTATTAACAGGATCTTCAACAATAAACATAATATCATCCGCAAATGCTCTTAATTTAAATGAAAAACCTCCAATATTCAAACCTTTTATATTATCATCATCTCTGACCGCTTGAAGCAAAATCTCCAAAATCCAGATAAATAACAATGGTGACAGGGGACAACCTTGTCTAGTACCTTTTCTTACCCGGAACATATCTGTTGATTCTGCATTGACAATCACCGAAGCTTTTTGTTCTTTATATATCGATTGAATCATTCTTGTAAATTCTACGCCCATCAAAGATTTCTCAAGCACTTTAAACATAAATTCCCAATTCAAATTATCAAAGGCCTTCTCTGCATCCAAAAATAAAAAAGCAACTTCTTTTTCAGGGTGTTTATCATAATACTCAATTGCATCCAAAACAACCCTCATATTGTCTTTAATTTGTCTATTTGGTAAAAAAACAGCTTGATCTTCAACAATAGTATCTTTCAAAAACTTTTTAAGGCGCTCTGCCAATATTTTTGCAAATATTTTATAATCGTTGTTCAATAATGAAATGGGCCGGTAGTTTTTAACATTTGTTAAATCTTGCATTTCTTTAGGGATTAAGGTGATTGCAGCTTCATTCCAGGAGTCTGGGATCTTTCCTGTCTTTCTAATTTCATTTAAAAGAATCTCCAACACCGGGACCAAATCTTCATGAAATTTTTTATAAAATTTAGCTGAAAAGCCATCCAGGTCTGGGACTTTAGAGATTTTTGCCTCAGCTATTGCTTTACTGATTTCGTCTTTAGTTATTGCAGCATTTAAAAATGTTTTCATTTCGGGGTTTGGTTGTATCAAGTTAGCTTTGGATAAGTAATCCAACATTTTTTGAGGATCCGCTTGCTTCAATTGAAAGAGAGTCGCGTAATATTTAAAAAATTCCCTTTTAATTCCTCCTGGGTCTAAAATCTCTTTATTTCCATCTTTCAAACAGGTGATTGTTTTATTCTCTCTTCTTTTCTTTAATTGCCATGCTAAATATTTGCCAGGTTTATTTGCACCTTCAAAGGATTTCTGTTGCAATTTTTTCAAGTTCCAAAATACTTCTTTGTTCAACCTTGCCTCATATTGCTCCCTTAGAATCCTCAATTCTCTCAAAATCTTCTTTTTACCAGGCCTTTTCTTAAGTTCTGTTTCTTTTTTCCGAATATTTTCCATAATTTCTTTGTCTATCTTCATTTGTTGTTTCTTTTCATTATTATTAATTGCAATCAGATGTCCTCTCATCACAGCCTTGTAGGCTTCCCATACCGTTTGCGTCTGTACACTTTTATTTAAGTTCAATTGAAAGTATGTTTGGGTTTCTGACCTTATTTTATCCACGATATTTTGCTTGTCCAGCAAATCTTCGTTAAGTCGCCATCGAAATTTTTTCCTCTTAACATACGTTGACCATTTTATCGGACTGTGGTCAGAAAGAATCCTAGGCAATATCTCAATTTTGCGTGTTTGCAAGATTAAATTCTCTGTCATCCACATCATATCTATCCTGGAAAAAGATTCGTGTCTTGATGAATAAAAAGAGTACTCTCTATCTCTGGGATGTTTGATTCTCCAAACGTCTGCCAAGTGTTCATGTTTAGTCAATTGGAAAAAGACTTTAGGAAGTTTGCCCATGGCCTCAATTCCTTTTTTTGATTTTCTATCAACAACATTGTCAACAGTACCATTAAAATCGCCCATTAAAATTGTTTGCTCATAGGTCAACTGTCGTAGTTGTTCCCACAGATCCTGAAAAGTTTTCTTTTGCCCCATTGGGAGCATAGAGATTAACAATTAATGTCTTTTTGTTCTGCAGCACAACTTCTACCGCCAAAAATTTCCCTTCATCGTCTTTAAAAATTTCTTTTGGTTCCAGCTCTTTTTTAATATATGTAACAACTCCTTTTTTCTTTTGAGAGGAGAGTGAATAAAATTCCTCTCCTAATCTTTTTTGAATCAAAAATTTGGCATCTGATTTTTTAATATGTGTTTCTTGCAAACAAACAATATCACATTTCTGTTTTTCCAACCAGAGTCTGATATTTTTCCTTTTTTGGGGTGAATTCAGTCCATTAACATTCCATGAAAATATTTGACTCTCCATGTTGATTCTGTAATTATTTATCAGAGTCTTTAAAATTATCATTGATGAATCTGGTCATTTGGTCAACTGACTTGATGGTGACTCTCTTCTGCTTGAACGAAAAACTGACACCTTTAGGAATTTCCCATCTATATCTTATGCCCTCTGTTTTCAGCTTGTCAATCAGGTCTTTAAAAAGTCGTCTGTCCTGAAGCATCGCTCTGGGTAGTTCCTTTAGGACCATGATTTTCTTGTTGTCAATTATGAAGTCATCCTGAAATTGTTGCTTGAACAAATCCTCCTTCAGCTTCTTAGATATAAACTGGACAATTACATCTCTAGGTAATTTTTTCCTTTGCGCAATCGCAGAATTGACTCTGTATACCACATCAATCTGTGCCGCCACTCTCTCCTCTTCCATTTTCAAAAAGTCTGCAACAGCATCTACCATGACTGAATGGATGTCCTCATTCTTGTCTTCAGGGATCCCCCTGAATCTCATGTGGTTAATCATTGCATTATATTGGACCATCACATTCACTTTATCTGTTTCTAAAGTGACCTCAGCTATATTAGATGCTACTCCCTTCACCCTTACATCCATCTCATCTGCTCTTTTGGTCAGCGTCTGTATCTCTTTTGTAATTCCAGACATTTCTTTTTTCAACTCTGTTACTTCTGTTATTACAGTCTTTTCCAGCTTCAGAATCGCGTCCATCACTCGTTTCTCCATAGCTTCCATCATGCCCTGTAGCTTTTTTTCCTCTTTCCCAGCCATTTTCGGGGAGGACCAGGTATTTGCCCTCTGTCGTTGCCGCAGGTCGTAAGCCGTTGTTCAGAATTTTCCCTCCAACTCACTCTAAATCAAAGTCCTTCTTGTGCCCACCTAAATCGCACTAATTTCACTTTTTTATATTAAGTCTTTCGTTTAAAATCAAAGAAAATTTTTCTGACCTTCCCAAAATGGCGGGCGCAATTTCTCTATGGTAAATGGTTCTTCCGGGTACTCACTTCCTGTCCGGCAATCTTAATGGTCCCCCTTGTTCCTGATTTCTTCCCTTCTTCCGGCCTCCTTGGTCTTCTCTAGGATGATTACTTGTCTGCTCTGAAGTCACTTCCTGTTTTGCCGATTTCTGCTGCAGCAGCTACAGTACTTTTCCACTGCAGTTCTCGCGGAGTTGCTGTTAGTTTCTATTTTAAAGTCAATAATCTAACCGCAGGAATGATCAACAATTCGGCTTTTTGGCCTTTTTTAGCTGTTTAACTGCACTTTTTCCGCTCCAATGTTAGTACAACAGATACAGCACGATCATGCGCTTCATCGGATGTTGTTTATTTTCGGCTGAAACGCGTCTCCGGTGAGCAATTTTACAAAGTTACCTTCAAAGTCCGTGTCTTGTTATAGCAGTGTTTCCTTGATATCAGTTTCCGTAGAATGTCTTGGAGGTCTGGGTCATGCGTTCTTATGTTGAGAATCCAACTCGGTGGGGTCTTGTAGAGATTTTCCGAAGTGCCTTCTCTGGGGGAGGGGATCAAGGCTGGTCGCGGCGCTCTTTAAAGCCCCGCTATCAGCCGATCTCAACTCCTCTCTCGGGTCAGGCTCTCTGCCAGTCACCCCCCTGCCTGGGGGGATCTGCGGTGGGCTATTTGAAGCCCACCCTGTCGTCAAGACCCTCCGTTTGCTCTGGGAGCTCTAACGAGCAAGCCAGAACACCTTAGGACGCCATGAATCCCAGACCGGAAGCCCTTATCGGAGTTCTGACACATGATATAAATCTCAAGATCAACTGAGTGCTGACAAATGAGAAAAAAATTAAATTAAGCATCACACATCATCATTAAGACACATCACCTTTATACATCTCTACAGAGGGAAGATTCCTCCTAGATAATGAAGGCAACAGGTTGATATAGATTATGTGACTGGATCTACATGTGTAACAATATTTTTCTTTATTTCTCAATTTCCCTCTTTGTGTCCCAGAAACATTTTGGGACAAAAAATACCTTTTTATATGAAGGAAACAGGACATAAGACTAATTGTTAGCCTAGAGATTCTCAGAGGAGTCTCATCTCTTTACTATCAACTGTGTTTGGATTTAGTTCTCTACAGTTTAACTCATGTAAGTATTTGAATTCTTAACTAATTTAAATCCTTTAATTAATTTTCAGGCCCAGTTTTTCATTCTCAAAGTATATCCGTACTGCCATTCACTTTGCAAAAAAAGAGTCTGGAAATGTTGGCCTAGTACTTTAAATACTCTGTTTCTTTCCTTTGTATCCCCTGAACTGAAGGTGCTTGACATTCTAACTGCATACAAAAGGGTATTGTTAAATGAAGGCTAATTAGGATGGGATTTCATGTTGCTAAGAGCTACAGCTTTGGTATGCGCAAGAGTCAAACAGCAAGGGCAAGAGTGTTAAGTATCAAATGCTTCATATTGCTTCATGCTCCCCTTTGCCAAGCAATGGGAAGTTCAGAGCAGCTTTTGGTAGAGTCAGTTTTCATGGGAGAAATATAGGCCAACCCTGCAAAAGCCTCCATACGTCATTGTTCTGATCATGAGTTTCAGGAGCTAGAGGGGAGAGAGGGTAATATTTTGCCAGACCTACAGATTATCTTAACGGTATCAAGCAGTCACACTGAATTAATTAAGCAAAAGGATAGAGCAAGCAAGGAAGAAGACAGAGATTATGATTATTTTATTTATTGAGCAGTGTGAGCATTGCCACCCAGCATCCCCTGCGTGATGATGTCACTTCTTTGTGACATCATCACACTGGGGACATGTGGGCACATCTTTAATTAACCTCTTTGTTTTTCATTTAGAGTCAGAAGTTGAAGGATACAGCAGGATGCTCCCTATTGGTGGATCAGTCTAAGCTTCCTAGATAGAATTACCAAGGCCAGAGAAAACAACTTTTCCAGTAGTTCTTTCCACAGTCATAACTGAAGGAGTGATTCACAAAAGTTCATACCCTACCATAAATTTTGTTAATCTTTAAGGTCCTATTGGACTCTTGCTCTTTTCTACTGCTATAGACCGACTAGCATGGCTAACCATCTTGATCTGTCCCTTCATCAGCTCCCATTGTCCTGTTCAGTTACCAGGTTTCAATGTGGCCAAAAGGTGGAGCTACTGTGGTCTCTGTTTCTGGCCTCCATTCATAGCGCTTTCACACATGCTCAATAATGCACTTTTCATCTACTTTCAATGTGCTTTACAAATGAATTTTACTGTGAGAAATGTGCTTTAGTAATTATTTGCAAATAAAGTTCCTTGAAAGCAGATTGAAAGTACATTAATCAGCATGAGTACAAGCTGCGAACATGCAGTCTCTGCAGGGCTGGCCCTAGATGTCTGGGCACCCTTGGCAGGACAGCTTGGGGTGCCCACCCCACCAGGGATGCCAACCTCTCGGTGGGGCCTGGAGACCGAGGGGTGGCAGAGCGCTGGCTTTCTTGGAGGCTCCGCAGCTGCGGGGCCCCCAGGAAAGCCAGGGAAGGGGCGGGGGCTAGAATCCCTGCCCCTTCCCTCCCAGCACTGGCTCTTTGCTGCCGGCTGCCGCCCCTGCATTCTCTCCACCCCCGGGGGGAGGGGGGCAAGCTCTGCCACCGCCTCCTGAGCCCCTTCGGGCGCTCTTCACTGGCGGCGGTGGCAGGGAGGCGGCAGCAGTGCCGTGGGGGGGCTTTTACGGGGGGGATGGGGGGCTGTTTGGCGCCCCTGCGGGCCCGGTGCCCTAGGCAAGTGCCTAGCTCACCTAGTGGGTGAGCCAGCCATGAGTCTCTGGAAGCACGGTCTGTATCTAGGGACACAATACAACTCATACGCACATTCAGCACTGCACAGAAGAGTCAACTATGTGAAAAACAGGCGTAGCCTAGGAGCATGGTCTCTCTTGCCCTTTTGTACATTCATTTGGCTAAGGGCTCATTGATCATCTGCTTGGAACCTTGGTCCTTGGTTCAGTCCCTGGCATTTCTAGTTTTCAGAAGAATCAAGTAGTAGGTGATATGAAAGACCTCTGAGACCCTGGAGAACTGCTGCCAGTCAGAGTGACAATACTGACCTTGATGGACCAATGTTCTGATGCCTCCTAATTCTAGGAGTCAGGAGACCCACTCCCCTGCTGCAGTCTCCTATGTAGCTGCAAAAACCATCTGTAACTCTATCTGAAGCAGTGAACTGTGATTCATAAAGTTTCATAGGAAAATATATGTTATTAGTCTTTAAGGTGCCCTTGGACATTTGTCTTCTATTGCAAGAAGTTGCCCCTCTACATTATCAGACTACTCGTCTGCCTGCTTTCCTCTTTTTTGCCAGGTATTGCCCTTTGCACCTGTCTCTTACTGGATTCTGCAGGACCAACTCTCCCCATACATTCCCCAGAGAGTCCTGTGCTCCTCTCAGCAGCATTTTCTGGTGGTCCCTGGCCCCAAAGATGTCCATTTAGCCTCGACCCTGGCCTTGGCCTGGTGGAACGCTCTTCCAGGTGAAATCTGTTAGAATTCCGCAGGGCCTACAGTTGCCATCCCCCTGATAGGGGTGGGGTTTTCCCCACTTTCAGGGGCCCCAATCCATCACTGGCCAGCTGGCCAGCAGGGGAGCCCTGCACCCGAAGACCCCCATCATGCCTGATGTGCCTGGCACAATGACAGCCCCTGGAGGTGATGTCATCGTGCTGGGCACGTCATGCAGGGGATGCTCTAGCATTTGGGTAAAAACTCTATGGTGACCATAGATTTTTTTTTACCCAAATGCTACAGTGTCCCCTGAGCGACATGCCTGGTGTGATGATATCATTTCCAGGTGACATCATCACAGCATGTGTGTGAAGCACACATGCCAGAACACCCCGGGAGCCAGGCTCGAGCCCTTACCAGGACATGGGTAGGACCTGGCAATCCTAGCAGTGCCTGCAAAACTGAGCCGATCCACCAGGCCTTTGATTAAGGCAATGGACGTCTATGCATAACAGCCTCCCCTGCCTCCCTCACTACCTCACTTTTTCCTCACATATGGAAATAGTTATAGGTGGTCAGTCTCTACTGCCTAACCCTTGACCCATCAGACATACACACAGGCTAAACCAGACTTCTGGAAATTGCTATCTTGAGAATGTTTGTTGTCCTGGTATTGTGTTGTGATTTTACTTTATTTATTGGAGCTATATTTTAACTGGTTGTAACCCACCATGAGCCCACTTGTGGGGGAGGGTGGGATAAAAGTATAAATAAATAAATTCCCAGTCCAGCCCTGCTATATCTGTTTCCCTATCCGGATTACTATTGGAGGGCAGTTTCAGGGACTTTTATATATGACAGTGCATGTCTTCCCAAGCATTTTGATATTAGAAAAATGCTTTTGTTGATATTTGTTTTAAGACATTTTCTGGGCCAGTTTGTCTGGTTTAGTAACCTAGTAAGAATAATTTAATTTATTCTATTTAAATTTTTATTTTTCATTTTCTGATATTTTCCATCCTAGGGGCACAAGGAAACCAATGATAAAACCGTCCACATAAAAGTCTCATTTAAAGTTCAGATCTACTGTCACGAGGTAGTAAGGAAATACACACAGCTAGGGTTTTTAAATCAATAGCAATAAAGGAATGGATGGCGGGAGGTCAGAAAGGTTTGATTAAAGTAACTATTTACAGGGATTGAAAGAGGGGGGAATACTACTGCAAAATGCACAGTATACAAGTTACAGTTTTATAAATCCTTCTGTATGACAAGATAGTGTTTGCAACAGTGCCCATTACCATCCTGTCCATTCTGGAGTAGTGATATCCTGTGCTGGACAATTCTGTGAACTGCTGATTAGGTATTTTTGTTTGTTTTAAAATTAATGCCGCGATGAGAATGCTTAGAGATCAGTGATAGTAAGTGCTGCAAAAGGCCTCTCTGTTTATGGATTATTTGTTGCTCAATTTGGCACAATTCTATGCAGCACTTTGAGTGCATGCCATTCAAAGGTCTTAGAGGCATATGTGTCATACCCAGCCTCTGTATAAAAGGACACAGCTGCACAGTATTCAGCAGTGCTGTGTAATATCTTATGTTAACTCACTATAGCCATTTTGCCCTTGGAGAAGGCAAATAGATTGTCACAGTGGGAAGAATGATTCCCCTTGAAGGTGTGGCCAAGGAAACACAAGCACCTCCCTGATGCTTCATAAGAACATAGGAAGAGTCCTGCTGGATCAGACTAATGATCCATCAAGTCCAGCACCCTCTTTCTCACAGTGGTCAATCATTTGCTCTGGAGGGCTTTTGACTTGCCTCCTAGCACTTGACTTCAGAGGTTTATTCCTTGCAGATGTTAGTAGCCACTGATAAACCTATCCTCCTCCTTACGGGTGTGGAGGGAAGAACCCACTTCAGATGTATCCTGAGGTGGTCTCCTCCACTGAGATTAGAATAGTTTCTCCAAATTTCCTTGTTGTGGGTTGATTCTGGGAGGCCACCAGGGAAGTGGGCAAACCTTTAATCAAGCCTGTAGTTCTCCTGGCTTCACATGTTTGCCACCCAGCCAAACAAATAAAAATCCTTGATCCACTCTTTTCCTGAGATGGTCAAATTCCAAAAAAGGGTTGGAGCCATTCCCACAGCTGTTCCGTGCTGAGAAACAGCTCTGTCAAACAACTCAACATTGGCCATGTTTGTCCCACAAAGACCACACCCAATAAATAAATAAATAAATAAATAAATAAATAAGTCTCTTGACACTGGTACAGGGAACATTAAAATAACTAGAGAATTCAGATGGGGACAGAATTTAGCATTGGAGGGCTTATTTTAGTGCTGTGTCTACGGCTAAGTATAGCGCTAAGTATAGAGATGCAATAATCAGATGCAGACACTTATTGAATTGTGTGAGCTGGAAAGTACAAGAAAGCACAGGGCTCCAAATTATTTGTGGCTTTTTTGGATCTCAAGGGTCCGTTTGACTCTGTTCCAAGAGATTTACTTTGGAGGAAACTTATAGGTTCTGGGATTGATCAAAAACTGTTATTCTTGATTAAAAATCTACACCAAAATGCAGTTTGCCAGGTGAGATGCCCTCATGATGGCGTTTTAACTCCAAAAATTTCAATCAATGTGGTGGTAAAGCAGGGATGCATTTTGGCTCCACTGTTGTTCAATCTTTTTTTTGAAGGAACTGTCTCCTTTTTTGAAGGAAATGGATGGACATAGTCCAAGACTTGGGTTTACTCACATGCCTCTGCTTTTATATGTAGATAACGCGGTCCTGCTTTCCCTCACATGGATTGGTATGAAAAGACTCCTTTCGCACGTCTGTGAATATTGTGAACTAAATAGGTTGGTGTTGAACTTTGAGAAATCAAAAATCATGATATTTGCAGGGGCATGGAAACCCTCAAGTTGGAGTATAAAAAGTAATCAGATTGAACAGGTTAAAAATTTCCACTATCTTGGAATCTATTTTAACCACACGGTTAGCTGGGTCCCACATAGGAAGGAAATGATTAAATCCACAAATTGTAACTTGTCAGTGCTCATTCATTTCTATTTTACTAAAGGCAATCAATTTGTTCCTGCTGCAATTAAAGTATTTAATCATAAACTTAATGCAGGAATGTTTTATGCAGCTCTCATTTGGATAACAGCCTTTAATAAGGACGTGGAAAGAATTCACTCTAATTTTTTTCACAAGATTTTGGGCCTACCCTCATGTGTGCCATATGCGACTATGTGTTTAGAAACAAACCAAAGACTCCTTGAAACTAGAGTATGGATTATTGCCATTAAATTCTGGTTACACCTACTTTTTAAAAGAGATGAGAATAGTCTTATTGCTCACATGTTAATGGAGTCTCAATCTTCTACGTGAAGATAGAAGAAAAAATCAATTCAATTGGGCTTAATATTGGAGATCTCTCTCTGCATACAGAAAACTCAACTTTTAGGCTGATCAGGCAAAGACTGATTGACATTGAGACGCATGTTCTTGAGAGCCTTGCAAAGGGTACATGCTCACCCCTTAATTTGAGGCTTTATTTTTTTTTTTTTTGGCACAGGGCTGAATATCTAACTTGTTTAACGAGCCCGGGGCAATGCAAAGCATATATGTTAGCCAGGTTTAATGTGTTGCCATCAGCAGTATTATATGGGAGATTGCCCCCAAAAACCCATTTGACAGTAGATTGTGTTCCTGCTCTAGGCGGGAGATAGAAACTCTTGAACATGTGTTTCTTTCATGTACTTTTTACTTGGACTTGCACCTTATATTTATTGAGCCTTGGCTGAGAAAGTATTCAGGGAAACCTGATAAATATAAGATTTATTTTTTGCTCACAACCCAGAATCATGTAATAATTGAAAGTGTTGCAAAATTTCTGTATGAAGCTTCAAGAAGGCGTTCAGTATTCTTTGCAAAGTGAGTTGTATATTCTGTATGTTATGCCAATAAAAGTTGATGTTTCTCCTGTGTTGAATTGTGTCACAAACTTGCTTCCCTGAGGGTGTTCATCCATCCACTTTTATACAGGATCTAATGAGTTTGGCTACAGTCTTGGTGGATAGACCATAACTGCCACCAGGCCCCCACTTCTTTCCTGAGATAGGGATCTCCACTGGGGAGCTTGCTAAGGCATATTCTGTTATGCCTCCTTTCTAGAAGCATGCTCTTTCTAACCTCACTCTGTGCCTCATGCCTCTTTAGACCAATTATATTGTTTAATTATTTAGGAACTGGGGCAAAATGTAAATTTGCAGAGTTACAGAATTTTGCTGGCCTCTTCTTATTCAGTGTACCAGGCTCTGTTGAGCATGGATCTGGCACAAGTGCCATAAAGTGTCAACAGGGTGTTGAATAACCTTTGGACACAGCCAAAACAGACACAACTACAACCCTGGTCATTCAACATATGTCTTAGAAGTTCTTTTTCAGTGTTGGTCTAAATTATATGTAATTTGGATTGCTGTAGATTGTTCAGCAAAAACACATCACACTTTCTGTTGCCTCAGAAGGTGAGATCAGAACCAATGGGTTGAAATTAAATCAAAAGAGTTTTCAGCTAAACATTAGGAAGAACTTCCTGACAGAGCGGTTCCTTAGTGGAACAGGCTTCCTCGGGAGGTGGTAGGCTCTCTTTCTTTTAAGGTTTTCAAACAGAGGCTAGATGGCCATCTGACAGCAATGCTGATTGTGTGAAATTAGGAACATCATGAGAGGGAGGGCAGGGAGGGTTGCATCAGTGCTTAGTTCTCGTGGCCCTTTCTTACATGCCCAGGGAAATGCTGATTGCCACTTTGGGGACAGGAAGCAATTTTCTCCGGGCCAGTTTGGCCAGGGATCCTGGAGGGTTTTTTGCCATCTTCTGGGCATGGAGCAGGGGTTGGTGGGGATTGGGAGGTAGTTGTGAATTTCCTGCATCATGTAAGGGATTGGACTAGATTACCCTGGAGGTCCTTTCCACCTCTATGATTCTACTCAGGGTAATCTCTTTATAGAACACATCTGTGAAGTTTGCCAAGGTAAGGAGTCCTGCTTATATGATACTTAAATCTGAGTTAAGAACCTCCAGATCCTTTTAGGAAGAATCCGCTGCTGGAACAAAATTCCCACACACTATAGATATAAAATTCTTCATGCACTTCTCCCACCAAAAGAGAAAAAATTGCTCTTGAGAAAAGTTCTGGCAATCCCACAGAGTTATAATCACAGTCAGAACTCCCATCAGTGACAGCTGCCCTTCAAGCTTTCAGCTGACATGTCACATAGTAAACCTGCAACATGCATGTCAGCTAAATCAGGTTCGAGTTTCCGGTTCTGGCCGACGGGGGAGGACGTCTGAGCTGCAGCGCTACTCGCTTGGAACAGTATTTTAATTTTATCTTATATCCATTCAATTGTTTTTAGTCTATTTCATATGGAATTTTTAAAGCAAACTGTTCCAGCACGTGAAAGTTTTTGAGACAGCTGTTAGCTTTTTTACTTTAATCTGCCGCCTCCCCCACTATTTACTGTGGAACTGGGAGACTTAATTAGCTGGCCAACTACGATAAAGAGAACACCAAGAAACTCCCTTAATTAAGGGGTTTCTTCTTCTTCTTTTTTTCCCCCCCTGCCTTGTTCTCCCTTCCTCCTTCCCTCTCACTCTGTGTGCTATAATGCCTGCAGAGAAGCGACTAAGAGATACGGAGGAGGCTGTCCCATTCCCAGCCCCCAAACAATCCAGGATTAAAGACTTTTTTACTTCAAGTGAAAGCAAAAGTAGGAGTAAGAACCACATGCCTATCTATGCCGTGGAGACAGCAAATCACTTTTTACCTCTTGAGATTGATAGCGAGGAAGATGCGAGTACTTTGGTGGAAGATACTACTTCTATGGAGTCAAGGGTGGGGCATTTTGACTCAGCCCCTGAGGCAGCTGGAACACTTACGGAGGGTAGCCTGTTAACTATAATTGCAAGGACTGTGGAATGTATCTTTAGAAACATTCAAAATATTAACACTCAAATGAAACAGCTAACTGCAGAGCTCTCGAAACTGTCTGCTAGCAATCAGCAGTTACAACTAATGTCTCAGGCACAGCCAGCAGCCCAGAACACTAACTTGGGAAGAAGGGAGCAGACTTATGCTGTTAAGGGGATAAGGGAGCATAAGCTGAAACAGGGAAGTGCTTTATGGAATCACCCCCTCCAGCTAATATTTCAGCCAAGAAAGATTTGCCTAACAATATGCGGGTGAAGGGGACAAACTCCTAACTGGCAAGGAGGCCAGCGCCCCAAACGTCATTTGGCTGACCTTCTTAGAATAAATTATCCAGAAGTAGACCTGGTGAAGGCTGAATCTTTCAACCCCCTAAATCAGTCTCAAAAAGTTCTACTCTCCTTTGCTTCTACTAGAATACCCTCCACGATTTATGGGAAGAAGTCACAGCTCATAACCAAAGGAGTCTTCCCAACACGGGTGTTCCAAAATGCTATTATATTACCCTTGTGCTATAAGAAATCCTTGGGTGCTGATATGAACTTACCCGCACAGAAGGGGTTACCAACGGAAACAGAGAGTCATCCAGTATCCCAAACAAACTTAATTCCTTGGGATGACTTAGGTGAACCCATGGAGAGCACACAACCCCCTGAAGAACTTCATCATGCACAAGCTGGCCAAGGAACAAACCCAACCCCCAAGAGTCAACTGACACATAAGTTTCTGGCAAATCCTATTGAGGATGATCTTTTCAACTCCTTTGGGAATCTCCCTAGCAACGAGCAACAATCAATTATCGATAGATTGGACTTCATGTGCCATAAACTGAGCGAGATCAAGGATTCGGAGATACAGCCAGCTGGCAGGTCCAAAGCTTCCCCAGTTAACTTGGAAAAACAGTGCCAAAATAAAAACAGGCCAGCTGACCCTTCAGAGCTGCAGCAGGAGGATTATGAAATAGACTCCTCACCATTGCTCTCTGTATACTCCAACAAACATCTTCTGCCTATGGCGGATTCAAAGTTGCTAGCAGAGGAACTAGCTGATGTAGCGGAACAATCAAAAGCTGCGCATCCAGAACTAAGTAAACAAATAAAGACTAAAACCTCTCCTGAAATGAGTGCCCGCAAGAGGACAAATGGGTGTGTTGTGGAGGAGCAGTTTGTGGAAGAAATCGAGGCGGACCCCTCGAGCCTAGAAGACAGTACGTCAGGTCACATCACCCCACAGGGACCTCAGGAGTCTGGACACAATTGACTAGCTAACCCCACAACACTCAAGGTCCTGTCCTGGAATGTAAATGGATGGAAGAGCAAGAGCAGTGACCCCCATATTTTAAAAGTGTTAAGCTACTTCCATATTGTATCCCTACAAGAAACATGGGCCCAAGACCAAATTAACCTGTTGAATTACTGGTCCTTTTCGGCCCCAGCGATAAAATGCAAGGGTAAAGGGAGACCGAAAGCTGGTCTTACCTGTCTTGTTTCTAGGGATCTGGAAGTGTCTAAGAGTGAAGTAATCATAGCTTCTCCTGTACTGTTAGCGGTTTGTATATGGTCTAGTTATTTTGTGGATCCCCTCCTGATTCTCACAGCATATGTTCCACCTGCAGAGGATAATTCTAAAGTCCAATTAATATGGGATGACTTTGCTAATCAAGTAGGCCAATCCCTTATTAAATACCCCAATGCGTTGGTCTTATTATTAGGAGACTTTAATGCGCAAATAGGTGGTAATGACGAGGTCCTGCTCCCAGGGGTGCTAGGATCATCTGATTTAACACTGCCCTTGCCCTGGTTTTCCAGAAGCTCTAGAGATCACAAAACTAATCCAGCTGGCAGACATTTGATGGCATTAGCAGTCACGTCGAACCTTGTTTTCCTGAATGGTACTATCAACCCAAAGTGCTCGGGTTGCTACACGTGCTTTACTTCCAATGGACTCAGCACTGTAGACCATTTGCTGGTGTCCCCAAGTATATACTCTCAAGTCACTAATGTGGAAGTAGGAGAATATTTAGGAGGAGATCATCTCCCTCTGACTTTTGGAGCCACTTTTCAGCTGCGGGCTATTCCCACTCATAACACCTTGGGACTTCAAGAGCGAACTTTAGCCAAGAAACCTATTAAATGGTCTCAAGAGATTGAGTCCCAAATACACGAGATCCTTAATTGGGGAAACATCGAGGCGGATATGACCCAATATTGCCTTGTAGGCGATATTGTAACAGGGCTGGAACATTATGGAACATTAATGAGGAATCTATCATCTCTTTGTTCTGTGGAAAGGGGAGTCAAGGGAAAAGAGGAGTTTACACCCATACTAAAGAGCAACAGCTGGTATGATGAGGAGTGTAGGGAATTGAAAAGAGCAATTAGACTACAGTACAGAGCAACTAAAAAGACAGGTCTTCAGAAGGACCTAGAAAAGATTAGATCACTTAAACAAGAGTATAAGAAGACTATTAAACTTAAGAAAGAGCTAACTTCTCAAAAAGACTGGTCAGCCCTACATCTAGCGATAGCAAATAATGACCATAAGCTCTTTTGGAACCTAATTAAAAACTCTTCTCTTCCCTCACACCACCAGACAGATATAACCACATCTCAGTGGATAGCCCATTATAGTGCCCTCCTTCAAAGTCCAATGGTACTTACGTCATCCAATAATACAGAACCCCGACTTTTAGCTGAGAATATGGGAAGTTGGCCAGCGGTTTCCCCCATCCAAATTACTAACATAATAAAACATCTGAAAAGGGGAAAAGCTCCTGGGCCAGACTTCATTCCTCCGGAATTATTTTTGATGAACCCTACTTGGTGGGGCTCCTGTTTAGCTCCCATCTTTTCACTAATAAATAGTTCTGGTGTTATACCAACTGAGTGGAAGCGTTCAATTATAGTTCCAATCTACAAGAAAGGCAATAGGGCTGACCCTCACAATTACCGACCCATAAGCTTACTCTCTATTCCAGGGAAAATATATGCAGCACAGCTCCTTGAGAGATTAACGGATTGGATTGATCAGGAGGCGATTCTCCTCCCAGAACAGACAGGTTTCCGCAAAGGGGTTTCAACCATGGATCATGCCCTTGTTTTACATCATTTAGCGAGCAAGTATTTGGCTTCCCCAGGCGGGAAACTGTATGCGGCCTTCATGGATTTGAAGACCGCTTTCGATTCCATCAGTCGTGGCAGACTATGGTGCAAACTGACAGAAACTACAATAGACAGAAGGTTACTATCTTTAATTATGAACTTATACACCGATACCTCCGCCCAAATTAGATACAATTGGCAAGGCCAACTTACTGCAAGTTTTCAAACTAACAAGGGAGTGAAACAAGGCTGCTTGCTCGCCCCAGCTTTGTTCAATCTATTTATCAATGATATGATCCCATTTGTGAAATCCCAGGCCAAACACCCCCTTTTATGGCAAATATACCAATTCCAATCCTTCTGTACACAGATGATGCCGTTCTTCTCTCCAAAACAGAACTGGGCTTAAAATCAGTAATAAACGCATTCATTACATACTGCATAAAAGAGGACCTTAAAGTTAATTATTCCAAGTCAAAGGTCCTTAGATTTTCCAGAACATTCCACAATGGACCTAAGATAAGCGTATTGGGCGGGGCCTTGGAGAGAGTCCCCTCCTTTAGCTACCTGGGCATCACTTTTAATTACAATCTATCATGGAAACCGCATGTCCAGGCAGCTCTTAAAGCTGCAAATATCACAGCTAAGGCGATAAAAAAAATTCTGTTACTCCAAAGGTGCAAACCACATACCAGCTGCCATTAAGATTTTCAATGCCAAGGCTATCCCGCAGATTCTTTATGGGTGTGCAGTGTGGATTGAAGGAGTATCTGAAACCCTTGATTCTCCCTTACACACCTTTTTGAGGGAAATTGCAGCAGTTCCTAGATGCGTAGCGGGAACTGCACTCAGGGTTGAATTTGCTCAACCATCAATTGAACAGAGAGCCTGGCTCGCAGCTTTTAAGCTGTTCATGAAGAAGGATGTTCAGGGGGCAGCACAAATAAAGCGGGTTTCTCACATTTAATCCCCCATGACACCTACAAGAGCAGCCGATCCAAGTTAATCAAACAGAAACTAAAAACCTTGGGGATTGATATATCAACCCCACTACCTAATGAGCTGTTCAGAGAAATTAAATTGAAATTAAAGGAACTTGATTTCAGTAGCACCCTTCAAAGAGCCCGGCGTACTTGCTCGGGTTTATCGTTGGGTCTTGCCCCCCTGAGACGATTCCAACATATTGTTATACTCTTAAGATCTCAAGACAACGTCGTGCTTTCACCCTGGCGAGACTTAACTCTTTCCCCTCTAAGGTGCTTTTTGGCCGTTTTTCGGGACTTCCGTTTTCGGAACGACTGTGTGATTGCGGACAAGAGATGATAGAAACTATGGACCACATAATGTTTCTCTGTCCCAAGTGGAATAAGGAAAGAGAGAGATATATTACTCCTATTCTGAGAAAAGAAAAACTCCTTTCCCTCCCTTGGGTAGTCTCAGTGCTACTCTCTGATAATACTATTGACAAGCAAATCACGGCTAAAGTGGCCTCCTTTTTAGCTGCAGTGATCAGGAATGTAAATTTGTTCGAATCTAATTAGTTCACCCCTGATAGCTGTTGACCACGTACAAACTGATAATTTTAAGTGTTTCCTTTTTTCCTTTTTCCTTTGGGGGGGGCGTGGGGGGCATGACTCTGGTCCTTTATCCTTGTAAAATGATTGACTTGCTAATATCTGCCTGAATCTAGTGCTGGTTACTTGTTTATACTGCACTGTTGCTATGGCTTTATGCTAATGCAATAAAGGTTATTATTATTATTATAAATCAGGTTCAAGGAACTAACATGATCTCACATCTCTCAAAATACTGTTCTAGATAACTCACTGGAAGGCAGATTCTTATTGAGTTGTGTGTCTGGCAAACCTTCCTGACGGTGATCTGACTCCTGACTGTGGCCCCATTACAAATGTGTTGTTCTGTTTGCTATTGATATTAATAAGGGAAAGTAACTGCAGAAGCAGTCTGTTATATACTGAGATCGAGGCAGCGTTTCCAAAACAAGTGATTCATTTATTCAGCTCAGAACACACAATACAACAAGAACCTTCACAGAACGATGCAATATATACATTTTGAATTAGCAGGGCCCTTAGTACCATAATGTCGAATCACAATAGAGAGCTTAGGGCCAATGGGATTCGTTCCCACCGTTGGTCAGAGTCTTTCTGGATTGGTCTGTTATGCAACAGCGACCAATCCAACTGCAGGGTTTAGGATACTTGAGAGTAAATGGAACTTGTGTCTGAAGTTCTGGTTTAGATTACATTGCCTAATACATAAGTAAATACATGACACCCCTCCTCCCTAAGTTAGAGTCCAGGGTCTCCCCTGACTTGATGGAATGGTCCGTCGGAGTCCTTTGGGAACTGTAACGCTCGAATTCTCAGGGTCTGTAAGCTGCGTTAGTTCTGCATGAGTTCAGTGTGGGATGTCGGTGTACTACTGCCCCCGACCCCGATTGTAGACTGGGGAGCGTTGCAAGTTGTCTCCGACCCAATAGTTGACTGGGGAGCATTGCAATTCACAGGAGGTCACTCTTGTCAGGGTTGGCAGCATACTGGGCCTCAAGCACCCAGCGGCAACATTAGAGGGGAAGGCCATGCGATTCCCCCAAAGCAGGCATCCTGTGTGAGCCAATAGTTCGTGTTGGTGCAACTTGAAAATCTAGAATTCATAGGTCTGTCAGGCGGATAGGTAGGTCCGACCGGCGGATGTGACATCATAGGCATGAAATGGTGGCTGCAGAAATTCCTCAATGGCCCTGCTTCTGCAGGAAGGGGATTAGTTGATTTCCGGTTCCCAGATCAGAAGGTGTCTACCTGCATTGGCATAACCGATGGCTTTTCCCGACCTGTTGTACTGTTCGTAGCAGTACGCTGGCCTGGAGACCTACCAATGAATCGTTCTTGGTGAGAGAACTGGAGGGGCCTGGTCTGCTGCACCCCTGTAAGGTGGATGCCTAGAGCATCAAACCAATCACGTCCCAGGAGACTGGGATGATGTCCTTCAACCCCTACAATGCTCAATTGGCCATAAAACTTCTTATATGGAACCATGAATTTGCTGATTCCCGCAACAGGAATGTCTCTGGAAATCAATGAGGTGGAACTCGCCAGGCTTGAGCCGTCATTTGCTCCATCCGGGGAATAGCCAGTGTAGAGTCTGCATTGAGATGATGGTGAGCGCTGATTCCAAATCAACCTCCATCTCAAAGGGAGCATTGTCGAGGACTACAGTTGCTTTGATTTTGCTTTTCATTTGGAGATGATTGCTGCACACTGACAACTGGTAGATGCAGTTGTTTGCTGAGTGGCAGTCTGCATTTGCAGTGATGTCTCTTGACGATGATTGAAGTCTACTACGCGATGTTCTAGGTGACATCTTGGGTGATGTCTTTAGACGAGCGGCAGACCTGGGCAAAGTGTCCAATCTTCCTGCAATCCCGACACTGGGCCTCGCAGAACTAACACTTACAGCGCTCATGGTCACCACCACGACTGGCACATTGTGATCTGTGAGTGGGTCATTGGCTGGAGTGCTTGCACCCCTTGGTCTGTGTTTGGTAGACTGAGTCGTCCTCGCTCTCAGACTCTTCCAGGAACACCTGATGCACCGGCTGCAACCTTTGGAGTGTTGGTGGCGTTCGGGACTCGTGCACATCTCTGGTCGACTGGTCAGCAGCTTCTGCCGCTTATTGCCTCTTCATACGCAGTTTGGAATGTAAGTTCTCTTGTGGCAAACAACTGTTGTTGTAATTTTTTGTCCTGCAGGCTGCACACTAGTCTGTCGTGGAGTCCATCGTTTAAGTCTGTGAAGTTGCACTGTCATGCTGCTTTCTGAAGTGCAGTCACATACTCAGCAATTGACTCACCTTGAGCTTGGTCCCGTTTGTGGAAAGCATGCCAACATGCAATCTCTGAAGGCTTAGGTGAGAAATGGTCACGTAGTTTGCCCTGATTGTGTCAAACACAGTCACCTTGAGTTCAGCAGGTGCAACTAATGTTTTAGCCACATTGAAAATGTTCTTGCTGCAGACGCTGACAAAGGTGGCTTTCTTGATATTTGCGTCCACAATCTGTTTAGTTGTAATGTAGAACTCAAACCAGGTGACGTAGGTGTCCCAGTCCTCTGTAGCTGATTTGAACAGTTCAAAGTGGCCCTTGGTGGCCATTGCGGTGTCGTGCTGGAGCGGCAGGTGCTTGTGTTCTCTGGCTGCTTCCAAGGGCCAAGGCGACACTTCTTTGCCTGCTGTAGTGATCAGCTATGGTTCTGTGGGGCTGCCTACCCACTGTATCCCATCCTCGTTGCCAGTGTTATATACGGAGATCAAGGCAGTGTTTCCGAAACAAGTGATTCATTTATTCAGCTCAGAACACACAATACAACAAGAACCTTCATAGAACGATGCAATATATACATTTTGAACTAGGGCCAAACCCCCTTAGTAACATAATGTCCAATCACAATAGAGAGCTTTAGGACCAATGGAATTCATTCCCGCCATTGGTCAGAGTCTTTCCAGATTGCTCTGTTACACAACAGCGACCAATCCAACTGTAGGGTTTAGGATACTTTAGAGTCAATGGAGCTTGTGCCTGAAGCTTTGGTTTAGATACATAACACAATACATAACACAATCCTTAAATACTCAATGTAATTCAGAACACAATTACTGCAAGAGTCTAGCTTTAGAGATGTAAAAGTAACTTAGGAGGAGGAGAAGTGAATTTATATCCTGCCCTTCACTACCCAAAGGAGTCTCAGAACAGCTTACAATCACCTTCCCTTCCTCTCCCTACAACAGACACCCTATTGGTAGGTGGGTCTGAGAAAGCTCTGAGAAAGCTGTGACTGATCCAAGGTCACCCAGCTGGCTTCATGTGGAGGAGTGGGCAATCAAACCCAGTTCTCCAGATTAGAGTCTGCTGCTCTTAAATATTATACCAAACTGGCACCCCACTGCTTACTTCCCTCCATTGTGTCCATTTATTCCTACACTGTACGTCCTGTCATTTAACCAATTTTTAATCTGTAGGAGAACCCCATCCTCTTATCCCATGACTGCTAAATTTACTCAGGAGTCTTTGGTGAGGTACCTTGCCAGAAACCTTTTGAAACTCCAAGTGTATAATGCCTACTGGGTCACCATTGTCTACATGCTTCGTTACTTTCTCTAACAACTCCAAAAGGTTGGTGAGGCAGGACTTTCCCTTGCAGAAGCCATGCTGATTTTCCCTCAGCAGGCTTTGTTCCTCCATGTGTCTAATAATTCTATGTTTGTTTACAACTTCTACAAATTTGCCTGGAATGGACGTTTGGCTAACTGGCCTGCAATTTCCTGGTTCCCCTCTGGATACCTTTTAAAAAGTGGTTTCACATTTGCTACTCTCCAGTCCTATGGTGCAGTGGCTGATTTTAGTGACAAGTCAATGAGAAGATGCATAACCATCTCCTGAGTTACAGAATTAGTTAGGCCAGCAATTCTGGTAATTCAGTCTTGCCATTCAACCCCCTGTCCTATCAGTACATCACTCAGAGCATCTTAAAATTCAGATTCCCCGATAGCAAAATGGATCGAAATAACTAGAGCGGTCATAACACACTGGTACTATTTGCAGGGCTTGTAGAAATCTTCCTGGAGCTCTTCACAGTCAGTCTTGGTTTTCACCACCCTGAATAATTTTGTGTCATCTGCACACTGGGCCACTACACCGGTCACACCAGTTCAGGATCATAGCCTCTTAACTGCAGATAGCCTGATCTTGATTCTTGGGTTTTATATTAAAGATGGAGTCTCTTCTGCATCTCAAACAGCACAAGGCCTAAGAAGCCAGAGGATCTAAAAAATGTGCTTCCTGGCAGGGGATCCTGTGGGTAACAAAGGAAGCTAGTACATTAATGCTTATCATACACTTGCATGACGCGCAATTTAGAATGACCATTCCTTGCCATGCTGAGAGTCAAGGAGATGATCCTATAATGTAACATAGCTGTTTCTCTTGAATGAAATTAAGTTCAAATGACAGCTTGGTGAAGGCAGTGTCTTTGCTATACTAGAGATAGAGTGATTAAATGGTTTTGTTGTGGCATTTTGGAGATGAATTAAAGTTTTCAGTGCCAAGAGAAGAAAATTTTATTTTACTTTATTTGTACCCCCACCTTCCTCCCCATTTATTTATTTACTTTATTTATATCCTACCTTGTTCTCACTGGGGACCTACATTTTATCCTCGCCTGCCACAATCCTCTGAGGTAGGTAAAGCTGAGGTAGCAAGCTTCCATGGCAGAGTGGGGATTCAAGCATGAGTTCCCCAGATCCTTTAATCCAGAGCACTTTTATAGAACTAAAACTGAAGACATCAACATAATGAAAGGGATTCTGAGCCTGATGAGCATTGCTCAAAGTTTTATGGTTTGGCTGAAGGACAGAAACAGTCAAGGCTGGTGTATCAGTTATGATAGTTGTGCGGCACCAAAATAGCCAAGCAAGCTACTTTACACGAACAAGCAATGCTAATAATCCCCCTACCAAAAAACCTTGACTTGGGCATGCTTGTTGGTTTCAATAATCACAGCCATGCGGAAGGGACTTTGTTCAGGCTTTAGTGAGAACCACAGGAGGACATAATTCA
The DNA here is from genome assembly GCA_029375565.1 of Gekko gecko. Classification (NCBI taxonomy): domain Eukaryota; kingdom Metazoa; phylum Chordata; class Lepidosauria; order Squamata; family Gekkonidae; genus Gekko; species Gekko gecko. Next base: position 160,270,622 of record JAPDNY010000003.1, on the reverse strand, counting down.
TTCATTTATTTAAAATTGTATCCTGATCCTCAAGCAAGTTAGTTAATAGAATAGCTGACAAGAAAATGACCATAGAAAATGATATAACATGGAAAGTTAAACCAATAAATAGACAAATATAACAGTAAAACATAAAAGCCAGCAAAAGCATCACACATTTCTCAGTATTAAAACAGAAAGAATATACAAGCACCAAAAATCAGGTACTATAAAATCAACCCAAGAGGTAGGCAAGAGCACAAAGCCAATAATACTTTTCCATCTGTAGCCCTCATTATCTGCTAAATGGCCAAGAGTTGAGAAATCTATCCAAGTTTTTTAAAAAACAAAACAAAAAAAACCCACACTACAACCTTCTTCCCAAGAGACCTTGCAAAGGGTTTTTGGGGTTTTGCTTGGTGGATGTAGAAATGCACCAGCTATACTAACAAAAGGAAAATATATTCACTCTTCAAATGCAGTAAATAATATTAGCCACCAGATGGCATTAAAAGACAAGAGCTTTTGAGCACCAGGGTGTCCTGTGTCTTGCCTGAATGAATTCAGCTGGTTCCTCCAAAATTTAATTTGATCCAGATTTCTGCCCTGGTATCTCTTCTCAGGGCTATGGCTGAATACTAAGCTTGTATGAATTAATAACATAGCAGAGAGTGTTTGAACATGCACAGAGTGATTTCCTCATCATCAAATGACCACACCTTTACTTTCATGCATTTACTATTAGGGGAATGTCTCGGAGAGTAAGGGAATGTGACTTCAAACCTTGCTTGAGGTTTACAAGTTAATCACTGTTCCACGTAGAATTGTAGAATAAGTTCTCCAGAGCTGGATTTTATGTTTGTTCTTTATATAGTAACTATTTGGATTAGCCACAATGTGTATTTTAGCAGATGTATGTGTAGCTTACAGCAAAGCTCAAGCATGACTTTTTTTCTGGGCCTGGTACAAATGTGCCATAGAGGGCCTCACAGAACCATAGGGTTACCAACCTCCAGGTCAGGCCTGTGTTTCTCTCAAAATTATGACTGCTCTTCAGACTACAGAGATTAGTTCCCCTGGAGAAAATGGCAGTTTGAGAAGGTGGGTTCTGTGGTATCACATCCCTCCCCAAACTCTGCTCCACCACCAAAGAATTTCCCTAACTGGAGCTGACATCCCTACGTGACAAGCATGATCCTAGCCCATAGATACAATCTCATTAATCATAATAGGATAGTCATTGTAGTGTAAGCTTTCACAGACTAGAGTCCCCTTTATCAAATATTCCTGTTTATTTTTGCTGCAACAGACTAACACAGTTACTCTTCTGGAATTATTACTGAAGATGTCTTGAGATCAGTTTTATGTACATTAAAATGTACAACTACATCTGTTCTGAGATTAAGTATGCTACTAAACTGTCTACAATTTTGAACAAAGGAAATTCTTATAGTGTGTTTACTAGGGTTGGCATGGCATGGCAATTAGTGGGAGACTGGGGGGAGGGGGGACATGGGGGCACTGTCAATGACGGTGTGACATCATTTCCAGGAAAATCCTGGAAATGATGTCAAGCCTCTCTAGAGATTCATCGGAGGACTGACATCACTTCTGGGTTTTTCTCCCATTGGCTGCAGTAGCAGCAGCAGGAGGAAATGGCAGTTGGGGCATGAAATGCCCCCCCCCACCAGTGGAGGCTTGGCAGCCCTATTGTTCATTAACACACCTTGCCTCAGACACCAGACACCAGAGAAGGGCTGACTGCTGCTGAGTGAGTGAGCACAGCAAATAGCAGACAGAGAATGTGGAGGAGAGGGAGACAGCAGTGATTCTTGCTGTAAGAATTTGGCTGTTACAAGGACATAAGATTCCATCTCCACCCACCTCCCGCACAGCCTTTACTTAGGAAGATTACAGACATTCTCCACAGTGGTGACCAAAGCCACTTACATTATTCTCTCCCCCTTTTTATCTGCACAACAACCCTGTGAGGTTGGTTAAGCTGAAAGTATGTGACTGGTCCAGTCAGCTTCCACCGCAAGATGAGGGTCTGAACCTGGGTCCCGCAAACCCTACTTTGAAGCTCTAACTGCAACAGCACACTGGCTTTCATAGGGTGGCTGCTGTTGAAGAGTAGCAACCAACCAGGTCTAGTTGAGTCATGCAAGTTAGGTGGTATCAAGTCATCCAGAGGGTGCTGCCTAGGGATGCCAGCCTCCAGCTAGGATCTGGGGATCCCCTGAAATTACTGCTCATCTCCAGACTACAGAGATAACTTCCCATGGAGAAAATGGATGCTTTGGATGGTGGAATCTATGGCATTGTACCTCTCTGAGCTCCCTTTCCTCCCCAGGGTCCACCCCCAAATATCTAGGAGTTTCCCAATCTGGGTCTGGCAACCTTATCCCCCCCCCATCCCCAGCTGGTGGCCAAGGGGGACCTGGCAACCCTCAGGTTGCCGACCTCCAAGTGCAACCTGGAGACCTCTCAGAATTACAACTGAACTCTAGACAGCAGAGATCTGTCTCCCTAGAGAAAATGGCTGCTTTGAAGGGTGGGCTCTGTGGCAGCTGAGGCCTCTTCCTTCCCCAAACCCAGCCCTGCTTAGAGTCCACTACAAAATCTCTAGGAATTCCCCAGCCTGACACTGGCAACCCAATGGCTCCCTCACTGAAAGGCCAAAAGAGGCCTGGAAAGGGCCCTCCCCCTCCCCCTGCCTTTTACTGACAGCGCCATTTAGAAGCCTCCCCAAAACATTCTAATCTCTCAGCCTTGATACCTGAAGTAGATCCCTGCCAAGGCCCTTTCAAAAGGTATTGTGGAAAATTCAACCCTTCCAAGGTTTTTAAAAATCTTTTTGGATTTTTCTGCAACCTACAGAGCCCCCTGAGTCTGTAGAAAAAGCTGTTGGGAGAGAGTGAGCCCTCTGTTGGCAGAAATATGTATGGAGAACAGACTTTGGGAATTAGTATTTAGATACCGTAAATGCAGGAGCTGCGGTGGCTCAAGTGGTTAAGACGCTGAACTGCAGGCTGTGGAAGGTCAGTAGTTCAGCAGTTCAAGACCCAGGTGCCACAAGACGGAGTGAGCTCCCGTCTCTAGTTCCAGCTCCTGCCAACCTAGCAGTTCGAAAGCAAGAAATTGCAAGTAGATAAATAGGTACCACTTCAGTGGGAAGGTAACAGCATTCCGTGCACCTTGGTGTTTAGTCATGCTGGCCACATGACCACGGAAACGTCTTCGGACAGCGCTGGCTCTTCGGCTTGGAAATGGAGATGAGCACCGCAACCCTAGAGTCGGATTCAACTGGCTTTCGAGCAGGGGAACCTTTACCTTTTGCCGTAAATGAAGGGGATGAAAGGACAATTATTCTCTGTCCTATACATTATGTACTACATGATTGTCTTTGACAAATATAATTATGTTGTATAACCCATGCCTCCCCCTTTTGTTTTCTGTAGCCTCACTGTTTTTCTAAAAGAAATAAATTAAAAAATTAACTCCGGTGGCATGATATAGCCAGATCTCATCAAATCTCGGAAGCTAAGCAGTATCAATACTTGGATGGTATACCACCAAGGAAAGCTCTGCAGAAGAAGGCAATGACTAGCCACCTCCACTTTTATCTGCCTTCAGAGCTCCTTGCTGGGGTTTCCTTAAGTCAGTTGGGCCTTCACAGCACATACGCCCTGTTATGTATGGAGATATATAAATGGAAGGAGCTTGATTCCAGCTCCCATTGGAACCTGGTATCCTGAACAACACAAACTGATTGGACGCTCTGCGTAGTTGTCCAATCAGGAAACAAGATATGTGCAGGAGGGAAACAATATGATTGGTCTTTATGTACATACTGTGATTGGTCCTTTCTGTACTTATGGGTGTGGCTTACCAATCCCAGACTGTTTAAAAAGGAGCCTGTTGCTCCCCAGTTTTGCTATCATCTTATCTTGTTCTTACCTCTGTAAATAAAGCTCACTGCTATAAGAGCTGCTGCCTGAGTCTCATATCTAACATGCCTATAATATGAACAAACCTCTGTGATCATTGACATGTCATCCCAAAATCTTCAGTGGTCTGCAGGCTGTTATCAAATAGAATGATATAGAACTATCTGTAGGACAGTAGAAGACTTGGCATTAGGGTTCTCCAAACTGTAGGATAATGAGCCTATAACAATGCAGTCCTATACAGAGTTACTCAGGTCTAAACTCATAAATTTCAGTTGGGTTAGACTGGCATAACACTGGTAGTCTAGCAAGCGAAAGCACTGTTTAGAAAGCTCCCAAACTGCAATTAATTGCTCCATCCTCTGCTGAATTATTTGGCCACAGTGGCTTAGAGGTTAAGACACTGAGTTATAGACAAGAAGGTCTGTAGTTCGGTAGTTCAAGACCCTAATGCTGTGCGATGGAATGAGCTCCCATCTCTGGCCACAGCTTCTGCCAACCTAACAGAAATTGCAAGTAGATAAATAGGTACCACTTCAGTAGGAAGATAACAGCATTCCATGTGCTTCAGTGTTTAGTCATGCCAGCCTTATGACCACAGAAACGTCTTTGGACAGCACTGGCTCTTTGGCTTGGAAATGGAGATGAAGGGAAATCTTTACCTTTATGCTGATGTTATGTATTCAGTTTACTGTGTTATTAGATGTGAGCTTAGGTCACAGCTCCATAGAAGCAAAGCATTGTACAATATGCAACTGGATTGGTCAATGCTGTAAACAGACATAAGAACATAAGAGAAGCCAATGTTGAATCAGGCCAATGGCCCATCTAATCCAACACTCTGTCACACAGTGGCCCAAAATACCAGGTGCCATCAGGAGGTCCAGCAGTGAGGCCAGGACACTACAAGCCCTTCCACTGCTGCCCCCCCAGCACCAAGAATAGAGTGTATTACCTGCCCCAGACTGAGAGTTCCTATCAATGCCTTGTGGCTAATAGCCACTGATGGACTTCTGCTCCATATGTTTATCTAATTCCCTCTTGAAACTGTCCATGCTTGTAGCCGCCACCACTTCCTGTGCCAGTGAATTCCATGTGTTAATCACTCTTTGGGTGAAGAAGTACTTCCTTTTATCTGTTCTAACCCGACTGCTCAGCAATTTCATGGAGTGCCCACGAGTTCTTGTACTGTGAGAAAGGGAGAAAAGTACTTCTTTCTCAGCTTGCTCAATCCCATGCATAATCTTATAAACCTTGATCATGTCACCTCTCAGCCGTCATTTCTCCAAGCTAAAGAGCCCCAACCGTTTTAACCTTTCTTCATAGGGAAAGTGTTCCAATCCTTTTATCATTCTAGTTGCCCTTTTCTGCACTTTTCCCAAAGCTATAATAACCTTTTTGAGGTGTGATGACCAGAACTGTACACAGTATTCCAAATGAGGTCGCATCAATGATTTATACAGGGGCATTATGATACTGGCTGATTTGTTTTCAATTCCCTTCCTAATAATCCCCAGCATAGCATTGGCCTTCTTTATTGCAGTTACACACTGTCTAAACATTTTCACTAAGTTATCTACTACGACTCCAAGATCTCTCTCTTGGTCAGTCTCTGCCAGTTTGGACCCCATCAATGTGTATTTATATTTAGGATTTTTGGCTCCAATGTGCATCACTTTGCACTTGGCCACATTGAACTCCATTTACCACGTTGACACCCACTCACCCATCCTCGACAGATCCCTTTGGAGTGCCTCACAATCCTCCCTGGTTTTCACCACCCTGAACAACTTCGTGTCATCTGCAAATTTAGCCACTTCACTGTTTACTCCCAATTCCAAATCATTCATAAACAAGTTAAAAAGCATCGGACCAAGTACTGATCCCTGTGGTACCCCACTGCTAACCACCCTCCACTGAGAAAGTTTCCCATTTATACTCACACTCTGTTTCCTATTAATTAGCCAGTTTTTGATCCACAAGAGGATTTATCCTTTTATCCCATGACTATTGAACTTATTTAGGAGCCTTTGATGAGGAACTTTCTGGAAGTCAAGGTAAACAACATCTATTGGGTCCCCTTTGTCCACATGTTTGGTCACTCCCTCAAAAAACACTAACAGGTTAGTGAGACAAGATCTTCTCTTACAGAACCCATGCTGAGTCTTCCTCAATAGTTTTTGTTCATCAGTGTGCCTACTAATTCTTGCCTTAATAACAGTTTCCACCAACTTACCCAGTATCGACGTCAGACTGATTGGCCTGTAATTTCCCAGATCTCCCCTAGAGCCCTTTTTAAAGATGGGAGTGACATTAGCTACCTTCCAGTCCTCAGGAATGGAGGCAGATTTTAAAGAAAGATTACATATTAATGTAAGGAGATCCACAAGTTCACATTTGAGCTCTTTCAGAACTCTCAGATGAATGTCATCCGGGCCTGGTGATTTATTAGTTTTTAAATTGTCCATCAGTCGTAGGACTTCCTCTCTTGTCACCTCAATCTGATTCAGGTCTTTCAAACTCCCTCCCGAAATCGGTGGTTCTGGAGTGGGCAAGCACTTCTCATCTTCTCCAGCGAAGACAGACAAAAAATGCATTCAGCTTCTCAGCCATTTCCCTGTCATCCTTTAGTAGTCCTTTTACCCCTTGGTCATCCAAGGGCCTCCCTGCCTCCCTGGTTGGTTTCCTACTTCTAATGTATTTGAAGAATGTTTTATTGTTGGCCTTTATGTTTTTTGCGATATGCTCCTCATATTCCCTTTTTGCTTGCCTGATCACAGCCTTGCATTTTATTTGCCACAGCCTGTGTTCCTTTTTATCAACCTCACTGAGACTAGCTTTCCACCGCTTAAAGGAATCCGTCTTACGTTTTACAGCTTCCATTACTTTATTTGTTAACCATGCAGGCTTTTTTCTATACCTATTTGTGCCTTTCCTAACCTGCGGTATATATTTTTTCTGAGCTTCTAGGATTGTCTTTTTAAATAGTCTTCAAGCTTCCCCAATAGTTTTGACCTTTTCCACTTTTCTTTTCAATTTCTTCCTCACATGTTCCCTCATACCAGAGAAGTTACCCCTTTTAAAGTTAAAAGTGGTTGCATCAGTCTTTTTGGGCAACTCCCTCTGTATACAAATGTTAAACTCAATAACATTATGGTCACTGTTCCCAAGCGGTGCAATCACTTTTACATCTCTCACCAGATCTTGGGCGTTACTTAGGACCAAATCCAGGATCACCTCTCCCCTGGTAGGATCTGTGACCATCTGTTACATAGCACAGTCACTGAGAGTGTCTAAGAACTCAATCTCTTTTTCTCGACCAGAACTCATATTGACCCAATCAATGTGTGAGTAGTTAGTCGCCTATTACGACACAGTTATTTTGTCTAGCTGCTATCTTTAATTCATTCATCATTTTATAATCCTCCTCTACCTTTTGACCTGGTGGGCGATAACAAATTCCCACTGTTAAGCCTCCTTTTGGACCTACTATTTCAACCCATAGCATTTCCAGAAGCGAATCCAATTCTCTTACCCTCTCAATCTTACTGACTGTATGCCCTCTCTGACATACAGAACCACCCCACCTCCAACCCTTCCCCCCCTATCCTTCCGATATAATTTATAACCAGGAATCACCGTATCTCACTGATTTTCCTCATCCCACCAAGTTTCTGAAATACCCACAATGTCTATTTCCTCCCCCTCAACACCAAGCATTCCAATTCCCCGATTTTACCCCAGAGACTTCTAGCATTTATGTATAAACACCTATAGTTTCCCATGCTTATTAAGCCCACAATCTTCCTCTCGCTGCCTTGAGACCTTGCCAGGCAGTCCCTATCGTTAGCCACAGTCTCAGTGGACAATTGTAATCCATTTCCTTGTACAAAAGTAACAGCTACCCCTTTATCTCTTTGAGATGAGCCATCCCGAACCAGAGACTTTTCATCTCCTGTCGGCTTTCCCCCAATATTCAGTTTAAAAACTGCCACCTTTTTGATTTTGAGCGCCAGCAGCCCGGTTCCTTCTCGGGACAAGTGGAGACTGTCTCTTTTGTACAGCTCCCTCTTGTCCCAAAAAGCATCCCAGCGCCTAACGAACTTGAACCCTTCTCCCCTAGACCATTGTCTCATCCACACATTGAGACTCCTGATCTGTGCCTGTCTCTCTGACCCTGCGCATGGAACAGGTAGCACTTCTGAGAAGGCTACCTTGGAGGTCCCGGCCTTGAGTTTCCTGCCAATCCAGAGAGACCTTGACTTTCAGTGGGAATAGTTCTCATTGGTCCCAAGCATCGTTTTATAATTGGACATTATTGTTTCAGGAGGTGTGGTTTTCCTAGCTCAAAATATAGTTGGCTTGTTCTGTGTGCTGTTTGTTGTGTTCTGAGCTGAATAAAGAAATCACTTGTTTGAATACTGCCTCGATCTCACTACATAATAGCTGAATTATATCTTTTTAAGCCTGTTGATTTCAACGAACTATAAGCAGCAATAAACACTGGTGCATTGGTTGGTAGTACTCATTCCTGTTTGGGGCATAGAAGAAGCAGGTAAAAGGAAATGGAGATAACAGTAACACAAGCTTGGCTCATGCTTTTAAGATCCTTAAGGATAGCAGAAAAGCAAAACTTCTGTGAAATAAAGGCACCCCAAACTGGTCTCAAATCATTTCAATGAATCTAATATACGATAATATGCACCCATAACTTGTTTAATATTGATTGAGAAGAAGCATTAGGAGATAGTTTGACATTCAGTCTCCAGACACACACAAAAACATGTTAAAAGGAGAGGTGAGTAAAAAAGACATTCATACCTTTGCTGCTGTCTATTCTTGTATTCATGAAGGTCACTCTAACCAGTTACAGAATCGTGACAACCACTTAAACCAGGGTATTCATTAGTTTCTTCTCCCTGGCAGACTTCCAGGTGGTTCCCATTCCTTGGATATATTTCCTATTGTCTGAATCTCTCTATATCCCAAGCAGCTGGGCTTGATCTTTTCTTTCTGTGATATATGAGGTATGTCACTTGCACAGCATTTATATGAGGACCTGCTTACTTGGAGGAAGGTACAAGGAGTGTTCTGGTATGTGAGGACATCCTGTACTGCATACCGCCTAATACCAGGCACATAACAACAATCACACAAAACTAATCTGCTACAAGCACCCTTCTCCTTGTCTTGGCCCTGTACATTCCTACACTTTTCCTCAGTATTGCCCTGGGCAAATCAGACCTGGCTATTGAAAAGAGTGGTTGGCATTTTGCTTTATATTTTCCGACCTAAATGACTTAATTTTATTTATTTGAAACATTATAGCTTGTGGTTCTCCTCCAAAAGGACTCAACACAGTTAAAATAAAGATTTGAAACGGTCAGTTACAATAATACTCAGTCCTGTCAATAAATCACAAAGCTAGTGTACAAAGAGACTGTTAATAGGCCTAGTTGCCCTCTCATATAGAGTCCCAAACTCTTCGGCCTTACACAGCCTTTCTCACATTTTCAGGAAGGCCATTCCCTTACATGCTTTGAGAATGGTTTCTGGCTCTGCATGAACACTCAGTCAGCTGCACCTGAAAGGCTGGTCACTGAATACTAGGCTCTATAATACATACTTTACATCCTCCTTTTCTGTCCCAAATGGACTGACAACCACCTTCCTGATTCTTGCTTGACTGGTTCCTGAGGAAGCCAAACAGTGTGCCTACTTTGCTGCTCAAGTGCAGAGGACAATTTCTGATGCAGAATTGATATCTGGGGAAATATCAGTTTCCAAGAAGGTTTCTAGTCCTCATTGGTGGCAAAAAAAACTTAGCAGTGTGTATGATAAAGGTAAAGGTTTCCCTTGCTTGGGAGCTAGTCGAATCCAATGCTAGTGGGTGGTGCTCATCTCCGTTTCCAAGCCGAAGAGACAGCACTGTCCAAAGACGTTTCTGTGGTCATGTGACCGGCATGACTAAATGCCAAGGTGCACAGAACACTGTTACCTTCCCACCAAAGTGGTACCTATTTATCTACTTGCAATTTCTTGCATTCAAACTGCTATATTGGCAGAAGCTGGGGCCCGAGATGGGAGCTCACTCCATCACGGGGCAGTAGGGTCTCGAATTGCTGAACTACAGACTTTCTGGTCTGCAGCTTGTCATCTTAACCTCTGAGCCATTATGTTTTGTGCAGTCAGTAACATTCCTGCATAAACAGGGAAGATCCCTCTACTCAGATTTCTCTTGCATGACTACAGGCCCCTAGATCCTTTAATTCCAGTATTTTTGTGTTCTTTCCTTACCTCTTTTCCCCACATCATTCTCTTACTAGCAAAAATATTCTGCATTCTTCTGTATTTAGTCCTGAGAAGGGCAGATTAGAAGTGTAATAAACAAACAAACAAACAAACCCATGTCTTGCTAATTTGAAGGATACTATGAACATTTTTAAAAGTCCATTTACGATGTTTACTTCAGTTGAAGAATTAGCATCATTTTCCTACAGAATACGTACAACTGTAAGGGGAGATCAGTTCATCTCTTAGAATAGGGGAGCTCTGTAGAATCAATACTTTGATCCAAATTCCATTCACATAGAAAATTCACACTGATTTCAGTGTGACTAACTTCTAGTTATATGTGTTTAGGATGGCAGTCATAGGTCCCAGTCACATAAGCGAGATAATCCAGGGAGGGAATGAGGCTTTTTGCTCCATAGCAATTTGACCCGCATTTGCATGATCATACAGTCTGTGGGAGCTGCAGGGGCAGTTTGCCACTGTGTGATCAGACGCAAACCACGGGTGAATTGCTTTTTTTTTTTTTGGCTGCATGTTTCCAATGTGCTTAAACTGGGGACTGATGAATCACATCTCCACACTGAGGGCTTTCTGTGGCAGTATGCAATGATGCGCATACTGGGAAGGGGAAAAAACAGCACAGAATCGGGATGACGCCACGAGAGTGCGCTGGCGTGATCACACAGGGGAAAGTCCATCAGTGGCCCATAGCAACCCATTTGATAATGGACTTTCCCTAGTGTCTTTTAACTCCGCTCTTGCGGAGGAGCAAAATGGGTGGCCGACGGGTGTGGGTGCTGGCCAGATGTTCATGTCTGATTGCACCTGTTAAATCCGCTCAGCATTCATCCCTATCGTGCGGCTAATTGTGCATGTGATTGGAGCCACTATTATCTAACTGAAATACAAACATAGATTATGGGAAAGTCATCTCCAACAGCAACTGTATTATGTCATTATTCTGCTCTAAATTTTATCTTAATTTTACAGAAATTAGGAGATAGTTTAAGGGGCCTTTGTGGATTCCTGTTTAAGACAGATGTGAACAAAACTGAGGGCTTCATTTGCAGCTGGTTCTGTAGACTTCTGTAGTTATTTTGCATAAAACAGAGAACTGGAGTGGTTTATTGGTTACACCTGTGGGTGTCCTGCCTCCTGCCAGCACTTTTGCTGACAGCCACCAAATGTTTTTAGAAAGTAGGCAGGGCCAGTTAGGGCTTTTTGAATTTTTGATATTAATAGTATCATGCAAACAACACTTTTACGTAAAATACTTTACTTGTGCAAAAAGACGAGCGATAGTCTAAAAATACTTGGGACTTGATTCTAATGACTCAGTAGGAGTTGAAGCTGATTCTACTGTACACATGTGCAAGGAGCGCTCAGCTTCTCTTCAGCAACAAATGTCTTTGCAATAATTAATAGTGCAGGTTGAAAATGGCTGAGCTAATGGCTGAATCTGCATTTGTCTTTCCCACAAGTGTCCCAGCCTTTCGACTCCGTCTTCAAAAGAGCTGTCCACATTTGGTGTCGTTTTCACACCTCAACAGTGCTAGCATCCTTTCGCACATCCACATATGTTTATCGTCCTTTTGAGGCGGCTCCACTGTCATTGTACCTCTGCACTGCTTTAAAAGAATCTTCTCCAAACAGCATTCAAACAAGCATAGAGAAAGATGGCGTCACAGCAGCACACAGCTGATTTAAAAATGCAAATGCAGATTCGACCATTGAGAGAAGGGCTTGTGTAAAGGAGATAGCCAGAAGAAGCATTTTTTCCTTTTGCATAAGTGCATTAGATGCCTGCAAAACTAATGAGATAGATATTTCCAGGTGAGGGTTTCTTAGCTAGGTCTATCTCTATCTGTCTTGTCTATAAAATTTATTTTAAAGCAATATATTAATTTTAAAAGGCATCTAGTTAAACAGAGCTTCTGCCTGAAATGCTGAAGAGCTGCCATCAGGGTTATGACTAACCCCACTCCATGACATTTTGTGGTTCATCCTGCCTCCCATAGCAGCTATTTTGTTGCTGGCACCACCTCCTCTGGCAGCTATTTTGTGGTTGTGCCCACCACCCTGTGTCAGAATTCCAAGGGTGCCCCCAGGCTGAAAAAGGTTGGGAACCCCTGAGTTAGTGGGTCAGACCTGGACTGGGGACCTCTTTTTTCATTCTAACTTTTCTTTTATGTATGTTGTGAGGATAAAGAGGGAAAAGGAGAGAGGCATGAATGCTGATCTGAGTAGGGTTACCATTTGCCCGGTGGGTGTGGGGGAATCCTCCAATTTTGCTGGCTCCAGCCCCCCGCTGGCCAGCAGGCTGGCAGGAGGGAACCCCCCCCAAAACAGCAATATCACACACAACATGCCTGCTTCATCCGGAAGTGACGTCAGCACATCGGTGACGTTGGGGATGATGCTCTGGATTTTGGGCAAAACTCTATTGTTCAATGCCAATTTTACCATAGAGTTTATTTATTTATTTATTCAGTTTATACCCTGCCCTCCTCGCCAAGGCAGGCTTTTTGCCCCAAATGCAGAGTGTCACCCACGACATAACTGATGTACCAATGTCACTTTTGGGTGATGTAGGCACATCATGTGCAATGTCACTGTTTCAAGGGGAATGGTGGGCAATGTCACTTCCTCCTCCTGGAACGTCCACCTATCCCCCCACTGGTGGGCAAAAGGGACCTGGCAGCCCTATATCTGAGCTAGCGATGCCAACTTCCAGGAGTTCTCCTGGAATTACAAGTAATCTCCAGACCACACAAACCAGTTTCCTTGGAGAAAATGGCATCTTCAGAGGGCAAACTTTATGGTATACCATAGCTTCCAGTTGAAGTCCCTCCATAAATTTCCCCCTCCATAGGCACCAGCTCCAAATGTCCAGGAATTTCCCAGGCTAGAGTTGGTAACCCTGCCCTGAAATCCTATGCAGGACAGCTAACAAATGTCCCAGAACTCTTTGCTCATGGGTGAGACTCTTCTTTTAGTCACAATGGAGAAGTCACTGGTAAAAACTTGATGTTCATATTCACCTCTTAGCAGTAGTGTCAAACAACAACATTACTCCCACTGTTCTTTTCATGTGAAGAACATTCAAGATGTGGCATGTCTCAGTTGCTAATTCACATATGGGACTGTGCTGCATTCCAAAGAAATGTCAATGACTGTCATGTAAAAAGGCAAATGAATTAGGCTGAACAGAATAAAAATGTAGTTATGGCCATGAACAGTGGGGGAAAGGCTGCATACTAACAGCATACTCTGGCAGATATATTTCTGAATTTAAAAAATGATAGTTGAACGTATTCCCCCCCACACACCAGGTTCTAGTGATTGTTTGATTTGTTGCCTCACAAGTGTTTAATGGAGAACATAATTATTTCATCCTCTCTGTTTCTCAAAAATCCCTTTGGGAAAGCCTGAGGCACTTTCTACCAGTTATTTATTACAATACCTTAGCAACTGTGAATACTGATTAATATAAATGGAACGCTCAATATCACAGCCTATTCTCTGCCATCTGTGCTTGTCTGCAGAGCTAGGAATCATTTAGGGAAACTGCCTTGATGAAAAATGTCAGCCCCACCAGTACTAGCCTCAGCTCTCTCTCGACTCAATTAATGCCAGTTGAGTCTTCTACATGCAGCCCTTTACTATCTCTGCTCATTTATCAGTATAGATTCTGCTTGTCTTTTTCTATAACTTTCCACAGTTTCACAGGCTGCAGTATATGGTCCCTTGCTCAATCTGGGCCTGTTCCACACATTATGCAGAGGCAAACCTGACTGTACGTACAAGAGAGAGCATCAGCAAGCCACATATCCCAATGAATGTACCTGAAAGACATATGTGGCACATGAGTGATACATGTGCTTGTATGCTGGGCTTTATCAATTTTTATGATGTTTTATGTCTATATTTGGACTGCGGTGGCTCAAGTGGTTAAGACGCTGAACTGCAGGCTGTGGAAGGTCAGTAGTTCAGCAGTTCGAGACCGGAGAGTGCCGCATGACGGAGTGAGCTCCCGTCTCTGGTTCCAGCTCCTGCCAACCTAGCAGTTCGAAAGCAAGAAATTGCAAGTAGATAAATAGGTACCACTTCGGTGGGAAGGAAACAGCGTTCCGTGCACCCTGGTGTTTAGTCATGCCGGCCACATGACCACGGAAACGTCTTCGGACAGCGCTGGCTCTTCGGCTTTGAAACGGAGATGAGCACCGCAACCCTAGAGTTGGATCCGACTGGCTTTCGAGCAAGGGAACCTTTACCTTTACCTTTTTATGTCTATATTATGCTTTATTTTGTAAACTGCCTTCAAGCAAGTTTTCTGGAGACATGGCAAATTTACCTGATAAATAAATTAGAATACCTTGGATGTACAGCTAAAGGGTACAGTTAGGATTGCCAGCCTCCTGGTGCAGTTTGGAGCTCTTCTGGAATTATGTTTGATCTCAAGACGACAGAGATAATTTCCCCTGGATGAAATGTCAGCTTTGGAGGATGGACTCTGTAGTATTACATCTCCCTCCCCTCACCAAACGCTGCCCTTCAGGGTAGCCAACTTTGGTTTTGTTTGTTTTTTACTGTCTTGGTGGTCTTTGACCAAGATAGTTTTAAGTTGTTCCACAACTGTTTTATACTCTCCTTGGCAGTAGAAAAAAGAAATTATGCTTGATGGAATGATAGGTTAATTTTTTGGAGAGCTGTATTTTTTAATGTGCCAAAGCAGCAATAACCAGCTGGGGTGGGGAGATAACTCGGAAATAACTATTTTCAGTATAACAGGTGCTATCTTATAATCTTATTCTGCTGAAAGCAGCTATTTATATGTTATGTACATATGAATAAATCTTATGATTCTGGAGAATCATTCTGTCCTATAGAATAAGAAGGCCCCGGCATGTATGGGAATATAGAACACAACTGAATTAAAAGTATAAGAGTATTGAGTATTTCCTCCAGTAGAGGGCAGCCACATACAGCCTATATATGTATCTACATAATATTCTACATGAGTGCCAGTAGCAATTTCAAACATCTGTCCACCATCTGCCTGATCTGCTTCACTGGTATGAGCAGAAATACTGTCAAAAAGGTTAGAGGGTCAGCACTGATACTGAATCAAAAGGTTGCCTAGCAACTAACAATCCCTATTTACATGTAAAGAATAAAGAAAACTCTTTGAGAAGAACTCTCTGAGGTAAAAAGTTAACAAAGACAAACTGCTAACCTCCCATCTCCTTACAAGCCTCCAAGTGCCTGTCTAGAGTTTGGGAACTTTTGCAAAAGGCATGGAATTATGAGACCTAGACAGTCCTCTTCTATGAGCAAGACCAGAAAGAGAAGGAACCACATCCATAAATCATGCTGAGAGGCTTGAGAGCTTAGGGCTTTTGATTTAGAAAAAGAGTAATTTAAGAGGGACGTGATAATAATTTACATACATAGTGTAGAGAAAGTTATTCAGTACATGATAATCTCACACTTTCTCCAAGGAGCTCAGGGCAGCATATATCGTTCTTCTTCATTTTAACCACATAACAAGAACCCAGTGCAGTGCTGTTAATCCAAAAATGTCCAAAATCTGAAGTAAATCTGGAATAACATATCAGTCTACTAAACACTCTGCCAGAAAGTCACCATTTGTCAACAGAAGAACTTCACAGGGGAAGCCCAGCAAAAAAGAAGAAGAAAAAAGCAGAATTAGGATTTATCAATATGGTTAACTATATCAACCAGAGAACAAAGTCTGAGTCCCGTGGCATCTTCAATACCAACAAAGTTTAATATAAGCTTTTGTGTTCATTCATGAAGAAATGTGCATGCACATGAAAAGTCATACCCAGAATAAAACTTTGTTGGTCTTAAAGGTACCACTGGACCTAAACTTTGTTCTATTGCTTCAGATCAACATCGCTATCCACCTGAATGTATCAACAGGAAGGGTTGCCTGGCCTGGCAACCAGCTTGAAACTGGGGGGGGGGCAGAGACACTGGGGGCATCAGCAACAGTGTGATGTCACTTCCAGGAAAACCCAGAAGTGACATCCCACCTCTTTAAAAATTACTGGAAACTCTATGGTAAAATCATAGTTTTTAGCAGTTCCTAGAAAGGACGGGTGTCACTTTCCCTGGAAGCGACATCAGTCCTCTCAAGGCATCACCTAAAACTATGGCTTTGCCATTGGATTTTCAATGATTTCTAGATAATAGCTGTTCTTGCATTTTCACACCCTTCTCACATTTTTTTTCTTTTTTTCTGACCTAGAATCCAATTTTTGCATCTCATGAAGTGCATCCTAGCTCATGAAACCTTACACTTCAATAAACCTGGTAGTCTTTAATATACCTTAAAAGTCTATTACAAGAGAGTATACCTCACACTGAATGGACACATTTTCATTCTAGTCACAAGAGGAATATATGGTTCACACTGCATTTCAGGATGTGCTGCTGATGGTGTCACACTTTCTGGGCTTTTTGTTCATGCAAAACCTTGTATCTTGCTATTTTTCTTTTCTGGGAGAGCCAGTTTGGTGTAGTGGTTAAGTGCACGGACTCTTATCTGGGAGAACCGGGTTTAATTTCCCACTCGTCCACTTGCACCTGCTGATGTGACCTTGGGTCAGTCACAAGCTCTGGCACAGCTGTTCTCTCAAGGACAGTTTCTCTCAGAAGTTCTCTCAGCCCCACCTACCTCATAGGGTGTCTGTTGTGGGGAGGGGAAGGGAAAGGAGTTTGTAAGCGCTCTGAGACGACTTTGGGCAGTGAAGGGTGGGGTATAAATCCAAACTGTTCTCTTATTATTATTATTATTATTATTATTATTGAAAGCTAAAGCTTGCTGATGAATGATGTTGCAACAACCACAATTAAATTTTGTCTCAAAGTTGTCTATTTTTCTGACAAATGTGATCAAATTTAGGATGCATATTACTTGCAAATGTGAGTTTAAGAGTGCCACAGTGTAACTATAGCATTTAGAAAAACATCAGAAACCCAGGCCGTGGTATACACAGGAAATGCAGGACATTGGGGGAGTGGAGAAGGAATGGGGAAAAGTGGAATTAAATTAAATAAATTCGAGAATAACCCTTGCTGGACTGCATCCTCCATAGGAAAAGTCATTTTTCACAAAAAGATCTCAGAGAAACCCCGTGATCCCTTCTGTTTCGTTATAACGGAGAAATAGCTTAACCTAATGTTATTGACAGATAACGGGTGACAGACAAGGGGTTAAAAAGTTTTGTGCCGATGATGTCAGTTCCTGTGCTTCTTTCGAGGGCTGGTTGACTGGCTCTGATATTTGAGCCGGGCTCTCCGCTTGGAGGAAAAGACGCTCACAGAGAATTGAGAAAGAGCTGAATGGGAATCAAGCGAAGTTGTACGTATGGGTGTGTGGCTGTCTTTGTTATTTCCCTCCCCCCCTCAGGGCATCCTTCTCTTGACTCGCAAACTGGAGGAGAGCGGCAGGCGGATGGAAGCACTCTGAGCCTGAGCACAATATAACCTTGTTCTGAGCAAGAACAATACAAGGTCAGCCACAGAAAGACTTTTATCCTCTTTAATTCCAGTGCTCTGCTCTGCCCAAGCTGGCATTGCTGCTAGAAGGAGGCAGCTAAAGGTGCGGCTGTGAGCTTGTTTTGTGTGTGTGCTCTCTCCGCCGCCGCCGCCGCCCTTTCCTTGATCTAAACAGAGTAAAAACTTTTCTTTTAGAATTTTCAAAAGGAGAATGGAGTTGAGGGACTAGGGAAACTTCGTTGTTTATGAGCAGCTAAATAGCACACATCTCTCATAATTCAGATGCAGCTGTAAGCATTACCCACTCTGGCTAGCAGGGAACAGTTGTTGTCTGATATAAGCAATTACCACTACAATGAGTACAATGAGCTAGTTGCGTAAACTAGGGAGATCAAGGAGAGTTTCACCTATCCCTTTGCAAGGATGCAGCTTATAAGAGAACCATTGCCTCAAAAGTGGCTGTTTGTCTAAAAAATGTCAGTCGTTCCTATTTTAGTATATGGCTGTGCTGCTGAAGTAAGCACAGTCTAAATATCTAAACAATGATCATTACAGCACTGTCATCAGTCACTGGTGTGTTTGCTCGTGTTTCTTTTGGTTTCTTTATGGACTTATATCTGACATCCTCCAAAGTTTTAGGTGTCTCACAAAACTTAGAAAAATATAAAATAAATTATGACATAAAATGCTATAAAGCTAACAAGAAAATTAAAACAGCTGAACAAAAATAGCGTGGTTCGCTAAAAACTGGATTTCAAAAGTAGGCTTAGCATTTTTCCCACCTAAAGAAGAATGTACAAATGGTATACATCCTGGGAAAACTCATTCTGCAGCTGTGGGGGTACAACAGAAGATGTCCCACCATTGATCTTCCTGCATTTATAGAAAAGATTCAGAACAATTTAATAACTGTGTGTGTATGTGTGCAGACTCCATCCAGAAGGTGGGATGTTGATGCAAAGCCTCTACCTGGAATAGTTTAGTAGTGCTGAGTTCTCTTACATCACCTGTACCAGATGTCCTAGGGAGCTTGTAACAAGCACACACCAAGACAGTAGGAAGTGGAAAGCTGACAACAAGCTGTATGATTTCCAACTACTCACTAAGCAGCTGGGGAACCTAGAACATTTTAGAAGGAGCTTGAAAGCGAGCCACTTGTTAATTTCACATTTTCCCATATAAAAAATTAAGTAAAACAGTTTGCATTACAAGAACCAATATGAGACTGAACAGAAATAAGCTAGTGCTTTCTAGCAGCTCTGCTCAGCTTGTGGAAATGTGCCTTATTTAGAGCTACGGTGAAATCAGAGAAAATAGTAATGAAATTGGGGGCTACTTAATTGTATGCAGCAAATGTGTGACTAACTCTGTGTGCATTCATGGCAAGGAAAATAGCTTTCTCCCATTACAAAAGTATTTGTAAATAAGAGATTTTATATATATCAGAAAATGTTATGGTAATGTTTAATGTACAATATTGAGTTAAAATGACCAGTAGCGGGAAAGCGGATTAATCTTTGTTATGCAATGTGTATATATTAAAGACTCCTCCCCCCTGTTTTCTGAAACAAACCCGGTTTTAAAACTCATGTGAGAGATAGTACAGATCATGTATTATATCCTGAAAATGAGGCAATTTTCTGGGCTTAAAAGTTCGCATTCAGAAAGATCCCCTGTATACTGTATCTGTAACAGTGAGCTTTAAAGCTGGCTCCTTGATGACATTTTTTGCATTCCTTCCTGAGTAAATGTAGTGGATATCATGAATTTGCCTGTGCATAAATGATTTGTTATTGGGAAGCAATTGTGGATGGTAGGCTTTTGATTATGATTAATATAACTTCTTTTGAGTTCTTACTTGCTTTTTTGAATGGCCTGAGCCTTTTAAGCCTAAGAAGCAATTGACCAAATCTGAGGTTTCTCTGATCTTTGGTTTATCTCTTGATGTAAGCAAGGACTTGGCTGACTTTGTGTATTATGTCTTTCAGTTCTAGCTTTTGTTCCCATGAAGGACAACACCTCTTTATAAATAATAAGACCAATGTTCCCTAAAACACCAGAATGTCTTAGACAAAGGGGCTTGATAGTTGCTAGAGGAACTGGGAGCTCAGTCTTCACTGATCTGACCTAGAGTTGGAATGAAACTGTGATCACAGGGATCATAGTGAACATATCATCTTCCTACATTGCAGTAATGGAAACAATATAATTTCTCTGCTGTCACTGTAGCAACAGACCTTTGCCAAACAATTCTGGTAATATGCATGGATTTCATTATTAACCAGTGCTTAATGTTGGCATTCCATTTTAATCGGAGCAGATCTGAACACTGAAGATATTTTAGACTACCCAGAATACTGTACGGGCAACT
The DNA here is from genome assembly GCA_029375565.1 of Gekko gecko. Classification (NCBI taxonomy): domain Eukaryota; kingdom Metazoa; phylum Chordata; class Lepidosauria; order Squamata; family Gekkonidae; genus Gekko; species Gekko gecko. The sequence continues at coordinate 160,250,501 of JAPDNY010000003.1, read as the reverse complement.
ACAATGCACCCTCTCCTAACTTGGGCATGTAGGGCATGGGCTGATAAGTTATTTGCACCAAAAGCTACAGTACAAATTAACTACATAATATGTCTGAAAAATAGGCAACCTCACCATATGGACCAAATGGCCTGTAGGATGCCATTAAAAGAGCCTGGAATCCAGTTCTAATGACATTCACTCAACACTGTCCCATTGAGGATTTTAGCCTTAGTGATTTATATGAGATGGATATCTCCCAGTGTGAGCTATTTCCTGTCTCTCCAAACTCATTTTGTATGTATGATCCATCAGCCTGCAACAATTTAATGCCATGTTATACAGCGACCCCTATAGCAGTTTGATGTTATATGCTAATATATATATACTTATATACTAAGTTATATAAGTTATATACTAAGTATATAAAGTAGGATGGCGATATTATCGTACTGCCATACCCACTAGGGAAAGTGATCTGAAACAAATGAATACAGAGCATCAGAAAAAAGTTATAGTGTTTTGCCACAATACCACAATTTCTACCATATTCAATCTCTGAGTTTATGACTCCATAAAAAAACTATAATGCATCTTTATGACTGGCTACACCATGTACTGAAATGTAACACACATTAATTTTTGTAACAAAAAAGCCCCCCTTTTTCAGTATCTCTTTAAATTTCCATTTGTTAATTTGGGGTTGAGCAAAAATGACTTATAAAGATGGTTAAAGTGGACAGAAGGCCATAGTTAAATATATTTTGGACTGAGGTAACAAAGCCCGGTCCTGCTGAGGCCTAATGAATGAGGTTTCATCACTCAGTCTTGGATACTTCATAACCAGAGCTTTTCAACAGGACTTTTTTCATCCATGAGGACACTGGGTGCATTATGTCTATTGCCAGTTAGCTCATGACAATCCAACAAAAGGGACACACTAGCCATGTGAATTTTAAGTGTAAGCCAAGTGGGAGGCCTGTCATTCCTGACCTCCTATCAATATCCACATACCAGGACATTAAGTGCACACTGACTGCTAGAACAACCCTGCTGGAAAATACTGGAATCAATATAGCTTGGTGGTCTACATAGCTAAGCTGGGGAGTGGTAGACAATATCTAAAGGACAGATGCTTTGATGATGTGATCTTCAGGAGGTGATAAGAAGGACTGGCTCTATCATTCTCAGACAACCATAAGGGCATGTCATCCAAGGACTTTTAGAGTGTTTGGTTTTTATCTAATCTTTTAAGTAGCTTTGAGTGAAGGGCTTATTTTAGCAGTCCTAGATGTTAAAGTTTGTTATTTTGGGGGAAGGAAAAGAATCTCTGTCTCAGACTCTTCTAAACAAGAGTATGTTTAAAATCTAAATAAAGGACTTGTTTCATGTAAAAACTGACAGCCTCATAGCTAAACTGTAGGGAGGGCACTGATTTCACTTGTTCACAGGGGAAAATCCTTTGTAGGATGGGGTTAGCATGTAGACAGCAATTGAGAAAGTAATATTCTGGCAATTCAAAGAGAGAAGAACAAATTGTGCAGATAATGTAATTAATCAAGTAATGTTAATTAAGTGCAAAATATCATTCAGATTTAGCAGACAGTTTATTTCAGACAAGAGCACTCAGACTGGTTTTCACACCAGTCTTCTAATAGAGAGTGATGGTCCTGTGCTTATCTGTAGAGCAAGGAAATAGGGCCACCCACAGACAAGGCATACTTGGAGGACTACCCAGCTATGCAATATAAGCGGTCTGTAAATTTTAGAAAATGGCCATATGCACACTAAACAGGCTCATTGCTTTCTAGGGACATAAAATGTTGAGGATAGTTAAAGCTCAGGCAAAGAAATAATTAAAACATAATGGGAAGGCGGAATTGACCTGATTTATACCTTAGCTCATCCTCTGACCTTAATTCCTCCCTCCACAGTCCAGGATTTTTAAAGTCTCTGACCACTTTGAATGGAAATTAGGGTGAGGAGATGTGTGCAGTGGGTTATGAATATCCAATCTCCTCCAATCTCCCATACATTATGGGAGCTTCCATGGCACGAATAGAGATTCAAATCTGAGTCTTCCAGATACTCACTACACCACACTTAGGGTTGCCAGGATTTGTTAACATGCTTACGGGGGGGTGGAAGGAAGCCTTCAAGGAGTGGGGCAGGGCTCCATGACATGATGACATGACAGGGAAGTGGCTTCATCGTGACGGGGATATTGCCTGGCAATACTCTGGTTTGAGGGCAAAACTCTATAGTAAAATTGCCCGCAAACCATAGAGTTTTGCTCCAAAACCAGAGCATCACCATGCGATGTCCCCAACACACTAACGTCACTTCTGGGTGGACTTGTGGACGTTGCCTGGCAATGCTGCTGCTTGGGGGCAGGGTTTCCCTGGTGGCTGGCCTGCTGACCAAAGCACCAAAAATGGAGGATTCCCCAACCAGACCTGGGGAATGGCAACCCTAACTGCACTGGCTGTTGTGTGGGTTGGTTTGTACATGCATAAATCACTTATTAGGAATTGTCACAGTCAGATATTTGGCTGGTAGTTGGTGTGAAGAGATGCATTTTTGGGATAGAAGTCTGGCCTGAGGAAAAACTTTACCAGGAGATTTTAAGAGTGTTTCTGTCTAAGCAGAGAACAGGCAATGAGGAGGAAGTCAGTTCAATGGCTTTCCAGCCTCACCTCAGCTACCTCTTAAGAAATGCTAATAGGTCCAGCTAGAGACAATAGGATGGTCCAGTCTTCCTCCCCCCAGGCAGGGAACAGAGATTTGGAGGAATTAAGACTTGAAGGACTTCAGGAAGAACCTTCTGGAGACTTCAGGAAAAGCTTCTTTGACCCAGCCTGACCTGGTCAGTGGGTGGAGAAACAGATATGATAAAAACTCCTTGCATCAAGGAGGCTCTTTTGTGCTGAGTCCATCAGAGCAGACAGAACTCTTAACTGAGAAGGTAGCCATTGCCATGTGCTGGCCTACACCTGAGGGAGCCTTCAATGTAATGAAAACTCTGTACAGATCAGTAACGTTCTAAGCTAAGGAGCCTAGCTTATATTTAACAACAGCAATGGCATGTATAGCGAGAGGGACAGAGGAATTGCTTTTATACTTTTTTTTTAATCCCTTGCCCAGTTTGGTGCTGTGCTAAGACTCTGCTTGTAAACATTTTCTTTTAAATAAATACTTTATAACATTTGATCCTGGTTGCTGTTCTCTGTACCACATAGACTTCCACAGTCTCAGACACACTATTTTAAAATGAGCGCTGGGGAAAGGCAGTGAGTTGGCAAGCGGCTATTTCTCCAGGGGCCCACAAGGCAGTAAGCTGCCCCTATGTTGACCAGGTGCTGAGCAGTGAGAGATACAGAGGCAAGGCGTCAGAACTTGGATGGGAAGCTGGGAGTCCTGATATGCAATTCCTACAAAGGTCAGGTGGTGGCGGTGGATTACCAGAGAGAGAGTGAAGCCTCTCCAGGTGTTGGGAAAACCCTGGAGGGCAGGGTGGAACAGAGCCTGCAGGAGCAGTACTATACTGCCACAGATGGTGTTCTGCAATTCAAGATACAATTCGAGAGGCAATTCTTGGGAATTGCAGATGTATCTTCACAGGATTCTTGCTGTTCCAAGCAACACTGTCTTCTGGGGCTGAGCTGGTGTTGTTTGTTTAATGCCCAGAATGTCCATATGTTTCTTAAGACTTCTAAACACTGTTCCAAGGGCTCCAGTGACAACTGGCATGATGGTAACCTTCTTCTCCCACAGGTGCTCTAATTCTATTCGTAGGTCTTGGAATTTGTAATCTTCTCCTGGTCTTTCTTTTCTATTCTGCTGTCTCCTGAGATTGCAATGTCAATTATCCAAACCCTATTTCTCATTTTTTCCTACAATTGTGATATCCAGGGGTATTATGTTCCAGGTATTTTCTGTTTGTAATCAGAAGTCCCAAAAAACTTTGTTTCATCATTCTTTATGATCTTGTCTGGTTTGTGCTCCCATGAATTTCTGGCTGATGGTAAGCCATACTTCTTGCAAAGATTCAAGTGCAACATAGCATGTTTTTTATAATCAGCTTGAGCAATTTTACTGCAGGCGCTGACCATGTGGTCGACTGTTTCATCCTTTGTCTTGCAAAGCTGACATTTGCTGTCATCACTGGTCTTCTGAATCTTGACTTTCATACTATTTGTTTCAAGTGCTTGCTCTTGTGCAGCTAGAATGAGTCCTTCCATTTTTTTCTTCAGGTGCCATTTTGGAGCCACTTCCAGGAGTTTTCGTTATCAGCTTTGTTCTCTATGGGTCCGGTCACACGCAGAATTAGTCATGCGATAGGGATGAATGCCGGGCAGATTTTACGGGTGCGATCACACAGGAACATCTGGCAAGCGTCCTGCACCCGTTGGCAACCCATATCAGTTAGCCAAAGAAGTGGAGTAAAAAGATACCTGGGAAAGTGCAGTATTTCCTGGAAAATGCAGGGTGTGGGCGGGCGACGGATCGTGGAAGCATTGGTATTCTGTCACATCCTGTGCCCATCTGCGTCCCGTCTCACACCGGATGTTTTTTTAAAGCCTCCTTGGTCATGCACTTCCGTGATCAAGCGCATGCGAAAACTCCGGCTGGGAAAAAAAAAGCCCAGCGGGAAGTGGTGGCTTGCGATCACCACATGTGTGATCGCACCATGCCACTTCTCCCCTCCCCCCTTTGCCATGCTTCGCCATGTGTTTGGTGGCAGATGGCCTAAGCACGAAGCCTCGGGGGAACATCTGATTGCGCTACTGCGCTTCATTTTGCTGTAGGGCAAAAAGCCTCACTTCCCCCCAGATTATCTGGCTTGTATGAGTGGGACCCCGTCTTTCAAATATTGCCCTAGCAAGTGCTTTTGTTTCCAGTTGTCAAAGTGAGTTTGATTGCAGTCTTTTTGTAATCTTCTTCGGTTTCTGTGACCTTAAATGTCTGCCTTGTATACTTAAACTAAAAGCTGCTTTTCTTGGTATAGTCATTCGGTGCTTGCTTTTCTTCTTCAACTGCTTGCTTAACAGTCAGGAGACCTCTTTCACCTAATTTTCTTCATAAGTAAAGATGATCAGCATCACTTCCTAGGGTATAGTGAGTGATGCATCATCATTATCTTGTGAGTATTACGATCTATTACTTCTAATTCTGCTTGTTGCTAATCAATAATGCCAGCTGTGTATCTTAGACCTGGGATTGCACATGTGTTAATTACCTTTACTGTGTTGCCTCCATTTAATTTGGTTTGCAATATCTTTTTAACTCTTTGGTAGCACTTCTTGATTGTATTTTTCTTAACAAGGGTGTGTTATTTGTAGTTTTCTTCAAAGCTCAGTGTTTGATGATGTTGTTTGGCATCATGATTCCTTCTTGTTCAATGATCTTTCCTCTGTTCAATCCTAATGCTTCACATTTGTCAGGGGCAAATTATCTTTGCTGAATATTTGAACTGTATTGAGTAAAGAATCAGTCTCTGATTATGACTTTCCATACATCTTCAAGTCATCCATGTACAGTAAGTGTGAAATCTGTGGGCCTGTCTTTGAAAGCTGGAGCCTTAGGCCTGTGCTGTTGAGAATGATTATGAATAGTATTACGGCAATGACAAAGAGCAGCAGTGATAGTGAGTCTCCTTGGAAAATTCCCTGTTTAATATTAACTGTTCCAATTTCTTCTCCATTCACTATTAATTTGGTGTTCCATTTACTTACAGCATTATACAATATTATACAATTATATAATACAAGCATTATACAATAAGCATTATTACAGTTTTGCTGATGCCTATCATTTTTAGCGTTTTCAGGATCCATGTATGAGGGAATGAATCAAATACCTTCTTGTAATCAATCCAAGGAACACTCAAGTTGGTTTTCTCTCTTCTACAAATTTGTAAGACCATTTTATAGATCAGTAACTGATCTTTAGTGCCTCTGGCTTTTTGGAAAATTCCTTTTTGTTCATGTGGTAAAATTGAATTGAGTTACAATTCCTGTCAGTAGTTTAAAAGTTGCTGAGAGGCAGGTAATGGGGCAGAAGTTACTTGGCACTGTTCCTTTCTCTTCATTCTTCAGAATAAGAGATGTCCTGCCAGTTGTTAGCCAATCTTCTACTGCTTTGGAATGGAGCACATCATTAAGCTGTTGCACCAATTGTGGATAAAGACCTCTCAGCTTTTTAAGCCAATAGCTCGGGATTTCATCTCTTCTAGGCACTGTCCAGTTCTTTACTTTCTTCAGTTGTTTTTGCAAGCTTTCCAGAGTTATTGTAAGATCCTCCATTTGCTTTCCTTTCAGTTTGTTTTCCACATCTGTGCTCCAGCTGGCTTTTTTATTGTATTCTTTCAAGTCTTCCCAGAGTTCTTTCCAGAAGGGTGTTGTCTTTTCTTTTTCTGGTTTTACTTCTACTTTTTCATCTCCATATAGTGATTTATAGAACTGTCTTTGGTTAGTCTGGAATTGGAAGTTTTGTCTGTATGGCTGGATCCTACTGTTGTACCTCTTGTTCTTCTTGGGTATTGCAACAATTCTTTTGTTTGATTTCTTCTGCAACTTGGGCAATTGTTTTTATATCTAATTTATATTTCTTCCTGAGGTTTGCTTTTCTTCTTTCATTCTTCCTTTTTAAAAATTCCTTTAGGGTGCGTAAGTCTGAACAGCATTTGTTGATTTCCCCCCCTCCAATCTCATTTGCCAGTTTGGTTTCACCTTAAAATCCTTAACTGCCTTTTTCTTAATGTGCATTCCCACTTCTCTTGTTACTACAACTGCTACACTATACATCAACTGGCTGGTTTATGTTGATTGTAGGAATTGTTTCAATTGCTGTATTGATATTTTCAGTGTCTTGCAAGTTCTTTCTTTGATGTTGTTCTGAGCACAGGTAATTTTTGTCTGTCTTCATTGCTGTTAATATGCTGTAAGATTTTTGCCTTCAGTTCTTCCTCTACAGAGGTGAGCTGATTCTGTATTGTCAATCTCTCTCTTTTAATTAGTGGACATTCAAGAGCAGCTTCATTTCTATGGCCTTCTCCTTGGATGATTTAATTTATTTCTTGTTCTTCATTTTTTTCCTTTGAGTGGCTGATGTTCCTTATTTCACTTAGTTCTGTTGCTGTGAAAAAGTTAAAGTTGTTTTGCACGATAAAATGGTGCTGATCTGCTAGTCACTGTTCAATGATGGTAGAATCGGGACACTTTGCTTTCCATATTTCAACCATTTGTTTCAAATATTCATGCTGTTCAGACCTTGATTCAAAATAACATTGCATGATAATTCTGTTTTGTTCTTGAGACCATTTTTTTGATGTTGTTGGTTTTCTGGTAGCTAATAAGGTACCTGCTCTGGTTGCTTTATAGAAGATTCTGCTTCCAGGATCTTTTAGGATTATTATTATTAGACTGGAAGCTAAATGTGTGAACTGGCTCAGTTGAAAAGCATCACAACTGAAAAGCTTCCTTGTGAAGAAATGAATATGCATTCAAAGGATGAATATGCATGTGTGAATTAGCCCTCAGTGAAAAGTGTCCTTGATTTTTATTTTTATTTTTGTCAGACATTATTTACTATTGCTTTGTTTGACTACTATGTATTTTGGGGGAAACTTCATGTTGCAGATTTTTGACTCTGTGGAGAAAAGAAATCTGCAAGAACATTAAGTATGAAACTTTACATTTCTGTCCTTTCCCCTCTTTTGTTTTGATCATGTAGGGTACCTGGAGAGGCCAGCCTGGGGAAAGGAAAGGCTTAAAAATGGCAGAGCTCACAGTCAAGAATGGCAGCTGCATGGACTGGCAAAAACGGTGCCTTGCACTGGAAACCCAGCTCTTCAAATTCCGCCTGCAGGCCAGTAAGATCCGGGAACTGCTGGCTGAGAAGGTGAGGCCAGAGTTATGTACTATAATCGATATCTCTTGCATCTTGGTAGGTCTCAGGATGAGATCAGCCAGAAAGAAAGGCTGTGGTTCCCACTTATTGATGCTAAAGACAGAGGGCATATGTGTCAAAATCCGTATTGTGTTGTAAAAACTAAGAGTTTCAACTTAGAATCGGTACAGTGCTGTACAGAAAAATTATAGGAAAACTGTCTACCACAGTGCAATATCGAAACTAAGGCAAGGTAACATTTTGACAATTTTGTTATAAATTTTGAGCCCCTTCTCAGTACAATTTCTAAAAAAAAATAGTAGAAACATAATAGAAATATACATTAAGACATCATTTCTCACAGTGTTGGCATGTGTAATGTGTGTTCAAATCCTCTTTCCTTGTAAATCCTTAGATTAAATCTTCAACCAATCAGTGCTTTTGCAAAAAATTCCTTCAAATGGTGATCACACAATAAGTCTGCCTGCAGAGCACCTGACTTATTGGGGACCCTCTAGAGAGGGAAATGGAGACTCCAGGGTTAATCCAGCGGGGGGGGAGTGTCAAACTACTGGATTCTTTGTTGAGATTAGGGAGCAGTTTGGTTCAATGATCAGGTTACTCTGTAACTGGGTATATGGCTTTGTCATGTGTTTTTCCTCAAAGGCCAAAGAGCAAGCAGCTACAGGCTCCATCTCCCCAGTTCTTGTCAAAGATGGAAGGAGTGGGGAAATCTTTGCCTTGTACCAACCAACAGTCTATTTAAAATGATATTTTGCCTTGGTGCTGGAAATTAATTAATTGGTACTGGGAATTAATTGAGTTGAGGTTGTTGAAGAACTGATTCTCTTAGTGTTTAAATATAAGTGAATCAGGTGCACAACCACCCTCCAGACACCTGTAAGCTCTTCTGAACAGAACCTCTGCATCTCTATGCTTATTTGTATGCACTGTATGAGTGATCTGGAGTCCTGCTTTTTTCAGGGTTCTGGTGGACAGACCCAGCATTTGTGCAATTTGACAGTAGGCTTTGTGTTGAAGACCCCATATGAGCTTGTGGAGTTTGTGGCTGGAGCCTGCCACAGCAGTCCTGCTCTTTTGTACTCTGCACATAGATGGTGTGAACATAAAAGTGGGGCATAAATATCTAAATAAACAGGGCTTCTGTAATGAGAAGTCAATACATATGCCTATGTGACCCATCCATAAGACCTTAATAAATATATGTAGAGTGCCAAAATGCAGTCTTAAAAATGAGCCCTTTGCACTCTGCTGAAGGCCTTGGGAGAGACACAAAGCAAATATCTTTACAAGAATAGGCTTTTTTAATGGAAATTAAGGCATACTGGAGTTTGAGTGCATACACCAGCAGGCAGTGTATGTCTAGTAGCTGCAATTTACTTCAGCTTTCTAGTTTTCTCACACTATTGTGCACAAGGGAAAAGAAGGGCAATATTCTGTTGATGAGTGACATGGCAGACTGTTGCCATGGCAGCATGATGACCCTATTATAAATGAGCTGTGGGGCCTCTCAGGGGAAGAAAATCTGAGGGGAAAAATAGAGCCGAATCTGATTAACTCGTAAAGAGATAGTTTGAGCCTTACTTTGATTTTAATGGAAATGTCTAGGTTTTGATGTCATAGTATGTATACAGGATTTCCAAAGTACCTGCTTCATAATAAATTTAAACACATCTACTTGTAGTAAATACATTCCAGAATCTCTTGGTATCTAAGAGTTCTTTCAAACTCCCCCCCCACACACACACACTGTTGTGTATCCAAGGGAAATGAGGAGTAATATTCTGTTGATGATTGACATGGTAGACTGTTGCCATGGCAGCATGATGACCCTGTTGCTAATGAGCTTTGGGGCATGAGTCTTTGGCCATCCTGACTGCAGTCCATTAATTCAATGGCTTTCTTGGAAGGTTAGCCTCCTTTTGCCCCATCACTCCTTAGACTCTTTGCTTTCTGTCTTCAACTCATCCCTATCCTTAACTTTTGACACATTTGCAGACAAGTTTCCCAACGTACCATCCATCCCTCTTATCCCCATCCTTGGCTCATTTCCATCTTTTTATATTTTCTCTTAAGCTTTTGTGCAGCTGAATGCCTCTGGAAGGGATCAAAGAGATGGCTGATGTTGTCCAATGTAAATTTGCGTTCTCTTCATTCTTCTCAGCCATGTAACTGGCTGAGTAATACTTCTTTATCTTCCTGACCCATAAATACTATAATAATTCTCAATAACTCTTCTCTAACTTTGATGCCCACCTGAGTAGCTCCTCAACAGAATGAGGATTAAAACATAACTTAGATATCTTATCTGAAATAATAGTTATAGCTAGTTTAATTTGTTTTGTCAGAATTAACCTTGAATCAGAATCACAGCATCGTACTATGTATATCTGCCAATATGGAAAACTATAATTAGGATCACCAAAAATGGGGCCTTTCCTTTCAGTACAATTGAACCACAATGTACTGAAGCACAAATACAGGTTAAGTGAACAGGAGGACAAGTATGCAAAAGTTTAGGGTAATTGCAGGGATTTTCTTGTATAAACTGGCCATTGAAAACCAGATAATTGAGTATAAGGTTTGTATTGTCATAGGCCTCTTCAGGCATTGGATCTATTCGAACTTAGAGCCAATGCTCCCTCTAAGCTGTTGAACCTTGTGAGCAAAAATTCTACTTTGTGAACTACAGGCATTAAAGTTGTGAGCAAGTGATTTGGCTGCTGCATAGATTACTTTGCTCTGGAGCCATCCTACCTGAGCTAAGACAAAAATGTGTGAGCCGGAGGCTAAAAAACTGTGAGCTAGCTCACATTAACTCAGCTTAGAGGGAACACTGCTTGGAGCCCACCAATTGTGTTTTTGAGCATGGCCCCTGCCATTTTATGAGAGTTGGGGAATGTATGGATTTTCATACTTGTGTGACATGAGCCTTGCCATGCAGGGGAAAATAAATTAATACATAAATGAAGTAATGTTTCAAGATCACATGAAAAGGTGACTGTGCATATTGTGTGCATTGCAGGGATTGCACACTTCTGATATGCGTGGCTGACAGGCTTCAGTTCATATAACATCTGAAGAGGACACAGTTAAATCTGGAAGTAAAAGATGAATGTATGAGCTTTTTTGTTAGCTTGCCATTAGATTTGGTAAGAGTAAATACTAACTCTGTCAGAAGCCTGTCAAAGATATATTAAGCTGAATGTTATTGGTGAGGCTGGACATCAATCTTGGTAGTGGTTTCTAAGTAAACTGCTTGTAGAGGTAATCTACAGAATATAGAACACAAAGGGCCAGAGTACCAGGGATGGTATTATGTAATGTAATATAATTCAATGAGAAAATAGTTTTGAAGAGGAAAGATGATGTATATACATTCAGGGCTTTTTTTGTAGAAAAAGCCCAGCAGGAACTCATTAGTATAATAGGCCATACCCAACAGCAGAAACTCATTAGCATATTAGGCCACACCCCTGACAGCATAGTTCATTAGCCTATTCGGCCACACCCCCATACCTTCCCTTGGCTTGCCCAGGCGCCCTGTGGTTGTGGGGAGCCTGGCCAAGCCAGCCCTTGGACAGGCTGGGGCCCCCTGGCCCGCCCTTCCAGGGCCCCCTGGCCCGCCCACCTCAGAGTCGCTGGGTGGGGGGAGCACTCTCCAGGCCTTCCCTCTGTAGCCACACACACAGAGGTTTTGGCTGTAGTGGGCATGGCCAACTCTGAAGCCAGTTGGAACTCTGCCGGGTTTTTGAGTAGGAGCTGCCGCCACCACTATTCCATCATCGTTATCTTCCATCATTGCACCTCTACCACCATTTGTGTGGGTACCATCGGGGTGCGAGACATCCCTGGATGAAGATGGGATGGCTGTGCTATCAGGAGGTATGTTGCTGGTCTGGAATTAATAACTTTTTCCAGAACCCCATCTTGTAATTAATGATTCTGTGACATCTAGAACACCAACACTTTAGTGTATTGTATTGTATTGTTTTATTCTGCGTTTACCTGTTTTAACTTTGGCATTTATGCCTCTTTGTTAGCCGCCCTGAGCCTTGGGGAGGGCGGGATATAAATCCAAAAATAAATAAATAAATAAAATAAAAATAAATTCCGTTCCTGTGCATTCCTTCCCAAAAATAGCCCCTCTGTATTCTGTATTAAAGATTCCAGATCAGCTGCAACCACTTGGCTCTAAGAATGATTGTAATCCCATTGTGAGAGGCAGTGTTTGGCTCTAACAAGGAAATGTTCTTTTTCTCATTCTTGAATATGTTTGTCCCTTTTACTTTTATATCCCCTCCCACTATTCAATCTGCATTGTCTGTTTAGATTGTAAACTTGTGGGCAGGGCTTATCTTTTTGTACAGTATCTAATTATTTTTCATTTTAACATTTGTTTTCATGTTTTGCTCCAAAGATGCAGGAACTGGAGCAGAGGGTGATTGAAGCAGAAAAGAGAGCCCAAAGTGCAGAGAAACAGGTAAGAGGTTCCATGAAATTGTCATTTCCATAAGATTTCAAAAACATCTTATGCTGACATCTCCAGAAGATACTTTCTCAAGCTATGTAATAGAAAAGAAGTTGTTCTTACATGGGGTTCCTGAATATTCAGTGTCTGAAGGTGCACAGTATTTTTAAAAAGCATTGAAAGCCATTGATTCTCATGGTGTACACATATATTCCTCTTGCCCTTCTGTTGTTTCCTGCCAAACAGGTTTTACATATATTTTTTTTTTTTTTGTAAAACTCTCTTAAAAAAGAGAGAATTTTATTCTTTTTATAAGAAACAGGAAGGGTAGACAGATGGAGAAAGAAAAAGATGGAGTGAAATTTTCCTGTTAGTGAGGGTTAGTTTAGGTTAATAACCAATACCAGTTTTGGCATCTATCGTGGTTAGAAGATCTTCTTTTTAACTATTGCGAAGTCCAAAATCACTCTGTTAATGCAGTTAGTAAAGTCCATTGGGGTTAGTAATTAAACAGCTCCTTCCAGATGTTACACGAACAGTCCTCAAAATATCTTCTTTTTAAATCTCTTCCAGTTGTGGATTGAGTCCATTTTAACTTTGAAGTCTTCCGTTCCATCACCACTTTCCCCTGGGCTGCTGTCTTCTTCGCTTGTCCCAGTTTGGAATACTGCATCTTCCTCCCTGCTGGCGTGTCTCTTCAGAAGTTTCTGTACTTTAAAGATGAAATCCTTCTTCTTTCTTTTCTCTTTTTCCTTAAACTTCTGGCTTTCAGGCTTCCTGGGCTCCACAAACTCTTCAGATGAAATTAGATCTCCAGTTTGTCGCTTGCTATGCTCAACATCCCCTTCTACTGGCAGAGTATTCTCTTTTATAAAAGCGGAATAGGCTTTGGGAGCCTCATCCACCTCTTCTTTTAATTTTATCGCTTCACTGCCAGTTAGGGGTGCCAAGACATTTGTCAAGGTAAATCCGAGATCTTCTTTCTCTTCTTCTTTAACGCCCTGGAAACCTAGAATCAAATTCGATTTCTGTTCAATCTCCATCATCTTTCTAGTTGTTTCCGATATCTGTTTCTGTCGACTGATGAGAACACTATCCATTTTAGACAGAGTTTCGTTGATTTTCTGCAATTGTTCCAGCAGGGGGCACAGCATCTCCTTTTCCTGTTGATTGACAGCAAGCTCTTGGGGGGGCTGTCTGGACCGGAAGTCCCTCCTCTCTTCTCTTCCGGTGTCTGCAGGACTTTTTCCAGTATCGACATTTTGTTTTTTTGTTTACTTTTAAAAAGTTCGTGCCGCATCCCCCAGGAAGCTAAGATAATCAAAATCTTCCATGCAACCCCAACGGTACTTTCACCAACACTTTTTCTTCTCTCAGCCCCCCTTCGCGCTCCCTTTGTGGATCTTGCTTCTCAAAGGGGGTGGGAACTCCTCCCTCCTCCCAACGCTTATACGCATGCAGGGGGGCTCCGATTTACACTTCAAAATAGATCTCCAACTCACGATTCGATGCTACTTCTTCTTTTTATTTTAAGCCATAGCGCTGTCTTCACTCCTGGAATTCGGTGGCGCCGCTAAGTCCCATTACGGGCACGCCGCAGCGGGGCCGATTGGGGCGGGGAGAAAGCCTCAATTTCCCGGCTGTCTGCCGGCAAAGAGGCTACTCCCCAAGCGCCCCCGGTTCGGAGCCTTTACCTAAGGCTCACTAGGGTCTTTCGCACATGCGAAGACCCCCCCTAACTGCGCGTGGGCTAACCGCCTCCGGGAGCGTCCCGAGAAGCGGCCGCCATTCGCGACGCCGAAACCGAAACCACCGGTTTTACATATTTTTGAAATAATACAAAAATCTGCAAAATCTGTTTATCGGAGGTTAAAGTAGGATACCTGTACGATGAGCAGTGTCATTTTCTGTCTACCCTGAAAAAAAAAAAAAATCTGTTTCCATCAGAGCAGGTGCTTCAGTATGACATTGCTAGTGGTCATTCCAGTATGATTAGGAACATCTCAGTGTACACTGATGTAGTGTGGTGGTTGGACTAGCATGAGGGACCTGATTTCAAATCTCTACTTGGTCATGAAACTTACTGGGTGACTTTGTGCCAGTCACCCTCTCACTAACCTCCTACCTCATAGGGATGTTATGAAGACAAAATGCTGGGAGGGGAGAATCCTGTATGTTGCCCTGATAATTGTTGGGAAGGTGGGATAAAAATAGACAGACATTGTGAAGAACTTTGTGTCAGAAATATATAGAGTACTCTATAATCTTATATTCTAAGACCAAAGTTGGCCAAACCTTTGGATACTTAAATCCAGTGATTGGAGCTTTGAATGGGCAAGACAGATCTTTCTATGAACCTGAAAAGGGCCCCAGGTTTGCAGGAAAATGTGAAATCTAAAAAGAATACCCTGAGGAGTTTTAAAAAACCCCAAAATGATAAAAGGAGTGCTTGTGGCTTTAAAAAACAGATTCCCTTAGTGTTCGTTGCTAGGCAACCACAGCAATTCAGGCCTTGGTTTCTGTGAGTAAAAGGCAGGGGGAAAGGGAAGGACCCTTTCCAGGACTATTTTGGCCTTCAAGTGAGGAATGATTGGCCCAGGCCTGGCTAGGGTTGCCAGCTCCAGTTTGGGAAATTCCTGGAGATTTCGTGGTAGAGTCAGAGGAGGGCAGGGTTTGGGGAGGGGAGTCCTCAGCATGGTATAATGCCACACAGTCCACCCTCCAAAGCAGCCATTTTCTCCAGGGGGACAGATCTCTGTTGTCTGGAGTTCAGTTGTAATTCTGGGGAAACTCCAGGCCCCATCCGGAGGCTGGCAACCCTAGGCCTGGTAGCACCCTCTAGGTGACTTGATACCACCTGACTTGCATGACTGAACTGGGTGCTTGCTACTGTTCAACAGCAGTTACTCAATGAATACTAGTATGGTGTGGCAGTTAGAACTTCAGAACAGGGTCTTCAAGACTCAGGTTCAGATCCCCTATTTGCTTTGGAAGCTCACTGGGCAATTTTGGACCAGTCACATACTTTCAGCGTAACCTACCTCACAGGGTTGTTGTGCAGATAAAAAGAACAAAAGAATAATGTGAGCTGCTTTGATCCTCACTGTGAAGAAAGACCATAGTTCTCATAGGTGGAGGCTGCAGAGGCAGGGGAAGATGGAAAGCTGAAGGCAAAGGGACTGACAAAGGTAGGTTGGCTGTTGAGTGAGAAGGAGATAGGGTTGCCAGCTCCAGGTTGGGAAACTCTTAGAGCTTTGAGGGGTGGAGCCTGGGGATGGTGGGGTTTGTGGGGGACCTGAGACAGGTTTAATGCCATATATGCCACCCTCTATAGCAGCCATTTCCTCTAGAAAAACTAGTTTTGCCAACCTTCAGGTGAGGGCTGGAGACCACCTGCAATTACAACTGCTCTCCAGGGGACAGAGATCAGTTCCCGGAGAATTAGTTAATTGATTATTGTGTGGCATTGTGTATAGAATAGCCAGGAGATTCTAAGATTGTCTGGCAGCCAGAAGTTCTAGCTCTGCAGCGTTATGCACCACTAGGTGGTGAGCTAGATTTGTTTTTAAAGCAAGAGGCATTTCAGAGGTGGTTTGCCATTGCCTGTCTCTATGTCATGACCCTGGTATTCCTTGGAGGTCACCCTTCCAAATACTAGCCAAGGCTGACCCTGCTTAGTTTTCAAGACCTGACAGGATCAGGCTAGCCTGGGCTACCCAAGGCAGGTCCCCCGGAGAAAATGGCAGCTTTGGAGGGTGGAGTGTATGGCTTCATACTCTGTTGAGTTTGCTTCCCTTCCCAAACTTCACCCTCCCAAGGCTCCACCCCAACATTACCAGGAATTTTCCAACCTGGAGCTAGTAAACCTAAGGGGAACTGATCTCTGTAGGTGGGAGATCCATTGTGGTTCCTGGAGAGCACTGCTACCACTGGTGCTGCTGTGGGGGTGGGGCAGAGAAAGAGTGATGAAGTGGGGAGGCAGAAAAAGAAAAAGAGAGTGATAGGGCGAGGGAGCAGAAAGAGAGAGGAAGTGACAGAGGGTCAGAGGGTCAGAGGGAGAAAGCATGAGAGACAGAAAAGCAGCGGGAGAGGTGAGGAAGCATAGATGGGAGGAATGGATAGTTGCTCCCACAAGTGTCTTGCGTGTCCCCACTTTTCGATATATTCGATATATCTAATACTCAGCGTGGCCAGATCTATGGATACTTAAGTCTGGAAACTGGAGCCATGAACAGACAAGACAAATCTTTCTGCAAATCTAAGAAATGCCCCAGGTTTTCAGGAAAATCTGAAAGAAAAAAAGAAACGCCCTCAGTGGCCATTGCTAGAAATCCTACTTTCTGTCAGTAAAAGATGGGGGGGGCAGGGCTCTTTCTAAGACTCTTTTGACCTTTGAGGGAGGACACATTGGGGCCAGGCCAGGCAGCAGTCACTGGGTGATTAGACTCACCCACGCCTGGCTGTTTTCTACTGTTCAATAGCAGCAACCCCACAAAAGCAAATGTGTAGAAGTAGTTACAGTTTCAGAAAAGGATCTGAGACAACCAGGTTCAAATTTCCGCTCTATCATGGAAGCTCACTAGTGCTCTTGGGCCAGTTACACCTTCTCAGCCTAACCTACCTCTCCGGGTTGTTGTTAGAATGAAATGGAGGAGAGTAGAATCATGTAAGCTGATTTGAGTCCCCATTGTGAGGTATAAAATAAATGTAAATAAATATAAGTTTGGTGGGTGGAAAGGAGAGAAAGAAGCAGAGAAAGATGAGGATATGGGTATTGCTAGGAGAAGGGAAGGAGGCAGTAGTTTGGGGAGGGGCTGTGGATTGGGGATACAGGGGGAAATGAGGTGCCCTATGCAAGTCATAACAGCGTTCCATGCCTTGGTGTTTAGTCATGCCGGCCACATGACCACGGAAATGTCTTCGGACAGTGCTGGCTCTTCGGCTTTGAAACGGAGATGAGCACCGCAACCCTAGAGTCGGATTCGACTGGCTTTCGAGCAAGGGAACCTTTACCTTTATGCAAGTCATTGTTGTTTCCTCACCACTCAACTGAAGCTGGAAGATGGCACTGCACAACTTGGCCAGACTTTTCCCAGGGAGAGGTGGGAAAACTGAAGATGGGGATGCGTGGGAGATAAACACAGGTTGGCTGGTGGGTTGGAAGAAGAGAAGGAGGCAGGAAAAGGGGCCTTGGGGGCTTTTCGGAGAGAAGAAGAAGAAACAGCGAGGCCCTGACCTGAATAGCCCAGGCAAGCCTGATCTCGTCAGATCTTGGAAGCTAAGCAGGGCCAACCCTGGCAGGTACTTGGAAGGGCGGCCTCCAAGGAATACTAGGGATGAGACGCAGTGGCAGGAAAATATCAAGCCAACTCTCTGAAATGGCCTAGCTCTACTAGGGGTTGCCAGAAGTCACCATGACTTCCAGGCACACAAGCACACACATACACACAAAAATTTACACACACCCCAAAGAGGAAATAGTGAGATGTACCCTGCAAGTCCTTGTAGGTCCCCTGATGATACAGTAGAATTTCCATTGTCCAGCTCTAGACATTGCCTCCCCCTTAACCTATTTCATTTATCCTATAAAGCCTGTATTATAATACTTCTGCTTACCCCAATGTCTAGTTATCTGAAGATTTCCAGCTTTCAGGTAGAGTGACATACGTTTGTACCTTCCAGTATTGAGGGGGGCTGGGTGGGGGGCAGTGAGAGGTATGACATATCCTAGCCCAGACCACCAGTGCAGTGTTCTGGCTGAGCTTGGGGATGTGAATCAAGTCCCATGGAGTTGCTACTGCCTGCTAGTAATGGAACCACCTATCTTGGTATCCAAGGAGAAAATAGCAATTAAAAAATGCTTTAATTAAATCTGACATGCTTAGAAAGTATATGTGGAGCTGCCGTCTGGGAAATAAAAGGGCTACATGCTGAGTTTTAAAGCTGCTGTTTTCTTTCACCACATGAGTTCAGAAGTTTGGATGCCTCACTCAATGTGCTTCTTGCAGCTGCTATCGTCAAATAAGGAAGCCCCTCCTGCCCCTCGCCTACCAATGTAGAGGGCTTAGGCACCAGGGAGGTGGGAGAGGCTCTCTCTTTCAGCTGTAATTATCCTGAGCGCTAATAAAAACACATTCAGCAGGCTAAACTGTCTGGCTGGAATGCCAGGCACTTGCATTTCAGGTTCAGTGCAGGAGAGAGGACATTTGCCTCTCTTTCTAATGCAGACAGACAAGAGGATAAAGCACAGCTTTCTGCAGCTCTGGGTGAGGAATTTCCATTGGAGTGTAAAACTACTCTCGTGCATATATTGGGAAGCAGGCTGGGAGAAACGCTGGTATGGCATTGCCACTGTGGACCTTAGGAGGACTAGAAGGCTCCTGGGACCATCTGGCCTTTTAAAGAGAAGACTAGTGAAGTGAATGGCTGCTTGGTAGGAGAGGGAGGGAGGAGGAGGAGGAGGGAGCTGGGAGTGAGAGAGAGCACGTTTATTTGCTGGGACAACCAAATGGTATTTGACATTCCCAGAAATCTGGTTTCTAAATAATCAGATGAGGTTGACTAATGCTGCTGTTGGGATGAAGACACATGTTCATGGAAACAGAAGAGGTGCTTGACTGGTAGACATATAATGCTTGCCAGGTAGAGACCAGGTAGCAGAGCTTGGAAAGATCTTTGTGCCCAATACTTTGCAGAGCCACCGCCTGTTGACACAGACACATGGACCATTGCTCTGACTTGGTGCAAGACACAGTTGGCTTCCTATGTTCATAGGACTTCATAAATTGCTTCCTCCAGCAACTGACTACCCAGAAAGGGTATTTATATTATTATATGCTGGTCAGGGGTGACCTGGCAACCCTATCATACCTTGGCAGGAGGCCCGCCACAGCTGGAGTTGGTGTCTGCTTCCTCTTGCCACTGCCAGTTCAGTTTCCCATGCTCTGTGCCTTCTCCTTTTTAAAATCTTTGCCTCCTCCATTGGGGGTTAATCAGGTGGCAGTGGTTTCTGTTCTTCCTCCTGCTTGTCCTCCTTGCTACCATTATCCTATTATGCCCACACAGATGGAGTGAGTAGGTGGCAGCAGTGAGGAAGAACAGCAGCTGGGGCCACTGCTTTATTCCCCAGAGTTGCCCAGCCACAAGAAGAGTGAACCCTGCAAGAGCTAGCTGTATGAGAGAGGGCACCTACTCCAGGTCTGTTACTCAAGGCCCTCCAAAACCTGGAGCTAGTCCTGCCCTTTATCTTTTGGTGACACTGGAGATCAGATCAGACTGCTGTGATGGCTTCTCACACCCATCACAGGCCTTTTTGTCCTCACCTTTAATGGAGGAGCTGTGGCTCAGTGGTTAGGGCTGCTAACAACCTGGGAAAAAGCATCCTCCTCTTTAAGGAGGGATGTTATCTTCCCAATGTTGTTACTTACCCACCATCGTAAAATGCTCTACCTGCCCATTTCCATACATTAAGCCTGTATTCAAGGGATATATTTATTTGCTTCACTGTGTTTTCCCCCTGTAATTAAAGCCAAACAAATGGTGACCGTATAAACTTAGCTTGTTATTCCTGTTTGGTCTTTGCATTTGTTAAAACATCTTCATCATGTTGTATGCTAATTTGCTGTTCACCCTCTGCCTGTATGTTTGAACTGTTAACTTCCATTTCAATGTATCTGAGGAAGTGTGCATGCACATGATCAGGCATCAGAATAAAACATGGTCATTTGGCACCCAACCACCAGCTCCTCAGTCTACTGTCAAAAAGTAGGCGGTACTGCTAATAGGTGGTAGAAAACTGGCCTTGACCATCCTCAGTGGAAAGCCTGGCAGAACAACTCCAATTTAAACTTGAAGATGATCAGAAACTGCTGTTACAAATTGTGGTAGCCCTTGTGTTATCTGGGGTTATGCAGTAGGGCTGTGACAGAAAAATAAGCAAGATGGGCAGTTCTGTACAGCGGCCTGAATTGGCTTGGGCCTCTCCATTTGTTTCTCTCCCATAAGGCGTTGCAAGAGGCTCTTCAGCCTGACAATGCACTCTGATCTAAAAGAACTGTTTACATTTCGGAGTTCCAGCCTCGAAGCCAGAACATCTAGAGGACCTGTGGCTCCAGGCTCCTGCCTTGACAGGGAGGGTGCTTTTAACCTAGTGATACAATGACTCTGGTCAGAGTCTTCTGGTCAGAAAAAGGAAGGGTCTGGGTTTTGTCGGGACTGTTAAATATGAGACTCAACAAAGGATTCAGCTTCAAGTGATTTCAGCTTTATTAAACAGCAACTGTAAGTCAGGAACACACAACTGAAACACACACAACAAGGGAAACACAGCTCCTTCTTTTAAACTCTCCCAGGCTGTCAAAGCCACACCCATAGTCAGATAAGAACCAATAGTAATGCTGGGATAAAGGCCAATCAGAATACAGGGATAAGGGCCAATCAGGACCGTTCCCTCTTTGCAACAATATCACTCAGTGATTGGGTAATTACACAGGTTTCACAGAAACCAACCAATAGCAATGTGACATCTGAAGAGCCACATTCAGACTCAAGCTTAACATGTGAATAGATAGGAGCGATTCACATTCAGTACATAACAAGGATCATCTGATTTCTTGATTGACAACTAACCTGGATTCTTAAAGTATTTAACACCAGTGTTTGAGATGCTGAGGGCCCTCTGCCAACACTGTGATTTAGGTATTGCCAGAGTGGCTAGAATGCATTCCTAAATAGATAATAATTTCTAAATGAATAATAAAAGTGCACTATTTGTTTATAAGTATTAGTTTGATCCCTTCTGTAAGATGAATACTGAAATTGCTACTTGCTTGAATACTTTGCATTATGGGTGTAAACTTTCAGTAAATGATTTTAACTTTCGAACAGGTTTTCCCCCCTCTCTCAGACTATGAGATTCCTGCCAGTTTCAACCCTCCCCTTGTCAAGCCGGGTGGGGATGGGTTTCCTAGGGAAAGCTCCTGGACTCTTAAGTCCCCCAACAAGGGCCATGCTACTCCTGAACTCACCACCTTCAAAGCTCTTCATAATCTGGGGCTCATACAATTGAAGGATCACCTCGCCCTCCATGCTTCCGTGCAGCAGCTTCGTTTTTCCTGTGTGCCCTGTTAGTACCCCTCTTGACTAAAGCACATTCAGGAACAAATCTTGGCTTAAGCCTTTCCAGTGGCTGCCGGTTGCCTCTAGTATTAGAGTTGTCAGGTCCCTCTTTGTCTCCAGTGGGGAAATTTGGGGGGCATTCCTGGAGGTGTCCCTGGTCCAAGCCCCACCCCCAAGAACAATCCCAGGTGGCCACCCCTCTCCCTAATCACCTGCAAGATTTAAAGGGCCTGCCAATTAGGTGCAGAGCCTTTAAACCTTGCAAGAGGGGAGGGAGAGGGGTGGCTGCTGGTTGAGTGCCTGAATTCCAAGCAGCAATGCAGCTTGGATTGCAGGTGCGTGAGCCAGTCCCTGCCATCAGAAACTCTTAAAGGGGTCCCTTTAAGTGCTTCTGGCTGGCAGGGCCCCTTGCGCTCAATCTGTAAGCAGCAATGCTGCTTGGAGTTCAGGTGTGCTGGCGGGGCCGGTCCCTGCTGGCCAGAAGCACTTAAAGGAGTCCCTTTAAGTGCTTCTGGCCAGCAGGGCCCTACACACCCAAGCATATAGGTGGGGCCAGTCCTGGCTGGTGAGAAGCACTTAAAGGGGTCCCTTTAAGTGCTTCTGGCTGGCGGGGCCTCACACACCCAATCTCCTAGTGGCAATGCCGCTTGGATTTCAGGCACACAGGCAGGGCCAGTCACCGCTGGCCAGAAGCACTTAAAGGGGTCCCTTTAAATGCTTCTTGTTGGGGGAAAATAGCCAAAAATACTTAAATACTCAAAGTTTGCAATGGATCTTTGCTTCACTGGAGAAGAGACATTTCTTTCTGTTTAAAAAGCTTTATTTCTAAGGGTAAAGGGTACACAGGAAACTTAGAAAATAAACATACCTAGAGCTACATTGTCACATCTTAGAAGCTATAAAGCATGGTCACACAACAAGGGAACAATGGAGAATCCTCCTTCTTCTTGACCCCTGGAAGGAAATCACCTGATTACATTAACCAATCAGTGTTACGGAACACGCTTAGATTTCCCGGGCTTAGCTTGCATTGGCTGTCTGCCAGGTTTCCTTCCAGGTCAGTCTAAACAATAGCATAGAAAGTTAAACAGATTAACCCTATAATGACTGGAATCTGAGACCTTGTAACCCATACATTCCAACACTTCTGGCCGGCGGGGCCTCACACACCCAGTCTCCAAGTGGCAATGTTGCTTGGAGTTCAGGCATGTGGGCAGGGCCAGTCTCTGCTGGCCAGAAGCACCAGGTCCCACGCTTCGAGCAAGAGGGCAGGGCCAGTCCCTTTAAGTGCTTCTGGCCGGCAGGGCCCCGCACACCCGATCTCCAAGTAGCAATGTTGCTTGAAATTCAGGCACATGGGCAGGGCCAGTCCCTGCTGGCCAGAAGCACTTAAAGGGGTCTATTTAAGGCCAGCAGGGTCCCACACACCAAATCTCCAAGTGGCAATGCCGCTTGGAGTTCAAGCACACGGGCAGGGCCAGTCCCCGCTGGCCAGAAGCACTTAAAGGGGTCCCTTTAAGTGCTTCTGGCTGGTGGGATCTCGCACTCCCGATCTCCAAGTGGCAATGGTGCTTGGAGTTCAGATGCGCGGCCTGCAGCCGCCCCTCTCCCCCTCTGCAAAATTTAAAGGGGCTTCTAGCTGTCAGCTGGAGGGCCCTTTAAATCTCTCAACAGAGAAGGGAGAGGGGTGCCTGCCTGTGTCCAGGCTTGGGGGCAGATCTTGGGGTTGGGGTTTCCTCCCCCGGCCAGCTGGCCGGTGGCAGGCTGAAGCTCAAAAAATCAGGTAAAGCCCCACTGGGCCGGTGGGTCTGGCAACCCTATCTAGTATAATCTCTCAAAAGCAGTCAGAGAGGCTCCTACTCTCCTGGCTATCTAGTGCTGCTGCCAAAAAAAGCCGTTCTGGAGAACTTTGGGGGTAGCCCAGACTGAGTAAAGGGGAAATACTTGTTGGTGGGAACGCATGAGATCTTTTAGGTTGGTTTTAATGCATTTTTATATTTTTTGTTTTAATGTTTGTGTCAGAAAATGCGTTTGATGTTTCTCACTGAATCCATTGTTTTGTGTTCCCTACCCTGCTTTGCGCTTGCGTAGCTATGCAGGCAGAAACGTGGGAGCTTCTTCCCTGCTGCTTCTCCTTATCACGGTGGCCTTGGATGTAGGCTTTGGACTATTCTTGTTTCACTGAGAATTTTCCAGTCCTGGGAAGGCAAGGGGAGGGGGGGAGTAGTCTCCCGTCCATGAAGTATTTCTCCCGCCGGGAGTTCCCGCGCGAGTGCTCATGTTTCATTTGCTAGGCGCTTCATTGCATCACACTATAAGTTAGCTTGCTTTGCTTCGCCCCCATTCCTGACAATGACCTCCTACTGTGGGTTTTAGCAAGATAATCCAATAAAACTTTCCTTTGTGCAAGAATGACTGGATCTACTTGTTTTTAAACCTGACAGAAATTGTCAGGAATCTCATCATTCCCCCCACCGTCAGTTTCCGCCGTCTACCACGATGAGCGGAGCTGGGGGGGGAGCCACGGGCGCAGTCCCAGTGACTACTACTCCGGGAGCCACAGGCGCCGTTCCAGTGACTACTACTTCGGGAGCCACGGTCCCAGTCACTACCGTGGCAACTCCAGTGGTCACTGTCCCGACCACCACTGTTGTTCCGGTGACTACAACTACAGTTTTGGCAGCACCAACCCCTCAATCAGCAGTAGGGTTGGTTACCCCTCCATCGATCAGCACAGTGGGTGCTGCGTACACTCTCCCAATCTATAGCCCGGCCGGGCTAACGCAGAGTCAAGGAGGAGCTGTTCCACGAACCTATGTGCCGGGAGCCCCAACACCCTGGGACAAAGGGGTGACCTATCGCAGATCACGCGATTGGACTAAGAACCTGTTGGACACTACCCAGACAACTTGGACCATGCCGGGAAGCCAGAGCCGGGACAGTCTTTTGGATCCTAGAGGTAGTTTTGGACTTCCCCAGGGAAGGATGTCTCGAGGATCTCCCAGAACAGGGTCCGGTTCTGATACAGAGGCTCGCATGGACTCTATTCAAGAGGATACCCGACGTCTGGTAAGGGACATGAGCAAACTAATGCAATCCCTACCACAGATGATGGACCAAGCAATTCGAGCTCATCCGCTGACGCAACCTAGACCGGCACCAGCACCTGCACCACCGATGCCACCGGGACTGCCACCTCCTGCCCCCCCGGGCCCAGGGCCGGGCCAGCCAGCACCGGCTCCACCTCCACCGGCCGTCCCAGCACCAGGGCCCGGGCCAGGGCAACCAGGACCTATCCAGCCGCCAGCTCTGCCTCCGCCTCAACTTCCTGCTCCAGCACCCCTCCCGCAGCCAGTCCCAGTACCGTTCATGGCCCCGGCCCCTCCAGTAATCCGCCCCAAGGACATGCTGGAGATCACGTTTGATGGAGATCCAGAAACTGTGTCCTTTTTCATATTGCAAGTAGGGAAATTTGTACAGAGATGGGGCTATGTATTCCCAGACGAGGAGCAACAGGTGGAGTTTATCGCTTCCAGGTTCCGGGGGAGTGCTACTAGTTGGTATGTAGCCCTTCATGATCTGGAGGCAGTGGAATTGGGGAATGTTGATGACTTCATGTGGGCCTTGAGAAACCGTTTCGAGGACCCGGGGGCGGCCCAAAAAGCTGAAGCCTTCCTTCGCACGTTCAGGCAAGGCAAACTCACCGTGCGGGAGTATTCAAGGGAGTTTCAAAGGCACGCAGTGAAAATTCGGGACTGGACCGATGCAGTCTTGGCTCAACAATATCGAATGGGACTAGCTGTAGACGTCCGCAATAATGTCCTCAGCTCTCAGCAACCTCGCACTCTCCAGGGATGGATGGAGGAAGCCGAAAAAGCGGAAAGTCGCTTACGTGTCATGAAACTGGATCTATCTCTGGGCAACAACCGTCCGAGTCTTGCGACAGGGCCTCTGCCTGCGGTGTGGGGAAAAGGGGCACTTCGCCGCATCCTGCCCGAAAGGGGATCCCAGTAGAGCCCTACCACAAGAGGAGCCCAGACGATGGCCAACCCCTGCCCCAAGAAAAGGTACAGCGAAACCACGCAATACACGGGCTCTTTTTGCTAGCCCCGACCAAGCGGATACCATGATGCTGGAGGAGGAGAGTGAGATGCAGGGAAACGAATTGGTCCTGTTTGTGAATGGCGTTACACAGCAGAACCCAGTACCTGAGGCGCCTAAACTGGTGAGCAATTACCCCTCTCTCTTCTTTGTGACTGTTCTTGTAATGAATCCAGCGATGATGACCCATATTCGGGTTCGAGCCCTCATTGACTCAGGGTGCAGGAGGGACCTGATAAACCCGTCTATGGTTATGGGGTTAGAAGCAACCGTTGTCAATTTGAAAGACCCGATAACTTTCACTCAAATGGATGGGTCTCCAATGAAAGAACCATGCCGATTTGAGACTGTTCCTTTAAGAGTAGGCATTGGTGACCATTGGGAGCTACGCTCGTTTGTAATAGCCCCTCAAGCCCAGTTCCCATTAGTGTTGGGTAGCCCTTGGTTACATGGTCATGATCCATATATTCTATGGGAAGAAGGGAGCGTACAATTTATCTCCCCGAAATGTGCAGGGCACCAATGGGACCCAGGGTGGGGAAAAACCCCATGCAATGAACCTCCACGAGCTTGCTTAGCCACGGAGGACCTTAACCGCATCCCCAAGGATTACCGGTATGTGACCAGGGTTTTTGAGGAGGAGGAAGCGGATGAACTACCCCCCCACCGCAACTCCGACTGTGCGATTGAAATCCTTCCGGGCCATAAATTACCAAAAGGGAAAATTTATGCCATGAGTCCCATTGAAAAGGAAGAACTACGCCGCTTTATCGATAAGAATCTGGCCCGTGGATTTATTAGGCCAGCGTCGTCCCCTTTTGCAGCACCCGTATTGTTTTGTAAAAAAAAAGATGGGGGGCTCAGACTCTGCACGGATTACAGGGGACTAAACGCAGTGTCTGCAACTAATGCCTACCCAATGCCCTCATCAAAGACTTGTTGGCAGAGGTGGCAAAAGGGAAAGTGTTTTCAAAACTGGATTTACGAGATGCCTATTTTCGGGTCCGTATCAGACAGGGGGATGAATACAAGACTGCGTTTAATACCCCGCTGGGGCAATTTGAATATCGGGTTATGCCCTTCGGATTACAGGGGGCACCAGGGGTTTTCATGAATTTAATCAATGAAGTGTTACACCCCTACTTATTCAAGGGGGTGGTTGTTTACTTGGATGATATCCTGGTCTATACCCCGGATCAAGAATCTCACACCGCCCTTATGCGAAAAGTATTGGAAACGCTATTAGAACACAAACTGTTTGTCAAACTGTCAAAATGTGAATTCCACCAGGAGTGCATTGACTTTTTGGGGTACCGCATATCCTCCGCAGGGTTAGAAATGGACCCAAAAAAGGTCCAAGATGTGTTGATGTGGGAGCCCCCCAAAACCAGGCGGCAGCTCCAAAGTTTCCTCGGTTTCGCCAATTTTTACTGTCAATTCCTGCCACATTTTGCCCAAGTGGCCCTCCCCCTCACGGAACTGTTAAAGACTAAGGGGAGGGAGCTAAAGCTTCAATGCCAGGGGCCCCTTTGAATTGGACCCCCCAGTGTCAGGAAGCTTTTGAACAACTAAAACAGTTATTCACGTCTGAACCCATACTAGCGCACCCCGATGAGACAAAAAAGTTTGTGGTCCAAGTAGACGCGTCGGATACCGCTATGGGTGGGGTGATTTTGCAAGAAAATGTTCAGGGGCAACTACAACCCCTTGCTTATGTGTCCAAAAAATTCAATGATACGGAGAGATTTTGGCCCATTTGGGATAAAGAAGCAGCGTCTATACGTTTAGCGTTGATCACCTGGAGGCACTGGTTAGAAGGGTCCCGAGTACCTTTTGAAATCTGGACTGATCACAAAAATCTTGAGGTACTGCGGAAACCCCGGAATCTAAATGCAAAACAATTCCGGTGGGCTGAGTTTTTCTCTAAATTTCAATTCACCCTTCACCATTTCCCAGGTAAATCCAATCATCTGGCAGATGCTCTCTCCTGCCTTCCCCAACAGGGCAGAAATACGAGAGTCTATGTTCACCCCTGAACAATTAGTTGGAGCAGTTGTAACCCGTAAAACCAAACGAGCACAATTGACCCCCATCCAGGCCATGACCTGGGAAAAGCAATTTGCCACTGACATCACCACGCAAGAAATAATTGAATTACAAGCCAGGGATGATGTAAAATGTGGTCCGAATGGCTGCTGGTACAGAGGAGATAAAATTTTTGTTCCAGAAGCTACCCAGTCCCAGATGTTGCAGACAGCCCATGACTCAAAATCTGCAGGGCACTTTGGATATGTAAAATCCTTACGCCTACTGCAACGCGGCTTCTGGTGGCCCCGGATGAAACGGGATTTATCCCTTTATATACAATCCTGTCCAACGTGCAATCGTTGCAAAACCAGGCCAGGAAAACCTCCGGATCTTTTACAGCCTCTACCAACCCCGAGCCGACCCTGGGAAGTGATCTCTATGGACTTTATCACGGATCTTCCCCCTCTAAACATATGACGGTCATTTGGGTGGTAGTAGATTTATTCTCTAAGCAAGCTCACTTTATACCGTTCCCCAGTCTGCCAACAGCCAAAGTCCTGGCCAAAGCCTTCCTCCAACACATTGCCAGGCTACATACGTTACCACTCAAGATAATCTCCGACAGGGGGTTCAATTTGTTTCAAAGTTGTGGTCCGAGTTGATGACTCTAATGGGTATTGAACGTGCCCTCAGTACTGCCTATCACCCTGAAACTGACGGGCAAACGGAAAGAGTAAACCAGACTTTAGAACAATACTTAAGGTGTTTCTCTAACTATCAACAAGACAATTGGGTAGATTTATTGCCACTGGCGGAGTTTGCGTACAACAACTCATGGCATGCTTCTACAAATATGTCTCCCTTCAAAGCTGCCATGGGTTATGACAGCCCCCTCTTCCCTTTTTGAAACCCGGTGAGACGGGCGGGGAAGCCGCAGCATGGTGTAAAACTTTCCGGGACTCCTGGCCCCTAATTGTCGAGACATTGAATGAGGCCAAGGCACAGTACAAAAAACAGGCAGACAAAAAGAGGGCGGGTGGCTGGACACTGCAACCGGGAGACTCGGTCTACCTTTCAACCAAGAACTTAAGACTAGCGCAACAGTCCCGGAAACTCGCTTGGAAATATATTGGTCCCTTCAAAGTTTTAAGATGTATAAATCAAGTTACTGTACAGCTAGATTTGCCTAAATCTCTTAAAGCAATCCATCCAATTTTCCATTACAGCCTTCTCAAACCTGCATTACCCCCGACTAAATGGCAACCTGAACTTCCAGCACCTCCTCCCCCGTTGATGATTGACGATGAGGAGCACTACGAAATTGCTGACATTTTGGACTCTAAGATTCTCCGTGGACAACTCTTGTATCTTGTTGAATGGATACATTTCGGGCCCCAACACAGGGAGTGGGTGAAAGTGTCTGATATCAATGCACCTGATCACTTGAAAGAATTTCACACTCGTTACCCAAATAAACCTGGGGGGCCCACATTCTCTCCTTCCTGAGTGGTGGGTGGGTGGTTTTTGGGAAGGGCAGAATGTCAGAAAATGCGTTTGATGTTTCTCACTGAATCCATTGTTTTGTGTTCCCTACCCTGCTTTGCGCTTGCGTAGCTATGCAGGCAGAAACGTGGGAGCTTCTTCCCTGCCGCTTCTCCTTATCACGGTGGCCTTGGATGTAGGCTTTGGACTATTCTTGTTTCACTGAGAATTTTCCAGTCCTGGGAAGGCAAGGGGAGGGGGGGAGTAGTCTCCCGTCCATGAAGTATTTCTCCCGCCGGGAGTTCCCGCGCGAGTGCTCATGTTTCATTTGCTAGGCGCTTCATTGCATCACACTATAAGTTAGCTTGCTTTGCTTTGCCCCCCATTCCTGACAATGACCTCCTACTGTGGGTTTTAGCAAGATAATCCAATAAAACTTTCCTTTGTGCAAGAATGACTGGATCTACTTGTTTTTAAACCTGACAGTTTGTTTTATAAAATTATTTTTGCATTGCTGCTACCCGCCTGAGTCCTTAGACGCTGAGGAGAAAGACAAGCTTATTAATACTTGAAACAAATAAAATTAATTTGCAATGGAGCAAGCCTTCTCATTCCAGAGTAGCTGTGTATTAATGTTGGTGCAAGCTGTAAGCCTTTATAGTTGCCAGTGTTTCCAACATTCTTAGCACTGTGGTAACAATTAGCAGGAAAAAATTGGTAAAAATTTGGCAAAAAGCAAGTGCTGATTGTTAATAAAGGACTGTATAACAACAAGACGTTTTGTTCAGTATATTTGATGACTTGAGAGTGTGAAGAAGTGAGGTTGATAGGACTGCTGTGAATTATGTATAGTCCCTCAAGCAGTTTTGTGCACCACTTTAGGAGCCGCTTTCTCTGCTGAGGAAATCCTATATCCTACAATATATAAACCCATTTAGGAAGTTTTCTCTTGTTCTTGCTAAAAGTTATCAGCCCCTATTACTCTGCAGCTGCTTATTGGGTTTGGGTGTTGTTGGTTTTTTTAGATATACTGTCTTATATTTGTGGTGTAAACATTCATCCATGCTTCACGTCTTTGCTATTTGTGAGTCATCATATTTTATGCCATCTTGTATGCTTAGGATAATCTCTCTGTCCCAATATAGTGTGATTCCTATTATGTATTAGCTGTAGAAGATGGCCACCACGGAGGTGGCCTGACCATGCAGTCCGACAAACCTCAGACCCTCGTTCCTAAGACAATAGCTACTTCGGATCCGAAGGCGCATCTATGGGCTCGCCCGGATCCAAAAGTAGACGTATTGAAGTGTTGACTTGTAAATAAGGCCGATCACGGGTGATTGGTGTGGGTGTGGGTGTGGTGTGGGGCACACATATAAGCTGGTCGCTGCCTGGCCAGTTTATCTTTCGTTCCTGATGTAATCCAATAAACAAGAGCTGATTCGCTGTGCTGAGTCTCCAGCCTCAGTACTTTTCAATTTCAGGCACCTCTGTTAGTGCCCTTCTCCTGAAAAACTTTCTTCTTTCAGCCCTTTGATGTGAAGTTTTCATCATGAGTCCCAAAGTTCTGATTGTGGAACTATTAAG
The DNA here is from genome assembly GCA_029375565.1 of Gekko gecko. Classification (NCBI taxonomy): domain Eukaryota; kingdom Metazoa; phylum Chordata; class Lepidosauria; order Squamata; family Gekkonidae; genus Gekko; species Gekko gecko. The sequence goes on along the minus strand of JAPDNY010000003.1, from coordinate 160,219,825 downwards.
AATGGCAATTTTTGACAATTCTTTAAGGGTTCCCCTGAACAGGAACCAGTTACTAAATTAGTTGTTCATTTCACCTTCTTACAATGCTTACAATGACTATGTGAGTGGATCTTTCAGGCTGAAGTGATGGAAGAGAAGTTGAAACTTGCAAACGTGAAAACAAGTGAATCAAGTGAACACAAGAAATACCAGGAGCTGATGAACAGAGTACAAGAAAAGGATGAACTGATCAACCAACTGGAGACACAACTGGAAGAGCAGGTAAAATGGATGCTCTATTTAGCAACCACAAACTGCAGTTTAATAAGTAGGCAAACCTAATTTAACAGTAAACAAAAGGAGTAGCTTAAAATATCAGGAAACTAAGGCTCATCAGAGTAGCTATAAACAGTTGCTTAAATGATTGGTACAATTCAAATAAAATTATTTAATACATTACATAAGGAACCAAGTAGTGCTTAGATAGTCTGTTTGAATGACTTTGCTTTCTGCTTAGCAAGTATATTTTCTGCTGAAATCATAATAGAGTGGTTAAGCCTTCCTTAGGATTGCCATATTAAAGTCTCCCAAATTGGTAGCCTAATTTGCACATTATGCAAATTATTCACATTAATTGTTCTGTTATCTTTCTGCACAACCATTTAAGAAACTGAATAAAAACTCAAAGTCACTATCCAAAACCTCAGGCACTTAACTGATCTGCAAGTGTTGTCATAGATTCCCTGCCAACAGCAATCGATAATGCTGCTCTACCCCAAGGTTTCAGAACTTCAATATGCTTTTTATTGATTACACAAAGTGTATAATGAATATCAGTATATGGAAGATCATCAGGTGACAGAAATAATAAATAACTCTTTTGCTACAGAATTTAATATACAAGTAGAAGGAAGAAAATCTCACTATGGAGAAAGGTTAGTCTGGACCAACATTTTTGTGAGCCCTTAGATTGTTACTAAATCCTAGCTTTTTTAAAAAAGGTTTGAAACTGGGCTGTGTAAAAAGAAACCAATCAGATTTTTGGATAAGCCATATTTTGTTCAGCCTCCATAGTTTCTGAAGACAAAGGCACCCAAAAGATTGGACTACTTCCATACCCTCCGTCAGTAGGTAATGCCACCCAGTTTGGCTCCATTTGACTTGCTAATGCACCATCTAAAATTATTTTAATGTTACAAAAATATAAAGATCACTTTGTTTTTCTGCTGCTCTCAACCTGAAAGAGCTGTGGAATGAAATGATAAATACTCCCTCTTTGTATTTTAGTAGAGAGTTACAGTTGTTATTACATTACATTTGAAAGGGGGGACAGTTTGGAAATACAGAAAAAATGGTGTGAAATACTATTCTTTAATATTAGTTGTTCTTAGAAGCCAGTTAAAAGTGAAATAGCAGAAAACACAGAATTAACTGCAGGCCCTCAACAAATTAAGTGAAAGCAAAGCTTTCCCTTCCCATACCTGTCACCCTCCCCATTGGCTAGAACAAGCCTCTTTTTACTACATAAGTTAGGTAGAAAAATTATCTGTACATTTAGCTTTCTACTTCTGAATCTAAAAGGCCTAGATATTTGCCTGTTTAAAAATAAAAGCTGGGAATCCAGGAAAAATAAAGGGCCAAACAGGTACCCAGTGGCATGCCCAGACTCTGGTTAAAACCCAGTCACCTAGGCTGCAATTCTAGACTTGCTCACCCTGTGGTAGATCATAGGCTCCAGCCTTTTTGAGCCTGTGGGAACCTTTGGAGTTCTGACACAGGGTGATGGGCTCAGCCGCAAAACGGCTGCCATGGGAGGCAGAGCCAGACACACACACACACACACACACACAGCCCAAGTGCAGGGAACAAGAGGAATACGATTTAAAAAAAACACTGGGAAAGATGAGTAAAATAAAAAAACAACATTGTACTAGCAGCTGATGCCAAAACATTATTTTAATCTGATCTGGCAACTGGTAGGAGCTGAGGGGCATTTATTTATTTACATGTTATTTCAATTTATATATCGCCTCTCCCCCACAAAGTGGGGCTTGGAGCAATTCACAATAGTATAAAACAGACATAATAAACATGGAAGGACTTGTGGTGTTACGTGTGCTGTGACAGAAGTGATGGCAGGTAGGTCTAGGAATCATCAGGATCCATAGTAAAACCATAGCTTTTCCAGTGTTCCCTAGAGTTATCTACCAGGGAGAACCTGGTCATAGCACACATCCCTTCAACAGTTCTTTAAAAAAAATCCTCCTGTCACCACTTGTAGTGGTACAAGAAAAAAAAACACAATATTGTAACAAAGACTGTGAATCCAATAACTATCTTGAAAATATATCTTATATTCAAATCAATTACAATCTTCCATCAAGTATATAGCATAGAGCAATAACAAACTAGTCAATTGGTACAAATAAGGTTTTCCACCATGCAAATATGCGGCTAAATAAAATGTCATCTAAAATCCAAAACTTGATTCTTCTTGAATGTTGACTACATGTAGAGATAGACAAAAAATTCACAAGAAATTCAGGGTAAAAAAAATTGTTTCAAAAGATCTTTGTCAAGAATTGCCCATATTCAGATGAAATTTCAAATGGAATCAAGTAATCCATCACGCATTTCGCATAAGTGCAGTCATGACCTTTAAAGTGGAATGCCTACCTCATGTGTTTGCAAAAACATCTTAATCTACAGGGAAGATTGTTATCGGATTCACAGTCTTTGTTACAGTGTTGTGTTTTTTCCCTTGTATTTATTCTTACCACCGTGGTCAGTGCCAGTTATATTGCTGACGCTTTAAGTGGTGGCAGGCAAAGCAGGTTGCCAGCAGGAGGCCTCCAGCCAGTGAAAGGTCTGGCAACCCTAATCTGCACAACCAATGAGATCTCCAGTGGCTACTCAGAAGCTCTGCTTGGTGACACATTGGGGAGATGCTTTACCACCATAAGAACATAAGAGAAGCCAATGTTGGATCAGGCCAATGGCCCATCCAGTCCAATACTCTGTGTCACACAGTGGCCAAAAATACCAGGTGCCATCAGGAGGTCCAGCAGTGAGGCCAGGACACTAGAAGCCCTCCCACTGTTGCCGCCGCCCGAAGCACCAAGAATACAGAGCATCACTTGCCCCAGAGTCCCTATCTTTACCTTGTGGCTAATAGCCACTAATGAACCTCTGCTCCATATGCTTATCTAATTCCCTCTTGAAGCAGTCCATGCTTGTAGCTGCCGCCACCACCTCCTGTGGCAGTGAATTCCATATGTTAATCACTCTTTGGGTGAAGAAGTACTTCCTTCTATCCGTTCTAACCCAAGCACTCAGCAACTTCATTGAGTGCCCACGAGTTCTTGTACAGTGAGAAAGGGAGAAAAGTACTTCTTTCTCTACCTGCTCTATCCCTTGCATAATCTTATAAACCTCTATCATGTCACCCCTCAGCCATTGTTTCTCCAACTAAAGAGCCCCAAGCGCTTTAACTTTTCCTCATCGGGAAAGTGTTCCAACCCTTTTATCATTCTAGTTGCCCTTTTCTGCACTTTTCCCAAAGCTATAATATCCTTTTTAAGGTGTGGTGACCAGAACTGTACACAGTATTCCAAATGAGTTGCATCATTGATTTATACAGGGGCATTATGATATTGGCTGATCTGTTTTCAATACCCTTCCTAATAATCCCCAGCATAGCATTGGCCTTTTTATTGCAGTCACACGCTGTCTCAATGTTTTCAGTCAGTTATCTACTACGACTCCAAAATCTCTCTCTCTCGGTCAGTCTCCACCAGTTTGGACCCCATCAACGTGTATTTATAGTTAGGATTTTTGGCTCCAGTGTGCATCACCTTGCACTTGGCCACATTGAACCCCATTTGCCATGTTGACTCCCACTTGCCCATCCTTGACAGATCCCTTTGGAGTGCTTCACAATCTCCCTGGTTTTCACCACCCTGAACAACTTTGCGTCATCCGCAAATTTAGCCACTTCACTGCTTACTTCCATCTCGAAATCATTCATAAACAAGTTAAAAAGCACCGGACCGAGTACTGATCCTTGCGGTACCCCATTGCTTACCACCCTCCACTGAGAAAATTGCCCATTTATACTCACTCTCTATTTCCTATTAATTAGCCAGTTTTTGATCCACAAAAGGACTTGTCCTTTTATCCCATGACTATTGAGCTTACTTAGGAGCTTTTGATGAGGAACTTTATCAAAAGCTTTCTGGAAGTCAAAGTAAACAGCATCTATTGAGTCCCCCTTGTCTACATATTTGTTCACCCCCTCAAAGAACACTAACAGGTTAGTGAGACAATATCTTCCCTTACAGAACTCATGTTGAGTCAGCCTCAATAGTTTTTATTCATCAATGTGCTTACTAATTTTTTCCTTAATAACAGTTTCCACCAATTTACCTGGTATTGATGTCAGACTGACTGGCCTGTAATTTCCGAGATCTCCTCTGGAACCCTTTTTAAAGATGGGAGTGACATTAGCTACCTTCCAGTCTTCATAAATGGAGGCAGATTTTAATGAAAGATTACATATTTCTGTCAGGAGATCCACAAGTTCACATTTGAGTTCCTTCAAAACTCTTGGATGTATGCCATCCGGTCTGGTGATTTATCAGTTTTTAAGTTGTCTATCAGTAGTAGGACTTCCTCTCTCATCACCTCAATCTGACTCAGATCTTTCAACACCCCTCCCGAAATCAGTGGTTCTGGAGTGGGCAAGCACTTCTCGTCTTCCACAGTGAAGACAGAGGCAAAAAATGTATTCAGCTTCTCAGCGATTTCCCTATCATCCTTCAGTATCCTTTTACCCCTTGGTCATCCAAGGGCCCCTCTGCCTCCCTGGCTGGTTTCCTGCTTCTAATGTATTTGAAGAAAGTTTTATTGTTGGTCTTTATGTTTTTTGCTATATGCTCCTCATATTCCCATTTTGCCTGCCTGATCACAGACTTGCGCTTTATTTGCCACAGCCTGTGTTCCCTTTTTATCAGCCTCACTGAGACTAGCTTAAAGGAATCCTTACGTTTTACAGCTTCCATCACTTTGTTTGTTAACCATGCTGGCTTTTTTCTGTACCTATTTGTGCCTTTCCTAACCTGCGGTATATATTTTTTCTGAGCTTCTAGGATTGTAGTTTTAAATAGTCTCCAAGCTTCCCCAATGGTTTTGACCCTTTCTACTTTTCCTTTCAGTTTCCTCCTCACATGTCCCCTCATATCAGTGAAGTTACCCCTTTTAAAGTTAAAAGTGCTTGTGTCAGTCTTTTTGGCCAATTCCCTATTTATACAAATGTTGAACACCAGTGTCAGTTTTCTAAATGTGTGCTTGCCTGATGCAACCAAGATAGGGTAGCAGCTGAGTATATTCTTAGGATAATACATATTTGTGGAAATAGATTTTCCAGTCATTGGCATAAATTTAGTTCAAGACACTTTTTGACATGATTGTCACATAGTCCTGAGTCTTTTGATTTTCTGTTTGCTCGTTTTGATCACCAGATTAGTTGCCCAGTGGGTGTTGGGGGTAGACATCCACTCCTGTTTCTTCCCGCTTGAGACTGCTGCAGTTGCTTCTTGTCCCTCACAATTTATAGTCCTCAGCAAAGGAATCACTTTGGTTCATCTACAGGGAATATACTGCAAGGTAGTAATGCAGTGGGTGATTGAGTGTAATCTTTTCTTCCTCCTCCCTTTCACTCAAGGCTGTTGATTGTCCCCATGTTGACTTGTCAGCATTGCTGCACTCCAGCTCATTTTCATGGAATTCTGGGACTAGGCTGTAAGCCACCACCCTGAAGGTGAAAGTTTGGGCAGTCTTGCTTGTCCATTAACCTTAAGCAATATGAACCAACACATAACCTCGGGGGTGCTCAGCATTGTAGGGCCTTCAGGCAGCTCTCACCCTTTGTCCACTATCATACCTGGGTGAGAGTCCATAAGATCTTCAGAATATTCCTTACAATTCCACAAGCAAGATAGCTTGTAAAAGAGTACTCAAGCACATGTATGAATAACTGAGATGAAATTGACTGACTCTAGCACTTTCCTAACACATTTGTCTTTTTTTTCTTTCACAGAAGCAACTGAGAGCACAAGAAGCTAAAATCGTTCAAGAGAAAGCTGCCAAAATTAAGGACTGGGTGACAGCTAAGCTGAGAGAGGTGGACATTTTATCTCATCCTTTCTGAGCTGTATTGGTTGAAGTATTTATTAGTGTGTGTGTTGATAGAAAAGCTGCATGGACAACAGCAGTACAACATTCATGAGAACAAAGAAAAGAATCATTTATTAGGAATAATACTAAAGCGCTGTTGACTGTTTTTAACATCTTTATGTATTTTCACAACTGCATTGGCACAAAAATGGGCTTTTAGGCTATCCTTTACTTGACAGCTGTCCAGTGCTCCCCTTATGAAGTTATTCATTCATTTATACCCCACGTTTCGCTCCAATGGGAACCCTTTTCCGCTCCTCCGTTTTATTGTCCTAACAACCCTCTGAGGCAGTTAGGCTGAGAGAGTGTGACTGGCCCAAGAATGGCTATATTGATCCCACCCACCCACCCACCCCCGCTTTCCTGGCTCCATCCCCTCTCTACTCATAAGAGTCCTGTCTAAGGATCTTTGGGGAAACCACTGCATTGACACTTTCACCAGGAGGCTTTTTAGGTGAAATTTGAGGAGATATAGAGTTGGATGCAAAGGACCACAAACAAAGCTCTATTAGCTGAATGGGCTTTTCCTTTCCTTTTGCAGTTTGTGTGTTCTCCCAAAACAGGTCCTCAGAACTTGGGGGACCTTCCAGAAGACCCTGGGATATAACATTGTGGGGGTCTGCAGTTAAGGGTGCCAACCTGGAGATCTCTTGGAATTACAACTGCTCTCCAGATTACAGGGATCATTTCCTCTGCAGAAAACAGATTCCTTGGAGGATGGGCTCCATGGCATTATATCCCTGCTGAACTCTACCTCCTACCCAACTCCACCCTCCCCAAGGGTTGTGTCATGCACAAATATCCGGGAATTTTCTAACCGAGATTGGTAACCCTATCTGCAGTAAGAAGGGTCAATCAACAAAAATCCCCCTTGCATCACACAAGTGCCTCTTTTTATTTATATAGAAAAAATATATGCTGGCTTTCCAGAGCTCTGCTCCTGACCTTTTCCCTTACAATAGAAAGACTTTGCATCCAAACCATAGTGTCCAGTTATGTGCTCTTCTTTTCTGGTGCGATAGGCTGTTGAGTTGGCCCTGTAACAATTCAAGTTTATATCTCTGAACTTATTTAGTGATTTAGTTAAGTGAGTTCAGCTTAAGTAGCTGTCAGTGTGTCTGGCTGCAAAGAGACAGAGTAAAGGACTATTCTTAGTAGCAAGATTTTAAAAAACAGTTTTTGATTAAATTAATCTTATTTTTTAATTATTTAATTTAACTAAAAGATCTGAACAGGATCTTGGTAAATGAGAGGTATTTTGAATTATTCTTTTTCATTGTTTCCCTCCACTGTCTTACAGCTTGAGCTAGAAAACCATTACCTCAAGAATTGCAACCTGAGGCTGACAGAGCATATTGAAGCACTTCAGAAAGCTTTGCAGGGTAAATGTGTTTTTTTAATTGATTACTAATGTGTAGGAATCAACAGGAAAATTGGAAGCAAGAATCCTCAGTTCTGCTCCTGCTATCACATTGTTAAGTAGTTAAGAACAAGTTGCAACTCTCTCTTTGCCAGTATGACAGTAGTAACAGTCTCCAGTGCACAAAGGGAACATGAACATCAAACAATGTTTCCAGTTTCATCTTGTGAGTATTTTTGGAAATATTTTCACTCATGAGAAATAAATAAATGCTGTCCATAAAATCTCATTTCTATCTCCATATCATTTGTGCTAATGGCAGAAGAACCACTAACTTTAGCATGGCATGTCTTTTAGTACGGATGCATCACCAAAATGCTGATTAGCATTATTTGCCTGCAATGTTAGTAATTTTTAGCAGCATGGAGATAAACAAGAGGACTTTCATACAGCTGTTGTTTCGGATATTACAATATGAGTTCTAACTCCATGTTTTACTGGTGCCAGGTATTCAGATGTCTCTAACTGTTGACTTCTGTCCTGATGGGTTCTGATGGTCACTTGTGAAGGTCATGAGTCCACTTGACTATGGATTGTAGTTGTTCAGTGGATGCGACTTTGACACCTGGCTGTTAACGCTTTAAAACATAAAAAGTTCACTATCAGTCCAGTTCTAATACATGTAGGACAGCAGGCATGGTTGTCCAGAATATTGTGTTCCAGCAGTAGCTCTTATAGCTAACAAATAAAGTATGGGTATGGGTGCTTATTTTTAAGCACCAGTGTACACCTGTCATGGAGCCCCAGCCCTGTCAGCTATTCTAGTTACACGTGTTTAAAGTGCCACAGCAGTGTCAGTGTACACACAGCATTCATGTTTGCCGCATAAAGCATGGCTCTACCTTTGTCTCACTGAGTTCAAGGCTGTAGCCTTCAAACCACTTAGGATTGTTTCCCACATCATACTTTCCTATACTGATTACCTTTTTACATAACAAAGTAGATTTCAACATAGTGGTTAGCCATGGGTAATGTATTTCCCTACTACATGTAAGTATTTAAAGCCCACTGTGTAAAAAAGCCTGCTTTGTCTGTGATTCACCTTGTTTGTAGTTAAATAAATCTTTTCCTTCTGAATCCTAAAGCCAGTGATTTTCACCAGAATGTAATTAACATTTTGAACACAAGGGAAATGGCTGGGTGTCAATTCTGTGCTGCAAAACTCTCATTGGTATGTATTTATGCCTCTCCATCCACTAGGCTTTTGCTTTCTCTACAAGTGCATGCACGCAGCCTTCCAGTTGAAAGCTTTGTAAGCAGGTTGTCATCATCTGCTCTGAATGTTTACAGAATGAGACAGTTGTTACAATAACCTGGTATTAAGTGTTCTGAGATGCCACTGATCAGACTGTTCTGAATAATACATTGGCTTCCACACATAATTGTATTAAATCAGCCCCTGAGTCAATTCGGAGGCTCCTGAATAGGGATTTTTGTGGGGAGGGGGTTTAACCAGGGCTTAGCTCTGCAGTGTATCTTCCATGCCAGTGCTCAGCTCTGGAATGTGACAAGTAATAATAAAGACAACATTGGCTTTGAACATTTGGGGAGAGTATGTCCCTCCTCTCCAAACAGGCACAACCTGTCCCTCACAATTCATACACATATAAGTGTGTTTGGAATAAACAGGAAGCTCTTCTGAATAAGAGATTGCAAACTTCAGTCAGTTATAAGCCCCAGCATATCTCTTTTTAGAAATTAACTAGTGCAGTGGCAAAGCATTTATCTATCTCTTCCAGGCATCTCTTCTGATCAGCTGCTTTCTGTATGGTTTTGACTGCTAGAAAATTGCAGACAAAGTGATGATGATAGACTTTTGCCATTCAGTATACTGTTAGGGGATTTTTTTCTAGTTTATGGCTCAGAGTAGACCTGTAAGCGCTATCAAGGGTGCTGTGAGGCTATTATCTGACTAGTGCTGTCAGTAACTGACTATGCTTGTCGTCTAAAATATGCATGATTAGATTTAGACCAGTCTGTGTAGGTTTAAGAGGATGTAAACTGGCTTTGGACTGAAGGGTAGAAAGAATACCAAGAACAGTAGTCTAGTGAAAGAAGGTTCTTTGAGAAGTTTATGTTCTGCAGGTGCCAACCTACAAATGGGCAAAATGAACAACAGCCCATGCACGTGCCTTTTTCGTTGTGGCTCCGACTTTGTGGAATGGCCTGTCTGAACAGGTCAGGAAGGCTCCTGCTCTCCTGTTTTTCCACAAACTGTGCAAAACTGAATCACTGAAGAGGGCTTTTCTGTGCAGGCAATAGGGTAGCACTGTTACAAAAGACTTCACAAGTTACTCGTATAAATTATTGGGGACTGTGTTCTGTACTTCTGTGTATGGTTTGTTGTGGGTTGAATCCTGTTGTGCAATTTTTGCATCATTCAGTGTGTCATGTTAACACTTATGCTTTGCATCAGTTCTGTTTTTAGACTTCTTTTTAGTTCTACAACCCAAATCCTATTTTTAATTGAAAGTCCCAGTTTGTTGATTGTATTGACGCACTGAGTGTAATCCATCTTGAGTCCTAGTGAAAAAGATGGACTATAAATAAAGTAAATAAATAATCTTCTGGAAATTCTAGAACAGAATTCGGAAATGTTGTCAAAAATTGAAATATAGAAAAAACATTGTGTATCAAACCTAAACTTCTTTTGATGATTGAACAACATGGAATGCATCATTTATATCTTAGCATATAAACCTGTACTATTGGGATATTTATGGCATTTAAAAGGAAGATAATTTTCTATAAGAAAAATTACGAGTATACCCAATACTTGAGAAGGAGTTGCAGACTGCTGCACCCTATGCTACCATTAGCATATGTATGTTTAATTTTTTGCCATATGAAAGGTAGGAAAAAATAAAGGAGGTAGAAAATAAATTCTTTAGAAATCCAAAGAAAGTGTATTATTTGGACAGAAACTCTCTCATAGAGTCACAAAAGGTAGGATTACCAACATGTTTGAATTGTAAGGTAAACTTTATAACATTGAAAACACTGAAATCTTTAATAATGTATTATCACCGAACATATGATAGCATATTAACTTTTCCTAGTACTCCCCAAATTTTCCAGTGTTCCAGTGTTTTCATTCTGTACTTTTGGAAGAGTGTGAACTGAGAGCAGGAAGCCCCTAATTCAAATTTCACTTCTGCCACGATCTCATCAGGTAGCCTAAAGCAAGCCATAAATAGCCTCAGTCCCTTCTCTTTGATATGGGAGTGATAATTCTGGCATATTTGATAGGGATGCTGTAAAGGTTAGTAAGATAATATATATGTAACTCTTTGCATACTTGAAAAATGCTGTGTAGATTATTACAATGACTGAAGTGCAGTGTTGAGTATATATACTGACGCAAGTACAGTAATCACAAAGCCATGTGGCAGTCCATAGCAAAAAGTAAGGAAGGGCAGGGTCAAAGGCAGAATCATACAGTTCTTAGCAGAGAAATCCTGACCAGGACTAGGTTGATCCATAGAGATTATACAGGATTCCTATCTAATCTGATGATTTAGTTCCCTGAAGGAATATGCAAAAATCAAGCAACATTACTATTTATAGAACTGGTGGCTGAATGACTGATCTGCTCCTGGATTCAAAGAGCCTTGTTAGATTAGTACATAAATATCTGGAATACATTTTGCAAAAATAAGTCATACTGAGTAGCCTCCAGATGAAAAACTCCGCTTGTCTTTTGCTCCCAATTGTAGATACGACAACTCCATCTGTTTCAAGTTGTAATGTTCAGCTACCTAGAGATCCACTGTCACCCTTCCTTGAGAACTCAGACCAGGATTCCAGGCTTCTCTCAATGGAAATTAAGCAGGCTTATCAGAGTGTATCTGCAAAAGCTATAACAAGTGTTGTTTTTATGGATGACTACTGTGTGGGAGGTGAGACGGAAACATCAGTGCCTTCCCAGGGCTCACTGAAATTTACTGCTGACTCCTCACATGACAAGAATTCTTCAGAGAAAAATTTTGTCTCTGTAGCATCTCCTAGAACCTGCACAACATCACTGAACCACCAAACTGATACTATGAAATTTCATGGAGCTTTGACTTTACAGTCCCCTCTGGAACAACTTCAAAAGTCCATCAGTGACTTGGGCAAGATAGCATCTGTTTTGTACAATCCATCAGATGAACTGAGTGCCACATTCCATACTCATAGGTTAGATTTGTCCTCCAGGGAAATAGCAAATGCTCCTAATTGTTCTGTTTCACCATCCATTCCAGCCTTGAACTTGTCAAAATCCATCACTTCAGTGCCTTCAGATTTCTCAAGGAGGGAAGGTGGCAGTTTGACTCTCCCAAAAGCTCGGTCTCCAAGCAATCCAAGGGACAGCATCCAGCTAGCCAAGAGGCATTATAGCCAACCTCAGTCAGGAACTGACTGTTTTCATCATGTGGTAAACATCGAGATCAGCAAATTTCAGCCTGTAAGAGCTCCTGAGCAATGCCAGAGAGAAGTGGAAGAGACAGATATTGATGAAGAGGTAGCAGAAAAGATGGAGATGGAGGACTGTCTGATGGAGAAGGGAGGGATGGGCGAAGAGACTCCTCAGAACCTTTGTTCAAGCAAGGAGATGGGGACTCCTGAAGCCAATGTAAGGGAACCGGGAGGCAAACCCCCCACTCCTCCCTTGCACAGATTTCCATCTTGGGTAAGATATTAATCAGGAATCACTGTAAGTGGGGAGATAACATATACCACAAATTTAAAGTCAAACTTCTATACCTTGAAAAACCAAGTTCACCGTTTTTACTGAAACTGACTAATTATATAAATTACAGAGACTTTGTTATTTTATGTAATAATCAGAAGGGAAGAGAAATAGGGTCTGGGGAGGGGCAGAAAATTGTGAAGTGAGTTGACTATGGAGAGTTCTTGCCTGGCCCCATGCAGTCTTGTGCTAAAGCAGTCTGCACTTTTAAGCATAAGAACTGATGAATATGCTAGACAACATGGCAAAGTGTGATGCTTCAGGGCCAAAAAGTCAAGACATAAATTAAAGGGCTGCACAATGATTTATCACAAATAGGGTGCTACATTCCTAACTGCTATCTCCATTCCCTTTGGAGAGTATACTCATAACAGTGAAGCCAATCTTTAATTTATGATGTCCAGTTAGGTGAACTAAGGCTGTTTGAGCCTTGCATCTTCAAGCACCTCAGAGAATACATTAGAAAGGTAATATGTGTGACTTGCATTTTTAAATGGCAGTTTCCACTTCTCTGTTGCAGAGCAGGGTTGGAAGGGTGTGTGATCTGGGGTTGAGGGGGAGAAATAACAGACTGGAAGAATATGATTAAACCTGCCCTGCCACAATTGTTCCCCCCCACATACACCACCACTCCTCTTCCCAGCCCTTTCCCTCCTGCAAGCATTCCTGATGAGTGTTTCTGTCTCTGAGGACCATCACAGCTAGAACCTCTTCCTTCCTTTCTTCCCTACAGTGCCACCCTAAGCAGAGCTCCACCCTTCTAAGCTCCCTGATTTCAGTGGATTTAGAAGAGGATAACTCTGCTCAGGATGACACTGATAATGTCTTCTTTCCTGTCCAACAGGGAGCTTACAGTTTTGTGTCATGCGAGATACCTATTTGTAACTGAATTGCTATTGGTCTCAGAACACAATGAGAGGAAAGGTAACAGGGTATGAAGAATGATCAAGGCAACCCAGATTGCTTGAGGCTTGAAGAGGATTTTGTTTTTGATTTGCTTTTCCTCTGAGTTTTTTTCCACCCTTGTTTTAGGAGAGTCGTATCTATGCAGTAGCCAAGTGTGGCATGAGAGTGTCAGAAGTGGCTCTGGGGAATGACTCTTCTAGCCAGAGTAAGTACAAGTTCCCCTAGAGATGCCACTGTTGTAAAGCTGGTATTTCCAATGGTATTTTTAAAAACTTTGGAATTTAAATGCTTCTGTTGGTAGATTAGTACAGGCTGAATTAAAGCACATCTGGTAGCTTGTGTTTGTTGATAAGGCTAGTTTATGAATACAAGCAAACTTCACAGGATGCATTTGCACCAACTTGTTTTGCAGAATACATCCTGGGAACAGCTGGTGCCATTTATACCAACTCACTGTTTAGTTTTGTCTTCTGTTTGTTCTCCACTCCCAATGAATTCCTCACCCAGTGGATGAGGACACTTTGGGGAGGCTGGTGCTACATCTTAAGAGCTCTGAGATAAGAAGCAGCTTGCTCTGATATTCTCATCCTAAGCAGAGCTATACCCCTCTAAGGCTGTGGTCACACATACTAAATAATCCACTTTCAATCTACTTTCAGTGTACTTTCCAACTGGATTTTAGTGTGTGAACTCGCAAAATCCAGTTGGAAAGTGGATTGAAAGTGGGTTATTTAGTGTGTGTGACTGCGAGGCCCTTTCTCCTTTTAAGTCATGTTCACTGAGGTGTCCTCCAAGCAATTCTGCACTTAAATAGAATTCATTTCTGTTTCCCCCCCCACCCATTCTGCATTAAATCGAGTTCAACCTCCTTTTTATTCTGGTTTTTTTTGCCCATTCTGTATTACATCACCTCCATTCAGTGGTCAGCCCGGTTTCAGCCTGCTATTGCCCTGGAGTATTTGGATGCTGTTTTTCCGTGGACTTATATTGCCTTGACATGAACACTGAGAAAATCTGGAGTGGCAGGCAAATGTGGAAAGGACCAAATTCTGCTTATCTGGGCAAAGTATTCCAAAGATGCCATCCTGCAAATAATGTAAAATTGGCAGTTGGTCATTCACACGCATACTTTGTGATGGCTTCTACATTGTGGTATCGTCTGCCTGAGGCTAATAGGAAGGTCCCGTTCTTCTATCATTTTGTAAAATGTACAAAACAGAATTGTTTGGGAAGGCATTCCTGTAAAAGGCACAAAGCTATGGTGTAATGGTTCAGTTGAGAAGGTGACTTTTATTAGGGATAAATGCCATGACTGTCTTCTTGCCTTAAACATATAAGTTTGTATGCTGCACTGATTGTTTTGTTACCTTAAAGATATATGTGTAACTCTGCTTAGGATAACACTAGTAGGGTGATTCCTAAAAGCACTTTCTTGCGAGTGAGCTCCATTGAATAACATGAGACTTACTTCTGAGAAGACCTGCTTAGGATTATTCCTTGGGTTGGCTATACCTCAGCCAGAACTTTCCTCCGCCATGTGGTACAGGGCTTACAACTTCTGCAATTGGCTAGTTCTGACAGGCATATTCCTGAACAGAATGAAAGATATACATGCACTAGAGCCTCATCACAGGTAATTTAATAGGAGAGCTTGGAAATAATTATGGCTGCTTATGTGTTTACACAAAGCTTTCCTTTGCTGCCTGAAGATTCCCACCCTCCCAGTTTGGCACTCTCCTTTTGGGTTTACAAATACATAGTGAATGTTCCAGAGGATGTATTTTGGGCCCAGCCCCAGCCCCAACTATTTCTGTAGCTAATCCTCGACTTTAATGATGAATGCCCATTTCCTAATAACTTCATGATCACTTGTTGATTTTTTTCATGTTCCCTGTTGCCACATCAATGTACACCCCTGAAACCCCACTTAGGTAAAGGTAAAGGTTTCCCTTGCTCAAAAGCCAGTCAGATCTGACACTAGGGTTGTGGTGCTCATCTTCATTTCCAAGCTGAAGAACCAGCACTGTCCGAAGACATTTCCGTGGTCATGTGGCTGGCATGACTAAATGCCGAAGCCCACTTAGCTAAATGCTAATACATCCATTCATATTTTCATTGGTCTTTATTCTCTTTCTCTCTTTTAAACATAAAACAATCCTCAGCTTCAAAGGCTCTGACTAATTCATCCCCTGGGCCATTCACCTGCCTCATTTACAGAAATGTTACAGTGCCTGTCTACACCATGCTAAAAGGGGTAAGGAACTATTTCACATTTCTCTGTTAGGGGAAAATTGGGAAGGGTGGGCAAGTCTGTGAAAACTGCAACAGAGAGTAACAAATAGATGTGAGACCTTGGTAGATCCTTAGAATTTATATTCTGGTTGCCAGCAATGAACTACATTAGGAACAAGTCTTTTAATAGAAGAAAGAAATTAAATGACTGGTCCAATCCCCCAAGTTTCGTCCCTCTGAAAATAATATATATATTAGCATTTTTGCAAAAAGGTATGGGTCTTCACTGTATACACTGGTATGGGAGGCTCTTATTGAGAAAAAGAGATAAGATGAAAAATGAAGATAAATCCCAGAGTTCAAATAGAGGCTGGATTTTAGGCATCTTATTAGGAATAGCAGTGCTACAGGGCTGAAAATGCTGCCTGAAACAGTGGACTGTGGCTAATTAAAGGGGCAGAAAATACTGGACAGCTGCCCCAAACATTGCCTCTCCTTGAAGTATAATGTGTGGGTGCCAGCCTGTAGCACAGGCAACAAGGAGTTGTTGTAGTCCTGTGCTGAGCTTCTTCTTCTCCTTTTTGGAAAAAGAGGTTCTGGAAGTCACAAATTAAGTTTTCAATCTGCATACTGACAACTCATTAACTTTTAAACATTTTTAAAAGAATTTTGTTGAAGAGGTTCTAGAACTATTCTGGCACGGTTCCCCTGTGCAAGAACAGCAGTATCCTGAGCCTGCTTATGGAATACAGTGAAGTTTATCCCCCCTTTTCCTCTCCCATATTGACCTTCTGCAAGCTCTCTGCCTCACTGTACCAGAGGCAGAACTGCACCAAAGCAGTGGAGACCTGCATATGTAGCATGTTATGGCAGCAGAGTGGCCCCATCACAGACTTCAGGCTTGATTTGTCACATACCAGTAGTCATCCTCAGCCACATCACTACCTTCTAGGGTACCAAAAGAGCTATGCGCTCAGTAAATACTTTCTACCATGGCTTCAGTGGAGGAGCATGCCTTTGCCTCCAACGTGCCTGGAATGTCTCTGACTGACATTGCTACAGATTAAAAGGTTTGGATGTAGCCCTCAAGTAAATACTGTTCTGTGTGTGTAGATGAAATGAGAAATACCTCAAGATAATGTAGTAGTAATGTGAGGGTATTCTCAAGTCACAGAAAGAGGGCTGTGGTATTAGCAAAACGAACTGTATGGAAAAGTGGCCAACTGATTTCAAGCCACCAAAAGTGATGCTGATCAGGGTAGTTAAGTCATTCCCCATGCCAGGCTGTTTTTCTCCTTGCAATATCTTAGCTGTTAACAAAATACTTCTACTTAGTAAGGGTGTATGTGTGTTGCAGCACCAGCAGAATTAGTACAGTCAACACATTCCAAGGTCATAATCCATGAAATGCCACACTAACAATGCATGCCAGCCTTATAGATTTTTCTGTGGCATGTTCGGATAAATGGGGCATTTTACATAAAATAGTAGCTCTAGTTGCACTTATAGTGTCTGGTGCACAAACAAAATGAATTGGAAGTCCCAGGAGAATAGGATGAGCGGCTATAGAGCTTATTGATTTTTGGTATGGGGCTAAGGGCAGAGTTGGCAAAATTTAACTCCTTTGCTGTTTTCTCTTGATTTGTATGGTATAATTAAACTGGGACATCTGCCTTGCCTTTCATTCTAACTTTAGTGGCTTACTTTCTAGAAAGCAACCCAGATCAGCAATGTTCCTTTCTTAGATGAGTCTTCCTGCTCTGATGATGACTGCAGCTCCCATGTTAGTCTCAGAGCTTCCAATGCAGGATCTGAGCCGAGGAAAACAAGCGTACCTGGCAGTCCTCGTGCAATGAAACGAGGTAAGGTGGAAGAAGAACAGGCAGTAAATGGCAGGTAGGGCAATTTTTGCCTTCCTGGCTGGAGTTTACGAGCCTTCTCCCTAAGCCCAGAGATTCTGCCTGATCCTACGGTTTCCTGAGCTAATAGAAAGAAAACGTGTTGCCAAAATGTACAACCTTTCACCTGTAGCCTCCCTTCACAAAGAGTCCGCAAAAATCTGTTATCAGATAGACAAACTGCCAGAATTTGCAACATTTTGCCTACTTTCCCTCCCAGGGTTCAGAGTTGGAAAATCCATCAAGGGCAGAATGGGCATTTCTCCTAAATTTCTGTATTCATATCGTGTCTGTTTGTTTGTTTTAAGCTAACCCATAACCAAAGTTAATTCAACCACTGGTTTATATTATACTCTGTAAACAGAAGTCAGCAGTCTCCATTTATAAGAACAGGCCTAAAGTGTTTTGTATGTGTGTTAATATCCATGTTTCAATGCACTGTTCCTCACTGGAGGCATTTATTCAGCTGGAAGTCGCTGAATGCTGAGCTGTCAAGAGAGTGACTGAGTGTTATACATGCATGTATGAATCAGCCTCTTATAGCATTCAGCAAACAAAGTAAAGATATCCAACATATGAATTTTTCCACTCTTATTCATCTCTAGCAGGTATTTCTGTATCCTCACTGAGCTCAGAGAGTGATTATGCCATCCCCCCTGATGCCTATTCCTTGGACGAAGACTATTCTGAACCAGAGCACAAACTGCAGCGGACATCCTCGTATTCAACTGATGGTGGAGGCTACAATGTAAGCTATGACTCCCCCCGCATCTCCATTGTGGACTGGACTTAAATATAAAACATTTACTATTTGCTGCATGAACAAAGATAAATGCCTTTCCAGTGCATGTCAGAAACCAGAAGACTCTACATCCCCATAAATCAGAAACTGACATTTTGAAAATTCCTGATGTATTGAGATGCCTGTATAATTTGAGTCTTGATATGGGAAGGGAAAGGATAATGTGTCTCTCTCTTTGTCTGGCTGCAGAGCCATTCTTATCTTTGCAGTATTCCTGCATACCCTATTCCTTAGCTTTTGGCAATGTTTTTGTCCATATATGAAATTCCAGCTTTTGAAGAGAATTTGGGAATAGAGTAGGTAGTGGAGTGGAACTTGAATGACCTATGACTGGCTGGTACATGACTTAAGTGCTTAACTTTGCATGTCAACTTTCTTCTTTTGGATGGGGTGATGGCCATAATTCCTGCTCTTCCAATCATACCACCTCCACTGTAATCTTATGCCCACCCATCATGAATTTTCTAGGTATAGGTTTGGCCATTTCACAGGATAATTTTGCGTATTTTTTCTCCCCTAGGAACCCATGGAGAAATCTGGCTATTTGCTGAAAATGAGCAACCAGGTGAAGACATGGAAAAGACGGTGGTTTGTTTTGAGAAATGGACAGCTCATGTATTATAAATCCCCAGTGAGTTCCTAGTAAATACTCATGCTGGGGTGAAAGAGGGAGTGAAACATGATTTGTTTAGCCAAGCATTCTATTTAATTTAACATTATGACATAAACAGAATATACTGAAGCCATCTCCCATAATGCCTTGCTGATACGTTCTTTCATAATCCTGAGTGGTAAGAGATCAATTGTAAGGAAGAAGGCTCAGGAAAGAAATGCATCTTCTTTATTTGCAATTGAATGGAGAAAAGAGTCTGTGGACTAGTTAATTCTTTGTTTACTAAATTGAAAACACCCCCAAATGTGTGTGTATTTATACATTTTCTTTATAGCCTGGCTTTTTCACTGAGACTCAATGCAAGATAATTTGTTATATAATAAATACAAAAGTTATCGACCTTAGGCCATCTTTAATATTTTCTTCATTTCACATTGTGATAATCTGAATAAAAGAGAAATAACAATGTGTCATTAACACATATTAACCTATATATTTCTCATTGGATTAATCTAGTTACCAAATCAATTTAAGCTTGCAGTCTACGTTTTAAGTTTATTTCCTATGTGGTAGCATTTGCATGTCCCATCGTCTTTCCTTTTCTTAAAATACAAGCCATATATTGGAGAAGTTATACTTAGATGTAGTGTCCCATGTACCCTTTGTACTGAACACTAACCAAAAGTTGCTGTTCCCTCCCCAGAGTGATATAATCTGCAAGCCTCAGGGAATTGTTGAGTTGAATTCTTCTTGCCAGATTGTACGAGGTGAAGGATCTCAAATATTTCAGGTGAGCACTTTTTTATTACTGAACTCTTAACAGGTGCAAACAGATTGGCTTTCATGTGATTTGGAACTTTGGAAAAGGTCAGGCAAATTGAATTTGTATGAAGTTAGAAGGTCTGAAACTTAATTCTGAATGCCAGATCACCCTTTAATGTTTTCCCCATTTAACTTATCCCATCCATCTTTCTGTATAACCATTAGTGATGAAAGAGAAACATGGACCACAGCATTTGTACAGTCCAAATTCAGTTACGAAATTCTGGCTTGGATCCTGCTGAACAGGACAAAGGGATTTCCAGCTCTGGATGATAAATCCATGCTCCTGCTGCAAACCAAAATGCTCCCCTGAAATGCTACTCCTGAGGGGCAAGGGACTGAAGGGGGAATTGGAGGTCTGCCACCGGAGGGGGGAATCTGCAAAAATTGCCCCTCTTCTGACTGCTTAAATCTTCCAGAGGATCCAATTCATTTGTTTAATATAAAACTTGTTAACTATTAATGGCAATAGTTAAAATTTCTGCTTGTAGCCTCTTATTCAGGACAGACTATGTTGCCCAACATGTGTAATATAAGCTGAATGTAAAAAAAAGGATATTGGGGCTTTTCTCGTTAATCCAAAACTGTATGGCGCTAGGAGTTCTCTAAGAGACAGTCCACATATTGTTTCCATCTCAATTTAATATCCATAAAAATCCTTAAGGAACAACTAAATTCTGAGCATATATCATCACAAATAACCCTTCAGCAATTTGTCATTAGTGAATGCATTGTCATTCTTATGGCAAGTCACTAGTACCAATGGACTAGTCAAGGAGAAAACAGTTGAACAGTTTCTTTGCTTAGCACACTTAAGTATCACATAGTGGCTTAAGCTTCAGTGTTTTTGGTAACATTCAAAAAGCAATGTTAACTTTTTAAGTTTTGAGGTCTTTCTTGAGTATTCATTGTTGGAAAGTGAATGCAACCAGGATTTTAATACTTAAGACCTCAACCACTACAAAACTGCTTTGTGCCTTATGGTAGTAGCTTGTGACTTTCCCTTTTCCTTTAGCTTGTCACTGAAAAAAGGACCTACTTCTTGACAGCTGACTCTCCTAACATCTTGGAGGAGTGGATCCATGTCCTTCAAAATATGATCAAAGTTAAAGTGACCAGACACACCGAAGTCCCTCTCAGTGATGCAAAACCTACTGTGAAAGGCTGGCTCACCAAGGTACTACATCGCTCTACCAGATGCGGTTTGGCTTGTCCCATAGCCACATACAGAATAGGATATGGGACAGCAAAGGTGGATCAATTTGCCATCTTTTGTAAAAACCTTAAATATGCAAAATATTTTAATTGTCATGACAAGATAAAAATGATTTGTTTCATAACAGATCCTAACTATTAGGTTAGGTTTACAAATAATTTAAACCAGGATCCACCATCTCTTCTCTCAGGACTAAGCTGAGCAGATGAGTCATCTCAGAGGCAAAAAAATTAGATGTGATAGCCAGATGTGAATAGATTGCCTGCAGTTTCTTAAAAGTGTTAACAACATCCATGGGAGTGAGGTGGGGATTCCAATTTTGGTGTTGTGGGGCGGCGGCGCTTGCTCCTTTCCTCTGTATGCTGTTTTCCCAATTTAAATCACTTCTACAACTGCAATTTTTTGCATGGGGGAAAATAGTAAATCTAGATGGGGCAGTTTGCATTCAGAAAAATGGTGTATGAGACAAAGAGGAATAACTCCCTCTCTGTGCACTTCTTTAGCCACTTCAGTACTTGAAAAAACATGGGAGATCATTTTGTGTCATCAGAGTCTGGCTTAATTCAGATGGAAGAGGCTCTTCCGTTCCCACATTTTGAAGAAAGACTTGACACCCGTCCTTCTTTAGTTTTCCATGACACTCCTGAGTATACCTAACAGCCTAAGCTTCGCCATTGGGGAGAAAATTGGGGTATAAATCAATACAGCAAGAGAATATTTTCATTGCTATGCTATTTCTACAGGTGAAACATGGGCGCTCTAAGCTGGTTTGGTGTGCACTGATTGGAAAGACTTTTTACTATTATCGAAATCATGAAGACAAGGTATTTTCCTCCCTTCCTCTGCTGAATAATTTTCATTTCTTCACATCAGTTGTAGTAGACATCTTCTTTCTCTCCAATATTCAGTTTTACAAACCCCTGTGGGAAAATACATATTCAGATATAACACACACAATTGGGATGAAGGTCACCCAAAGGACCTTTCCTCCCTGATTTCATATATATGGGAGAAAGTGTTCCTTATTCCATAACCAGTTAAAGTTCTCACTTGTACAGCTGGCACTGGAGGGTGTGAATTAGTGTGTAAGCTTATCCTTCCATTACCAGGATATTCAAAGAGGGATCAATGTCTATTTTTTAAAACAAAACTGGATCACATGGGTTACGGGAGATAAACTTGATTGTCAGTGTTACAGATTCCTTAGCTTTTTCTCCACAGAGAAACTGCTCCAACTTCTCTGTTCCTTTGGTTCAGAGTCCTATTTGGATAATTTAGTCACCCTTTCCTGCACCTTTTCCAGCACCTAGTTCCACTTAAGTGTGGCATGCAGTACATGTGCTGCACCATGCGTACTTTTACCTCTGGTCTAGTGAAGGGTGGAGGAGGAAAGAGAGCAATTCTAGAAAGACAGATATGACCTCAGGCCCTCCTGCTCCTATTGAGGTAGTACAGAAAATCCTGCTCTTAGTGCTATATGACATTTGTGCTACAGATTGACCACACATGTCATACATATTTACTATAAAGTACATTGTACTGGAAAGAGAGTAGTAAGTGTTTATTTCAGATGCCAGCTGTGAAGGCCATGGTAGTACCATTCATGGCTTATATTGGATAGCATTAGTATGCACCACTGTGCAGTGGTAATAGCAATGTTAGCTTTTCAGAAGCATGTCTACTAAATGTCTCTGTTTCCCCTGCCTTGCTTAATAACATATTCAGTTTCTTTTCTTAGTGCCCTCTAGGCTATTTGCACATGCGTGAATCAAAGGTGGAAGAAGTGGATCGCTCCTGTGACTCTGATGAGGATAATGAGGCCAGTGGTGGGGGCCTCTTTTCTTCTTATTGCACCCTGGTGATTCACCCTCCAGATCAGAGTCCTGTCTACCTACTAATTGGTACAAAACAGGAAAAGGTATAGACTGACTCAAAAAGAGCCTGGGGGCTAAGGTGTAGGGGGCACTACATGCTAATGCACAAAAATTACTGAGCTTGCTGTCTGGCCTGGATTTCCTGGTTTGTTCCATGATACTTATGAAAGCACCATGTATGCCCAAAATACAAATTCAGTGGAAAGGCCCTTGTGGTAGCTTGAGATCAAGAAACATATAGTAAAAGCTGCAGATAGCCCAAATTAGCCCTTTGTTTATCACTCAAGCCCATTAAAATGATACATCTGAATGCATGCCTCATGTTTAATGCTTTAGAGTTAATCATATAACCTTTTCAGCAACATTCAACCATCACTCTTTTTATCTCAAGGATACTTGGTTGTACCACCTGACAGTAGCAGCAGGCAGCAGCAGTGCCAAAGTAGGCACTACCTATGAACAGTTGATTGGGAAATTACTGGATGTAGAAGGAGACCCAAGTAAGTGGGAAACTAAATGCTTTTTTTCCTTGAGGGCAATGGTGAAGATCTTATTTATAGATATGGTATCTAACCATACCTGTTTCAGCAGATCACCCAGGCATCATGCAAGCATGTGTTCCTATCCATAAATGTGCACACATATCATTTTATTTCTTTAAAATCAATACCCCACTTTTTAGCCCCCCAAAGTGACTATCTTGTTTGTAGGAATTAAGTATTTGGGGGACACTTGTGATATGCATACATCCTTGATGCTTGTTCATCAGCATGCCACAAATTGTTTTACTGATAAAGATCCTGCCAGCACCAAAGACCCTCTGATTTAGTTATACCAACAAAACTGAACTGCTTCACGCTAGCAATTCAGTGTATGAGAGGATTTCAGATGGCTTGGAAGTGGGTAGCGGGACTGCTTCCTTCAGTCTTCCATTGTTGAGATAGGGATGGGCACCATGAGAAAAAAATCAGTCTTTTTTGGATCCAGACATCAGGGAGCTGAAAAATATTGGTTTTCTTGGTTATTCAGGTCCTAAATACTGGTTTGATATTTGGATCTGTTTTTTGGGGGGGGATTCTGATATTATTTGACAGTTCGCAGAGTGGAAAGACTGTCCCTGAAACTAGGTAAACTTCTCTGGGCCTGGAACGACAGTCCCCAGAGTGGAATAACAGTCCCCGGGAGTAGCATAAGTGTTCTGGGACTGGAATTACAGCTCCCAGAGTGGAAAGACAGTCCCTAGGAATGGAATCAATGTTCTGGAGCTGGAATTACAGGCCTGAGAGTGGAATGACAATCCCTGGAACCAGATAAACTGTTCGTGACTAGACTTAGTGCTCTCGGACTAGAATGACAGTCCCCAAAGTAGAATGATGGCCCCTAAGAGTATCAGCTCCCAGAGTGGAAAGACAGTCCCTGGAACCAGATAAACTGTTCTGTGACTGGAATGCCCAGAATAGTTTATCTGGTTTAAGGGGCTATCATTCTACTCTGGGGACAGTCATTCCAGTTCAAAAACAGTTTATCTGGTTCCAGGGACTGTCTTTCTGTAAAGTACTGGGTTTCGTGCCTCATGACTCGGACGATGACATAAGAGAAGACGTGTTTATTCGTACTTCACAACACAGACAAACAGAAACGGCCAGAGGCCAACTATATACAGTTGGGGGGGGACGCCCCAAAATCCTATTGGCAGGTTTGAATCTCCCGCCAATGTTCCCATAAGCTCCCTTTTGGTGAGCTCAGGAGCCTAGTCCCTATTGTTCACAGGAACGGAGCTTGGCAGCTGCAAGCCAGCTCTCGTTCCTGGTCTAGGACATAACACCCTCCCCCCATAGTTTGTCCCTCCTAGGTGACATAATCTTTTAAGTACTCCGGAGCCTTCCACACTCGTTGCGACCTTTGGGGTGCCGGCGTCGGACTGGCGGCGGCGCCTTTGGGTTGGCTTGTTGCACTTGGCTCCAGGGCCACTGGCGGTGGCGATGGTGGAGGAGGCTCATCCGCTTGTTCGGCCTCCGGGTTGGCAGCCTCAGCGGGGCTTGGCTCCCGGTCGGTAACCGGTGGTGGTGGTGTTTCGGGTGCCTGGGCGTTGGCTTCTTGGTCCGCCAGTTGCGGTGCCATGACCCATGTATCAGTGTCCTGCCTCCTCCGTAATTGGTCCACATGTTTTCGTAGGACCCTGTCCCTGTCTGCCAGGACCTCGTAAGAAACCGGCCTGGTTGGCCTCAGGATGCAGCCGGCCAGCCATTGGAGCCCGAACCCGAAGTTCCTGAAGTACACGGGTTCTCCCAGCCGGAAAACCCTTGGGGCCTCCCTGGTTTCGCTCAGTGTCCTTGACTCTGGGGTCCGGTCGGGGTGGAGATGGTCTAGAAGGGTCGTGGGGCGGCGGCCCATCAGCAGCTAACCCAAGACTGGGTTAGGGGTCGTGCGCTGCATGAGCAGGAATCAGGCCAGCCTGAACTCCCAGTCCCAGTCCGCTATTCTGCTTAGGGCTTCTTTGGCCGTGCGGACTGCTCTTTCCGCCATGCCGTTGGTGGCCGGGTGAAATGGTGCTGAGCGGATGTGTCGGATTAAGTTCCGCTCTAGAAACGATTGGAACTCGGCGGAAGTAAAAGCGGCCCCGTTGTCTGACACGATGGTGTCCGGCAGACCGTGGGTCAAAAATATTTTCCAGAGGGCCCGGATCACTGCTTTGGAGGAGGTGGTGGACACTGGACTGATCTCGACCCATTTCGAATAGGAGTCCACTGTTACTAGGAACACTCGACCCATTTTGAATAGGAGTCTACTGTTACTAGGAACAGGAGACCCTGGAACGGCCTGGCAAAATCTATGTGTAGGCGGGACCAGGGCTTGTGCGTGGACTCCCAGCTCTGTGTCGGCGTGCTCAAGGGATTGGGGTGGACCTCCTGGCATTGTTGGCATCCCCTGACCCAGGTTTCTATCTCGGCATCTATCCCGGGCCACCACACATAGCTCCTTGCCAGAGCTTTCATACGTACTATGCCGGGGTGTGTTTCGTGTCGCGACTGCAGGACCCCTTGTCTCATTGGCTCGGGGATTACCACCCAATCCCCCCATAATAAACATCCCTTCAAGGCGGAGAGTTCGTCTTTATGGGCCTTATATGCCGCGAACTCTGGCCCAGCCGGCTCTGCCGGCCACCCCCTCATCACCCAGTTAAGGACCCGGGAGAGGATCGGGTCCCGAGACGAGCGGGCAGCCACATCCGCAGCCTGGAGAGGAGGTGTGGGAAGCCCTTCCAGCATTAGCACTGTGGGGGCAGGGGCTGGGTCCTCCCCTGTCTGAGGCAGTGGTAGGCAGCTGAGAGCATCGGTATGTCCCAACGCTTTGCCCGGCCGATGCTCCAACCTGTACTGGTAGCCCGCTAAGAACAGGGACCAACGTAACACCCTGGGGGACAGGACCTGCGGCATCTGCTTGTCGGCTGTGAACAACCCTAGGAGCGGCTTATGGTCTGTGACGAGCGTGAAGGGCTGACCATACAGAAAATTGTGAAATTTCTTGACGCCCGCCACCAGCGCCAACCCCTCTCGATCTATCTGCGCGTAATTGCGCTCCGTGGGAGACAACGTGCAGGAGTAATAGGCCACCGGGACCTCCCGCCCATCCGGCAGCTTGTGACCCAAGACTGCCCTGACCCCATACGGCGACGTCACACGCGAGAATCACGGGGAGCATTTCATCAAAATGGGCGAGCACCGCATTCGAGATTAACAGAGTCTTAACCCCCCGGAACGCCTCCTCCTCCCTCGACCCCCATGCCCAAGGGGCCGATTTGTCAAGTAGTCTGTGGAGGGGTTCCGCCACGGCAGCCTTGTGCGGGAGAAAGGCATGGTAAAAGTTTATGAGGCCCAAGAATGCCTGGAGCTCTGCCTTGGACTTCGGGGCGGGGGCCTCCACGATGGCCTTCACCTTGTCCCTCGCCAGATGGAGGTCTGTTGCATTTACCCGGTACCCCAAGAACTCCACCTCCGGAACTCCGAGAAGGCACTTTTCCTGCTTCACCTTCAGACCAGCGGATTGGAAACGTCCCAGAACAGTGCAGAGGCGGGCGGCAAAGCTCTCCGGGGTGGACGCAGCGATCAGGACGTTGTCGAAGAACAGTGTCACGCCAGGGATTGCTTTTAACAAATCGTCAATTAGATTTTGGAAGATCTCTGGGGCCACACTGATCCCGAACTGCAGCCGCTTTACCTTGAAAGCCCCCCGGTGCGTCACTATGGTTTGTGCCTCGGCCATGGCCTCGTCCACAGGGAGTTGCTGGTACGCCTGTGCGAGATCCAGCTTCCCAAATATGCGCGCGCCCGCCAGCGTGACTAAGACACGACTTACTACTGGCACGGGGTATGCATGTGCCTGGAGTGCCTGGTTAATAGTGCACTTGTAATCCGCGCAGATGCAGATGTCCCCGTTCAGTTTAATGGGGGTCACAATCAGGGTTTCCCAACGTGCGTTTGGGACGGGCTCCAGGACTCCCTGGGCCACCAGCCAGTCTAGTTCCGCCTCTATTTTAGGACAGAGGGCCAGGGGCACTGTGCAGAAACGCCACCGGATAGGCATCACCATAGGGTCTAAGTGTAGCGACACCAGTGGCCCCTTGTAACAACCCAGCTCCCCATTGAAGACCTCAGGGAACGCCCTACAGATCGCGCCCCAGTCCCACCTCCCACATCTATTCACTCCCCCAATCGTAATGCCCAGGGCCTCGAACCATGCCCGCCCCAGGAGGCTCACAAGGTTTCCCTCCACCACCACCAAGTCCAGGTCCCCCTCAAAGTCTTTGTATTGCACCCAGAAGGTGCCGACTCCCCAGATGGGGACAGGGTTCTTTTGGAAGTCCACCAAGCTTAGCGGCGATGGACGGAGAGGGGGTCCCCTGGACGGGCAAAGCTTTTTAAGGGTGTCCATGGAAATGATGGATGCCGCCGATCCCGAGTCCACCTCCATGCAGCAGGGGGACCCCTCGATCTGCACGTGCACTTGGATCTTCGGGGTGGAGGCGAGTTTGGGGTTGGGGAGTCACAGTACCTGCAGCAGCTGATCCGTGAGGTAGTAGAGATCAGAGGCCTCCTCAGCCGTCTTGTGTGCGGTGGTCGGCGTGCGGTTGGTCGGGCCCGATGACCTCGTGCTCCGGGGGCCCTTGGACCTGCAGACCTTGGCAAGGCAGATCGCGTCCCGGAACCTACAAGTCTTCCTCCCATGGGTGTCTCCGCAGCTGGCACAGCCGATCCGGTTGCTGAGAGGTTTTGCCGGTTCGCGGCCGGGCTGATGGGTCGGCGTTGGCCGGTGGGGTTGCAGACCTCCTTCATATCGGAGTTCACTGGGCTGGGACCCGCTCCAACCAAATGGGCTGCCGAGGCTGGGCGTTCCCATGCGGAAGCCTCGTGGGCGGTCACCATTTCCATGGCCTTGTCCAGGTCAAGCCGCCGGTTACCTATCAGCTTGCGCTGCAGCTTGGAGTCCATCAGCCCCCACACAAACTGGGTCAACAGGTTGTCCTCCACCTTGGGGAACAAGCAGTCCACAGCGAGCGCCCCCAGTGCGGCCAGAAAGGCGGCGGCAGATTCCCCTTGGGCCTGTACATGCCCCTGGAACTCCATCCTTTTGGCCAGGAAGGTAGGCCTGGGGCTGAAATAGGCATTTAGGGCATCCATTGTGTCCCCGAACGAACACTTCAGGGCCGTGCGGGGCACCAGGAGGCTCTTCGTGAGGCGGATGGTGTCGGTCGCACATGAGCTCAACAGGAGTGCCCTTCTTTTCTCCGGATCGCGTATTTCGTTCAGCTCCATGTAGCAGATGAGCTGATCTGCCCACGCGTCCCTTGTTTCCGGCCAGGAGGGATCGAAGCGCTCCAGTCACCCGTGCGTTGCGGCCATGACTACGACTGGGGTGCGGGGTTGGCCCAATGAATCGGATGCTAAGAGCGGTGCGGTGCTGCTCTCGGGGTCAGCGATGCGATGCTCGGTGAGCGGTGCGGTGCGGTGCTGCTCTCGGGGTCAGCAGCGCGATGCTCGTGAGTGGCCTTGTCATCTGCGTCGTCGCTCATGAAAGGCGTTTGAATCCCACATTCGTCGCCACTGTAAAGTACTGGGTTTCGTGCCTCATGACTCGGACGACGACATAAGAGAAGATGTGTTTATTTGTACTTCACAACACAGACAAACAGCAATGGCCAGAGGCCAACTATATACAGTTAGGGGGTGGACGCCCTAAAATCCTATTGGCGGGTTTGAATCTCCCGCCAATGTTCCCATAGGCTCCCTTTTGGCGAGCTCAGGAGCCTAGTCCTTATTGTTCTCAGGAACGGAGCTCGGCAGCTGCAAGCCAGCTCTCATTCCTGGTCTAGGACATAACACTTTCCACTCTGAGAGCTTTAATTCCAGTCCCAGAACCCTTATGCTACTCCCGGGGACTGTCATTCCAGGCCCAGAGAAGTTTACCTAGTTTCAGGGACAGTCTTTCCACTCTGCAAGCTGTCAAATAATACCAGAATCCCCCCAAAAAACCCAGATCCAAATATCAAACCAGTATTTAGGACCTGAATAACCAAGAAAACCAATCTTTTTTGAATCCCTGATGTCTGGATCCAAAAAATCCTGATTTTTTTTTCATGGTGCACATCCCTATCTCAACAATGGAAGACTGCAGGGAGCAGTCCTGCTACCCGCTTCCAATTGAAGGTCACAAGGTCTACAGAAAACCAACTCACACAGACCATTATTTACACAAAAATGCCAATCACCACCCTCGGCAAAAAAGAGGCATAATCAAAACATTAGTAGACCGTGCAAGATGGATATGTGAACCACACTTTCTCAGTGAAGAACTAAATCGCCTTAATCACGCACTTCAAGCAAATGGCTACTCTAAGAATGAAATCAGAAGAGCAATTAAACCAAAGGTAAAACAAACAACTGAGGAAAAACAGTCTCCCACAGGAAAAGTGCTTTTGCCATATATCAAAGGAATCACGGATCAGATGGGAAAACTTGTGAAAAAACACAACCTACAAACAGTATTCAGACCCACCAGAAAAATACAACAGATGCTACGATCGGCAAAAGACAGAAGAGACCCCCTCACTTCTGCAGGAGTATACCACATACCATGCTGTTGTGGACAAGTTTACATCGGGACCACACAGTGTAGCATTCAGACAAGAATAAAAGGACATGAAAGACACTGCAGACTTGGCCAACCTGAAACATCAGCAGTGACTGAACATAGCCTAACCCAAACAGGACACAGCATTTGGTTCCAAAACACTGAAAGACTGGACAACACTTCCAGTTACTATGTCAGATTACATAGGGAAGCCATTGAAATTCATAAACATAAACACAATTTCAACAGGAAAGAAGAGAGTTTAAAAATAAATAGGACATGGTTTCCTGTCCTGAAAAACATAAAATGCTCTAAGCTGACAATAGCACTATAGATAAGATTAGAGTTTCAATAGCCATTCCACACACAAAAGAACCTCCTCAGGAAACAATCCATAGACAAAAGAAGCTCCTCAGGAAAGCTCCTCCATTAGCATGTTCATAGCCTGGAGAACTACTACAAGATAATGACTCAGCCCTACCCCACCTTCCAGGGTAGATATAAATTACCTGCCTACCATTTTTCTGTTCATCTTGACAGAGAGTACTACATCTTTCTGTGTCATACCTCTGAGGATGCCAATCACAGCTACTGGCAAAACGTCAGGTCCTACAATGCCAAGACCATGGCCACACAACCCGGAAAATCTACAGCAACTAAAGAATACAATGTTGCAAGTCCAACAGAACTAATTTCAAAGCACAGAATGCAAGTCAAACCAACCTGGCAAGCCCATACAAAGTCCTGGCAAGAACACATTGACACACACACACAGTAAAGTTAAGGCAAAACAGTCCTGAGAGCCTTAAAACACTGGTTCCCAATATTCCTGTTTACTCCTAAATATTTCTGGAATTTTTCGGGACCCATTTACCAGTGTACTGGAGAATCCTGGATACCAACCAGGCATCCAAACATATCTGGAAAAATCTGATAAGGTATTTTCCAGGTATTTATTCCAACCAGAGATATCTGAACACACATCCCTAGTTGAGATTCATCCACATGGTTGCTTCCCTATTCCTGGTGCAGTACTTGAGTTCACAGCTTGGATCTGGAGAAGTATGTTTTTCCTAGGGAATCCCAATGGTAGTATAGCAGTCATAGTGAGTATGGAGAAGCACCTAAGCAGACTACAATGCCAGCCCTGGTTCTCTGGTTGTCTCTGACAGCTGTATGAAGCAACAGAGATTTAAACACCATTTATAGTGGTTTGTTTTTATATTTAGAGATTCTTTCACCAAAAAATAATTGAATACTACTTTGCAAGAGCCCCCCCCCTCCCCCCCATCTAGTACAGCTTTGTCTTGTCCACTCTTTCAGATTCTCCCTTGTGGAAACACCCTATGCTGTGTTACAGCAAGGACGGCCTGCACACGCCCCTCACCACTCTGCCTTCAGAGGCCCTGCAGACAGAAGCCCTGAAACTCTTCAAGGTATTTAAAGAGACAATGCAGTTGGTTTTCATAAGGTTCTGTTCAAACACTGGATAGCAGAAGGGGATATGTTAGGGAGAGTAAAGTCTGCATAAGACATTTATTATTGCTGGGGATGGGTTTGGCCTAGATCCAAAGACACTCATGCAAGGATTTTGTACTGATCAACTTTTTATTTTATTTTTTCCTTTGGCAGCTAATGTTATACATATCAGAAACTGCTTTTGAAACTCCCCTCTGTCTGAGCAGCATTTTACCATGTGGCATGAGGACTGCTATTCAAAATAAACAAGTATAAAGCCCTCTTGTCCTCATGAAACTAAGAGAGCTAATTTTATGGTTCCCTGAATCTTGATCATATTTTCTTTTTTGGATCTATGTGACCGACAGATTTCTCTTTTCTGTCTTTCTTTCTGCATGGTTGACAGAGTGAGCTAGCTGAGCATTTGGCAAAGAATGTTTGCAGGAGGATACATCAGGGCTCAACAAATTCCAGGAACTGGGAGCCATGGTGCCTAGAAATTTCATTGTGGCATCCAGTATTTTCAGCTGTCCTTTACTGTAATGTCCTCTTGGTGTTTCTCAGTAGAAGTGCAAAGCTTGTTTATGTGAGGGAGAGAGGTTTGCTTTTGGGTGTGATGACAGCCAATGTTGCCCCATATATAGCTTTATACAAAGCTTTAAAAAATGACAAGATACTGAAGAGTTCAGGATTAGATACTGTGGTAGCAATAATTAGGAAGTATGGTCATTAAATATGAAACCCCAAAGGATGAGAAATGTTTGGTTCCTAAATATTTGTAAAGCCAAAGAAAAATCTGTCAAAGCCTGGGATTCTTTGACTTTTTAAAACTAGGTTGTATTGTAATTCTTCAGAATTTTAAATTAAAGCAGGACTTCTGAATCACCCTTTGTCTAGACCAGAGATGTGCAGTCAGAAGTTTACTGATTGAAATCCAACCCATTTGTAATATCATAGCTAACTCAAATCTAGAATTATTTCTAATATTCAGGAGCAGCCAAAAACCTTCCAAGCTGACAGTTATTCCAGTGTCTTGCTGTCTAGTTTCAATTGCATGGTCAGTGGGAGTTGGGGACAGGAGAACCAATGAGGAGTTCAGCAGATATATGCCTTATAGGGACTTAATCCAACAAGAACAATTACCTCATCTTCCCATCAAACAAGATAATCCTGAATGGGCATTTCTATGTATAGAGTTGGTACTTTCCACCAATCCCTGAACATTCCTTGTGGCTTGGGGAGCTTGTATAAGCATGGCTTCTGTGTTTGCATATTGCTTGGCAAAGGCTTTGCTGCACCCATAATTTCACTGAATGGCCCTTTTAAGAAGTAAATGAGGGGTGGTAGGCCTCTTTTAAGGTATGTCTTCCAAAGATACTATTTCCTTTTCACTATGTTTGACCATTAGCCTAGTGGCTGAGGGGTCAGATGGCACTTTTCTGCAAGCCATGTTTGGCCCAGAGGCCTCCAGTTGCTACCTCTGTTTGAGGTGTTCCAGTGACAGGATGTGAACGGAAAAAACCAATGGAAGGAGAGTACATTGACTTCCTGAACTGTATACTGAAAAGTCAAACAAAAATGACTACATGGAGGAATCCTAGTAGTCCCAATGGGATAAATGAGAATTCTGCTTGTGGCTCTGCAATCTTTTCCAGAGCCTATGCTTTGAACAAGCATTTTTGGCTTTTTCTCTTTGCCCATATTATTCAAGTGCAAGGGGCCCTGTGGGGTTGTCTAAGGTGGGCATCCCCTCCCAGGAGCCCTCTAGCTCCCTTCCCCCATCATCTCCCCTTCCCCCATCATCTCCCTCTTGCCTCCTTCAGCCCTGGAGCAGGCAAGGGCCTGCCTAGTTGCCACTACTCTGGTCTGAGGGCTCAAACCAGAGAAAGCCCAGACTATCCCCTGACCCTTTAGCTTTCCAACCAGTGCCCCTCCACTGGTAAGGGCATTGACAGGTGAACAGTCAAACTTGAGGTGTGAGGACCTAGGCAGATTAAAACAAACTGTTTTATTGAACAAGGTAGGTAATAAGTAAACAGGGGGGACTCCTTAAAGGGGGATACGTTATCAACCAACAGGGCAAAATTAATAGATAAGGGAGCCAACAAGAAAACAATGGCATCTCCTAATGCAGCTGCCTCACTGATCCCCACTGTACCTGGCCCTTCCAGGATCCAGCCCACTCTCCTTGGGTGAGGATCCTCTCCTGCTGGTAGCAGCTTCTCTGCCACTCAGCTGTTGGGAGAAGACACCTTCCTGCTTCAGGGGGACCTTATGTTATTGCTGTCAAGGCCCAGCATCCTTCATGGTGGTTGGTCTTCTCTTTCCTTCCAATTTTATCCCAGTTCAATCACAAGGCTCAGAGGGTGCCTGGGAATTGTAGGCCTAGAGAGAAAATTCCAGCAAGGCCCTAGGCCTCCCAGTGGGATTAATGCTTCCTTGAGGCCTATAGGCTACTCATTCCTCAGCCTTAGGCCCAGGATCAGAACACCATCTCACAGAGCAGCACCCATAAGAAGAAGAGGAGGAGGAGGAGGAGGAGAAAATTGGACTTATAACCCACCCTTCACTACCTGAAGGAGTAGTGACTTACAATCCCTTCCTCTTCCCCTCCCCACAACAGACACCCTAAGAGATAGGTGGGACTGAGAGAGCTCTCTTGAGAACTGCCCTTGAGAGGACAGCTCTGAAAGAATTTATGACTGACCCAAGGTCACACCAGCAGCTGCATGTGGAGAAGTGGGGAATTAAACCTGCACTCCTAACCACTACACCAAACTGGCTCTCTAGGTGAATATTAAGTTACTTTTATTGTCACACTACATTTCCAGGATCAAAGAACAGCACTAATAGAGCTGTCTTCTGATGATATGTGAAGGCATGTTGTTAAAAACAGACATGGTATTCCCTTTTGGATGAGGATTCCTGTCCTTTGTCAGAAGCAGTATACAGAGAAAAATAATCACATAAACATGCCCAAAGCCACTGCAAGAATTTTTTTTACTCTTTAAAATAAGAGGATACAAAACAATGTTTGATGAAGCTCTACACAGGGTTATAAAAGGAGGTTTAAAGTGTTTCATTGCTGGTAAGAAAAGTGAAAAGTTTCTCCCAGTTTTCAATATGCTTTTCTTCTTCCCCCAATTTCAGTCTTGCCAGCTGTTTATCAACGTCCCTGTAGAAGCTCCTTCCATTGACTACCATGTGTCGCTAGCCCAGACCGCCTTACAAGTCTGCCTGACCCACAATGAGCTACAGAATGAAATTTATTGTCAGCTAATTAAACAGACAAACAGACCAGCTCAGAACCACTCAGTCATTCAGGTAAGAGTCCTTCTGCCCATTGTGTTTGGCAGTTCAGTGTGCTGATTGATATACTGGATATTTAAACAACACATTAATTTATTACTTCTTAATATCTTATAGGGATGGGCATGAACTGGCTCACAAGCCAAAATTTGGGCCTAACTTGAGCCGTTTTGGAGCTTGGGAACTGATGTTTGGGGAAGGCACATTCCTCAAACGTTTACTGGACTTTAGGCTGGTCTGGTTCAACTGTTCGAGGCCAGCCATTTAACCTTTCAGTTTTTCTCCCCCCCCACCAAGGGGGAGCAAAATTGAACAGTTAAATGAAGCTCCTTCCCGAGCGATCTCCCGGCTTCTCCAGGCCATGGCGAATCATGGCTGGGAAAAGGAGGTCTTGCCCTGGTGAGCTTCCAGGGCGGTCTCCTCCCTTTTCTTTTGGCTGTGGCCTGCCACGGCCAGGAGAATGGGGGAACCAAACTTGCCAGACTGGTTCGATTCATGTGGGGCCTGTTCAATTCAGTTTCATTCAGGGTTCAGTTCATTGGCCACCCTGAACCCTGAACCGCCCTTTTAGGTTTGGGCCCATCCCTAATATCTTTCAGTGGAAATAGAATTAGTCATGACTGTTTCTACAGAACTGTCCTGAATGCTTTTGGTAATGTGTGAACAGGGTAAGTAGTTTGACTCCTTACAGAAGTGTAACAAGCAGTGTTCCCTCTAAGCTGAGTTAGTATGAGCTAGGTCACAGTTTTTTAACCTCCAGCTCACACATTTTTGTCTTAGCTCAGGAAAGATGGTTTCAGCAGCCAAATGCTCACTCACAACTTTAATGCCAGTAGCTCACAAAGTAGAATTTTTGCTCATAAGACTCCATACCTTAGAGGGAGTATTGGTAACAAGTGGGTGGACCTTGAGAAATTATAATAAATCATTATAATTATATATCATCCTACAGATACAAACTGAAAAGGCAAAACCTGAAAGTTTGTACTTGGCTTTGCAAGAGCAGCAATCTTAAGCAAGTCTTAAAGTCTTAATGTATTTAATACAGACACTGGCATGAGAATGGTGAAAAGGGATCCTTTCAGTAAGGGTTGCTAAAAGAATTTATTCGTGAAGACATGTGTGCCTAAGGGTGGAACCATAGTAAGTTGAACTCCGCAAGTATATGATATGTGCATCTTTTGTACCAGTAATCTTGCTTTTCAAAACATGTGTTCCTCATCCTCATGCAATATATGTACTTCTGCCCTGTGTAGCAGCTCAGTGAGAACTGGGGACAAGTCATTCTGTTGTGAGAGTCATTGTTGGTGACCTCAGGAATGTGGTAGTTTTTTTACTCATTGAAAACCTGTTTTCCTCCGCAGTGCTGGCAATTACTGGCTCTGTGTGCGCCTCTCTTCTTGCCTCAGCACCATTTCCTTTGGTATGTCAAACATCACTTGCAGCAGCATGCAGACCCCAGGTGAACAGCTTGTCATGTTTTCGTCCCTGCTGAGTTGTTTCTGAACCTTTTCTGTGTTTAGCTGCATGGCTGGATTAAAATGAAACATCAGTTTGCAAACAGCTCTTGGTAAGACCAGCTTCACATAGGGATGCCAGCAGGCCTATAGCTACAGTGGGGCATTTTGGGGTCTGGCTCCCTGACTTCCTACCAAGGCCCCCTGACTTCCTTTCAGCCCAGCCCCCCTGACTCTCTGGTAAGATGCAGTGGCCACCGTGAACTCCTCCACATTGCTATGGCTGCTGCTTCTCCTTGCCTCCCCCCATGCCACACCTTGCTCCCCTGCACCAATCAGGTTAATTAAATTACATTTAATCGAATTAGCCAATGCCCCAGTGCCCCCGAGGAATTTAGATGCCCCCCAACTTAGAAATTCCTGGCTATGGGCCTGGATGCCAGCCTCCAGGTGGGACCTGAGAATCCCCTGGAATTTCAGCTCATCTCCAGACTATATAGAACAGTTCCCCTGGAAAAAATGGATGCTCTGGAGGGTGAACTCTATGGCATTGTACCCCACTGAGGTCCCTGTCCTCCCCAAGCTTCATCCCCAAATCTCCAGGAGTTTCCCAGCCTGGATCTGGCAACCCTATCCCTCCATTCCCCCTCCCTAGTGGCCAGGCGGGACTTGGCGGCCCTGTCTTCACAAAGAACAGGAATACTAAGAGAACTGCTTAAAACAGGATTTCTGAAGCAGTAGCCTCACAGGGCAAGCTGTTTGTCTGACGTGCCTCACCACAGGGATAAGTTGCTGCCACAGAGGTTGTCTCCATGCCACTGCATATCATTCGGATTGGTAGATTGCCAATAGATGATAGGACAACTGGAGAAGATTAGACAGTCATGACATATCACTGGGGGGGAGGGATTTTTTAGTTTGTAAATAGCATTGCGGCAGGCATTACCAAGAATATAGCTAGAATGTTAGCAAAACCACATTTCACATCACACTGTTGCAACAAGTACCCAGTCGGAGGTAAGGGGAGTTGTCTATTCCAAGTAACAACAACACTGAGTTGTGGGGAAATTCCACAACTCTACATTGTAAGCAGCACTGAGTTCCAATAAAGTAGAATGGTGGCTAATTAATGTTTTAAGTAAACAAATGCAGCTTTGAATTTTGGGGTACTATGCAGCAACAGAGTGTATAAACTTGTCTTTCAAACTGCACACGATGTCCCATTTTTATATTAATTTGTAACTTACTAATTAATTAATATGGAAATCTTTTCCACATAGGAATCTGGAATTGTGAAATGCCCTTAATTTTACATTTGAATCTAGCTAGAACTTAATTTCAGTACAAAGGAAAGTCTCTGATCTCCCTGTTGAAGCTTTTACAGCACAACTCATAGGGACTTTTTATAACAATAAAGCTGTCAACTAGCACCCCCTCCTTTTTGTTTTGATAGAACTGAAAGTGGCATAACAGTTATCTCATTAAGGCATTGGCTATAGCTTCAGCAAGATGCTATACTGTGTGCCTTTCAATGGTACCATGGATTTGGAGTGGTAACTGTTAAATAACTGTTATTGTTGTAAATAACTGTTGTAAATAACTGTTATAAATAATTGTTATTGACCCTCCTCCATGGTTTTTTTCTGTTATGTGTGTTCATCTGTTTTATTGCATCATTTAAATATTTTATACGCACTTATATTTTAAAGATTGTTTTAATGTCTTAATGTTATAATGCTAAAAAATTTGATTTTTGCCAGTTTAGGTGGAGAGGCACCATAGGGATGTTTTACATAAAAGAAATAGCAGAATATCTCTAAAATATGTTAATTTTTTTCTGTCTCTGTGATTAGAAGTGAAATAGGAAAGTATGCAATTTACTGTCAGAGATCAGTGGAACGTACTTGGCAAGTTGGTGAACGAGAAGCCAGACCTTCCCGAATGGAGATTGTGTCCATTTTGCTGAGAAACCCCTACCACCACTCACTCCCCTTCAGTATTCCAGTGCACTTCATGAATGGAACCTACCAGGTAAAACACGAATGCTGAGAAACAGACATTGGTGGTCTTTCAGCATAACAGCTTATCTGA
Organism: Gekko gecko; assembly: GCA_029375565.1. NCBI lineage: Eukaryota > Metazoa > Chordata > Lepidosauria > Squamata > Gekkonidae > Gekko > Gekko gecko. Next base: position 160,181,654 of record JAPDNY010000003.1, on the reverse strand, counting down.
AATTACTTCATATGTACCCTCCAATCTCAATCGATACCTTGCCGTGAACTGTGCTTACTCACATTTTAGATGTGCGAATAAGCATGATGGAGGGCGAATAGTTAGCTTAGGTTATAGTGATGGGCTGATGAATCTCCTTAACACATATCTTATACTCTTGTGGCAATTTGTGTCAAAAAAGATCAATTTGGTTCAAAAAAGATAAAAAAAATATAATGTGAAAATTTATCACCTCTTTTATTGTTGCTATCTGAATAAATCAATAAAACTGTATAAACAACAATTTTATCCACTAATCCAAATTTGAATCAACAGTAAACATCAAACTACCACTGTTGTCAAATACACATCTAAGATCCACACTTTCACTGAAATCAATCCCACTGAATTTAAATGGACCAAAAACAACATTCAGTACTTCAGGTTCTAATGAGTCAGATTAGTTCCCTTTCATATAACAATTATACATCCTCTCAGAACTTATTGAAACTGGAAACTCTCTCTACTCTTTAACAATGGAGAATCCACTGCTGGTCTTGATTATATGCTCCTGTAGCTATGCAACTTTGGCTTTGTGGCTTCAGGTAGTCCAGCAACTCCTGTTTCTCTGATCTTCCTCAAAAGACGTGAGCTTTGACTTGGCAGAATCCTCCATTCAAACAGAGAATTTCCCCACTTGAATTGTCACAATGTAGTATAAGCCAACATTATATAAATTACCTTGAATTTTCAAATCTGCAAAGACAGGCATGAATCCATACTCCTCTGGCCAACTAATCAATTGTATTCATGCATGCATGTCTTTGCAGATTTGAAAATTCAAGATAATTTATATGATGCACATATACATTAGATTATAATGTTGGTTTATACCACATGTGAGGATCTGAGTGGGGGATTTCTCTGTTTGAATGAGCCAGTTTGGTGTAGTGGTTAGGAGTGTGGGCTCTAATCTGGGAGAACTGGGTTTGATTCCCTGCTCCTTCATATGCAGATGCTGTGTGACCTTGGGCAAGCCATAGTTCTGTCAGAGCTATTCTCTCAAGAGCAGTCCTCGAAAGAGCTCTCTCAGCGCCACCTACTTCGCAGGGTGTCTTGTGGGGAGGGGAAGGGAGGGAGATCATTAGCTGCCCTGAGACTTCAAGTGAAGGGGGGTTATAGATCCAATCTTCTCTTCTCTGAATGGAGGATTCTGCTGAGTCAGAGCTTACAGCTTCTGAAGAAGACTGGAGAAACAGGTTGCTGGATTACCTGTTAAGCCACAAAGCCAAAGTCACAAAGCTACAGGAGCATATAACCAAGAGCAGCAGTGGATTCTCCTTTGTTTAAGATCAGAGAGAGTTTCCAGTTTCAAAGCTGCAAAGTCAAAGCTGCGCAACCACAGGGGCATACAACCATGACCAGCAGTGGATTCTCCTTTGTTAAAGAGCAGAGAGTGTTTCTTCTTTCAATAAGTTCTGAGAGGACATGTAATTGTTATGTGAAAGGGAACTAAGCTGACTCATTAGAACTTGGAGTACTGAGCATTGTTTTCAGTCTGTTTAAATTCAGTGGGATTGATTCCAGTAAAGCAGTGGATCTTAGATGTGTATTTAACAACAGTGGGAGGCCACTTCTGCACTGTCATTTTCATCACTCATTTGTCCCTGTCACTTCAGGGTTTTTTCCTCCCCATGTGTTTTGTTCTCTCTAGTAGTCCCAGAGGGAACAAAACACATGTGGGAAAGGGTGTGTGTATGTGGATCCCAAAGCAATAGGCACAAACAAGTGACAAAAGTGACCGTGGCTGGAGTTTGATGTTTACTGTTTATTCAAATTTTGCATGAATGGATAAAATTGTTGTTTATACAGTTTTATTGATTATTCAGATAGCTGCAATCAAAGAGGTAATAAATTTTAATGTTATATTTTCAGATTTGACATAGCACAATTGATCTTTTTGGATACGGTGTATTCATTTCCATCAGTTCATTTGACACCATGGTTCCTCTGCTATTATTTGCTCTTGTGGCTGAGCAGTTGGATTAGAACTGATAAAAGGAAGTACTTCTTCACCCAAAGAGTGATTAATACATGGAATTCACTGCCACAGGAGGTGGTGGCAGCTAAAAGCATGGATGGCATCAAGAGGGAATTAGATAAACATATGGAGCAGAGATCCATCAGTGGCTATTAGCAACAAGGTATAGATAGGAACTCTCAGTCTGGGGCAAGTGATGCACTGTATTCTTGGTGCTTGGGGGGGCAACTAGTGTCCTGGCCCCACTGCTGGACCTCCTGATGGCACCTGGTATTTTTGGCCACTGTGTGATAGAGTGTTGGACTGGATGGGCCATTGGCCTGATCCAACATTGGCTTCTCTTATGTTCTTATGTTCAGTTTGGCAGCATGTCAGAGTGAGAATGTCTTTGCACAAACCCTTCATTAACTTAAACCCATTCCTGATGTATGCTGTACACCCACACAGTTTTGGTCTTCAGATTGTATTATTTCACCTGTCTCATTCCAGGTGGTAGGGTTTGATGGTTCCTCAACAGTGGAAGAGTTCCTGCACTACCTGAACCAAGAGACAGGCATGAGGCAGTCATCACTGTCTGGGTTTTCCCTCTTTACGGATGATCCATCTGGCAGGGATGTAGAACACTGCCTTCAAGGCCCTATGAAGGTAATTCACTTTGATTACTCAATTCCATTTCTATACAGGTCCTCCTAATTCTCTACAATTATTTGATGGTTGATGGTTACTAAGACTGTAATGTAATCAGATGATATGTTATCAGATATCCATCTGAATGAGCACTGGTTGTGGAAGTTGTTTGTCCTTAAATGTGTTTGTTGGGGGATGGTGGCTTGAATGTCATATGTTCCTATTGTGTGCAATATAATCTGTTAAAAAAATTGAAATAATGTTGATGCTAGTACTCATGATACTATCTCTTTGAAAAATAACAAGTTAAAATATTGTATGGTTGTCAAATATTGTGTCCTGATCCCAGTAAGTATACTATCGCCAACCCCTCTGCTAAGTTCTTTGTAGGGATTTAGGGAAGAAATGAAGAAGAATAGGTGTTTATACCCCACTTCTTTCCACCTTAAGTAGCCTGAAAGCGGCTTACAATCACATTCCCTTCCTCTCCCCACAACAGGCACCCGATGAGGTAAGTAGGGCTGAGTGAGTTCTGAGAGAAACAATGACTGGCCCTAGGTCACCCAACAGGCTTCATGTGGAGGAATGGGAAATCATACCTGGTTCTCCAGATTAGAGTTTGCTGCTGTTAACCACTACACCATGCTGGCTCAGCCTTCTTGTATAGTGAATGTGCCACTTAACTTTCACACCGCTCTCCCAGTAAGTTGCATGCCAATGAACTTCAGTACTACTTGAACATATTATTACATAAAGGGATAGCAAGACTAGACACCACTTACTCTGTATTAATGGAAAAGGGGTTCATAGGCTTTGTGTCAGTTCCAGGTACCCTTGGTTTTGGTATCTCTTCTAGCTTGGGTATTAATATGCGGCATAGTGAAAACATTCTTTTAAGAGATAAAATGCCTATTTAGAACTGGTTTTATTATGAAAAATGTGTTAGTTCAGCTGGGTTATTTCAGTTAGCTATATTTGGTTTGGGAAAATCTAGCTTCTTATCTGGATATCTAAACTGTTGGAATTAATTATTATCTAGGAATTTTAGAAAAAATTCTAATCCCATTGTTGGCTGGCTAGCTTATGAGTTTGGATGTGAGAAAATGCATGTTTGTATACCTGCTCAGCCATTAAACTTGCCTTTCTCTTTTAGTTTAATCCACTCCACAAGCCAATTGGTGTCACCTTGAACTCATTGCAGGAAAAATGGGGTACAGCTATGACAGACAGTAAAATAATGAACAGTAATTAATTATTTTTATAAGAATCCATGTTCAGAGGCTAGCCCACAATATCCTCTATATGTGCTTCTATGCCCTGGCAACCTGTCTCCATCTCTTATATTATTTTTTTAAGATCTGTGATGTCATTTCAAAGTGGGAGCAAGCTTTGAAAGAGTTGAATCCTGGGAAGTATGAAGGTGGCACAAGAATAGTGAAGTTAACATATAAAAACAGGTACTGTCCACGGATTAGTATTGTATCCATCTGATTATGAACTCTTATGTTTTATACAGCTTAAAGTTATCTATTAAGTCCTGGGTCTATGCTTGCTCAACAAAGACCAAAATCATCATAGGGAGGGATGGAACAAAGTCTTCTATCTTGCATTTGCTTGCAAAAATTTGCAGGTTTTCAGTATGTCTGATTATAGCTGTTGCTGGATTTAGGATATTGTGTGGAGAATAAGGTGTAACAATATTGTTGTTCCTGTTCACTTATTAAGGGCTTGACACTTATACTAAGTATTGTACAGGAACAAAACAGACAGTCTCTGCCAGAACAGCTCATTATGTAAGGAAGGGTGCAGTGCAAGAGCTGAAAAAGGGAGGGTAACAACAAAAATATATGCACTCTTTTCTTTTATGAGAAATAGTGGAGATCTGCACCAATCTATCTGACAAATGATTCCGTTAAGAATACTATGGCAAGGCAGGGAGGATGTGGTCACAGCAGTGCAATGGAGTGTGGAGGCACAGTGACTCAGTAGTAGAACATCTACTTGGCCCACAGAAGGTCTCAGGTTCAATCCCCAGCATCTCCAGTTAAAAGGCAGTAGGTGATGTGAAACTCTGCCTGAGTTTCTGGAGAGCTACTGACCTTGATGGACCAAAAAGTGCAAAAAGGAAAAAAAAAAGTTGGAGAAGGAGTCCTGAAGAGAATGAGATGCACGTTCATGGGGGGAGATGCAGTGCTCTTATGAAATAAGCAACTGGACTTGAAAATGGCAGGGTCACAATCCAGCCATAGTTGAACATGGAAGCATCAGTGATATCAGCACAACTGATATCAGTGGGGCTTTATAGGTTATATAAAAGAGTAGAATCCTGGGAAGTATGAAGGTGGCACAAGAAAGGCGAAGCTAACATATAAAAACAGTATTCTTAACTGAATAGTTTGGTTGGACAATGTCCTAGGAATTTCATGGAGATGTGCTAACAGAGATGTGTTTCCTTTGGAAGAATGCCCTGCTGTTTGCTAAATGTAAACTATCCACTGGCTGGAAATATGTGTATCGATAGCTATTAGCTATGAAGCCTTGTGTGTTCAGATGCACCCTACCAGAGTCTGGGGATAGGCACCAAGGGATGGCCAATGCAACTATGTTCTTCTTATGAAGTTCCCATAAACATAAATGTTGCTACTGTTAAAAAGAGAAAGCTGGATGAGATAGATCTTTGTGTGGTTTGATTCTTGTGTGAAGCCATAGAAACTGCTAGTATTCTCAAATGACTGTTATAGTTTATAGGCACCATGTACCCAAGATACCCTTATGCAGGTGATGGAAAACTCATGCTGATCTTGTGATTGTCTTCAGTGGCTGTGTGAATAGCAGAAGATGGAAGCCTCTGCTTCATTTCAACAAGGTCTGTGCAGGAGAACTTCTCAGACTCTTGTGCCCTGAGACATGTAAATCATGTCATCCACATGGCATGTATCCATTCTCCAAAATAAGCTTTGTGCTGTTGTGCTCTAAAAATATGATATAGCCAATTAATGTGTATAAGACAGTGCATCAGAGCAGTGCCCTGTGATATTTAGTATGACTGGGGGCAAATTTCGAGTTTAGTAGTAGTTTAGTATGAACTTTTGGGTGATATGAGCTTTTGAGAGTCAAAGCTCCTTTTGTCAGATAAAAGCAGGAATGGTGACCCCTGAGTCTTTATGCCCCAGTCTGAAGGAGGGAGGGGCATTGAAAATGTAATCAGCTTGAAAAATGCTTAGGGGCAGATGTGCAGTGAGATGAGAATCCTGTTTCTCTGTTCAGCCTTGGGAGGCTTGTTGTTCTGATTTGTGGGGTTCATTTGTGTCTGTTAGATTCTGTTGGAGAAGCTGTGGATCAGCTAATACATTTTTGATCTCTTACAGGCTATATGTCCATTTATGCTATCTTTATATATGGAGGATGTTAATTCTCTTTGCCAAGCTTTCAAGTCTGAGAGCATAATCCCCAAGGAAGTTTTCCTGCAAAAGTTCTTTTAAAGTTAATCCAAACTGTGCAAGGTCACTTCTATGCTCTTGTGTGGCTCCCCTTTATTTCAATAAGGCCTATGCAGGAGAACTTCCCAGGCTCTTGTGTCATTTTTCTTGTGTGTTTACTTGTACAACTTCGAAATTATTTATCCAAGGTTTTAACTTAGATCAGATCTGTGCTATAATGGTACTTGGCATTTTTTCTTCAATTTAGAGTGTATTTTCGATGTCAAACCAAAGGTGAAACAGACCGAGAGCGCTTGCTGCTGGCTTTCCAGACTAGTGGAGAAATAGCCAGTGGGAGATTCCCTGTCAATAAGGAGCTGGCTCTGGAAATGGCAGCTCTGATGGCCCAGGTGAGCAGTCAGCTACTTGTTTTTGAGCTGAAGGACTAGCTCTCCTGGAATGAACCTGTGCACCCTCTTACGTCCACCCACCATTCCTTACTGACTGCCCCTTCCTCATGGCATGTGAGCTTGGCCTCTGTTTAAACCCCCGCCTCTTCCCTTTGAGCCAAGCACCGGCTTGCCTTTGAGCACCCGCTGGAGCGCTCTTCACTGCCCGCCGCTGCCCCGCCTTCTCTCCCCCCCAGGGGGGAGGGGGAGGACGGGCAAGCTCTGCTGCCTCCTCCTGAGCCCCACCGGGCACTCTTCGCTGGTGACGGTGGCAGGGAGGCAGCAGCAGTAGCAGTGGCAGGGGGGGCATTTGGCGCCCCTGTGGGCCCGGCGCCCCAGTTGAGCACCTAGCTCGCCTAGTGGGCGAGCCGGCCATGCCAAGCACAACACTTTAACACAGATAGCAAGTGGTGGGGATTTGCCCTTCTTAGTGCCCCCTTGGCAGGTATGCTACAGAGAAAGACAAAGGAAATAAACAGACTATTTCTGCAGAGAGATGAGGAAGAACAGAGAGAAAAAAACAAAGCAGGAAATACAAATTAGAACAATAAATCTGTGTAAAAAAGGTTTTAAAACTCCCGGAATTTCAACTGATTTCCAACCTATAGAGATCAGTTCCCCTGGAGAAAATAGTTACTTTAAAGAATGGAGTCTGTGGCATTACACCCTGCTGAGGTCCCATCTTCCCAGGTCTCACCCCCCCAAATCTCTAGGAATTTCCCAACCCAGAGGTGGCAACCCTACACCCTCACCAGGCTACATCACCAAATTTACAGGAATTTCCCAATCTGGAGCTCGCAACACTAGGTGTAGGGTAGAGGAATAACCTGACTTTCCCAAGCCAGCTTCACTTCAGAGAGCCAGTTTTGTGTGGTGGTTAAGTGTGTGGACTCTAATCTGGGAGAACCAGGTTTGATTCCCCACTCCTCCACTTACACCTGCTGGATGACCTTGGGCAAGCCATAGTTCTGTCAGAGCTGTCCTTGAAAAAGAGCAGTTTCTGTCAGAGCTCTCTCAGCCCCACCTACCTCACAGGGTGTCTGTTGTGGGAAGGGGAAGGGAAAGGGAAAGGAGTTTGTAAGCCGCTCTGAGACTCCTTTGGGTAGTGAAGGGCAGGGTATAAATCCAGTCTCCTCTTCTTTTTCCTCCTCCTTCTCATTAAGGGAGGGAAGGGAGAGACACCTCATGAGCAAACATTATTCCACTGCCTGATGAAGTAAAATTAGGATCCCCTTAGCTGGGTTGCCAGCCAGCTACTGGCACAGAGCATGAGATTGGGGGGGGCATGGGGAGACCTTACCCCTTAGGTTGATCATATGCTAGTAGCTTGAGCTGGCCTTTTGTCTAGAAATGAGCTAGTTTTTGATTGGCCAACGTAAATCCAGAACCTTTACTTGATTATCCCAAATAATAATTAGTCTGTGTTTTGAGATACACTTTTGTTAACACATTTTTGTTTTGTTTTGACTTTTTTGTATTTTATATATTTACAAGCAGGGAACCTGCAAGGACTTGTGGGAAACACCTGTGTTTCCTGTCTTGCTCTCCACACACTAATTCCTCTTTCTCCCCTCCTGGACGTCTCTCCCCTTTCCCTGCTTCATTCTCTTCTTCCCACCCACGAACCTTCCCTGCCTCCTGGTTTTCAGCTTTAAATAATTTGTTTATACCCTGCCTTTCTTCCCAGTTGGGATCCAAAGCAGCATACATCATTCTGCCCTCCTCCATTTTATCCTCACAACAGCCCTGTGAGGTTAGTTAGGCTGAGAGACAGTGACTGGTCCAAGGTCACACAGCAAGCTTCCATGGCAAAGTGGGGATTCAAACCTGGGTCTCCCGTATCATAGTCTGAAACTCTAACCATTATACCATACTAACTTTTGTGAAGTGGTTTCTGAATAACAGTAGTAAGCTGCCATGCCTGGGTAGGTGAATCATGCAAGTTGCCTGGTAGCAAGTTGCCCAGTGGTTGCTACCAGACCTGGCCACGATAAGTCCTTCCTCAAAGGCCAGAACAGCTCTTCCTGCTGTCTTTTAATGACCTGAGGCAAGGCTTGAAGGCTGGTAGTACTATCATGGTTGCCTAGCAACCCTCACAATGAGCTGTTAATGATAAGACATTTTGGAGGACATTAATTCATAGAGTCATAGAAGCAGCTTGGTAGCATTTAACACACACAAACTGCCTTGAGCCCCAGATGTGGGAGATAAACAAATTAAAAGTAAAATAAATAAACATTATAAATAAAACATTATAAATAAAATAAATAGACTGTAGGAAGCAGCTTTCTCAAACTCACCATTACTGCTTACTTTCTACAAAATAATCTACTGTTAATGTAATGCCACAGTTGTCAGTCTCTATAAGTCCCATTTTACCTTATCTTTTTCTGTAGGTGGATTATGGGGATTTGGATCGAGCAGTACCATCGAGCCCTGGGGGGTCATCACATTCCAAAATGCAGCATCTTCTCCAGCAGGTGCTAGACAAATTCTATCCCAAGCGTTACAAGCACCGTGCTGCTGCTGAGCAGATAAGGTAAGAGACTAAATGTACCTGCTTGTATTCTGTGATGTGAAACTTTGTACTGAAAATTAAATACTGTATAGCCCATTTATTATACATTAAACTGAAAAGACTTGTCCCATACACTCCAGCACAGGTAAAAACAGAGACATTCCTGTGCATATGAATGGTTGGGACTAAGAGCAGAGTAAAACAGCCCCACAGCAAAACTCAGCAGACTATGGCAGAGCTAACACAATCAGAGTCAAATGACCACTATCCATATGTGGGAACTAAAGTCATTCCCTGCAAAATTTAGCTGCAGTTTAGGGTTCCCAGGTCCTTACTTTGTTCTGTCAGGGTGGCTCCCTTCTTCTTCTTACCATAGAGTTTTTTCTCAGATGCTAGAGTATCCCCCCTGCAATGTTCCCTGTGTGATGACAACACCTCCAGGCAACGTCATTGTGCCAGGCACGTCAGCATGGATGGGGCTGCTCGGGGGTGGGGCTCCTCCTGCTGGCCAGCAGACGGCAGGTAAACCCCTGTCCCCATCCAGGGGATGGCAGCCCTACTGCAGCTCCAACTGGCTTTTTTTCCCCTTTAACAGTCAGCCAGTCTTTTTTTAGTGGTCTTCATGGCCTGCTAGTTTCTAGACTGAGCTCTGTTTTATAAGAGGAGATCTGGGAAATTACAGGCCAGTCAGTTTGATGTCGATACTGGGTAAGTTGGTAGAAACTGTTATTAAGGAAAGAATTAGTAGGCACACTGATGAGCAAAAACTATTGAGGCAGACTCAGCATGGGTTCTGTAAGGGAAGATCTTGTCTCACTAACCTGTTAGTGTTTTTTGAGGGAGTGAAAAAACATGCGGACAAGGGGACCCAATAGATGTTGTTTACCTTGACTTCCAGAAAACTTTTGATAAAGTTCCTCATCAAAGGCTCCTAAGTAAGCTCAATAGTCACAGGATAAAAGTCCTCTTGTGGATCAAAAATTGGCTAATTAATAGGAAACAGAGAATGAGTATAAATGGGCAATTTTTTCAGTGGAGGGTGGTAAGCAGTGGGATACCACAGGGATCAGTACTCGGTCCGATGCTTTTTAACTTGTTTATTAATGATTTGGAGTTGGGAGTAAGCAATAAAGTGGCTAAATTTGCAGATGACACGAAGTTGTTCAGGGTAGTGAGAACCAGGGATGATTGTGAGGCACTCCAAAGGGATCTGTCGAGGATGGGTGAGTGGGCGTCAACGTGGTAAATGGAGTTCAATGTGGCCAAGTGCAAAGTGATGCACATTGGAGCCAAAAATCCTAACTATAAAAACACATTGATGGGGTCCAAACTGGCAGAGACTGACCAAGAGAGAGATCTTAGAGTCGTAGTAGATAACTCACTGAAAATGTCTAGACAGTGTGCGACTGCAATAAAAAAGGCCAATGCTATGCTGGGGATTATTAGGAAGGGGATTGAAAACCAGTCAGCCAGTATCATAATGCCCCTGTATAAATCAATGGTGTGACCTCATTTGGAGTACTGTGTACAGCTCTGGTCACCACACCTTAAAAAAGGATATTATAGCTTTGGAAAAAGTGCAGAAAAGGGTAACTAGAATGATAAACAGGTTGGAACACTTTCTCCATGAAGAAAGGTTAAAACGCTTGGGGCTCTTTAGCTTGGAGAAACGACGACTGAGGGGTGACATGATCAAGGTTTATAAGATTACTAGGAATAAAGCCCGTTGTGGCAATAAATACAACAAGCTCTAGAAAGAGGCTCTGGGAGAGTGCCAAGGCCTTGGACGCTCAGTGTCAATTTGTTGTGGCAACCTCAGCAAGGTATAATGACACAGAGTCCACCATTTTCTCCAGAGGAACTGTTCTCTGCTACCTGAAGAGCAGTTGTAATTTTGAGTGATCTCCAGCCCTCACCTGGAGATTGGCAACAATTTTTACCCAGGAGGAAATGACTGGAGGGTGGCGTCTATGGCATTGTACCTGTCTGAGCTGCAACTCCTCCTCAAACCCCACCCTTTCCAGGCTCCACCCCTCAAATCTCCAGGAGTTTCCCAATCTGGAGTTGGCAACTATATCTCCTTCCCAGCTAAGCATCAACCTGCCATTATCTGCCCCTGATTTCAGCTTTCCATCTCCTCCTCCCTCCCTCCTGGAGATCAGTTGTAATTCTGAGTGATCTCCACCCCTCACCTGGAGATCAGCAACAGTGGTTCCCCAGGAGGGAATGGCTGATTGGGAGGGTGGAGTCCATGGCATTGTACCTGTCTGAGGTCCCACCTCTCCTCAAAACTCACCCTCTCCAGGTTCCATCCCTCAAATCTCCAGGAATTTTACACCTGGAGTTGGCAACCCTATCTCCTTCCTAGCCAAGCATCAAGCTACCTTTATTTCCCCCTCTTCAGCTTTCCATCTCCCCCCCCCACCTGCAACCTCTACATGCTCTGAAACCCTGACCTCCATGTCACAGTGGCTGCCATGGGGGGGGGGGCATCTCAGCAGGGTATAAGGACACAGAGTCCACCATGTTCTCCAGGGGAACTGATCTCTGCCATCTGGAGAGTAGTTGTAATTCTGAGTTATCTCCAGCCCTCACCTGGAGATTGGCAAAAATGGTTTCCCAGGAGGAAAAGTAGTCTTTCTCTGCAATGTGGACCAAAGCAGTTTACATCATTCTCCTCTCCCCCTTTTGACTTGCACAACAACCCTGTGAGGTAGGTTAGGCTGAAAGTCTGTGACTGGTCCAAAATCACCCACTCAGCTTCTACAGCAAGAACCTGGATCTAGCAGACCCTGCTCTGAAGCACTGACTGAGATGCCTAGGGTAGCCAACCTCCAGGTGGAGCCTGAAGATCACCAGGTATCACAACTGAACTCCAGACAACAGATCTCCCCGCCCCCCCCGAGAAAATAACTGCTTCGGGCTGTATCGCATTCTGTTCAGCTGTATGGCATTCTGTTCAGCTGAGGCCTCTCCCCTTCCCAAAGCCTGGCTTCCATAGACTCTACCAGGAAATCTCCAGGAATCTCCCTACCTGGGGCTGGTAACCCTAGTCAAGACTAGCCCCAATGAGTTCCTCACAAAGGCCTGCAAAGGGTTTCCTTCCTTGGTCTGAACTAAGCTTGGTTGCCTACTGTGGTGAAATGGGCTCCAGTTTACAACTCAGCTGTTCGCCTCCCACCCTCGTCCCATGGGCGTATCTCATTCCTTAAATTCACTGCCACCACTCACTGAATTGTCCCTGCCTTTTTAGAGGGACAGTGAGACCCCTCTGCCTGAATCTCCCTATTTGGAGATGGAATCCCCAATCTTTGGGGGATCCCTGGAAAGTTAGCAACCCAAGGGTCTGGCCTTTCCTTGCTTCCCTGGGCTACCCCCTCCCTTTGGTATTGTGCAGAGTGGGGGAGCCCAAATAAAAGAATTTATTTAACTATTTACACAGATCTTCTTTGTGGTCTCTGTGCATCACACCCATGGGATTATGCACCTGCTTTGATCCAAATTGGTGGTATACAAAGCTCACAACAGGATTTTCGAGCCTCTGTTCCAGGCATGCGCGGGAACCCCACTGCACATGCCCAAGGGGGTGGGGCACGGACATCCCGCCAGTTCTTTTCTGACCACCATGCTGTTAATAGCTTGTTTCTGCCGGTCAGTGAAAAAGTGTTATTTCTCTCATGAGGGATTTTGTCCATTAGTTTTCTTTCTTACTTTTTCCTTCATTTTACTAAAAAGACTTTTTTTTAAAAAAGAGGATTATTTCGTTTTTGAGGGTCGCTGCTGCCTCTGGTGGCTTCCCGCCCCCCTGCCCCCTCTCTCTGAGGTAAATTTTTTATTCGCCTCACCTGAGGGAAATATTCTTTTTCTTGTGCCATTGTGTTCTTTTATGGACAAAAGGTGGGGGTGTTTTAAAAGGTGTGTCGGCTGCGGCAGCAAACTCACCCTCAGCGACGGCCACACACTTTGTATTCTCTGCCTTGGAGAAACCCATCATCCAGAGACTTGCTGTCATTGCTCGAGGTTTTCCAACCAGACCCGCAAAAACAGGACCACGAGACTTCAAGTAGCACTTTGGGAGTCCGCATTGGCTCCTTTGCCTCAGGGGGAGATGGCTGCTCTGACCCCTTTGGACTCTCAACCAACAGCGCTTCCATCGACATCAGAAGACGCCCCGACACTGATCCCACCTCTCCGTCCTAAGTCGGCATTAGATGTGGGAATGTCTTCTAAATGTTCAGCACTGAACGAGGCTTCCTCCACCTCTATGCCAGCTAAGAAGAAGAAGAGGGATAAGCATGAGAAAGAGAAATCTTCTCTTAAAAAACTCACGCATAAGTCTCACGCTTAGAGCGGCGTTGGCGTGCAAAAGGGCTCTGCATTACCCCCTTCTCAGCAGGTGCAACCCAATATCGATAAACCTCCTGCACCGGAGCTGCCTGCGATGCAACAATTACCTCCAATTGAGCTATTGGACTCACCCATTCAGCAGGTGAACCCCCTGGTATCGGAGGTCTCCTTGAACACCGGACCTATCTTGATCTCACTGTCAGAGGTCGAGGAGGTCGTCCCACGCAGATCTCATAGAGATCATTCTCCATCGGCTTCTTCTTGGGCAAGCGATAGATCTAGACCAGACTCTCAGTATTGTTCTAGATCCCCTAGGCGTAGGGAGCGTCAATATTGATCAGATGAGTGCCCTGAGTATCGTCATTCCAGACCCAGGCTCTCCTATTCGCCCAGAGGGGAGTTGAGACCACACTCCCCATCCTACTTTGATCCACTTGTGCTGCCTCCATGGGACCATTGGCAGCACATGCCTTATTGGTTCAGCTCCTATCCGATGTTGACATTGATGCCATGGGCAACGCCTAGGCCACAATCGGACTGGGACCCATGGGTCACGTCGTTCACGTTCTCCTCAATGCAAATCTAAACCTTCTGCATCTGTCTCCAAACCTCCAGAAGAACCTCGTCACCTGCCCTCGCCTCTCCGTCCCGACCCCGTTTTACCATCGCAAACCGCTCTGATATCGGATACTCCTACCCAAAGGGATGATGTACCCTTGTTACTAGCACTGGGATCGCCTTCAAGATCTTCCAACTCCGATTCCGGCACTGATGATTCGGAAAGACCCAGTTCACCTGAGGACCCTTCCCCCAAGCCTAGGGTGTCTGACAACCTTCCAATTTCTCCTTCATAGAATCATAGAATGTTAGAGTTGGAAGGGACCTTGCAGGTCATCTAGTCCAACCCCCTGCGCTCTGCAAGATCATAGCTGTAAGATAGCTCTACATACCTACAACATACCCGAAAGATGGTTGTCCAGTCTCCGCTTGAAAACATCCAGCAAAGGAGCATCTACCACTCCCAAGGTAGGCTGTTCCACTGCTCAACCACTTTTACAGTTAGGAAGTTTCTCCTGATATTTAGCCGGTAACGACTCCCTTGTAATTTCCACCCATTAGATCTAGTCTTGCAATCCAGAACAAGAGAGAATAGTCAACCTCAAAAAGTTCAACCTGTCCCTGTCCAAGTAGATGCAGTTTATAGGAGCCATCATAGACTCCGACATATGCAAGGTTTCTCTACCGACCCAGAGAGCAGCAACTATAACATCTCTGATCAGGCAAATCAAGTCACAAGTGTTTGCAAGTGCAATTTCCATTCAACGCCTGCTGGGCCTCATGGCAGTAACAGCTATGGTCTCTGCAGTTCTAGCTCCTCAAACTTATCAAACCCTGCATATACCCACAGACTATGCAGTTCACTGTGCCTCTTCATGTACGTTTCTCTCTCTCCTGTTGGGAACACGAACCCAATCTGCTAGAGGGCACCCATTCTAACACTCCACCCTCACAAAGACTCTCATCACAGATGCTTCCTTATGGGGATGGCATGTCAATGGGCTCAGTATGGGCAGGACCCCATCATCATCATCACATCAACTTCCTAGAGCTTTTGGTCATGTAATTCACTCTCCTTCCTCCCAACTCTGCAGGGAAAGGTTGTCTCAGTTCTCATGGACAACACAACGGCTCTCACCTACATCAACCGTCAAGGGAGAACAGTATCCAAGAAAGTCTACCTCCTAGTAATTGAACTGTGGTCCTGGTGCCTGATGCAGGGGATCTTCCTGGTAGCCATTCATCTCCCAGGGGAACAAAACACCCAAGTGGATCTCCTGAGCAGAGGAGGGGCTTACTACGCGAGTGGGAAATGAATTGGATTTACCTGCAGCCAGTGTTCAATATGTGGGGACAGCCACTCATAGATGTCTTTGCGACGAGAACAAACAAGAAATGCCTGGATTTCTGCTGCGGGGGGACACCCAAGATCTCTGGGAGACAGCCTTCTTTTCCCTTGGTTGCGTAAATTCCTCTTCCTGTTTCCCTTATCCCTCTCATCACCAGGGTTTCCAACAAGATCTTGTGGGAAAAGCCAAAAGGCATCCTCATCACTCCATTGTGGCCATGCCAAGCCTAGTTTCCCATCCTCTTCCAACTATCTAAAGGGGAAGTCCAATAGCATTCCGGATACGCTTCAAGGTGCTGGTTTTGACCTTTAAAGCCCTAAATGGTCTGGGGCCTGTCTACCTAAGGGACCGCCTTTCCCCGCATGTTCCCACAAGAGCACTGTGTTCAGGGACCCAAAACTGCTTGGTCCCTCCTGGCCCTCGAGATGCCAGGCTAGTAACAACAAGATCCAGGGCGTTCTCGTTAGCTGCACCAAAGTTATGGAACGAGCTCCTGGTTGAGATCCGGGCACTACGTGATCTACAACAATTCCGTAGAGTGGTAAAAACCGAGCTTTTCCGACAAGCATTTTGAGATGCGGCCACATTGGCACCGCCGCAATAGCTCCAGCACAGGCATTTGATTTGCTTGCCTATTGGCACCAACATCCCTTACAGCACTTTATAAGAAGGCCGCCATATTTTAATGTATTTAAATGTATTTTAATGTATTTAATGTATTTTAAATGTATTATAATGTATTTTAATGTATTTTGTGGCTGTATTGTATATTAGTCTACTGTTGTAAGCCGCCCTGAGCCGCCTCGGCGGGAGGGCGGGATACAAGCCTAACAAATAAATAAATAAATAAATAAATTTTCCTCCAGTGTCAAACCTCCTTCTCTCCCAGGGGGCAGAGTACTCCACCATGACGTCCTTCATCTGAAGCTGACTGCATGGACGATCACCTCGACCTCCTCCCTAAACAGGTGAGGGAGGTCATGCAGAATGGTAGGAAGGCATCCACTAGGAAATCTTATGCCTACAAATGGACCAAATTCTAGTCTTTTGCTCTGGGGCATGGAGCTTCCCTGATCACTACAGGCCTCTCTCTTATCTTCAGTTACTTACTGACTCTGGTAGACCAGGGTATGAGCCAGTTTGGTGTAGTGGTTAGGACTGTGGACTCTAATCTGGGAGAACCAGGTTTGATTCCCCATTCCTCCACATGTAACTGCTGGTGAGACCTTGGGTCAGTTACAAGTTATTTCAGAGCTGTTCTCTCACGAGCAGTTCTTGTTAGGGCTCTCTCAGCCCCACCTACCTCACAGTGTGTCTGTTGTGGAAAGGGGAGGGGAAGGGAAAGGAGATTGCAAGCCACTCTGAGACTCCTTTGGGTAGTGAAGGGCGAGGTATAAATCCACTCTCTTCTTCTACTACTACTCGTTGAGGGTTTACCTTGTAGCCATCTCAGCCTACTATGAATGTGTTGTTGGCTCCTCAGTGTTTGCCCACCCAGACACTAAACATTTCCTGAAGGGCCTTATGCAAATGTTTCCCCAGTGAAAGAGCCTACCCCCTCATGGGATCTGCCCCTTGTTCTCCAAAGCCTGATTTGAAGGCCATTCGAGCCTATAGCCAAATGTGACCTTCAACTATCCTAGAAAATGGCCTTCTTGGTTGCCATCACCTTGGCTAAGTGCATAGGCAAATTGCTGGCACTGAGTTGTGATTCTCCCTATCTTCATTTTCATGGAGAAGGTGTGTCATTGACGCCTGATATTAACTTCCTTCTAAAGGTTGTCTCAGAATTCCACCTCCAAGCAGAAGCCTCCCTATCAACTTTCTTTCTGGACCTGAAGTCTGACTCAGAGAGACGACTCCACCTTTTGGATGTTTGTCAGGCCCTTCTGTTTTATTTGGACCGGACAAAGGCCTTCTGCAAGGACAATCAGCTTTTTGTTTCTTATGCAGAGCATCAGAAGGCTTGTAAAATGGATAGTAGAAATGATCAAATTGTGCATTCTCATGACTAAACACCCTCTGCCTGGCCCACTCCATGAGAGCTCTAGCCATGTCTGCTGCCTTTCTCAGAGGGACTCCATTGCAGGATATCTGCAAAGCTACAATGTGGATGATACCTACTACATTCGTCAAGCATTATGCTTTGAACGTTCAGGCCAGAGGTTGTTTGACAGTGGGATGAGCTGTTCTTCAATTGATGTGTGACTGAATAGCTGCCAGCGCCCTCCAACAGGTAGGTCAGAGCTTGCTACCCTCTCAAGGGTGTGATGCACAGAGACCACAAAGAAGATAACTGATAGTCTTCGAGTGGTCACCTGTACATTCATGCCACCCGCCCAATCTTCCTCTCTGCTGGCAGCCTACAGGTTCTAGTTGGGTTACACAGCAGTCAGAAGGAACTGGCGGGATCTCTGCACCCCACCCCTGGGCATGCATAGTGGAGTTCCTGAGCATGCACAGTGGCAGGGCTTGAAAAATCATTGCTATGGAGCTTAGAAGTCACTGGGGCCTAGAGTCCCAAAGGTGTGAATGCACAGATGACCACTCAAAGATCATCAGTTACAGGTAAGCAACCTATTTTTATTGACTTGTGAATTTTGCTGATTGGGATTTAAACAAAGATCTGAGGTGGTGAATCGATGATCCAAGATACAGTATTAACACAGTTGCTTTGTTCTAGCCAAATCTGAAGAAGCTGTGATATTATTCCCACAGGCAGCTGGCTGATCGATTGGCAGCAAAGTGGATGGTGCTGCAGGGGTGTTCTTCTCTAGAATGTGTCCGCATATTTTTGACTGTGGCTCGGAAATGGCCCCTCTTTGGAGCCAAACTGTTTACTGCTAAGGTAATTCTGTGTGTTTAGTATTCCACAGAATATCTGTTCTAGAGGACTGATTTTTAAAAAGGGATAGTAAAGTCTTCTCAGCTTTGTTACGTTGTTTCCGAACTGTTAAGCATGTGTTCTTCTTACCACTAGGGGATGCTAAGTCATCATAAATACCTTTGGAAGTTGTAATGAAAATTGCTTGCAACAGACCAAGTCTAAAAGAATTGTTTTTATTTTTAAAAAACTTCTGTCTGAGTTCTTTTCTTGTCTTTGACGTTTGCATTATTTATTAATAATTTTAATTTATAACTTGTCTTTCTTGCTGGAACTCAATGCAAATTACATATATTTTTTTAAAAAGTTGCATATAGTCATTAAAATTGGATTACAAAATTAGAGCTCAATGCAAAAACAAAAGTATAATACAACAAACAATTAATAAAAGCAAGACTGAATAAAACCAGCATGATATGTAGAATAAACAGTGCAGTAGAGCTGGATTACAAAATTAGAACAATGTCAAAAATAGGACATGCAATGAAACTTGCCTAAAATTTCTCACCGACATTAAAATTAGAACCTTGTTTCCATTATAAAAATACCCTCCTGAACAATTCTGCTCATTAATTGAATCAAGCACTTCTAGGCTGAATGAGGCTTTATCTCCGTTTTCTTAAACTATTTCAATACTATTCACATTTTGAAACTAGGAATAGAGCTTGGGAGACTATTACTTGCCCAAGGCTAGCTAGTGAAACCATGACTGAGTGAACAAACACTGAAGGTCTAATCAGAATTTACATTTTTCACATTGTAAACTGCCATGTGTGTCTGATCACTGACTGTTTCCCTCTGGAGTGAAGTAGAGTTGCAGTACTGCTGATAATATTTTCTGGGTTTCTAGGGAGGGGCAGTAACATCATGAAATCACAAAGTGATTAACAACCCGGAAAATCTACAGCAATGGATTGATGTGTGTTATTATTTCTTCAGCCTGTCCTGCCTTCTACCATGGAAGACTGTCCATTGTGGATAGCTGTGAATGAAGATGGAATCAGTATACTGGAATATAGCACTATGGTGAGAAATATTAGCAGACAGATATGAGTACTTTTTTGCAGAAGCAATTTTCAATAATCTGATGACGTGGAGGTTTGAAATCTGAGATACCGTCTTTACCCTGAGTATAAAGCAGAATTACTGGTGTCTGTTTTTTTACTTGAAAAAAATACATTGCTTCCTTTTACAGGAAAGACAGCAGGGATAAACCAAGAGATAATAACAGAGTCTGGTTTTAGGGAGAAACTCTTTGTGTGTGTGTGTGTTATTGTTTGTGGCTAAAACCAGCTTCCAGTTTAGTAAACTCTAACCGCTCCAAAACATAATCTTGGATTATATGCACATATATAATTTAATCACTCATATGACATTTTAATGTGCTTTATAGTTATTATCTTGGATTAAGAAACTCAAACAGAGGCGCCCAAAATTATTCTTGAATATAAGTACTGATATCCACATTTTTATAAGGACTATAAGGAAGGCCGAGCACCGAAGAATAGATTCTTTTGAACTATGGTGCTGGAGAAGACTCTTGAGAGTCCCTTGGACTGCAAGGAGATCAAATCAGTCAATCCTAAAAGAAATCAACCCTGATTGTTCCCTGGAAGGCCAGATCCTGAAGCTGAAGCTCAAATACTTTGGCCACCAAATGAGAAGGGAGCATTCACTGGAGAAGACCCTGATGCTGGGAAAGATTGAAGGTCAAAGAAGAAGGGGATGGCAAAGGATGAGATGGTTAGACAGTGTCATCGATGCAACGAACATGAAATTGAGCAAACTTCAGCGGACAGTGGAAGACAGGAGGGCCTGGCATAATCTGGTCCATGGGGTCACGAAGAGTCGGACTCGACTGTGCGACTGAACAACAACATCCACATTTTTTAGTTTGTTCATGAAAGTCCATTCTCATATACAAAGATGTCCATACAATGTTGTGTATCACGCTGTTGTTGTATGCCAAGTGAAGAAACAGCTTTCCCTTTAGGGTCTGGTATGGGCTTGTTGTTGGGGCACAGCAGACACTAACAGGCTGTTCATTCATTCATTTATTTGAAATGTTTATGCCCTGCCTTATCGTTGCAAACTCAAAGCATCTAACAAAACGGTGGAATCAACAGTGGAATCAGCTACCTAGGGTGGTGGTGAGTTCCCCCTCACCAGCACTTGTCAGGGATGCTCTAGGCTAATCCTGCATTGAGCAGGGGGTTGGACTAGATGACCTGTATGGCCCCTTCCAACTCTGTGATTCTATGATTCTGTGTCCAGTGAATTAAAATAAATACACAATTAAACAAATTTAAAAGCCGCTATGTATAGTTAAACACAGCTTTAACAGGTTGTCTTCCACCAAAAGCCCTCTGATAAAGAACAGTCTTGTAGTCTGTTACAAGCACTCAGAATGTAAGTCAAACCTTTCTGCCAGGTTTGAACATGACGCTAACTTTTCCCAGTTTGTTGTAGCAAAAATACACAGGAGTCCAGCTACACCTTAAAGGCTAATACATTCCAGCATAAGTTTTTGTGGCAGATGTAGGTTCTAGTCCACAAAAGCTTATACTGGGATAAAAACCTCTGAGTCTTTAAGGTACCATTAGACTCCTGTTTAATTTTGCTCAAACTTTGCATTTTATAAATAAACAGATTATTATAAAGTGACCATCTTTCTTCCATAGGAAGCTTATACTATTAATGATGCATTGAATTTCACACGGCTTTGGGAAAGGGGAGCACAAAACAATGTTATTTTAATGTAAATGTTTATAAGATAACATGAATGGATGCAGAAGTGAGTTTTTACCCAAATTTCATGTTGGAAAACCATTGTGGATACCACCTTTCCATTTCAAGACTAAAAAAACCCCCAGCCTTATAATTATGCATACACAGGTGTGGATCTCTGAGTAGCAGAAAGTAATAGAAAAAAAAGTGTTATGCTTAGGTGTTTTGTATAGTTCCGACATTCTGTATGGTGGAAGACATTTGCATTGATCTATTTGTTGTATTCCTGCCAACCTAGCAGTTTGAAAGCAAGAAATTGCAAGTAGATAAATAGGTACCACTTCAGTGGGAAGGTAACAGCGTTCCGTGCGCCTTGGTGTTTAGTCATGCCGGCCACATGACCACGGAAATGTCTTCGGACAGCGCTGGCTCTTCGGCTTTGAAACGGAGATGAGCACCGCAACCCTAGAGTCGGATTCGACTGGCTTTCGAGCAAGGGAACCTTTACCTTTTACCTTATTTGTTGTATAGGCAAGGTCTGATAATATGTAATGGAGTGGAGAATGATTTCTTCCATAACAATTTGTTTTCCTCAATCTCCTGTCTTTGTTTACATGCAGCACTTAAAACTGTCTTATACATTCTCTTCTGTGCTGACCTTTGGAGGCTGCCATGATAACTTTATGATTGTAGTCAGCCAAGTGAAGGACAGGAGCTCTGGAAAAACCACCCCTGAAAAATTGCTTTTTGCAATGGCAGCTCCGATGGTGAGTATAAAGCGAAGTGTAAGAACTTTTTTGTGTGTGGTAATGTTTAGAAAATGGAATCCCGACAGGCCACTAGCATTTTTTTCTTTTGTGAATAAGGAGAGCAAGTGATACAACAGTATACACAGTAGCTCTGAAATGCTTCCTCCTGATATCATTCAAAATGATATCTTCCCGAAGTGATGATATTTTAATTTTGAAAGGTATTACTTAGCCAAGAGAATTACTTTAAATGCCTATTTGTATCTTGTTCTGTACATGTTGTTAACCTGTTTAAATCAAAACTAAATATGAGTACAGAATAAATAGCTTTAGCCTTTGTTTTCAGTAATGAAAGATCTGCAAAGATGGCCTTGGAACTGGCTACTCTGTTCCTGTCTTACATGGTAACCTGATTATCACTGCACAGAACCGTGATTCAGAACATTCCCGTGATTCAGAACATTCCAGAGCTAAGCTTTTAGGGCACAAAATCCTCCCACTTTTAAGTTGCCATCTGTATATTCACACAGACCATCTTCCTTCCCCACAATAGGAACAATCTCTTAACTAGCAGATCTTCGTTGTGGTCTCTGTGCAGTCCCACACATGGGTTGGGCGCCTGCACACGACCTCGACTGAAGAAACTTCCAGAGCTTGCCTCAGAACCTTTTTGGCGGGCTCTCTTCCCACCCTGGGGAGCAGGCACGCACTGCGCATGCCTGGAGTGGGGGAGAGACCGCCTCCCATTCAGTTCCTTATCAACCACCTTCTTGTTCACACCTCATTAGCACTGCTCTTCGATTTGCCTCAGCTGAGTATTTTTTCCTCTTCGATTCTTTTCTTCTCCTTTATTTTCTTGTTACGTTCTTCAACAACTTTTTTTTAAAAATGTCTTTCCTCACTTGTCTTTCCCTCCCCCCCCTCCTGTTTGGTGGGTGGGGTGGCGTTTGTATGGGAAAGACAAAGTTTTTAAAGATGAGTCGTGGTTATCCGGCAAAAATTCCATCTAATGACGGTCACAATCTTTGTCTCTTCTGTTTGGGCGAAACCCATCGGGTGGACTCTTGTGCCAATTTTACCTGACAGGCCAGACGTAATAGAGCGGCCAGACTTCATACTGTTCTTTTGGAAGCAGCTTTGTGCTCTACCATGTCTTCAGCTGCCTCTCAGTTGTCCCCTCCCCAAAAGCCAGGGGAAAACTCTAAAACACCGACATACAAATCGAAAAAGCAGGATGATAAATCGGTATCAAAATCGAAAGCGAAGACTTTGACATCGACTTCAGCCCTGAAGATTGATCCCATGCTGATTTCTGGCTTATTGACCTTGACCCCTGTGGTCCCTCAGCCTCCGATGCCACCACCCACTTTGTCTTTGCCTTCCGGCCGTATTCCATTGGGCCAATCCTTGAGATCGCCTCCCCGACTTTCCTCTTGGTGTGACTCTCGATTTCTTTCCTGACACTCCCACACACCTCTCCACAATTTGGAGGGCAGGGAGCAGCTTGTCAGATCTTGGTCTCGTTATGACCGGAGGCGTTGTCTTCATCGCCCGTCGCCTTCTCCTTCGGGATCACTGTCTGATGATCAGTCATGGTCTTCTGATGTTCACCACCAGAGGCTGTATTATCCCTGTTCTTACTTCAGGTCTCCTACGCCTCCCCAACATTGTTATGACCGACTCCAACATTCTGAACGTCCCGAACACCAACAGGTTCCCGCATACTATAGATGTTCTTATTCAGTGGCGTCAGCTCATTCTCTCGCACCTGATCAGCCTCCAGAGCTCTCGAGATCTATGGATGCCCCAAAGGCTCTCCCTTAGAATCTTGGTACCATCCACCTCCTGATGACCAGATGCCTCTTGACATCTCTCAACCCCTACGATCACCTTCTCCTTTGTCTCTATCAGACCATTCAGAATTCGGTGACCTCGATCCCGATGTCCCACACATCAATGATGAGCCTTGTCGCTCGGGTTCTATATCTCCCACTGAGGGTCCGAAGGCCTATTTGGTGCTTGTGATGAGGATGGCTACTGCTCTGCAGGTCCAGGCTCTACTGAGACGCCTGCAGTGACTGATGTAGTACATAAACTGGTTCAGGCCAATTTGCCGCCGTCTACGGTCTTGACTCTACTTCCCATACACCTTTTCTGCCCTTAAAGAATTGTGGGATCACCCTGCTTCGGTCCCCCCAATATCGAGACACTATGACGGCCTCTGTAAGGTTCAAGAATCCGTTTGACCGCTTTGATTGCCTGCCGTCGCCTCCCTCCTATACCCCTCCCGTTTGGACCTGACTCTTCCCTTTCCTACCAACCTAGGAAGAAATTTCCACTGATTCCTGAGTCCTCACTATTGTACAGTTCGGGTACGCCATAGAGTTTGTTTCACCTCCCATCTTCCCTCACTTTGTTGTTACACCCCCAGATCCTTTGCTCTCCCTGGAGATCTCTGCCCTTCTAGACAAGGCTGCCATTGAGATCGTCCCGGAGGCCCAACAAACTCTCGGCTTCTACTCCAAGTACTTCCTAGTTCTGAAAGAGGGACGGCGGCTTGCAGGCCATCATGGATCTTCGAGATCTAAATCGATATGTTCAATGCCACAAGTTTTGAATGGTGACTTTGCAATCCATTCTTCCTCTTCTTCCCAAGTCAGGCTGGTTAGCATCAATAGACCTCCAGGATGCCTATTTTCATGTGACCATCTGTCCCCAACATCAGAAATTCCTATGTTTTGCTGTCAGTCCTCCCTTTCGGACTTTGCTTTTACCAAATTAATGGCAGCTGTCACTGCAGACTTTCATCATCGGGGGATTGCCCTTTATCCCTATATCGACGGCTGGCTTCTGGTTGCCCCTACACAGGACCAGCTAGTCCAAGACGTCCGGGTCACCTTCTCCCTTCTTCATGCCCTAGGGCTTTGTGTCAACATGCCCAAATCGTCTCTCCAGCTGTCCCAGAACCTGCAATTTCTGGGCGCCTGCCTCGATACCACCACCGAGACCGCCTTTCTCCCAAACTCAAGAGCGTCGGACATAATCTCATTATGTCAGAGTTTCAGACTTCTCCCTGAAAATCCGCTTGGTCCATTATGAGGCTCCTGGGACACTTCACATCCACAGTCTTCGTTATTCAGCACACCAGACTCAGGATGCGTCCTCTCCAACTTTGGCTTCTCCATGCCTTCAACCCTCTCCGCAGTCCCTGGCACAAGATCCTGTCGATCCTGATTCCGGTTCTGAACTCTCTCACCTGGTGGTCCCTTCCTCAGTCATCTCCTCTCCGGCATGCCCTATCGGCATCCTCCTCCAGAGATTTCGCTGTCCACACACGCATCCCTCTGGGATTGGGGAGCCCAGTGTGGAACACTCTCAGCACAAGGGACCTGGTCTTCTTTGGAAGCCACCCTTCACATCAATGTTTTGGAGCTTCGAGCTGTTCACCTCACTCTACCGTCCTTTCTCCCAATATTGCAGGGCAAAGTCGTCCAAGTTGCTTCCGACAATACCACTTCTGTTTTCTACATAAACTAGCAGGGCGGGACTGCTTCTCTACGCCTCTGCAAGGCGACCACCGATCTTTGGAATTGGTGCCTCCACCATTCGATCAGGCTTTCAGCGATACACATTCCGGGCATTCAGAATGTCAATGCCGACCACTTGAGCCATTCTGGAATGCCAGACAACGAATGGTCCATCCATCTTTGATACCCAAGACCAGTTTTCCTCGAATTTGGTCACCCCACCATTGACGGCTTCGCCACCACAGAGAATGCTCAATGTTGCCTCTTCTTCACCAGAGGTCTGCTTTCTGCTCGGTCTCTTGGAGATGCCTTTTTCCACACGTGGAGCGGAACCCTTTTTTATTTCTTTCCACCGTTCCCTCTCATCTCCCGTGTAGTTCAGAAAATTGTGACCGATGCCACCTCCTGCATTCTCGTCACGCCCTGGTGGCCACGCCAGGTCTGGTTTCCGCACGCACCTCCTCTGTCTCTCCAGACGAACGTTCTGGCCCCTGCCTCTCATTCCCGATCTCCTCTCTTGGGATCGAGGCCAGATCCTGCACCACAATCCAGCCTTCTTCCGGTTGACTGCCTGGAAGGTCCTGCACTAGACTTCCCGCCAGAAGTGTCTGAAGTCCACATTAATGCCAGGAAACTCTCTACCCATACCGCTTACCACTTGAAGTGGAAGAGGTTCCAATCTTATGCCTCTCGCCGTTCCTTTGATCCAGTCCGGGCACCTCTGTGTGAGATCTTCTCTTATGTTGTCTCCTCCTTACAGGTACACTTAGCGGCCATCTCTGCATACCATCCCTTGATACAGGGATGTACAGTTTTTTCCCACCGCCTCACAAAGTCCTTCCTCAAGGGCCTTCTTTGGCTGTGTCCCCCGCAGAAGCCTCTGGTACCTTCTTGGAGTCTCTCACTCGTCCTTACTCAACTTATGGCCAAGCCGTTCAAACCCATGGCTTCCGCAGATCTCTGCTTACTCTCCGGTAAGATGGCTTTCCTGATTGCAATTACGACTGCTCATCGAGTTGGGGAACTTGCTGCCTTTTGTGCTGATCCCCCCTATACAATTTTTCACGAGGAGAAGGCTGTCCTTAGACCAGATCCTTCTTTCCTCCCTAAAGTCGTTTCTGCCTTTCATCTGCCTCAGTCGTCTATCCTACCTACCTTTTTTCCGAACCCAGCTGACACACCTCAGAGGGCCTTACACTGCCTCGATGTTCGCAGAGCACTCTCTTTTTATTTGCACTGCACAAAGCCTATCCATAAGTCTCCTCGGCTTTTCATTGCCTGCGATCCCCCGAATGCAGGGCTGCTGATTTCCTCTCAATGCCTGTCGAAATGGGTGACTTCCACCATAGCCCTTTGCTATGAGCTGGCGCCTCAACCCATTCCTACCTGTATTACTGCCCACTCTACACGTGCAGTATTGACATCAACGGCCTTCCTGGCTGGTGTCCTGTTGGAAGACGTCTGTGCTGCCGCGATGTGGTCCTCAGAATTGACCTTTGTGACCCACTATGCACTAGACATCCAAGCTCGACGGGATGCTGCATTTGGCCAGGCGGTATTGCGATCTCTCTTCGCTTGATCCTGCTGCTTCTTCAGGTAGGACCTCTGAATTTAAATGATGATGCTGTGCCCTAACCAGTATTCTTGTTTCTTTCAGCTGCCAGCTCCCTCCTCCAACTGGTTCAGCTCTTATAATCACTCATGTGTGGGACTGCACAGAGACCACAATGAAGATAAACAGGTTGCTTACCTGTAACTGATGATCTTCGAGTGGTCATCTGTGCAGTACCACAATCCCACCTGGCCTTCCCCATTGCTGGCATCTCCTGTTGAGTTGATGGGACTTACTTGTAGTGGTCGAAGGAACTGAATGGGAGGCAGCTCTCTCCCCTGCTCCAGGCATGTGTAGTGTGTGCCTGCTCCCCAGGGCGGGAAGACAGCCCACAAAAAAGGTTCTGAGGCAAGCTCTGGAAGTTTTTCCAGTCAAGGTCATGCCTAGGCACCCAACCCATGTGTGGTGCTGCGCAGATGACCACTCAAAGATCATTACTTACAGGAAAGCAACCTGTTTTTATTCTTGAAAGAACTGAATGGAAAGTTGCAGCTCCTCCCCTCTGGGAAGATGTGATGGTACTCAGGCTCAGGTGTGTGTGTTCACACCTAAAAGTTTAGCTCTAGAATGTTCCAAATTATGGCTGCATGGAAGTACAGAGCTCACTGGTATGACTGCACTGATGACCACACCATCAGTTACAAGTAAACAACTTGTTCTTCCTTTGTGGGATGTAAAATTTGCCTCAAAATATCCAGAATAGAAGTGGCATGTAAATAATTCAAGCTTAGAAGTGGGCAGAGTGCTTTGGAGAGGAGCCCATACCTCAGTGGTAGGGCATATTAGTAAGATGTGCATATACAAGATCTCCTTAGCTTCAGGCCGTAGCATCTCTGATTAAAGGATTTCAAATAATAGAGGAAGGTATACCAGGGTTTCTGAAGGGCCACTGACACTTGGGAGTGACAACACTGGGCTACATGGGCCTGACTCACTATGTTGCTTTAGCTTAAAGATCATCTTACAGTAGGTCCAGTAAAATGAATGCTATTGGAATATTTCTCCCCTTTCCTCTCTCTCCCTATCCCTCAAGCAGATTGTTGAAGTGACTCTCCTTATTGCCAGTTATATTAACTATTGTTCGACTCCACATCCTCCTACTCCAAGCATCAATTCAACATGGAGTACATCATCTGCTAAGAAGCTCATGGAAATTGAAAGCAGATGTCTCTTTCCTTCTCTGCCCCGGACCACTAAGGGGCCAACACTGCTGTAAGGCCCGTTTCCCTTTGCCACACTGTGAATCAAGGACTACTGTGATTTCACTGCTTACCTGCCTGTGACCAGGCAGGCTCCAGGTCTACCTCCTTGGTAAAGTGCAACATTCCTAGAGACTTTTTTAGAGCTAGATTCCTCCTACCTGCTAGATTAGTGGGGGGGGGGTCTATTTTGAACAGATTGTGCACCTTTTATAAATTTTTGTCCTTCCTTCTTTCCATCTTAATGAGACCTGCTCATGAGACCAGAATTTTTGCTCACAGGACTCCACAGCTTAGAGGGAACGTTAGTGCCTACTGTTAGAATCTGTGCTAAACTTATAAAATAACTTGACCCCTTTAATATCCTTAGTAATGTTGCCTACCCATCTCAGCCAGTAATTTATTTGTTCCTGTGTTGGTTCTTTTCTGTTTTGGACAGCAAAAGTTCTGGGAAAGGAAAACTGATTTTGAGTATTCATCTCTTGATCTTATCTTCTGCCTTTCTTCAATTAACACTGTGAAAACAGCATTCCTGTTTACCTGAGTTTTTGATTTTTCTGAACATTTTGGTTCTCTCCTTTACCTCTACTAAATAGGGTGAATGAAATTATACTGTATTCCTTATAACATTATTTAAAGTATTGTTAGCAGAATGGTGCTTTGAACATCCTGTAATAACATACTGATTACATAAATGCAGACAGTATTACAAGTGCCAAGCAGCCTGGCTAAGAGATTTCATACAATTTAGTGAAGAACTTTCAAGAGTAACATGTTGGTGTGTTTAAAGAGAGTTTACGATGAGGAGAAAATCCTCAAAGGCTTTTATACTTGCTTTTCACAATGTTTAACACTCAAGAGGAATGGTGAAAACTTGTTAGGAGGGCTGTTGTTTCTAAAGAGAGTTTGGGATGAGGAAATACTTAGGTTGTGGGTATTCCTCAGCATGAGGACCAGCGTCTCACAAGATTAATAATTAGTTCTCTGAGTAGAAATTTAGGTATGAGATGTTTAATACAGGGATTCCAGGCTTGCAAAACAATTTTATCTGGTCTGTTACCTTGATTCTTAGGGCAAGGGAGAAGCTGCCAGTCAGCTTGTAAGAACTTCTTTGCAGAAGCAGTTTGCAATTATTATCACATGAGTTACAGTAGATGAAATCTTCGAGGAGGTGAACACAGTGGTTCAGCATTCTGAACTCTCTTGAGTCTGTGGACACCTCTGGAATTTTGAGCAGGGGTGGTGAGTACCACCTCAAAATGGTTCTCATAGGAGGCAGAGCCAAACCCAGAATGGCTGCCTCAGGACACAGAGGCAAACACAATACCTCCTCTTTCACACTGCAAAAGAATCTCAGAAGGGGAATAAAAGAAACTTAAGGAAAGCTCAGGGGAAGGAATGGAGAAAGAGAAGGGGTAATAAAAAAAAAGGAAAGCCCGATCCTCCAGTGGCTGCTGCCACTATTGGATTCATGGAAAACCCTTTCATTTGAATGAGGGAAGTCACTAACAAGCCCTGCTTTACAAAGGCTCCACTTACTTTCTGAATAGCTTGGCAGGCACCAGGAGAAACTATGGCATCCACAGGCACTACATTGGGGAACCCTGATCTAAAGATATTGATTTCTCAAAGTTCAGGCTCAGTTCTCCTGATGTTTTTACCTTTTGGTTACAGAAATAATTACTTGTCCTTATTCCTTAATCTTCCAAGCAACAGCACTTAACCAAGCTTAAAAAAAGAGGCTTCGTCACATTCTTAGAATTTTTCAATGGAATGGCACATACTGAACTTTTATGTTACTTTCCTATCCCTGGCACAAGGTATATTCCTTACAGTAGACACCGGAAGCATGTTGTTCATGCTACTCCTAGTGGTAAGTTTGCCTCCAGTCTTTAATGCAATCAAACTTACAATGGCCCTCGAAGGCTGCGGTCACACACACTAAATAATCCACTTTCAATGCATGTTCCAACTGGATTTTGCCAGTTCACACAGTAAAATCCAGTTGGAAAGTGCACTGAAAGTGGATTGAAAGTGGATTATTTAGTATGTGTGACCACAGCCTAAGCTAACCTAACCAAATTTTAATCAAGGTACAGGGAGCATTTTGCCCCAACATTTACTTATAAGGAAAATACTTTTTTTTCCAAAAGAGATAAGAGGAGGAGGTTTTATATATCTGAATATTTACACTTCTCTTTTCTTTGAGTTTTATGTATTACTGGTCTAGTTGTCTCTGAGTGGCTATGCTCTATAAATGTGTTGCTGACTTTCTCATAGAAGTTGACTGCCTGTGAAGGAGTTGAGATTGTGTGGTGAAATGCAACCATTCTCTGGTTTCTGGAGAATACCGTAGCTACTGGTTATCCTGTCTGAGAGGATGAGCCAAAAAAATGGAAACTGGTTTTGCACTGAAGCATTAGGCAGTTTGCAGTAAAAAGAATTTCAACAAGTTCCCATGTCAAATGTTGCCAAAACAAACTCTCATGGTACCTAACTGAACAGCTGGTACTTTCAAAAAGGATTTTAAAGTTATAGAAGGTAACAAAATCCAAAGACAAAAGCCATATAATACCTTTTAACATCTATCCAAAATAATACAACACACTATGTGAGTTTTTGAGTTCTTCAGAATTATTCATCAGGCTGGATGTTAAAAGACAAAAAGAGGGGGGAATAAAAATATATCTGGTCAGGATTTTACAGCCCCTTGTCAGTACCCTGTGCAGGAGGCTTTGCTGACTACAAAGGACACTTGTTGTAGCTAGTACTGGGTAATGCCTTTGGCATGCTGGGAACCAGAAGAAAGAAAAAAAGGAGAAGCCATCCAATTGAAATGCAACAACCATTCCTTGATCAAATGTCTTTCTGATGCTGAACAGAACACACAGGTATCTTATTTTTGAGGTTTTGATATGGACCAATGCAGTTATCTACTTTTTTGCCTGTTAGAAGATAACATGATGAATGAGTTATCACTGTAATATTGTGGCAGTGGTGCAAATGGCCAGTGCTGTTTTA
Source organism: Gekko gecko (assembly GCA_029375565.1). Lineage (NCBI taxonomy): Eukaryota > Metazoa > Chordata > Lepidosauria > Squamata > Gekkonidae > Gekko > Gekko gecko. The sequence goes on along the minus strand of JAPDNY010000003.1, from coordinate 160,150,648 downwards.
GGGTGCCCCATACTATGAAAGCAATGCTGAGTGGGAGAAATCAATCATGTAGTCATGTCACAAAGCACAGTGGTACTATATGCTATGGAGAAAAATTCAACATGGAGATGTCATTTGTAGAGCCAGCCTCATGTTCAATGTAACACATAATTTTGCCCTGAACAAATGGTTTGAATGTAACCTACCTTGAGAAGAATGTAGTGTTGTTTTCTCAGATAATGCAGATCTTACTGACACACTAGAAAGATGCAGTATAAGGGCAACGATGATTCTTGAAGTCAAATCATATTGCTGAAGGAACTGGTTATGTTTAACCAAAAGAAAAGAATGCATGCCTACTTGGAGAAAGTCCTAATAAACTCAGTGGGACTTACTTCCAAGGAAGGATACACAGAATTGCATTACTCAAGGGAAAATCAGTTTTAAAACCACTTTGGGTGTCCCAAAGATGTACAAAAACTATTATTCATCCTATGCACTATGGACCAGAAATGAAGCAATAGCTCAGAACTACAGGAAGACAGATTCAGTTTAAACATTTGGAAAACAGTATCAATAATAGAACTAATGAGAAGAACAGTTAGCAAGCAACAGATCAAAATGACTGGAAAATCTGTGGAATATCTTCCCTAGAGAATGCTGGGGAACACTGTATATGTTTGGGGAGTTTTAGAAATGGCTGACTGTCATAACATAACCCTGACCTGGATGGCCCAGGCTAGCCTGATCTCAGAAGCAAAGCTGGTTAGGATTTGGATAGGGGACCACCAAGGAAGTCCAGGGTTGTGATACAGAGTAAGGCAATGGCAAACCATGTCTGAACATCTCTTGCCTTGAAAACCACAGAGGATCACCATAAGCTGGCTGTGGCTTGACAAGCACTTTCCACCATTATCAACTGCCATAAACCAGATGGTGGATGATCGGGGGGGGTGTCCCCTCCAACTGAATGATTCTATGTAGCCATACATTAAAATGAATAGTGAGAAAAAATCCATATTGCTTGAATTGAGAAGATTATGTAATACAGAGTAGCAATAGGAGAATTCACGACATATTTTAACTTGGAATTTTACTAGAACTTAAATAGCCAGATGATTTGAGGGGTTTAACAAATACTTGAATGACAGAGAATATCCCTGAGCATGCTGCAGGACAGATATTCTGTGCATAGGGGACTATCCCCAGGCTCTTGTCATTAGGGTTGCCTTGCCAGGGTCTCTATTCCATTCTAAGCAGAGTTATGACCTTCTAAGGTCATTTATTACAGTGGGTTGAGAAGGCTGTAATGGCACTGCAAGTGAGCTGCATGGCTCAGTGAGAATTTGAACCTGGGTCTCCTCATTCCTTAGTCCTAATCATAAAGTGCATGTCTTGATCTTTCTGATGTTGTAACCACTGTATTGTATTTATTTCTAGATGTGCTGACTACTGTTATTGGTACCATTGTTGCTTTGAAAGATAAAGGCATGTGGTGATGTACTGTCTTTATGCTACCAAAAATTGTGTCAGGCTTCACCAGTGTTTACCATATGAACTCCTCCTTCCTTAATGCTTTGTTTGCAAGGCAGGGGGGTGGGGGGTGGGGTGGCTAGCAAATAAACATTCCTAAATACAGTCCTGACATCTGGCCTTCCAAACTAGTGAAGTGTTTTCATTCTATTCTAATTTTATTCTAATAATTCAACTATCTTTTGATCAAGATCTTAGTTTTACTACCATTGTTAGACACAAAGTGACAATTTTAAAAGGTTTCTACCTTCTTTTTCCTTTTGTTAAAAGAATGATGCATATCGTTTCACTGTACTTTTTTAAAGGTTCTAAAATGTCTTCTCTTAAATGTTTTGATGAAATTGTGACAAACAGGAGACTTGGAGCTGGCTCACTCCTCATGTTTGCTTTGCATCCTCTTTATCATTCCCATGGAGTTAGGGCCAGTTTCTTCAGACCTATGAAACAGCTCTAGGTTATTTGACCTAAACTATCATTTTACAGTATTTAACATTTCAGATTTGGGCACAGCATTTTTCACAGCTAATCCTAACCTGAATTTGCAATTTGAGTCAGAATTTAAAATTTGCTGACAAAGCTTCTTGAGGCACCAAGAACAGGTCAGTTGCCTATGCTCTGGCTACTATTTACTCCCAGATATGTGAAAATACATCCATCCTATCAATTTCAGCAGAATTTACTTTAGGATTAGATAGCTGGAGATTTCAGGCAATTAAACCTGGACTGCTCTGGAGTCCTCCAACACTCTCATGTATGTCAATCCCACTTCAAAAATTAGCCCACATTAGGGAATGCTTTACTTTTCGATAATAGCAGGTTGCAAATTAAAAAAGCTTTCCAGTTTTTAAATTATACTTGCCTTCTCACCTACCCTATGAAATAATTCAAAATTTTTATCATACAAATGAGGAACTAAAGCAGAATTATATTAACTTGCTCACTGAATACAGTGAGACTTGAAGCAGGACTTCCAGACCCAAATCCAGGTCTCTCCCATTGCTCTGCACAGGCTTTCATGCAGCCATATACCTATTTATAGTTTGAATTCAGAAACTTTGTAAGTTCCCAGACTACTTTATATGATTCCACTGTATCACAGATTATGTAACTTTTTTCTGACCCTTATTGGACATTAGGTGAAGTATGAACAGACTGACTAACAAAAGTCTTTAATAACCACAGTCTTGTATATAAAAGGCTGCCAAAAGATGATAAATAAATTTGCGTCTGTGAGTAAAGTAGAGAGATCTTTGTTTCTTTGTATTCTTTCTGTAAGACATTCTGTAACTTTGTTACTCAGTAACTATGCTATAAGCAGGTGGTTTCATCATTAATTAGGCAGCATCATTAATGCAGTAAGCAAAGAAGCTGAAAAATACTGAAAGAACCAATCTCCTACAGCAATGGAAGATAAAGCCCCGGAAAAAAACCAAAAAAAATCTGTCTTGGTGAGCTAGCTCTCCTGAAAATTGGAAGTAAAGATATAAGAGATAGTAAACATTCTGTGCAAAATTCAGGCGGCTGTTTCTTTCAAGCAACCCATTAAAAGGAACTACTGAAATGCAGAGGTTTTGTGCTGGAACAGCAGACTGAATATTGCAGCCCATTCCCAAGCCTGTATCTGTTGTATTGCAAACAAATGGCTGTATGCCACCAGGCCTGCACTTGCAACTTTTCTACCTATAGATCAGCTGATAAAGTTGTACCCTGTTGCTGCATTATATCTGTGGCCTTGAGATGTTATGACTTTTCTTTGGGATCTGGGAGGCTCGAGATGTTCTGCTCCTATTAGCAGACTCCAGGAAATGACTGTTTTCCTTCAGCTAGGTCTTTGCTGCAGGGTCTCGCCTGATCCATCTTTCTCCTATTCCTGTTCAAAATATTTGGGGCAACAGGAAAAGCCTATACAGAGGTTTAGAGAATCTTAGTATGCAGATGACACCTAGTTCTACCTTCTTTTTAATTTGGAACTCAGGTGACACAGAACATGGTGAACCACCCATTAACAAGGGATTATCATCAAAAGCAAATTTATACCAAGTGGTACAGCATCTGTACTGGTGAGTTTCTGGGCAAAATTCAGGTTTTTTGCTTTGACCTATAACACCCTAAATACATATCACAGACCACCATTGCTTGCACTATGAAAGCACTAAAGAGATGCTTTGATGGCTATCTCACACCTGGTATTTTTGGCCACTGTATGACAGAGTGTTAGATTGGATGGGCCATTGGTCTGATCCAACATTGGCTTCTCTTATGTTCTCTTATGTTCTTAAACTATCTTATCCAGGAGATTCACAAAGCACATCTTGAACATTGTCCAAAATTACTTTAAGATGTTTTTGCTTGGACTGCTTTTAATGACAGTGGGAAAGTAGATTTTGTATCATTTTAAAACTATATTAAAAAGGAGGCTTCTGAGGGCTTGCAGGGAAGGTGAAATCCACCTCCACTTCCTCCCCAACTGGCTCCCCTCCCTTACCTTTTCCTTTTAGTGGCTGCCACCGCCATCTGAATACCTGCACATTTTCATACACCATTTCAAGTTGCTACAGAATACCAAAATGTCATCTGAATTCTGGCAGGGCTGGGGGGTGGGGGGACAACAACATTTGTGCATGTATGGTTATCTCTGTTACCTAGAGGTAGGTGTGACGGATTGCACAGAAAAGTAGATTTTAAAATGCTGCTTGTTTCAGAGAAGCTGGGAGAGTAGGAGTTAATCTTACCTGGAGTGGAGAGCTTATTTGATAGCGGCTCTACCACCTTGCATCAGCTGAGAGAAAGTATAACATAAGTTGTTCTGGAGGGAAAAGAGTGCAGTTGTCAGAGAGACATCTTTAGGTTTTTGTCTATAACAGGAGTCAGTGTTCTGACAGGGTTAATCAGAAAGATTCTTCTACAGAGAGAAGAGATTCCTTTGCCCTAACAGTATTAGAACTACTCTGAGGGAGAATTGAGATTCTAGGTCCAGAAAGCTACAAACTGCTTTACACATTCAAAAGTACCAGAAGACAGATTTGGCAAGGGTGACTAGGCAGTTAGGCTGAAACTCCTAATCAAGCCAAGTAGAAAAGGGTTATGGCTTCTTAAGGAAAGAAGAATAATTTCTGCCAGTAAATGGGATTGTGCTCTGAGGAGAACCCAGGGTCTGTAGTTGTGGGAATAAGTGTGGACACGTCAGAAGTTAGTGGAAAGTAATTTCTGAAGGGAGAGACCAGATTTCAAAAGGAAAAATCTAGTTCTCAAGTCTGTATATATTATAAGGTTTTACCTCAACATTTCTAAATCTTGATATCTCCTATACATATATTCCCTGCCTGTTAAATAAAATCTTTATTCTGTTTGAAAGTTACTCTGCCTCAAGTGACATTTCAGAAGGGTTTAAAAATAAATCATGACAGCTCCTGTTTCTTCCCTCAAGTTCCTGTGCTGGGTCAATAGCCTAGGCAATTATCTGTGCCAGGGTGGGACAGTTTAGGTTATTAAGACAAAGAAGACATACACACTAACTAAGGGTGACTCAGTCACTGAGAGGAACTAAAGTTTTGGCAGGAAAATCTGCCTGGGAAGAGACGGGGGTCTGTCAAAGTAGGTATCCCCAAATTAGCTTTTTCTTTAAACTAAGGCATTTCTGCAAACTTGGTGATTCCCTCAAATTTACAATACTCTTAAATGGTAATCAGATCTACCTATCTGCATGGGGCCAGTCTTTGGGGGGTTTTATTTGCAAGTTTTACCATGCAGTCCTAAACAGCTAGTCACATTGCCTTCAGTGGACTTAAAAGGGTGACATTCTGCTTAGGGTGACACTGTTAAGTGCTGTTACCTGCCTCAAGTCTGTAGGTGAAACAGTCTAGATATTTTTAAAAAATGGAACAAGTTTTACCATTTGACAGTTTACCAAACCACAGTCCAAACTGTATACCAATGAATTATGAGAGAACTTTATGACTTTTCTTACAAAAGCACCCCTGTATCTACCCACTTCCATCTCACTTTTGAAATCCTCCTTCCAAAAGCAGTTTCCTGTGTGGTTGTGTAAGAGTGTTGCTTAAGACCTGAGAATCTGAAATGCCATTGGCCTCTTGCAGTTAGCTGTGCAGTTCTCTGTGATTTGTATTCTCAAGAGATCCAGGAAGAAAAAGTATCTATAATATCCGTGAGCCAGGTAAACACAGATGAAAATATACCTATTTCTAAACAAGCCAGAAAACGAAGCATTTTAATCACATGATAACAATTTCAGAATGCTAATGACAAGCCTGCGTATGTAGTAGGTGTATCAGCAGGTCCCATGTAACAATGATCACCCCTCAGAAAACAGTTTAATGCTGCTACCAACTTCTCTTCATGTACTTGCATTAAGAACAGGAGCAAGATTGCATATGTCACTCATCATCCCATTGCTGCGGAACTTTCCTTGTAGATTTCCATTCACTTAAGCAGAGTTAATTGTTGACAGAAAAGAAGATTATTGTTGAGTTACTTACAACATCAAGTTCACCAAAGAAGAGATGGAGTCTGGATTTTTTCCCCCTAACATTTCTCCAAGACAGTATGTTCAGTCCTTGCCCAGAACACAATTGCAGTTTTCAGTTCTCTGGTCCATTAGGATCAACTGCCATCAAGTTATCAAATTCATTAACATGTTTGCCATCCTGTACATTTTTTAAAAAAATCTTTGCAATGTAGAAAATTTTCTGCCTTGAAAAAGGTTTTATGTTACCGGTCAATGTCAAGATTTCTTGTTCTGCTCCAAGATTTCTTGGCAGCTTTTGTACACTTCCACAAGACAGTCCAGACGTGGCTTGGAGCTCTGCAAAAAAGAGAAATACTCAGATGGTTGAAGAATTTTGCATTTTGTAGATAAAAGGCAGAGTGTGGAAGCTTCACACAAACAGGAACAGTGCAACAAGAAAAGATTTATCTCTCAAAGGATGGATATAGTTCATCAAATTGCTTGGAAAGGAAAAATTCTATGGCACATCACAGATGGACAAATTCCCTGCAGTTTGATTGAGAAGTGGCTAATAACTTTTTCAAAAATGGAAATAGCTAATCTTTTTCCTGAGCTCAATTACAACCTTCAGAAATCCATGACTGAGTTTTGAGATGTGGTCTTTAGGCTTAGGAAAAAAATGACAACAACAGGTATGTGAAACAATCCAAAGACTTCACCCTAGGATGCCTCTAGGATGCACTTGAAATGCTGCTAAATATGTCCATGACAGTGTCCCAGATCCTAGAAGAACTAGGATATGGAGTTTCTAGGGCATCTGATATCTCAACTCAGTATAGTGGTGCTTATCTTAGGGTAGGGCTCCTTGCTCGAAACTTCTGAACCAGGGAAGAATTTCTTGAGGAAATAATGCTTAATTCATGAGGCAACCAAACATTACAAGATTTTTTAAAAGTCTTATTTTGGGCTAGGTAAATACAAGCTTCAGCATTATCATTAGTACTGTGCATGTTTTATGACCACAATGCTTCTGTTCCCAAGACTGTCACCGCTGCATTTTTAAATCACTACAGTATTCATGTTACTTAACTGCCAATGATTAAAAGAACAATTAACTTTTTCTTAAAGCATGCTAATTAATAAATTCACTGATGAAGAGATTATCAGTGCAATCCTAAACTGAGCTACCCCCTCCTAAATCTAGTGAAGTCAATGAGCTTAGAAAGGTATATCTGGGTTTCGGACACACATTTACACTGAATCAGACCATATGTCTATATTCAGACCAGCAGTGGCTCTCCAGGGTCTCAGGAGCAGGTCTTTTATCTCACCTACCACCTGACCCTTTTAGCTGGAGCTGATGAGGACAGAAACTGAGACCTGCATGCCAAGCAGATGCTCTACTAAGTCCCAGCCCTTCCCCTGCATATTGGCACTGTATACCTTAAATATATTTTGTGCAGCTAACAATCTATCAAACAGTGTGCATAGAAACATTTTTAGTCATTGCTGTAGTAAAGTGTGGTACCTTGGTTCTTTGTGGCTGACATTTATGATTAGAAATTATTCCTGTAATTTGAATCATTCTCACAATTAACTGAATGCTTTCATGGTATTTGATATCCTGCATTATGAAATATGAGTCTCCACATTCTTGCATCCCTATTGTTCCTCCTAGGAATACAATGGAACATTTTAACCTCAAACAGTCCTAGAAGCTAAGTTAGACTGAGAAATATTTTCAAGCTTAAGATCAACCAATGACCCTTGTAATTTGAGTTGGGTCACAAACCTAAGATTCCTATGTCCAACTCCAAAGTTGCCAACTACACTGTAATGTTCTTTTATCACTATTTATATGTCCTGTTTGCTCATTTCATTTTTGCATAGTTCGCATTTTCTAGACAAAATCTGATTTTTTAATTATTAAAAAATTATAGCCACCAATAATAATGTGAACAGATTCCATGCTTTGGGATGTGTGCCCTTAAAAGCCTGGGGACCATGAAAGACCATCTTTTCCCCTATTTATTTCCCCATTCCATCACCAAAGGCCCTGCTCTGGGTGTCTCCAAAGGTGACGTAGGCAGCAACTAGAAACAGGGCCATCTAAATGGTTATCCCTTGCCTTAGCAATATCCTCCTCAGAAAAGTGCAGTTGGCTCCATTATATTTATCCTTCAGATTGTAGAAAGACTGTTTTATTTTCTAGAGTTTTCTTCTGAAATCTGTTGAGCTTTTGTTCATTGTGGCTGCTGATTTTTTTGGGTTTTAATAATTGTTTTATGTTTTAATTGTATAAAAATTTATAAAATATTTAACCAATATTTATGTATCCTATCTTCCACATTTATACAGTAATATGGAATTTACATATTCTAATAAATCCAATTTATCCAATCAGTGGACAGTGGAAGACAGGAGGGCCAGGCGTAAACTGGTCCATGGGGTCGCGAAGAGTCGGACTCGACTGTGCGACTGAACAACAAATAAATCCAATAAACAAAAATATATCTTTATGGTTGTATTCCTAAATATAAGAAAGTACAGTTTTGACTGGATAATGATGAGCTGTACATTTTCATAAAACCACTGTTAGTTTTTATGGCTATTCAAAAATTGCTTAGTCCATCCTATGATCTTTTCCATTATGGTCAACATTTGGTATTTGTACTGCTGATGGGACTTCTGTTAGAACCTTGCAGATCTATTTATTTAAAATATTCTTGTCCTAATCCTCAGTACAGACAACAAAACAAAATGGAGCTGTTTTCTCACAGCTGCAGAGATGTTTTTAAGTGCATGGCAAAAATGCAAAAAATAACAGAAAGAAGAGCCAAGTTTTAAAATCCCAAATAAATGTGATATGGTGAACCACAAAACAAATACTAACTCCATCAACATTAACACTGAAGAATGGGCACAAAATGGTGACTTTATACCTTCTACTTACTGCTTAGACCAAAAAGTAAGAATATAAAAAAGAAGTGAATTTGTATTTTATTTGTAGCCTCCCCATCCTGCCCTTTCCCCTGGTGTTCTAATGACTTTTGAGCACTTTAAAAGTATAAAGTCCATTTGGAGCCTATCTTTATGAAAGGGGCCACTGGGAGTTTCATAGAAAAGCAGGTTAAATCCTGTACGTGATTTTAGAAGTGTTAATAGGCTCAGTGGGGTGGTAAATTGTATTCTTTAGAGGTGACATAACTGAGAAAAACACGGGCTTAAATGCAACAAAGGGTGACAAGGGTTACTACCCCACCTACCTGTGCAAAATCAACTACCTAGAAAGTTCAGCAGTCAATACATGCTCAATTGAGCATGTCACTGCTCTGTTGAAGGTGCTGTTACTGCAAGTCAGTGAATTTCAAACTAAGACACAGGGATGTTTCTGGGCACTGGGTTGTTAACAAGAACACGTAAGAAGCAGTGCTTTACAACACTGCCTAGAATTTTGGAAGAAAAAGGTCAAAGCTGGAGGAAAGACTGTACATGATGCAACATGTATTTGCTACACTTATTATGACATGCCTGTGCACTTCTTCCAGTGAAGAAATATCAAAAACAAACAGATGGACTCTGAGTGACATCCCAACAAGGAAAAAATGTCTGTTTCCAAGCAAGAAAAATTAAGCTCCTCAGATTTGGACTCACCTGAAACAGTGGCACTACCTCAGAGACTATGTGAGGTTCTATAGGATCCTGAAGAAGAATGCATAGATAATAAATAACCTTTTGCTACAAAAATAAAAACACAAAAATAGAACAATGAGAAATTTGTTAGGAGGAGCACTGAATTTATCATTTTAAAAATAAATGAAACCCCAGCATGAGAGGTTGCTATCTTTGTCAGTATGGTCACAATAGCATTCAAATGGCAGTGCAAAATATGAACATACATAGGTTCCTCATACCAAGCCAGGCTATTGGTCCACTCAGATCAGTATAGGCTATTCTAACTGGTAGTGGCTCTCCATCCTCTCAGGCAGAGAATAGTCTTTGCCAACACCTGCTACTTGAGATCTTTTTAAATGGGGGAACCAGCAACTGAACCCTGACCTGATTAGACTTGGATGGAAGATAACCAAGGCAGTTGCTGTGCAGAGGCAGGCAATGGCAAACCATCCCTGAACGACTCTTGTCTTGAAAACCCTATGAGGTCACCATACATCAGCTATGACTTGATGGCAAAAGCAAAAAAAGAGACAGAAAGATTGAACTTGGGTGCTCCATGTTACTGCCAGAGCCCCTCCATCTTAGAGTCTAACCAGTCCTTTAAAAGAACTTCCAAACCTCCTTCAGTGGCCAAAATAGAGTACACAATCCCATGCTGGTGTTTCTAGTAGATTGTCTTTAGGATCGGGCCAGTAGTACTAGGAACTATAACAGCACTGTGAGCACTTATTAGCCTCCTTAGTTTTATTACCACATGAAGAAACAGGTAAACATACCTTCTCCATTGTCCCTCATTTCCTTGCTCCCCCTCCTGACCCCATAAATGCTCAGCGATAGGGTATCACATCCTCTTTCTCAGATGGCTACTGAAGGGTTTCCAGGATACAGTTATATCCCAGAGTGGTCAGTAAAACTGATGCCACCATGGAGACTGTTCTAAGCTAGAAGAGAAACAGGAGTCAAGAAGTTTGTCTCCTGAATAAAGAGTTTAACCCCCGCCTCACAGTCAACTTCTGCATCCCATTCAGATCTGCTGGAGAGGCCCTACTCAGAGTTGTCTCATTTCAGAAGAAAGGTCACCCATGGGACAGAAATGAGCTTTATTTGTAGTTACCAGAACACCAATTGACTCCACATCATCTGACGTTCCTCTACACAAGTTCAAGAAGCCCCTTTTGGACATATAATTCTGCCCTCTTGTGCTTGCTGAATATAGAAAGCAGATAAAACTCTGAAGGAGTGATGGCACAGAACACAAGGGCAGCTTACCATGTAGATGGCTTCATTGATGACCACATCTTTTACCTGGTTCATCTCTATGAAAGTTGTACTCTCTTTGCCAGAAGCATAGGATGAAGTCATCTGTATTCCAAGTGAGCCAACAATCAGCAGGGACTCCTGGTCGATCTTCACAAAGTGCAGATATACAAGCAAGCCAATCAGTGTGACAAATATAGCAGCAGAGAGCACCACGCTGTTCTGTAATGGCAACCAAGCAAGGAATTTAAGATCAAATTCTGCAACTAGTATTCTATTTCTGCCTAATTAACTGGTAAGCTGAAGCCATAATTACATGGAATGAAACTATTCAGTCTGCAATTGTAGAAAAAATTCCATGCATTAACCCACTGTGAAAGCAGGTAGGGTGAGATGGGAGTTCATATAGAAATCTGAAATAATGAACGTACAGAGGTATACTTTAAATACATTCTCATAATAATGGAACATAGACTCTCCAGTGATATAAACTGGTATGAAAACTGATAACAATGGACAATGCAGATGTTTTAGAGAATGTGTTGACCAGAGTCCAAATAAGGGAAATGGAAAAGTTTTGACACATCAAATGCTAGATATACAGACTTTGGTTTTTCATATTTCCAAAAGGGTTTTTTTCCCAGTTACTACTTCCTTCTGGAGGACTTTTGCATCACTTAAAAAACTTCTTTTTATAACTTAACTAGTCAACTGTTTAAATCAGATGGTGTGAAAACAATGTGACCTCCTGCAGCAAATTACCCCCCTCCTTGAAGTTGCAGCCTGAAAAAGAATTCCATACAAAACTTGTTTCCAGTATTTTTGGACTGTAAGTCTAAATAAAGTTTCTTGTTTGTGATGGGATCTCTCTGAGCTTGACGTATAGCAATGTGCATGCTGGACCTGGAAGTAGGTTTCACTGAGTTACTCCCAAGTATAATCTTATTTTATTCTATTATTCTAAGGCCCATACATACTTTTTGCACAGAGATTATAGCAAAGAATTTCCTCCCCTTCCAGCTAGCAAATCTTAAAAACTCTACCTACTCTACCCAAGAATGGGGGAGTAGAGGAAGGCTAGGGTAAATCTCAGACCTGGATTTACAGGTACTTTGCTTTAGCAAAGCACATGTTGGGCCTCTTATTCTCTCACTTTTGTCCACATGAAGATTGTAGGGTTTGCCTTTCTACTTACATGGGCAAAACTGCTAGGAAATGGTTTTGTGCCATGGGGGGGGGATTGGGCAAGACAGATTTGATTTTATTGTGCTGAAACTATATTTCACAGAATGAGGAAGATTGGAGGAGGTGACCAGAGAGAGGAAAGGCTGTCATAAGTATAGGGAGATTAATAGGGAAAAGGGACTGCTTTTTGAGAATTCACTCAAATATATAGTGACAGACAGACAGACAGAAAGAGTAGTGGTGTAGAGGTTAAAGTGCCCAGCTGGGATCTGGGAAACCCAGGCCCAAATTCCTGATCTGCCATGGAAGTTGGTGACTTTGGGCCAGTCACACTCCCTCAACCTAATCTACCTCACAAGGTTATTGTGAGGATAAAAAGGAAGATAGAATGATGAAAGCCATTTTGGGTCCCCATTGGGAGAGAAAGGCATGATATAAATAAAGTAAATAAAATAAATAATAAGTATATGCAACTTGTAAGTATGATAAGCCTTTCTTTTAGGCAGTAAAAATTGAAATTCTTCTGTTATCATTGCTAATTGAGATTTCTGAAAAGTGGCATTAAAATCTCATGCATGGCCTGGAGAAAGTGGGTAGAGAGAATTTTCTCTCCCTTTCTCACAGTAGACCTGCCATAATGCTGGAACTCTGGGGCACCCAATGAAGTTGGTGGGCAATAGACTCAGGACAAAAGTACTTTGTTATTCAAAACGTAATTAAGTTGGGGGATTCGTTGCCAGTGGACATAGTTATGGCCACAAGTAAAGATGAATTTGAAGGAGGAGAGGTCCATCAGTGGCTACTAGCCAAGGTGACTGAAGGGAGTCTCCATCCACAGAGGCAGCGATCCTCTGAGAACAGCGTCAGCGGAAAGCCTTGGCTCTATGCTCTGTTCGTCTACCCTGCAGGACAACTGCTTGGCCACTGTGCAGTACAGGATACTTGGTCAGATGTATGACCCAGCAGAGCTCTTCTTATGTTCTCTTCCCAGAATTAAACCCTCCTGAATTTAACAGCGCTTACTGCCGAGTAAAAGCAGGCATGAAAGGCCTGCAGAAATCGGGGGCAGGTGCTCGGTTGTGGTGAAATGGTGGCTGCAGTATTCGGCGCATCTCTTGCAGTGGCGGGACCCCTCAGCGGGCCCTTTCTCCAGGGCTCGCAGAACCCCTGAGGGACCCCCTTCGAAGGCAGGAGCACGCGTAGGAGACGAGGAGGGAGACCGTGAAAGGGAGCGGGCCTCGGGGGCCTCTTCGGTACCTGACAGAGCACGAAGAGCCCGTAGGCCACCAGCCACACCGAGCAGGTGACCGCGCTGAGCGACCGGAGTTGCAGCCGGGGGCAGCGCACCAGGAACTCCCGACAGGAGGCGCTGTAGTGGCGGCGCTGCAACGTGATGCGCTCCCCGGACACCGTCACGTACTCCTCTTCGTCCGCCATTTCCAAGAGAGAGAGTTGAGACGAGGCCTCCCTGATGCCTAGAGAGGCTCAGTCAGTCCTACTCTAGCCTCGGACAGCTCAGTGGCAGAAAAGCTCCTCCCCCCCCCCCCACGAGAGGAGCTGTCTCTTGTACTGGAGAAACTGCAGGAGAGGAAGTCCTCAGGAAAATCTGGAGGGTATGGTACTGCTTCGGTGGGAAGGTAACCGCGTTCCCTGCGCCTTGGCATCTAGTGATGCTGGCCACATGACCACGGAAACGTCTCTGGACAGCGCTGGCTCTTTGGCTTGGAAACGGAGATGAACACCGCATCCCTAGAGTCGCAAGCAAGAGAAACCTTTACCTTACCTTTACTACGCTTAGAGCACCTGGAAAGCAGAATATGCACGTTTGCCATGTCGGGCCCCGGCTGCCAAGGAATGGTGCAATGGCTGATTCCCCCTCCCCCGAAGTTTTACCTCTACCCCTCGCTAACCAGATTATAGATACAGATCTGCCAGCTGAGGGTAACCTTACCAAAGACAGTATCTGAAGTGAGTAAGGAAAAACAAACCATCATAGCACAAAATGAGGAGATGAAGCTTCTTAAAATGTCTTTTCCGATAAATCTTAATAATAATTTAAAAAGGTCTCTTTGGCTACCAGAAAATTGAGGGCAGCAACCCACCTCACCAAAGCCCCTGTAAGCTGATCCCCATTCGGTCAGCCCTGAAGGCCTGAGTACAGGCCCTGTCTGAGTGAAGCCAAAGGTTTTTTTTGGGGGGGGGGGCACATTCTCTCTGTGTGTTTTTAACCTCACAGATCATGGGTCTTTCGTGGGCCCCAGGCAGCCGCTGGCACCTATCCCTGCAGCAACCCGGCAAGCTTGACTCTTTGCCTCATGCTCCTTGAATATGAGGAACAGAACAATGACAAATAAAATCTCACAGAATCATTCTGATTTGGATGCTAGTTATTGTATCGTTCAAGCAGAAGTAATATGTATTAGTGCAAGATGATCCAACTCAGTCTCCCCTGGCCCTCATCCTTTCATTGTTGCTTTCCTTAGGAGAAAAATTACTGTTGAGGAGGTTACTTGGAGATTCTGGGCAAGGGGCGCTGTGCAGGGATGAGAAAACCACATTTTATTTATTTATTTATTTATTTATTTATTTTTATTTCTTCGACCTCTATCCCAACCTCCTGCCGAAGCAGCTCAGAACGGCTCACATACAACCATAAAACCAACATAAATACATACATACAATGACTAAATTCCAAAATAAATACAGTTAAAACCATTTAAATGTGGCAGTGTCACATAATAAGTAAAGTGCAAGTGCAGCTCAGCCAGTATAGTATCATTCCTACTGAAACGCCTGGCGAAAAAGCTCCATTTTCACTGCCCTGCAAAATGGCTGGAGGTCCCACAGGGCCCTGATCTCGCTGAGGAGCTCATTCCAGAGCATCGGCGCCACCAGGGAGAACACTGTGGTCCTAGTCGATGCCAACCTGGCATCTCTAGGCCCAGGGGGGGCAGGCGGTTTTGTGTTCCAGATCGCAGTGCTCTCTGGGGAACATGTGGGGAAAGGTGGTCCCTCAAGTAGGCAGGCTCCTGACCATAAAGGGCTTTAAACGTCAAAACCAACACCTTGAAGCAGATCCGGAATGCTATTGGCAGCCAGTGCAGCGACTTTAGCACAGACTGGATGTGCTCCCGCATAGGAAGGCCCATCAACAGCCTGGCCACCGCATTTTGCACCAGCTGCAGCTTCCAGAGTTGCCCCAAGGGCAGCCCCATGTAGAGAGCATTGCAGTAGTTCAACTTTGAGGTGACCATAGCATGGATCACTGATGCCAGATCATTGGGTTCAAGGAAGGGGACCAACTGCCTAATCAGCTGAAGATGGTAAAAGGCTGCCTTGGCAGTGGCTGCTACCTGGGCCTCCATTGTCAGGGAAGCATCCAGGAGCACTTCCAAACTCCTGACCCTCGGCGCTGGCACTAGTGGTGGCCCACCAAAGGCCAGTAGTGGGACCCCTAACCCTGAGCCGCTCCGATGCAGGCATAGGACCTTCGTCTTCGTCGGATTCAATTTCAATCAGCCCATCCTGCAACGCCCGGTCCAGATCTTCCGGGGTAGAGCCAGACTGACCGCCCAACAACAGATAAAGCTGGGTGTCATCCGCATATTGGTGACACCGTAGCCCATGTCTCTGAGGAATCTGGGCAAGGGGATGCATATATGTTAAATAGCATCGGGGAGAGTACTGCCCCTTGTGGCACTCCACAGGTTAGTGAGTGCCTTCGGAACAGCTTCTCCCCAAGTGTCACCCTTTGTCCCCTGCCCTGGAGAAAGGAGACAAGCCATTGCAAGGCAAATCCCTGAATCCCCACGTCGGTGAGGCAGTGGGAGAGCAACTGATGATCGACTGTGTCAAACACTGCCAACAGGTCCAACAACAGCAGCACCACTGTCCCTCCCCAATCCAGATGCCTCCGGAGGTTGTCTGTGAGGGCGACCAGTGCTGTCTCTGTTTTGTGATCCAGGCAGAAGCCAGACTGGATGGGATCTAACATGGAAGTTACGCATCCAGAAAGCTCTGCAACTGTTTTACCACCACCTTCTCTATTAATTTGCCCAAATAGGGCAAATTGGAGACTGGCAGATAGTTGGCCAATTCCGCAGGGTCCAGAGATGTTTTTTTTAGGAGAGGGCAGACCATCCCTTCCTTGAGTGTCCCTGGGAACAGCCCCTCCCATTTGATAAAGTGGGGGTGGAGATATGTGGCAGGGGGGGAGGGGAAGCTGAGCCGTTAGGTGATGCCCGAGTTTCGTAATCTGTGAGCTGGAGTTAAAAGAGAAGGGCACAGCATGGAGGAGAGCCTCGATGTCATAACGCTTGACTGGAAACTCGTGGGGCAGGGCAGAGGCGCACATGCTCGGTGCGCATCAATAGTTCAGGTTCAGGCCGGTGGCCTCTCCGATGAAACTATCTCAGCCAGCAGATCTCACACCCCACAGAGCTCCTCTCAACTCCACTGGACAAGTACTGACGTTATGGCAGATGACTTCCTTTACAGAAGATCTTTCGTGTGGGGAGGGAGGGGAGTGTTTTCTTCCCTGGGGCGAACAAAATGTTAATTGATCTGAAACTTCTGTGGTACAATTATGTTGGGATTATCGTTGATGATAAATCTTATGTTGAAGATACCTGTGATGATTTTATACAATGTTTGCACTTAACAAAAAAAACCCAACTCCCATCCCTTTCACTGTAGTCGGTTATTTTAGCTGATTCTTGCAGAGAAAATCCTGACAAGTAGATGTATGTGAAAGCCTCTAGGTGGCATGTTGCATACCCGAAGAAGATGCCAAATAAGTTCCTTTAATCAGTTGTCGGCCCTGGGTTGGAGCATGATTCAGTCAGAGGCTCGTCAGGGGCCAGACTCGTCATTGTTCCGGTAAAAACTAGAAGCAGTCACGTATCTCGTACCACTGTTACATATGTACAAAGTCATTTCAGTAATTCCCTTCTGGAGAAAGAAACAGAATTCTATACTCAGGGTTAGGATTAATCCAGTTACTCTTTCTTCCAGAGAACTGACCTCCCATGGCAACCTGTCTGATACTGCTATACCTTTCTTCCATTTTACCTAGCTTTTACTATAGGCTCTGTAATTTTACTTTATGGCTCTGTAATTTTACTTTATGGCTCTGTAATTTTACTTTATGGCTCTGTAATTTTTGGTGTTCTATGCATTGTACCTTTTAAATATATGACATGTTGTGATTTTTTAGTTTTATTTTGCACTTTCTGTCCTATTTTATAAAAACTTAATATGCAATACACAATAATAAAATTCACAACAAATCATAATCGATACATATATGTTCTGTGAAAAGTGTGGTAATAACCAACAATACACCAAATCCTCAGAATAATGCAATCAAAATGTTATCTAAATAGAAATGTCTGCCTGTGCCTCCTAAACAGCTCGATGATAAATTCACTTAAATTTCTCAGAACTCATAAGAAGTCCTTACAAAATCGGTTGGTGTGTTTGTTTTCCTGTGGGGAAACATGAGGGGAGCAATCTATGCAGCAATGGGCTAGCTCTGGCTTACTTGGTTTCCGATCTGAAATCTGAGCCAATTAAGTTTAGGGGAGAAGAACCTGTTAGACATGAGAGACCATCTAGGGAGCCTCCACGAAACAGTCTTGTGAGGCAACGTGAAGATGTCTTCTGAAGTCAATACCCAAACAGCACATACGGATCTTTTTGACAGTCTCTTGCATCCAGAAACTGGTGATGTTCTCAATCAAGATCCGATTTAAAGATTTTCTCAGACGATTTTAAATAGCTATATAAAAATTATTGTATCAAATGGACTAATAGAGAAGAAAGTTCCTCTTTGCGATGGTGACTGGTGGCTTCTCTTATAAGTAAGAAAAAAAGAGGCGACTGAGCGGACCCTTAGGACTATACAAGAATTCGGGCAATGGCCCTTTAAGACGAAGCCGGCTGGAACGTTAGCAGCGGACAATTCCAGGTTGTTTTATGTGACTCAAAGTGATGAGAATTTTCGAATGCAGGGATGGCAAGACCAAGCCTCCTCCGGCCCCTATCCACCACCGTAGGGGCTGACCCCTTTTCGACAGCCCCCTGTGCAAGATGATCCAGCTCAGTCGCCGCTGGCTCATCCTTTCCCCGCTGCTTTCCTTAGGAGAAAAACTGTGAGGAGGTTATTTGGGGATTGTAGGCAAGGGGCTGTACTGGGATGAGAAAACCACATTTGACAAAGTGCCAGCAGAACTAGACGGACTGGGAGTGGGAGTGGGTGTTCCAGGATATTTCTAGCCGTGGCAAGATACACGGGGGGAAAGCTGGGCCGTTGGGTGATGCCCCAGTTTCATAATCTGTGAGTTGGAGTTGACAGAGAAGGGCAGAGCCTCGATGTCGTAACGCTTGACTGGAGACTCGTGGGGCAGGGCAGAGGCGCGCATGCCCAGCGCTCAGAAGCTCAGGTTCAGGCCAGTGGCCTCCTCATGAAACCATCTCAGCCGGGCTGGGGAAGACCCCGTAGAATAGATCTTCTCCCAACTCCACTGGACACGTACTGGTGTCATGGCAGACGACTTCCTTTACGGAGAACAGCCCATGTTCCTCCAGTGAGGCGCCATCAAACCCCAGCCCTGTCCGTAGCAGTTGGAAACAAACCCCATTAGGTTTATGATTTATTCCTTTATATTTTAACTTACGTTATTTGTGATCCGCCGCGCCTGAATTCAAGGTCACCCTCAAGCGGCAGATTTAGATCTAGATATCTGTTAGCCGTACTCGGGCTATGAACAGAAATCTCTTGCATATCAGGGTCTTCAGTCCCTTTGCTTCCCTTTCTTTCTCTACAACTGTGTGCGTGTTTGTGTCTGTCTGTCAACTGAAGGCAACATTCCCTGCATCTAATGAAGTGGATTCATCATTCAGCCCACCAAAGCTTGCCTCACATTGAATCTCTCTCCCGCGAAAATAGCGGGAGACTGCTTTTTGATTTGTGCTGCATTGGACTTAACACGGTTGCCTTTCTGGAGTTGATCACTGAACGTCTCTTCAAGTCCTCTTTTGCCTAAACAAGTAGAAACAGCTTTGGGGTTAAACGCCCCTTGAACTTCGGATCATTCAGCCCAGTCCCAAGCAAGTCACATTCAGTTCCAGGGGACTTGCACCTAACCAGAAAACAAGCGTCATTTCGTACCTTTTACTAACACCAGCCGACATGACGACATGATACCTGAGATTTCCCCCTCCCCCTTTAAAAATATCCAGTCTGATGAAGAGTCGTGGAGAACTCGAAAGCTCACGTCCTTGTACTGTAACTCCAGAGTGGACGACTATGTTCGCTGCAGAAAAATGAAGCCGGAGTTTAGTGGCATTTGGAAGACTTAGGAAGTTTAGTCCAGCACGAATTTTCAGGAGTTAGGGTTAGGGTTTTGGCTGCTCTTAAAAGACAGCGGCACACCATTTTTGTTTTTGGATTATGATTGGGGCTCGTTCTGCATCTAGCATTGGCTCGGCTGTTTTACTAAACCCACACTGGGAACAGAAATTCCCCTCTACATTGTATGCCAGTTTCACTGTCTTTGATTGTCGGATTTTAACGTAGTCTCCCCACTGCATGCGGGTTTCACTTCCTTCCTTTGATCTCTCAGTTTTAAGGTACCGTCTGCACAGATTTATGGTCGTTCAGGGGTGACTGCAGTCAGTACGGGGTTGGCCTGGGGTCTTTTGAGCCATAACTTTTTCTGTTCCAATGTGGGTTTGATAAAACAACGGAGGGAATGCTAGATGCAGAATGGGCCCAGAGTCCAGTGTGGCTACCTACATTGTCTTCTAACCAAGTAAGCCGTATAGCACTAGGGACCGTTTGTGATCAGATACCATTTAAAACTGTAATGGCTGTGTCCTTGGAATTGGGAAGCACATTTCCAAAATGTGGCGGAAAACAAAGCCAGTGTTTTATACTTGCATTTTTAAAAGGCATAAGTATGTGCGGAAGCCGGTTTCCTAACGGTCAGTTCCGAAAAGTGACTAATGCATTGCAGAGGGGAGAAACGGGCGGGGTGTCGGGGGCTGGTGGTAATGGGTTTTGGAGGGCGGAATACAGCGGAAGCCAATGCCGTCACAAGCCCACCTTGGCGCTCGCCAGGCCGGGGTGGGCTGGGGCGGTGGTGTCAGAGGCACGCCCTCGGGAAAGTGCGCGGCGATTGGCCGGTTGGGGACAGGGCCCGGGGGGGGGGGCGTGGCGGGCCGGGCGGCCGCGATGCCGGCTGGAGGCTTATAAAGCGCGGCGCGGCGCCTGCAGAGGGCTGAGCGAGATCGTGAGTCACTCTGCAGAGCCTCCTCCTCAGGCGTCATGTCCCTCCGCACCAGCGTCGCCCGGCTCCTCAGGAAGCAAACCGGCTCCTCCGTGCAGCTCCAGCGGAGACCGGCGCATTCGGTGGCCCTCGTCGGAGCTCCTTTCTCGAGGGGGCAGGTGAGCGGGAGGGAGGGAGAGGGCCAGCGGGGCGAGGAGGCAAGGGGCGGCCGACGCGCCTTCGGCTGGAATGGGTCGTAATAAGAGGGATGCTCTCGTGCGGGCCCCTGGCGGGCGGGCTTCGGAGGAAAATGGCTCGCTTGGCGGGTGGACTCTGTGGGCGAGGTCCCTCCCCTCCCCATACTCTGCCCTCCAGGTATTTCCCAACCCAGAAGCGGGGC
The DNA here is from genome assembly GCA_029375565.1 of Gekko gecko. Lineage (NCBI taxonomy): Eukaryota > Metazoa > Chordata > Lepidosauria > Squamata > Gekkonidae > Gekko > Gekko gecko. The sequence continues at coordinate 160,129,884 of JAPDNY010000003.1, read as the reverse complement.
CCCGGTGGAGGGCGCCTGCGGGTGAGACTGAGCGGCGGGCCCGTCTCAGGCGTGGAAATTTCCAGACGGTCTGGCCGGCTAAGTACAAAGAGCTCCCCTTCCCGCGGGCACGTGGCCGCCGCCCCCTCCTCTAATCGCTCCTCTTTTGCCCGCCAGAAAAGAAACGGGGTCGATCATGGGCCTGCCGCCATCAGGAATGCGGGGCTGGTGGAAAAGCTCTCGGGCTTGGGTAAGTAAGGGACCGTCTTCTGGACCGTAGATCCCATGAAGCAGCTTGTGTAGTTGGGGAAATAATCGGAGCGCATCCCCTTTTCAAAGGCGTTTCCGGACACATCTCCTTTCCCCTGTGATTCAGCACGACCCCTTGCAAGGGTGACCAGATATGGGAAGGGGAATCTCTTCCCCTGCTGCCCTCTGTGAAGCTGTCCCCGAGGCACACCCTTCCCTTTTCTTCTCTGGAATTTCCCCCTTGGGCAAATATGGCCAGTGTGAGAAAGGCTTCCATAGCATGTCTTTCTCATGGAGAGAGCTACCTTTGGCTTCTTTTTGTCATCAATGCTATGGAGTTATATTTGCTATTATTTTTGGCATCCCACTCTTAATACAAACAGCTCAAAGCAGAGTGCATTATTCTCCATTTGTGTTACCCTTACAACAGCCCTGATGAAGAGAGCTTCAGCTCTTAAAAACTCATACCCCTAAAATTTTGTTGGTCTCTAAGGTGCTACTGGATACAAATTAGCTGTTCACAACAGCCCTGTGAGGTAGGTTGGCCTGGGAATAACTGACTGGCCCCTGATTACTAGTGGGTTTCATGGCTGAATGGGACACGGACGCAGGTATCCCAGATCCTCATCAGACACTATCCACCAGACCATGCTGGATTTAATCTTATTGCAAGTAGTGTCCATGCTACACAGTTCATTAAAATGTTACTTCAGATTTTCCTATGCAGTTTTTGTACTTAATCACTCTTATATTCAGCAACTCAGTCCTACTACATTCAGTGGGAATTAATCCCATGTACTAGTGCATAGTAGGGGTGTGCATTCGGGAATCCCAAAACAGAAAAAAACCCGAAAAAAGCATTTTCGGGTTTTTTTCGGCTTTCGGGATCCCGGACAGGCTATTCACTGTAATCTTCGAATTCCAAAAAAAATTTTTTTCGGCATTGCCGAAAAACGGCATTGTGGGGGGTTTTAAACTGTTAAAGGGCCCGGGAATTCCTTTTCCCGCCGTTTCCCCCTCTTTCCTGCCTTTTTCTCCTGTTTCCAGGAGGGGGGGGGGAAGGAGGCTCCAGACAGCCAATCACTGCAATGCATTTGCAAAATGCATTGCAGTTCAAGTTGCAAGGCTGTTGTTGCTGCCTGCAGCCCAACCACCAGTTTGCTCCTTTCCCAGGGAAGGAGCACTGTGGTGGCCAATAGGGTTCTGGCATCTGCTCTCTGGTCAATCACAGAAGGTTTTTCCATTTTGAAATCCTTCTGTGTATGCTCAGAGAGCATAAAAGGAGCCAGTCTCTGGGCTGACTCTCATTGCTGTGTTCCTGGATCCTGCTGGCTGGTGAGAGAGAGCTGCCTGGCTTGGCTGTTGGAGATTGTGGCTGGCTGGCTTCTGCTGCCCCTGCTCCTGAGTCTGCCCTGCTTTCCTCCCTGCTCTTCGTGGACTTCAGATCAATACCTCAGAAGACTTCAGACTGGTTTGATTTATTAGGGCACTTTTAAATTTAATTTCTTTTCTCTTTATTTTATTCTTCCTTAGGGTTGGTTTGGGAGAGACCTGGGGTTGGTGGGGTGGTGATTGCACATGGTCTGCTGCTGGCTTGGCAAACATGCCCCCTCACACCACCACCACACCTCTCAGGTTTTTTTACAGGGAGAATCTGCTTGCCTGATCCATTCCCATAGGAAACAATGGCAAACTGGGGGCACCCTCTTTGGATGCCCTAGAATTGGACCCCCTGGTCCAATCTTTTCAAAACTTGGGGGGTCTTTTGGGGAGAGGCTCCAGCAGCTACAGTCCAAATTTGGAGTCTCTACCTCAAACCCCCCTCTCCAGCCCCCTGCAAACTTTCCAGAAAATTTTGCCATTGAAGTCAATGGCCCCATTGGATATAATGGACCCGAATTTTTCGGGAATCCCAAAAATTTTCGGATTTCAATGCTTTACCGGTATAGGTATTCGGGTTTTTTCGGGAATACCGAAAAAATTCAGGTCCAATATGCCCAAATCCAAATTTTACCGATTTTTTTTTTTTTTGCACACCCCTAGTGCATAGATCTGATGCCTAAGGCTCAGTTTCTTCAGGCAAACACACATTGGACAATCAGAGCCAATCTGCACAGGGAAGGTGGTTTATACTGTAAAACGTGTAACACCCCCCACATGCACCCATATGTTTTATCCTTTTTCTTCCCCCATCAATCCTGATTTCAGATAACAGTTCCCATCTTGGGGCAGATGAAATCTGTTGGGTATTGACCCTTAGTCTAACTTCTACTGTGCACAACAGGCAAGCCTGGGGCTGGTATGTTTTCCGTTGCAATACTTCCCCTATGAAATGACTGTGTCTCTAATGAGAAAGATGGGGGAACATTTTAACCTTCTAGAACATTCAGTTGCTGACTTAAAAGTAGCAGTTATCTTACAAAGGAATTCCAAAGGGAGATTAGTGAGACTGCTGAATTGCAATTGATAACGAAGCTCAAGACAATGCATCCTCCTGGACTAAATCGAGACCTAGGTTTTCTGTCTTATTACCAATGCTGATTTCTCCATGCCTACGATCTCTCTGCATATCGCACCTAATCCAATTAAACCTGCTATTGTCATTTGCCTGCTAATGTCATTTGGCATCTGAAGTCACTTCACTTTCCAAAATATAGGACAGATGGACTCATATTCTAGCTGTTTCTGAAGAAGTAAGCAGTGACTCATGAAAGCTCATACCCTATCACAAATGTTGTTATTCTGTAAGGTGCTACTGGACTGTTACTGTTTTCTATGTCTCTAATGTAAGCTGTGGATTTATTTTTATTACCTAGTAGATGGTCTAATACAGAGCCAGTTTAGTAGTTAGTAAGACTACAGTATGGGAGATCCATGTTTGAATCCCCACTCTGCCATGGCCAGTCACACATTTTCAGTCATAGCCTAACCTACTTCACAGGATTATTGCAGAGATAAAATGGAGGCCAGGAGAATTACGTAAGCTACTTTGGGTCCCACTGAAGAAAAAGAAGAGATTGGATTTATACTCCGCCCTTCACTTGGAGTCTCAGAGTGGCTTACAAATTCCTTGCCCTTCCCCTCCGCACAACAGAGAGAGCTCTGAGAGAACTACTCTTTCAAGGACATCTCTGACAGAACTATGGCTTGCCCAAGGTCATCCAGCAGCTGCAAGTGTAGGAGTGGGGAATCAAACCTGGTTCTCCCAGATTAGAGTCCACACACTTAACCACTGCACCATACTGGCTGAACATCATGATCACAGAAGATATGATGTCTTCAGCAGTGTTGTTCTAATTTTAACCAGTATAGGTCCTTAGACATAATTCAGCTTTTGGCCCTGGTGCCTGCCAACAGTTTTTAGAGAGAGGTGGGGCTTTTGCCTTGCAAGATTTCTGATTGGCTTTTGGAGATTTGATTGGATGTGCAGACTTTTTAAAAATGGTTGTTTGGTAGCAGGTGATACCACAACACAAGGATCTTCACTGTATAACTGAAGGCAAGTCGCATTTTGTGTCTGGCTATGGTTTCTGTGGCAGCCATTTTGTGGCTGCGCCTACCACGCTGTGTTGAGATTCTAAAGATGCCTACAGGCTCAAAAAGATTGGGGACCCCTGTTGTATTCATTAATCGCACTGAGTTTAAATTTGAGGCATACCCTGTTTGAACATATACAAGCCAAACTTTACATTGTGCAAAAAATCCATAACTGGAAGTGTGATCCTAAACAGAGTTATACCCTTCTAAGCCCATTGACATCAATGAGATTAACACAGAATCAGTGTTTTCCTCTTAACCAACCAATATGTGTATAAATCTCCACAGAGTTAAGTTAGTGTCAGAAACATACAAGTTGAACCAGAAGAGCTGAGAAACTATCTTCTTGTAAGGAACATCTTCCTTAAATAATAGCTTCTTCAAGCTTCTGCTATGCGCAGAATCATAGTTGTTAAAGGGGGGATTTGTTTCAGAATGAAACTTTTGAGTGATCTTGAAAAACCTGTTCTGAGCCTGGGAGAAGTATGGCTTAGCAAAGCAAGTAAGATGCAGGAAACTTGGAGCACTAGTATCTGGGGAGGGGGTGGGGGAAAGCATGAGCCACCATTTTGAAGTCACAAATGTACCCTTTATACAAGGAAACTCCCATTGTTTAAATGAAAGTAGTTTAAATGAAAGAAATGAAAAAGTCTTTAAAAAACTTAGCTGAGCAAACCTATGGCCCTGTAGGGTAGAGTGTTCGTTGGCGCCATACTGGGGGTGGCCTGGGTTTATATCAGTTGGGATTGCTCATTATCAGTGCTGTCCTAAACCAACACACCAGTCTAAGACTATTAACTTCACTAGATTTAGAAAGGTGTAACTCTGTTTAGGATTGCCTCCATTCATGTGGCTGCTTAAATCTCTGATATAAATGAAAAGGCTGAGGTATCAGCCACTTTACTGTAATGGGTTGGATCCAGTGATCCGCAAATGTAAGGATTGTGGATGTCTCCCCTCTCCCCAGCAGTCCTTCCCAACTTGGGGATATTTATTCCCAGGCTGTGGGATCCATGTAGATTAATAGCCATGCAGATCGGGAGGCTGCACTAGGAAGGTGAAAGAAGGCAAAATCACCCTCCCACTGTCCCATCCCTTTTCTATCAATGGAGGTTAGTTGGTATGTGGGAAGAAGTTAATATAATGTGTGGTTGTAATTAAACACTGTTAATAGCAAGATAGTCCCTATCTTATTACATCAGTGTTGTATAAATGGCTTGAATGCATCTAAATCAAGAACCCACTGAAAGATGTGGGGGTGCTTCCTTCTGCAGCATTGCTGAAGCCAAACAAGGGTGGACCCCAAACAGCAACCTGGATGGGAGACCTTTGGAAGCCCCTGGTGAAAGAGAGAGTATCATTAAAGTAAATACATACAAATAAAAACAACTTTGACGCTGCAATCCTTTGCAGAGTTATTTCAGTCTAAGCACTGCCAGAATTCTCTAGTGTTTCAAATATTAGCATATTTTCCTAGCCATTATATGGTGTGATGAATCCGGACATAGGAAATGTAAACTTAATATTCTGTAGCTGGTGCTGAATTTGGTAGTTTCAGATACACTACATGTATGTAGGTTGCAGAGCTGTTGTCCCAAATGTGGTTTATTTTGGCACATAATTTTGATTCTGTTTAGGGAAGAATCCTCCCCTGGATTGAGGGTCTGTTTTGGAATAGACTGGCTAGACTAGACAGTAGCAGCACCTTGGACCGGAGCATCAGTTGATAGCTCTGACACAAAAGTAGAGAATTTTAAAGTGTTAGCTATCTATGAAATATATCCAAACATTACCTTATTCATGAGGAAAAGCATTCTTCTGTTGCAATTTTGGATTTTTATTTCTTTGCATACAAGATGAGTCGGCCTCAACTATTATTGATGGATTCTGTCCTGTGAATCATTGACTTCTTTTGAGCTTTGTTAAATTGGTGCAAAGCAAACAATGTGTGGCTACAAGAGTGGTAATTGTGCTAAAAGGTGTATTGCAGCAAACTATTTTTGGCTGTTAATACTTGTAATATGGTCAGGAATTTTTGTCATGACAAGTCAGCTTTAATACCCAATTTACCCACAATGTCAAGGCAAACCAAGTTTCACTTAAATCAGACTTATCAGATAAATGAACTTACTCAAGTTACATTAATCTTTGCTTATGACAATTTAGGAATCACTCTCCTGAAGTCTGAGGTAGTGGTTGAAAATCACACAAAGCAAGTGCCAAGTATTTCCTCACTTGGTGCAATCAATAAATTGATTCACCTAAAGAATGACTGGGTGGCTAATGAGCAGCAAGCTCCAATTTCTGATGATAGGTAGAGGTAAAGGTTTCCCTTGCTCAAAAGCTAGTCAAATCCAACTCTAGGGGGTGGTGCTCATCTCTGTTTTCAAGCCAAAAAGCCAGCATTGTCCGAATATGTTTCTGTGGTCATGTGGCTGGCATAACTAAATGCCGAGGTGCAAGGAATGCTGTTACCTTCCCACCGAAGCAGTACCTATTTATCTACTTGCAATTTCTTGCTTTTGAACTGCTAGGTTGGCAGGAGCTGGGGCCAGAGATGGGAGCTCACTCCCATCATGCAGCACTCAGGTCTCGAACTGCCAAACTACAGACCTTCCAGTCTGTAGCTCAGCATCTTAACCTCTGCTGCAAAACAGAATGTTTTCCTGGCTTTCTGCTTCTTGGGAACTGCAAAGAGGAAAGTGGACAACTCTGGAGAAGAGATAAAGGAAATTGGAAAGTAGTTCCTGGTCGGCTATCAGTGGATAACAAGTTCTAGTTTTATAAATGCACCTTCCGTTTCACCAGCCAGAAAGTCTGGTCCAGCCACATTATCAGAAGGGTAGCCCTGATGTTAGTGTGTTCTTAAACAGAAGCACTGTGACCAGGGGTCATTTCGTAGAAAAAGAGCTGCAGGAGCTCATTAGCATATTAGCTCATTAGCATATGCCACCCCCCCATGACATCACTGGAAGTGATGTCAGAAGGGGAAGCAAAGGGGGAGAGAAGCATCTTCAAAAGCCTTCCCTTCCCAACCAGCCTGCCAAGGTGTGGGGGGAGAGAAGAGGTTTAAAGTTTAAACCCCTTCTCACTAGAGTCGGGATGCAGGAGGAAAGAGGGAAAGAAAGAGAAGGAAGGAAGGAAAGAAGGAGGGAAAGAGGAAAAGGAGAGAAGGAAAGGAGGAAAAGAAAGGGAGAAGGAAAGGAGGGACAGAGGGAAAGAAAGAGAGAGAACGAAAGGAGGAAAAGAGAAAGAAAAGCGGGAGAGAAAGAGGGCAAAGAGATGGGGGGGCTCTAGGGGGCTCTCCCACCCCCCATCAAGCCCCCCACCCCTTCCACACTTACAGTGATCAAGTTTCCGCTGGCGGGGGGCCTCTTTGGGCGTTCTCCAGGCCGCAGCACTTCAGCACGGGCCAGGGACACCGGCTGGGGGCGGGGCTTGCTGCCACCGCCATTTGTGGTGGCTCCTGAGCTGCCGGAGCGGTGCTCCGGCCCCGAAAGACCCCTGACTGTGACATAATATTCTAACAGAACACACTGCTGTTGCATCAGGCAATGATGCAACATTACCATTTACAAGTCTGGTGATTGATTTTGGAGACCTAGCCATGTCTGATGATCTGGATCTTTTTGCAACATTCTTTTGGAGTAAGTGCAAGAGAGCAGAGCCAGAAAATGTATTGGATTTAAGGAACAAGCCTCAAGTTAAGGAACAAACATCAAGTTTAATTTTTAATTCTGGTGAATCTGTGTTCTTCTTGCACTTACATAAAGATTACACTAGATGCACTGTTGACTGTAATATACAGAGAAACAGTGTAGTGGTTGGGGTGTCAGACTAAGCTCTAGAAGATTCAGGTTTGAATCTGCACTCTGCCATGGAAACGCACTGAGTGACCTCAACTCAGTCAGTCTTGCTAAGCTTAATCAACTCCTTAACAGGGCTGTTATGATAAAATGCAGAAGGGAAGAACAATGTTGTAAGTTGCTTTGTTCTCCCACTGGAAAGCAGGATAGAAATATCTACATATTGACACATACACACCCCTGCCCTTATAAGAGATTGAAAAAATTGATACCGATTCTGTTTATTGAGAAATCAACCACAACAGGGATTTAGACAGGTATAGGACAGGGGAAAAGTAACTGTCCCCCCCCCCCTTCTGTTATGTCTTGGAAAGAAATCCAGGAGTGTGTACTGTTTGTTCCAGAAACTAGGCAGTCATAAGATAGCAACCATGGAATTGGAAACAATTTTTTGGATAATATTATAGTCAACAAAGTGTTGGTGTTTCCAAAGTGTGTCTCCCATTACCAGACTGGGCTTTGTCCTCATATGTAAACCAACTTTGGTGCTGATCACACGCAGACTTAGCCGTGCGATAGGCATGAATGCTGGGCGGATTTTAAGGGTGCAATCACATGAGAACATCTGGCAAGCGTCCCGCACCCATCAGCAACCCGTTTCGCTCCACCGAAAAAGCAGAGTTAAAAGATACCGGGGAAAGTCCAGTAGCAAACGGGTTTGCTACGGGCCACAGGCAGACTGACTTTCCCCAAGTGATCGCTCCAGCTGACTCTCATGGCATCAGGATGATCTGATCAGGCCATCCTGACTCCATGCTGTTGTTTTTGTCCCCTTCTCAGTATGCGCATCAGTGCGTACTGCCATAGGAAGTCCTCAGTGTGGAGATGCAATTCATTGATCCCCCATTCAAGCAAATGAGAAACAAACAACAAAAAAACCCATGACTCACCTGCAATTGCGTCTGATCACGCAGTGGTGGGCTGTGCCCGCAGCTTCAAAGAACTGTGTGATCATGCAACTGTGGGTCAAATTACTCTGGAGCAAATAGCCTTGCTTCCCCTCGCGTTATCTGGCACGTGTGACCGGGACCTTTATTTTTCTTTTCTCAGGTTGCCAAGTATACGATTTTGGAGACCTCAGTTTCACTCAAGTGCCCAATGATGAGATTTACAACAACATCATCAAATACCCACGTTCTGTAGGGTCAGCTAACCAAGTTCTGGCTGATACTGTGCATGGGGCTTTGGCTGCTGGGCATAGCTGTGTAACCCTTGGAGGGGATCACAGGTAAGCTGGGAGGGAATCAGTGTGGGAGAAAGTATCTGGATTAAAAGGCTTAAACAAATATCTTGTGTACAGAACATTTTAACTAAGTGCTCTCCACATTGACAGGACTCATCATTCATGTTGTAAGTCCAGAAATAACTATCATGAAAAACTCTGTTAGTCATTGTATTTTATGCCAAAAAATAATTTTTTTTCCTAGTACAAATAGATGCCAGTGTCAAACATGTAGTCAAATGTTTTGCTACTAAAACTGATACATTTCCACAAAGTATAGAATGGGCTACTTTTTTTTTTTAAAGTAATAAGCACTTGGGAAACTAAAGGCTGACCTACACAGACACACCAAAACAGTTCTTCCTTGACAATACCATTTCAGACTGCAGGTAGGTCCTGCAGTTCAAAGCACTTCCTCATGGGGAAACAAAACTGCCTGTGCATATAAAAATAGCCCAGCAGGTTGGAGATTTAAGCTACATCCTTTTTTCCTGCTGTGCTAACTTTCTACATACAGGCAGTTATTCTTTAATGTGGAGGAACATTAAAAACTAGGTCAGCGCAACTTGTAGAGAAGAATTAAGTTTTGCTGAATATGATGGAAGTTTATGCTAGATTTGTCATTTAGTCAGAATATGATTTCTTAGTACACTTTAAAATGAAAGATTATAATATTACTACACTGCATGAGAAAGAAATCTATATAACTAGCAATAAAACCCATAATCCATACACAGTTGAGGTGAGGGTGTTTTAACAGTTTCCTGATGACAGAAAGGGAACTCCATGCCAGTCACAAGACTTTCACTTGCATGCTACTTCACCAATCATATCGCCTTTACTCTGATCTCTCAGCTTCTAGCACTGTGATTCTCAGTGTGGTACCCGTGGGCACCACAAGGCCCCTGATGTTTCCTGGTGTCCAGTTCTTCCTTCCCCAAAGCAAAGAGCCAATCCTGGCTTTCCTATGCCACAGTGGAGTAGACAGTGCTTCAGAAATGCCCAGATAGTGTCACTTGTTGCCATCCAGTGTGTGGCAAGTTTGGGGAGTTTCTAGACTGCAAGAGTGTATTTCTAGAATAAGGCAACTGAGAATGCTAGCTTTAATAGTTAATATTAGAAGGTGCAATCCTATGCAGAGTTACTCCAGACTAAGCCTATTGAAATTAATGGGTGTAGACTGGAGAACTTTGGATAGAATTGCACTGCAAAGGAACCAAAAGACAAAGGGTTTTTTTGGCTCAAAAAATGACAAGGTTAATAATTTATGGGCAGCCATCCACGGTAATTATGTTGACTCTTGAACCTGATTAGTCCTTGATGCATGCCATGTATAAGGCCATCTAAAATGGATATATGTAAAATTACAGTTAGCTTTAAGAGAGGGCAAATGTTTTTAAGTCGAGCAGTTCAGAGGCTATAAAACATTTTTTCCTAAATCCTTCCTTCACCCTAACAATTTTCAAATTATTTCTATGGAAATATCCTGAGGTCTGTACATTTATTTTGGCTATTGCAACACTTTTTGCATATAAGGCATTTCAGCACCCTTCATTCTATCTTCTAAAATAAAAATTGTGACTGGTCAATGAATTAATTTTGCCTTTCATTTATTCATGAGCCCATAGCATAGATTTTAGCTGACATTAGTTCTGTTTGTATTGTTCTGTTGAAGCAGTGTTAGTTTGGTCATTAAGGCAAAGCTGGTATTCTGTCAGTAGTCTGTGGTTGGTGCTGCTTTTTAGAGCTATATATGACAAACCTGTAACATAAATGGGTTTAGAAAAGCTGGATGTGAAACAACATAGTTGTGGGAATTCCCAAGAAAGTAACAGAGCTCATGAGATTGTATTACCATACATCTCTCTCCCCTTCCTATATAAACCCGGAATTCTTAGGAAGCTAAAAAAAACCCACCCACTTATTCACCCTAAATTCCTCGGTAAAAATCTGTGATGGTGGTGATGGCTGTAGCATGCCATCAAGAGCCAAACTATTTAATTATCCTTCGATTGACCTCCCAGTAAGTTTGTAAAAGTCCATGTCAATTAGGTTACTTGCCCTGCACACGGCTTACAAAACCTGCATTTGTTGTATTTTTCAGTTTAGCGCTTGGTTCCATTAGCGGCCACGCAAGACAATACCCTCATCTGGCTGTGATCTGGGTTGACGCACATGCTGATATTAATACTCCACTCACAACCATGTCTGGAAACCTCCATGGACAACCAGTCTCATTTCTCTTAAGAGAACTTCAAGATAAGGTAAATGGGGATTATGCTTGCCTGCTATGAAGTAGGACCTAAGTCAGTCTGGGTTCTTCATTCCAGTATTCAGTTTGGTTCTGACTGTTGCCTAAGCAGGTGAAGCAACTCTATCACATATGAAGAACAGCCTTTCCTGCAAAATTTACCTATTAGAGGGCCTTCTAGTACTAACAGAATGGCTTGGCTCCTGTGATTGCCTAGAATCACATTCGGTTTAGTAATACCAGAGCAATCTGAACACTCTTGTGCCGAGAATTATAACATCAGTGCCATGTCTCAAGACACATCCCCCAGAGATTCCCCCAAATGACATTTCTGACAGATAATGAGGAACAATATGAAGTCTGTGGACAGCTACATGGAACTTAACCAGCTCTTGTGCTATAAAGTGACTGATGTGAATTGTAGCACATTTACAAAACAACTTCTCATTATGTGCAAGAATTTCTTTAATCTGGTAGGTGCAAGTATCCTCAAGCCAGTTGGAAAGTGGCTATTCTAGCATGCAAGCGAAAGAACCGCCCTTTGTGGGAACTTGTTCAGCCTAGCTGTTGTGCTGCTTCCTCTTCATCACTGACTTACAACTGACACACTTTCTGTTTCATCAGTTGGGGGAGGGGCTTGGCAGGGGCTGTTATAGTTTATGAATTTATTAATGTATGAAATGTTTTATGAATTTATGAAATGTTCAAATGTGACTCTGCTTTAGCCTGCTGGGCAGCTTCTTGCTGATGACAGCTGCTTTACAATGGACATTAACACTAATAACCACCTTGAAAGCCATATATACCTGGCTTCTGCTGCTACACTAGAATCCGTGTGGGTGTTACAGTATATCTAACTCACCAGACAATATTGGTACTCCTAGTAATATGAATTAATGTGGTTCCTGAAAACAAAATTGAAACTGAGTGTTCATTACACAAGGCCCAGGGCTGAAGATCTTATACACAAACCAGATCCATGTAAGTATCTGTTCAGCATAATTTATACATAAGTTTTTCCTACTTAGTATCTTTATAGTTTGTTAACAGGCTTGCAAATTGTGTGGCTTTTCCTCTAATCTTAATTTCAGACCAGTGGCTTGGCCAGCTGTGAGATATGATCTTTTCCAGAGAGCAGAATATCAGTTTGATACCTTCCCCCTCTTAGTGAGTAGGCTACCAATTGACTGTTAATCAAAGTAGCTAAAAGTTCACTAAAGTTTTGGCTTGATTTAATCTGAAACTATTTTGGCAGGCAGTTTCCCTTATCAGAAGCAGGATTATGCATGGACATGTTTTTCGTTTAATAAACAATCCTTGCCTCTGTCCAGGAAGCTTATATAATGGCAGCATCATTCACTTTCCAAGTCCCTCCAGATCTTGCACTCAAAGTAACACTAAGACCGCTACACAGTATGCGGACACTTTGAATGGCCATTAGCTTTTTAGCATATGGTATGTTTTCTGTGTGGCATGCAAAGTGCTTACCTTTGCTATATAGAAGAGAATGTTTACAAAATGGACTTTCTGAAGGAGCTATTGACTGGGTGCTCAAGGTAAGCAGCTTACTCACTTATGTGCAACTACCAAGTAGTTTCCACTGTTGAGGTCTTAATATTCTGGGTCTTAATTTTATTCTTGAAAGAATAGGAAGGTAGTTACATGACCATACACTTAATTTTTCATTATTCATATTACCTGCAAGCTGTAAAACATTTTTTCATGCAGCTCTTTCAGGGCCCTGTTCTTTTTGTTCACAGGTGCCACTACTTCCTGGATTTTCCTGGCTGAAGCCCTGCCTTTCACGATCAGATATTGTTTATATTGGCCTGAGAGACGTGGATCCTGCAGAACAGTAAGTGCAAGATAGCTGGGTTTGGAGAACCCTTAATTATGGTTTCTTTCAAAAGCACTTGGCTTGGGTTACTGCTGCATTCACAGACTATGGGCTTTTGTAAAGCTGTACTGTAAACAGTATACAATAATATCATTAAATGGTTTTCTTTAAAACAGCTATATTTTGAAGAACTATGACATCCAGTATTTTTCAATGCGTGACATTGATCGTTTTGGGATCCAGAAAGTGATGGAAAGAACATTTGAACACCTTTTGGGCAGGTAATACATTTTAGAGATGAATGGTAAGAAAGCTCTGATAAGGAATTTTGTTTTCACTTGGTAATATTACTTGTCATATCCTACCATAGTCCTTTGTTCCCAAGAACAGGCTTCTTATGCCATGAGCCAGACAATACAGAATAAAGTTTGATTCTCTACCTGCAGACAGCAAAGACCAATCCATCTGAGTGTTGATATTGATGCATTTGACCCAGCCTTGGCTCCAGCGACAGGGACTCCTGTCAAGGGCGGTTTAACATATCGTGAAGGCATGTATATTTCAGAGGAAGTACATAATACAGGTAAGAACAAGCCAAGCATATTTCACTTTTAGTTTCAGGTGGCATGAAACAAAAAAAATAAAAAAGTATATGTTTGCATGGCAGTCCCCTTGCAAAACTAGTCACTATGTTTGGATGCACTTCAGACAGAAACTTGTTTTTTTTCTTTCCACAAACAAGGCAATAAAAAAAAAATAAGTTGGACTAGACACCGTGACAGAGGTTTTGTTTGGAAGGAAAAGAATGATATTTTAATTTCTGAGACATGGCAGGAACCATGGTTCCTAAAAGTTGCCCAAATTCTTACAACTAAAGGTCTATCATGAGCTTTTTAAAATTGAACTATAGCTGTACATTAATAAATCATAGCAAGTGTTCTACTATTCACACTTTTGCAAATAACTTTTTGCAACTGGTAATTTTTGGAAGTTTCTCTAGGAGCAAAAGATAAACAGCTAAAGACTCTCACCTTCCTTCTTGACTGTTTGATATAAGTACAGTTGGTAGGGCTATTAGAATATATAAGATATGCAGTAACTACCTACCTTTGTCTTCTTGCTTTTACCTAGTATTGTATGCCAGTTGCAAAAGTTTTGAAGCAAGACTGACTGCTAGTAGTTGTTTGTGATGCAATGCAAAGTTAGGTTTAATTGTTACTACATGTGCTCCCTTTCACATGTATTGACACAGGTAGAAGTCTCTAACTTGGGTATGGGACACTTGCCCAGAGTCAGAACTAGTTTGGAGCTTAAGTCAACAGAACACATAATGCAAATGGATAAAGTGTTGAGAAATGTACTTCATTAACTAATTGTGACTAGTGTTAAATAATCATCTAATTTTAGTTTATCCGTGTCACCTTACTGTTTTAAGCTTCCATTTCATAAAAGGGGCATTGCCATGTGCTCTTTTGGCATGATTGCCCAGTTCTGGAGGGTATGCTTCCCAGTTAACACAATGGAGCATCAAGCATGTGGAAGCCTTGCACTTTCTCAGGCCCTCTGGCAAAACTGGCTTAGACCTATGGCCTTTTCTCCCAGACATGTACAGATTTTGTACCTATTCATCATGCATGCGTTTCAACAGAGGCTGTACTGTATATGTACTGACTTTGTGTGTAACTGGGCTGGCTGGAGAATGATTTATGTAGGAGGGTTAATAGGGTATTTGTGCTGTTACGATGCCATGGGCAGTCCACTATCACTTGAAGATCATGTTTATGTTACAGATAATGTTATGTTTGTTTTAAAAATTAAATTAAATTAAAAAGAACTAGTTTGGAGGAATTAAGCTCGGTGTTGGGGGTACAGGGACCTCTTCTCACTTCCATAGCTTGCCTAGCTTGGGAAACTGGAAATCCAAAAACAACATCTGTGACAAAAATAACGAAGAGTCAATAAAGATATGTTGTGAAATCATTAACTGTAGTAATTCTATAGAAAATTCCCTTCTACTATCGCTTACATGCAATGAATGATGCACAATGCAAACAATTCATTTCACAATAATTGCTTTAGCTGAGCATGTAGCAATCACAATTCTTATCAAGTACTACTTATCAACTCTTGAAGGAAAATTTCATGTTGACTCTCTAATGTCCCAGAGAAATAGGAAGTTATACTGGTCCCAGAAGAGCAGAATGGACAGCCTCTGAGCCTGCCGAGGGGTGAGACTGCACAATTTTGGCTAGAAGAACAGCTGTAGTTATAGGAGTCAGCACAAAAGAATATAAAAAAAAATGTACAGTCCAGAAATTCAGGGTGAGTCCAGGATGACAATCTGTGAGTTTTCTGACTTTAAGTTAGGAAGGTGGGCTTCCCAGAAAGGTAACAAAAAGTGATTGCATTTAGGTAGAGTGAACATAAGGGCTGGCAGGGAGGAGGTTTCACCCATGCTTGTGGTAGGTTGGTAAGAGAGATTTGTGCAAGATCAGTAAAAGCAATCAAGCCCACTTGGCTGCTTGATTGTAATTTGATTTTGTACTAAGGAAGATTTGCTCTTACTGATAGGTCTGTCTAGGTGGCTGCCTGCTTGTGTAATCCCCCATGGCATTGGGCAAGCAGGCATGCAGATGTGGCATCAGTGAATCCGTCTCCCACTGAGCTTTAGCCACTCATTGCCATAGCCTCAGGAGATCCTTGATCTCACCTTCTCTGAAGCATGGCATTGCTAGCTCTTAAAACGGCTGCCAAAGCCAAGATGGAGTCAGAGCAGAGACAGAACACATCTGTGAAGGGGACCCTGATAACAGGGAGATTTGAAAAAGCTGCCTGAATTTGTCAGTCATTAGATGACTAGAAAGTTGGATTTCAAACAAACTTGTCTTGTCATATGTGTAGGACTGACAATCTGTCTTTTGGTGGGTGCTTTTAAATTTCTCTATTCCTTCTTCTTGGCAATTCCTCAGGCCTACTTTCTGTTATGGACATCGTAGAAGTAAATCCATTGCTTGGAGCTTCACAGGAGGAAGTGAGTGCAACAGTTAATCTTGCAGTCGATGTGGTTGCTACATGTTTCGGACAGACACGAGAAGGCGCGCACATAGTTTTTGAGGAACTCCCGTCACCCAGTTCTCCAGATGAATCTGACAGTGAAGAGCAAGTGCGGATTTAGGACAGCGTTGTGTAGGCATGTGCTTCATAATGGGCATTATACAGCTCTGCTGAGCTACACAAATGGACAGGTCTCCCGCTGACAGTACTGCATTCTGGTTTTGTATAGACCAGTTAATTTTTTTCATTGCACCACTAAACTGCTGTATTAAGACTTAGACAACCACACTGTCAGCTTAGAAATATTTATTACTTTATGTTGCAATTATACAGTCTTACCAACACTTTATTGCACCCTGTCTTTCTTCCTAGCCATGCTTCCTTCCAACAGTAATGCACTATTGTCTGATAAATATGTTGCCCATACTGACAACATATCTATAGTCTTTCAGCTGCAATGCATAATCCACCCTTTTCAGCCTGTGCTAAAGAGTTCCTTCTTGGCAATGTCTATATATAGTCCTTGGGGTGATGGAAGAGATCAAGGCAGAAAGCTGTCTGGAAAGTTCAGCTGAAGAACTTGTAGTAGACAATGCCCGCCAGGATGGCTAGTTCCAGAATGATAATGATGGCGAGCAGCAGTTTGTTTGTCATAAGTCTAAAAGGAGAAATGAGACATTAATGTGTGTATCTTTAAAAATAAATCTACTCAACATTTACTGGGATGGAGGCAGTCTCACTAAGCTGAGATGACTGAGTCAAATCGCACATGCTTCAAATAGAGTATTGTTATATGTTAACTTTAATTTTTAAAAAAGTAACCAGAGAATCTGCACAATAGAAAAGGAAAGTCTATTAAGCTGACCAAAGAAACAAAGGGAAGAAGCTACTGAAATTTACAAAAGTTGCAGACAAACCATAGTCAGAAGAAACCATGGGTTTTTAGTTGAGTTTTCTCCTCTGGCCATTTTACCTGCTTGTCCTTTATCTGTGGCTGTTTTTATTAACTATCTTGTAGATTTTATGCAGGTTGTTTGTCCTTATGTTTTTGCTGCTCTTAGGTTGTTCTGTTTTTCTTCTTTATGCTGGTTTTTAGACTGTTTTTCTGATTCAGTTTTGTAGATAGGTTATTTTTATTGGTTAAATCTGCTATAAGCTGCCTTGAGCAGCCCTCTGGAGAGACAGTCCAGAAATAACTTAAATAAAGGGTTTTCACATTATGTCTGAGTCAATGTGTATTATTTACTCATATTCATAAAGGGGGTTCAAGTCCATGAAAGCATGTTAGTCTAATGTGTCACTAACCTCTGTTTATTTAGTTACAAACTACCTCTTTGGAATTTAAGATATAAAGTGTTACAATTCTAACTAATCACTGGTTCTGAAAAAACAGGGGTAACCCATCCCTTTGGTATTTTCTATATAAAATAGAAGTTATTCTTTCAGAACATTGCCTTTTGTTTGCTTTCATTCACGAAGAAACTTTACCCACTATATTTTTATTTATTTATTGAATTTATACCCTATCCTCCCTCCCAGCCTCTTAACACCTTACTTTGTAATCATTGCTCTCAAACTCTTTTTGTAGGCAATCCTCCATAAAAGCCAATACATTCTCTCAACACTACATCCTTCCCCAGTTTTATAAAGGTTTAAATTATGGCTGTAACATTTCATTGGTAAATTAATATACTAAAATTTTAGTTATGAATCAGTGGGAGTCAACTTTAAATTGGTTATGCTGCATGCTTAAAGGCACATTTTGTTATTATTTCAGATCCTGTTCCCAGCAGGATCCCCTGTAACACCTGAACCAACATTTCAGGGGGCATGTATCTGAAACTGTATACCTTGCTTAGTAAAGCCCGTTTTTAATTGGTTGTATTAATTTCAATTGGTGTGAGAATACAAGAAGCCAATTTGAAAGTGTTTTGATTAAACTAAACAGGAAAAACTGGACAAATAAATTACAACCAAAAAATGCTCACAGATACAGATAAAATCAACACAACTGGTGGATACTTTTGAAGTTCTCATGTGTTACAGCATGCACAAAGCCAAATACAGCTCAGTAAACAGCTTTGGGGCCTGGATCGAAACTATCATGAAAAGAAGGAGTTTGCAGAAGTGGCACTATCATGGACATCTCCCTGTAAAGTTGCTGTTGAGATTTAGGGGATCCACATGGCAAAATTACCTCCCTTGATATACCTGTGTTAATCTTGCTCTCCCCAAAAACCTCAAGAGGGACCCGGCAGCCAGAAAAGCAGCAACAACAGGGTCCCACAGCTCACATTGGTCTGCCACGGGCAGGTAACACAGAGCCAGAAAGACACTATTTTGAACCAGTCTGACAGGCTCGGGGAACCGAGCCAAACAGGAGCATGTATACAGGATCTCATGACATACAATCAACAGAAATAACCAGCCTATCCATACTAATCCCTAATCGCAACTTCCTTGACCCCTGGCATCACCTTAGTAAAATGCACTGTCTCCTTCAAAGTAATTTTGAGGGTCTAGCATCATTCCCCATTCTACAACAAGCCACTGACACACAGAAACACGGTGACTTTCCCAACCTCGTAAGTGTAAACCAAGCATCCTGCATGTACCCAACTTAACTGGGCTACTCATTACACCCTGGGCCAGCCCACCCCTGGCTTGCCCCCAAGATATTTAAACTGGCACTCTGCACCTCAACCTTTGTACAGCTCGAGGGGCCCATAAGCGTGTACCCTCAGACTCTGTCTGAGCCTTGGACATGAACCGCTGGTTGGCCATGTATTCCTCCTGCCACATGGATTCCGGAATCCAGGATTAGGTGAATATTGCCCTATCTAAAATCAACCCCCTTCTTGTCACTATTGATCACCTTTCTGTTTCTTAGCTCTCTGTGTGTTGATCTGTTATTATTTTTGCATGAGTGAGTAGTGTGAGCTTTGTATTTATTTACAATAATTCTATTTGTTCAATCAAAAGGTCTCTTCCTTCCACTGGTGTCTCTCGCAATTTGACCCTTGTATACACAGTATACACAGTATACACTTGAGCTGCGGTGGCTCAAGTGGTTAAGACACTGAACTGCAGGCTGTGGAAGGTCAGTAGTTCAGCAGTTCGAGACCCGGGTGCCGCAAGACGGAGTGAGCTCCCGTCTCTAGTTCCAGCTCCTGCCAACCTAGCAGTTCGAAAGCAAGAAATTGCAAGTAGATAAATAGGTACCACTTCGGTGGGAAGGTAACAGCGTTCCGTGCACCTTGGTGTTTAGTCATGCCGGCCACATGACCACGGAAACGTCTTCGGACAGCGCTGGCTCTTCGGCTTTGAAACGGAGATGAGCACCGCAACCCTAGAGTCGGATTCGACTGGCTTTCGAGCAAGGGAACCTTTACCTTTACCTTATACACAGTATAAAGAACCCTAGTACACATGTACTGCCCTGTACATCTGTAATCTGACCCAGGCAATCCATGTAACAAAATGGGGGCTGCAGCATGGTGGAGGAAGACTGTACCAACTGTGCTCTCTTGTTCCTGCACAAGATTTTTCTCCACTCATGAAGCTTACGCCACATTGCAAGAATGTGCATGCATGGGGGATAGATTTTACTCAATACCCCCTTTTCTTACTCTAGATATCCATGGTATGTGGCATTTTGTTTGGGAAGGTCTCTCAAGCCTCAGCGGTGGCTTTCTTGGGATCACAGGGAGCTGCTGTGGAAAGGGAAGTGCCCTTTCAGCAAACTTGTTTGTGGAAGTCTGAATCCAGTTCTCTGTCTCAACCTAATTACCTCACAGGTTTATTGTAAGAATAAAACAACAGTAACACAGGCAAACTCAAATTCCTTGAGGAGTCTACACATTTGTTTAGTATCTAACAAGGCATAAGCCACTTCCAAAGAGGTTTTTAATTTTGGTAGCCACTTAATGCAATTCTAGATATTCCATAACATCATTTAGTCCACATTAGATAAAATTAGCAGAATCTGCCTTGAACCACGAGGAAAGACAGGATGTAAATTAACTAAAAATGCCAGAACTGGCATATAAACTGAAAATATTTATCTAAAATACTGATTATTTGAAGTTATACACATTAATAGGATTGTAATATGAACAAAGGTATAATGTTTCCTTGTCCAGTATAACGATTTGTTCTATACTCCTTCAATATTGCTTCCCATACCATAATTACTATGTAATTTCCTAGATGCTTTGTTATTTAGAGATTCTGACCAAAAATAACTGTTCTTACTAACCTTCTGGACATGGAACGTAGTATCTTCCGGCTTTTGCTTAAGTTCTCATTTGTATTTACTAGCTAAAAAGAAAGACCTGCATGTTAAGATTCAAAATGCTTGTCAAGGGAATAGAACATTACTCTGGGTTTTGAGATGCATGTTAACACACTAGTGAAAGCGTAACAAATTAAGCAAATAGGTCAACAGTGAGGCTGAAGCACAGGCGACTAGGAACAAGTCTGCACTTTACATTCTTAAGATGCAAACAACAGGCTAGTCTCAAACAACATTCTGCACATTACAAAGGGAAAAACAGTACTTCCATGCAGGAGTATTAATTAGCATTTGGTCTTAATTTCTATACCGCTTCCACATTCATACAAACTAATATGTCTTAAGCGCAGTTAGACATCCTTAATCAGGTCTCTGTGTATCCGATGCTAAAATATTAACATTCTGTGCCCAAACAATTCAAATCCTAAAACAGGCTCAGTTCTGCAACCTGTATAAATTATGCAATTTTGCTCAATTTGCATAAATTTGATTTGGCTAGCAACAAAGACAAACATCACTGAAGCCTCCATCCCATCCACATTCACTGGCTTCCAAGCATATCTTTACCAGCTATAAGAGATTAGAATGTGTTTTTCCCCACAATGAGTTGTATCCAATAACCACATACTGTGCTTTTTTCTCAGATCTGTAGCACATGCAGAGTCCCATTCCTCTACCAGCACTGGAACAAGACAGCCTGGCTTGTCAGCATTTTAAATCTAATAAGTTGGATCCTATCCTCTGGGAGCACAAGTTTGCAGAAGCAAGTCTTCATTTTCTCCTTACCCCATGATACCTGAAAACCTAATGCTGAGGATTGGGAAACCCTCCAGGAAAAAACTACCATGCAGAATGAGTAGTGATTGTATCAAGGAGTGACTGTATCAAGGAGTGACTGTATCAAGGAGTGACTGCAGTGGAGAGGAGAATGGACTGCTCTCTCATAATAATACAGTAAAAGCATTAGCAAAGGAAGGAGAGAGAATCCATTTGTCTTGTTCTTCAAGGGTCACATGGAACTTCTATGACAGGTTCATCACCACAAACTCTATGCTCATGAATGGTAGGATCTGACCCACCATTTTCTGGACTGAAAATCAAAATAGGCAGATGACCATTAAGGACTACAAAAACACCCCCACCAACTATGAATCTAATGTGAAGAAAAATGATCACAATTTTTTGAGGCGCAAAAGGAACTAGAATGTAAACAAAAGTTGTGCAGAATAATTTAGCAGTATGAGGTGTTGCATCACATGCAGCACATACAATCTCTACGTCCTAGAATGAGACTCCTCTCAAGTATGGGACAATATAAAATATTGACCAAGCTTCTAAGTTTCATTTCTTTTGTTTTATATTAGAGCTAAAGAATAAAAAAGTTTCCACAAAATTTATTTGCATGATAGTTGATACTAAGCTGGCAGAAATTCAAACAGAACAATGAGGGGCTACAGCTCAGTGGCATAGCTCATGGTCTGCAAGATCCCAAGCTCAGACTCTAGAAAGCGTCAGTTAAAAGAACTGCTGGTAGTCAGAGCACTGAGCTAAACTGGACAGATCAATGTTTTCAAGTGTAACAGAGCAGTGCTGGGGAGGTATCCTCAAAGCAACTTAATACATTGCTAATATATGGGAAATCACTTTTTACTTTGGTTCTTTTATCTTGAAAAAACACCTGAGTGTAAAAAGTTCAGGTCTATTTCAGGTTTTTTCCAAAGCTGATTTCTGAAAATCTCCCTCTCCCCATTCCTGCTTCTTAAAATGACATGTATTTACATGAACATAAGCATCAGACCTATTATTTCAAACACAAAGAGACCTGACAGCTGTGTAACAGCAGCACTGTTTGCACTCACACGGCTTTTGGTGCGTTCCAGTTGTTCCCGTTGTTCCCCAAGTTCTTCAATGATATCGGTACCAATTTGATCTGTCTCTGCAGCAATCTGATGTGAACGCTCTATGCTTTCACTGCCTCGATTCAAGCTTTCTGTTCCCTGAAGCAGCAGCACCCTCTGAGACTGTACTTGAGTCTAGAGACAATTAAGATATACTTAAAAGACTGATATAAATGTACCTTTTGAAGTTTTCTCAGTGGACGACTATAGAACAGCAGATAGCTTTCCAGAATGTCAGATGTCTGCTGTGTGCTTTTGTAAACTTTATTATAGCTAAAGAATGTAGTACTCCTGATAGAAAATACCAAAACATCTGCACCTGTAAGACTGTAATCCATTTTAAAAAGGAACTAGAAGAAAAAAGACAGAGACATTTTCTGGCTGGTGGAATTTTATGGCTTTAGTCATTCGTACAAAACATTTCTATGATAAAAAATACAAGCAATTAATGATAATGAACAACAATACATACATTGTCCCACAGCCATACCAACAAAAACTGCATGTACCACTAGTACCATAGTTTGATACCCTACTTTCATCACTTTGTATCGTGGCAGTCAAGGTTTATTTATATCCAGATATTTATATACCCAGCTTTTCTCCCCAGTGGGAACCCAAACCTGCTTATAGCATTATTTTTCCCACCTCCATTTTATCCTCAAAACAACTATCCCGTGAGGTATGTTAGGCTGAGAGACAGTGACTGGCCCAAGGTCACTCAGTGAGCTTCCAAACAAGTGGTGATTTGAATCTTAGTCTCCCAGATCCTAGTTCAACCCTAGAACCCCTACATCACACTGGTTTAAGGGAGGCTGGAAGACAGTTCATTCAGCACAGAAGAAAGCAAGGTGTATTATGCCTTCCATTTCCTGAATATTCTAGTGTTCCCTTTAAGCTGAGTTAGTGTGAGTTAGCTCACAGTTTTTTAGCCTCCGGCTCACACATTTTTGTCTCAGCTCAGGAAGGACGGCTCTAGAGCAAATTGCTCACTCACAACTTTAATGCCAGAAGCTCACAAAGTAGAATTTTTGCTCACAGGACTGCACAGCTTAGTGGGAGCATTGGTTACCAGTCTGCTACATTAAAGGAGTTCTGTAGGACACAGCTAGGTTGGGCAAAAGCACCACAGGACCATGATAAATTTAACAACAGGGACAGAAGCATTCTGGTAAGCTGTGAACATTCTGTAAATTCAAGTACACCCAAGCTTAACATTTCCTACATTCTTTGATGAGAGCGTTAACCTTAAAAACTAAGGGCAGTCTTGGATGCTACACCTTGATATCACGATCAAAAGCCAAATACATTATTAAATTGCATTGAAAATATTGTGAAGGAATTCTGTGTACTTTGATAAAAAATATCTAGTCCAGTCATTCCAGTTGGCATAGTTTTTATGAAGGAGCCCAAGGCAGCCTCCATACATTGAAGTTCCTACTTCAGTGCACCTAAATATTCCTCTGATTTACATGCAATTGTTATCAGTTGGTTGCCCTGTAGGCAGGACCGGCTCGCCTAGAGTGCACCGGCTGCAGGGGCGCCAAACTGCACCTGCCCGCCCCCGCGAAAAGCCCCCCATTCAGTTTTACTGGGAAAGTAGGTTGTACCATGAACTCACACTGACACATTGATGTTGCCATCTATATACAAACTTAGATAGTAAAGAGAACAATTTGGATTTTTAAGTAAATACATAGTGGGTGGGATCCTTTACTAGCACAGAATGAGTTCATATAAGTAAGTAAATAAGCCAATATTTCTCCTTTGGGGAGCAGACCTCAATGCTGCATTCCACTTTCTTCCTGAGTGTTCCCATACCTTCAGGAGCAGAATTTTAGTTGACCTGGGATAGGGAAAGTGCAAAAATGGCATCCATGAACTTGTTCCACTTGCTGGAGTATAGAATTCAAACTATTGGTAGTTCACACTACACACTCACTATAGGAAAAAACATGGTTTAGTGTCACATCTGAACTGACTCATACTGCTACATAGTGTGTTTTGGGAGAAAAATATTATAATCCTTCCTTGATCCCACTCTCTCTGCTCCAAGGGGGCGTTTTCATGAAAATGAAATCTGTTTCTTCTAAATTCTGCCTACCTTTCCTGCTTGTAATGATCACTTTATGATGTAATGAGTAGCTCTGGATTTAACCATAGTAATAAAAGAGGCACAGTGTCACAGTGGGGAGGTGCTGTGGCTCAGTGGTAGAGCATCTGCTTGGAATGCAAAAAGCCCCAGGTTCAAGTCCCAGCATCTCCAATTATAAGGATCAGGTAGTAGGTGATGTGAAAGACCTCTACCTGAGATCCTGGAGAGCTGCTGCCACTCTGAGAAGACACTGCTGATCTTGATACACCAGTGGTCTGATTCAGTATAAGGTAGTTTCATGTGTTCATGGTGTGTAAATGGTCTGGAATTCAAGAAAGAATGCAGAGTACCCTTCCAATGACAGAGGCATTCTACCACTGCAAGAAAACCACACACACACCCCTCCACAAGCCATCTACATTTGTAGCTGGTGCACACATACTTCCCTATAGTGCCAGACAATATCCTTGGAGGCAGAGGACCGAACACAGGCACAAGCCCTGAACAGTGAGAGACGGTTAAATATGTTGCTGCCTCTTGGCTCAAATTCATTCATTCAGCTGTTGTCACATAGCCAAAGAAAGGGCTCATAGTTGACAATGTGGAAGGAATCGTGGAAATACTGAAGGAGCTGTATAACATCTAGACTAAAAAGTCCAGTCATGTTTAAAAGTCTAGAAATGCAATCCTATACAAAATTGCTCTAGTCAAAGCCCAGTAAAATCAACCATAAAACTAGCAAGAACCAAAAGAATACTGCTTATAATTTTAAAACATTCTTGTATATAGTAAATTTATAACTAATACTCACACTTTGTTGATTTTCTTCAGAGAAGATACCATATTTTTTATCTTCAGGTACTCCTGGGACTACTCCCAAATCTGTACTTCTCACTTTCCTCTGGAACACTGCAAGGTCTCTTCGGTACGTTCGAATTTTTATCATCATTTGATTGCGGAAGGACACTGGAGCATATTTCAGTTCTTCTTCCATTTCCCGTAGCTTAAATGTGTTATAAAACATCAAAATCTTGGTTTACATGTGTACCTGAACAATGGCCATGCTTAGACTCGGCTTGACAATTTGTCCAAGCGGTATATCACTGCTGTGAAAACACTATCCTCACCCACACTTTCTATCCAGGAATATCTCATGCTGTATGATTGTACATCTTGTACTAGTCTACTTAACAAGCTAGTGTTGTCTTTGCCATCTTAAAAAATAGGAAGATTCCTAGGACAGAAATAGAAATAAATGGAAGAAAAGAATCCCTGTCAGTTGAAAGGAATTGGCATGAGGACACTGAAACAGCAACTACAAAATAAAGAAAATGTATCATCTTGGTTTTTGTTTTACACACAGAGAAGCATACTTCAGAGAAGAGGGTGACACAAAGAAGTCTATTAAAATAGTGACATCCAGAAAGACAAAGAATTTCTGTACTATTTATTTATTTATTTGTTCTATATACAGCCCTCCCCGCGAGCGGGCTCAGGGCAGTTTACAACAATTTTTAATATAACATTAAAACAACCATTAAAAACAATTTAAAACAATAAACCCTAAAATACCATGCAACAGTTAGTTCCGATGTCAATCAACTTATTTGAAATTCAGCAGTGCCCCAATATTGGGGTCCAGGCCACTGGAGGGGAGGAAGGAAGAGGGATGCCTGCCGCCTCAACCAAAAGCCTGGTGGAAGAGCTCCATGTTGCAGGCCCTGCAGAGCGGTAATAGATCTCCTCCTGCAACTTCTGGAGCAGAGTCAAGGGCATCTGCAACAACTGTTGGATCTTACAGCACAGTACTATACTTAGATGAATCAGAAGATGTCTGGAAGTTAGTAATTTTGATTTATAAAACCTTATCTCATTTACATAGTATTTCCTTAATCTTCCCTCCTTGCTTGCCTCATCCTATTTTACTTTGTTACTGTTCTCCAGACTTGCACTCTCCCCAAACAAAGAGTTAACTTAGGTCTAGTTTGCATTGAAGTGTCCAGGCAGCTCTGTTTCAGACTGCAGAATAGGGTTCACATGTCTGAATGATGCTTCATAAAAGGCATCCTTTGTACAAAACCCGCATGTCAGGAAGAAGACTATACCAGAACCATTCCCCTAAATGTCTAGCTTTCCATAAGGAGGAAAAAAAAATTAATGGAGGAGTATTCAGTCATGTGACACACACCCCACACACCCCTGTACTCTTGTGCTACAGCCCAGACACAGATTTACTACCTTAGTGACAATTAAATCCTCACTGCCATCTTGTGGAAATTCCTGCACATAGTCTCCCTATTAACACAGAATTCTTTTAAGCATAGCAAAAATAAAGGCCTGGAGCCAGATTTATGAAAGTGGTGCCTTGAAGCTAGGAGATTTTGATTTCTTTCACCTGAATACATCTTCCCAGGCTGCCTAGCAAACAAAAAACAGTTTGTGATACAGAACAAATTTAGAGTCCAGTGGCACCTTTAAGACAACAAAGGTTTATTCAGGGTATGAGCTTTCATGCGCAAAACTAAATAACAAGCTAAGGTTTTGTTTTTGCATAACTTAAAACATCATCATCTTACATGTAAATTTCCTGTTCAGCCTGTCTATAAGTTTGAACCCCTACCTTCCATTCCAGTGTATTTGAAAAAGTGTGTAGGCATATGAACTGTCATACCTTAAATAAACCTTTGTTGGTCTTAAAGGTGCCACTGGACTCTAAATTTGTTCTACTGCTTCAAACCAACATGGGTAGCCACCTGGAGCTATCCTCATAGTTTGTGATATGGCATGGGAGTCAGCTGGTCGAAGACAAAAACATTAACCTTTCACTTGGACTCATTTTGGTTTGGCAGGGTACATAAGAACATAAGAGAAGCCAATGTTGGATCAGACCAATTGCCCATCTAGTCCAACACTCTGTCACACAGTGGCCAAAAATACCAGGTGCCATCAGGAGGTACATCAGTGGGGCCAGGACACTAGAAGCCCTCCCACTGTTGCCCCCCCACCAAGCACCAAGAATACAGTGCATCACTTGCCCCAGACTGAGAGTTCCTATCTATACCTTGTGGCTAATAGCCACTGATGGACTTCTGCTCCATATGCTTATCTAATTCCCTCTTGAAGCTGTCCATGCTTGTAGCTGCAACCACCTCCTGTGGCAGTGAATTCCATGCGTTAATCACTCTTCGGGTAAAGATGTACTTCCTTTTATCTGTTCTAATCTGACTGCTCAGCAATTTCATTGAGTGCCCACAAGTTCTTGTACTGTGAGAAAGGGAGAAAAGTACCTCTTTCTCTACCTGCTCTACCCCATGCATAATCTTGTAAACCTCAATCGTGTCACCCGTTAGTCATTGTTTCTCCAAACTAAAGAGCTGCAAGTGCTTTAACCTTTCTTCATAGGGAAAGTGTCCCAACCCTTTTATCATTCTAGTTACCCTTTTCTGCACTTTTTCTAATGCTATAATATCCTTTTTGAGGTGTGGTGACCAGAACTGTACACAATATTGTAAATGAGTTTGCACCATTGATTTATATAGGGGCATTATGATACTGGCTGATTTGTTTTCAGTTCCCTTCCTAATAAACCCCAGCATAGCACTGCCCTTTTTTATTGCAGTCACACACTGTCTCGACATTTTCAGTGAGTTGTCTACTAAGACTCCAAGATTTCTCTCTCTTGGTCAGTCTCTGCCAGTTCAGACCCCATCAACGTGTATTTATATTTAGGATTTTTGGCTCCAATGTGCATCACTTTGCACTTGGCTACACTGAACCCCATTTGCCACGTTGATGCCCACTCACCCATCCTTGACAGATCCCTTTGGAGTGCCTCACAATCCTCCCTGGTTTTCACCACCCTGAACAATTCTGTGTCACCCGCAAATCTAGCCACTTTATGGCTTACTCCTAACTCCAAATCATTAATGAACAAGTTAAAAAGCATCAGACCCAGTACTGATCCCCGCGGCACCCCACTGCTTACCACCCTCCACTGAGAAAATTGCCCATTTATACTCACTCTCTGTTTCCTATTAATTAGCCAGATTTTGATCCACAAGAGGACTTGTCCTTTTATCCCATGACTATTGAGCTTACTTAGGAGCCTATGATGAGGAACTTCATCAAAAGCTTTCTGGAAGTCAAGGTAAACAGCATCTATTGGGTCCCCCTTGTCCACATGTTTGTTCATTCCCACAAAAAAGATCTTCCCTTACAGAACCCATGCCGAGTCTGCTTCAGTAGTTTTTGTTCATCAATGTGCCTACTAATTCTTTCCTTAATAACAGTTTCCACCAACTTACCCGGTGTTGACATCAGTCTGACTGGCCTGTAATTTCCCAAATCTCCTCTGAAACCCTTTCTAAAGATGGGAGTGACATTAGCTACCTTCCAGTCCTCAGGAATGGAGGCAGATTTTAATAAAATACTACATATTTTTGTCAGGAGATCCACAAGCTCTCATTTGAGTTCTTTCAGAACTCTTGGATGTATGCCATCTGGGCCTGGTGATTTATCAGTTTTTAAGTTGTCTATCAGTCGTAGGACCTCCTCTCTCGTCATCTCAATCTGACTCAGGTCTTTCAACACCCCTCCTGAAATCATTGGTTCTGGAGTGGGCAAGCACTTCTCATCTTCCACAGTGAAGACAAGAGGCAAAAAATGCATTCAGCTTCTCAGCCATTTCCCTATCATCCTTCAGTACTCCTTTTACTCCTTGGTCATTATCCAAGAGCCCCACTGCCTCCCTGGCTGGTTTCCTGCTTCTAATGTATTTGAAGAAAGTTTTATTGTTGGTCTTTATGTTTTTTGCTATATGCTCCTCATATTCCCTTTTTGCCTGCCTGATCACAGACTTGCATTTTATTTGCCACAGCATATGTTCCCTTTTATCAACCTCACTGAGACTAGCTTTCCACCGCTTAAAGGAATCCTTCTTACCTTTTACAGCTTCCATTACTTTGTTTGTTAACCATGAAGGCCTCTTTCTACACCTATTTGTGCCTTTCCTAACCTGTGGTATATATTTTTTCTGAGCTTCTAGGATTGTAGTTTTAAATAGTTTCCAAGCTTCCCCAGTGGTTTTGACCCTTTCTACTTTTCCTTTCAGTTTCCTCCCCACATGTCCCCTCATATCAGAGAAGCTACCTCCTTTAAAGTTAAAAGTGGTTGTGTCAGTCTTTTGGGGCAACTCCCTATTTATACAAATGTTGAACTCAATAACATTATGGTCACTGTTCCCAAGCGGTACAATCAGTTTTACATCTCTCGCCAGGTCTCGGCCATTACTTAGGACCAAATCCAGGATCACCTCTCCCCTGGTAGGTTCTGTGACCATCTGTTCTATAACACAGTCATCGAGAGTGTCTAGAAACTCAATCTCTTTTTCCTGACTTTAAATCATATTGACCCAATCAATGTGTGGGTAGTTAAAAATCACCTAGCCATCTAGCTGCTATCTTTAATTCATTCAGCATTTTATAATTCTCCCCTATCTTTTGATCTGGTGGGCGATAACAAACTCTCAGTGTTAAGCTTCCTTTTAGGCCCACTATTTCAACCCATAGCATTTCCAGAAGCAAATCCAATTCTCTTACCCCTCTCAGTCTTACTGGACTGTATACCCTCTCTGACATACAGAGCCACTCCACCTCCAACCTTCCCCCCCTCCATTCTTCTGATATAATTTATAACCAGGAATCACCGTAACCCACTGGTTGTCCACATCCCACCAAGGTTCTGAAATACCTACTGTCTATTCCCCCCCCCCGCACCAAGCGTTCCAATTCCCTGATTTTACCTCGGACACTTCTAGCATTTGTGTATAAACATCTATAGTTTCCCATGCATGTTAAGCCCAAAACCTTCCTCCTGGTGCCTCGAGATCTTGCCAGGCAGTCCATATCATTAGCCACAGTCTCAGTGGACAATTCTAATCCATTTCCTTGTAGAAAAGTAACAGCTACCCCTTCACCTCTTTGAGATGAGCCATCCCGAACCAGAGACTTTTAATCTCCTGTCAGCTTTCCCCCAATATTCAGTTTAAAAACTGCTCTGCCACCTTTTTGATTTTAAGTGCCAGCAGCCTGGTTCCTTCTCGAGACAAGTGGTGACCGTCTCTTTTGTACAGCTCCCTCTTGTTCCAAAAAGCATCCCAGTGCCTAACAAACTTGAATGCTTCCCCCTACACCATTGTCTCATCCATGCATTGAGACTCCTGATCTGTGCCTGTCTTTCCAGCCCTGCGCGTGGAACAGGTAGCACTTCTGAGAAGGCTACCTTGGAGGTCCTGGCCTTGAGTTTCCTGCCTAGCAGCCTAAATTTTTCATCCAGGACCTCACGACTGCATTTCCCCACATCGTTGGTGCCAACATGTACCATGACCACTGGCTCCTACCCAACACTATGTACTAAAGTCAGTAAAGGAGAGGGAGAAAGCACACACAAAGGAAAACACAGAATAAATGTTTAAAGTGGCATCCCCTCAGCAAGAATTTTTGTTTACAACAAATGGAATTTAAAAGGTTTCATATCCACCAGTGATCCTTTTCCTCCAATCAAAATTTATATCTTACTGTTTCATTTGCTTCTTTTTGTTTTTCTTCAAATTCCCGAAGCAGCTTCTTCTTCTCCTCTAGAATACAAAACAGATAACATACAGAAGGTACGTTTTCAAAGGAAGAAAATTAACACAATTCAGCACTATTAAAAAGGCATTCTGGGGACACATTCACCAAATAATTTCCACAATCACCACACGTTATCTCATTACTGTTTGTTTCTTTGAAAACTGATGGTTTCACATGATCAGTATGTAAAACAACATGAATCTAAATCTCAGCATAATGGTTCTACTTTGATGGAGTGCTAGCTCACACAACCCTTCAAGGATCCTGCAAGTTGGAGGGAAGAGCTGGTTCTATGTATGTAAACAGATAAAATGCAAGACAGGAAGTGTGCACATACAACTCTACAAACATAGGTATACTTTGCACAATCCGTTACCCCCTTTTTTGAAGGAAAAGGCTTGCATGAATTGACATAGATGCAGTGGAGTCATGACATATGTTGCCTCATGTGCACAATGGATGAATGTGTGTGCCTTTGCTTCTCAGTGTCATGCATGGGATCCTTGGCTGGGGAAGGTGAGAAAAAGTCCTATGTGGCCCTACTTTCAAATATCTGCATGCATGTTTAAAAGTCCACTATTTGAGGTGAAATTATTTATGCAAATTTCTAGAATGTGAATCTGTCCAATAATTAATATTTTGGGTTTAGTAGGAAATAAATTAATTCAAATAAACATTCTGTAATTCATCTACAGAGCTGCTGCCAAGCCACAGATCACTTGGAATAGGAACAAAATATGGACAGTTTGACAGTGTCTCAATTAAATTGGCTATATGGACTCAAGCAGTAACACAGTCATGAAGATTTCTAATTTTTCTCTTCCAAGGAAGCTTTTTCATTCACATCTAAAGATTTCAAAATGTAAAATTGGGGGGAAAGATATCAGGGACTAAAGAAGGTCTCTCCAAGTAGGTAGTGTAGCACAGTAATGCAACACTGTTTCTTCAAGTACTCCAGAGCAGAATATACGCTACAATGACTGATCTTTAGCAAGATCAGAGAAACCTGAGCGCTCTCTCAGAAAGATAATACATCTGCAAGCAGATGCAGTAGTATCTTGCCCACATGGGTCAAGGGGTCACTGCTCAACTCACAGAATCCTTTTTGAAAAGTCTGTCAATTCATAATCTTGTTTGTATATAGCCAGAATCTGTTGACAGTGGACAAAGGATATCAAACATGAGAATTTAGTTATGGCAAAAAAAAATCACCCCACAAGAAGGATATTCTCTTTTCAGATACAACTATTCAGTTAGATTACACTGCATGGGAGCAGCATTGTTCCACTAGTGAGAAACTACACCATGCTAGGTCATTAGCAGTATACACAAAGAAGCTTAAAATACACGTACAAACCAACTCAAGCATAACAAAGAGCAGGCACAATGCTTATGGAGCTCTGATGATAATATGCGATTACAGAAGTTATCTGACTAAACCAAACTAGAAACAGACATTCTACTTTTAGAAAATCAGCATCATTTGAAAGATCATGTGACAAATGCCAGAACTGTCTGCCTCTGGAAGCTGTATTTCCTCAGTAGCCTAGTCATTCTATACATACCCTAACTAAGCATCCTTGGAAGAATGCCAAAACCTTTTGAAGTCAATACCATTTTTTAGGGAAATAAGTTTATTTTAGGATCTTAAAGTATACACACTTCAATTATTAGTCAAAATTCATGGAATGCTGCTACATCTGTGAGAGCTGTAAAAACTAAGAAAGGAAAGTCCAAGATAAGAAGCAGTATACTTTTGCTTACACAATCTGCTGGACTGTATTAGGATCTGCCTGTAAACTACTAAGAAGCATCTGACTGGCTACTGTTGCTCTGACCATGTGACCTAATTAATTTTATGATTTTCAATCTACACTAAGGAGTTGTGACATTCAGAGTAAGGAATAATCCTTTACAATAACATGAATTTCCTTCACTGTAATGGACAAATTATAATCTAGTTTATAATAAAATTGATAAAATCCTGCTGTACAAATGGTGCCCTTTGTAGTCCTAAATTATAAGCTGTCTACTATGTTGAAAAGTGAGTAAATACATAAGTGAAACACAGTGCGGCAGTAGCTAACAAATTGAATTTGAACATGGGTAAACTCAGGGGTCTTTTGGGGGGGGGGGAGCGCACTGGAGCGCAGCTCCGGGAGCTCAGGAGCCAAGCCCCGCCCCCAGCCGGCGTCCCGGAGAGTCTTTCAGGCAGCCGAATGTCAATTTCAGCTCCATTATATCCTATGGGCCATTGAAGTCAATGGTGAAAACATAGGGTATGTTCTAGGGGCTGGAGGAGGGGGTTTGAGGGAGAGGCTCCAAGATCACAGGATAGCTGATGGAGCCTCTCCCCAAGATACCCACCAAGTTTCAAGAACATTGGACCAGGTGGTCCAATTCTATGGGCCCCTAAACAGGTTGCCCCTATTCCCTCCATTGTTCTCTATGGTGGGAAAAAATAACTTTTTTCTCACTATAGAGAACAATGGAGGAAATGGGGCAACCTGTTTGGGGGTCCATAGAATTGGACCCCCTGGTCCAATGTTCTTGAAACTTGGTGGGTATCTTGGGGAGAGGCTCCATCAGCTATCCTGTGATCTTGGAGCCTCTCCCTCAAACTCCCTCCGCTCCAGCCCCAGAATATACCCTATGTTTTCACCATTGACTTCAATGGCCCATAGGGTATAATGGAGCTGAATTGCCACTGAATTTCTTTCATTCCCTCCTTTCCTTCTTTCTTTTTCCTCTTTCCCTCATTCTTCTTTCTTTCTTTCTTTCTTTCTTTCTTTCTTTCTTTCTTTCTTTCTTTCTTTCTTTCTTTCTTTCTTTCTTTCTTTCTTTCTTTCTTTCCTTTTTCTCTTCTTTTTCCTCCTTTCCCTGTTTCCCTCCTTCTTCCCTCTCTTTCTTTCCCTCTTTCCTTCCTTCTTTCCTTCTCTCTACTCTCTCTCTTTCCTTCCCTCTTTCCTCCTTCTGTGGCCCAACTCTCATGAGAAGGAGTTTAAACTTTAAACCCCTTCTCTCTTAGCTCCCCCATCCAGACCAGCTGGGGAAGGGAAGGGGAGGCTTTTGAAGATGCTTCCCCCCCTTTTGCTTCCCCTTCTGACATCACTTCCGGTGATGTCAGGGGGCATGGCATATGCTAATAGCCTATTAGCTCATTAGCATACCATATGCTAATGAGCTCCTGCAGCTGTTCTTCTACGAAAAGACCCCTGGGTAAACTTAGATTCAAACCCCACCCAACTATGAAGATTGCTGGAGGGGCTTGAAGAACTGAGCCCATTTACAGGATGGGTGGGGTACAAATATAATAAATAAATAAAGGATCAGAGCCAAGGAACTGATGCTGCTTTAAGGTCTCTGAGAAGAAAGTGGGGGGGAAACCTCTTTCTCTAGTTTCATTTTTAAGCTGTTTTAACAAACAAGGTAGCAAGAGAGCAGGGCTTTCCAGCCCCTGAAAACCTGTCCATTTAGGCTTAAAACATGTACAAACAGAAAGCCTTTAAATGACTGCAGATTGTCTTTCCTTCACTGCTAAGTATCTAGGTGAGCAAGAGGATACAGGCAAAATGATTCACAAAGTTACTTGGACAAATTAGTAGGGACTGTGGTGTATACTACTGTGTATAGTTTGCTGTAAATTGGATCCTACTATGTAATCTTGCATCATTATATGTGTCATGTTAACACTTATGCTTTGCTTCAGTTCTGTTTTTTAGCTTTCTGGTTGGTTCTACAACCCAAATCCTATTTCCATCCTGTTGACTGTATTGACTCACTCTGTGTAATCTGTCTTGAGACCCAGTGAGAAATAAATCTTCTGCAATTGGGGACCCTTCTGAGGGGAATGTTCCATTGTACTCAATAGGATTTACTTCTGAATATGCTTAGGATAACAGGATGAGGGCATCTTCCTTGAGCAACCTTGGATGCAGGATTGCCAACAGGTCTAAAAAAACAGGTCTTGCCCTTTTAACAGTGGCATTACATGTGGAAATGTGCAGGTGAAGCTTTTCATGGCACAGAGATAAATAGCATCCCACTAAACCTCTATTAAAGGGACAGTGCATTTTCTAGGCCAGTTGGCAACCCCTCTTTGCTTAGGGAACCACAAAATCTTTTCTTTTTTTACAAGATTAAACACGATCCTGGAGCTCAAGCCTCTTTCAGGGTACCCCCTCTTCCTGATTTCCAAACACTCTTATGGGTCCTTCTGAAGAGTCTGGAGACTGGCACCATTTTACTCGTCCTACTCCGCGGCCATTAAGAGCAGTCTGTCAGATATGAACCAACAAGTGAACTTTCTCAAACACTTTCGCTTGTTACTAGGAAAAGGTTCAATTATCTTCCTTCTGTTAGAGGGACATAAGGAAATTGATCGAAAAAGATGGTAAACCCGAGAGACTCAGCAGGAAGGCGTGCCAGAGAACAAGTGCTGTGGATGGGGTAGAGGGCTGAAGACTACCTTTCCCCACAGGTGCTGCTACTGGAGCCACGATGTTCCTCTTTGAGGAGGAAAGTAACAAGGGCGCCGGTGCCCGATTATTGCCTCCCACCACGGCTTCGGCCAAACTCCTCACGTACCAGCGGCTGTGCTCCCGCGTAATCTCTCCGCGGCGCCCTGCAGCTCCTTATGCAGGCCGCGGAAGATTTCGTGCAGCCGCTCCAAGTGCTCGGAGGAGCCAAGGCTGCGATCCGCCATAGCGCCGACGAGAGTACAAGCAGCAACTTTCCGAATTTGTCACGGGAGCGGTTACCAAGGGCCTGGAGCCACCGCCGCCGCCGCCATCTCCTTCCCCTTCCGGGACAAGAAGCTACCCTCCCTCCTCTGGCAGAAGCATGTGCGGCTCCGCCATCGGGGCGCCAAAGCAGCTTCTCGTGTGTGTGCATTACACAGCGCCACTTTGGTTCAGGCGGGGAAGCACCAAAGTGATGGGAAAGTCGCAGTATTTGCTGTCAGTGACTGTAATTTCTCCCTGTGCAAAATTCTCATGTTGAAGGAAGCAAGCCTGGATTAAATTTCCTTTGTGAACCTTAATTTGAGGAGGCAATGGAATTAATTTAAGGAGGCAAAAGGAGTTGTCCCATCATGCATTAATAAATACGAATATTTAATCATTAAGTGGGCTTGATTCAGTGGCTGAATTTTAGAACCTGGATGGGTTCATACAGTTAGCTTGCAAGTAACTTGTCTAGAAAATCAACTATTTATGACAAATGCAGAGATTGGGAAATGGATACACTTTACCAGCAGCACCCATCCAGGTGCAAGCCCTTTATCAGGCCATGGCCTTTTTATGTCATTTCAGAAATAAAACAGCAATTTTTCTTTCATGACTCATTAGATATGATGGACAGCATGGGACCTGATGTGTGTGTGTGGTGGTGGTAGTAGTGGTGGTTGTTACATGTGTACCTGGCCCAGTGAAAGGATATCCAGGCTTCCGATAAGATGATGTAGCATACTGTTTATTAGGTTACCAGATGTCCTCTTTTTA
Source organism: Gekko gecko (assembly GCA_029375565.1). Classification (NCBI taxonomy): domain Eukaryota; kingdom Metazoa; phylum Chordata; class Lepidosauria; order Squamata; family Gekkonidae; genus Gekko; species Gekko gecko. The sequence continues at coordinate 160,093,472 of JAPDNY010000003.1, read as the reverse complement.
GAGGATATGTCCTCTTTTTTTGGTGCCCATCCTCTTGGACTGTTTTTACAAAACTGATGAAAATGTTGGGGTTGGAAGGTTAGGAATATTCCTAGTTAGTAGCAATTATCACAGCTTAAATAGTAAGGGGATTTAAAATGAGATTCGTCATAGTGATCATATGTTTCAAGTAGTCAGTCGGGAAATATTTCCTCTTTTTTGTTTTTCAAAATATGGTCACCCTAAGGCTTTATTGCATTGTGTATATTTTATTAATAACAAACCGATAAGTCAAGACTACTCTTTTTCATTGTGCATATTTTAAGACACTTTTACCAAAAGTTATGAAACAGGGCTATTGCTAGTGGGTAGTGCAGGTTCTGGACAGGATGCACCCTGACCTCACCTCTGACAGACCACCACAGACGGAGGCATTGGACACGCCCCGCTCTTTAAAAGTTGGCGATGCTGTATTCACAGGGAACTATGGAGAGGGCCACTTGTGGATTCCGGCCACAGTCAGCGAGGTCACAGGAACATTGTCCTACGTTATCCATACTCCTGACGGGAAGACATTATGGTGGCACATAGACCATAGAATCTATAGTAAGTCCTTAGCCCCCTTCCTAGACCAATTGAGCATCAGAGCATTGAAGTGTGTTCTGAGCCTAGGGATATAGAGACCCCCATAGAGCTGAGAACCAGGTAGCAGTCCAACAAATCCAGTCCCTTAGAAACAAACCCCCCATTGGAAAGCAGCAGCTCCAGGGACACAGAGGTACTGTCCCATGCAGAACCGTTAAGACGGTCACAAAGAACCCGTAGCCATCCAGCATATTTAAAAGAGTATATTTGTTCAGGGATTGCTCCTTCTTGGGGGGGGAATGTTCTGTATTGTAACAATGGGTGTGTCCAGACGCACCATTTGAACGGCTTTCGGCACGCCTCAGGAACGGCTTTTATGTGCACGTTCACACGCCCAACATCTGCGCATCGTCCCCAGCCATGGCTTTCTGGAGCAAACCCCTTTAAACCGGAGTATTTTGATACCACTTACCAAGTGGTGTTTTCCTGATTCTCCAGTTTGAGGCGCACTTTCCTGACATCTGATCGCTCATTGAGCCACTTCCAGGCGCTTCAAACCTGCCCCCCCCGGGAAGCTGCCTCAGGCTTCTGGTTTTAGTCCGCCATTTTTTTTAATGCCTTAGTGGTGTGCGCTTAAGCAGAGCTCCGTGCTTAAGTTAATGAAAGAAAAGCTTAAATGGTGCCTAGTTTAAGCATTTAGACAAGTCCAGGATCTCGGGGAGGCCAGTTTCGGGGTGAAAATTTAAAGAGGTCTTCATTTAAAGTTTAAAGGGACATGTTGAAATCGCTGTTCTGCACATGCGCCAAACTTTTAGTTCTAGAGAGGGCTGCCTGTGCGCATGCTCAAACTGAGGCGAAAAAAACCTCCACCTGCATGAGGACGGCGGGGAGCCCGGAACAAGGTCAGTGTGATTGCAATTCTCCAGGTTAAAAAAAAACCTCATCGGACTGGAGCAATTTAAACCGCTCCAGTACGCTGTCTGAACGCACCCAATGTGTATGAGCTTGGAGTCTGTGAAGGTATCCTAAAGTGAACAATCTGACTGGCTGCTCTGCGAAGCAAGCCAATCAGGGTAGCTGGAGTTGTTCCGGAGGGAACGAAATCTATTGGTTGTTATCTCTCTTTTCTCATTGGTTATTAACTTGTTTAAGGGCGTGGTTACCGTAGCCCGGATAGTTTTAAAACGGAGCCTGTTGCTCCACTGTTCCTTGTGTTGATTTACTGTTGAGTTGAATAAAGCTGAATCACTAGTTAAGATCTGACTGATGTCTCATACGTAACACAAACATACAAGAGTAGAACAAATTTAGAGTCCAATGGCACCTTTAAGACCAACAAAGGTTTACTCAAGGTATGAGCTTTCGTGTGCATGCACAAAACCTCATACCTTGAATAAACCTTTGTCGGTCTTAAAGGTGCCACTGGATTCTGTTTTACTGCTTCAGACCAACACAGTTGACCATCTGGATACAAGAGAGTGTTATTGTAGCTTAACTTCTGAGTTTCAAGTTCTTTTCAGTGAGAGGTTTTTGCTTATTATATATTTCAGCTGTTACACAGAATATTAAATACAGTTTATTAGAGAATAGCTTTGTTTTAGTGCTTCTAGGTTTCTCCCTTTGGAGATCTAGGTTTTCCCTTTAGATATTATAGCTTTCCAGTAACTCTTGAGGTATCTAAAACCCTTCCCCTTTATCACAGACCAGGGTTCCCTTCCCAACCCCTCCCTACTGGCTAGAATTTATTCTTCTTGTCCCTAAGAAGCAATAACCCCTTTTCCTATTTGGCTTGTCTTGGAGTTCTCTCTAACTCCTCAAACCTCCTGCCAAATCCTCTTCTAATGCTATATGTCTGTATAAAGCAGTGTTGTAACTTTCTTGACAGGGAATTTGACTTCTCCCTCAGAATATTTTTAATATATCTTAAAACAATGGAGTCCTTCTTCGAATTCTTCTGTCTATAGAAGTACTTCTCTGACAGTTCCCTGACAGAAATCACTGACTCCCAAAGTCTCTTCCCTTAGAAGCCAAACCCTCTGGCTACTGATCCAGATGTTAGATTTCAGACAAAGACCAAAAGTTATTCAAAAGGCAAATGAATCTTTTCCCTTTAGATCAGCTGTTTTATGCTGGCCATTCAGAGAGCGAGTAGAGCAGCCAATCACTTAAGCTCTTCTCTCCAGGGAAGATTAACTCGTAACCTCTCTGATTCTCTGACTAAAGCAGCATTTTAAAACCTGCTTTGTCTTGCAATTCTGTCACAGCATCATTCTCCAATTTCATATCAAGAATGCAGATTTGTGGTTAATACCTGTGTTTCATTTCATTCCCCCTTATTACAGAAGATAATTTATTTCTCATGAAGATTATCTCAGGATATTCTGGTCAATTTTGAACTAGATTGCTGATGTTTCTAAACCCACAGATCAGCCAATTATATTGTACCCCACCTTCCAACCTTTGATCATCATATTTATTTTTGTGCATTATAACTTTGTCAATTGCTTTACTCATGTTTGAAGTACACAGCTTCTGAATGATCTATATTGTCTTTCCTTTGGTGAAACATGGTGTCCTTTGAAGGTAAACATATTTTTGTAGGAGCCTTGTAACCTTCATATTTCTTGTTGATATAGTACACAGAGTTTCCATGTCATCAGTGCAATGGAGGAGACTATGAACAGTAGTGTTATCCAATGAGAAGGGGACACTATCACAGTGGAAGGAATGTTCCAGGAACTAGGAAAGAGTGACCCGAGCATCCTGTCTGAGCCTACAGCAGTGGTACTTAGGATAGACTTTGGAGAAAATATTCCAGTTCTGGGCTGAGTGGAAGTAGATATTACTTATGGTACCCTCCAATGTTCCCTCTAAGCTGTGGAGTCTCATGAGGAAAGATTCTACTTTGTGAGCTACTGGCACTAAAGTTGTGAGCAAGTGATTTGGCTGCGGCATAAATTAGTCTGCTCTGGAGCCATCCTTCCTGAGCTAAGACAAAAATGTGTCAGCCAGAGGCTAAAAATCTGTGAGCTAGCTCACACTAACTCAGCTTAGAGGGAACACTGGTACCCTCCTGTCTGAGCCTACAGCAGTGGTACTTAGGGCAGACTTTGGAGAAAATATTCCAGTTCTGGGCTGAATGGAAGTAGATGTTACTTATGGTACCCAAACGGACAAGCTACCACTCCTGGTAGCTCAGGGGTACGATTGGCTTCAGATCATAAGACTGGTTTGGCAGAACATCCTGCAGCTATTTTAAAAAAAGGACCTACAACTCGAGACTTTGGAGTGATGTCTCACCAAATGCTCCTTGTAAGCTAGTCCTAGCTCACTATAAGTTTGTAGAATTCCCCCCCCCCCGGGTCTGTTTCTGGCCTCAGTGTGTGGATTTTGAGAGGAATTTTGCCTCTTTCTCTCTCAAGAATGTGTGTGTGTGAACTGCCATCAAGTTGCAGGCAACTTATGGTGACCCTAGAAAGGGCTTTCAAGGCAAGTGAGAAGCAGATATGGTTTGCCATTGCCTTCCTCTGCAGCATCTTCCTTGGTGGTCTTCCTTCCAAGTACCAACACTGCTTAGCTTCTGAGATCTGAGGAGATCAGGTTATACCATGCCACTTCCCCTCCCCTCTGAGGAATAGAGGAGGAAATACTGAGCAGGGCAGTTGTTCTCCCTTATGCCACTCATTCAGGCCATGGGAAGCAGGTGTGACTGGGCTATTTAAGGGGTACTCACCTATCCTCATACACCAGTTTGGGCTTGGCTATCCACCCGGTAATGGCAGCACAGAATTAGGTGATCTCTAGAGGGAGCCAAATGGAAATTTTTTGGCTCTTAATCCTACACTAATTCTTGGACAGGGTTTTTTTTCTGCTGTTGCCTACTGTGCACAGTGATATAGCTTGGCCTACAGGCATTTTCATTATCCTGTTAAGTACATCACTGCTTGTAGTTTCAGTGCGGGGCAAGGGAAATAAAAGCTTGTGGATTAACTGGTAAGCAACCTGTGGCAACAGAGGGTTGGAAGAAGACACATCTAACATACCTCTTGCAGCTTAACAGCACAGAGAGACCTAAGGTTCGATACTATACCTTAGGACCTGAAGGCCACATTGACTTACTGATTTAGGGATTTACAAGCATGCATTTAGGAGAATGAAATATGTGTAATATCTTTTATTAGAACCAATCAAACCAACACAAAACACTATGCAAACTTTTGAACTCAACAGAGCTCTTCATCAGTCTGGGTATTACAAAACAGTAAAAAGATAAAAGGGTAGGAAGTAGATTTCTTCAGGCCGTGTTCTTACAACCTGGTGTTACATGCATCCTCTATGAGCTGTGTAGAGGCAAATATCTGCGTACCATTAAAGTGTATGGGTGGTGAAGGGCAAAGGACAGTTACGTAACCCTGGAGCCAGGGTAGAGCTGCTGAACTAAGTAAACAACTTGGGATTTACATTCAAACTTGGATAGAAAGGACACGTGTACTGAGAGTTAGAAAATTTATTGAAGAGCTAATACTTGGATTCAAGAAAGCTGTGGTTCTTAGTTTAATTCATTTTTTTGTTGTTTCAGGTCTTCTTTCAAAGTTGTGAAGGCAAATTAGCCTTGCAACTAAAGAAAACCCAGCCATTTACTGAATGACTGAAATAAAACAAGACCAAGACGTATACTTTTATATATGGAGTTAGAAAAGAGATCACTAATATCTGTTCATTACATCCCCACAGTGTTCACAATTTAAGTTTTCATATTTGCTATATTAAAATGGAATAGCATTATGTGTTATATTTCTACAAAACTATATTTTCTTTCTTTCAGAAATCTACTTTGTTGCCTCCTAAAGTTTTGTTTCTGAAACACACTTTTGAAAATGCAGGCAGGATTGATTCCAGAGGGCTAGCCATGTTAGTCTATTGTAGCAAAATTAAGCAGGAGTCCAGTAGCATCATAAAGCAGTATTCCTCAACCCTTTGGAGGCCGTAGGCAGCTCTGGAATTCTGACACAGGATGGTGGGTGCAACCATAAAAATGGCTGCCATAGGAGGCAGAGACAACCATGGAATGAGGTTATGTATAACTAATAGTAAATCTTCAGCATTTCAGGTAGAAGCTGCATTTAAGGGCTGCCTTTTAAAAAGAAAATGTTGTTTTAAAATATTTTGCTGCATACACACAGCTTACCTTCAGTAACACAGTGAAGATCCTTATGCTGTAGTCACAGCTGCTGCCAAAACAACATTTTTTAAAAACCCACACAGCCAATCAGATCTCCAGTGCTGAATCAGAAGCCTGGCCCTGCTCACTTTCTCAAAAGACTTGATGGGAACCAGGAAACATGTTGGTGGGCGCCTTGGCACCCATAGGCACCATACTAGGGACCGCATTTTAAAGACTAACAAAATATATCCCAGCATAAGCTTTTGTGAGTCAGGGCTTATTTCATTCTGTGCACAGAGAATCCACCAAAGCAGCTACATCAACGGGCTCTTTTTGTAGCAGGAACTCCTTTGCATATTAGGTGACACACCCCTAATGTAGCCAATCCTCCAAGAGCTTACAGAGCTCTTCTTACAGGGGCTACTGTAAGCTCTTGGAGGATTGGCTACATCCTAATATGCAAAGGAGTTCCTGCTACAAAAAGAGCCCTACATGTATCCTCAAAGTTCAAGCAACAGGAAAGAGGAGGGGGGGTTAGAATGGGATGCCTAAAACAAGAACCTATGGAAGATTAACCAATCCATTCAAAGTGGATGAGAACCACTGCCAGTTGCTGATAGTTGGTGTAATATACAATCTAATAAAAGAAAGTCCGGTTTGAGATCCAATACATCATCTAAAGATGACAGCTGAATTAACTAACAATTGGGTCATCTTGAGATAGCAACTACAGTGAGTGAAGAAACAAAGGTCTGGAAAGAAGTTAGAGATAACAAATGGTACCCACAAGAAACTTGCGAGATGGTTATCTCATTCGTCACACTGGCAACTCTTGTGAGGCCTGGCCCCAAGGCTCCCTCCCTGAAAGGCCAAAATAGGCCTGGAAAGGGCCCTTCCGCCACCCTTTTACTGACAAAGCCCCCCCAACATTCTAATCTCTCACCGTTGATGCCTGAAGCAGATTCCAGCAGAGGCCATTTCAAAAGGTTTTGGGGGGAATTCAACCATCCCTGAAGGGATTTTTTTAGTTTTGGGATTTTTCTACAAACCCAGGAAGTCTACTGAGTATGTAGGAAAAGCTGTTGGGGGAGAGTGAGCCCCCAGTTGGTGGAAATAAATATCTGTATATTTGGCAATTAGTATAAGGACAAGTGGAGAGACCCACAAGAAACTTGAGGGATGGTTATCTCATTCGTCACACCTTTGCTTCCTCTGCTCAATTCTGGGTGATCTCCAGTCTCACTCAGAGGCTGGCAATGGTGGTTCTCATGGAGAAAATGGCTGGAGGGTGGAGTCTATGGCATTACACCAGTCCGAAGTTCCTCTCCTCCTCAAATCCCACCCTCTCCAGACTTCTCCCCTCAAATGTCCAGGGGTTTCTCAACCTGGAGTTGGCAACCCTATTTCCTTCCCACCCAACAGCCCAACCTACCTTTATCTGCGTCTCCGTCTCCTGTTTTCCATCTCCACCCCCCCCAGCCTTTACCTAGGGAAATAACAGTCTTTCTCCACAGTGGGGACCAAAGCAGCTTTCATTATTCCCTCCTCCTTTTTATCTGCACAACAACCCTGTGAGGTTGGTTAGGCTGAAATATGTGACTGGTCCAAAAATCATCCAGTCAGCTTCCACTGCAAGATGGGGATCTGAACCTGGGTCTTGCAGACCCTACTTTGAAGCTCTAACTGCTGCACCTCACTGGCTTTCATAGGGTGGCTGCTGATGAACACTGGCAAGCAGTGGAGGCTAGGTGAGTCATGCAAATCAGGGGGGACCTGGAAACCCTAGACTGCTGCCAGGCCTAGACTTGCCAACCTCCAAATGGGCCCTGGAGACCCCTAGAATTACAACTGGACTCTAGACAGCAGAAGTCTGTCTCCCTGCAGAAAATGGCTGCTTTGGAGGGCAGACTCTGTGGGATTATACCCAGCTGAGGCCTCTCCCTTCCCAAACCCAGTCCTCCTTAGAGTCCACCACAAAATCTCTAGAAATCCCCCAGCCTGGCACTGGGAACCCCAAGGCTCCCTTCCTCCCTCCCTGAAAGGCCAAAATAGGCCTGGAAAGGGCCCTTCCGCCACCCTTTTACTGACAGAGCCAGTTAGAAGCCCCCCCCCCTTCTAATCTCTCACTGTTGATGCCTGAAGCAGATCCCTGCAGAGGCCATTTCAAAAGGTTTTGGGGGGAATTCAACCGTCCCTGAAGGGATTTTTTTAGTTTTTGGATTTTTCCACAAACCCAGGAAGTCTACTGACTATGTAGGAAAAGCTGCTGGGGGAGAGTGAACCCCCTGTTGGTGGAAATAGGTATCTGCACATTTTGGCAATTAGTATAAGGATGTAAAATTCCTTTCAGAACATATGAGTCTAAGAGTTATTGTTCTACTTCACAAGCAATTTCAAAGGGAGATCGCAGTCTGAAAGTACTGGATTAATGTGAAACTTCTGAATGAATTCTTTTTCTCCCCTACAGCAGAGGATGATAAATGTGACCTATCAAGTCCTCTGTTGCCCTTTCGCTGAATCTAATTAAATCTGCAACACATCCCGTATTAATTTTATGATGTTATGCAGATTAGGGGCTTCTTTATCACAAACCAAACCATCTCTCTCCCCCCCTTTGGCTTAATTTGCTTGCTGTTCTATGATATTTTGGTTGGTCATAATAAATATTATATGATGGCTGGTTTTGGAATTCATTGCCCAACAAAGATAACTACAGTCTTTTGTCTATTTTGGGAACTACTGGATTATGTATAAATATACCCCTAATCACATATTTTATATCCATTCCACATTATTGGTAACTGAACATTTGAAGTCATATTGAGTGATAAAACAGTGGGAAATGCTTGTTCTGGAATCGAAAATAAATAAATTAAATAAATGGTGTAAGATTAATTTTTAATTCTCTCAAAATGGCTTCTAAATTGGCATCAGCATGGGGAAGGTAGGAGAGTATAACCTGAATTTTCTCATGAAGGGCTTGCAAAGATTTCATGTAACTCAAAAGTTGGACTATAAACGTGTTAGTAATAATCACGTTATTTGCTTGACACAAGAATTCGCTATACAATCTACTACTGCTCATTCCAGACCTGCAAACCAACCAGATAACTTCGGTATCCTTCAATAAATAGTGCACCTAGGAAAAAACATATTGCAGGTGTTGTTGGTCTTGTAGCCCATAGAAAAGCAACACCGTATATTTAGTTTATGGGGAGGGTACACACCTTAAATAATTTGCTTTTGAGGACTTCATTATCAAAACACGCTTCTTGTTTCTCGCTTGATTCCGCCAGCGAAGAAGCCATCCGTGTCCCTTCCATCTACTCCCCTCCCCTTTCCCTAATTTCGTACAGAGCGTTTTATTAACGACTTTACAGGACTATAATTCCCAGTATGCCTCCTGGTTTACATGCGACACGTGACCTATTGGTCCTCTAAAGAGCTCCGTTGTATGTAATCCCGTATTCGCCCTGTGAGGAAAGACTGCAGAAAGTGAAGTCAAAGGACTGAGCGGCATGATGCTAACTTTTCTGGGGTCCCTGCTGGCACTGTCCGTAACCGTCCCTCTCTTGGTATTCATGGCTGCTCCTTACATCAGGTTTGTGATGGGGTTTATTGGCTACTTAAATCTCTGAGTACTGAAGTGCAGAGTAACTCCTCCCACCATTAGAACGAGATTTCCAGAGTGCATCCTAGTACAAGAGAATACTTGTATTTAATGGTGCTAGAGCAGCTTATATGGCAAGCCTCCTTAGAACAACAATAAATTTCTTAGTCTTTAAAGTGACACAGGTCTCCTTTTTTTTGAAGATTTTCTGACAATCTGCAAATGCCTGTTATTAACACCTTCCTATATATTGATTTTTGTTTATTAATTTTAATACTTCTGTCTCCCCCCCATCTTAATGTGTTGGTTGTGGGGTGAGAATCAAGCAGCAGACAACTTGCAGTTTGCCTTTCTAAGTTTCAAGAAAATAAGGAATAGATTACTGGAGGCAGAGTTGTGGAACTTGTATGATGCAGCCAGTAAAACTTGTTCTGAACTAGGGGATATTTCCCACGGTAGGATGCTTGCACAGGTATTTCTTTCAACTGCCATCTCCAAAATTGAGCAGTATTTTTATGCTGGCCAGGCTTAATGTCTTACCCTGGGCAATTTTATTTGGAAGATTCCAGGGTATTTCCTTTGCTAACAGATTTTGCCCTTGTATATGTGAATCTATTGAAACAGTGTACCATGTGCTGTTTGAATGTTGTTGTTATGCTGGAATTAGGCAACAAATTCTATCACCAATTTTGGGTAGTGTGTCAGGTTGTTCCAGGCTGAACAAACTACTATTTTTGTCAAATAGCACCAAGGAATACTTAACTGAACTAGTGGCAAAGTTTTTACTGGTTGCTGCCTCTATATACAGCAAAATTTTGTAAGTGTTTAATGTAGGGTAATTTTAACAGAATTGTATTTTATGCAGAATCTGTTTTCTTTTCTCTCAGATATTATGTTTTTACTTTTGTGAAATGCCATTAAAGGAATTGTTTGTGTGTGAGACAGGAGAAAGTGCTGCAGTTAGCAAATAGGCAGATCCTAAGATGCAAATAAAAGAGAATGGCACAACCCCTTTTATCTGTAAGGCTACAATTGTGTGCTTATTTAGTCTCACTGAATTTAACAGAGTTCCCTTCCAAGTAAATATGCACAGGATTGGTCCATAAGCCTTTAAATCTGTTGCTAAAATTATCTATTTGGGAAGGCATGGCACTTAAGAATTTTAAAAAAATGTTCAGTAAAACAAATTGGAAAAACAACAAATATTCCAGTAGAATTGCATTGCTAATACTATTTCTATCAGCCCTTGTATTCTGTCATAGTTTTGGTAAGATTGAACTGTGTTAACTAGTTTAGTTAATTTTCTGTAATAGTTTCAAGACCTAAAGATAATGGTTGTGAAATAAAAGAGAAGTGTGAAGATGAGAATAAACCTGCTGATTTTTTTAAAAAAAGAGATTGCTCAACTAACTGTGTAGATCAGAAAAAAACCATTGTTCTGTATCTATTAAGCATACAGTTCCAAAGATATAAGACACTAACATCTTCTTAAGAGGGAATGGCTATTTCTGCTGATTGACTCTCCTGATGCAGTTTACTGAGGCCCCCCCCCCCAAATTTAATTTAATCACTTTCCCCCTTAAGAAAAAAAAAGGTGCCCTAAAGTCCTTGGAACAATGTGGTTGGATGCAGGCCATCATCATAAGAACGTAAGAAGAGCCCTGCTGGATCAGACAAATAATCCAGCTAGTCCAGTTTCCTGTCTCACACAGTGGCCAACCAGTTCCTCTGGATGGCCAACAGGGCATAGAGTCTGAGGCTTTCCCCTGATGTTGCCTCCTGGCTCTGGGATTCAGAGGATTAGTGCCTCTGAATGTGGAGGTTCCCCCCTCAGTCACCATGGCTAGTAGCCATTGATAGACTTATTCTCCATGAATCTATCTAATCCTTTTTAAAAGCTATTTATTCATGTGGCCATCACTACAGCAAATTCCACATCTTAATCACTCTGTGTATAAAGTAGTATTTCCTTTTGTCCATCCTGAACCTACTGCCCATCAGCTTCATTTGATGCCCTGGAGTTCTAGTACTTTGGGGAGAGTGAGAAAAAGTTCTCTTTGTCGACTCTTATTTATTTATTTATTTATTTATTTATTATGGGATTTATACCCCGCCCTCCCCGCAAAGCAGGCTCAGGGCGCCTATCTTCACCCCATGCATAATTTTATAAACCTCTGTCATGTCCCCCTTTAGTCGTCTTTTTTCTGAACTGAAAAGTCCCAGACTCTTCAGCCTTTACTCATAGGGAAGGTGCTCATCATCTTGGTTGCCCTCCTCTGTAGTTTTTCCAGCTCTCCAGTATCCTTTTTGAGATAAGGTGACAAGAACTGTACACAGTATTCCAAATGAGGCCACACCATACAGGGGCATTACAATATTGGCCATTTTATTCTCGATCTCTTACCTGAACAAGCTAGAGAGGACCTCTGCAGAGTCCTTTACATCTTCATGAGTCAATACAATTATCCAATCCCTGATGCTGTAGCTTGGTGGCATAAGTATATACAAATATGGAGAAATTACCTGCAGTAAACACCATGAGGAGGTCTGGAAGACAGTGTTTCTGCTAAGGTCATGAATAGTAGTGCTGCCTATTGATAAGGTTGTGTACTGGCTGGAACTCAAGTTAAGATAGGCCTTGAGGACTGCTTCATACCTGGGTGGTATTAGGATTTCTTGTGTGATCCTTATTTCCTCAGTAATGGTCTCCCCTCATTACCACATGCTTGTTACTATTTATCCTAGTGTCTCCTCTGGTTATTCTTTGACATAGCATCATAACTGAGAAGAGGGAGTCAAAAGACTAACACACAGGAGTTGCTTTCATCTCTCACTACTTTCTTCAGGTTGGTGGAGTGAAGAAGAATAAGATGTTTGCTGCTTCTATATACATATATGTGCCTAATGGTGGAATATGTCATGTACCTGATGAAGTGCATTCTGGCTTGCAAAAGCTTATGTTGGAATAAATTTTTGTTAGTCTTTAAAATGCCACTGGACCTTGTTGATACAGAATAACATGGGTCCCCTTCTGGAATTATTATTTTCATGTCCATTTTTGCCTCTCTCACTCTAGTGCTCTGTTGGTCATTCTTCTCTTTCTTTTTCTCTTAAAAACAGAATTACAAAAAGAAAATGACCATTGGTATGATCTACTTTAGATTTGGATATGCCTGTGTAGGAGATCACAGCACTACAAGGCCAAAAGATGTTGGGATGCACAATGGTTGTAGCAACACTGCACAAAAGCAAGATGCCAAACTAAGGTCCATTTCACACAGACACTGGCCACTTTGCTCTGCTACAATGCTGCTGCTAGGGAGTGTATGTGTATATTGCTTTAATGTGGGTGAGGTTGAGAAAGGCCTCTTTCCCACTTGATCATCCCACCTATGTGATTGTGGAGTGCACTTATGTTCCCCAGTGCTAAGGCATAGCGCTACAAAGAAGTTACTCCCATGCTTCAGGGTGTATGAGAATGTGTGTGAGAAAGACTGAAGAATACCTGATACGTATCAGGAAAGTACAGCTTTTCAGAATAGGTGAAAACAGTGTAAGGACAATGTAAACTGTTCCTGTATCATGTTCCTCAATGTTGAAGCTAATAGCTGACTTAAATTAACTGTTAGAGAGGCAAATGTAAACTTAAAATTGTGAGAATCAAGACTAAGTTTGTCTAATAAAAGGAAACTTTTGAGAAATTATGGAGGCCAATTTGCGAGGGAAGAGAGGGGATGTGTGAACTAGGAGCTTCTCTCTTGGTTCTTCTACCAAAGTCTACAGGAGCTTCAGGCCTCAAATTGACAAAGAGCATCTTATTTATTTTGGCAGGACTCTCAGCACTCTGCTCTTTAAAGGCCCACTTCTTCAGGCTCCGGTTTGGCTCTGGGAAAGGGGAGGGAATCACCCATTAACAACGCTGCACCACACTTCAGCTTTTGGGAAGCCCAACAAAGTTTATTGAAGATTATCAAAGAAAAATAATAAATCATTGTATGGTGATAGTGAAAAAACAAACATACCAGCGTAGACAAAGTTTCAAGGTCTCGGACCCACATGTTCTGGAAGGTGAGTTAGTCCATTCTAAAGAAAGAAGTCTGATATTAAACCACCTGCCCACCAATTGAAGCCACATGACTAATTATTATTACAGGTGTGGAGCTCTTCAAGAAAAACAGCACCAAGGTCTTGAACTGAAACAGTTGAAAGGGCTCAAGCTGAAACAAGTTAGAATCTCTATTACAAGTTAATAATCTAAAAGGAAAAAACTACCACATACTGCTTCCATACAGAGGATTAGGACCCATATGGATCAAACAAGCATAAAATATTTCCTTCTCCCAAATAATTTATTTGGCCTCCTAGCTGAAAATATGTAAAAATAATGATCTGTCTTACAGGGTTTTATAAGGATGGTGGAAGTATGCTGAGCTGTTTTCTTTCTTTGGTCTATTGTGGTTTAGAGTACTTCAGGGTTCTGAGCTTTTGTATGTGAAGAACCTAAGAATCCAGGTTAAGTGCACTGGGTTGGATCTCATGGAGGACTTTGGCAACCAAAACAGATTTCTGTCCACAGAGCATGACTTCCTTGCTTCCCACTGCAGGTCGAAATGCCACCCCCGCCATGCTTCTCCTGGGGAATGGGACCCCCAGGATCATCAGAATGGGGTTGGAGAACTGCTGTGGGAGGGAGAATTGGTAAAATCTCCCTGCTTTTCCATATGCAGAAGTCCTCTGTGGTAACCACTCTTCTGTGTACATAGAATGACATTTTCTCTTACCACTTGAATATATGAATTATTTATGCGCTGTTATGTTTTCTAGGAAGTACATTGCAGGAGGAGTGTGCAAGTCTACAGTGAAGCTGAATGGAAAAGTGGCTGTGATCACTGGAGCCAATACTGGCATAGGGAAGGAAACTGCCAAAGATCTTGCAAGAAGAGGCGAGTTGGTATCCCCTTTCATCCCTACAAGAGTATTTTAGGGATCATGATATCTGCATAGACAATAGAGATGTGGGACAGGGATTGTAATAAGGAGAGGAATTAAGTGAGATTGACTGACTGAAAAAAGCTGTCTGGATCCAGCACAATAACTTAAGTCTTCACTGACCCTCACAAAAAGATCATAAAAAGAGTTGCTGAGTACACGGAAACTGTAGCTTAGCTAGAGCACTCTGTTACCACATCTTTCCTAGTGAAATCACAGCACTGTTAGTAAAATAGTATTAGGTTTTGTGCTCGTTATTTTTTCTGAACAGCTCAGCTCATTAGAGCAAAAAACTATACCACCTTCATAATTTGTTTAAAATGAAGTGCTTGAGCCAAACTGGGGCCTCTAGAAACCATCCTAAATCCGTGACTTTCTGTCCCATTATTGCATGGCGGCCCAGAAGGGAGCTGCTGGCCTTTCTGCTGTGGGTGGAGGCAGCGCCAATCCCACTGGCCAGAAGGTGGCATAGCAGCTTACTCACTTTGATGTTGACAAGGGGGCAGTGTGGTTTCACCTGACTTGCAGGACTTCAATTTCTGACTTTTGCTCAGAAAGCTGTTTCTCACTTGATGATTTCTCTGGTTGTTGTGATACACATGCACATGTTGTATTGGCATGGTTTTGCACCATTGGCTTTCAGTTGGTTTCTCACTGTCTTATCAGAATGATTCACATTGACAGAATGGACAAAGCTGCTTCTGTACAATGGTCCAGCTATCCTGCTTGCCCAGTGCCTGACTGCTTTGCTTTGTCTCCTCAAGCCTTCATAGCTGGCTGTGATTGGCCTTCTGCTTATCTATTGTATTTATTATTTATTTGATAAATTTTTATTCTGCCCTCCTTCCAGGGAACTCAGGGTGGTGTAAATGGTTCTGTTTGCCATTTTATCCCCTCAACAACTCTGTGAGGTAGGTTAGTCTGAGAGAGTGATTAGCCCAAGTTCATCCAGTGAGCATCCATGGCAGAGTGGGGATCTGAACCTGGGGTTCCCAGATCCTAGTCAGACATTCTAACCGATATACCACAGTGATTCTTACTGCTTGTCTGAGTGCACTTCTAGCCTTTTGGATTCTCTATTACAATAGTATTTTGTAATGTTTAATACCTGAGTGACTTCTATACTGCAGTCTTTTAAATGAAATACTATTAGATTGCTCCTCCAATGAACTTATCTGGTGTCTGAGAACCAAAGATTATCAATACTGCAGTGTAAGCTCTTTCTAGCTCCGAGCCACACAACTTCTACCTTATAAACTCACTGGCATTATTACTGCAGGTGCCCGAACCATCCTTGCTTGCAGAGACATGGTGAAAGGAGAAGCAGCGGCCTGTGAAATCCAAACTTCAACTGGGAACCAGCAAGTTATTGTGAAGAAGTTAGACTTGGCAGACACCAAGTCTATTAGGGAATTTGTGGAGAATTTCCTAAAAGGTATTTAAACAGCTTTTATCCTACCTTTCCAAGCAACAATATTTGCTTAAAGCAGCTAACAGCATTCATAACAGATCAATAAAATAATCAACAGTAAAAATGCCACATATTATACTAATAAAGAAATATAATGCATCAAGTGAACCAGCAGCAAAAGATCTCACTTGAGCCACAACCAGAATGAAAACCAAATAGCAGCTGGTTCAAGGTTTTATTCACGGTCTGTGACCAGAACATAATTTACAAACAATAAAATGCCTCATTGGGGCAAAACAACAATAAAATCATTCACAGTACAATTTAAACAATACCTCAATGATAAAATTGTTCAGAATACAGTAGAATACTACAATGTCTACTAAGGTCTAAAATCTTAACAGTCCTCCAGCTACTTGGTAGGTAACGTTATGGTGCCTATCTGAGAGAAGGCTCCTCAGAAGGCACAATTTCTGTCTGCAGGTTAAAGGTAATGACATAGGAAGAGGAAGGGATTTATCGAACAGGACGTTATCTAGTGATTCTATACCTTCATTACAGCAAAGGCAAATCCTTTCTTAATAAGGAATCTTTTTATACCTTCCTTCAAGGACAGCTGAGGGAAGTGTGTCACAGTGCATTAGCGTGAACACTCTCCTATACTCTTGATTTAGTAGGTGGGAAAAGTAAGGCATAGGGATTGCCCTCATAATGTGTTTTAGACAAAGTCTCCCTCTCCCTATTCTATTCAGATCATATTGTCTTGCAGTGTCATTAATCCACTGTCTGGCTATAGCCTTGGCTTTATCATAACTCAGAGAATAGCAGCTGAAATAGAGGAAAACAAATCAGCCAGCTGAATGCCTGACCAATGAAACAGACTTTGTCTGGCACCAGAACACTAATAAGAGAGGCTCCAGGCAAAAGTCTTGTGGGGGGGGAGTGTTCCAAAGATATCCCTCTCCACTCATTCAGAAGGTGGGGGAAGTTGTTTATTTTTTTATTAATTTATTTATAGTTCACATTTCTCACAGGGACTCAAGGTGGATTACACACAGTGATTCAGTACAATCAACAAAATGTGACCAGAAATATAAAAAAACAGAACTAAAGCATAGCATAAGTATTAACGTGACACATTAAGTGGTGCAAAAAATATGTAATAGGATCCTACTTCCAGTAAACTGTACATAGCAGTATAGTCCACAGTCCCTAATCATTTATCCAAGTAAGTTTGCAGACCATTTTGTATAGTGCTATCCTGTTACGTGTGCAAAAAGGGTCTTTTTTTGTTTTTGTTTTTTTTATATTTTTCATATGTGCGTGCGTGTGAGCGTGTGTGCACATGGAAGTCATGGTGATCTCTGGTGACTGACCCCTACTGGGGGCCTGGAGGATATTCAGAGAGGTGGCTGAATAGAGCCTGCCCCCACCTCCTGCCTTTGGTATTTCAAGGAGGTCTCCCATCCAAGTACCTCCCAGAGTTGACCCTGCTTAGTTCCTGAGATCTGGCAAGATTGGGCTTGTCTGGGCCATCCAGGTCCGGGCCAGGTGTCTTGAATAATTCCGTTTTGCATGGTTTGTGGAAAGCTAGGAGAGTGGGAGCCTTCCTGACCACTTCCATAAAGTGAGGGTCACATCAGAGAAGGTATCTGTATGGGCAGTTGATGATTTTGCCCATTTGGAAGTTGACACCTGCAGAAGACCCTGCTTGCCCAAGGTCATCCAGCAGGTGCAAGTGGAGGAGTGGGGAATCAAACCTAGTTCTCCCAGATTAGAGTCCGCGCAGTTAACCACTACACCAAACAGAGAAAGAGAGAATGGAAGGGAGAAAGACATAAAAAGAGAAAGAAAGGTGGGGGGTGCCTTTGAGAACTCATTTAAAGTTTGGCCGATTTCCCACAAGCGCTGCTCCACACTCGCCCTTCCCTTTTGCCCCAATGGTACATTTGCCTTGCAGTTTCATGCGATTTCCCCCGCGTCTACTCAATCCTGTTTTTTGAGGATTGAGTAGACGCGAAGAAAATCACGCGAAGCTGTGGGGTGAAATGCGGCTGCGCAGCAGCTTGTGTGAAATTGACATGTACCATTGGGGCAAAAGGGAGGGTGAGTGCAGAGCAGCGCTTGTGGGAAATTGGCCTTTCTTTGTTCCAGCGTACCCAGGGAGGGGAGGGCATGCCTGCCCTTTGCTTCCTCAGCCGCCCTGCTGGGAGCTACACAATGTGTGTGAAACAGCCACATGCAGCTCCCGAGCCACAGTTTGGCCACCCCTGGCATAGGGGGAGAGGCAGTCCCACAGATAAGAGAGAACAAAGCCATGAATGGCTTTTTATGTGATGGCCAATACCTTTAATTGAGCCTAGTAACAAATGGGCAGCTGAAGGATGGTCTGTAGAGTGGGAGTAATATGCATGCTCCATCTAGCTCCTAATAATAGCCAAGCCCCAGCATTCTGCATCAGTTTCCAGGTTGATTTTTAGGAGAATCCACTGAAAGCCTTTTGAGGAATAACTTAGTGAATGAGTAGGTTTGTATGATATATCTGAGGACCTAACTACATGATACGTTTTCCTCACATTCTTCATGGTTCCAGGCAATGAGATGTGCACTGAGTTCCATACTTAGAACTCAGTGCCCAGACGTGTGGGAAAGACTCAGATCAGGACTGTGACACATCTGGGAGAGGGGGTTAATCCTTGCTTCCATGCTGGTTTCCTGGCCTGAAATGGCCCTGCCTCTGGGGTGGCAGAGCACAGTTTCCCTTACCGGAGAATTGTGCATGCAGCCCTATCAATCAGTACACATGGTTTCCCTAGTGGGCAAATGGCACTCCCTGGTACTGTTTCAGATCAAGAAAATACCATCAGGAAACATTGTTTCTGCTTGCCATTGTCCTAATCCAGATTGGTCCTGGCATGCGTGGGAATTGATTTCTGAGCACCGAACTCATAGCACCCTTCTAAACTTGATGATTTGAGGACATGAGGAAAATGTAATGGATAGATAAGCTCTGAGATATTGTTATCTTGTACACATTTTTATGCGAACACACCGTGGGCTTAATGTAGATCTAGTAAAGATACAATTATATTTGCCTTTAGCCAGCGGGTCACACACAATGATGTATGTATGGTGTAATCTGGTATCCTGACCAGTTCCTATCTAAGACTCCTTCCATATAGCACCGAACAGGGATTCACCAAACAGAGCACTCTCAGGTGCTCATCCTTCCCTGCCTTGAAATGCTAATATGAATAGGAATGTGCTTGACAAAGCCTTGTCAGTGGTGACTTCATTACTATGCTGCTTGCCCCTTCTCTTACTGCATTTCACAGATGAGTTAAAATACTTATTTCAAAAACTTGTATTATTTTTTACCTCTTGTAGATGGATAGGTTTGTAGATAGTTCTACCAGTGCTGACATTGCTGCACAACATCATTCATCCAAAAGTAAATAGATGAATCCATCAGAATCAAGGCTCTTTGCGTTAGCAAACCCACCACTAGAGAATTTCAGCCCTAATTCAAATCAGCCCATTTCCTTCTAAAAGTTTTACAATAACAAATCCTTCCTCCATGGTCTTCAGGTGTGGTCCTGACACTCAACCACAACCAGCTGGAATTTGGGTTAATTCCGGGTTTTCATATACATCTTTGTTATACCTCTTTTGTTACCTCATATATTGGCTGCTTGTAATATTGCCCATTTTTATCACCGTGTATTTTGCATGAATATTTTGCATTATAGTTAAAAATACATTTTGTAGTTTCTTCTTATATAATTATTATGTCGATATTATTAATTTACTATAATCTTTCAACCACTTGTAAAATCTTACCCATGTATTTTCAAAGCTTGCTTCATCTCTTTCTCTGAGAATTAAAGTTAATTTATCCATCTCAGCAGTTTCTAGTATTTTATTATTTCTTTTTTTGAGAGCATTTCTTTCTTCCTCCAATATTTGGCATATAATATTCTTGCAGTAGTTACTACATGTATGATAAGGTAAAAATCCTGTTTTTTATAATTTTTTGGCATTATATGCAGAAGAAACAATTCAGGTATGAAAGGTATGGTACATTCCAACATTTTTTGTAACATTTCATGAATCCATGCCCAAAATTTTTTAACTCTATCCACCATATATGGAAAAATGAACCAACATTCTTTTGACATTTCCAGCAATCATTTGGTAGATCAGGGTAAAACATTGCTAACTTATCTGGAGTCATATACCATCTATAAAACATTTTACGGATATTTTCTTTATATGAAATTGCTTTAGTAATTTTTATGTTTGTTTTCCATACCTGTAACCATTGATCTAACTCGATATTATGACCTACGTTTTGTGCCCATTTAACCATAGAATCTTTAACTACTACTTCATCTTGTGTTTTATTTTCCAACATTATTACATACAATTTCTTAATTTCTCTTCAGTATATATAACATTATCTTCTCCATTTCTGTTACTTTTGCATAGAAGCCTAATAATTTGTCCTTAGTATAGCTTGATTCTATTTGTACTCTTTCTCGTCAGCTTAAGTTGGATTCTTGTTTTTTAATACTTTCTGTTGGTTTAAGTTCATTATTGTTGTCCAGTAAATATTCATATATTAACAATACGTTTCTTTGAAACAGGTTTGCGTTGGTAAACGCTTCTAGTGGTGCGACCCATTTTGGAATCTTAGTGTAAAAAAGTCTTTTCACTTCTTCCCATACCTTCAATAAAGATCTTCTAATGAAATGTTGTTTAAAATATTTAAACGCATGCCAACCTAATAGTAAATCATGTCCTTCCAATGCTAACACCCTTGGATTTTCTAATATAATCCATTCTCTTAACCACACCAATGATGCTGCTCTATGATATGTGCCAATCTGATAGAGCAAATCCAGCTCTTTCTTTTGCATCTTGTAAGGCTTTTAGATTTATTCTTGGTCTCTTGTTCTGCCATATAAAATGTTTAATCAATTTATCAAGTTCTATAAAATATTTTTGATTTTGGAGAATTGGAATTGTTTGAAATAAAAAAATCAATCTTGATAAGATATTCATTTTTATTGTGGCTATACTTCCCATCATGGATACTTGTAAATTTTTCCATCATTCCAAACCTTTCTTAATTTCCAATATAAGTTTCATATAATTGTCTCCCATCAGAGAACTACATCTATTGGTTATATTTATTCCCAAATATTTCACCTTTTTTCTGACTTCCAGGCCTGATAGTTCTTGTATCTGTTGTTTTGGCCTTTAGTCATATTTTTCGTTAACATCTTTGTTTTATTGAAGTTAATTTTCAGTCCAGACACTTGAAGATAATAATTGTTCCAGCATAAAGTTCCAATTGACATTGTCAAATGCTTTTTCAGCATCCAAAAAAATCAAAGCCATTGTTTCTCTGGATGCACTTCAAAGTATTCAGTCACATTCAATATAATCCTTATGTTGTCTCTTCTTTTTTTTTTTTAAGCACCCCTAAAAGAGGCATTTTTTATTTTTATACATAACAAACACTACAAACAATCAAAACATACAATATACACAAAACCATACTACAAAACATAAGACAACATTTAACATTCATGGGGGGGATACAAGTTCTAACCTCTAACAGTTAATCCAATTTTTCCACCTTGCCATAATGGATACTAATACCTTTTACATGAGCTTCTCTATAGTTTATCTATCTTGCTAATTTTTAACATGCATATTAAAAGTTAATACTAATTTTTACTTCTCTCCATCCTGCCCTTTCTGATTATACCAGTCATAAAAACGTTGCCACATATTCTGAAAAGCTGAGTCATCATAGCCTTTCATCATCAAAGTTAGTTTATCCATTTCTGCTGCTTCTATTATTTTCGCAATAAATTCTTGTTCAGTTGGTATCACTGTCGATCTCCAGTATTTTGCATATAAAATCCTGGCTGCTGTTGTTAGGTATATTATCAAGTACCGGTCTTCTCTCATAGTTTCTTTCGGGAGTATGCCTAATAGTAAAGTTTCTGGTTTAAAAGGAACCATACTTTTTATAACTTTCTGTATCAGTCTATGTATCCATATCCAAAATCTTTTTGTTACATCGCACGTCCACCACATGTGATACAATGAACCTATCTTATTATTACATTTCCAACATTTATTAGAACATTTCTCGGCATACTTCGCCAATTTGTCAGGTGTAATATACCATCTATAAAACATTTTATACATATTTTCTCTGTATGACACCGCTCTAGTTATTTTAATATTTGTTTTCCATATTTGATCCCGATGATCTAATTCAATACTATAACCAAAATTTGTGCCCATTGAATCATATTAGTTTTCACCATTTCATCTGCCATATAATCAGACAACAATGAGTACATCTTTTTTATAAATTTCTCTTCTGGCGCATACAATATTTTTTCTAATTCCGATAACATCTTCTAAAACCCTATTTTTTATCTTTCACACACATCGATTGAATTTGTACTTTCTGCCACCATGTAGGGTCAGTATCCAATTCGAGTTCCCTCCTCGCATTAATAATGTCCAAATATCTCTGTGGGGGATCCTCTTGATATAGTCTAGGTAGCGTCACCGCCTCTGAGGGAGCAACCAATTTCGAGGTTTTAGAAAACCATCTCTTTCAAATAATCTCCCAAACTCTTAAAAGCGCATCACGTATCCAGTGCTGTCGCTTTCACATCTCAGCGGAAAGTATGCCTTCCCGTCAAAAGATCATGACCCTCCAGTTTTAGAAGTCTTCTGTCTTCCAACATTATCCATTCCTTAATCCATGCTAATGCTCCAGCTCTGTAGTATAAGATCCAATTGGGAAGACTGAGCCCACCTCTTTCTTTCGAGTCCTGCAAAGCTTTCAGCCTAATTCTGGTTCTTTTCCCTTGCCATATAAACTTAGCTATGCTTTGGTCCAGCTCTTTAAAAATTGTCATTTTTCAATATTGGGATTGTTTGAAATAGAAAGACCCATCTCGGTAAAATATTCATCTTTACCAGGGCTATTCTGCCCATCATCAAAAGCTTTAGGTTCTTCCATTTTTCCAAGTCCTGTTTTGTTGCTTTTAACAGTTCATAATAATTATTTTCTTGTAAAGAGCTGCATCTATTTGTTAGCTTTATTTCTAGGTACTTTACCTTAGTACAGAGTTGGTAGCCCGATTCTTCTTGTAAATATTCTTTCTGTTCGTGGGTCATGTTCTTAGTTAATGGCCCAGGACAGGCTGGCAATTTGCCCCGGTATCGAGTCGCGGCAAAAAAACCCTGGAGTAAACGATACCGGGTTTTCCCGTCCACACAGCGGGGGCCTCTGCCGGAAGAAATGGGACGGAGGCGCGCGGGACCGTTCAGACTGCCGCGCCGGAGGCGCGCTATATTCGCTGTTCCCCCATTATTTCGGCTGTGGGCGTATGAGCGCATGAGCGCTCATGCGGTCATGCGCATAAGCGCATTTCGGCGATTTTTTTTTTTTTGCCCTGCAACGCCGGCACTGCATTGGGCAGTGGAGCGGAGCTCAGCCAATCACGCCGCTGCTGCCTCATGCCCAACGCGGGTTGCTCCCGGCTTTTCGGCTGCGCGTTCAGACTCCCCGGAAGCAGGGAAACGCGCGACGAACGCAGGCTTTCACGATTTGCGACGGCTTTTATCAGGTGTTTTTTTAAACCGGCTCTGAAGCGCGAGGGCTCCGGTAAGCTCCGGGTGGGGGACGCCAGGCAGATGTGCCTGTGTGAACGTTCCATTTACTCCGATATTGAGTCGCTGTCAGCCCGGGTCCCATCCCGGGGCAAATTGCCAGTCTGTCCTCGGCCAATATTTTAGTTTTACGTAGGTTAACTCTCAGTCCTGCTACCTGCCCATAGTCTCTTAATATTGTATTCAGCTCCAATATTGACGACCTAGGCTCCTCCAGTATAAATACGAGGTCATCTGCATAAGCCAGTAGTTTATATTCTTCCTCTTGTATTTTCAAGCCCTTCACCTTTGAACTTTGTCTTATTTCTTCTGTTAGTACCTCTAAAGCAAACATGTATAATAAAGGTGACAAATGACAGCCTTGCCTCGTACCTTTCTGTATCTGAAATTGACTTGTCCGTTCTCCATTAACCATGGCCGCTGCTCTTTGCTTTGCAAAGCAAAGCTTATGTTGTTTCTAAGTTGTCTTTTTGGCAGAAACCCTGCTTGATCTTGATTAATTGTTTGTATCAGAAATCTCTTCAATCTTGCAGTCAATGTAGAAGCATAAATTTTGTAATTCACATTTAAAAGTGAGATTGGCCTATAATTTTTAATTTTTCATTCATATTTTGTTTGTGTATCAAAGTTATTAAAGCTTCATTCCACATTTCTGGTACTTTGCCTTCAATTATTATATTTTGTATTACATGTTTTAAAGGTAGTATCAATTGGTCTTCAGATTTTGATAAAATTCTGCTGGAAAGCCATCATGATCTTCCTTTTTTGTTTTTTTAGTGCTTCTATCAATTCTGAAAAGGTTATTGGTTCATTTAAAATTTTCCTTTGTTCCTCAGTAAATTTCTTTAAATTGTACTTTTCTAGAAAGTCTTTAATTTCCACTTGCATAGCTTCTCTTTTTCGATACAGTTTCTCATAGAAGGCTTCAATAATCCTTTTTAGACATGTTTTTCTGTTTTCCTTCATCATCCCTCAAAATTTTTATATTTCTTTTTTCTTTTTCTTTCCGCATCTTGTATGCTAACCATCTAGTTGGTTTATTAGCATTTTCAAAGTAATTTTGTTTTGCATAAATAGTGTTTTTGGCTGTTTCCTGTTTTAGCAAACAGTGCATTTGATGCTGTAATAATTTCAATTTCACTCTAGACTATTCAGTTGAAAAATTCTGTTTCATATCCTCTTCTTATTTCTTGATTTGTTCCTTAATTTGTGTAAATTTCTCAGTCTTTTCTTTTCCAATATGAGCAGCTTCTCTAATTATCCAGCCTCTAGCAAAGGCCTTGAATATATCCCAAACACTTCTGATGGAAATATCTGGTTGTATATTTTGTTTAAAAAACATCTGGAATTCCTTTTTGGTCCCTGTTACAAATTTTTCATTCTTCAATAAAAACATATTTAAAGTCCATCTGCTTTTCTGTGGTGTGTCCTGAAGTGTAAGTACAACAGGGTTGTGGTCTGCGAAGGTTACAGGTAATATTTCCACTTCACAATTGTTGATGATATCCAACACATATCTATTCTTGACCATGACATGTCTCGCTGAGTAGAAGGTAAAATCATTTATATTCAGGTTTCTGACTTTCCAAGAATCCACCAAATTATGTTCTTCTGCCAATTGTAGAAATGCCTTGGGAAGTTCATTGCCTTTTTTCTGTTTCCCAGTTATTGTTTTTCTAAGAGTCTATTAAATACTGCATTAAGTCCAATCAAATCTCGTCAAAGTTTTGTTTTGAAATAAGTTCTAGCTGAGATTTATAAAAAATTTCTTCGTGTTGATTTGGTGCATACGTGTTTACAGTCAAGGTTGTTTTACCCTGTCTTTGTATTTGGATTATCAAGATTCTGCCATCTTCAGAGTTATAAAGCATCTCAGAATGTATATGTTCTTTCACATATGAACTACACCTTTTTTCTTCTTTCCCTTGTCTGAAGAAATAAAAACTTTTCCAAAGTTTTTAACTTCCAAGTATTTTTGGTCTAATTGTTTTATGTGGGTTTCTTGTAAGCATATGACATCCAGTTGCATCTTTTTTAATTGCTGAAATATCTGTCTTCATTTTTGAGGTACATTTAAGCTATTGACATTATTGAAATTATCTTCATTTTTCTTCTGTCCATCTTGGGATTGTGTGTTTGTATCTTTACTCTTGTGTTGAAGTCTTGTAACTATTTGTGATGCTGGAATCTTTGGTGCTTTCTTGGTTTTTATGGTTTTCCTGGTTGTCCCTACTGCTCCTTGAACACCCTGGTCTTCCTCTTCCATCAATTCTGGGTCCTCCTCCTCAATTTTCAGCTCTTCTCTATGAGTTTTAATGAAGTCTTCTGCCTTAAACGTTGAGTTAATTCTATATCTTTTTCCCTTGAAGGTAAAGAGGATGCCTTCCGGAAATAGCAATCTATATATGATCTTTCTTTTTCTCTTACTCTCCATGGAATCTCTTTCAAGATTTTTATTTCTGTATCTTCTGTTTGGAGTGGAGTTTCATTTGCAAATTTAAGGATTTCATCTCTTGATGTTCTTTTATGGAATCTTACATGGACTTCTCTGGGAAGGTTGTTTCTTTTTGCATATGATGAGTTCATTCTGTAGGCCACATCAATTGCATTATAGACTTCATCTATATTTTCTGTGCCCATATATTTGGCCAAGATCTATGCCATCACAGTTTTTATATTTTCATCTTTGCTTTCAGAAATATTTTGGAATCTTAAAATGTAAGCTGCCTTGTCCATTTCTAATTTCATAAGGGCCTCTTCCATGGAGCTCTGTTTGGAATTTACAGCTTCTAATTTCAGTTCCATCTTTTCTGATTTATCTTCCACGTTATTTGTTGCCTTGGTTAAATCAGCAATTTCATGTTGATTTTCTTTAAGTTGCTTCTGGACTTCTTCCATCTGGGATGTCATTTTCCGCATTAAAGAGTCCAATTTAGTCTGCATTAGTTCTACAGCTGCAAAAACTGCTTCTTGCACAGCTGCTGTAACTTCTGATTTGACAGCTGAGGCCACTGATTCCTGAATTAAGATTTGTAGGTCCTGTGATGAGACTTGTGCCAGACTGGCAGTTACAGATTTGGTTATTCCTGGAGAAGTATCTGGGAGTCTTTTTTTGGGATCTACACCACTGGCTATGTTAAGAGTTTTACAGTTTCTATTTCAGAGAACACCTGGAACCTCAAACAATTGTCTATATTTACATAACAGTAATTATTATAACCAAATAACTAACCAAAAGTTTTCCCAGTGTCTCAGAAAGGCTTAACTGTTTACAGTACAATTGGAACACAGTATACTTTTAGAGATAACAACGTACAGATACGCAAATACAGACACTACAATGTTTAAAGTTTATATTTTGCAGAGATAACATTTAAAAATAAGGATAGATTCCAAATAGTTTTTGGATTTCCAAATAGTTTTTGAGTTACTCTTCTTTCTTCTTCTTCTTCAAACAAAGGAAAACCACAGTTGCCTTAATTTATAATCCACATGGTATTAAATATATTGATGTAATTCAACTGGGAAATTCTTCATATAATTCCAAATATAACAATATTACATCCAGGAAGAGGAAAAGGTTCATAAAATGGAGCTGAGTCCAAGAGAAAGTTTAAAAATTCTCCAATTAGCCCAGTATTATAATCCACAAAAAGTATAGTCATAATCCACCATAGTAAAGGTTCCCTTGCTCAAAAGCCAGTTGAATCCGACTCTAGGGTTGTGGTGCTCATCTCTGTTTCAAAGCCGAAGAGCCAGCGCTGTCCAAAGACGTTTCCGTGGTCATGTGGCCGGCATGACTAAACACCAAGGTGCATGGAACGCTGTTACCTTCCCACCGAAGTGGTACCTATTTATCTACTTGCAATTTCTTGCTTTTGAACTGCTAGGTTGGCAGGAGCTGGAACTAGAGATGGGAGCTCACTCCGTCATGCGGCACTACTTGGGTCTCGAACTGCTGAATTACTGACCTTCCACATCCTGCAGTTCAGCGTCTTAACCACTTGAGCCACCGCAGCTCCCATAATCCACCATAGGGTCTTGCAAAAATAAATTGTACATATACTTCCAGAAAGCACAGTTGTAGATGCAAGAAGGAGAGACTGCAGAGAAGGAAATCAAATAAAATTTAACCCATTAAAAAAAAGAGTAATATTGTAATCCACAGTAGGGTCTTGCAGAGCTTAAAAAAACCCTATTAAATGTCAATCTATTATCAACTTTTCTTCTCCTTTAGCCCATTAGCAAAGTAATTTCCTTTCAGTTCTTTTACAAGCTGCTTGAAAAGGAAAAGGAGGAGGGAGAGAGAGGGTTCTTCATCCCTCCATTTTCTTATATCAGTATTTAAATGAGAGCCAGTTTGGTGTAATGGTTAAGTGTGCGGACTCTAACCTGGGAGAACGGGGTTTGATTCCCCACTCCCACACTTGCAGCTGCTGGATGACCTTGGGCAAGCCATAGTTCTGTCAGAGCTGTCCTTGAAAGGGCAGTTCTCTTAGAGCTCTCTCAGCCTCACCTACCTCACAGGGTGTCTCTTGTGGGGAGGGGAAGGGAAAGGAGTTTGTAAGCCACTCTAAGACTCCAAGTGAAGGGCAGAGTATAAATGCAATCTCTTCTTCTTCTTCTTAAAGTTAAATGAGAGAATCTTTAGATTTGTTGCATTTAGAGTTACTCATGGTGTTGAAGGTGGTCTTAAGTTGATTGTAGGAGGTTTTTCTAAGTTCCCCATCATCCCGGGAGTCACAGCTGTGCATCCATGTCTGGCATCCATGCCTCATATGAACACTCTTGCTGGTTCCTGCTTCAGGGCGATCTTGGACTACAGCCCGCTTGCCACTGTTCGTGGGGAGTTTGGAACCGAGCCCCTTGCATTGGGCTTCCCTTTGGGTAGCCCAATGGAGCTTGAGGTCCTTTAAGCTCCTCTAATAGAACTGGCAATCTGGCCATTTTGAGAGATCAAGCCCCAAAGACAACCATCCTTGCCGTGCCAGAAATCAGAAATCTTGGAATAAAAAACTGGATGGAATATGGTATTCTTGTAGTGTGGGATTGTACTATGCTATGTACAGGGCCGGCCCAAGGGTTTTCTGAATCCTAGACGAGGCTACATTCTGGGGCCCCCCCTGCGCCTCTTCCCTCCCCCCCAGAGCTCCAGAAGCGCCCCCAGCCGGGCGCTTAGACGGGGGTCGGCGGCGGCGGTGGGGAGAGTCCCTGCTGGCCGCCATGCCGCCCCGCCTCTTCCCCCCCAGGGCTCCAGAAGCACCCCAGCCGGGCACTTAGGCGGTGGGCGGCGGTGGTGGTGGGGAGAGTCCCTGCTGGCCGCCATGCTGCCCGCCATGCTGCCCTGCATCTTCCCCCCCAGAGCTCCAGAAGCACCCCCGGCCGGGCGCTTAGACGGGCGGCGGCGGTGGGGAGAGTCCCCGCTGGCCGCCATGCTGCCCCGCCTCTTCCCCCCCCAGAGCTCCAGAAGTACCCCAGCCAGGTGCTTACACGGGCGGCAGCGGCGGTGGGGCCGCCATGCTGCCCTGCCTCTTCCCCCTCCAGAGCTCCAGAAGCACCCCCGGCCGGGCGCTTAGACGGGCGGCGGCGGTGGGGAGAGTCCCCGCTGGCCACCATGCCGCCCCGCCTCTTCCCCCCCCAGAGCTCCAGAAGCACCCCAGCCGGGTGCTTAGACGGGCGGCAGCAGCGGTGGCGGGGAGAGTATAAAATCAAACAGATAGCTGTGCCAGATTTCAACTGTCCACTTACTTTTATCCTTCCAACCCCAAGCTATAGCTGCTTTACCCGCCAATATCATAGCCTTCGCTAAAGTTTGGTCTTCCTTATCCAGCCTCGGGTTTCCCATTGTATTGTCAGCATTAAGTTGGAGTCTATATTTAAGTTAATTTTAGTTATCTTCCTTATAACTTTAATAATTTCTAGCCAAATTGCCCTTACTTCATTGCACTCCCACCACATGTGTGCATACCAGCCTTTAGATTGTCTACAGTGCCAGCATAGGGAATTTAATCCTGGAATCATGTTAGCCAATTGGGCTGGTGTCTTATACCATTTTGTAAAAAAATTATGCTCCAGTTCTTTAAATTTGAATACCTTGATTTTGTCTATTCCTTTCATAATTTTTTCTGCCATCCTCTCTGATATCTGTCCTTCTCTACTCCGCACTTTTTGTAAATACTCTATCATTTTATCTTTATCTGTTGTCATTTTTTTATAAATCTTCCCTACTAGACCTTGTTTCTTCTTAATCATTTCTTTGTATATTTCTTCCATAGATTCATGTATCCACATTTCTTCTTTTTCATTGATCTCCTTTATTGCTTTATGAAGACCTGCTATTTTTAACCAATGTTGTTTGCCTATCTCTTCTATTACTTCTTGTAATGGCTTAAGAGTTTTCCCTCTAAACAAATCCTCTACTCTATGGTATCCTTTAGAATTTCCCACCATTTACTTTCTTGCTCCTCTTCTATAATGGTTTCTAGTGGTGCCCAGCTAGAGAGTTTTCCTAGCCAGTGTGGTTGCCATTTCTTCCAGGCTTCTAATGTTGATCTTCTCGGCCCTATTGTTAATTTTAGGTCTTTAGCCTGAGCTTTGTAAAAAATACCTAACCTTCCTATATTGTTATTAATCTCATCCTCAAATCTAATCCATTTCAGTTCTTTTTCCTCTCCGAGCTCTAGTAGTGATTTGAGTTGGAATGCCTCATAATACTTATTTAAGTCTGGCACTCTCTATCCAAGTTCTGACTTGTGACTGTACACTATCCTTTTATGAAACCTACATTTTTTATTGCCAAATATCCATTCTTTTAGTGTTCTGTTCCATTGAGTCATTTTATTTTCCTTTGCTCCCATTGGTAGTGTTTGGAATAGGTACATTATTTTAGGTACCCAAAACATTTTAACACTTCTAATTTTAGAGGATATCCCTAATGTTTTGTTTTTCCATCTTCTCATATCCTTCTCTATTTTCTTCCATATTTTATCATAATTATCCTTTATCATCTTATCCAAATTTTTCTGTATTACTATACCTAAATATTTAAATTTCTTTACTCCTAGTCCTAGATTTGTACTTCTGTTTATTTCCTTCTTTTCTTCTCTGTTTACATTTAAGTATATAATTTCTGATTTTGTCATGTTTACGCTTAGCCCTGAGCATTTTTCGAAATCGTCCAAGATAATCTTTACTTCCTTTACTCCCTCTTTTGGATTTGTCATGATAATTATGATATCATCTGCAAATAAATTAACTTTCATTTCCATCTTACCTTCTATTCTTCCCGAATTTCTAATCCGTTCCGCTAACTGTTCTACCCTTGCCGTACCCCTCTTTGTACAGGGAGTGCTTGTGAGTGCTCATTATTTACTCTCACTATTGCCTTCCCTTCTTTATATATTTCCTGAATTACCTCTAGGAATTCCTTTTCGATTCCCACTTTATTCATTATTTGCCATAAATATTCATGGGATAGGGTATCAAAGGCCTGGTAGGCGTCTAGTTTTAGAAGTCCTATCTTTCTCTGATGTCCATGGTATAGCACATTTAGGATATTTCTAATAGGATGAGCTATGCTTCTACCTTTTACAAATCCATACTGATCACCTTTTATTAAAGATGGGATTACCTTCTTTAGTCTGTTTGCCATTATTTTTGCAATCTTGGTTTAAGAGACTTATGGGTCTATATGATCCTACTTCTTTCGGGTCTTTCTGAGGTTTAAGGATCAGTATTATTTCGGTCTTTCTCCATGAGTCCAGAGTGCTTTTACCCTTCATAACTTCATTAAACAGTACCTGAAGTTCCAGTACTAAAGTATCCATCATTACTTTATAAAATTCCCCCACAAAACCATCTAACCCTGGAGATTTGCCCCTTTTCAGTTCTCTTATTACTTCCATTATTTCTTGGGCCGTAATCTCATCCTTTAGTTTTCCTCTCTCTGCTCCTTCTATTGTTTGGCTAATTTCCTCCTGAAAGTCTGCTGTATTCTTCTTTTTATACAGGTCTTTATAAAATTTCTCAAAAGCCTCTGTAATTTCCTTAGGGTTTTGTGTTAATTTCTTATTGTAGTTTATGCATTTAACACTTTGCTTTGCTCTTTTAATCTTCAGATAGTTCGCCAATCTTTTTGCTGTATTAGTACTATTCCTCTGAAATTCGTTTTTAACCATAAGTTCCTTTTTCCATAGTGCTGCTATATCTAATTCTTCCAACTGTTTCTGGATCTCTTTAATTTTACTCTGTACCTTAGGGTTATATTTTTCCATTTGTTTTCTTTGTAGCTTCTGTAATTCCTGAACTTTGGGTTGTCTTTTACTATACCATTCCCTTTTTATATTCTTTTCTTTCTTTATACAATGCCCCCTTATTACCGCCTTGGCGGCATCCCATAATATGTTAGTGGCTACCGTCCCTCTATTCTCTTTAAAGTAGAAGCTTATCTGTTTCTCCATGTATTTTCTATCTTCTTCTTTCATCATTATTAAATTATTATATCTCCATGGTCTTTTTATATTGAATTGCTCTTTTTCAAACTCAATACTTATGGGTGCATGGTCAGATATCCAAATTGGATGAGTTTTAATGTCTTTTATAATCATATTATTATTTTTTTCTAGTATTATATAGTCTATGCATGCTGATGTTTTATGTCTGCTGGATATATGTGTAGGCCTCGGTTGTATACCTATAAACTCACGCACTTCCTTCAATCCCCATTCCCCTAGCTTAATATTTTTATTTTTTGTAATTTCAGTATTCAAGTCTCCTGTTATTATTAGTTCCCTTTCTGAGAATTTTTGGCTCTTCTTGAAAATCCTGGTTAAAAATTTCTTTTGCTTTTTATTTGGTGCATAGATATTTGCTATTCCAGTTTGAATTTAACTATTAGATATCTGCCTTCTTTATCTGTTAACTTTCCCACTTCCTCCACTTAACTTCCTGTGAATCAGGACTGCTACCCCTCTAACCTTAGAGTTGCTTCTGGCTTCTTCTAATACCTGCCACTTTGGGTCATTTAGTAAAGGTTTTTTGTCATTTTTCCTTTTATGTGTCTCCTGCAAGCACAATAAATCTATCCTTTGTTCTCTAGCAATTTTGGATATCCTATACCTCTTAAGGTTTGAAGTTAACTCATTTACATTCAGTGAAAGTAATCTTATTGTCCTATCCATTTTCCTTATTGTTTTGAACCTTTGGTCACCCTGGCTGGAGGCTTTTGATATTATTCCTTGAAGAAACCCTTCCCTCCCCTCACCCTCCCTGTGGTTGAGACAAATTTGGTGATGAAATCTTCATCCCGTTTCTCCACCTACTGGAGTGCACCCACCCCTTCCCTCTCCTTAACTTTTACACTTAGTAACCTTGCTCATTTAACTGTTGCATACTTCCCTTTTATGCAGTTTCCTCTAGCGAGTCTGTCCTTAGCCTCTTCTCCGGTCTCTCTGAGCTTCCTTCCCCTGGGTCATCCGTTGCTTCTAATTCTTCCTCCATGTTCTGGTCTCTGAGGTTGTCAGTGTTTATTCCTAGTCGCTTGAGTAGCTCCGTTGCCTCCGTGGGATTTCTTGCTATGTGCCTCTTCCCCTCCTTAAAGACTATTATCGTGGAGGGGTAGCCCCATGAGAATTTCACATTGTTTGCATAAAGTCTCTGGCCAAAAGTTTTCATTTGTTTTTTCTTCTTAATGGTCTCTTGGCAGTAGTCTTCCCTCACCCAGACCTTTTCCCCCCTAAAGCTCAAATCTGGTTTCTTTTTTAATGTTTTATAAACTTGTTACTGTATTTTCTCTCTGCTAAATTTAATAATAATATCTCTGAGAGTTCCTCCTCCTCCTCCTCTTTGTATTCTGTGGGCTCTCTCTATCTCTTCAGGGTGAACTTTTATCCCATTTTCCTCTAACCACCCTCTCAGGGATTCCTCCAAAGATTTAAAACCCACATCTTTGGTGATTCCTGCCAGGATTAAGTTGGCTTTTCTGTTTCGATCTGAAAGATCATTTAGCTGGCTAGTTAATTGATCTATCCGCTGTTTATTTTTAACTGCCTGCTCCTTAGCAGAGGTTGCAGTCTGCTTTATTGAGCTAATTTCTCCTGTCAACTCAGTCACTTTATCTTTAATTGCCTTTATTTCTTCGCCCATTCTCTCCTGAAAGGCTAAGACTTTCTTTTCAAAGCCGGCCAATTGCTCTGATAATTCCCGAATGTTTTTCGCCATGTCCCCAGTCTGGGCGTTTCCTCTTTAGGAACGCAGATAAATAAATGCTGTCTTACCGCACTTGAGACTTAAGCACAGATTTCCCTGCTTGACTGTTTCTCTTCTCCTGAGTCAGTCCTTTTTTTCTTTTCCTCTGCTGATAAAGTTATTTACATTCTTTTGAGCTATTATAGTTACAATTATCCGGAGAGGTCCAGGCTTGCAGCCAGCTTAAATGGCACCCTGCCCCCCCTTCAAAAAGCCCCCCCACTGCTCTAACCAGGTGCCCGCCACCGCCAGTACAGAGCGTCCAGCCGGGGTGCAGGAGGCAGCAGTGCAGCTCGCCCGCCCCCCCTCGGGGGGGAGGAGGCGGAGGCAGCATGGCAGTGGCCAGTGGGGACTCCCCGCCACTGCCAGTACAGAGCGTCCAACCGGTGCAGCTAGCTCGCCCCCTCGGGGGAGGAGGCAGCAGACAGTGGCCAGTGGGACCCCGCCACTGCCAGTACAGAGGCGCGCTTGCCCGCCCTCCCCCCCCCAGGGGGGAGGAGGCAGGGGCGGCATGGCGGCATCTCCAGGCCCCACCGGGAGTTGGCATCTGTGCCCATCTAGGGTGCTGATGCCCCTGGAGCTGGCCCTGGCCCTAGGGCTCAGGCTTTCCTCCCAGTCATGTACAGTTCTCCAGAGGCCAACCCAGAATCTCTGACTCTGATTGGCTATAACCCTCTCTAAGCATTAGAGGGATTGTAGGCTGTCTGCTTTCCACTGCCAGACAGGCCCCTCCTAGAACTTAGGCCTCTAGGCCCTGCCTCCATCCTGCACAGATCATGACAGGAGGATCTGAAAGAAAGATGACAGTCGTGCTGCAGATTCTATGATGTTAAAATTTCCTCTGAAACTTTGATGCTCTCTGTGTCTGTTTCTTGTAGAAGAGAAAGAGCTCCACATCCTCATTAACAATGCAGGGGTGATGATGTGCCCCTACTCCAAGACGGCTGATGGCTTTGAGATGCACCTGGGAGTCAATCACTTTGGTAAGGCCCTGAGTCACTGGCATGTGAATGTACCCATTACACTTCCATAAATAATCGAGGGGAAAGTTATGTTTCATTTAGGATGCTTTTCTTCTCATCCAGTTGTTCAGGAAGACTATGAAGTAGGGGCACATTTTGGCTTGACCTACAGTTTCTTGATAAAGGTGCAATAGACAAATCCAGCTATACTCTGCTCACACATACTGAGGTTGTCAAAAAGGCTGCCTTTTCTACACCCTTTCTTCAGAAGTAAAGAATTGTAAAAATGTCACAGTAGCTCATATGTGTGATAGTGTGGGGCAGGGACTGGCAAATCTTTGCACAGACAGGAAGTAGAGGTACAACCACAGACGTTTCATTCTAATCACAGGGACAAGTAATTTATTAGACACTAGGAATAAGACCCATTGTGGAGATAAATACAACGGGCTCTAGAAAGAGGCTTTGGGAGATTGTCAAGGCCTTGGACACTCAGCATCAATTTGCTGTGATGACCTCAGCAGGGTATAATGACACAGAGTCCACCATTTTCTCCAGAGGAACCGATCACTGCTACCTGAAGAGCAGTTGTAATTTTGAGTGATCTCCAGCCCTCACCTAGAGATTGGCAACAATTGTTACCCAGGAGGAAATGGCTGGTTTGGAGGGTGGAGTCTATGGCATTGTACCTGTCTGAGGTCCAACCCCTCCTCAAACTCCATCCTCTCCAGGCTCCATCCCTCAAATCCCCAGGAATTTCCCAACCGGGAGTTGGCAACCCCATCACCTTGTAAGCTAACCATCAATCTACCATTATCTGCCCCTCTGACTGCAGCTAACTTCTGCCCTCCGTCCTGGAGATCAGTTGTAATTCTGAGTGATCTCCACCCCTCACCTGGAGATTGGCAACAATGGTTCCCTGGGAGGAAATGGCTGGTTAGGAGGGTGGAGTCTATGGCATTGTACCTATCTGAGGTCGTACCCCTCCTCAAACCTCACCCTCTCCAGGCTCCACCCCTCAAATCTCCAGGAATTTCCCATCTGGAGTTGGCAACCCTATCTTCTTCCCAGCCAAGCATTAACCTACCTTTATTTCCCCATACTCTTCAGCTTTCCATCTCCCCCCCCACATGCAGCTTCTACAGTGCTCTGATACCCTGACTTCCATGTCACATTGGCTGTCATGGGGGGGGGGGCATCTCAGCAGGGTATAAGGACACAGAGTCCACCATTTTCTCCAGGGGAACTGATCTCTGCCAGCTGGAGAGCAGTTGTAATTCTGAGTGTTCTCCAGCCCTCACCTGGAGATTGGCAAAAATAGTTTTCCAGGAGGAAAAGCAGTCTTTCTCTGCAATGGGGACCAAAGCAGCTGGCATCATTCTCCTCTCCCCCTTTTGATTTGCACAACAACCCTGTGAGGCAGGTAAGGCTGAAAGTCTGTGACTAATCCAAAATCACCTACTCAGCTTCTACAGCAAGAACCTGGATCTAGCAGACCCTGCTCTAAAGCACTGACTGTGACGCCTAGGGTAGCCAACCTCTAGATGGAGCCTGAAGATCACCAGGTATCACAACTGAACTCCAGACAACAGATAACTCCCCCCGGAGAAAATAACTGCTTTGGAAGGTGGGCTTTATGGCATTCTGTTCAGCTGAGGCCTCTCCCCTCCCTAAAGCCTGGCTTCCATAGAGTCTACCAGGAAATCTCCAGGAATCGCCCTACCTGGAGCTGGCCCCAATGAGTTCCTCACAAAGGCCTGCAAAGGGTTTCCTTCCTTTGTCTGAACCAAGCTTGGTTGCCTACTGTGGCGAAACGGGCTCCAGTTTACAACTCAGCTGTTCGCCTTCCACCCTCATCCCACTCCTTAAATTCACTGCCACCACTCACTGAATTGTCACTGCCTTTATAGAGAGACAGTGAGACTCCTCTGGCCGACTCTCCCTATTTGGAGACGGA
The DNA here is from genome assembly GCA_029375565.1 of Gekko gecko. Lineage (NCBI taxonomy): Eukaryota > Metazoa > Chordata > Lepidosauria > Squamata > Gekkonidae > Gekko > Gekko gecko. The sequence continues at coordinate 160,056,860 of JAPDNY010000003.1, read as the reverse complement.
ATCCCCACTCTTTGGGGAATCCCTGGAAAGTTAGCAACTCAAGGGTCTGGCCTTTTCTTGCTTCCCTTGGCTACTCCCTTCCTTTGGTATTGTGCAGAGCAGGGGAGACTATGTGGTCAGAGAACAACACAGATTATTAGACCAAATAAAAGAATTTATTTAACTATTTACACAGTTATGGAGCACACAAACACACTGTAGAGGTAAACCAGACACTATGAAGCAGCAGTGCATAAATCAACAGGGGTTAAACGCAATCCTCTTTCCCTACACAGAATACTCTCTACCTCTGGAGGTTGTGGGCTCACCTGTACTTCAGCCTCTCTTTCTTGCCCAAGAAAACAGGGAAACTTCCATTCATTCCCCAGTCCTGTGGAGTGGCTGAATTTCTGTTGCCTCCCAGGGATGAAGACTGCCTTGGGACAGTCTCTGTATTCCCGCTCTTTTTGGCCTTGGGGCAGCTGGGAACTGTAGGCCAGCAGATGAGGAAGCCCCATTCAACCCAGTGACTGATACCCCTGCTGGCCCCTCTCTGGAACTACAGCTCAATTAAGCCTTATGGCGGAACATTTTAAACACACAGACGGCAGCCATCTCACAGACACAGGTAACTGCCATTTCATTGCACCTACCAACAGCATGTGAGTACTCTTGAGTGGTGGCGAGGCGGGACTCAGGCAACACAGCCAGTAGCTAGGGATACCCTCTGAGTGACAGATCAGGGAGCCAATTGATTTGGGAGCATGTGGAATGTTCAGGAGAGTCCATGACCAAAACACAATTATATATAAGGAGATATTCCTGTAAGCTGTACAGTAGGGTGACACTTGTAATGTTAACTTATTTCTCCTGAATCCCTGTTAAGCATTGTAATCAAAAGGCAAAACTTCATCTATCATCTCTCTTTCTTAGGGCACTTCCTTTTAACGTTCCTACTGCTAGAGTGCCTGAAGCAATCTGCTCCAGCTCGCATTGTGAACGTGTCATCACTGGCTCATCATGGCGGGAAGATTCGTTTCCATGACCTCCAGAGTGAGAAAAGCTACAACCGGGCCCTGGCCTACTGTCAAAGCAAACTGGCCAATATTCTGTTTACCCGGGAATTGGCCAAACGCCTCCAAGGTCAGTAGCTTGTGTTGGTAGTGCCATGTAAATAACAGCCTCATCTGACTCTGTAGAAAGCTGAGGATATTTGGAAAGTGTGTGTGTGTTTAAAAACAAAAGAGACAGTCAATATACCATTGTTTCCATGACAGAAAGCAAGCCTTTGGCGCTCTGAAAGCTGTAAGCCTAGGTACACCTCCTTGGAAATAAATCCCACTAAATATTCTTGTGACTTACTTAGAAATGTAGGTAGAGAGGAGAACACTGTACATTTGAACAAGTGGAGGTAAACTTTAGCATCATGTCCGTTTTGGGAAAAGGTCTAGTAATAAAACAGGGAATGTGCAGTAGGCCTGTGATACATGGAATCAAGTATGTTTTCTACTGTGTACACCTGCAGCATGGAGTCAGGACCAATCTTGGTTCCATGGAAACAGGACATGTTCATCCGTCTTCATAGTATAGAACTAAAAATTGTAGCATATATTTAAATACTTTATAACTCATGGTTATATGACTCTTATTCTCCAGGTACTTTCTTACTGCACTGTAACATGTTAAGAAACTTTACTTTTGAACAGATCCACATTTTCAGTACATCTTCTGCTACATGTGTGATTTCTTTTTGGTAGGCACTGGTGTCACTGTAAATGCTCTGCACCCGGGCTCTGTGCAGACTGAATTGGTCCGTCATATATCTATACTGGATATTATCTGGAGGACGATAACTTTCTTCTTGAAGACACCACAAGAAGGAGCCCAGACCAGTGTGTATTGTGCAGTGGCAGAGGAGCTGGAGTCAGTGAGTGGGAAGTATTTCAGGTAGGTCATTTATTGGTTTAAGATTTCTGGGGGAATAATAATCACTCAAAATGTTGCTTATGGTCTGCTCTGGTCTAGTACCTGCCGGACCTGGAAAACAGTCTTGGGATAACAAAAAGAGTTAATTATAGCTAACACTTAGAATGCTGATAGTTGTTTATTACAAGTTACTTTAGCATTAGGTAGACTTCCTGTGGTGCAGGAAGTGTAAGAATTTGGTCAAGTTAGGGAGTAACGATCAAGTCTAAGCAGCAAGAATGAATTTGGAGTTCTAAATAATTTCCCTCTGTTTAGCAATAGCTATATTTTCCTGCAAACTTTAATAACCGGAAGAATGCTTTTTCTCATGCTAGAGAGATACATATGCAGCACAAGGCCTGTGAGTTAGCAGTGTCTGTCTAGGGGAGAGAGTTGAAAGTCTGAATCCATCCTGCTTTGCTCAGATACTTGTTTATGCCAAAGTCAGTGGCAGATACACATTCAGCACAGCATCTTCCATTCTCCATCTAGTGCAGGATGTAGAGATCCCTTCTCGGGAGCTGCATGTTCTGCTTACAAGTTTCCCAACTTAGTTAGGGTTTGTTTCCACTGCATACTTTCAGAAGAATCTCCCCATATTATTAAATGTGTCAGGTATAAAGGTAAATGGTTCTAAATTAGGGAGGGGGAACCTATGTAAAGGTTTTTTCTTTCTTTCATGTTTATGCAGTGCTTCCTTCAAAGTAGTCAGAGTGGTTTATATGGCTCTCCCCTCTTCTATTTTATCCTCACTACAATCCAGTGTGGCGTAGTGGTTAAGAGCAGCAGACTCTAAATCCGGAGAACCAGGTTTGATTTCTCCACTCCTCCACCTTAAACTGGGTGACCTTGGGCCAGTCACTGTTCTCTCAGAACTCTCTGCAGCCCCACCTATCTCACAGGGTGCCTGTTTGTGGGAAGAGGACAGGAACATGATTATAAACTACTTTAAGACTCCTTAAAGTAGAGAAAAGTGGAGTATAAACACCTACTCTTTCTGATTAAGGTGGATTAAGTAGCAATTCAGAAGGCAGGCTGAATGCTTAAATCCCCTCATGTAAAAAAAAAAAAAGACCCTTACAGTATGTCAGGGACAAAGTGTTTAACTGTTACTAGGATTTTTGCTAAGCCCAACTTTTAAACTATGCCAGTACCTAAAATTCCTAATTGAAACATTGTCTTTTATACAACAGTGACTGCCAACCAGCGTATGTCTCAGCTCAAGGCCGTAATGAAGAAACAGCTAAGCAACTTTGGAAAGTCAGCTGTGAACTCTTAGGCATCAAATGGGACTGAATTATGAGGGATCTTTTGTTGTAGCTGTGTATTGCCAGTAAGGTATTTGCTGTGAAAACAGGAACCCCAGCGTAGTAATTCAATGCAAACAATTCAAAGTGTAAATGAAAGATTTGTTTTCAACTTAGTTTCATACACCCTTAATCATGTACATTTTCTAACTTAAGAACAGCCACGCTGCTCTTGTTTTCCACCACATGGTCAAGCACGGCAGTAGGAGCAAGGATCACTCACTTGTGCCTCTGCATACTGTAGTCTATAATCATTTGTAAAGCCAGGACTCCTCGACTTTAGAGGAGGCTCACAAAGGTGCTTAAAGCTCTTTGATTGCAAGCAAGAGATGTGCTTAGCTGTTTAGGCTACTTCAGCTTGACTCCTGGACAATTCAGAACACATTCCTGGCAGATGAGCTGGTCTATGTTTGATGTCTGGGCAGTTCTTAGCTTCTAATGGCTAGCTCCTGAGAAGACGACCCTGGGCCCAGTGCTACTAAAATACATGTCATCTTGGGAAGAAGCTTGATATTTAACTTTCTGTTCCATTACTCACAGAGAAAGCATTTGAGAGACCAAATTTTAAGGGAAGAAAGCTTGAGCTCAAGGCCCCTCCAGCATTATGAAGACTACTGTTTTTATTAGTAGAGGCCACATAAGGAATACCTGGGGAGCAAGGGGGGGTGATTGGCTTGTAAGAGTCTTCTTTCACTTGACTGTTCTGTACTCTGGTCATTTGTAAATAAAACTTCTCAGTTTACATTGTCCTTTTTGTCTAAAGTAATATGCTTTGATTTTCACACTAGTTACTTAACTGTGATTGAACTTCCAACACTTCAAGGTTAAAGTAACACCAAAGAGGTGACCAAGTTTATTTTATTTTTGCTTACTTTACACAATCTCTTCTTAGGAGTATAACTCATTGGTTCATTCAAACACTTCGAAATTCATTACAGTATTTGAAAATACAAGCCAATTCCCAGGGGCAGGTTCTGCTGGTGACAGATAGGATTCTTAGGATGTAAAGTGCATAAAGTATAGTGCAAAAGGGAATGCCACACACAGGCCGGACTTTTCTGCTAAGAAGGTTTTTGTTTTCTCCCTCTGTAAAAGGCATGTGTGTGTTTGAGGAAAGCTCAAAAAAGAAGGGAATAGAGGCAAGTAACAAACACGATATTTTATCCATGGAAGTAGTGCATCACCTTCTAGCCTTCAGACTAGCCTGTCTTAAGTTTGGCAGACAACAAAAGCAGCTTCTGTCAAACCTTAATGAGATAAGCTTCAGAATCGGGGGGTTGGAAAACACAGAAGCTAAAAGTGGCCATTCTTAGTTACCTAAGGTAAGCTATTTCTGGGCACTACGTATAATAAGCTAGGCATTTACCGAAGTGTGTGTCTGTGACAGCACTCACAAGCCGAGTGAAGCAGGACAACCACAACTTTCCATTTTATGAAGGGCTGTGGGCTTACACCATGACAATGATCAGCTGTAGGAAAAAACAGAAGTTGCCCACCTTCAAATCACAGAATTAAAAAAATCATGAAAAACTGCCTGCACTGGAGTGAAGTGAAACACAATGGACAGATTGTATATCAGTGTTTGGCAGTTAGTTTGTCCTCACGTTAATAGCACTCTAGCTTCATTTACAATCCAGAGTTTTGTAGGGCAGAAGCCAGGTAACCAGTTAGGCTTCTTTTTACTTAGTGATCAGAAAGAGCATTTGGATCAAATTTGGAGGGCAGATGCTGGATATCCTCAGTTACTTAAATTTAAACCCAAGTCCCATTACACTCTTGACTACACCACTGTCAAGACAAACCTAGGAACACAGGAGAAGGATAGCAGGCCAAAATATACTAATTTGACAGCAAACATCTGTTCCACACTCCATTCACATCTTTTATTTTCTCTGCTTTCTCTCTGTATCTTACCTCACATGGCAACAGGTACACAATTATTTGCCTGAATTGCTTATGTGGAGTACCATACTACATCTGCTATTAAGTGAATGTAACAGGATAGCATGGCTTACACTGACAGTTTCTGCTAGCAGCAACCTGCTAGAGGGATCGTTTTGCTATTTGGAAACATGCAACTGCCATTTTCAAAGCTCACAGGCTACATTACTGGTTCATCCCTATGACTGCTTAGCATAAGCTACAATTCCACCCTGCCTCCAGTTTTCACTTCATCTAAGTGAATTACTAAATCTACTTTACCCCTTGAATACTGAAGTTGACACTTGTGCATGGTTTCATGTGATGTTCCCTGCACACATTTTGTAAAAGATGAGGTATTTTCCAGAATGGTAGAGAAAAAAATTACCCCCCAAATGGGGCTTTGCAATTTCATAAAACTGCAGTTGTGGGTGCAGTGCAGACTAAGGCCAGATATAAATAGAGACACTGGCAGAGGCAGATGAGCTTACCCTATGTGTAAGTCAAATTGGGCTGCTGCACATAATCACTGGGTCAGTTATGTGATACTTGCTCTTGGTCACTGCATAATCTCCATGAAATAGCCAATAATATGATGAGAAGCAGCAGTAGGAAACTTCTCAGCCAAGTGTTCTGTATACTACCTGGGAAACTGATATCATTCCCAGCTCTAAACAAGTGAGTAAACAAAGTGAAAATGGGCAACACCTAAGGAGTCCCGGGTGCTGCATTGGCAGCTTATAAACCTTCTTCCCAACCGATACAGAAAGCCTGGAAAGCAGCTCAAGAAGCAAACAAAGAAACAAATAGCAGGCAGGGATTGAAAGCCTCTTTACAAAACACAATACCAGCTACAAAAAGACCATCTAGCAGACTTTTTAGAAGAGGAAACAAGCCAGCCAGGGTCAGTTTATTTAACCTGAAAACACTAACAGAGCCTCCGGCAACAAATGAAGTAAACTCTTCTCTCAGAGAGTGAGCAACCATTGCAGAAAAAGCTATGTGGTTAGGTCCTACACTGCAAGAATAAAAATTCTCCAAAAAATGTGACATTGATTTGAAGTGTAAATTAGAAGATCTACCAAATGGATCTAGAAGGTATAACCTACACTTCAGAGGTTTTCCAGAAAGCGTTTCAGAATCCAAACCCAAAGCCTTCTTAAGTAGACTGCTTCTCTCAGTTAATACAAACAGAGGATGGAGTTGCTCCTGTGACAGAGAGGACACATAGAATTGGCCCTTCTGCCCAAAATAACAATGCCAGACCATTAAATTTGTCCACCATTGCACAAAAGATTGAAGAGGCAAAAATTAGAGGCCGTATACCTTTTCAAGATTTTTCCATTCAAGTCTTTGGGATATTTCTCCAGAAACAATGCAAAAAAGACATCAGATGAAGCCAACTATAGAAAACTGATTACAGCCACAATCCGATATAATTGGGCCTTCCCTTTCAATCTCATAGTGGATGACAAAGGCACTATGTTGCAAGAATAAAAATCCAGACCAAGGATGCCCAGTATTCTCTTTGCTGGGAATTCCTTCACCAGGTCTATCAGCCTTTGGAAAACAAGGAGAGAGACAGCTGATGCATGCAAAATACAGATTGCTAAAAAAAAAAACCTATGAGGAAACAGATGAAGAAAAAAAGAAGCTGGAAACTTCCTGAAGTCAGGCTATGCTGGTTTGTGTCAACTAGCAACAGGAATGCATTCCAAGAAAAAAACATTTTAGCACACTTCTTGTCTCTCCCATCACAATGCTAAATAAGAGCTTGTTAATTTTTGCCAACAGCAGCACAGCAGAGAGGAAACTTCTGTGCCATCAGAGCTGCCCATTGCCTCTCAATATGTATTTCAGAAATCATACACTGTATTCATGTTTAGGAACAATCAACAACAGTAAGATCCATTTCTGAACATAAAAGGGATGAAGAGAGAGTTGTTTTGATCGTGGTTATCCTGCAACAACTTTGTATTTAGAAAACTGCAAAAAGATGGGTTCCAAATTAAAGCTTACCCAGTGTGGTTTTCAGGTTAATAAAATAAATGGCTTGGGATAAATGCCTTTATAGTAAAAAAGGGTCTCTATCACTGTTAATAATTCAGTCTTGCCTTTTCATGCTTAACACAACAAGAACACCCTGAGATAGAGGTAGTTGGTTGTCACTAGGACACAACTGGCACTTTTAAGAAATCAATCCCTTCCACCTGAAACATCTGAGCAGCTCCTCTCTGCCTTGCTGTTAGCCAACAGTTCAGCTACTTTAACGTTTTCCATTAAGTTGTTCTCATCGGCACGATGCCAAGCCTTCCTTTCACAAATGAAAAAACCTCTACTCAGCTGGTAGTCACTTCTTGGTGCTCTGAGCGAGCCAGCTTTTTGGCTTAGCTTGATGCACTGATAGCCACTGGGTACAAATGGCCTGCACCACATCTTCCCCACTGTCCTCAGCCAGCTGCCGTACATGCTGAACCAACTGCACAGCTCTAGGGTTCTCTAGTTTCACAGCAATCAGGTAAGCAGAACGCAGTTTGTGGCATCTCAGATATGCTTGGATCTGAAGTACAGAAAGAAAGAAAAGAGATATTTGCTGGTTTCTGTGGCTAAGAAGACATAGGAGTTTTAAAAAATCCTCACAACTGAAGCAAATGGTGACATGCTCAAAGATGCACAACAGATGTGGCTGCGTTGTCGGGTAGGGAAAACACTAAAAATTGTTAGACAGAAATTATTTTAAGAAACTATTGATGCTTATCAGTCTGGAAACTAATTGACTGCATTGTAGCTCTTGGTCAAAAGCCCTTTCAAGATTTTTCTTATGGATGTGCTGATACTTGGTAGAGTTGAGCTTACGGAAACTAGCAAACCAATGGTCAAGATGGACTATCTGGTTCTATTTTCAATTATGTTACTGAGTTCTCTGAACTTCAGCACATCACTTTAAACTCTAGAGCTCAATTTTTTCCAACTTCAGAAGGACAAAGCATACTTCTTCAAGAACCCAGGTGGTAAGAGATACCTGTCAGGGGGAAAAAGCTTTTATACAATCTGTCTGATGGGAACATTCCCAGTCTTTCAGGAAAATAGTTCCATATGGATTTTGTTATTTCCTGTCTCTCTGAGTTTCAGCTCACATTCAAGTTGAACTTGAGCTCGCCTGGAACTTTCTAAACCAGACAGCCAGCTGACACAAATATTAAGTTTCCACACCTCTTTCATTATAAAAAGAAATAGAGCATTTTAGTTTACCTCTTCCCCCACTAGTTAACACATACATGCGTGACCACAATTTTCTAGCCAATGATGACTACTAAAAAAACCCCTCACCCTGTGCCAAGTAGCATCATGCTGTGCATTTCGTCTGTAAAACACAAATATTATAGTTTGTGGCTTTTTCTTTTTGGTGAACAGCCTTGTACAAAGGGCATTTACTGGAATTCATAATACACAATGGCTTATTTTTACAAACAGAAAAAAGAATTCAGTTCTGGAATAATGAGCTCAGAGCACATGAAAGGCAATTTATCTTCATAGCTGTTTGCAGCCTCTGCAAAACAAACATGTAAACCCAAAATGCAAACTCAATAATTGTACTACAGAATCTGCTGGAGACCTCCAGACTCTTAGCTATGGCAGGAACCTTTTCATTACTGGGAGGGCAAGTTCATCTATTACAATTATTTCAACTAAGAGTCCTGGAAGACCATAATTACTGGGACTTTTCATTTTTAGCAGGGACCACACCACTGCATGTCCTACCTCATATTCAGCTCTATTAGCTGGCACAGCCTAAGAGGCTAACAGAATGAGCTATGAGATTTGGAAAGTCTCCACTTCAAATCTAGCCTCCGATTACAAGCTAAATCGCTTTAAGCAGTGAAAGCGCCATGTAAGTATTATTACTGCTACAAAACAATTAGCATACTTGGTCTGAATCAGAACAGCACAGAATAATGGATGAAATGGGGAAGAGGACAAGTAAAGCATAAGCAAAAAGAAAAAAAGTTGGGTATCTTAAGAATTTCCTTCACCTCCAGGGTCGCTATCTCCAGTAATGATTCACTCACCTTGTTTTCATCACTGTCCATATCCTGGATCAGATCATCCAGCTCCTGGATCCCATAAAGGAAAACAGAGTTGAAAACTTACACTTTGAAAACTTACACATTTATTTTCCACTACCAGGAACCAAAATCTATCTACAATTTTTTCAAAGGTCTTGCCTCAAAAACTTCTCCTTGTGACATTCTCTGAATCTGTAAGGTTCTAGGATCAGGGCTGCTCTTGGATAGTGAACTGGGCTTAATTGGAGGAGCCCACAATATGGACTTGATGGCCATCTATGATGGCCCATTTCGTGAAATGCCTTCTAAACCCATTTGGAATCGTCACTGAGCCTGTAACAGCCAATCAAGGCTCTTGGAACTCTGACACCATCATTCCCTTATTCACAGTAGCAGAACCAGGGGTCCTATCTGTCAGGGGTGACAGGAGGAGAGGCCATGTCATTTTGGGAAGGGCTGATGTTCATGGAGATGAACTGATGTTGACAAAGACAGTCAGTCTGGGTAAGCCTCATCACTCCCAGATTTATACGTTTTTGCATTCTGTGGGGAAAATAATGAATTTCTGTGATGTGAACAGCACCTGACTATTACTACTGCATAGTGGTAAGCTCCTGCAATCAGGAATTCCAGAACCCAGATTGGCCAGAACCGTCTATGCACTTGTGTGTGTATCGAGGGGGGAGAAAATTGAAAAGAAGCTGTTCTCCCTTTGTTTCTCCTTTACTCTCTCTCTGAGTGTGTGTGTTCTGACAGAAAACTCTGGACATACACCCATTTGTGTCAGCCCTGATTTTGGGGTGGGGTGGGGGGCAAATGTCAGGTAAATGTTGTTTTTCAAGTTAGGTTTGAAATCTGTTTTCATTTACCCTTATCTCTGTAACCTATATAACTTTAAGCGATGCTGACTGTAGAATAAAACTTGTGTTGTTTAAAAGAAAGTGACTGCCTTGATTCCTAACCTGTGAGCCTTACCCTGCCCACCTTACCAAGCAGCCCTGTTTGATGGTCCTCCTGGAATTATACTAGTGAGTGGTGAATTTCAGGAGGTGGTGGCAGCTACTGAAGGGAAAGCACCCCTTTAGCTCCTAAGAGAGTCAGGGAGTAGTGAGGGAACCTAGATCTGTTTCCTTCACACAAAACACATTCCCCCCCATGCCTCAGGGCAGGGTTTGCACCTTGCTCACCTGCCTGCTGTCTTGTTGCACAAGCAGGGAGAGAAAGTGACCTGAGAGACATGAAGGGGAAGTGTATTCCAATCTCAGCTCTCAGTCTACCACAAAGATGAGATAAAGTACTAACTCATAACAATCTAGGTTTCTCCTTTTGCAGGGCATAAAAGATACCGTTCCAGGTCTATAAAAGTATCAGTACCAAAAATTAGAAGAATCACTGTAGCTGTTCACTGCTTTCTGAATGCATAATGCTGATTAGTGGAAAGAAAAGCAAGTGTGATTGAGCCTCACAAAAAGCAGAATTACTTGAGAAGGGATAGCTTCGAAGTTATCCAGACAGTTTAGGATGACATTGTCCCCATCATTTTTAGCAGCAACCCCTGATTCCTTGATGCATTTGAGGAGCTGCCTGATCTCACTGTACTTTTGCTGCTTCAACAGCTGTCGGGCAACTTTATTGTATACAGCAGCAGCGTCCAGCTGAAAGTCCTAGGGTGAGAGAATTGATATTCTGTTAAGATCCAGAAATACCTTCCTACAACAGCAGCTCAGTTCTGCTGAGACAGAGGCTGCATTCTACAGAGCGTATCAAAAGAGAGGATAATATTTTAGAGCCCTCAGAGAGAGAAAAGTAAGATTAAAATTTATGACTGGAGCAGGACAGGCAAGGCATTTGGGAGGAACTCCCCCACTATCTCCCACAGGTTGGGGTCTCAGGGAAAGACCCCCTTCGGAGCTTTCCAAAGCCCCAAAGTGAGGTGACAACTTCCAAGAGCTCCACTATGAAGAAATAGATATTGTTTTAAATTATAGTAATTAAGGATTATAAAACTTAGGAAACAGAACATTATGAGAAACAGCTTGAGATTCATGGTAGAAACCTAACTGTAATAAAATAATAATTATTAGTTATCTGTTTATTAAATTATGTATTATTTGTCTAGGAGTTTGAGGAGACAATAGTAATTCTTTAACAAGCAATCACTGGCAATGAATAAGAAAACAATGTTATTTATATTAAGTAGACACTGTCAGTGCCATAGAGTATATTTGGAAGGAACAGTTTGCATACCATTCCAAAATTGTATGATATTTCTGTTGTAAACATGTTATGTGGAAAATAATAAAATATAATTGACAAAGGAAGAAGAGAGGATTCTTTTCAATTGCTCCTTCAAGAGGGCTTTTTGGGGGGGTGGTTTCATCCCCCAGAAGCAGCATTTCAGGGGGCATTTTTGAGTGCTAGTGGGAGAGCAGAGGCAAAAAAAAAAATGGGCAGAAAACTCATCTACAGAAATTTTCCAGGGAATCCAGCTTAGACTATAGATTGGTGAAGATTTGACTGCTATGGAGTGTAGTCCTGTAAAATTAACCTTCCATATAAAAGGACAACACTACAGTAAAGGACACCATAACACCAAGCAATGCCTCTTAAAAATGTTTGGCTACTGGAATCTTACAGAACTCTTCTTCCAGAGACTACTACTTTATATCTAGAGTTCCATTCTTCCTTATCTGACTCCCCCTTTAAGATCATATGTACTGTACAGATGAGCCTTCATCCAGCCAAAATCAGCACATAACCTGACAGAACAGAGTTTTTTTCTCTGTAAGCTTTAGCTGAAGCAACAAAAAGAGGGAGGGAATGGTTCATCAGCACATAGGCTTGGTTTAGAAGTCACACAAAATCTTAGTGCGGGTGCTCATTTGAATGTGGGCCTCTCCAGTAAGTGTGCTTAGAGAGGATAAGTCAAACTAAGATCTGAAGCCATAGCTTGAAGTTGATTGATTAACCACAGTCTTAATTCTATTTTCTTCATTTATACCTTGACATTCTCCCCAATGGGGATTCAAAGCAGCCTACACTGTTCTCTCCTCCTCCACTTTATCACCACAATAACCCTGTGGGGTAGATTGGGCTGAGTGTGTGCAACTTGCCCAAGATCACCCAGGCACAGCGGGGATTCAGACCTGGGTCTCCCAGATGCTTGTTTAACACTAAGTCTGGGTTTTGCATGATATATTAATGCAGACGTGCTGGCTTAATTCTAGTTTGTTTCCTGGCACCACCCATAATGCAAGTCTCTGGGGGAGGTGTGTGTGTGTGTGTAGGCAATAAAACCAGCTTTTGTCAAGGCAACCCAGGATTTTAATCACTGCCTGAGACCTGAATCTTAAATTAAATCATTGTTTCATACTACCTGAATTGAGCCACAGCATTCCTGAATAAAGACACAGGATATTTTAGCTGGAAGAGCTTTTAAACTAAATCAAACTGTAGTCTTAAACACACTAATTTCAGCCTAATCCCAGGGTACTCAGTAGGACTTGAACACATATGAAGTCACTGTATAACTGGTGATTAGTTCACTTGTCTCAGTATTGTTGTCTGCCAGCAGTGGATCTAGCCACAGAAATGTCTTTCCCAACATTTACCACAAGAAATCCTCTGGATGAGAATGCCAGAGATTGTATTTGCATTAAAAGCATGTACTCTGCCACACAGCCAGAACCAGTTTCTTATTTCTGAGTAAACAATGTCAGGCTGCTAGGTTGTTTTCAGCCATATAGAGTACAGTTTACCTCAACTTTTTACCATGAACCAGATATATAAAACGGCTTACAAAATAACCATAAACACATCCTAATTTCTAGATCTTGATGAACTTTGGTGTGATTTGCTTCACACCAGTTTCACCAGGGATCCTGGAGGATTTTTTTGTCATCTTCTGGGCATGGAACAGCAGTCACTGCAATTGTGGAGGGGGAGGTATTTGTGAATTTCCTGCATTGTGCAGGGGGTTGGACTAGATGACCCTCGAGGTCCCTTCCAACTCTATGATTCTATGATTCTATAAGTACTGGATTGTTCAGAAAAAGAAACAAAAGCTGCTCTGGGATAAATGTTCTGGAACAGAAATTTTGGCACAGGAAATTTCACTGCTTCTCTTTGGCAGCACTCTTTGTTTTGGGCAGACAACCATTTATGATAAGCACCTATCTCACTATTCCAAACAACCAGATGCTGATTGAGGAATCAGACATTAAGATCTTAAAACAAAATTACTGTAAACTGGGCCATACTAATTTTTGTTTTTTCAAAAATAGTTAATTTCTTATCTTTGAAACCACTCTGAGCAACAGGAAATTAGCATCATCATCAAAATACAGAAGCTTAAGTCAATTTTTATGGACTCCTAAAATGCAGACAACTGTCCCTGGCAACAACCCAGCATCAGTTAGCTTTCCTTACTCATTTGGTGGTGTTTTCAAGAGCAAAACATTTATATATACACATAATTGCGGGATATAAAACATTTAGAATCTTCCTAGGTTTAATATACCTGCAGGACTCTGAATGCAATTCCAAAGCCTTCTTCAATGTTTTTGCCTTCCAGCATGACCTGGGAATTAATTGATAACAGAGAGAAGAGAAAAAGCTTGAGTAACATGGAGGCAGTTCATAAATGGTACATTCAGATGCTCAACATAAACAGATCTGTTTTCTCTACAGAAAACTTCAGGCTTGGGGGCAAACTGATCACTCTCTGGAGACACGATGTGTTAATAAGTCCTGATGCCCACCTTCTCTGCAAGAAACCTCCAGTTCTCCAACTGCTATGAACTACAGCCTGCACAGTAATCTTCTAGACAGCACGGAATTCCTTCCACATTTTAAACCTAACAAGTCTCAAAATGGGTGCCCCTTGTCTATGCATGTGTGCCTGTTGCAAGGAGCAGTACATATTTACGGCATTGGTTTGGTTTTTTAAAAGAGCTAATACAATGGCTTGGATTCAACCAAGACTTCTATGAGCACAAGGAGGAAAGATGAATTTCTCTTCCTCTGACTCTCCCCAAAGCTATTCTTAGAGTCCTCCATCCCCTGCAAGAAGCATTTGGAGTTGCTGAGGGTGGGGGAGAGTGGCAAAAGTTGCCAACCCATTGCAGGCATGGAAATCTAGGTAGAATCCAACCCAATTCAGTTAGCAGTTTTCAGGAATGCTGACAGCCACAGCTGGTCAACTGGACAGATTCTTTCTGAGCCTCTTACATCTAGACCCGAACCAAACATCTGGTTCCAGAGCTTCTAGGGCAAGCAGGGGGCCTGGAATTTTCTGACCCCCTCTTAGCAGCCATGGCTGTATTATATTTTCTGCTTTGATGCTGAAAGACAGCATTATCAAAATACCACATTACTGCTGTGATGACGAAGGGGGAAAGAGTCCTACATAGGTAACATCTGATTTACATGCAGCAGGGAGATCAGAACTGAACCATACTGCAACATAGTGAAGACATCCCAAATATCCACATGTCAAAATGACACTCAGAAACAACCCAATGCTCCTTGAGCAGGGGTTCCAGAAAAGCTGGGCAGCTGTAGAGGACTAAAATTACTCGACAATATGGAGGCATATATAATGCTAGCTGCTCTGTTTTCAGAAAAAAGTAGCCAATTTCAAGAACAAAATCCATGTAATACCTTTTTATCAGGACCAGTCAAAACACAAGCTAGCAAACTTTTCATCTTTACTGCATGAACTGGATATTATAAAAATAAAATAGGGGGAGGGGCAAATGCCTCAGGTCATTACCATAAGGACCTGGTCTTGTCAGAATCCTGGACAAAATGCTGAGCAGGTATGCAGATTTAAATGATGCTGGTGTCAGGCTGTACCCCTGGCTTTCTGGGAGGAAGCAGTAACAAATGGAAACCTCCCACTGGAAGCACAAAGGTCAGCTATAGTGCAAATACCTCTCTAACACCAGGCAAGATACACGGATTCTTTGAAGGCTGGCACCAGTTTACAAGTAAGGTACCATCCTTAGAAAGTTGCTGATGGCATCTTATCTGCAAAGTATGTCAAAAATAAATGACCTGAGATCATATCTTATTGAATTACCTTAATTGCAAATGATAAGAGTAATTCTGGTTGTTGTTTGTAATTTTTCATTTTTGGAACTAGTACTGCAAAATTCCTCCTTGACCCTCTCCCTCCCTATGGCTTCTTCACCCCCTCCTTACAACACAATAAATAGTAAGCTTGTAAAAGGAGATTAACTAACAATTTGTCACAAGATCATGTATCTTCATTGCAAAATACACACAATGATAGCATTCCATTTTGATGCATAAAGTGCCAGGATTTTTAGCAGCATTCAGTACCTTGCAAGCAACTTCCATTTTCATTTGATTGTTCCCAAAAAGCGTGGGTGCAGCCATCTCAGTTGCAGGCAAACCACTCAGTTTCTCACACTGGTGGAGGAATTTTGTTACTTCCATTTGAAGTTCAACTGTACTGAGATGCCTAAATTTAGGAAAAAATTGTTTCATTAACCACTCCAAAACCACATTTTAATATAATAGCCTAACCAGAGGAAAATTATTCAGCTGCATAAAAGGTTTTTTGAAGGCATGTAGTTATAACTAATTAAAACTGGTAGCTGAGGATATATTAAAATTAAATACAATTGAATGCATTTCCTTTTTCTAGAAATAAAGATTGCTTATCACTTAATGGACAGAAACAGCCCGTAAGGCATATATTATTATAGCTCAAACATACATTTCTGTTTTGTAAGGTAGAGCCCCATACCCATTCCTAAAGATACACAGAGAATAACCATCCTGTTAAAATGTAACCAAGAATGCATTTTTTAATGAAATCCAGAATTCTATAGCCACAAACCCTTAAAACAGTTAAGTTAAATTCATTCCACTGATTAAGTCTATTGAGATTTATAGCAGAAGTCCTAAAGTAAATCCACCTCTCATTTCTCTATCATGATACAGGGAAGACATCAGTGCAGTCAATAAAAGGCTGAATTTGACATTACTGTCAAACAAGGTTTTACTATTACCTTTTCTTTAAAAAACTTTGTTTTTATTATAAATTTTTCAAAGTACAGTAACATTGTACAGTGCCATTGCTGTTACCTTGACACATCAGATGCAGTCATTTTTTTACGGAAAGTGCACTGGACTTTTTTTCGTCCTGAGGTCCGTGAAACTTCCTGTAGGTAAACTTTGAGGTGGTCCTTGACTTTCAGTAGCCATTTCTGCCTGCCTCCCAGTTCTGTATAAGATTTTGCTTTGTGAGTAAAAAATCTAATACAGGTCATGGCAGCACGGACTTGATCCTGGAAGACAGATTTTTTGAAGACATGGATAAACTTTGAAACTAATGTATCAAATGTAATAATTTTACACACACAGCACCCCTCCACCCATCCCTTTCGAGGCTGGCTGAAGGACAGGAAATCCTTCAGTGTGTCATTTGAGTGTACAGAAGATTCTGCACAGGCAGAATGATTGACGCGTTCACTCACATATTAAAATGTATCTCCCCTAAATTACACTGTAATAACAATAAAAATAATCCCCCCAACTATACACACAGTAAGAGTTTCCTTAGGTGTAAACATTCCCCCCCCCATTCCAGTCCAGCAACTAAAGATCACTCTTAGTGGTGATCCAGGATCAAGAGAGGTATGGAGTTTGCAAGGGGGATGGATTCTATTGCTTTCCCTCCTTCAGAATTAAGGTTTGCTCCAGATGAAAGGAATACTCCCAAGCCTATGTGTGATGCCAAGGCAAACCAAGGTTTTTAAAGCAGAAATCCTTCTGCTTTGCCATATCTTTCTCAACCACTTTTCTGTCACTTTCCATTCCTCCAGAGGCTTCTACTCCCCTCCAAGTAAACACAGAACTGAACCTTCTCCAACCTCTACCTGCCACTAAACTAAGTCTGGAGAACTGTCATTATAGGCCAAATTTCTTGTAGGTTAGTGATCCTGAATGTGGTGTCTGCTGATCTCTATGCACTAACAGCAATCAGCCAAATCTGAGGACACTTCAGTCCAGTAACTGGAGCTGTGAGTGGATAAGACAGATCTTTCTAAAAACCTAAAAAATGTCCCAGGTTTGCAGAAAAATCTGAAATCTAAAACAAATCCAAGAACCACCCACATGGGAGGGTTAAAAAAACTGAAAATGATAAAAGGATTCCCTCAGTGGCTGTTGCTAGGCAACCACAGTATTTCAGGTTGAATTTCTTTGAGTAAAAAGGCATGGGAGAGGGCAGGGTCTTTTCCAGGCCTATTTTGGCCTTTAAGGGAGGACTCATAGGGCTCAGGCTAAGGCTGCCAACTCCAGGTTGGGAAATTCTGGAAATTTTGTAGTATTAGAAAAGAGCAAGAGTCCAGTAGCACTTTAAAAACTAACTAAATATGTGTCAGGGTATGAGCTTTTGTGAGTCACTGCTCACTTCTTCAGATATTCAGGTATTCAAAGAAGTGAGCAGTGACTCATGAAAGCTCATACCTTGACACATATTTTGTTAGTTTTTAAGGTGCTGGTGGACTCTTGCTGTTTTCTACTGCTACAGACAGACTAACATGGCTACGCATCTTGGAAATTCTATGGTACAGTCTGAAGAAGGCAGGGTTTGGGGAGGGGAGAGGCCTCAGCCAGATATAATGCCATAGAGACCACGCTCCAAAGCAGTCATTTTCTCCAGGGGGACAGCTCTCTGTTGTCTGGAGCTCAGCTTTAACTCTGGGAGATTTTTAGGTACCACCTGGAGGCTGGCAACCCTAGGCCGGGCTGCAAGCAACCTCAGGGTGACTTGATACCACCTGATTGGCATGACTCAATTAGGCCTTGCTGCTTGCTACTGTTCAACAGCAGCCACCCCATGAAAGCCAATGTGGTCTTCACAGCAGGGTCTAGGAGACCCAGATTTGAATCCTCATCTTGCTGTAGAAGCTCACTGGGTGATTTTGGACCAGTCACATACTTTCATCCTAACCTACCTTACGGGGTTGTTATGTGGATAAAAAGGAGAGGAGGAGAGGAGAATGTAAGCTGCTTTAGCCCTCACTCTGGAGAAAGGTGGGGAATAAATGAAGTAATTAAATGTAGCTGAAGATGGGAAGGCAAATAAAAGGTAGGCTGGTGAATGGCTAAGAAGGAGGGAAAGGGGAGGGGATATGGGGGTTGCCAGGATGAGGGAAAGAGGAAATAGTGTGGGGGATACAAGGGGAACTGAGATGCCACCCCACAAGTCACAAATGGGCCTGGCCCAGTGGTTGGCACCACAAAACCGGGCTATAGTCTTCCTAGGTAGAGGCTGCTGGGGCAGGTGGAAGCTTCAGACAGAGAGGCAGATAAAGGTAGGCTGGGTATCAAGAGGGAAGGAGATAAGGTTGCCAACCCCAGGTCTGGAAATTCTTAGAGATTTGGGGGCTGAAACCTGGAGAGTGTGGAGTTTGAGGAGGCGAGGAACCTCAGAAGGGTATAATGCCATAGATTTCACCATCCAAAGCAGCCATTTCTTCCAGGGGAACTAAAGTTGCAAAATTCTGAGGGAGCTGGAAACCACGTAGAACTGCAACTGATCTCCAGATGACAGAGATCAGTTCCCCTGGAGAAAATGGCCGCTTTGGAGGCTGGATTCTATGGCATTATACCCTGCCGAGGCTCCTTCCCTCCCCAAACCTTGTCCCCAAATCTCCAGGGATTTCCCAGCCTGGAGCTGGCAACCCTAAGGGAACTGATCCCTAGCTGGGAGATCTGCTGTGATTCCAAGATATCTCCAGGCCCCACCTGGAGGTTGGCAACCCTAGGGGGAAGGTGGAGGAACAGGGGAGAAGTTATGGGGCTTTCAGGAAAGAGGGAACAGTGGATGAAGAAAAAATGAGATGCCTCCCACAAGTCCTTGTTGATTCTCCCCCCTTGTGTTTCCTAATGATCTCTTGCTTTTTGAGTCTTGGGGATAAAATTCAGAGAATTTTGAGTACAACATGAAATCAGCTCCCTACCAGCTGGTTGACTAGCAAAATGCTGAGCTTATCCTAGGCAGGAATGTCAGAGTTGTGCACCCCCAACTTTCTTGTGTCTCTAGGATTAAAAACCTCTCTCTGTGGCTACACAAGAAGTAAATTTTTCCCTTTCATTGGAAACTAAAACCAAAGAACATCTCTTTCCCACAGCAGAATGCCAGCCTCAGCTTCCACTTCATCCATGCAGGAGGTTCTTCCAAAGAAACCAGGATACATTTTGCATCTGCAGGAAGCACCCAATCTGAGGAAACTGCCTGTATCATAAAATGATGCTTGACATAGAATCTCCCATTATTTGGTGACTGGCCACACCCTTTCTCAAAATTCCTGCAAAAAAAGTACCTGCAGGCTTGATAAGGTTGGAGAGCATTGTTATAAAGTCCCCTGCACTTCTAAACATCAGGTGGCCCACACTAGCTGTGCATTTAGCAAGGGAGAGGCTAACTTGAAACTGATTTGATATTATGATTTATATTACTGAGGGGGATTGTAGGGCAGCAAAAATCCTTTGCATTAATCAAAGACTCTAATCCAACCCTTTATTTTTACCTAATACTCATTGGAATAATACAGATTCCAAGCAATCTGGGAGGTTTTTTGTTTGTTTTTTTACACAGAGAAAAGTTGCATAAAATTCTGTCAAATAAATAAGTATACTAGGTTGTATTTACACTCATTTGAAAGCAAAAAGTTTGGGGGACAACTAACTGCCAGGAACCAAACTCAAAACCCTGTGAACTACTGTAATTAAGTGCAGTGTTTAATATTATAGCAATATCAACTCCAGACTTGGACCTTCATAAACTGCTGCAATTCATATAGAATATGGAAATAATTCTTCTTCTGCAAGTGCTTGCAAGCGGCAATCAGGTAAACGCCCCAGCTGTCTAGGCCTGGATCAATGGTTTCCAGCAGGTTCTCCAGCATGTGAAGCTTTCCACTTTTATAGCTTGGGACAAAGATCCCTTCAATGAACACTTCCTGTGGGCTCTCCTAGAACAGTGGGGAGAGGAAAAAAGATACATTTACAGAGCTGCATACTATACATAGGTATACACTGAAACGAATAAAGCTTTACTTATGACAATATCCAGCAGTTTGCTCCTTTTGCTGCTAGTATCTGGGGAAAGCATATAGATGGACAGAAACAAATTGCACCACCAAGGTAATGCAAGGGATTATGCAGCCACAGGTCAACGTTTTATACTGGACTAGTCCTTTGAGATGCTTCTCACGCAGCCTGCTGACCACAAACAAGCTGCATGACTCACCTTGTTTAACAAGTGCAGGAGTGCTTCCCGCATGCAGCCATGTCTCATATAAAAACTAATGATTGCTAGGTTTGTGCCATAATTGTGTAAATAAAAGAGGCACTCTTGATAGTAGCTGTTATGCTGGATCTTCCCCTCAGGTATCATCTCCAGACACAGGCTTCGTGTCCTCAGCACTGTTTCCAGTTCCCTCAATGTGGTAAAGTAGTCATCATCCTGCTAGTAAGGCAGACAAGAAGAGAATGCTATCTAGAAACGAAGGAGAAAGACTATCCTTCACAGCCCAGTTTCTAATATAGGGGCAACATCTACCATCAAATAACCCCCAGACTCTCAAGTGTGGTGTAAATGAACACAGGCAAGGAAAATGTTATACTGCAAAATTTCAAGTTTCAATTTGGTACCGAGCAGGGTCTATACTATAGCAATGCATAGTACATGGTATGGGGGTTGTCATGTTAAATTAATGGCAGAAACAGTGTTATTTACAAGTAGCAGGTTACAACTAGTATCCAAATATTCTGGGATGTTTACAGAAGCTCTGTGGGTGAATGTACAGCAAGCACTGCAGCAGGTTCTTCAATAGAGAAATTGGGATTTTTACAGTTGGTTTGAAAAGCCATCTGTCTTTGTGTCAGGATTCAACAGGGCTGCAGCAGACCAGGAGCTTTTTCAAATATTATATGCCTGAGTACATTCAGACTGGCACTTTGCTCCATATCAAAGTCATATTTATTCCAATTTCTTCCATCTCTTTACTATAGCTACACTATACAGCCAAAGGTGTAAAAGAAATTGTTTGCACTGAGGATCTGGGTGACCAACAAACTCCAAGGGGAGACAAGGTACTCTTGAGAGTGCTTGGGATGACAACAAAAAATGTTGATCTATGTCTAACAACTTCGGGCATTCAAGTTTTCGTAAGGCAGGGCAATGATTTTCCATCAGTGGGTCGGAAGTAGAAATCCCAAGTAGAAATTGCCACTCCCCACTTTTTAAAAAAATGAATGGTACTTAAAGTTTGTGTGGCTGGATACAGGCCATCTTTGTGTGGCTTTAATAATTTATTCAGTATCTAACATTTTGATTTGAAGACATTACAGCTTGCCATATTATACACTTGCCTTGAATTCTACTTAAGCTTTCCTTGAGTGGAAGGACTCCCCACTGCACTGATCTCCCCCCCAATATGCCCTGCCCCATGAAATCCTGTCCCCAGAGGGATTAGGAGATCCTCCAGGACAGTGTGGACAGTAAAGCACTGTCTGCATTGGGAGGGGGAAACACTGAAAATCCCTTCCCCATACACACAGGATTGAAGCCATCAGTTCCAGCAAGCTTGAATCACCAACTAATCCAGCTGCACTGAAATCTGTAAGAGTTTTGCCAAAGGTTGCACCAACACAACTGGCCTGCAGGGCAAGATGATCTCAGTGCCAAGATTTGTTAAGATGCTCCATGCTAACTATCTGCACAGCATCTAGGTACGGAGGTAACTGTTAAAATAGATTTCCCATGTATACCTCCCAGAGCTACTTGGAGGAAATGAAGAAATCTAAATATGGTTCTTTTAAAAAAATGGACATAAGAGGACACTCAGGTAACTTCTAACCCTATTTAAACATACACAAAGCTCTTACGACACAGGAATTCTGTGAAAAGGTGGCTGTCTATAGCTTCTGACCATTCACTTAAGCTAATGTTCCCATAGTCCCAGCTTCTCTGGATTCACAACAGGTGCAGAAGGACGGTAATGTTCATGCATGGCTGGTGGCTACAGAGGACTGCTCTTCCATGTGGTCAGGCCTCAGTGCAAGAGACCAGGGTTGAAGGAGAGAAGTTTGGATTTCTCACCACCGAGAGAATAGGCTTCACCGTGGACTCCAGGTACTGGATAACATCTTGGAGCAGTCTTGTGCCCAGATTTAGTTGATTCAAATCTCGTGGCAGCTTTAGGCATCGGCTGAATTTCTCTCTGGCAGCAGTTAGATTGCCTGCTTTAAGACAAGCCATGCCCCATGCATGCCATGCGCCAGCAGGATCCAGCCCAGTCTTTGTAGAAACCTAAAAAACATGGTAGAGTACTGAAAACAGTCACCAAACACCTTCCCTTTAGTCTTATCTGGCTGCCTTTTTCTGAGGGGAAATAATGTGTAGATACACAATAGTATTTTGGAAGTATTTCCTGTAACCAAATGTACTGAAAGTTTGTACTTCATATTTTAGAGGAGAAAACTAATTCCTTATATATAATGCCAGAACACTGCTGTACTAGTGGCCAGATCAAACGGATAAAAGAGACATTCTAACCCCCACCCCAAAAAAGTTTCAAATTAGACTCGTTCATGATGGGGAAAAGGGAACAATTTCAGACTAACAAGGAAAAACATTTTCATGGAAAAACGGGGAAATGATTTCCTTTAATCAAAAATCTCAGGACAGTTACATAGCTTTCCCTTGTGAACAAGCACTAGTTATCTAAAATTGCTATTACTAGTTATCTGCTATTGCTATTTATTGTTTTACTGTTTTTATTGCTTGTTGGTTTTATGTTGTGAGCCACCCTGAGCTCATTTTGGAGAGTAGGGTATAAATCTAATAAATAAATAAAATTCAGAGTGTATATGCCATAATTATTTTGGATGTCACAGAGGATTAACAGGCCACTAAACCAAGGAAATAGACAAAGAGTGACCAATGCAGTCCTTCCACAATCTGATGGGTTTCAATAGGACTGCCAACCAACTATAGATATTTATTTTCTTTGATTTATATTCCACCCTCCTTGCAAGCAGGCTCAGGGCAGGTCACAAGTCACATAAAAAATCATGATTAATAGACAATAGAAATATAGAACCATAGAGTTAGAAGGGACCTCTGGGGTCATCTAGTCCAACCAACAGACCAAGTTCACACAATATATGAAAAATTAAGACAGTTAAAATTTAGTACCAAAAAAACAAAGTGAAAAGTTGCCTCAGTAGCAATGCTCGGATGGAGCCTTCTGAGCAGTGTTGTTGGATATCAAGCCACTAACCACAAGGCCAGGACTATCAGCAGGGAAGGCCAGGAATAGAAATTTGGACACCCGCTGCCTCAACTGAAAGCCTGGTGAAACAGCTCCATTTTACAGGCTCTGCGGAACTGTAACGGTTCCTGCAGGGCCCAGATCTCAATTGGGAGCTTGTTCCACCAGGCTGGGGCCAGGGCTGAAAAGGTTAAAAGGTAGACTGGTCAATAACACATTGCTCTATTATCTGATTCAAAGAGGACTGAAAAAGATCCAGCATATTGTACAACATACAATTTACAAACAAGCAACTATTCACTTTTTGGAAGGCCACTTCCATGCCAACTCAAAAAGAGCTGGTATTTCAGTCATAACCCACCAGTTAAAATTGGTTCTTACTGATGATTAGCTGCAACATTAGTTGATTAATACACCATTAATTGCACTAAACCTAAGCACTTGATTTCAGGGTTGTGTAAGCCACAGGGTTGGTACATAATGCACTTAAAACATGACTGTGCATTGTCCATGTAGTGAGAATATCCAAAAGACTAATATTTGAAGCAACCCACAGGTGTGAACCAGTTTTCCATAGTCCCAGCTCTCCATCTGAATTCACCTCTACAGCAAGTTGATAGTATTCTGCTTCCAAAAGTTGATTCCGCAGTCTTGTAACTGCTGCAGGCTGCAGAATCTGATCCAGAGATGGTACGTGACGATACGCAGCACCCACCAAAATAGTCAACACATCCACTTTGCTGATGTAACTGTTGGGGGCATTCAAACAAGGTAGATGAGAATGTTACTGTGCAAAATCCAGCACAGCTCCTAAGTAAATGATACAACACTCCCCTGATACACCCCAACACACCCTGATACAACACTCCCCTCCTTCCAGCACAGCACGCAAAACAGCAGACACAGCTACCTAGGATTTGCTCTATTAGAACCAGCCATCCATAAAGCGGCATTTATTGTAAAAAACTGAGACAAATTTGTAAAACAGCAAAATTTGTGACGCCCAAGCCAATGCATGCTTACATGGACACAAGTCCTACTGTTCAACAGGATTTACTTGCAAGCGTGCATAGGCTTTCAGCCACAGAGTTGGTGCCAAAGCTCATTTGTGGACCTAGGGGCAAGAAGAAAGGTGGGAGACAGCAAGGAAAGAATAACAGAATACCGATACAATGCTGGAGTGAACTATGGTCACAACTTTACTGATTATAGCCACTGAAGCATTGGTGAGGCATGACAGATCCATGCAGAGGACCCACCTATCCTCCAAGGGTAACCCTCCCAGCCCGCCTTCTGGGTGAAAGTGCCCGGGGTGGCAGATCTTGGGATTCCGCATGGGTGCAAATCAAGGTATGGTTCCCTTGTCACCTGGGAGTGAAGCCAGACAACAGCCCCTGAGCTGGGCATGCCCCCTAATAACTCCACCCCCAAGAGCCCTCAAGGGGGATCCCTAAAGTGGGGGAATACAAACACACAGGCACTGCCTCCCGACCCCATGGATCCAGCCTCACGCCCAAACCATCTACCACAGAGTTGTGATGAAAACATGCAAACCATACACCAACAAGTCCCACAAATTAAGGAAGGGCGGGGAAGCAGAGACTACTGACTGCGCAATCCATGGTGGGACCCAGGCAGACTAGAGAGGGAACCTTCTCCATCTAGTTCACCCGAGCAGTCCCTATCCCAAGCTCCCAGCACCGCCCATGACTGGCACTGGAGACATCACTGCAGCAGCCAGCCCAAAAGGGCAGTATGCTGGGCACTGTGGCAATGAGGAAAAGAGGAGAGGCACCTACAGCTCCCCATGTCCCCACTCCCTGCCCTGTGCCACAAAGTTCTCCCCGGGTAAGTCCAGGAGCCTTGCTTTTCACCAACAGAAGGAGCAAAGTTCCATTCCAAGGGTAGAGCTCTGCCCCAAGTACTTTGGATCCAACCCTGACTCTCTATTTCTACAGACACATTCACAGTTACTTTTGTGGAATAATTGCATTTAAAAAGTTGTGAACTAGAGTTTATCTTCAGAGAAAGAATTCTATATTCTTATCCATTTTTTAAAAAACTAAGCAAGCAAACAAATTAATGACAATTTTACCTATCACAAAGAGCTAAAGCCTGGCTCCTTCCTGCTTTTACAAACATCATTTTGGCACTGAAAAGCAGCTGCTTCATGATATCCGTGAGGAGCCCAGCATCCACTTCAGGGTTTGTCAGGCCTCGGGACAGCTTACAACAATGCTCAATCAGCTGGTGACCACAAGCTACAGCATCTGAGTGCAGATTGAAGATGGCGATGCATAAGGAAGCACTGGGAGCCTGAACATCAGAAGAGAAAAAGGGAGATAGATAACAGCAGGTAAGCTCATCACAGGCTAGGAGAGGGGAACACCAATTGATTAGGGTAACTCTACCTCAGAAAAGGAACAAGCACAAACAGATACAAAGTATACTGTTTACTATACATTCCCTAAGATAGAAATGGAGATTAAATTTCCCTCCTTTAAATCCTGGGTGGACATGTAGGCTTGGATCCTATGTTTAGGTTTGCTGTTAGAAAGTTGGAGGCATAAATGAAATAGGTTAAAATATGGCCATTCAGCCAGTGGAAATGTTGTGTATATGTGTGCCCTTTAACTCCAACTGCAAACCCCTGTTTTATTTCCTATGATGTACTTATGGGGTCTATTAACCCTCATGGATACGATGGGGTGGGGGCCACGGCAAACCACAGTGGAAGGGGGCAGGTGTCAAAAAGTTCACTTTTGAGCAATTTGCTCTGTTTGTGCTAAAAAAAAGATCTGATGGGGCTACAACTAGTACATTAAGTACTTCTTGGGCTGTAGTCCTGTGTACGCTATACTTGAGAGTTCCATTGAACTCAGTGGCCTTACTTCTGAAGGAACATGCTTAGGACTGTACTGTTAGTTATAGTTTTAAGGGACATCCATAAACTCGTAGAAAGCATCTCTCCCTCTCACTGCAGAGTTCACTGCTGGTAAAGTCCTAACCTGCCTTCTTTCTTTCTAGCGCTTCCATTCTTCTTTCCTATGTCCTTTCCCCCTCCTTGTCCTATCTTTCTGTAAAGTGTTTCACATGTTAAGAATATTTACTTACCTGTTCATAATAAAAGTCACTGCGCACAATTTCATTCTCTTCTTCTCTCAAAGAAAGAAGCCATTCAAGCTCTGTTATCTTTGGTACATGCATCACTGCAGAGTAATCTGAGAGTTCAGAGGTCTCTGTTCCATGACAGAAATGCAGAAGTGTAACAATTTATGAAAAGAATGTTTCACAAAAGCTTTCATGACTTTTGTGGAAGATACAAGGAAACAAATACTCCTAGAAGCAGAGGCCAGACATTAAAATGTTTGAATTGTTGCCATCAGACCTTTTCTGAAAGCCTCACTTTCTATTCAATTTTCTATTCGCAAGTCAGAGAGGGGGGAAACTAGGAAGTTACCCTTGCCACAATCCTTCATAGCTGTATTTCCCACACAGAAAACCTCATCTTTATTGGATAACGGGGTTATTCTTACCTGTAACCATTGTTCTTTGAGTGTCTTCTGTGCAGGCAAACAATGGGACTGCTTCCCAGCAAGCCTGCCATGGAAAAGTGTATTCCCAAGCTAAAAGGTCCTCTAAAGGGCACACTCCTCCTCCCTCTCACCATTGTGAGATATCCTTTTCTTGCCCTGTCAAGGAGCTGCACAGGCGAACCCCATGAGTTCACAGGGCAAGACCACACAAGTTACCAGACTGATGTTATTTAAAAAATATTTATATAATACAGTGGAAGAATAGACAAGTTATTAAGATTATAGCCAACAGATTATCAAAAAACATACAGAACACAAAACAAAGCTAGCTAACGCTTCCAAAAGGTTTGTCAGGTGGTACAAAATTTACATCCAAAAGCAGTCCTCAAATTAGCGTAGACTACGATTTTAGCGATTTGCCAAGCATAGACCCAGGCCTGTACTCATGAAGTCTTAGAGTGGAATCCCTTGCCCCTGGGGGGGATATCATAATTATAGTTTTTGACCCCTCAAGTCACATGATGCTGATATTCAATCCTAGCACACCTTTAGGAGAATTCTCCAGAATCTTACATCATCGCTCCTGATCTCCTCTCTCCCAACTCTACAAAACATATTCTCATGAGAAACTAATTCTCTGACCTTGACAGATAAGGTGCCAGGCAGGCCGAAGCCCTTAACACTTGTTACTTTATGCATTAAACATCGGGGGGGGGGACGACAAGAATGATGATTCACCTCTCATGCCCTAAAGATGGTCACATGGTCCAAGGGAGGGGGCGTCTCCTCCCTCAGCTCTGCCTGAGCCACCACAAGTACCAGAAGAAAAACTGTCCTCTGAGAACCCACAGTGGGGCAGGTGGGGGGGAATGTGTGCCTGCACAGAAGACACTCAATGAATAACAGTTACAGGTAAGAGCAACCCCACTTTCATCTTCTGTCTTCTGTGCAGGCCCCCATTGAGATGTTAGCAAGCTACCTACCTAGTGGAGTGAATTTCTCAACTGAATAAGTCACTTGAACAGAGAACGTAGGATGACCTTGCCAAACTCCATTTCACATCTTGCCTGCAGGTCCAGAGCATAGTGTTTTGCAAGCATCTCCAAAGATGACCAAATAGCTGATCAGCAGATCTCCACCAGTGGGACACCTCATAGAATTACAGACAATGGCACCTGGGCCCTGGTAGAGTGGGCTTGGACATGTAGAGGGGATGGTAACCCTGCCTTTCTGTAACATGTCTAAATGGCCGAAACAATCCACCTGGACAGTGTTTGAGATGTCACTGGTCTGCTCTTGTTACACCCCATATATGCAGCTTCAAGGGCTGCAGCCGGAGCTGGACCTGGGAGTGGCTAACTATTCAATGACCAATAACACTTAGGTTTAGAATCAACATTTATTCAGCTCTTAAGCATCCAAGGGATCACTTTACTCACGTCCCATTACCAGGTGGCTGATAGGGGCATCTTAAAGTCCAAAGTCTATTGAGTGATTCATGTGGTAAAAGGAGATGAGTCCCTCCCATCTCTTTAGCCAAGGGATTACAGAACAATGGGAGGAAAAGGATCATAAAACCTACTTTCGCTCACTAGTTTATTACAGGAATAGGAAGCTACAAGAGGGGGCCCGCAACAAAATGTTGCATAATGTATTGTGACTTGTTTTAACTTGTAATTGCTGGTTACCTACCTACCTACCTACCAGCCTGCCTGCCTGCCTTCCTCCTCCTTCTCTTCTTCCTTTTCCAAAGATCATAGCCTGGCATTTATATTCTATGCATGCAAGCAAACCCATGAAAGAAGAAGAAAGTGAAGAAGGGGAAGAGTGAAGGAAAGAGAGAAGAGCAAGACTCTTATTGTGCCTAAAATGAGGAGCACAATTTTGAGCAAGGGGTGATAATGTATTTATAAGCACAAATCAGTCCATTCCCACACAGAGGGATTTAGCTCCTTTGGGAACAGGATGTTCGGATAAAGAGAATCACCTAGAGGTCCCCTCCCCCACCATTGCCCAAACCCATCCCTCACCCCAGCGTTATTACTGAACACCCCTTCTTTGTTCTCACCGGGTTCCAGCAAGCTCACGCCCCCACCCTTGTGTGATGGGGTTACTGCATGACCCGCATTCATCACCACCTCCTGCTCCTCTTCCTGGGAGAGAAGATGCACCCTGCCTAGAGTTGGAATCCCAGTAACAACCAATCAGAGTCAGAAAGAGTCTCTTTTTCCAGATATGATCTTGCCAGTATTTCCCAGTCACTTGGAGCATTTGGGAATGCAGTTGGGGGGGGGCAATATGTAACCTCTCTATTGGAGAGAGAAGAGGGTATGAATCAGTGGGAGCTGTATGATTTTGGAAGCCCTTTTCTGACATATACATACCCTGCGGCACAAACACTGAAAGAGGTCTTATGCTAGCCCCACAGACAGATGAGTAGTAGGGGAAGGTGGTGGCTGCCAATGCTCCCTCTAAGCTGTGGGGTCTTGTGAGCAAAAATTATACTCTGTGAGCTACGGGCATTAAAGTTGTGAGCAAGTGATTTGGCTGCTGCATAAATCAGTTTGCTCTGGAGCCATCCTTTCCTGAGCCAGAGGCTAAAAAATGTGTGAGCCAGAGGCTAAAAAACTGTGAGCTAGCTCACACTAACTCAGCTTAGAGGGAACACTGGTGGCTGCAGTCCAGAGAAACCCCACGGTTTAAAATTAATCGTTATCAGAGCTCTGCAGTTTAAATAGCATTCCCATGACTAAACTTTAGGCAATACCTCTTTGGTCAGGATGAAGCACCAAAGAGCAGCACCGGTTTGGGGGGGGGGCTATATTTGAAGCCTCTGGCTTTCCAGCTCAGGGAACGAAATGGGCAGGCTTACCCACCTCTGGGCAAAATCCTTCTCTTCCAGACTTCTTTGCAAAGGGCCATGGAAAAGCATGCTGGCTCTGCCATCTAGTATCTGAGAAAGAAGTTTGGCACACACACTCTTGCATTCTCCAAGGAAAAAAAGGTTTTCCTCCCTGCCCACTCTGTTTTTTTCTGTTTCTATCAGTAAACCTAAAACTAATTAGTGGGGAGGAGGCAAGGGAAAGAGGAAGAGCAGAGGCACCGGGAACTTCTGCCTGCTCCGGTTTCCCAGGGGTGGGGGTGGAGTGTGTGTGCGCTTCCTTCTTGCAAAGTGGAAGGAGCTGCCCGAGCACAGTGAAGAAAGCCGAGAGTTACTGTAGTTTGCTTTAAATCGCAACGTTGTCAGTTGAAGACCGTTTGGTGGAGGGGGCGTGGCCATGGGAAGGAGCGAGGGACGGGGAGAGAAGGCTCCTCCTCTGCCTTGGTAAGTCCTTTCTCTGCGCAGCCACAGTGAACTCTGTTTTACTTTTTGGTTGTTTTTAAACTCCCCGCTACGTATTTTACAGTTTTTAGATTTTTGTGCACACCTGGGGAGCGAGCCACGTGTGCAGGATAATTTCTTTTGCTTCCATGCAGCCCCAGTTTGAGGAAATAAGTATCCGCACAGGGAGGGAGGCTTTGGGAATTAGATATATAGATATAGAACCAATCAGGAAGGCTACTTCCAATCAACTTACCCTGACGTTGCTAGAACTACAGTTCCCAGAATTCATTATATGTTTAAAGATACAGTAAACAATTTGCTATGCTTTACTAGCTGATCTCTGCTGAGGACAGCACATGGTATATGAAATATACTAACACATTTCCGGAATGGGTTGGTTCTTTTAAGGTAAAAAACTAGA
Source organism: Gekko gecko (assembly GCA_029375565.1). Classification (NCBI taxonomy): domain Eukaryota; kingdom Metazoa; phylum Chordata; class Lepidosauria; order Squamata; family Gekkonidae; genus Gekko; species Gekko gecko. The sequence goes on along the minus strand of JAPDNY010000003.1, from coordinate 160,026,019 downwards.
GCTCTCGTAATGCCTAGCATGTGAAGTGGCCTTTCAGCACTGGGCAACAGGTAGATGAATATACACCTCCTTGGATCTTTGAAGAAGGGGGGAAACTATGCTTGGCATGGCCAAAAGAGTGCTATGAGGATAGCTTCTGTGTGGTCCATGAGCAACTTTGCTGCCATTCTCATAAGGAGCGAGAAAGGGGGAAATAGGTAAAAGAGGATGTCTGTCCAAATGAATTGGAAAGCATGCCCCAAGGACAGGGGGTCATTGCCAGCCAGAGAACAGAAATATAGTGCCTTGGTGTTCCATCGTGTTGCGAACAGATCTACCCTGGGGCTTCCCCAAAGGTCAAAAACAAACTGGATATATCGTTGTGTAAAGGCCCATTTGTGATTAAGCCAGAGGAACAAGGGCCATACATTTCATGAAAACTCAGGGCATAGTAGCCAACCCGAATGGTAAGACACAATATTGATACACCCTTCCCCTGAACTTGAAACAGAGGTAGCGTCTATGGCCTTTGTGAATTGCCACATGAAAGTAAGCATCCTGCAAATCAATGACTGCAAGCCAGGAAGAAGGCTTTAATAATTGTAAGGCAGAAGGAGAGTAACCATTTTAAATTTTGTCAACCATAAAAACGTGTTGTCTCAAAACTAGGATTGGTCAAAATCCACCACCCTTCTTCTCAACTAAAAAGAACTTGGAATAAAACCCAGGAGAAGAGGCGGAATCCAAGACCTCTTGAATCGCCTGTTTCTCCAGCAGTTTAGCAAGCATTGATTCTATCTCAGGCAGCACATTATCAACTGCCTCAGAAGCTCCCTGAACAGGGGTTAGTGCACTAAACTCCAACTCCCTGTGCAATAATAGAAAGAACCCATTTATCTTTAGTAATCTCAGCCCAATGGGGCAAGAAGGGATGCAGTTTGTCCCGAAAGTTAGGGTCCAATTCAGGACCCTGAACTAGTTAGAAAGATGGCTCTGTCAAATTACCCTGGGAGCCTCTTGAAGCAGCCTGTGGTCAACAGGGCTTCAACTTAGACCTATTCCTTCCTCTGGAAGAGGGTGGGTAGGAGGAAGACAACCTCTGGGGAGGAAACGGGAATCTGGTTGGATTGAACAGATGCTGGTCTCTATAAGGGTACCACAGTCTGGAAGCAAGAGGACGCTGCTTCTGATAAGGGGAGGGAGACTGAGGGTATCTTAATGATTGCACTAAAAAGAGTGTGGAACCCTAGAAAGGTAGGTCCTCCACCTTACACCTGATCTCAAAGGGCAGGGTAGTTGAGAGCAATCTAATCACCACTGCAGAAGCAATGGCCCTTATAACAGAATCAATGGAGTGGCAAGAGGCATTGATTTGCTGTTTAGACAGTCTGATGGCTTTGGTAAGGAAGACCTGGGAAAGGTCCTTCTTGTTGTCACGAAGAAACTCAGGATAAGGAGATACCTTTTGCCACAGAAATAGTTGGTAAGCTCCCATGGTAGCTTGAAAGTTGGAAATTCTAAAGGTCAGCACAGAGGAAGAGTAGACCTTTGGATCCAATGCATCCAGTTTTCTCCCCTCCTTGTCTGTGGGAATGCCATGAAAGGCTGGAAGAGCTCTGTTCTGAAGCTCATCAGTCACTAGGGAGGAAGAGGGTGGGTGAGTAGACAGGAATGTGGCATCTTCCTGCTTGATCTTGTACAGATTTTCTATGCACCTAGAAGTGGCAGGTGCAGAGGCAGGCCTCTTCCAGATGTCTCTATGAATGTCCTTGAAGCCCTCCAATATAGGGAAGGCAATAGAACTGGGAGTCTCAAAGTACAGTTGACTAAGGATCTTGTCCTTGGGTTTCTGTTCCATTGTGGTGATGTCAAGACGGAAGCCTTGGGCCATTCTGGACATCTGTTCAGCATATAGCTTGAGGTCTTCATTAGGCGAAACAGGAGTAGGGTTACCAACCTGTCCGTCTAGTGACAGATTGAATGGAATCTCTGAATTATGATCCTAATCCAGCCCTTCCATCCTCATCAGAATTGAGGGTGGGAACACTCGTAAGTGGTCTCGGTGGAAATGACAGTGATGCAGAAGGATGACTCCGGCACTGAAAATGATATTGATCCTGGGAGCAGGAACATGGGAGCAGTGGGCAATCAGACCAGTTTTGAGGACAGGCAGGAGACATATAGTACAGGTTCGGCTGCCTTGGGAAAGGTTGGATACAATGGGTCCATCTGAGTCAGTATTTGGCTAGCAGCTGAGGCTTGAACAGAGGAAGCTCTGCATCCAACACAGATTGGATCAGTGAGGCAGAGCATGCTGAAGGGGCCCCAGGGGGATCAGGGGTTTCAGCAGGTTGGGCGGTCCTTGGGTTTGGGACAAAGACTTGGATCTGTCCTTATGTTTTGACTTAGATCAGCTCTTCTTGGCTAGAGGTTCCAAGATGATTCTTTGATTAGATGGAACTGGAGACAGTGAGCAACGTTGAGAGGGTATCCAACGGAACTAACAGAACCGAGGTTGCTGCAGACCGGGAGGTGCTTGGCCTCCTTGGGGGGGGGGGGTTATCAGCAGAGGTTAGCACCTTTTCCCAAAGGGGTGCCTTTAAACAGAAAGCCCTGTCGCTTTGTCTTTGGGGGTAAATTACTAGCAAACGCGGCAGGACCCCACAATATATTCTTCTCCAAGACAGAAGGCAAAGGCTGTGCTCGTCAGAGTGTGGCATTTTAGTACCACATTTAGAGCATTTCTTAAATAAGGCCTTTTGAGCCACTGTGGGGAGCTAGAAGTAGTGTCCACAGAAAGGGGGTTGGGAGCTAAAGCTACCCTGAGCCCCAGGAAAGGGTGGCACAAGGCAAAGGAGTGTGCAGCCTTCCTTGTCTGCCTAGCACACCTTAAGGCAATGGGTTCCAAGAGAAGAGTAACTGACACAAACAGGCTAATTCTCTTTCTTCTGGATCTTTCTTCAAAGGAGCAACGCTGGGAAGAACCTCTCTCAAAGGTGACAAAAAAAGCAACTGAGAGAGTGGATGCCCCCTCCCTTGGACCATGTGACTGTCCTTTTGGTGGGAAAAGGACATCTCACAATGGTGAGAGAGGAGGAGCACCCTCTAGAGGACTTTTTAGCTCTAGAATATACTTTTTCACGGCAGACCTACTCAGAAGCAGTCCCAATGGGGGACTGCACAGAAGACTGAAGATGTACAGTTAGTTGTTGTTGGCTTGCCAAAAACCAAGTTACATCTATTTTATGAAAGGCATTCATGAAAAGATCCCCAATTCTAAGACAATGGAACAGCTCAGCAAAACCTGCAGTTAACTGTCTGGGAACAGTAAGACAGTGAACAAGGTTTCCATAACAAGATGGTTCTTGTAAGTGACAAATATTAATGCTCTCAAAACATGATAAAGGAATGTCCACAAAATGTCCTCTTAATATAGCCAGCACTTCCTTAACCTGGCCCAAAGTGGACAACCAGTTAATTCCTGATGCTGGCTGGGGGCAATGGCGCAAGAGATGGTAACCCCTTCTCCTCTGGGTAATAAAGCACTGAGGCTTAGGCTGTTAAAATTTCACACTCATCTACTATCTTTGAAGACACAACATTAGGCAAAGAATATCTTCAGAAGATGCCTGGTCTGACCAGGAAGGAAGACTTCTGAAAGCCTCAGCCAGTTGTAAGACTATAACACTGTAAATTAATCTAGGAGATTAGTTTCATTGGCTATCCCTATACACAGTGTTCGTGTTAGTTATCACAGCTCTTTATAATTGAGGGGACAGCAAAAACACTATTTATAAGAGTTATAATATTTCTAAACCTTATCCCTGCCTGAAGAACCATACCCTGGCTCCACAAGCTTGCCATGTTTTCAAAAAACAAGTTGACTCAATGAAAAAAGACCTTCCCTGAAAGAGGAGTAGCTGTGTTAGTCTGCTGCAGCAACAGCTAAGGCTAGAATGCTCCAGCCGCAAACCTTTTTTAGCCTTTGACATGCCACAGGAATGTTTTTGCACCTTCTAAGAGTACAGGCTAAGAGCTAGAGATAGTAAGCCATTAACTCAGCTTCCCATTATAAGCTAACATAATGTTGTTTTCTTTACCTTCTTCTTGATCCTGATCTTCATTGTTTGTACTGTAAATTGAGAAAGGAAGAACATTTATACCCATCCTAGTATTATAGAAAGGATTTCACTACAGTCAAGATTTTTATAATTCACTAATAAAAACCTGTTTTCCTACCCCCTATATGTATATGCCAAACAGAAGAGAACTATTACTATGATCTTAGCATGCTACAAATGATCTCACAAGAACCTCAGATGTTTGCTCTCCTGGCTTGCCACACTGTTGAATGTTGTCACTTGTGTAACTGTATTCCCCAATCTGCTCCTGCACAAGCAGTACAGCAATTAAAAGAATAAATTCTCTGAAATAATGAAAGCCAATCACATTGTATTAAATCAAAAGAGCATGTGTCATGGTGAACAATATCTGAGCAAACCACAGATCTAATACACAAATATCTGAAAACTGTCTCTCTCCTCTTCCACCTAATTTACTGGGTCGAATCTTATCATTCTACTCAACTAATAGAAGAAGTTCCCCTCTGCTAGACTCTATATTTAATTAAACAAAGTGGTAAGACACGCCCTATTAATTTTATGTTCACAAAAAACCCTTCTGCTTTCAAACTCTGTATTTGAATCTCAGGCCTTTCACATGATGGCCAAGAAATGACATAGCCAGTCAGTTCTTCCACATGGGCAAATTTTACAAAAGTTATTGCCATAGGATAACTGGAAGTGACAGCAGACTATATGGGAATTGGCTGTAGGTCTTTGAGAACCCAGGGGAAAAAGGAAACCACAAGCTAGGGATCCTTGGTCACAAAGAACTACTAGGATTAATTTCCTAGAAAGAACAAAACCCCCAAACCATTCAGCAAAAGTATTATGTTGACTAAAATGGCCATAGCTTGATATTCAAGACCACTACTCCAAAAAACAGAAAGAGAGGAAGAGTATTCACATACATTACTGTATCTTGGAGTAACACTGTTGAACATTTCTTGTTGTAGTAATCGTAGCACTGGTCACAGACACGAGCCAGGTTTTCCCTACAAGCTTCCACCACCATCCTCTTGGTAGAACAGGAACTGCACACAAGCCTTCCGCAACGTCTGCAGTGATGCCGCCTATTAAACTGAGACGTGAGAGGAAGACTGAATACAACAGAACTGGTATTTTAGCTAGTACCATTTTTATCACACTCAAGTTCTCTTTGGGATGACCAGCAACATGAAACTGCTGTATGTTGTTTCTAGGCCTCTAGGTAGCTACCTTTTCAAGAGCCAGACCACAGTGTCCCAGCATGGTCCTGGTGGTGCTTTCTTACCATAGTAAAACGTTCAGTTTTGCAGACCATACACGTTCCTTCGGTTTCATCTGGGATCCACTGATGTTTCAGTGGGGGCCTCTCAGGTGGCACAAACTCCTGAGCAGAAACAGTTTGTGGTAGACTTTTTTCTCCTGGGCTGGATGAATGCATTGCATCTTAAAACCAAAACCAATGGGAAACTGAATTACTACTACCATACAGTGATAATATAATAAGATATTTGCACATCAACGCTTGTCAAAAAAATAAGCAGTGGACTTCAATCATTTTATGTCATGCTATCTGCGTTTCTCATGTCCGTAGTCACATATTCCAGCACTGCCAACACAGGCGAAACAGAGGCTTATATACATGAGATTCAGTAACACATCAAACAATAAAAAGCCACAAACCATTCAAATTATATTGAAGAAATTTGGTATTTTCTTTCCAAATCACAAAATGGATATGGCATGATAGCTTTCTCAGAATGACCTGCTACTTGCTCATTGCTAATTCACAGAAACTAGGAAGAACCAGGAGTGATAAATGATAAGTCTACTCTAACTCATCTTATTTCTGGCTCTGGTCCCAAAGAACAGAGCTTGAGCACTTTTTTCCCAAGTGCAGGAATCTGCTTCTCTCTGAGGACAGCCTATACAAGGTGTGCATGAAGGTGAAAGAAGGCGCAGTGCATCATCACTACCTCACACTGTAGATACCCAGTACTCGTCCCCACAGTCACAAACTCACTGCTTCTTCAGAAATATCTGGGTACAATATAAGTTTTAAGCAGCGTGTAGTAGGATTTTTTGTCTCCTTCCAACTTTGTTAAAGGGTTCATTTGGCATGGTAATGAGAAGGAGGCTTCTCAGACAGATGTTGGGCCCAGGACCCAAATAATCCAGCAGCACTTTCAGAATTACTAAGTGCTCACAGTGTGGGCTGAGAGAGCATGTAAAAAACAAGGTGACAGGAGGGTTTCCCCCCCCATATAAGCAAGTTTGTAGCTGGCAGACAAAGCCTTGCTTGATTGTGAACATAACATTGAAGTTTACTTCAAAAAACAAACACTGAAGTTCACTTGATGTAACCTTATGTTCAGGTACAAACACTTTCTATGGGAGGAAAACATCATTAGCATTAAGAGGACAGGGCACTCCTTACAGCTCAGTTTTGGGTGTTCCAGGAAGCATCTGCATACTGGTAAAGCGTCATGAATATATATATTTACTATAGCCAATGAGGACCCCAAAGTGTTCACTTTGCAACAGCTTCAGACTTTTCCTAGTTTTTTCACAGGTGTGTTTCAAAGTGCCAAGCTATGGCTAGACATTATCTGAACATGACTCAGGCTCAGGAGTACCTCCCTACTGTTCCTTCCTCCCCTTGTGTCTGCTCAGATTTCCAGCAGCTGGCAAACCTATTTGCCGTTTTGTCAAAGAGAGGAGGAAGAGTGGGAGCCTGAGGCTCTTTCATATACCTCAGCCTTCCCACAGAAATCATAATGAAAAGATCCACGCTGCATTTCAAAAACAAAAACAGAAGTTAAGACTAGGATAAGATTAACAAAATAAATACATACAATTGAACACAGCCTAACCATTATGCCCTTTTCCTCACCAGGAAAACTAGGAGAATATAACTCTGTTGATCCCGATTTAGACAATGTGCCAGATTCAGATACCTGACAAAGACTCTCTTGAATCTGAATAATGGAATCTAGGCAAAAGAAAGAATAGTTAAGATACTGGTTAGTTATTTTTTTTAATCTGCAAAAGGGAAAATTATAGTAATCCACTCAGAGAGGGCACTAAAACATTAATCCAAAATGGGAATTAATCTGCGTGACACAAGTGACTATAGCTTTTGCCCAGATTTGTTTATAAATGATTTATTAACTGTCTAGCATGTTAGACTGAGTATAAGATTCAGATTTTGCACCTAAGCAACAGAAGGTAGGCTGATATTTAAGACCAGAAACTGTGCAGTTTAACCATACTAGAACTTTTAATGTTCTCCTTCCTGAAATGCTTTTGCCTATGTGTACTTTAGAAGAGTGCAAAGTTCAATTTACAAAAAACCCCAATAATATTTGGCTAACAAGGGGGTTCCATGAAGCTCACCTTGTGACCATAGGCCCCACAAATACTAATAAAACCTGGACACCTTTAGCCTGGAGAAGAGAAGACTCAGGAGAGAGATATGATTACACTCTCCAATACCAGAAAGGCTACCACATGCAAGAGAGCCAAGATTTGTTCTCTAGTGTTCTGGAGAGGAAGACTAGCTCTAATGGGCTTAAGTTTCAGGAAGGGATATATTGGTTGAGTGTTAAGGAGAAACTTCGTAATGGTAAGAGTGGGTAGAAAATGGAACAGAAACCTAGGGGAATACTGGGCTCTCCCTTGCTGGAAGTCTTCAAGCAGAGGCTGGACAACCATTTGTCAGGAATCTTCTATTTTGGATTTCTGGCACTATGGGGTAGGGAGTTAGACAAGTATTCTGTGTGTGATCCTACTGTGACTATTGGTCACGTAACTACAACACTGTGTGGCAATAAGGTCACCTGGATAGAGGAAGATCGGGGGAGAGGGAGGAGCAAGTTCCCAAGCACCAATCTAGATTCCCAGAACACATCACAATGAGAGTAACAGGAGCCAGCTTTCCCCTACGTATCCTCCAGGATCTCTGACAATACATTTAAAATTGCAGGAATACTTCCATTCAGCAGAGACTTCTTAAATACAGTCACCTGATCTCTTTTCTTTTAATGAGATGGGGAAGTCGAGGGCTTTTCCTGCATACTTGGAAAGCAAAGCATCAACATCTTCCACAGTGAAACCTATTTCCTGCCCAACCAAGAGCTGGTGCAGCGTTTGTATGGCCACTGCAGCCCAATCCACTTTCATGTTCATCAGGAGCTGTTCCAGCATGAGCAGTGGCTTGCAGGACAGGTGAGAGTAGTTAGCACGATAAGCCTCAGGAAGAGTCAGCAACACCTTGTACACAAAAGACAAAGAAGAATTGCTACTTCAGAAATAACCACAAAGGCTTACCACAGTACCCTGAGAAGTTAAAGAGGGAGAAATCTGCTGTGTGCTGAACTTGTGCTTGGATCATGACACACATCCTATTGGTCTTATACATGCGATTGGCTTTCATTATTTCTGAGGCTTTCTTCCATTAGCTGCTGTACTGGTTGTGAGGAAGGAGATTGAGGAATGCAGTTACACAAGGGAGGAGGACAAATAGTCTGAGGTTCTTGTGAGGTCATTTGTAGAATGTCAAGACCCAGTATTAGCACCCTTCTGTTTAGCACATACAGTCTATCATACTAAAAGTAAAATTCAGCAATATAGCCGAGAACTTGGCTCCTTCTTACCTTTGATCCTATATAGAGTGCCTGAATTTCATTATGGCGCATTGCTGTTAAGTGCCTGTAGAAATATGTTGTGAGGTAATCTGCAAGAAAGTGAGAAGCTGCCAAGCTGGGATGTTTATCAAGGCACTGTTCACTTATGACAAGCTGAATGTCTGGGTCTTCTATCCTTTGTAAGAGCTGTGAAGACATTAAAATTGCAGAGATCATTCAGATGAGACATTAAAATACTAAAGGCATAGTATATTAGAAGTCTAACATACCACAAAGCTATGAACATACTTCAATATCTTCTACTGTAAGGTAGCAACAGACACTACATAGTCCACCAAATTTCTAACATGATGCCATCAGCAGTTAGCACTGGACTTCGGTCCAAAGTATTTTAGAACAGTAATCCTCAAAAAAACAAACACCAAATCTAATGAAGTTTTTTGGGATTTAACATTTCCCATAGTTTATCACCAGCTAACAATTAATTTCACAGGCAGCACTTCAATTCAGATGCCTGTGTGTCTTATAAATTGCTTAGATTTTTTGATCATGAAATAAACCACCTAAAAGCTGCTGCATTAAAAGACAGGAGTATTTGTGATATCTAGATACCCTCGATCTTGCCAGGGATGTGAAGGGGGAGAGAAAGATTTTGGGGACAGATCAAAAATGGTTACCAGCAAGGCCTTCTCCATGTCTCCCATCTCCAATAAGTGAAGGAGATGCTTCTGGTGAAGACTGATTAACTGATCTCTTGGAATAGGATATAGATTACCCCATTCTTCACATAACTCATATTCCTAGGATAAAAACCAAAGTTTTTTAGCAATTCTATTTTGCACAGTTACCATTAAATATAAACAAGAAATCCAGCAACCCATACAACACTGTATTCAGAAGGAAGTCATATACAGCACTACCTCTTTTACAGAAAGATAACATCACTATATAATCTTGTTTAAATTTCCAGGTTTTCCATACTATTTCCACATCTTCCCAGATGCACTACCCTCTTGCTATCGTCCCTACAGATATGTTCATACCTGCTAAACCATCTCTTTAAACAATGAACTTTCAGAGTTAATACATAATTAGTCTTTCAGTATTTCTTACAATCCATCTTCATAGACAAACAAGAGTACCCTAGGACCATTTCAGTCAAAAAACCAAATTGGCAGTTCTTGTATAGCAATATAAAAAGTCCCCCTCCCAGCCACATTTCATTGCAATACCTCTATTCTGATGTTAAATACAACTGAAGCATCTTATTTTTTATTTTCCCCCAGATATATTTTGTGTATACAGCTATAAAGTAGGCTAATGTTTTTTGTAAATTGGACTCCTCTGTCTAATATCTGACATATTTGAGAAATATCTTCTTCCTTGCACAGGCAACACTACTATGGATGCAAGTTCAATTTTTGTTTTCATTCTGCAAACCTAACAAGCTGACTCTTCAGAGGAAAATTACTCGTCTACCCGGCATGAAAAGGAAAGAACTAAAGGATTAGTTGTTCTTGTTTTTTAAATAATAAAGGCACTGGGTTGGATCCTGCAATTCGTGGGTGCAAGGATCAGGTAGCTGTAGAAAGGAAGGGGTGAAATTGCTCCCTTTTTTCTTTTCCATGAGCATCGCTCCACTCATGCAAGAGGCAAAAAGGATGATCTCATTCCCGCCCCCGCCCCACTACCACAACCTGACTGGTGTGGCTGTTTAGTACATGCAAGACCCTCGACACCAGGAATACATTTTTCTGGGATCAGAAATGGTTCTGAAGGAGGGGAGAGCAGGGAAGATACTAGACCATGAGTGCTTTCCCACAGGCAGTTTGTGGGATCCAAGCCACTGCACTGACAAGAAAGCAGGCAATCTGGAAGAAGATAAAAACTCATGCTACAGTGCTAGAACACAAAGAGGAGTCTTGTGGTAAGAAGTTTTATTCCAACATAAACTTTCATAGACTAAGCAAGAATAAGTTTCCCCAACTCCCCACCTCCATACAAGACAGTCCTACCTTTGCCTCCATAATCACCCCCAGAACAGCCTGAGGATTATCAGCGCAAGCCATTTTGAGATCCTGCCAGTCAAGCCACACGGGGATGTCTTGTAGATTCAGGATCTAGTAAAATAAAGAAAATAACTTTGTTATTAGTTTGAGAAAAGTGAGCTTGTTGGTCTGTAGTCAAAGATCTAGGTTCAAGTCCAGTAGCACTTTAGAGACCAACAAGATTTTTGGAGTATAAACTTCTACAGATTTGATTTTCTATCTGACAAAGAGAGCTTGGACTCTCAAAAGCTTATACCCCGATAATTTTGTTCGTCTCTAAGGTGCTACTGGAATTAAATCTAAATTTGTTATTACTGGCTGTACAAATCTTTTAAACCTCCTAAATTAGAAGCTGTGTCATATATGGCTCTATGTTTAATATCTGCCTATCATACTACAGGTTCATAAAAAGAGACTAGGGATGCACATGAATCACCCTTTTGCAGTTTAGTTTTTGGCTGAACCACGAGTCAGTATGCTAGTTCACAAACCAAACTGGTTCATATTGGTTCAAGAGCCTTTAAAGTTTAAACCCCTGCTTTCTGCTCCCCGCAGCTCAGCTGTTCCCTGCAGCAGAAAGCAGGGATGTCCAAACAGCCGAGCAGTGGGGACCACTGCTCAGCTGTTTGGGTTAAACGGCTCAGAACCATTCAAACCAAACAGCTGTTTTTCATAAAGAGCCACAAACAGCATGAAAAATCATGGAAGTTTGTGGCAGTTCTTCAGTTCTTGAACGTCACTTCGTGAACCACAAACAGGCCAAAATTTGTGGCAAATGTACAAACAAAATTTGTGACATCAGCTGGTTTGTGCCCATCCCTAAAGGGGACTAGTTGCCAATTGCTGTAGTTCAACATGAACCTACAGACAGCTTCATGTTAGGAAACAGTCTTTGTGAGTTTTATCTTCCATAAAAAGAGAATCTGGTGCTACACTGGACATCCATGCATGCTACATTGTACGAGATCTTTCAGGAGCTAAAAATTAATCTTTTTATGACAGGGTGCCTACAGCAGAATGATAACACTATTACTTTATACAGTACCATCAATGTACATGGTATGTTACAGTACAAGCAAAATAGAAAAGCACTGCACCCCACTGACTTGATCCAAATTCTTAGTGATGGAAAAGACAAGACCACAGAACATTTACTTCATTTTTCTCCCCAATGGGGACCCAAAGCATAAAAACTTTCTCCCCTTCTTCATTTTATCCTCACAATAACCCTGTGATGCAGGTTAAGTTGAGAGTGTATGACTTGCCAAGAAAACTTGAATGACAGACAGTGCAATCCTAAACCATTTCCTGGGAATGTCCCATTGAGTAGACCTGAGTATGATTCTGGGTAGACCTCCTTAGGATTACACAGAGGTTCAAACCTGGGTTGTCCAAGCCTAGTCTGACACTCCAACTACTGTAGTGGTCATAGAAATGGCCTCCCTTGCATTGTTTTTACAAGCTATGAACCATATCAGCTGAAGATCATCAAAAAGCACTTTCAGGGATCAGTCCAATCATTCTCATGTATCACAACAGAAAACAATTGAATATCATCAACACAATGATGCAGTTTTCATTTGTAGGAACACCCAGGAGTTTTAAATTAAGGTACACCTCAATGATTTCCCCAGATTTAAGAACTGACCTGCAGTCCCAGCGTTAGAGAGGAGAAACCTGAAGACAATTTGGCATACATAATTCTTATGATTAAACAGAAATATATTTTTAAAAATAATGTTACACCATGTACCAAGATCTGTGAAAAAGCTTGCCCATCAAAATGTAGTTCAAAAGCTTGTTAAACTGCTGTGCAAGCTTACTGAATCCACTGGAATTTATTTCCAATAATTACTAAATTATTAGAATCCCAATAATTCCAATAATTTCCAAAAATTCCAAAATTTCCAGAAATTCCAATAAATACTAAATTTCACCCCACCTACACTGTACAGATTCTGGATGGCTTGTATCCATAAAGTAGATCACCACCAGAGAACACTCATCTGACATTAGATTCAATTATTTCTACTTCCATTTAGACCATGGCAACCAGAAATGCTTGGGAGTTATCACCTCTTGAAGAGACATGCATTTTAATACTTTCTAAAAGCAGGTGAGGTTTGATTAACGGGGAAGGCTGTTTCCACATTCACCAATGGAAAAGTAGCCAAGGCATCTTGGAGAAAATATTCACCTTTTGGTAAACCTGAAGTTCTCTTGTCTTGCTCTGCAGATCACATTTGAGTTCTTCAGATACCTCAGGGTCACAGGTGCAGTAAGATAAAATGTCCAGACAAGCCTTCAGGGGCCACCTATCCAGGCAACGCAAGGCCAGCCTGCTCCTCAGCATGGCATCCCTCACTCGGAACAGATGCTGCCAACCTTCTGGACCTGGAAAGCATGAAAGCCCAATTTCTGCACTCTGTACATTTCAGCTGCACAATGTTAACCCAGCATCAAAGAATCTAACTTCACACCAAGATACAGTGACAGCATCACTACTGTACACGTACTCTTATTCTCCTATTTTGATATTGGTTTCTGCCATTTATTTTATCTCAAAAGTGTTTATTTTTTAAAAAAGTTCTACACCTCTCTTCTTCTCCCCCTCCCACCAACCTGTAACTAGTTCTGTTGTTACAGATTTTAGGCCTCCAAGTCTATTTTGGAGATACTGCCATCATGTAAAGGTAACTCCCATGCAATCTCACAGACCACCTCAACACAAATTGTGCATTAAGTCCAACACAAATATTATGTAACCTTCAATACAATACCACCATTACATCCCCTCTCAATGTAACCTTTATTTTAATACACCCATTACACCCCCCTCACAATTATTGTTAAAACCTTAAATGGTAAAACAAACTGTCACCACACTCAAAGCAAGTTGCAGTGAGGAAAGGACAGAATGTGCTTTTTTATTTCTCCACAGGAATGAACAAAGCCCTCAGTTTCTGGTTTAGTCTCCAAGGTGTCATTGACAAGAGAAAACACTTTTTACCATCAGCAGCAGCACAACTCAGCACAGCATCCCTCACAGTGACCAGCTCTTCCACATCCTGGCTGTAGAGATCCAAGACCTTCAGGGCTCTGAGCCAGTTGCCTGCTGTGAGTGCTTGCTCAAAGATTTCCATTAACACCTCAACAGCTCTGATTGAATGCAATCCCATGAACAGCAAGGAGACATAGGGCTTGCCACAGAGACCACTAGCCAACCTAATTTGCTCATCTGGAAAGTCTTCAAAGGGTTTGCTCATAGTAAGAAGAAAGCTCTCCAGAAACGAGAATTCCTTTAGCAACACTTCACATTCCTTGGAAATCTGCTCCATGGACAAGGGGACTTCACGTTTGCCTCGGAACTCTATCCATGACAGGCTCGTTTTGGGGGCTCTCTGAACGTCTGTAGCACTGAGACAAGCCACGGTGGCTGTTAATATTGACTGAGACTTCAGGAAAGAGAGGGAGGAAGCTGTGAGCATGTGCTGATTCAGTTCAGCCAGCGAGGAAGAAGAATGGCTTGAAGCGTCCTCAGAGTCCATGGCTGGATTGTGGATGGGTATCTCTACATCAGGCAAACAGTGATATGCATGGAGATGGGCTAAGCTGCATATATTGGTCAAAAGGGATCTAGTCTGGCTGCTTTGCCTGGTGTTACACAGAGGCAGTGCCTCACAGCAACAATGAATTATCACTTGCTGCACATTTAAATTCAGTTCTTCTTTGGCCAGCAGCAGAGACAGCCTGTAGGATACAGAAATAGAACAGATATAACAAACTAAGATCTGCTAAAGGGCTGTAGCCAGTCTTATTAAACCCTCACATGGGAGCAGCCAGTGTACGAAGAGCAGATGGAAGGATTCTTTCATGGGACTTTGAACAGATAGTTTGAATATGCTACCCAGGTATGAGGATAAACAGATTCACTTACAGACCACACTCTACATCTGCTATAGTTGCTAGGGTCATACTACACAGTGCCATTTGTATTGCCCAAGTTCTGCCAACACTGATAGAGTCTTGTTGTGTGTGGCCAAACATATCCTCCCAAGTGTGCAGGACAAGGGCTTCAATCATTCCTCCCATGCCATTTTCCTGACCTGAAATAACACTGGTGGTTGTTATTTGTCCCAGGGAGCTGTGCTTGGACCCATCAGTATACATCACAGTCTGGTCAGAGAAGAACAGATATTACATTTTACAAATTGTTATATAATTTGACCCCTACGTTTTCTACTATACAGAAACAGACTTCGAGAAATGTCAGTTTTCACTGGGGAACTCAGAGGTACCTCCAAGAAACTGGTGGGAGTGTTCTTGATTTTACATTTCCATAGTTGGCTTGGAGATGTTCAGGTTATACAAAGGAATGCAACACTAACTTCTCACCATCTTTCATGTCACACCATCTCTCATGTCATAGTTAAAGAGCAGATGGAGACAAACTGTCCCTACCCATTTCCCTAACCATTCAGGGGTAATCATGTCTTGGCAACCACAGAATATTTATTGAGTAGTCTTGCTTTTAAAATGTCAGCTGAAACAGAACTCACTTAACAAGACAAAAATTAAAAATTTGGTTTCTAATCAAGTGGGTGTCAAAAATCCACTTACTTGTCTGGAGAAACCTGTCTCTCAAACAAGAGCTGGGACAGCAACAGAGAAGGGCTCTGCTGAAGCAACAAGAGGGGGTTTCCTATCTGAACTTCAGCAGACTGATCTAGAATGGAAGGAAAGATTGACATATTTCATTTGCAGCTAGGATTCAATTCCACATTATGCCTCCAAAATCTGTCTTCCAAGCCTCACACCTTATGGCAAAGGTAAATTCTCCAAAATTCCTCATTAGGATATTAAGTTTTCTAATATTTATTGCTTTGCTTTCCCTCAAACAAAAACTCTTTATTGAGTCACACCTAAATTAGTTTCTATTTCCTAAAATGTAACCAAGCAGCAAGATAAAGATAATTAATTAAGATTTAGTTTACAACACATTTTTTTCTAGATCAAATGTATAGTCAAAATACATTCTGAAATAAATCTTTGAAATCACAGAAAGTTGCTAGTAAAGCTATGGTGTACAGAACTTCTCAACTGAGTAGATCAAGTTGTTCCTTCAAGGGCTGAGATCTCTCACCTAGTTCTGGATTGAAACTCTGGAGGATAACCATAGCCAGCTTGTTCACATAAGCAAAGAAGTTCTGCACATAGACATGCTGCATCTTGCTGTCCTGTGCGGTCTGGGCATGTTGGTCCAGTGTTCTTAACAATACTTTGATTTGATTATAAACTGGATGTGCCTCTAATTCTGCAGGTTTCAAAGAAGCTTGTTCTACCAATGAGGCAAGCAAGTTACTTTTGGAATCTAGTTAAAATAAAAAGTCAGAATGATTACAGATGAAATATTTAATCACATCATCAGCATGCAAGGACTGCAGTTCCCTCCCTTACCCCAAAATTACACTCCTCAGACATTGCATTACATCTTTCATTCAAGCCAACAGGTCTGATCCAACATTCTACCAGCAAGAGAAACATTGCAGAAGTATTCCACCTAGGTATGCTGCAGAGGCATTGGTAAGAATTAGACTATATTCTTAGCTATTACTTTGCACCAGATGTGTGAGGTGATCAGACATTGTTCACTCAGTTTAATTATATTCTCAGTTTTCATTACAAAGTAACCTCAGTAAGAAAAATGAGAACTGTGAGCACTAAACTATGAAGTCTTCGATCCCAAAAGTAACATCCATATTTTAAAAACTCAATAGTGAATGCTAAAGTGAAGATCCTAAAAACTTGAGGCTAAACTTAGAAGTGATCTTAAACCACAGGGCATCTGGGGCAGCTGCCCTGGTCTAGGGGACCTCCTGAGTGCCAAAGCCCACCACAGAGGGAGAAAGAAGCAGTAGCTGCCCACTGCATAGATACGCCAGCTCCATCAGGGGCTCATGCAATCACTGGCTACCACATGCATTCACCTGCCCTATTAAGGGCTTAAGCAGCAGTCAGCAAGAGAAAAAGATTTACCAGCAACTGAGTGATCAGAAGTTGATTTAAAGAAATATATGTACCTGAAGAACTTTCTACGTTTGCCAGTCTCTCCAGGATTTGATCAAAGCGCTGTGATAACACAATCTGATCAGTAATACAGCCCTCTGTCAGGCTCGGATAACACGTCTGCAGCAGATCAACAATACTGTGGTGGAAGTGACTACTTATTTCCTCATTGGAGATTTCTGTTGGGAATCAAAGGAGGAGATTATTTGTATCAAAACTTGGTGTCATCACACAAAAGAGGGTTACACACTATGAATGGTTGAAAGTTCAGCTCTCAAGCCAGTACATGAACGTACGAAGCTGCCTTAGATACACAATCATCCACCTCAATATGCTATACTTTCTGGTAGCTTTTCAAGAACTCCAGCTTAGATCCTCTCTCATTTGAGCAGAAGCTTCATACAATTTCCTGTACAGAACTGAATCTCTGTACTGGAAAGGGTATACACACAACTATCTGAAGTGTGGCATAGAGGTTTTCCTGCTGGGGGTACACCAGTTGGGCAGTCAACAACAGCTGCCCAATCGCAGTGGAAAATATACTTCGATAGGTCACCAACTTATTTAATGTGAGAACAACTGTAAGGCGGCAGCTGGAGAGGCAGCTCCACCTGACTGATTCCCCAGAGTGGACTGCTGGTGAGCCTCTTTCACAGGCACTGCTCTCTTACCTCTGGGCCACCAACCAGCATTTCTCCAGGATGTTTATTTGGGTCTAGATGCTCCTCTTCCCAATCTCTACTTTACTGTACACGAGGAGCAGGAAATGTTAACATCTGAGTCTGCTCTAAGCCCTTACAAGAAACAGCTGCTCTCTTAGAGACAAGCATGAACACACACCAAGGCTGCTGTTTACAAATGTAAGCAGAGCCTTCTTGAGATTATGCTGAACCCACTGGATTCTGCATCCTATGGGTAATCCCAGCCATATGGATTTCTGCAGTGTATATATAGCAGTGATGTAAAATGTATGTCTAGCATGTCCAATAGCATGGCATAAGTATGAAGTGAAATATTAATGTAAACATATATACAAGCCCTGGCCATGAACAAGCTAGTAGCCAGGACTAATCAGCTGAAACCTACTTGGAGGAACAAATGACATGAAGCAACAAAACTACCTGATTTAGGGTGTCCTTGAGACATATTGATAATTTTGCTTATTTGTTGAAGAAATGCTGGGAATCCTCTCAAGCCATCAGAGGACAGAAGAACAGACTCCAGTCTCCGTCCTGTTATCAGATGTAAAAGCAAAGCAAGGAGAACAAAAAGTATGACATCAACAAAATTATACTGAAGCTCTCTGATGATCTGTTGCTGTCTTAGGTTACTTTTAAGGCTACAAATCCAGAAGATAATACAATGTGAGAGAAACCTACCCTTCATTTCAAGGCTGTTATGCAACTTCCTCTCTGCCATCTCTAAGAGCTGCCTGCAGGTCTTCCATAAGTGGCACTGGGTAGCTGCCAAGTCAAACGTGGCCATAGCAGAGGAGCAGAGGCCTTCCAGGACATCACTCAGGGGGTCTGTATGCTCCAGCTGGATACTGTTGGTCCAGAAGCCTTCTTGGAACATAGGAACAAGACCTTCTGAAGGTCTAAGCAGCTTATCAGTGACATCCGAAATGGAATAAAACACCATCCCTAAAGAAAGCCAACAGAAAAAGATGAGCAGGTCATTTGGGCCCAGCTGGAACACTCCCTCAGCTTTCCTTTTATTTTGTCCAAGTCTCGGAATACACAATTCCCTTTCCCTCCCATGCTTAGGATTGTTTTAGACAACACAGCAACACAGCAGAAGACAGGGGTTGCTTACAACCTCACTGTTCCAGGGGTATGATGGAACCTTACTTGCAAGTAGTGTTTTGATCCATCTTTCATTGTTCCCTTGCTATAGTGTTCACATATACAACACAGAAGCACACAAAACAAACACACACAAAGCAATGAAGGACCAGTGAGACAATGATGGACAATACAATTACACTGGATTTCTGGTTATTTTCTAGTACCGCCATCATCCCTTACAATGTATGTGTGATAAAATGCTTAGGCTATTGCTTACATGCATACTCAGTGCTATTACAAGCTTGCACAACTTCTGATCCACCAGGCTGACCACAGCACATAACCTGTTAATTACGGCTTGACAGCTCTTCCGCTCTACTCCCCCTTCCCTAAATCTAGATGTTTGTTTTACAGCATTGGGCCAGCGTTACATGGCCTGGGCTACAAGATATACGGGCACACCATGCTTTATAGTTAGCTTTATTTAAGCCTTTGTGCGTGGTACAGGTGTATTATGCGTGAGTTACAACCAATGCTCCCTCTCAGCTGTGGGGTCTTGTGAGCAAAAATTCTACTTTGTGAGCTACTGGCATTAAAGTTGTGAGCAAGTGATTTGGCTACTGCATAAATTAGACTGCTCTGTAGCCATTCTTCCTGAGCTAAGACAACAATGCGTGAGCCGGGGGTTAGAAAACTGTGAGCTAGTTCACACTAACTCAGCTTAGAGGGAACACTGGTTACAATTACTATTCTTTGAAGTGTTTGTACCTAAATAGCCTACAACATTTTAATGTAACTACAAATTGTGTGATTAAGTTCCCACCTGCTGCTGCTGCATTCCCAATAGCTTGTAATGTTGAACAGCCACAGACAGACTGTTTCAGGTTCACAGAACCTTCCAATGATTGAGCATCAATCTTGTGTTCCACTTTTGCCAGTTCCGTGATCACTTCTTGGTAATGTTCCAGGAAAATGAGCTCCCCATAGGACACAGACAACTCCAAATTAAACACTGAAGCTACCTATAATTGTGGAATTAAGAGACACTATGTTTCATAGGTCAGAAGAATTTTGTAGGAGAATGTAGATAAAGAATGAACATGCCTCCTTTAATTCAGTGCTTTTTTGGAATCATTGCCATAGAAGCATACATGCAAAGAAACATTTCAAAAGAAGTAGGATTAGACACCCTGCTACTACCATTACAGAATTTCTCTCTCAAAAAGGGGTCTATACAGGTGACCAATTCCAACCTAAATCTTCCATTATTTATGCCATCCATGTGACTAAGGCTTCGAATTTCACCTTCCTTTATTATATAAACAGGATCAGAGCTTTAAAAAATGAAGTGATATTTCTGTTGCTGTTACCATCTTCGGTATGCATAGATGATTTCCCAGAGATCAATGGACCCCATAGAATCACCTTTGGAAAGAATCCAGAACAAATTATTACATTTCTGGAACTCCCAAAAACTTAATCCATATATGTTTTAGGATTATCTAGGAACCTGGACATCAGAGTAGGGAATGCTCAGACACTTCTGGAACTCTTCATACTATGAATCAAGCCCTTCACCTAACGCCAAATGTTTATTTGACTTACTAGAAGCAGGAGGGGACAATATGGTAGGCAGTATCAATTGCCAAGTGAAAGACATTTAGAGGATCTCTGTATGCTGCTCAACATGAGCACTATGTGCAGACTGGCTAGGAACTCCTGGAAATCAATTCCTGGAATTCCTATAATGCACCAAGCATATAAAAGGCAGCTTTTAAGCAATGTCTAGCAACCCCCATTGAGCTACCTGATGGGCTTCTACAACATTTCCCCTCAGAATACAGGAAACAAGAAGAGATTCTGGTGGAGAAAGCATCATCGGGATGAGGGAGTTCTGCAACGGCTTTATCCTGTATTCTACATCACTCCAGTCAGACAGCGCACTAGCACTTCCTTCTAAAAAAAAAAAGCACAATAATTTCTATAGATGTTAGTTATTAGCTCAATACTCATTCTATACAATTTAGGCCAAACCCTTTCACCCCAGAACACATGGAAACTATTGTACTGTCATTCCGTACCTGATACAGTAGCACTGCTTAATTCACTGCTTGTGCTATCTAGTGAGGCGCTTGAGGCTCCTTCCTTGCTATCTGAGGCAAAAACAAAGCACACACACACACAGACACAACCTTCAGCCAGACAAAGCAATCAACACCTTCTCATATCAGGTTCCACAATGAGCAAATGGAGGACGACAGTCAAATATCTTTGGACACAAGTTGCTGCTAGAACTAGAGCCACAAAAAGGACGGCAAGAACAGCTCAGCCCAGTCTAGACTGTTACTCAGATTTGGGCTGAAAGCCACTGGGGGTGGCGGAGAAACAGAAGCACACCTACAGGAGCTCCACTGCAGAGTGTGTACATTCTGTAAACTTTTTACTCAGTGCACCAGAGCGCTTCCATACAGCATCTGCATGCCACAACACGCCTCACAGAACACATGTGCAGGCTGCCAGATGGGCAAGAGGCTTCTAAACATTACACCAGCTGCAAAAGTAAACATTTTTTGGCAACCTCTGAACAGGACAATTACAGTCACCCCTTAAAAAATGCATTTTGGGACAGGGGAGTTTAATCCGCACTGTAAGAAGTCATTTGTATAAATGATATATATATAATGATATAAGGTGAAATATATAAATGTATGATAAATTAGGCATGAGTTTGTCAAGAAGGAACTGTAAGAATAATTTCCCCTCTTTTATGTTTGTTATGTCTTGAAAATTAAAAAAATGGAAAAAAAGAAGAAGTCATATGTTCTCCCCGGCATTTCTTGAAAGCTTAAATTGTGTGCACTAGTACCAGTCTAATTTTACATGCACATCTATGACTTTTACCCATATTATGCTTTACCCACTGCTTTAGTGAGAGGCAGCTGTTCTGCTACCATTTAGAGCTCCTTCTATTCATATGAGTTCATTCAGCCACAATTAATACAAGGCTATAGGGCTTTTACCTAGCACCCACCCACCCGTTGCAGAAGGAAAAGAACTACCTTTGGGTAACACTAGTTGCCCCTGGGGTAAATAGTACAGAGATGTAACGTGTGAACATCAATCAAAAATAAGCCATTGCATAAATTAAATGTACTTCTGTACCTTATGCTTAAAGAGTTATTAATAAGAAATACATTTGGAATTGTTAACTTGAGTTGTTATAATGCCTGACAACGCGTAAGCAGGCATTCTTGTGAGCCACTGACAAAATACACCTGCTCCACTTCCCTTGGTTTACCTGACTTTTGCCTTGGAGGTCGAGTGTGTCTCTTGGCACTGGATCCTCTGGTTAAACGACCCCGCATTTTAGTGTGTATAAGCTGATCACCTGTAGAAGCACCATTCAACTCTGTCATTAGGAATTATTTTTATACTCAAACACATTTTGAGAGCAAAAAAGAAAACAGAGTTAAACAGGCCTGCGAATGGGCCAAGTTTTTTACTTTAATGTACTGAATAAGATTTACCCTTGGAGAAGAAATGCAAGTTATGGAGTTATTGCAACCAGAAAACACCTATCCAAATCATCCCTTGCTACTACTAAAAATCTGAACTACATGTAGAACACAAAGTACTTCCTTAGTTGAATGTTGGGGCCCAGTGGCAGATGACAAAGGGTAACACTGGAGCGGGACCATGACCATTAAAAACAGGCTGGATAGAGTACGATTCCTCAGTCATCCTCCCCTTTGGAAACTCCCTTCACAACAAGCTCTGCACACCATAGGCAACAGAACTTTAATGTTTTTACAGAGCTATTCATCTGGAGATTTCTGTTTGCCAACACTGCCTGCAGCCTCTCCTTTGCTGTAGCAGAAGCACCATCAATTGAATCCCATCCACACAATACAACCAGAACAGATCAGGGAAAGCTCACTGTGGCACAGGCCTGGACAGAAGGCTTTATCCTCAGAGCTTCAACTCCCCTCATCATTGCTTAACAATGGTAGAAACTTCTCGTCTTCATTACTGAGGCAAGAGCTGATCTCTCTCCCTTTTGTTCCCTTGCTGCACACACCATACACGCATATAATGCTTGGAAAACTGCACTGACCTGTATCAAAAGCCCCTTCCATAGCAATTCACAGATACTACTGAACTTAGGAAAAGCCATGGAAATAATTTACCTGAATTTCTGTTACTCATCACAACTTTGTGCCGCCATTGAGCTTCAGAGAGGTACTTTGAGAACAGCTGCACACGGGAGCCAAAGCCATCTTGGTTTACAGATAAATTCAAGCAATCTAGCAATGCCAGTTCCTCCTGAGGCACATGCCTTGAATCCCATGGCAAAGAATCCTCAATTTCTTTCAGATGATCCAGAAGCATTTTGAGAAAGCTCTCCATTGCAACATCATCAGCTAAAAATCCCTTAATCCCACTGGTGAAGTGTTTCAGATCCAAGTAACTTAATTTGACAGAACTGCAATTCTTGCAATTTGATTCCAAGTCCAGCAGCCTTTGGACCCCAGTATGCTCTTGAGATACAGTGCTGGTGTGCAATCCGGGTCTTCCCTCAGATCCTGCAGAGTGCTGCGGACTTGTGGAGGCAGAAGAACCTTGGCTAGCACAACATTCTGGTCTCTTCTTCTCACAGTCTGTTTCTTCTGTGTTCTCATCCTCTTGGGAGGAAGTACTGCAGAGGTCACTGCAGGAGACAAGGAGCAAGGAGAAGATGTTCTCCAGAAGCTCCAGACGTAGAGGAACAGGGACAGTCCTTAAAAACTGCTGGCACTTGTCAAGATACTGAGCAAAGAGGCTTGCATGATCTGCATTTGTGGGGGAAAAAAATTAGTGTTTCCCTTTTGCTACAGGCTGCCTCAGTTCACAGATCTGCAAAGCCAGGAATTCAGATGCATCCAAGGATCAGATACCCCAGGAGTGATAAAAGAGTATGAGCTGCTGGCTCATGAATAACCACTGGCCTGTCACCTGTGGTAAGTAAATCAATTCCCATCAAGTTACTACACTGCTGAAACACATCTTGTTTCAGAGAAATCATACAGCTACAGCTGTAAATACTCAGAAACCATTTGGTCCAACACCAAACAGCACTTAAGAAGCACTGTCTATTACCAAATGAATGAAATTCTATCATCCAGCTTGTGGATCACCATAAGCAACAAACAGAAAGAGGTCAGGAACTCTGGGTGAAAAGGGAGGGAATGGGAATGAGTTTGCAGAGATGCATCTATATATGATCAGAAAAGCAGCCTCAAACTGAACAAGTCATTCTAATTACATTCTAATACAAATACTATCCAAGGCCGACCTTTCTCAGATCTCAGAAACTAAGCAAGGTCAGCCTTGGCTAATATTTGGAAGGGAGACCTCCAAGGAATACCAGGGTCCTAACACAGAGGGAGGCAATGGCAAACCACCTCTGAAATGTCTCCTGTCTTAAAAACAAGTCTAGCTTGCCACCTAATGGTGAATAACGCTAAAAAAGCTAGAACTTCTGGCTGCCAGACAATCTTAGAATCTTCTGGCTATTCTACACACAATGCCATACGATAATAATAACTATTATTATCACAATACATCCTTTACAGTAATATCATGCCCTTGCATAGCAACATGGCTTGATTTAACAAACTTTAAAGGGGAGTTACAATAGCCAAATCAAACCTATTTAGATGCATTGTGATATATAAGATCTACTTTCATTCCATAATGCCTCCAGATAAACAGCAGATGAGTATAACTCACCATGCACAAGTGGCTGCTGCCACCAGTATGAACCAGACAGTAAAACTGATTCCAGTTTATTTTCAAACAGATCACCCATCTAGGATTTATGGAAGGTGGAAAGGAAAAAAGAAGGGATACATGTAATTCACCCCCTGAATAAACCTCTGTGGCAACTTACCACTCTGCAGCACACTGCAACAGCAGAAAGCTTCTGAAAAAATGCAGGATCTTTCCCTGCCCCAAGTGACCTGTCCTCTTTTTTCTTTCCACACAGCCCACTGTGCCCCTCTGTACTAGAGGAGATGACCTACTAGGATCAAGGGAAGATAAGCACAAAGCCCAATCTGACCAAGGGAACAAAGAGCAATGATGGCATAAAAGGGTGTGAGGCTTGCAGTGCCTCCCATTATATCAGTATTGTTAATGGTTCTGAATAAAGCTATCAAGACCTTGCTTCTCTCTGTAGAGCGTGCAGACACACAATGAATTCAATTTTTGACTTGAGCAACTAATTATGCACAAGCTACTAGACCTTGGAAGAGAGGATGGTCTGCAGGTTCTCTCAGATCAGGCAGCTCACCAGGGAGATCAATAGCAAAGTAGGTCACGCAGTCCTTGCAGTTTGCAGGCCTGTGCACATTGACACAGAGTGCATAGATGGCATATTTCATGGCACAAAATGCCCGGAACAGAATGAGGTTGCGCTGTTGACTCAAGAGGCTGGAAGCTGGCCTCCCACTTAAATCTGAAAAGAAGAAAATGAGAACACAGAAAGATTAATTCACTCAGGCAGAAGGAAGCAATTAAGTTATATCCTGGAATCATCCCCCCTGCCCCATTCAACACCCATGTCTAAGCTGTTTAAGTTGCAGCTATGTACATTCATACAGATCTCAAAACAGCAGACCTCACTACTATGACAAAAGGATAACACAACTGACATTTGGGACATTTCTCTGTATATTCTTGCTAACAAAGAATAAGCTAACCCACTGGATATTTGGCCCATACTTGAACTGCAATAACTGGTGCTATCTAGTTTAGAGGTGTCAAGTAAGGGGCCATAAATGTTACTTTGTTAGGCAGGGCCATGTCTACCATAATATGTAATACCAGGTAACAGAGATACAAACTTTATAAATGACACAGGCAAACTCAATTAACAATATTTTTTACTCAAAATATAAACAAAAGCAATTGATTCACTGGGGAATCCACAAAAGTCCCCATAAATGCAATACTAATTTTTTTCCAAGGGACACCATACCCAGCCCCCTAGCCATTTCCTTTCATTTCTTGGCAGCTTCGACCACACACACCCAGCTTCGACCACTTTCATTGTGTGCACCCACCCCCAGCAGCCTCCTGCCTTCCCTCCCTTGCACCAGTTGCTCAAGGGCCAGATAAGAGTCCTGAATGGGCCGAATCCAGCCCCCAGGCTGTATGTTTGACACCCCTGATCTAGTTTATACCTCACTTCAGCCATAAACTCACCAAGTGTTCTTAAGCATAAGAACCCAGATGGATCAGACTAGTGGTCCATCTAGTCCAGAGTCCTGTCTCACACAGAAACCAACCTGGAGGGTCAACAAACAGGGTGTAGAGGCTAAAGGCTTCCCCTGATGCTTCCTCCTAGCACTGGCATTCAGAGGTTTGCTGCCTCTCCACAGGGATGTTCTCTTTATGCACCATGGCTAGTAGCTATTGACAGATCTATCATCTACAAATCTAGCCCCCTTTTAAAGCTGTCTATGCTCATGGCCATCACTTCTTGCAAGACAGTATTGTCTCAGCCTCAGTTTCCGATCCATATTTTGGGGTGAGTGTTTTTATCAATTCTCTCAAGCCATTGCTGGGTCCCGTCCCCCCCCACAGCAGCATTTTAGACTGCTGGGTGGGGAAGACTCTTCAGATCGTATAAATATTTCGCCTTTTAGTAAAGATTTCCGTGGAGAGGAACATTTATGGGTGTGGAAGACTGGCAAATATTACCCTTGTGCATACATATACACACATACACACAATTCTTGGTTTATTTCAATTTCCACATGCATGCGTACACTACAAATTATTGTGCATGGAAGACCCTCTGTGAATCAATTGTGTCTCACCTCCTCTGTGAATCAGTTGTGTCTGACCTCATCTGCTACTGGCTTAACAGGGAACTAGCTAAAAATTTCCAGAAGTGTAGCTTTTGGAATTTTGCATACCAGAAATACTGATCACTTGTCCAACACAAACAAACAACATTCTTCTGAGTATGATAACCTGGAGGTGGTTACAAGTTACAACCATAAAGTGCCTAAACTTGCTAGGTGCTGCAGAGGAATTAGTATATACACCCTGCCCTCAGGATTACAGTGCAAGGGTAAAAACAAGATACTTCGGGGGGGGGAAGAGCTAGGTAATGAAGTGAGTCAACAAATCCCTACAGCTCAAGCTGAGGAAAACTTGCAATGAGCATGATCAAACACGAACCTGACTGAAGATCAGCCCAGACCAAAAAAAGAAGGTACTGATGGTCAACAATACTTTAATTATTAAAATATTTGTAGATGGCCTTCCTTCAAAACAAGCCAAACAAGGGATTGGATTATATCCCTACAAAGTGAAGAGGTCCACAACAGACACCATCACACCATATTTAGAGGTAGGCCCTTCCTTCACAGGTATTTGCCCCAGATTTTACATTGTTGGAAAGGGGGGTGGGTCCTATTTCCCCCCAGCATCATGATGCTTCTGCATACCACCTAGGTCCCTGGTGGCGAACCTACGGCACGGGTGTCAGAGGTGGCACTCAGAGCCCTATCTGTGGGCACAGGCAAGGAGGCGGCTGAGCCTGCTTATTGTGCTGCTGCAGCTGCTGCACCAGCCAGCCCTAGGCCAAACCCTGAGCCCTGGTTGGAAAGCAAATACCACACATGAGAGGAAAAGATGTGCAGGCATCCCACTTGTTGACATGGGGGAGGGAGAAGAGGGGAATTGCTTTCCCCACAGGCTCCACCTTCCTCACAGCCTGACACCAACCCACAATCCCTGCCTACTCAAAGCCCAGGAGCTGCTCAGCAAGGAATTCCCCGCAGCCTGACCCCGCCCCCTTAGCCCAGGAAAGTGCAGCAACTCCCCTTCCTTTGCAAATGCGTGCTCCAATCCACGCCCCTTGTGAGGCTGAGCATTCCCAGGGATGCCCACTCAGGTTCGTTGCCAAAAGTTGCATCTGCGTGAGTGCGCCACTTCAGTTTCCAAACCCGCCTTCTTTGGGGAGGTGCGCTATTCCTCCTCCCCCTCCTCCCTCTTTGGCTCTCTGCCTGGTCTCTCTTGCTGTGCCCTCCAGCGTCCTGTGCGGTAACCTGGAGTCTGAAAAACTTTAGTACCCACCCCCTTCGCTTCCTTTCGGGGCTGCCCCGCCGCTTTGGGTGGCATGTCTTGTGCGCCTGCTCAGAGGCTGTGATTAGAAGAGCTGTTCGAGGTGTTGGACATGGAGACTGTTTCGGAGCTGGTGCTGCAAGAGGGGGTGGCAGCCAGTGCTGTGGTGAGGTGGCTCAAGGCAAGCCAGAGCTCCCGCCCTGTGAAGCTAAGGCGCAGCATCCCTCCCCCTAATTATAGCTTCCTGAGAGCTTCCAGGGAATCATACATAGGGCAACACCCCCCCCCCATGATGAAAGACTGTCCCTGAACTTCAGAGCTCCTGACTCTCCAGGGATGAGCTGGGGCAGAGGGACGAGGCAGAAATGAATAGCCGCTTCAAAAGCAGTACCCAATCTTATGCATACTTACTCAAAATTAAGCACCAGTAAGACAACCGAACTTGCTTTCAAGTATGAGAGCACAGGATTGCGCCTTTAGTCAGACTGTAAATTTGCTCTGGCTTTTCGCACTCATGGGAATAACTAAAATGCCATTTGGAGGAGCCGTGTAGGAGGGCGGATGTATGGGATGTACTAAAAGGAAGGACAGGATTGCCCATTGGAAACACATGGGAAACACTTGAAGGCCCATTGGAAATAATGGGAGACAGGAAGAGGGCTGTCACTTTAGGTGTGAAAATGTGTAAGATCATCTTGAGAAAGACAGACCAGGTAAACAGGAAGGGTCCTGTCCTGTACTAACTGGAAGGAGTTTGTGTGTATGACGTCAAATGCAGACTTCATGCCAAATGCAAACTTTTACCTTTCAATAAAAAGCTGTTTGTATCATTGAAAGCTCTGTTATTGTGCTTTTCTTTTAAGCCAAAAGACGTTAATGAAATGTTTTTTCTAAACTAAAACTTCAGTATTCAGGTTAAATTGCCGTGTTGGCACTTTGCAATAAATAAGTGGGATTTGGATTGCAGTTTGGGCACTCGGTCTCTAAAAGGTTCACCATCACTGACCTAGGTTTTTCTCAACTTTTCAGCTATCTTTCCCAAACCCGCTTTGCAGCAAAGTCAGGCTGGCTGCTATGTTGGCAGAAAACAATGGATTTTCCCAGTCGCACTCACATTTTCTCTGCCTCAGTCCCAGTGGCAGCCATCACTCCACTGCCACCAGAGGGCTTTTTAGATGTTTTAAAAAGCAGCAATTGGCATATCAATATGATGGCATAGCGGTATGTCCATTACTATTTAAAAACCCTTGTATCCCACCCCTTGGAGCATGGGGGAGGGGACTGGATGCCATGGGGAAGCCCCACTGTTACTGTGCTACATTAGCAGCTGCAGCAACACTGTGGAAAAGATAAGAAGGAGCTATATTGCCTCTGCTCAATTTTGGCTGGTAGGCTAGATGCAGCTTCTCTTGTTTGGCATAATTTGGCCAGTGGCCACAATTATCAGATCACATTCAATAGATTTTATGTAGGGTTGATTTTGAAGACTCATTGACAGCTCCAGTTAGGGCAGCATGATGCAACATGATCGTAGAATGGAGTAAACTACCAGAAAGCTGATTCTGAAGAAGCTACACTGGCTACCTATTCACTTCCAGACACAATTCAAAGTGCTGGTCAGTGCCTTTAAAGCCTTTGAGACCAGGGAATTTAAAGGATAATCTGCTCCCATGCAAACCTGTCTGTAAGGTAAGATGTAATGCAGAGTCCCCCCTCTTTAAGTGGGTTATCACCAAAGACAGGGCCTTTTCCAGGCCCATAACTACATTGGAGCATATGGGGGCCGCCCCCCCCCGACTTCCTTTAAATACCCTGGCCAAACTCCCCCTGCACTACCACTGTGGCTGTGCCGCCTCTCCTTGCCTTCCTTGTCCAGGAACAGCCACTGTGGCTGCGGGGGGTGGGCGCGTGCTGGGGCCGGGGCACTGGGATGGAGTGGGGCACCAAGGCCCGTGATGGGAGTGGTTCCTCTTCATCTTCCTCAGTCGAGGCATGCAAGGCAGCGGCAGCTGCTTCCTGGCCCCAGCCTGCTGTTGCTGCCAGCAGCAGCGTTGGAGAGGAGAACGAGGAGGCCCCTGAGTTGGCCATGGCAGGCAGGCGGCTGCCCGGGGGTTGGACGAGGCATGGAAGGCATCGGGGGGGAAGCAAAAGCCAATAAAGCAAAAGCCGGGCTGCAGGGGAGCTGGCACCAAGGATCCAAAAGTGGAGCATGGCATTTGGACTGTGCAGCATGCATGCACCCTTCTGTGGCTGCCACCAGGGAACGTGCTGCCCGCCTGCCCATGCCTGCAGTGGCTGGGAGGCAGGAGGAGAGAGTGGTGAGTCCCAACCGGGAGGGCAGGTCTCACAGACTGACCAGGGGGGCCGCCTCCGTGATAAGGCTGCAGGTGGGGGTGGGAACCTGGTGCACTGACCAGCCCTCTCTCACGCACCCTGCTTTTCTGGTGCATCCAGGACTCAGCAGAAGGCGTTTTTCTGTGGAGATGTCGGCAGGCGGGCAATTGTAATGTGTATCATCCAGGAACCACTTTATGAGTGTCTCCCCCCTCCCCACTGTTCTTGTGCATCGATGCCTAGCCCCACACATACGTCCTCCCTTTCAGACGGGCTGCGTCTCTCTCCCACGCCCAAGCAGAGCTGGCATTCCTTCCCATTGCTTCGCTCATTCAACCTCAGCAGGCAACCCCTCCTCTCCCAAGGTCGCTGCACAACTATTCCCAGGCACACCCTCTTCCACAGCTCCTTACTTCAGCTGGGTGTGTGTATGCAGCAGTCATGGGGGGGGAGCACTGCTTCGCCCTGCTGGAGCCTGGCACGTCTTTCTCTTCAGCCACCGCGTGGGAGGACTGGCTTGGGCAGTGGCCAGCCAGCCTATGTGAGTTTTTTAATTTTATCTTTGTTTCAGTGCCCTCCAATTTTTTGAAAGGCCCCTCAAATTAAAAAATCCTGGCTATGGGCCTGGCCTTTTCTGTGATGGTCTTCAACTTTTGGATCCCCCCCTTCAAGTTGTTCACTGGGCACATAACTCATGTTGCTTTAGGTATTGGGAGATAAATCTTTACCCAGACTTTCAGTAAATTCTGCAGGATCGTGTCAGGGTGTATGTGAGCATTTTCCCCTCTCCTTTCTTCCTGCTCCAGTGTTTTTTTTTTTTAATTAACTTTTACTCTGTTAGTCACTTTCCTTTCATATCCAGCTTGTTGATTCATAGATCTTGAGCAGCAGAAGATACTTGCTTATTTTTTAAAAGCAAGGGCTAAAAGAACTGAGTTGCTAGAGTAAACTCAGGATCCTTATCACTAAGTAAAAGAGCCAGGGTTTCCAGAATGTAGGGGGGCAGTTAGTTGATTAAAGGCTTAATATAGTGATCCTTTATATTCTTAAAGAACCTGCATTCAAGTAGGGCATGGAAGGATGTATCTATCCTATTAAGGTTACAAGGGCAGATTCTTTCAGAATAGGGCCTAATCAAAAATCATCCCTTTAAAACCACTGTAGGTATAATATTCAATCTTGCAAACAAAAAAGCTCTGCAATAACATGGCATGGTAAGATAGTACATATTGGGGTAAAAAACTTGGGGAAAAGACCAAAGATAGGGGGTCACTGGCTTTCATTTATTTGTATTTTTTATTTTGCTTAATTACTCATTTTATTTATAGGAGTTATACTTAAGGAAGCCATCTGCGTGAACATTTTTGTAGGATACATTTTTTAGTAGAATTCTATCAACTTATGCTAGAACTAAATCTGAAATGCTGAACCAAGGAGAAATTGTAGAGACACCACAGTCTTTTATCCAAATATAATGATAGCCTCATAATGTGGCCAGAACAAATGCCTGATCTATGCATGCAAGAGAACAAGACTGCAGAATGGACTAAACTGTATCAAGATTATATTTAGCAATGCTTGCCTGTGTTAAAAAAATCCCAAAAAGCCAGCACATTGAGCAAAGGGGGTGGGCAGCAACTTTCTCCTTACTGTGCTAAACTTTCTATTTCCTGGGAATTTTTAATACAAAGAAACAATTGAAACTAGAATCCACCACCTGCAGTGCAGTCCATTCTACAGTCTAATTACCCTACAAATGTAAACCAGACCCAAGATAGTGTGATGTGAAGAGGAGTTATAACATCCCCATACATACAACTATACACCACACACAATTGTTCTGGCCTTTATTCCACATGGTACTTCAACTATAACCTAGATTGTAATCCATGTGCTCCATTGGAACATTATTCCACCCCTTTACTATATATTAGGCATA
Organism: Gekko gecko; assembly: GCA_029375565.1. Classification (NCBI taxonomy): domain Eukaryota; kingdom Metazoa; phylum Chordata; class Lepidosauria; order Squamata; family Gekkonidae; genus Gekko; species Gekko gecko. The sequence continues at coordinate 159,993,997 of JAPDNY010000003.1, read as the reverse complement.
TATAGTAGGCATAATACAATTAATTCCAACCACATTTTGTTGGGTTATGAAGTGAGAAAAGAGCACACAGGCAAGACCCAAAATAAAAATCTCCTGTATAAACACTTTCCCAGCTGCTATAGTGGTTGTGTAGAAAACTGTTAGCTAAACAGTTAACTCTGCTGTCAACACTATACAAAGGAAAAATGAAGAATGGAGGAAAAGAGATATTTTGGCAACATTATAAAATGCCTGGGGGAAAGAATGCAAGGAATAAGTGTGTCATATATTTAAGTACATTTGGTTGGGTCAAGTAGAAAATTTCTACTAGTGGAGATGAGATATCCACCAATTCCCCCCTCCCAGTGTACACCCCTGACTCTCCCCAATGCGGTTCTTAGGGAGCCTCCGCCCCCCACTATAGCAGCATGGGTGAGTTAAAATCCCTTCTGTTAGTGGAGACTTTCCCCAGGTTCCAAGCCACTGGACAGAATCTGAAAGTTATTTTCTGCCAATTTAACTTATCTCAAGCCAACAAAAGAGAGAAAGTGATATCTGCTAGTTTTCAACTCCTGCTGCACTTGCTAAACTCTGTACAATGCTGCTCTTGGAGGACAGGGGTCCTCATGGGAGTAGAGCCTGCACTGAGAGAGGGAAAACTGACAAAAAATGCCCCCCTCTCCTGCTAGAGTCAGCCCACTATTAGGACACAGATGGAGATTAATGACTTCCTTGACTGCAAATAAATGCATACCCAACTGTAGCAATGAATACTTAAACACGCCCACCCACTAGATAGACTGTTGGCCATAGTCACCTCCTTGACACATTTACCTTGAGCTTCTGTATCCCCAGTTGCAGTCATCTGAAGAAGCTCAACAACAGCTTCTTCATCTAGAGCCACAAGGTTGGTCAGGCGGTGAAGGTGGTAAAGTGAAGAGTGGCAATCTAAATTGTGCAAATGCTGCAGAAGTATCTTCTCTGGGAGAGGACTACTGCAAGAAGGAGAAAGCAGAGATTCAACAGTAGAAACATTAGCTTACTACACAAGATTTTTCTCTAAGGGAGGAAGATTCACAGCAATCTTGATTCTAATTCACAGCGGTCTAGCACTTTATTTTTATGTCTGATTTTAGCATGGCATTTTAATATTGTATTTATATTAAATGTAGATGTTCTATGTATGTATTGTTGGAATTTTTTCTGCTTGTAAGCCGCTCTGAGCCAGCCTAGGCCGGGTGGGATAAAGATTTGAATAAATAAATAAAAATTTTCTTTAAATGTAAATAACCATAATGCATCTTCAAGAACTACACAACTGTTTGTAGAAGGTGGTCAGTATTATATGCAAGTTACATGTTTTGTGATTCTGTGGAAATATTTGTCTGAGAAAGGGGATATGAATAAATGGTTAAAATTATTTATTTACTTATTTATTGTATTTACTAGGGAGCAAAGCCCGTTGTGGTGGAAGACAACGGGCCAAAGAAAGGAAGGGAGGGAGGGTGGAAGGGAGAGAGGGTTGGAGGAAGGAAGGAAGGAAGAGGGAGAAGAGTGAAAGAAAGGAGAGGAAGAAAGGAAAGGGGAAAAGGAAGGGAAGAGGGGCGGAAAAGGGCTTCTCTGGGCCTACTGCCCCCATAGAAGGCCCAGGGGATGGTGTGAGGGGGTGGAAAAGGGCTTTTCTGGGCCTACTGCCCCCACAGCAGGCCCAGGGGATGGTGTATGGGGGCAGAAAAGGGCTTCTCTGGGCCTAGTCCCCTCATAGGAGGCCCAGGGGATGGGGTGTGGGGGACAGAAAAGGGCTTCTCTGGGCCTAGTCCCCTCATAGAAGGCCCAGGGGATGGTGTGGGGGGGCGGAAAAGGGCTTCTCTCACTTGCCTCAGCCTTGAGGGCCTGTCCCTGCGCTCACACTCCAGACGGTCCTCTTCTGTAGTAGGACTGGAGCAGACTGAGCTGAAAACCCTGACTGGGGCTGACGTGGGCGGGACTTTGCGAAGCAGCCAGTCAGCCCTGGCCAGTGTCCTCTGACTGTCAGTTCTTGAGCCGAATCAATTATGGCAAGCATAGAATGTGGTGAATCCAAAATTCAAATATTAATAAGGACAGGATACCCCGCCCTCCCCACAAATGGGCTCAGGGCAGTGATCGGTACGATGTACCTAGTTTACATAAAACATTTAAAACAGATTAAAACAATCATACATTTAAAGTGCTCGCAATACTGGTCCTTCATTCATTAAATGGCACGCTCTAAAACCTACTATCAGAGTTCCCAATTCAGCAATCTTCTGGCCTCCTGCGGAGACATGGCTCTATCTCCACACCAGGGCCACGCCTGTACCATGGATGTTCAGGTGGTAATAGTTGCTGTTGGTGGTGGGCGGCTCCTAATTGAAAGCCTGGTGGAAGAGCTCAGTCTCTTGCAGGCCCGTCTTGCACCATAGATCTGCACTTATTATACAGCTAAATTAACTATGCTACACAAGTTAAGTAGATAAAACTGCTTAATTGAAAATACGTCCAGACAATATTATCTGCTGCCAAACCACATGATTTGGACTACGTTGTTTAGAATATATGGAAGTATGGATTCACTCTAAATGTGATTCTGATAACTTTGCCATGTACTGGAGTGGCTCATGGAGGTTTTGTGCAGGTTTGGCAGTGAATAGTCCATCAGGTTCAGGATAGCTTCGTACAAGATGGTGTATGTTACTAAGAATAAAGCAAGGTTTCCTGCCTAAGACTGAGTGAGTAGAAGCCTCACTACCTCCAAGCTTCAGTTTCCATTATTAAAAGGGGAAACAGCATGCCCCTGTAGATGGTTGCTTGGCTCTGCTTTATTTTGTCTTGCTATATATGTCAAACTGCAGTACCTTTGAACTAAAATTAAGACAGCTATATGGACAACAGCTGTATCACTGATTTTCAGCACAGGTCCCCAGAAGGGAAATATGAGACTCTTGTCAAGCAGGATTACCACAACAGCTTTCCTGCTGCATTACCTATTTTGTTGTATACACCATTCAAGAACCTCCAGTTGAGAACACAACCCATCACAAAAGTGTTTTAAAACAGTATCATTGCAGAGTGCCTGTTGATAAGAAAGGAACAAGATGGTGTGATTTTTTTTAAAAAAATTGCACACTAATTAACAATCCATAAAAAGATCAATGCCTTCCCCCCAAGAAACTCGCTGAAATCAAAGAAGAAAAAACTGCACCTTTCCTGCATGCATACTGATGAATGACTTGCCTGAGATTTGTGAAGAGTCCAAAGCAGCTTTTTGGCAGATTCCAGACTGCGGCACTGAGTCCATCCCAGTAATATCAAGAGGCGACGGAGGTGGCTGAATTCCTTCTTCAGTAAGTTATCGAGCCTGGAGAAATCTTCCCTTTTCAATAACGTTAATGCTGTGATCTAGAAAAAGAACCAGTCATATAATATTGTGAATCATCAGTGTGGGAAATAGGGTCACTAGTAAAACTGATCTAAGAAAAATTTAGGAATGTAATATATCAGCACATTGAGGTTTGCCAGTGTGACAAAACTGTCAAGGGTTAATGCTTAACAGAGTCTGAGAATCTTTGAATTCTGTTGAGTCAGTCAGTTAAGGAATGACAACTGGGAACTGGCAGTTGAAGAAGAGACAGTTAAGCGCTGACTGTGGGCTGGGAAGGAGGGTAAGAGAGTGAGTGGATCAAGGAGGAGCCAAAAAAGGAAACAGCTTCTAGTAAAGAGAAATGATCCCTGCACAGTCTACAACAACAACAAGGGAAATAGCTCTTAAAGAAAGTTGTGATCCTTGATTTGCGTATTAAGAAGGATTTGGGGAACTTGGCTATATGTTCCTGCCTTCTAAACTTGATGCGTTGGTGAAACTCAGAAACCTATGCTTGAGTGTTTAAGCAGAAAGTTAAAAACCTCTCTCCTCAAAAGTTTATATACTTTGATGAATAGCAGAAGCACTTGTTTGTTGGCAACAAATTATCTGGTGTTTGTGTGAATACAAAGTTACCTCAGTTTTATGATCTGTTCACCTCATATATTCTACTCCTGATTCCATCCGACCTTTTCTCTTCCAAGTTAAATAAAACATTTGGTTTATTTTGAACTCTCAAGAAGCCTCTCGTGCACTATTTCAAAAGCAGAATATAAGAAGGTGCTTTTGTCTCTTCCCTCAGTTCCCAGGGCTGGGCCAGTATCTATATCTATCGATATATAATAATGTGGATGGGACATTCTTAGACAAACAAATCGGAAGAAAATAGATTAAAGAGCTGCTCAGCAAGAAAGGGAAAACCCAGCATGTAAGGAAGGAAAAGAAGCCGAGATCACCATAGCCAAATCGCAGGAAAGTTTCCCAAAGAACGCATGCATTCACAAAGGGTAACACCACCATATCATGTCTCTAGTTCTGAACCATTTATGCCAAGGGTGTCGAACTCATTTGTTATGAGGGCTGGATCTGACATAAATGAGACCTTGTTGGGCCAGGCCATGTGGGTCATAAAATGTAATGGCAGGTAGTGGAGATATAAACTTTATAAAGGACACAAACACAAAGGGTTGTTTTTTTTAACTTAAAGTAAAAACATGCTTAAAACATTAGCACTCTCGCAATATTTTGTTTATTTAACAGGGTCTGATAACTGACACCTCTTGCTCTGAATTACTGCATCAAAATGTCTGTGCTGTTGCAATCTTGAGTATGCTGTTCAGGTGTGTATCTGTAAGCTTCAAACCTACCATGATGCAGCAGCAGCAGAACTGGAAGAAGAAGCAGAAGACAGCCAGTTCCACTGTGGGCCTGATAGAAGCCCTCCAAGCTCCAGCCCCCAGGCCACATGTTTGACACCCCTATTTATGCCGAAGCATAACACATTAGGATTTTGATGATCCAATTCAGAAGGCCACAGCTCTCAAACACAGCCTGTGCTTTGTGTATGTAAAATCCCTAGGCTGAACCCACGACAGCTACATTTAGAAGGGCCTGGGCAGCAGAAAAGACCAGCCCCTCGCTTAAGACTTTTAGGGAATCACCATTGATCAAGGTACACAGTATTGTGCCAGATTGGATCTGTGGACTGGCTATGAAAAAGCATATACTTAAAAGCATGTATCTAGTGGTTCAACTAATTTACATTCCAAATAACTTTGATGACTTAATTTCAAAACAGTGATGTTTTTATAACCTTAATCTCAGTCTCTTCTCAGATGCTTTCTCTGAAAGTAGATTTAACTGTTTCTCATTTGGACTCAGAGAAGGTATCTGGCCCTAGTTTGAAATTTATCAATCACCTATTACGACACCCGGGGGGTCAGAAATCTCTGCTAATACAGCAAGAATGCCATTCATAGGGTTAATATGTTTCTGAAACAGTGATTTTTAATAAATGTGATCAATTTGCCCAACACCTCCTGCACAATGTCTAATTAGGGCCTTACCAAAATCTGTTCCAAAAAGTGTTTGCTGCTGCCAAGGAAGTAGAAATAGGCAGCCTTCCAAGAATAAGCATGTTCATGATCCAAGAACAGTGCCATCACTGCCCGCTCAGCATCCAGCTGTTCAGATGCACCTGAAACATCCATAACTGGGATTAATTTTGCATATACCTCAAGGTCCAGAATGGCATCACGAAAGGCAGGTTCTCTGCACATCACAACTAGTCAGCAACTATTTTCTAAATGTGAAGTCTACAGTTATCATTAAACAGCAAAGACTCCACACTATTATTGTGGGTGAAGTAGCATAATCTGCTATTATGTTCGGGTCTGCAGGGACCATTGACAGGAAGTCAGAATCTCTCAAACCCACTGCTGCTTGGATATTGAATAAGACAACCAGTTCCTTATAATTTAATCCCCAGGTTGCTTCTTCAAGGAAAAATTCTTGACATACTTCTCCTTGTGTCCTGCACAAGGTTGGAAATATACTACCACTGTGTTAACCCTACTATACAAGATGATCCAAACATAATCGCTCCATGGTGATATTATACCACACTGATAGCCTTCAGTAGAGTTCTAGTCTGCATTTCCTCCTATCTGTACAAGTACCAGCAGAGACTGCTACAAGCTGTTTTAGTCCGTCTGTACTGCTGACTCAACATTTAGAGAGACATCTGACATGAGATTAGAAACTAGCTTTGATTTCCAAGCCTGTTTATGAAGTTTTGCAATAATCTAAGGTATCAAGTCCTGTGTAACCCTTCCAGGCAAGTCACTACAACATGCTATTTTAATGCCCAGTTTTACTGCAAACTAAAGTCTTCAGTCTAGTGCAGGGGACCCCATCTTTTTTCAGGCCATGGGCACCTTTGGGATTCTGACACAGCATTGTAGGTGCAGCCACAATGCAGCTGCGACAAAAGGGTTGTTGCAGGAGGCAGAGTCAGCCACATAATAGCTGCCGCAGCTTACCTACAGGGACATGGCGAATATGTGTGAGCTGTGGTGGCAGCTGCTGCCAAAGCAGCATTTTTAAAAATCTGCACAGCCAATCAGAAACCCTGCTAGGCAAGTTCCACCCAGTCCCTCCCACTTTCTAAAAATACTTGGTGGGCACCAAGAAAGGTGTCAACAGGCACCACGTTGCCCACAGACACCACACTGGGGAAGCCTCATCTAGGGCATGAAACAAACAGCAGTGAGATGTTTAAATGAATCTGGGAGGAGTCTAACAGGTTCCGTACACCTGCCTTCTCGTTAGCATAAGCTAACATAAGGAAACCATATTTTAGCTGAAGGGGCAGCAGGAAAAGGTTGGATAGCTTAGCAGCTTAGAATTCAACAGGGCTGCTCTAAAGTTAAAACAGCATTGGCAGCTTCTACTCATTAGAACCGAAGTGATGCTAGCACCAGCACCCCTGCCTTTCCTTGCAGGGAACTGAAGCCCATTGCTCAGGGGGTCTTGTGATCAGAAGAGGGCTGGGTTGGGTGGCTCTGCCTTCACATTCAGCTCTTAATTGACTCATCTTGTTGCTGACCAGGAAACTAAAGAGAAAGGATAGTGTGTGTTTGTCGGGGTAGATTTAGCCTGTGGGACACACACTACTAACTGCTGGATTATTATTTTTTTAAGTAACCTTTGCCTGGTGACTTTGGCCCCAGCAGTTTCTCTCGCGTCTTCTCGATGAAAACACTGCCAAAGATGCTTAGCAAGGCGTGGCTGCCTTTCCTGAACATACAGCTGAGCAACCTCTCTTCCTGCAGTGGGCTTTTCTCAGCCCAACACGCATCCAGAAGTTCCCTGCACAGAAGGCGCAGCTCTCCAGTATGATTCTCCACCTCCACATTCAATATAACGAGACCACTGTAAATTTCATCTACAGCATCCTTCCAATCCTGTTCCAATGACTCTGGATTTAACTGGAAGCGCTTCAGAAGCTTTAGGGAGTCCCAGAGGAAGCCAAGAAGAATGCTTTGTACTGAGCAACTTTGTTTTAGGGGAGAATTCTCTCCTGCACAATCTCTCTGCAGGAACTCCAACATGGCTTGCAACTTCCGAGGAGCCCATAATAGCAATTTTTGGAAAGCAGAGATGACTTCCACACCAAATTTCAGTATTGATGCATCTTTTTGTTTCCTGTTCGACCCATGTATGTTTTCATAAACTTCATATAGCTCCTAAGGAAGAAAACACACATAGCTTGGACAACAGCAAGTGATTCTGTCCATAAACAGATCTGAGAAACATCCAAGACCTATAGCAACTGTCAACCATACTGTCCGAGTTCAGACAGGAGGCCTAATAAGAACCTCCACATGGACAGAACCTCCAGTTGGCTGCACTAACAACTGATTTCAAGAAATGACATAGTCAGCTGGAGAGCCTTATTCCAATCCTATCTTCACCCCACAGCTATCCCCAGCCCTACTCACTAACCCTCTGGATTGCATGGATTCTTTTGCAATGCTAAAAACACAGTTCCTTTGTCACTGCTGCCTATTAATGCAAGAAGAATCCTGACATTGTCAGAAGGTGGCTGAGCAGACAGACCACCTATGTGTGTGTGTGTGTGTGTGTGTGTGTGTGTGTGTGTGTGTGTGTGTGTATAGAGAGGTGGCTGGGACAAGGCTCTACAGCCAAGTGGAGCATCTGGCAGAATCACTAGTTTCTACTGCCCACTGGAAGCATTTAAGTGCATTGGCAGCTGATGTGATGTAGTGGTTAGAGTGCCAGACTAAGACTTTGGAGATCCAGGTTCAAATTCCCACTCAGCCGTGAACTTCATTAGGTGACCCGGAGCCAGTCAATCCTTCTCAGTCTAACTGACTACACAGGGCTGCTGCAATAATAACACAGAGGAAGGGAGAATTACACACTGCTGTGATCTCCTTGGAGGAAAAATAGGAAAAATTAACAAATTAGACAGGAGTCTGTTTATTGATCAACAATGATATAAATAAGAGGCTGTAATGGGAGTAAATACCTATGGTTACGTGATAATATGAACATTTATGTTATCAGTCAATTATTTGTATAACTACTGAAGAGTGGGTTACCTCTCATGAGGTCTACTCACTGCTATACAAATACTTGACTGATAACATGAACGTTTACATTATCACGTATCCACAGCTATTGACTCCCATTACAGCCTCTTAGTTATATCAGTGTTGATCCCTGAAAGAACAAAAAGGCACAGGAAGGTTCAGGGTAGATATCCAAATTCTCCTGTTTGGAAGTCAATGAGAGAATCTCTCAAAAAGGACAGCAGTGGCAGAGCTGCAACTCTGCCACACAGGTTAGGAAAAGGCAAGAGTAACACTAAAGCAACCCACTTGCTTCACTCAGCCATTTCTGAGCATTTCAGCAATCTGACCATTTCAAAAGGTAACTAAAACAGAGACTTAATTCTCTGACAAGGGGCTCCATATTGCCCAAAGCAGTACTGTTGATGAGCAGTGACTTTCAACAGCTGCAGTCATCTGACCGCAAGCTAGTCATAAAGGAAATTCTTGATAGCTAACAACCATGCAGATGAAGAATAAAAGTACAGAGTTTAAAATTACATCAGTTACCTTTTCCCAACAAATCTGATTTAATGTGTAGAGATTCAAAGGTGAAGTGCTGGCTGCTTGTCTGAATGCTCTGTGCTTTCCCTTTCTCTTTCTCTCTCATACACACATGCACACGTTTTGTTCATCCCATATTCCAAAGGAATTCCCACAGCTGCAGCCCCTCCACTTCAACCAGCTAAATTCATCCTTTGCACACACAAGAGCTGTATTAAATGTAGCTTCTGTTGAAATTAACATTGCTTTTTGACATTAATTGGGGTGCTCTGACTTCTGCCCTAGAAGTAGCTCTACCAACTTCAGCATGAAACCATACCTCAAGAATGGTGTGGGAGACATCCTCTCCAAGTTCTTCTAAGAGCACCAAGAATTCTGTTTCTCTCTGGAGAGTTACTGGAACCCTTTTCTAAAACAATCAGAGACAAATGAAGCAATGAACAATTAGGAACTCTTTAATGAGCACTTGTTCATAAGACAGCTTTAGTTTTCAACTGGGGGGGCTACAAGTCATTTCTCACTCGATTCAGGTCTTCCTTGAATAAATGGAATGCATATCTCAAGAGATTACTGGACTGACAGCTGCTGTTTACCTGTACTTATTCTGCTGATCTGGCTTCTTTTCAAGATAGTGGCAATAACCCCAAAGGAGATATTTTTGTAGTTCCCAGTTCTTAAAACTTGGGAAAACTCATGTGCTTTATAACAGCAGCCTAGCATACAGAAATTAAGCAGATGACACTGTCCTCATCATTTATCCTCAGACGAGAAAAACTTACTTAAGTTTCTGCATATTAGGCTGCTTGAAAGTGAGCAGAAGGAGCATTAAGAAGTTGGCAACACTGGGTCTGGAGGACGTACTGGCAAAAACAAACTGAAGAGCAAGTCCCCTCATCCACTATATCACGCACACAGGCAGCTACTTTGCATTGCAGCCCATATTTTCAGAAAAAGAACATGACTTGCACTTCACAGAGAAGCCTCAAACACAACACTTTGTAATCAGGTATATGATGTTTTTCCTATTAAATGTCAAAAGCCAAAAAATACAAGGAATACATTTGTTTCCCCTAATTGTAGTATAATATTTCACAATTATTGGAACAGTGATTTACAAACTAAATTGGGATTGAGAACAAAAGCTATGATGAAGGGGGGTCCCCCACAGAGCCAAGGCCAGGCAGCCATGAAGGCACTCTGATAGAGAGTTCCCCTCTTGGTGCTGAAGTCCACAAAGCAGGAGGGGGTGCCAGGGTAGTGTCCATTACTGAGGCAACAGTTCGCCAACCAGGCCTGCAGCCAAGGGGGTGGTGGCATTTGAGGCGACACTCCCTCACAAATGTGCCCCCTCACTACCCATCCCTCCCAGTCCGCACTCTCCCCTCCCCAACCTTCCTGAGCCTGCATGAGCTACCAGCTCTCTGTTTGCAGCCCTGCTAGGCTTTCCCAGTATCCAGCTTGCCAAGGTGGAACAGAGAGGGGGTGAGAGGCTGGCTGCGCAGGTGCAGTGAGGTGCCAGGGCGGGCTATTGTTCAGTTCCTTACATTGCATTGGGAAGGACAGGAGGAGGCAGAGGCGGGTGTTGGTTGCCTGCCTGCCTCCCCCTCCCCGCTGCAATGAACTCCTCTCCTTACCCCACCTTGGACATGCCTCGGCCTCACTCCCACACTGTGTTCTGGTGCTATAGAGCCTGGGAAAGTGAAACAAGGAAGGATGGAAAAACTAAGTCCCTGCCAAGACTGCCCAAATCCCACCTTCTTTTTCTCTGGTGTAAGTGAAGGTAACTCTTTAAGCACCAATCCTCCACCTTCAGGGAAGAAACAGGGCCTCTATTTATTTATTTTTATTTTACTATTTTTATGATGTCAGAAATGACATAAGCACATGATGTCAGAAGTTATGTAGGCACGTGCCCCATCTGTGCCTCACCAACCGGAAATTTTCTGGCTATGAACCTGTCACCACCAGCAGCCATGATGAGCCAATATTGTTACCACAACATTGCTGCAAGATTTTGAACGCTGGGTTCAGGTCCCCAAGGAATGGCCTCCAATGCACTACATAGCTGAGACATGCATACAGAGATCTTCCTTACCTGGAACTAAAGAGATTTTTTTACCTGTTCTAATGCGAGCCACTTCTGCAATACAAGGAGCCAAAACCAAGCAAGTCTTTGAGGACTATAGTTTGACCCACACCTACAGAAATAACACATAAACAAAGATTAAATACTTATATTTCATTCCTATATTTACCTATCTGAAAATCCTGATAAGCAGAATTTATTCTCAAGCAGCTGTGCTCTGAACTGCAGCCTTAGCAAAGCATCTCTTAATTCTCCACCATGGCAGCCTGAACACCAGCCGAAGTGGCACCCTTCCACACCCACTTCCTCCACCCCAGCGGTTACTCAAATAGTCAGTCTCCTAATTAGTTGGGAGAATTAGTAAAGGAGACAGAGTAAGAGGCAGGTAACTAGGATTCTCCACCTATGTATACCAGAACTCTCAAATACAGAACTCTCAAATAAACAAGGCAGATATTCAACCAGAAGGGTTTTTATTAAAAAGAAAATGAAAATCAAATAAAAACATATACACAGAAACACACAGAAGAACTAACTAAGAAAACAGGGAGGAATGGGAGAGATTTTTAGGGAATGGCGATAATTACCAATCTTGAAGAGGTCAATGGATGCAGGACGACCAGCATTTTGAGAGAGAAGACAGCCCAACAATGTATATGTGTGTGGGGTGTATGTGGAGGATCCAGCACACACACACAGCTGGGGCAACAGGGTGCCAAGTTATATAGCAAAACATACCCTGAGGTGGGTTGATGCACCGCCAGAAAACAATAACTCAATCGCTCTACCAGAGGCAGACAAAAAGGTGGGAAAGGTTTGATGACCCTACAACCACTGGAGAGAAGGGGTAATGGGTAAGGCAAATAGGTTTAAGCATTATTTTACTGTTGCTTAATAAAGGTAAGTGGGTGCAGTGAGGCTGGGATGTTGATGGGATTACGCTGAGTGAATCAATAGGTCCTGGGTGACCCATTGTTCTAAAGGCATGCATCTCTCCAGGGCAAGGAGGGGTATCAGCCAAACAGCCACTCTGGAGTTGAGTTTTAATTTTTTTTCTCAGGTTGATGCCTGGCTGGCACCCATCCTAGTCCATTTTGGCCCAAGCAGTGCCCTGCATGTCAAATATTGGTGAGATATTAAGAAGGGTGTCTCTCTTTACCCAAAAACTGCTCCGCTGCAAGAGGAGGGATCTGACTGCTCACACAGCCACCCATATACCTTCGCTATGTCTCAGCTACATTGTAGCAAATGTATCTACAGTAGTGGAGTGAGAGGACTGTAACAAGTAGCACTACAAATGTGTGCTTTTCTGTCCCAGACACAATTATTGTTGGGGATATAATTTGCCCACACATAAATCTAATTACTTTTTTCCAACTGTAGACCAAGATCCAATGAGATAATTTGAGACCTTCATTTGCCTTGGAAGCACGTTCTTACAAGCCTGAATTTACAGACACATTTGCCCCTGTTAGACAGCAGCCAAGTGTTTAAGCCAACAAAGAAGTATTTTGGTAGATCTAGACAGCTGCTGCTGTCTCCTCATTAGAACTATTCTAGTCCAGCATTCTGTTTCCAATAGCAGGAAGCTAGAGGCTCCAACATACTCTCAAGCAAAGCATTGAAGCAACAGAATTTGTGGCAATCCCAGAATTTGACCTATGTTTTTAAGAGTGTATTTATTGACTTAATTTATAGTTCACCTTTCTCACTGAAACTGAAGGCAGATTACAGAACAAGAGGACAATGCAATAAAACTCCATAACATACAAACAATGCAAGGAGTGAGTTCTCTCTACTTGCTTTAAAAATGAAATGCAAAGAAAGTAATCTGCTTTGAAGACACCCTTTGAAGATAGTACCACCTAGTCTGGAATTTATATCAACATCTGTGTTTGATATATGTATAACAAAGTACATCTTAATAAGCTTGTACAATGCTAAGCAGGGCAAGCATTCATATGGAAATAGGAATAAAGAGACACATTCAAAAGATACAGTTGCAAAAATAGTAAAGACAATGAATAAATAAGATCCCTCCTGCCACATACTCTTCCTTATGCCCACTAGTCAGTGACAGAAAACCATTATAATGCTCACCTCAAATGAGAAGGGCAGGCTACCAGAGCACGCAGGATTGTTTCCACCTTTTCAGCACCATCTTCCTGCCACTGATGCAACTGAGGAACACAGGCCTTGGCAAGTTCCCAGTTTCCTCGCTGCATACATTCACAAAAAAACCAGAAGAGCTGCTCCAAGGAAGCGGATTCCTCCTTACCAAATGGAAGCATGTTCCTGTTTCAAAAGTCAAGCACCCAAAATGATTAAACATCACAACTCATCAGATCTTCCTCTGATATTATATTTCCCAAGCATTCACTTACAAAGCATCTCCTGAAATCTGAAAGGGTATTCTACAAAATGAGATGACAAAGACCTTCTGAGTCTGGAGCCCCACATTTCTTAGGAAGAGTCTCTCTACCAGTATAAATGTGCTCGTTTAATTACTCTGGGTAAGATCTACCTGTGGTTCCATTTACTAGGCTGGTGAGAACAAGTGACAGCTTTTCCAGCAGTGTGTCAATTTTGTGAAACACACTCCCCTGAAGAGCAGAAGTATCTCTACCTCCCGGCCCTTAGAAAATCATATTGTTCGATACTTTTAAAGAGGATTAACAGAGGCATGAGGTAGTTTTATAGTGGATTCCAATTTATATTATTCTAATTTATTGAGTGATTTTTTTTACAATTTTGCTAAGGGAGAGAAGGTAGGATAGAAATACTGTTAAAGTGTATATAAACATAGCAATATCAGCTTTTACATGTGTTTTGTTTTGAGCCTAAGAAGATGACAGTATCAGTTCTAGTTTAAAACAGAAGCACCCCAAAACAGGCACTCTTAGGAAATACAAGATAGTGTAGTAAGGAACAATGGCCCCGGTCATATGGGCCAGAAAACGCAGGAGGAGGCATGGCAAGTTGCCCCGGAGCAAAAAAAGGCGCGGTAGCCCGATCACACGAGCCACCGGGTTGCCATGCTCCGGTGCTGAGCGCCGATCACACAGCGCTGCTACAGCGTGGCAAAAAAGCAGCGCAGCAGAGCACGTAAGCCACGCTGCAGCAAAGGACGCATGTGCTGTTGGGGGGGTGGGCTGCTGTCAGTGTCTTGCGTATGCGTCATTTAGCTTTGGTGCGCATCCCATGAAAACTTACAACATCTGGAAACCCCGGGACACGGGCGGGCATCAGAAGCCATGGGATACTGGCGCTCCCGCAATCAGACGTCGGCCTTTGCCCCGGGGTTTCTGGAAACTAGTACTTCAACCCTAGTAGTTTTTTACTCCGCGTTTTCCATGGGAAGCTGCAGGCTGGCCACGGGAGTGCTACGCCTCCCAGATGTGCTGGTATGATCAGGCACGGAAAGTCTGCATGTCTACCGTGCCTTCAGTGGGGCAAATGCTCCGTGTGAACGGGGCCAGTATAGGCTTATTTTCTCATGGTTGGTCATAGAAAGCACGATGATGCATGACATCGGTAAAGAAGAAGCTGAAGCTACCTAGCCCTCCAACAGCTCTAACCATCCTGACCAAAGACATACTACTAATTAACCAGCCAACACAAAGAGGAAAGGCAAAGGGACTGAAATGTTATCTGGGAGGGCAGACAAATGGCATGGCAAGCTCCAATTATGTGTTTGGGGAGAGAGGCTGAAAAGCAGAGGAAGAATATCTGTGTCCATGTGAGAATTTCTTAAGGGATGAAACAAAATGGTTCTGGTTAGATCAAATGCTGAAAATTACTTCTGCAGATAAAAAAAATAGGCATGAAAATAACCAAAACCTATTTAGTGAACTTCGTCTCAAATCAGGGTCCATCCTACTTGAGATATTTTTATGTAGCCACCTGGTATTAAATTTCTCTATTTTATTTATTTTATTTAGTGTCTGCTCACTGAGACTCAAGGTGGATTACACAGTGTAAATCAAAGCAATCTACGGAACTAGGATTACAGAAATCTGAAGCAAAGTCTATTATACATGTTACACAATGCAGAAGATATTACATAAGTAGTAAACAATGCAGTGAATGCAGGATAATACATATTGGCAAATAAATAATACCTACTATACATAGGGTATAGCCCAGAGTGCCTTCCTGAACCATTCTGTTACACTATACACAGTGGTATGGCCCACAGCACCCTGACTTGAATGGCCCAAGCTAGCCTGATCTCATCAAATCTCCGAAGCTAAGCAGGGTCAGCCTAGGTTAGTACATTTGAATAAGAGACCACCAAGGAAGTCTAGGGTTGCTATGCAGAAACAGGCATTGGGCAAACTACCTCTGAACATCTCTTGCCTTAAAAACCCTATGAGGCTATCATAAATCAGCTGTGACTTCAGCACTTTCCCCATCACCACCACCACATAGCCCACAGTGCTTTCTTGAACCATTCTGCTATAATACAGTCTTAGAAAGGAGACTCTCAATGGAACACATGAAGCTAGTTTCTACCACTGACCCACTAACTCTACCTTGTCTGTTTCTGACTAAAAAGGTTCTCCAAGGTCTCAAGCAACAGATGATCCTTCCAAACACCTACTACCCAAGTCCCTCTAACAAGAGATTGCCACAGTTGAACCCTGGGTCTTTCAATTTGTAAAATATGAATGATGCCCCTCCTCCATTTCTAGAGGTAACTTTCCATAATGACATGTAATTAAGAAGTCCTCCATAACCCTCTAACTCATAAGACTTAGGTTTCTTAAAAAAGCAAGTGACCAGCAGAGAAACCACTGCTCATATGTAAAACCAACCTCGTGTGCATTTGTGTGGAGTTAAATCCTACAAAATTCAACAGGAGCGATTCCCAAAGGTGCACAGAGTGCCAGTTTATTAGAAGGGAAAGCCTTGACGTTAAGAAGTTTTATCCACTCTGCTGGCCACCCAGAGAATTTTCCTACAGGTTTTCCTGACTACCCTTTCATTTAAAAGCTAAATATATTGAAGTAAGCACACACAATGAGCCAGGACAGACTAAATGGAAGAACAGCCCATCTCTTTTAATCCGTATACCGACTGGACAGCGAACTCCTCCACTTAAACTGCCTCTCTCGCCGCTCTTTCTTACCTCATCACCCCCACCTTGTAAAGAAGGAGAAATACATGGCCCCTGAAAGGGAAGAAAACACCCCACTCTCCCGCTGAAAAGCCTCATTCCTAACCCACCTGGGGGGGAAAGAGTCTTCCCCTAGTAAATTCCCACCTGGCGCCTCCGTACAGTTAGCCGACGGCTCTCTTCTGCACTTTTAAAGCACACTCAACTACACTTGCCGCGGCCATATTGAAGGATAAATCAGGTGACCTGAGCGAAACTGACTGCTGATTGGAGGAAGAAGTGACCATCTTTCTCTGGGGCGACAAACGCCGGCAGATGCTGTCAGTCAAGCTGGCACAAATATCACGTGGTTGAGGCCCACGTTTGAAGAAGGCTTTCTTCAATTAAGCCACTGGGGGGGTAAGAATTCCTGCAAGCCCTCGGAGGCAGCGCGGTGCAAGTGGAGAGCTCGCTGGATTTGCGCCCAGCTCCTCCAGCGTTGTTCTCCCGGCGCTTCGAGCAGCCCTGGATTAGCCCCATGCCACAGTGGCTCTCTTTTGTTGTAAATTTCATTGCTATCCTTTTGCTATACTACACATAAAGGTGCTTCTGTGTACTCGCTATGGTAGTTGTCACGTATCTGTCCGGGCTTAGGTGGTGTCACGCTCCTAATGGGGAGGACAGTCCGAGTGCACAGAAAGTCCTCCTTGCAAGGAAGAACAGGTGACACAGCCTCCCTGGTAGCCATTCAGGGCTCCAGATAATTAAATGGCAAATCTGCATCTGCCACATGTCTGCATGCAAGGCATATGCAATTCTCTTTCATGGAGTCTGTGAAGGAAATTTGTTGTGTGTGAAGTAGTACATTTTCTGCGCTGAAGAAATGTAACTTTATTGTATACTGCTTTATGTTGAAGATCCTTCATATCCCTAGTTGTGTTTCTGTATATCTGAAAGGAACCATGTAAAAAGTTGGTCTGTATGATCCCTTTGAAATCAGTGGAATTGCAAACATAACATTCTAAAGGATAAAAACAATTGATTTGTGCCTAGGGTTGCCAGGTCCCCCCTGGCCACAGTCTGGGAATGGGAGTGTATTACCAGATCCAGGTTGGGAAAATCCTGGAGATTAGGGGATGGAGCCTGGGGAGGACACACTTCCAGGGGAACTGATCTCGAGTCTGGAGATGAGGCTGTAATTCCAGGGGATCCCTAGGTCCCACCTGGAGGCTGGCATCCCTAGGCTCTTATATCTACATTCTCTTGTTTTCTGTATGTGTAATTAGGATCCCCTTTCTTACACATTTGCAATATGGATGTCTGCAGGGATGTAGACTTCTTAATTTCCCCAGGGGAGAGGCACAGGGCTAAACCTGGTCCAGGCCTACACTTAGAAATCTATATGAAATTATTTAAATATGAAATTATATTTCAAAAATAATATGCCATCAAAAATTAATAACATGGTTTAAAAATATAATTTTTCACTCATAATAGTCGGAATCTCAGTCAAACACAGAGGGCTTAGTGAGAGGAAAGATGTCATAGACTCCTTCACTGAGACAGTTTGAGTAAATATTTCACTCATCTTTGAAAATAAATACTTCCTCCCTCCCTCTCTTTTCCTTACAACTATCCAATGAAGTAGGTTAGGCTGAGAGTATGTGACTGGCCCAAGGTCCCATAGTGTGCTTTGTGGCTAAGTGGGATTTTGAACTCTGATCTCCCCAATCTTAGAACAACACTCTAACAACTACATCACTCGAATACTGGATAATCAGTATGAATCTCCAAATGCATCTCAGAATCCACATTAAATCCTTAGTAAATATTGGTTTCAGATACCCTGAACTGAAATTATGGGAGCATTTGTTTGGTTGAGGTTTGGTTCAGGACAGCAGACTCGCCTCACTTTCTATATTCGGTGAACCAGCTTTAATCATGTAGAGATGCACCGAGATTTTTTTTTTAAGCTATTCCCATATCTTCCATTTCTTTTTCTCTAAAGCTGCAGGTCACGGGATACCAAAACCACCTTAACTTCCAGCATTTAAGCCACAGGCCCCTGCCCCCCTCACACAGCTAAAAACAGAAATATTCCCATCCCCTCCATTTCTTTTTTGTTAAACCTGCAAGACCCAGGATATAAAAATTTAACTTCCAGTACACTGTCTGTTTCAATGATCCACAGGTTGAAAGTAGGGGCTTTAGGCAGAACTTCCAAAGATCCCAAGGAAAAAATAAGGTCAGGCAGTGGAGGGGTGATTCTGTGTGGCAAGTTAATGTCCAAAATCCCAGGGAATTATAGTGGAGTCAGCATCCTCTGTATGAGAGGAGAGCATGAGAATGTACAGTTGAAGTCTAAGCAGTTTCATAGAATCCTAGAGTTGGAAGGGACCTCCAGGGTCATTTAGTCCAACCCCTTGCACAATGCAGGAAATTCACAACTACCTCCCCCCACATACCCCCAGTGACTGCTGTTCCATGCCCAAAGATGACAAAAAAAGCTCCAGAATCTCCAGCCAAAGTGACCTGGAGAAAAATTGCTTCCTGACCCCAAAGTAGCAATCAACATTTCCCTGGGCATGTAAGAAAGGGCCACAAGATCTAAGCGCTGAGGCAACCCTTCCTGCCCTCCCTCTCATGATCTGCCTAAGTTTGCAGAATCAGCATTGCTGTCAGATGGCCATCTAGCCTCTGTTTGAAAACCTCCAAAGAGAGCCCAGCACCTCCCGAGGAAGCCTGTTCCACTGAGGAACCGCTCTAACTTTCAGGAAGTTCTTCCTAATGTTTAGCTGAAAACTCTTCTGATTTAATTTCAACCTCTCGGTTCTGGTCCAGCCTTCTGGGGCAATAGAAAACAACTCCACACCATCCTCTAGACGACAGCCCTTCAAGTACTTAAAGATGGTTATCATATCACCTCTCAGTCATCTCCTCTCCAGGTTAAACATACCAGCTCCTTCAACCTTTCCTCATAGTAATTGGTCTCCAGATCCCTTACTGTCCTTGTTGCCCTCCTCTGGACACGTTTCAGCTCGTCTATAACTTTCTTAAATTGTGGGGCCCAAAACTGAACACAATACTTTAGGTGAGGTCTAACCAGAGTGAAGTGGTACCATCATTTCATCTGATCCGGACACTATATTTCTGTTGATACAGCCCAAAATTGCATTTGCCTTTTTAGCTACTGCATCACACTGCTGACTCATGTTCAGTGTATGTTCTACTAAGAACCCTAGATCCTTTTCGCACATACTATTGCCAAGATAATTCTCCCCCATCCTATAATTATGCATTTGACTTTT
Organism: Gekko gecko; assembly: GCA_029375565.1. Classification (NCBI taxonomy): domain Eukaryota; kingdom Metazoa; phylum Chordata; class Lepidosauria; order Squamata; family Gekkonidae; genus Gekko; species Gekko gecko. Next base: position 159,974,505 of record JAPDNY010000003.1, on the reverse strand, counting down.
CCTACCTAAATGCAGAATTTTACATTTATTCCAGTTGACATTCATTTTATTTGTTTTATCCTAGTTTTCCGGCCTGTCACGATCATCCTGTATCCTAGCTCTGTCTTCTGCCATATTTGCTACCCCTCCCAATTTAGTATCAGCTGCAATTTAATAAGCATTCCCTCTATTCCTTCATCCAAATCATTTATAAAGCTGTTGAACAAAATGGGTCCCAGGACAGATCCTTGAGGCACTCCACTTGTCACTCCTCTCCAAGAGGATGAGGAACCATTCATAAGCACCTTTGGGTGTGATCTGTCAACCAATTAGGAATATAATTGAACAATACCAACAATACCAACATTTCTTGTCACTTCTAACAGTGTCCTTTTCAGACAGGTGATTTTTGTTGTTGTTGTTCTTTAACACATTTTAATTCTTTGCCGTTTTTCAGTAACTTTGCTGTGTGACCCTATGGATGCAAGCACAGATACTGGATTGTTACTGGCAGTCAACTTTACTGAGAAATCCATTGTCTGGAATTCACAGATTGCTGGGAAGTGGGAGAAGGAGGAGAAGACAATTCCCTACTTCCCATTTACAGCAGGGGACTCATTTCAGGTACTCTTATTAGATAGCGACAGGAGCTGCGGTGGCTCAAGTTGTTAAGACACTGAACTGCAGGCTGTGGAAGGTCAGTAGTTCAGCAGTTCAAGACCCGAGTGTGCCGCATGACAGAGTGAGCTCCCGTTTCTAGTTCCAGTTCCTGCCAACCTAGCAGTTCGAAAGCAAGAAATTGCAAGTAGGTAAATAGGTACCACTTCAGTGGGAAGGTAACAGCATTCCATGCGCCTTGGTGTTTAGTCATGCTGGCCACATGACCACGGAAATGTCTTTAGACAGCGTTGGCTCTTCAGCTTTGAAACGGAGATGAGCACCGCACCCTAGAGTCGGATTCGACTGGCTTTCGAGCAAGGGAACCCTTACCTTTACTTTACTTATTAGATAGCATGGATCATGGAAACATAAAGGTGTCTTATACAAATCAGACCATTGGTCTATCCAGCACAATATCTGCTCTGACTGACAGTGGCTGTCAGGCAGAGTTCTTCCCAGCTGTGCTAACTATAAGGTCCTTTAACTGGGACTCAACAGGGCTCTATGCATGCAAAGCACATCCTCCACCTATGCTCAGTTAGTATATATAGAAGTTGAAGTGAGACTGCCTAGTCCCAAGCAGTTCTCTGTCATCTCTCCAGTTCATTTCAAAACAACCCAGATGAAATCAACTACAGTGAAGCTCTATGGAAACTGATGTTATGAACTCTCGAGAGCCAGTTTTGTAGGACTCATGCATGCTTAATTCCTCCCCCCCATTGCACTCAAATCACACTGCCGTGATCTGCAGGTCACTTTAGCTTGCTATTCTCTTTCAGATGGAGCTGTTGTGTGAGCATCAGCAGATTCAGATCCTGCTTGATGGGCGTCAGCTCTATGATTTCACTCACCGCCTGGTACCTATGCGAAGGGTGACAAATGTGCAAATATCAGGAAATCCCTCCCACTGTTGCCCCCCCAGGCACTCTGGGGCAAGTGATGCTCTGTATTCTTGGTGTTTGGGGGGTGTCAACAGTGGGAGGGCTTCTACGGTCCTGGCCCCACTGCTGGACCTCCTGATGGCACCAGGTATTTTTGGCCACTGTGTGACAGAGTGTTGGACTGGATGGGCCATTGGCCTGGTCCAACATTGGCTTCTCTTATGTTCTTATGGATCTGTGCTCCATATGTTTATCTAATTCCCTCTTGAAGCTGTCCATGCTTGTAGCTGCAACCACCTCCTGTGGCAGTGAATTCCATGTGTTAATCACTCTTTGAGTGAAGAAATACTTCCTTTTACCTGTTCTAACCCGACTTCTCAGCGATTTTATTGAGTGCCCATGAGTTCTTGTATTGTGAGAGGGAGAGAAAAGTACTTCTTTCTCTACCTGCTCTATCCCATGCATAATCTTATAAACCTCAATCATGTCACCCCTCAGCCATCATTTCTCCAAGCTAAAGAGCCCCAAGCGTTTTAACCTTTCTTCATAGGGAAAGTGTTCCAACCCTTTTATCATTCTAGTTGCCCTTTTCTGCACTTTTCCCAAAGCTATAAAATCCTTTTTGAGGTGTGGTGACCAGAACTGTACACAGTACTCCAAATGAGGTCGCACTGTTGATTTATACAGGGGCATCATGATAGGCTGATTTGTTTTCAGTTCCCTTCCAGTCCTATGGAACTGTAAGTTGGTGATCTATCCCTTATGTCAAGCAGTCTGTCATCTCATGTCCCATGTATTCCCCTCCATTATCAGTCCAGATTACTAGTGGCTTTCTTTAGAATCTGTTACGGATCATTGCAATGTGTGCCTTAAATTTTCCCAGTACTTGAGTTTTCTCTTTAATTAGGTAGGTCACAGTGTATTTTGAGTAGTCATCAATAAAGCTTGGCATATTTATTTCCATTTGCCATCTGAGTTTTTGTGGGTCCACACATATCACTCTAGGGGGCACTGCATTTGATGCACACACTTCTCTGTATCAGCACATTTGGTCATTAGCACGTCTTTTGTTAAATTCTTGCTTTCAAGTTGGTTTATCACATAATTTTCTCTGTGACCTAATCTCCTATGCCACAACCTGGAAAAATCCTTCTGATTACACTGTTTTGTAAAGTTTGCTTTGTCTTTGTGATACTAAATCCATACAAATCCCCACTCACATCACTCATTGCAATTAAGTCAGTCTTGTCTCTGATAAAACATTTATCTCCAAAACTTGGTTTTATTCCTTTCTTTGCCATTGCTCTTATAGAGATGAGATTATTTTCTAGCCTCAGGAAGGGCAGCCTTGCACTGTCCCAGGAGAGTCACACAAAATTTGCATAGCCCTGGCTGAAGCAGAAGGAGGTGTGACCTAACCAGTTTGGATTCCCCCACTGAAGGAGAAAACTTTATTCGGGAACTAACATGCTAGATTAAGAAAGAACAGACAGATGGGTTCCTAGCTACATCACAAGCTGAGAGACAGTTGTGAATGTGGAACTTCCGAGAAGGAGGATATTATTCTAAGAGTAGAAATCTGGAGACAGACAGGGAATGACACTTTATAAAGGAAAGCAGGTGCTGACCCCACTATCCTATCTGACAAACCTTTCCTCTTGCTGCCCCCTGCAGGGTTCTTTTCTTCTGTACACCAGACATTGCTTACTCCAGGAGGGAGAACTGGAAGACTGGCTGGTGGGAATGGTTGGGTTATGGAGGATGGTGGGTGGAAATGGTTGGGTTATGGAGGATGGTGGCCTAGGTCTTCTAACCCATTGCCAGCCCTCCAAGTCAACTGGCTGGCCACTGTGTGAAACAAGATTCTGGACTAGATGGACCACTGGTCTAATCAAGTAGGGCTCATCTTATGGAGAAAAGTGTCTTAGGCATATGAGAGAAGGTGAAAATATTCACAAAAACATTTTTACACATCCCTAGTTTGGAATAGTTACATGAATGTTCACTGCAATTATTTTGGAAACCTCTAGCCTTGTATCATCTACCATGTGGTAAACATACACACAGCACTTTGTATCATACTCCAGTTTCTGATGGCAGAAAACCTCTTCCATCATAGGAAGAGGAGGACAATTTGCTACTGATTCCCCTTCTTACTAAAAGGTCCTACACTGTCAGAGGAATAAAATTGGCAGGGAAAGGTTCAGCAACAAAATGCATTCATTGTTGAAAAGTATAGCTTAATCACATTTCAGGCAAGTACAAATTATAGTTGCTATTCCCATACTTGTTGTACAGGAATTACTGGTTAGACAGATGGTTCTTTTTAAGTAAACAGGAGAACTCCGGATATACAACTTTCCATAATCTCTGTCATATGGCCTCCATCTCTAGGGATTTCAGTTGGTGTGACAACTTTGTGGTTACCTAGCAGAAGTTTCCTAACTAGTATTTCATCTGTTCCAAATTGACATTAGAAACTGGGAGTCCTGTTTCACCATCATTCTTCAATATACCATGTACACTAGTGATACATACGATCTGTATTTGAAATTTGTTTATTTTACCTAGATATGGCTGTCCATTTACCAGCCCTCTCTTGTATACTACATTAAACAAATGCTGACAGTATCTGAATATTAGTTGCTGTAGATTTTCTGGGTTGTGTGGCCATGGTCTTGGCATTGTAGGACCTGACATTTCACCAGTAGCTGTGACTGGCATCCTCAGAGGTATAACACAGAAAGATGTAGTACTCTCTATGTCAAGGTGAGCAGAAAAATGGTGGGCAAGTAATTTATTTCTACCCTGGAAGGTGTGGTAGGGCTGAGCCAATTATCTTGTGTAGTTCTCCAGGCTATGAACATGCTAATGGAGGAGCTTTCCTGAGGAGGTTCTTATCTGAATATTGTTTGTCTCACTACTCTGTACTTTAATAGAGCACCACACAAAGAATATATTTGGGAAAGGTGTTGTGTCCGCTGACCACTGTAGGCAGTCAGCAAAGGAGCCTGAGCTTGAGTCCCGGAGCACAATGGGACTGGGGCTCCGAGCTCCTGCTTTGGGGAACCAATGGGAACGGCGGCGGGAATTCAAACCCGCCAATGGCAGCAGGGGGTATTCCCCTTAGCATGTATATAGTTAGCCACCTGGCCAGGTATTTTGTCTTGTGTTGTATAATAGCGAACCATGCTGATCACTACATCGTTGTCTATGGTTTCATTATGCGTCTAACCCACTATACAACAAAAAGGTAACTGTTTTTTCCTCCAAGCTCCCTCTTATTCAACATGCATTTATTACTGGATTGGATCCTATTATTTTCTTCTGCTGCTGCTGGCACATTCCTCCCAGCTGGATACACAAGGATTCTAACTAACAAAAGACTGCATTAGCAGAAGAGCATCTTGGGTTGGTGGAAGCCCTTGTGTATCCAAGCAGGGCAGTCCTATAATAAAAGGGTGGGATCTAAATCACTGAAGCTATTATCTTGGTGACACAAACAAGATACATTTGAGGACATCTGGTGGAAAGAACTACACAGTTGCTGTCCTACCTCTTTCTACCTCAGTTTGCCTTTTTTTCCATCCAAGGTCCTCTTATCTGGAGGCACATCTATAGTACAGTCTTAAACTGGTTTAATGGTCATTTCCCTTTGACCAAGAAAGCCTAGGAACTGCAGTTCAGTGAGGGAGGCTAGGATTCTCAGCACTTCTCAATATCAAACTTTGATGTTCGAAAGTAGAGTGAAACGAATATTCAATTTTATTATAAATATGCCCTTAATCTCTTATTTTATTGTTTCTAAGTATATACGTCTCTAAAGGATAGCTGTGATACAAGAAGACAATCTCATAAAATTTTTCAGATTTGGACAGTTTATGATGAAGAAAAAAGTGTGAAAAGACAAAGTCTGTTAAATTACTAGGCTGAGCCAAATTCATATAATCAGTGACCAGCAGTGGATTCAAGCAGAGCTTTACACTTCTGTGTTAATGGACTGAGAATGTATTAATCTAATTCATTTATACCTCACCTTTCTCCCCCATGGGGACCCAAGGCAATTCACATAATTCTTCTTGCCTCTATATTATCCTCATAAACAACCTTGTGAAGTAGGTTAGGCTGAGAGAGTGTGACTGGCCCAAGGTCACCCAGCAAGCTGCAAACCCGGGTTTCACAGATACTAGTCCAACGTTGAGTCTACACTTGCATTTTTAAATCAGTTTCATGCTGGAGACGGAGCAAGAGTGTAGCCGAAGCAGTGGAAAATACCAGTGCAGATTCCATCTTTCTCTATGCTTGATGGCATCACAGCAGCACAAAACTGATTTAAAAATGCAAATGCACTTTCGACCAACAGCGTCACAGCAGCACGAAACTGATTTAAAAATGCAAATGTAGATTCAGCACAACACTCTTAACTGCTAAACCACACTAGATGTAAGTGTTTAGGACTGCACTGAAAGACTTAAGAATTCACAATTAGGGAAACATAATTAAATAAATATGCTAAAAATCATTCCTAAAAAATTAAAAAAGATTAGTTTACCCAGACTTAGTCCTGTTTTTATGCTCTGTCTTTCCATTGTTAATCATCTGTGCTTAACAATACTCAGAGAGCTTCCTAAGGGTTTTGCAGGATTACCCCCCAAAAGGCAACACCAGCCATGCAGAAAAAGATACCCCAAATGATACTATGGCCAGTTAGAGCAACATTTTCTAAAGAAACACACAATTTTATTTATTTTTAATTTTTTTTAGAAAATTTATATGCCACTTTTCTGCCCAAGTAGGGTCACCAAACTGGATAACAGTTCAAACATTATAAAAACAATTATAACAAAACCTCAAATAGTATCAAAAGCACAGTAATTAAAGCATAGACCATGAAGGAGGGATCATTGTGGAAATGCTGGACAAAACAAAAAGTCTTTGCCTATAGGCAGAAGGCAGTGACAGAAGGGGAAAGATGAATATCCCTGGGGAGTAGGGTTTACAGGCCTCCCACTATGGTGGGAGACATCCTGCTGGCTACCCTTGTTGCCTACCACCATGCCAAAATGGCAGCAGAAGAAAAAACAAAACACCACCATCATGGTCAGGACAGTGTCACTTCTGGGGGAAAACTGAAAATGACATCACATAGCTCTAGGAATTGCTGGAAACTATGGTTTTATCCCAAGTTCCTGCCAGTTGCCAGGCATGGCTTAGTGTCACAACGGAGAAAGCTCTCAGAATGTGGAGGCACCTGAAGCAGGGCCTCAGAAGATGGCCTTATGTCAGGTATCCCTGCCATAGGGGTGCGGGGAGGAGGGAAGTTGTCAATGCATGTATCTGTATTCTCTCGGGTATGTGGGGAGGTGATGGGGTTGCCTGGGAGACGGTGCCAGGCTGTATGTCTCCTTTCGGTTTCTTAAGACAACAGCTAGGCCTGGGAATTATGGCTTTGTGGGAATGTAGTAACATAGCACCTTTTTGATCTTTCGCGCGCGCGGGCTTTGTCACTATTGGTAGAAGGTAGAGGGGGGCTTTTCCCCCTTAGAGTATAACCTTAGATGTTCTCTTTGTAGAGGTCATTCTTAACAATGCTTATGTTCTAGCGCTTTAGTATTGCAGTTCAATAAACATTATCCTTTGCTATGAGGCCTGGTGTTTGACTGACTAGCCGAAGTGCCTGACACCTTAGCAGTTGAATAAGTTCATATGGGAGCAGGCAGCTTGTAGTTCAAATGACAATAACTGTATACATCCAAATCTCAAACCTTATAATCCTTAAAAAAAAATCTTCTGCAAGTGAAATGAAGGAACAATACATGATAAAATGGCTAAATGCAGCAATGATTTCTTCTGTCCTGATGAAAGACACTTCTGCCCATCAGAGCTGAAGAAATTTCTATTGCACTGACAGCCATACTTGCCAATGAGCTGCTATGGGCACACACCAATTATTTTTCCTTGATTCATACAGAGGTGATTAGAGGAGCAGAAGAAGTTTCAAGAGAAAACTGCCAGTGGCAATTTATAAAAAGGCAAACTTCACATTGGCTCCTCATAAATAACCCTTTAAGAAAAGCAGTAAATACGAAATGAAGCTAGGAAAAGCCTTTCCATGAAACCACAAGGAGATGCTCCCAGTCAGAGTGATCAAATATTTGGACCAATTATCTATATCTATTAACAATATTTATGTATCACCTTTCAGTGGGAGTATTCTCCAAGCATTCTTTGCATTAAAAAAATGGAAATCGTAAAATATCTAATATCCAGAAATAAAACTAAAACCATCTAAAAACTGAGAACAACAAATATAAAGTGGTATATCCTTATACAGCAGGAAATTGTAGGAATCCAGATAAAAGCGGACTGAGAGCCAGACTAGACATTACAGGTAGCATGAGTTGGGAAACAGATGCCTGACCCAACTCACTGCCACATGTATAAATGTGGGAATTTACTTTGAAAGCATTTTCCATTGCTCCATTTAGTCCCAGAGGGGGGAGGAGGGGCTTTCCGTTTCCCTCCTGCATTGTTTTCATTACTGGAAATTGCTGGGAGGGGGTAGTTTGCCCCTTTCTCTGGCTCCAAGAAATGGCCTTGGGGCGGCTGCTTGACACTTCCTTCTTGCTTCTGCCATGATCTTTCCCAGTGAAGTAAGTGGCCAATCTGACCCAATGGTAAAGTGTAGTATGTATCATACATCTCAAAGCCAACCATTGTATATACCCAAACGGCAGTCAGCTTGGTTGGATTCTGTCCTTGTCCAGATATACTTTGCATGGTTCTTAAGTTAGTTGTTTGATGGCCTCAATCCAGTGTGCTCTTTCTGTCTTGGAACTGGCCTGTATGTAGTAGTGAATGTCATTCTTAGTGATGATTTTGAAGAGATTACCTTGCACGTTTCCTTTCACTCCTGCAAAAGGAGTAAAAGAAGCAACTGATTAGGAAGGCATAGGGACAATACGGGTGTGGTCACACAGCAAGCTTACAGCGATTTGTTTCTACTGTAGATTTGATCGGGAATATTTTTTTCAGGTTGGGATGACCACACATCCCTCCCTGAACCATTTGCATTGCACAATGAGGCTCTGGGCACCATTCAGAGAGCAGCGCTGCTGCTTGGGCGGCATGGCTTGTTTGTTTGTTTAAAAATTGGCTTTGTGCATATACACATGGCCAAATCACCGCTCCCACTGGGACTCACCATACTCCCTTGTTCTTGCAGGCCCCTCCCCCCCAACAGCATGCACACAACAATGGAAGCTTGTAAAAAAAAAAAATCACGAGAAGAACATTCAGATGACCTAATCGTGATCATTGTGAGAGATGGCTGTCCAGATCGGTTAAATTGCAAATTCAAAGCGCAAATATCCAGAAAATACTTGATTTTCCAGTGTAGGAAAACTCACTAGGGAACCGGGAGGATTGCGCGAGTGAGCCCACTTTGGTGCAGGAGACGGATGCAGCTGCCTGATCAGCAGTTTTAAATGCGAGAGGGAACAGTGGTGAAACCCATTCAAAATTACCGTGTGACTGCGGCCTATGACTGCTACAGCAACAGTGATAAAGAGAAAGCAACTGAATCGTGATATATGAGGGAAAGAGGGAGAATGTGTGAACAGTCCAAAGAAATGGCATATTTTCATTGTTATGTACTTATGTGGTCAAGGGAAGACTGGAAGACAAATCGACCCTAGAAAATGGCCCCTCCCCAGTCCACCCTGGCACTGCTCCAAAAAGGAAGGGGGAACAAGGCTGTTTTGGGCCCATCCCTCACCATGTGAGTGAGGTTGCACCAGATACCTCCTTTCCTGCACCATCTAGGCCCAGCTTGTGGCAGATTGCACATGGCCCTTACTTGAGTTCATGGTGGCATCAGTAGGAGGTGATGGCCTACCAATCATTGATCCACTGGATCTTTTTCAGCAGCCTTAATGGCCAATCTGCCCCTATATGTGCATATACAGTCACCTCAAAAATCTTTTGTGTGAGCAGCTACACAGCAAGATGGAAACTAGACGTCTGCCCCCACCTAGGAGAATGGGAAAATAAACTCGCCAAATATGTAGTAATGGCAACATTAACAACTTATTTGAGAAATAGATCAATCATTAAATCTGAGGTGAGATGGCATATGTATTATACAAACAGGAGACAAATTTAGAATGAGAAGTAGTTCAAAAATTTGTGCACAACTGTATTAAAATGTAGAAGCAGAATGAGAATAAGTTTTAAATGTAACATCTTGAATATAAATGTATAAAGAAGTGAATCCTGAGCAGAAATATCCTTTACGTTATCATGAGATATATAACAGATTTTCTTTTTGTACTCTGATATTACTTATTGTTATAAGTTACACTGAGTAAGTTGAGGTGGCAAAAATATATAATACTGAATATGTAGTAAAGATGAAATCAATAATGTACATGTAAAACAGATAAGTTATGGAGTCTGAAATCCAAAATGTTGAATATAAATGTACCCCAACAGAAGTATTATTGCATTTAATAGCGTTTTAAAATTATAATGAAGGGGATGTTGGGGAGAAATTCTATTTTTAAATGAACCCTGTGTTATATAAATATTTTTGATAAGCATAATGGTGATATTCAACCCCTTTTTCATTTCTGTAGCCCCTTACATCTTTACTTTGTTTTCTAAAAAATAAAAATAAATCTTTTTTAAAGAAAACCTTTTGTATGAGCTAGCCATTTATATAATGACAGTGGCAGCCATTTCCAAACATTCTTTTCCAAGCTGCAGTGTTAATGACAATGGCTAAAGTTCTCTTGGCACAAGCTGGTAGTCCACATTAAGGATTATGGATAGCATGTATGTGAGGAATTCTGCAGTCAGAGGAGCTCATTTTTCCAGAATGCTTGCAGCTCACCTGTTGGGACACCATTGTCCTCTAGTGCTGAGACAAGGCAGCCACGAAGAGAAAAACCACCAACTGGCCTGTTATCTTCCTGCAGGGGGGAAAAAGAAGCTGACTGAGAGGAGTTAAAGAATCTGAACAATAAGTACCCTGCAAAATATTTTACACTGGCAAGGAAGACTTCCCATACATCATCGGCATGTGGGACTTGTCTCAGCCCGCTCCTGTTAAAGTTTATTTCTCTGCAATCCTTTCCCAGCATTGTTCACCTTTCTACTGACACTCAAGTTAATTATCTAAAGAGGCAGTGTTGTGATTAAAAATGGAACACACAACTTCACAAAAGGGTTCTCTGATGATGTTTAACTCTAGCAATGTAGATTACTTGGATTGCTCACACTTCCTTCTGCTACTGTTTTGAGCTAATGCAGTCACAGGTTAGAGGTCTGACCCCAGCCTCACAGAAGTCAGGGTAAGAAGGAACTCAACAATTATGTTAGCTTTGTGTTTTAAAAAAGTCATGCAGAAAATAATCTAAAGTATTCAGAGTCTGTTGTTGCACCTTAGTGGGATCATAGTAATGCAGGAAAGCAGGGTCAGCTCTGAGGACAAAACGCCGCACCTTCCAGTTTTTCCTCTTGTGTCCCTGAGAAATTGAAAGAATAAAACTCAGTTAACTTTCCTTCTCAACATAGTCTCCTGAATATCAGTTTTCAGGGTTTGGGGCTTATTCTCAAGGCAACAGGTTGAAATCTGAGGATATCTGATGGATTTTTTAAGGCCTTTATACATGGTTGCTTCCGGTAACTACTACATGTGTAAGTTGGAGACAGGAAGAAATTGTCACTAATAGCTCAACTAAAATTTTACATTTAGTGTGGTTAATCTTCATGTTTGTATGGTGAATAGTCCATTCAAAGCCACAAAATTGTGACTATGTGTGAACATTCTTGGCTATTTTCAGAGCACTATGATAAAGTGGAATAACCAGCTTCCTAAAGCTATTTCAACTGGTGTCAAATAACATTACGGAAGAAACAAGGATTTCCTGGTCATTGTATTATTACAAGGCTTGGCCAGCCTTCTTTGAGAAGGGCATGCAGTAGGTGCTTCTCATGTATGCAGTTTAATAGTTAGGATTTTTTCTTGTTCCAATGAGCATTGCCACACACACGTTGTTTGTCTTCACGATCCAAAGTGATAGTCACCTGTTTTATTAAGAAGCCTTGTTTTACAATTGTGCCACTCAGTTCAAGAATATTAAGATGTAGTTCTTCCTTGGAGCTGACTTTCTTCTTATAGCTTTCTGCCTGTAATTAAATATTTTTTTTAACTGAAAGGTTTTTTTGGGAAAAGAAACATTCATAATGCAAAGCACTGGTTTTTGGTCCTGATAATGAAGTGTTCATTGATTTATTATTTTGAAAGAAAAATCCCATACCCAAAGCAGCTTTCTTGCCAGGGGCAGGATTACTAAAAAAAATGTAGAAACAAAAATGTACAAACTGGCTTCCATTATTGCAGACCTGCATAAAGGCCAAGCTGCACCCAGTGTGAATACAGACTCAGTGCAAAGTCCAACTACTGTATCAGTTTTTGATCTAGGTCTTCAAAGCACTTGAAATATTATTTTCAAGTTATCTTTCAAGCAGTTTGTCATCTGAATCATATTTTTGCTATTTGTTTTCCCCAATCATGGCATATATATAGCCACCCTCAATTTTAAGTGTCATGACGAAGGGAGACTGTCACCTGCCTTACAGAAATTGCTTACAAATTTATAGAGTGCAGTGGAATCATCTAAAAACTGCTCAGCCAGATCACCATTCCTCATGGCCTCAACACTCCGGACTCCCACGGGCTTGGTGAAATTTTCTTCCATCAGCACAGAGGCCAGTGTGACTGCTTCTAGCCGGGAGGCAGAAAATTGGTTGGAAATCAGCCAGTCCACCAGTGCAGCCCCTGCAAAAAGCAAAAGCAGTACTGAAGACCATCAAGGACAATCTAGAGCACACCTGTCACAAAGGCAGGGGGAGCCGGGCACTCTCACCCTTTCATGGAGAAAACTGCCATAAGGATTCATCTGGCTATTACTTATTTCTGTAACTCAGGCCAGCATAGGTTTTTTTTACAGAATCCTTTCTTCCCCCTTCCATTCTTCTATAAAGTCTTGGATTGCAGAGATATGAGATTACCATCAATTTATCACCCACCTCCAAAAGTCAAACCCTGGATGTAAATCCATGTCTTTTACTAAACATTATCAGAAAGATGGGTTTCAATACCATCCATAAACTTCCTATAATGTATAGGTTAAGGTTTTAGGGGGATTGGATTAAAGAAGAAGAAAAGCTTTGTGTGTAAGAAAAATAGCACATAATATCCACAGGGAGAGATGTTGGTGGGGGGTGTCACACTGTAACCTGTAATTTCTTGCATATAATCCCAGGTATGTGAGATCGGATAATTGATACTCACTGAAAACATACTGTTTATTCTTTCACATTTATCAGTGCCAATTCTGATAATGAAAACTGGTGGCTGGACCCTGATGAGCCCTTTTATATTAAGGAATATTGAAGTACTGAGAGGCTTTGTGTACCTGTAAAGCTTTCTTTATACATGTTGCCTTGTTCAGTGTTAGGCATCAGCTTAACTCCACTACTGTTGTCATGCATTTTATCTACAATATGACTGTAAAAAAACAAAGAAGGGACAACGTTAAGCAGAGAATCAGGTCTTGTCAAATGGCCAAAATTCCTCAGTCTCAATTCATGCAACCAATAATGAGCTCTGGCTTATATCACAAGTGCCCCTTCCATGAATGGAAAATGTGGCAGGAATAACATGGGAATATAAAAATGCCTTCATAGGGCTGGTTCATACAAACACTTATACTTGATGACTTCAACACATTAAATGACATCTTGGTACATTTGAACAGGCGATCACAGACCATAGACAAAAGTTACTCTCTCCTCAAATACAATGCTTTTCAGTCAAACCAGGTTCACACATTCAGCAGCCAGTTATCAAGGGTAGAGCAATTAATGGTAGATAAATAATCTGTTGCATAAGCATGTGTGTATCAGGCTGTTCAGACAACAGAATTGCCACAAAGAGATCAGTCTGCAGATACTTATGCAGGGATTTACCATACTGGCTCTTGGGTCTGTTGAGCTGTGGAGAACTGGAAGGGAGGAAGGCTCTGTCCCCACCCCACCCATGATACACACACACATACGTCACAAGAACACAGTTTGAAGAATTGTGTTACACTTACTTCAGGCTGATATTTGAAGGCAGCTTGAAGGAATTTTTCATAAGGTGAAGCTGCTGGACTTGTACTGGATTGCCAGCATGAATAGCACCGGTGATATCCATTGCCCAAGCATCACGTTCTTCTCTGGAGCATGAATCGAGGAAATATTCAGTATTGTTTTTTGTATTCAGTTTAATAACCAGCTACAAGATTAACAGTGCAAAGGAAAAAAAGGACTTATGGAATTTGCCAGATATTAGCAATACCCGGTGCACTTCAGAAAAGTGTATTAAAATTTCATCCCAACAAGGAGAAACACAGATCTTGAACAGCTTTATGACCCTAGTTGCAAGCAGATATGATCAGGTGTTGTCTCAGATTGAGAGTTTGAAATCTTTTTTAAAATTTATGATAGTGATGCAGCTTCAGACACTGTAGTGGGGAAAGGACAATATTGTTCCCTTCTGCCTTCTCTTCTGGTTTACCATTAAACTCCTCAATTTGTAACACTAGAAAAGGACACTACTCATAAGAAATGTTTTAAGCAGTATAGTAGGGAGAAGCTTACTGAATGCAGTACTGCTAAAGTGAGCTGGGAACCCAAGGGAATAGGAAGAAACGGATGAAATTAGATGTGTGCTACAGCGGTGAAAAAGGCAAACTATGTTGGGGATTATTAGGAAAGGCACTGAGAATAAAACAGCTAATATTATAATGCCCCTGTATAGATCTATAGTACGGCCTCATTTGGAATACTCTGTGCCCTTCTGTTACCGTGTATCTCAAAAAAGGACACCACAGAGCTGGAAAAAAGTACAGAAGAGGGCATCCAAGATGATGAGGGGGTTGGAGCACCTTTCCCTGTGAAGAAAAGCTGAAGAGTGCCCTGCCCTGGATAGCCCAGGCAAGCCCGATCTCATCAGGTCACAGAAGCTAAGCGGGGTCGACTGAGTGGCAAGTACTCGGGTGGGAGACCTCCTTGGAACACCAACAGCCGGGAGGCGGGGGCAGGCTTTGTTCAGCCACCTCTCTGAATATCCTCCAGGCCCCCAGTAGGGGTCAGTCCCCAGAGGTTGCCATGACTTCCAGGTGCACACACACTTGCACAGACGCATACACACATGCACATTATGAAAAATATGAAAAAGAAAAAAAGAAAAGCTGAAGAGCCTGGGACTTTTCAGTTTAGAAAAGAGATGACTGGGGGACACACATCAGAGGTTTATAACACCATGCATGGGTTAGAAAGAGTTGACAAAGAGAACTTTTTCTCCCTCTCCCAAAATACTAGAGGGCATCCAATGAAGCTGATGGGCAGTAGATACAGGACAGACAAACACTGCTTTACACAGTGAGTTATTAAAATATGGAATTCTCTGCCAGAGGATGTAGTGATGGCCACAGGCATAGACAGCTTTAAAAAGGAATTAGACAGATCCATGGAGGATAAGTCTATCTGTGACTACTAGCCATGGTGACTGAGGGGAACCTCCACATTCAGAGGGAGTCAGCCTCAGAACTCCAGCACCAAGAGACAGCATCAGGGGATGGCCTTGGCCTCTATGCCGTGTTGTTGACCCTCCAGAGGAACTGGTTGGCCACTGTGAGAGACAGGATGCTGGATTAGATGGACCAGTGGTCTGATCCAGCAAGGCTCTTCTTATGAACCTGGGACATTCTGGGACAAATCATGCATTCTGTCTCTGAGTTATCAAAGCAAGAGTGCACTTTCGTCTGGTCAGAGGTGGTATAATGTAACTCTGAATGCCCCAGGCAGAGACTCCACCCTCCCACATTCCAGCACAGCCTGATTCTGTAATTCATTCCCTTCGTTTCCTACAGCCAATGCATCAACAATGTTTTTTATCAAATGGGCACCCTTTAGGTCATACCGGCCTGTTCTCAAACTCCAAACATGGGCAGGTGATTGTGCAGCAGTCCAGAAGAATTGTTCCTTTTGGAGAAGCTTCCTTCTTTCCTCCCGCAAGTTTATAATAGAGCAGCCTGTCTTGGAGAAGAACAAACCACCTTGCCTTCCAGTTGTGGACAACATGCCCCTACAAACAAGAAATGGTGATTTTAGCGGCAGCTTAAAGCCATTTATTTATCAGTGTCAGTGTTGTATATCCGTGATTCCCACCCCCCATTATAAATCACACCTAATTTGTTTTAGCCTATATTATACTAGTTTGTATATCAACAGATGTATTTTACCCATCAATATCAGTCCCATTAGGTTTCTGCAACAATAATGTCATTTCCCATCCATCCATACTAGGTGTGAGCACGATATATGGAGCTGTACCCATTTGCATAGAACAGTCTTGATGCTGCTTAGCTCTTCTTTACAAAAGTTACTAGATGTGCACTCTCTGCACAAGCTGAGTAGAGGATGCAAGCTCAACTTCCAAGCATTTTTTTAAAAAAACCTAAAACTAAACATCAAACTGACTAGCATATTTCCATAAGTGAGCGCCAAACCAGATACAATGGAATCCTCGTGACTGCCACCATGTAAAAAATGCTGCAAGGGCCCAATCCTGATTCATGGAGGGATGCAGCCATTTCTGCACTTGATAAGAGGCGGAGCAGGGCCTGTAGCTACGGTGGGGCATTTCAGGGCTCTATCCCCTCAAATGTGAGGCATACTCCACAACAGCTGCTGCCTCTCCCCCCATCCCTCCTCCCCCTCCCTCCCTTCCTGTGACATTAAAAGGGCCTTCCAGCTGATTAGCAGGAGCATATGGCCTGCTGATCAGCTGGAGGGCCCTTTAACTCTTGCAGCCATCCCTCTCCCTCCCCTCCTCCAAGATTCAGTTCTCAGTGTCAAAGTGCTCTGCTGCAATCAATCCAAGTGAAGAGCTAAAATCCACTGTACACTGTGTACATATATACAGCCTCTGGCCAATCAGCACACAGCTGATGCAATCCAGATGCAATGCTCAGTGTCAGGCTGGACTGCCTCAGACCGGTTATAGCCAGCCTCTTTGCAGTCACATGCTGGCACTAGCTGTCACTCTCTCTGACACTAGATCTAACACATCTAGGCCAGCCTTACCAATACCAGTGAATCACAAAACTCCCCCTTAAGGCTGAGCCTTGATGTACAGCTTGTCTTTCAATTTACAAAATTGGTTTACATCCAAACATTTAGTAAAAGCATCTGCTAAATTTTCATTAGAGGTACATCATATGTTATGTTAAAATCAGTTAACAATTGCAGAAACCATTTACCTCTACATAGCATTGGCTTTTCTTATAGCACTGCCATCTGGCATGCATTTCATTTTAAACACCCATTTGCACCCTATTACATTTTTGTTACTTGGTGTCTTGGTTTTCTCAAACAATTTGTGTTCCACCAGTGAACTGTATTCCCTTTGCATAGCTTGAAACCAAGCCTCTTTTTCTGCTTTTGGCATTTGCAAGACTTCATTATGGCTTTGAGGCTCTTTGATATATACATGATTTATGTCAAAACCATACCTCACCGGTGGTATGCCCTTAGTGCTACGTGTAGACACTTTTTGGTGGCACAGACTCACTTTCTCCTTTTGCAGGAATCTGTTCACCAGACACATCAACACTTTGTTCTTGTTTTACCTCAGGTTCTACTTTAACCATGGTTTGGTTACTTGCACCTCCAGTGCCACTTGTACTAGGTAACTCAACTACCTCAGGAACCTTATTGGCATGAATTCTTTCCCAGTTCTCATCTTCACAAAAATTAGCAGACCTACTAAACGTTATTTTGTGATTATTATCAGCAAACCTGTAACTCTTCATGCCTGACTGGTATCCAAGAAAGATTAACTTGTTTGCTTTGGGCCCTCCTTTCCTTCTACGTTCTAAAGGTATATTAACCCATGCCTTTGAACCAAAAACCCTTAAGTAATTCAAACATGGAACTCTTTGGTATAACAACCTATATGGGATGTCATCCACAGAACGAGAATAGATGCGATTACTCAGGTAACATGCATTCTTAATAGCTTCAGCCCAGTAAGCAATACCAAGATTTGCGTCTTTTAACATGGAAAACATCATGGTTTGCAACACTCCCCCTTTCCTTTCTGTAAGGCCATTTTCAGCGAGGGTGCAAGGATCTGATTCCTTTCTGTTGCATCCAAACCTTGAAAACATTAGATGTAAATCCCCCCCCCATATCAGACTGTATGGCAACAATATTTCCAATTTGGTTTGTTATCTTTTTGTGCCAATACTTAACAGTGGGGAACACATCCAACTTGTGCTTCATTACATAAAGCCAGGAAAAATGGGAGTGGTCATCAGTAATAATTAACGCAAACCTGTTACCCGAATGACTGTTTGGATAAGCCCCCACCACATCCATATGAACCAGATCTAAAGGTCTTTTAGATTGTCTCAAACTCTGTTTTGCAACAGGGCATGCTTTTGACTTAGTCATCTTGCATATTTCACAATCTAAGAACAATTTACATTTGTTTACATCCTCCTTTCCTATTATTTCCAATGTTTTCTGAATTGTTTTATAAGAGACATGTGCGAGTCTCCTATGGAGAACATGTTGGCAATTGTTGTGGGGTTTAACATTGCTAACCACCTGTGCATTTTCGTTACAACTGTTCAGCATATACACATTGTGTTTCAGCCTGCCTACTGCACACACTTTGTTTGCCTCAATCACTTTACATTCATTATTTGCAAACACTACCTCAAAACCAGCTTTGTCAAGGCACACCACACTAAGCAAGTTTTGTTTAAGAGCAGGGACACAGAGAACCCCATTCAACATACAGCCCAAGCTAGAAATATATACATCTCCCTCAGCAGTTACTTTGGACAGTGTCCCATCTGCCAAACATACAGAAGACAGGGAAGGTTTTCGTTTATTTAAGAGCATACTTTTCTTTTTGCAATAGGTCAAAGACGCTCCTGAATCCAATAGCCAGTCTGTGGTATCTGCCTCATCCTGCAGCACCACAGAAGCCTGGTGACGATTTCCAGGCTGCTGCCCTTTTTTCTTGTGTTTCTCTGGATAAAACCATAACAAATGGTCAAAAGACCCACAACCATAACACCGTCGTCTTTTACTCTGTTTGTTATCATCCTTGCTGCTCTTCCGGTTGATAGACAATGTAGTTACACAATTGCTGGCAATCTCCTGCGTCTCCTTGGTAACCTCATTGGCTTTCTGCCCAGAATGGCTGGCACAGTTCCTAGATAAACTTGTGTGCTCTCTGAAGTCAGTCCTGCGCATAGACTCCTGAAGAATCTTGCCATTCACATACTCCACAGTTAGATAAGCAGCATCGATTGCCTCAAACGTCGTTATCAATGTTTGATAATCATCAGATAAGGAATGTAAGATCACATACATTTTATCCAGGTCAGTAAAAGTTTTACCTCATTCCTGTAGTTGCCGGAAATAATCATTAAAGTGGCCAAATGTTTCTTAATGGGCTCATTAGGCAGCCGCACCGTCCTGTACAGGCACCTAGTGAGAGAAATAACTGAGCCCATATCAGCTTGCTGATAAACTGCCTTGAGAGCGTCCCAGGCATCCTTACTGCTCTCCTTATCAGCAACATAAATTAAGTTATCATCACTTACGCTCAGGATGATGAGGGGTAGAGCTCTTTCATTATTCCTCTCTTCCAGAGGTGTCGGCTCTTCCGGGGGGTCAGACACGCAAGTCCAAAGACCCTCTTTAACCAGAAAGTACTTCATTTTTAAAGCCCAGTTATTGTAGTTAGTTGCAGTAAGCTTCACCACAAGCTGAGATGTCGGTACCTGTGCCATGCTGGTCCCTGCCACTGGTAGCTGGCTGACTGCCTCTGCAGCTGGACGTCTGTGTAAGCACACGACTCCCCCTCACCGCTGCCGACCTCAAACTCCTCCAGCACTTTCAGCACCTCTGAGCACTCTGTCTGCACCAGCTTCTCCACAGCTCTGCTGGAACACTGCTTTCAGTTCAGCACATGAAAGCCTCTGCTAGCTGACACAATTCAACTCCACTGGTACTCACTTTCAAACTCCACTTTACTGCCAATCGCGGCCTGGGCCCATAACCCTATCGTGGCACGCGCAACGCTGGCTGGCACATCAGTGCCCAAAGGGAGTTAGAGTACCCAAAGAAGACTGGAGTCCAGAACTTAGGTGCAAATACAAAGTGAATTTTATTTACACTCTGCCACCACCTATATACAGTTCTCAGTGTCAAAGGGCTCCACTGCAATCAATCCAAGTGAAGAGCTAAAATCCACTGTACACTCTGTACATATATACAGCCTCTGGCCAATCAGCACACAGCTGATGCAATCCAGGTGCAATGCTCAGTGTCAGGCTGGACTGCCTCAGACCGGTTATAGCCAGCCTCTTTGCAGTCACATCCTGGCACTAGCTGTCACTCTCTCTGACACTAGATCTAACACATCCAGGCCAGCCTTACCAATACCAGTGAATCACAACAGTGACTACTGAACTTACTTAGGAGCCTTTGATGAGGAACTTTATCGAAAGCTTTCTGGAAGTCAAGGTAAACAATTGGGTCCCCCTTACCCACATGTTTGTTCACCCCCTCAAAGAACACTAACAGGTTAGTGAGACAAAATCTTCCCTTACAGAACCCATACTGAGTCTGCCTCAATAGTTTTTGTTCATCAATGTGCTTACTAATTCTTTCCTTAATAACAGTTTCCACCAATTTACCCAGTATCGACGTCAGACTGACTGGCCTGTAATTTCCCGGATCTCCTCTGGAACCCTTTTTAAAGATGGGAGTGACATTAGCTATCTTCCAGTCCTCATGAATGGAACCAGATTTTAATGAAAGATTACATATTTTTGTCAGGAGATCCACAAGTTCATATTTGAGTTCTTTCAGAACTCTCGGATGTACGCCATCCAGGCCTGGTGATTTATCAGTTTTTAAGTTATCTACCAATAGTAGGACCTCCTCTCTCGTCACCTCAATCTGACTCAGGTCTTTCAACACCCCTCCTGAAATCAGCGGTTCTGGAGTGGGCAAGCACTTCTCATCTTCCACTGTGAAGACAGAGGCAAAAAATGCATTCAGCTTCTCAACCATTTCCCTATCATCCTTCACTACTCCTTTTACTACCCCTTAGTTTCTTTCTTTCCCACAGTGCCAAGATCCCATTTGCACATCTTGCACCCTGGCAGAACAAAGTTTGAGTCCAGTGGCACCTTTAAGACCAACAAAGTTTTATTCAAAGTATGAGCTTTTGTGTGCATGCACACTTCCTCAGATATACTGAAATGGAAGTTAACAGTCCATACATATAGGCAGAAGGTGAACAGCAAATTAGCATACAACATAATAAAGATGCTTTAATAGAGGCAAAGACCAAACAGGAATAACAAGCTAAGTTTATTTAGTCACCATTTTTTGGATTTAATTACGGGAGAAAACACAGTGAAGCAAATCAATATGTCAAAATAGGAGATTGATGTGTAAATATGTCCTTCTTAATTGTGGAATATTAAAAGTAATTAAATGAGACTGTTGTTACACTCAATTCATCTCCTCTCAAGCATGGAGGTAACTAACAGCATCCTTTTCTTTGAGGTGGGGTGAATGGTTGTGCAGTGTTATATCTCTTCTGTCACCAGATCAGAGAAATACATTTCAATATTAATTGAATTACGTTACAGTCACTATTCCAATACACTATTCCAAATGAGAAATATACTAAAATAAAGATTTATAGGCCTTCTTGGTGAGAATACATATGTAAGGACTGAATGAGTATAGCATAGGCAGTGAGATAAGAAACAAATATCCCTGTTAAGTCCTTACATTTGTATTCTCACCAAGAAGGCCTATACATCCTCTTTATTTTAGTATATTTTTCATTTGAAATAGTAGTAGATAGGAATAGTGATTGTAATGTAAGGCAATGAATATTGGAATAGATCTCTCTATTCACCCTCTGCCTATATGCATGGTCTGTTAACTTCCATTTCAATCTATCAGAGGAAGGTTGCATGCAAATGAAAGCTCACACCTTGAATAAAACTTTGCTGGTCTTAAAGATGCCCCGCTGGACTCAGACTTTGTTCTACTGCTTCAGACCAACACGACTGCCCACCTGGATCTATTTCCCCTGGCAATTTGTGCTGTTCCTGTTTCACAATTTGGGATGGGGGGTAGGTGATGCTAAGTGATGCTGACTCAGCTGAGAATAGCCAGCAAATCAATGCTGGAGGAAGAGATTCAACTCCAGATTTCTAGACACTGGTTCTTCATAAGTATCCAGATCCATGCAAAGCCAGCACACCAGAGAAATGGATTCTTGCCTAACATGCAAAATACCAGGAAAAGTTGCCACATAGTTTTATATTGTGAATCAAACTGTTACTTGGATGAATACCACGAATAATTTGTTTTTATGAAGCTTTCAATTTCTACAGAACTGTGTATAATTTAACAATACATTTTCGTCCCCAAATATTTCATGAGCTAAGAATTCCTTCTCAAATAGGAAAGCCTACCTCTGCATCATACCCCTTCAGCCTACACACAGGAGCTGACATCTTTATGCTTATGTAAGAAGCAACAGATGATGATACAAGCCCCTTAAATGAAATGGTATCGTGCAGATACAGGTATTATGTATTTTATTGTCAGTCTTAATTAAGTTATCTTTGTTATAATCTACCCTGAGCCTTGCTTGCAGGGAAGGGCAGCCTGAGACGGTGTAGAGGGTGTAAGACAGAGCTCTTCCACCAAGTCTTTAGTTAAGGAGCCGCACCCAACACACTAAGGCCATGTGCCCAATACCACGACTGACAGCCTGAGCTTCATCAATTTTAAAATCAATTACTTACTGCATTTACTGGTATGTTGATGCTACCCACTCTGCTTTCACCATCGCCACTTAAATTGTTCACTAGCACCGTATGTTGTATTTTTAAACTTTTATTTATATCGTTTTAGCTACTGCATTTTATACAAGCTGCCCTGAGCCTGCTCCTGCGGAGAGAGCGGGGTATAAATCAAATAAATAAATAAATAAATAAATAAATAAATAAATAAATAAATAAATCTAAATAAATTACCAACATATCTATTGTTTCTGAGAACTAGATCTAAAACTAAGCTTAACTGGAGTAATAAAAAAGATTTATGCATATATTGTACCAAATCAGACACTCAGAGAAAAACACATTGGAACACGAAGTAACAAGGAACAGTTGCATGGAAAAAACAGACTCTTGATGGAACATGGGAACTGGAGGGCGAGGGGTGTGTGTGACTTACACGAGAGTTTACCAGAGAAAATACTAAATACAGTGTCAGACACCGGCAAAAAGAATGGAAGGCAGAGCAGCTGCTTTTACAGTCTTTGAATTATAAATTCATTTGTGAAGGAAAACAGGCTGTACCCTTCTACTCTGCTCAGCTGGTGGCAGCATGATCCTCTGATATAAGGAGCTCAGAGACCCTCTTGCTTTACAGAAAGCCTCCATGTGCCAGAAAAATGCGCTCCCATTAGTCAAGTGGACTAGTCAGATACAATCCTGTAACAACTTAAGAAGCCTGGTGAGTTTCAATTTTTATGAAAAATTAATTCTCATAACTGCAGCTGGATTTCAAATTTCGAAATCCTCTAACAAATATCAACATGCAGTCTAGTAAACTAGAACTGAGAAGTGCAATCTGGTAGAGCAAGCAAAACAAGATTGTTCTGTAGCAAGGAGCAGAAATATAAACAGAAAACTGTTCGAAAAGATAGGAACAGAAGCAGCAGCCACTAGGAGAGTGAATTCAGGGAAGGGATTTGATCAACCTGAGAAGGCAGAGCTGCAAGTTGAAACAAGAGGAAGGACAGCAAAATGTTAGGATGATGCTGTCCACGGCCCAGCTTGTACATACTGCTGCTGGCTCACAGAAAGCTTCCACATTCAAAAGCAATAGCCGGAATATTTACTTATTTTGAACATTATTTTGAAGACTGGCGCATTTTAAAGGAGACGTTGCAAGCTTGACAACACTCAGAAATAACTGACCATACCTTTTTAACAAGAAAGCCCTCTTTCAGGATTCCGCTTCCTTCTTGCATCTTTGCAGTCCAGAGATTAAGTGTGTTTGTTAATAAGTGTGCAAGCAGATGCAAGCCTAACCCCTTGTCCGTGAAGTTTTAAAAGGCAGACTAACTTTTGTTACCCTCCTCTTTCTCTACTGTGACGTCTATTCCCCGCCCTAGCCAAGAGACGGTAGGTAAATAATGAGCTGGCAGTGGGAAAGCACCTGCCCTTAAAAGAATACAAAACAGGGAAAGTTTAGGAGAGTTATTCAGCTGTAGCACTATTTCACTACAACTCTACCTGTTAGGACCAGCTCATCCAGTGACTCAGGTATCTAATTATACAGCGCAGGAAGGAGGCAGACGTGTTGTAGGTGGAAGCTAAGAATGGAGATGACAATGTTTTGTTCATCAAGGTTTCAGACATTCTGAAGTTGGGTGTATTAACATAAAGTTTGCTCTAAAATTTATAACCTCCAGGCTGCATACGGACGGCGCTAATATGCCACTGACTTGGCTTTATCTGCTCATATCCTCCCTCTCTTGGTGGACAGTTACAAAAGCCACCAATCTGGGTCTCATTTGCATGACGGTTGAATCTGAGTTGTTCGTGAAAGTTTGTTTCTTCCCCATCAACCAGAATTCTAAGCCAGAATTAAATAGTAGTTTAGAATCCTGGTTTGTCAGGAAAAAATGAACTCCCATTTGTCCAGTTACCAGCATTTGGATGCCATGACAAAAATAGAGTTAAACTGAAGATTGTGGGAACCAAGAAATGTTCACTTGTGTTCTGCATATGAGGTGGCAAGGGAAGTATTGCACAAAAATTATGAACTAGGTTCAGGCCCATCACAAAGCAGCCTCTACCTGTTTGAACAGAGCTTCAGTGACAAAAGCTCTGGATAACTACATAGAAAAAATGGTTGTATGAGTAATCTTTTCCTTCACTATAGGGAAGAAAATTATTTGAGCAAAGAAATGGGAATTGAAATTGTATCCCAATAAAGCAGGGGTGTCGAACTCATTTGTTATGAGGGCTGGATCCGACATAAAGGAGCTCTTGTTGGGCCAGGCCATGTGTGTTATAAAATGTAATGCCAGGTAGCAGAGATATAAACTTTATAAAGGACACAGACAAACACAATTAGATTTTTTAAACTTTAAATAAAACATGCTTAGAACACTAGCACTCTTGCAATATTTTGTCTATTTAACAGTCTCTGATAACTGACACCTCTTGCTTGGAATTATTGCATCAAAATGTCTATGCTGTCGCAATCTTGAGTATGCCATTCAGGTGTGTATCTGTAAGCTGCAAACATACTTTTGATTGATTGACATTCATTACAGAAATCTCATGCTCAGTGTTCTGAGCCTAGGACCCAGGGGAAAACATAAAATGGCTGGGCATTACAACCTTTTGTACATAAGTTGCTTCATATGCTGGTCAAGAACATGAGAAGGCATCCGGACACAGACTGAGGACCATGTGTTCATCTACAAAACTATAATCTTCCCCAGAGAATAACTACAACTTCCTACAAAGGAAATGTGCTGGGTGAACTTGGTCTGGACACACACTCTGAGCCTAATCCACCTCACTGGCTTGTTGTTATTCCTCCTCTAAAATAGTTCACATTTCTTACTGAGAAAGACTGAATAATGAGGGCATGAAAACAGTGAAAAGGGGGAAGTAACCCAGTTGCACACCGGAGACCTCTGGCATATAGAGCCCAACAAAACACACACACACTGTAGCAAGACACACAAAAGCCCATACCTTGAACAAAACCTTGTTGGTCTTAAAGGTACTTGGTATTTCTCCTGTGCGATTGAGGCAGCAAAGCAAGCTCTCCCTCATTCCCTCCCTCCCTTCAGGGAGGAGCCTCAGCCAGTGGAAGAAAAGAAAGGCTTCCCTTTGTCTCCTGCAGCCTGGCCAGGAAGCAAACTCTGGCTGTTCCCTCCCTCTCCCTGGGAGGAGGAGGGGGAAGAGCCTCAGTCAGTTCTTTACCAGACTCTCTCAATCACACAGGTGAGATAGATAGGCAAGCCTCTCCTATGAGAGACTGGTAAAGCAAGCTGTGATGGTGGCAGAAGAACTAGAAAACGAAACAGCCAGGACCTTGCAGGCTGGATTGGGGCCCTCTGAGGACCTGATCCTGCCCACGGGCTGCATGTTTGACACCCCTGCAATAAAGTTTGTTAGGGCATTTCCGCTCTGCAAAGTGTGTGAGTTGTATCAGTAGGTATTTTTATTTATTCTTCTCAAGGAACAGAATAGTATGGATAGGCAATCTTCTAAATTGTATTTGTAACTCATCATACATGTTTCTAGTGTTTTACATGACCATTCCTCAGCACAGAGGCTTTGGTCTTTTCCAGGTCCTGGTTAGAACTATGTTACTGGCCACTAATATGAGATTTACCAGGTGATGGATCTAATTTTAGAGCCTGTGTGCCAATTGTATGTGCATGTCACTCACAACTTTTTTAAAAAAATCTAATGGTGAAATCCTAAACAGAATTATGGCATTCTAAATTAATTGATTTCAGTGGACTTCACAGGGAATCTATTCAGGACTGCACTCAAGGAGAGAAAGGGGTCTTTATAGTCAGAAGACATGCTTTTAAACAGAATGCCTAGAAATAAAAAATTACGATTGGAAGCATTCATAGTACACCTATTAACACTATGCCTGTTATATTCTGAAATCTAGCACTGTGAGTCACAGGAAAGGAAGCATTAGTCACCGATCACTGCTCCCATATGGCAGCCAAGTTGTGTGCAAACATTATTACAGAGGGTGAAAATGAAGAGTTTAGCATACAGTTGCCTGTTTCATTATGGAACACTGCTCTAGTATGAAGAGCTATCCCCATATTGTTGTATTTCATAAGAGTTCTCCTATGTAAGGGGGGGCAAACACTTACTTGTCTTCATTTGTGAAGGTGACATCCACCTTATTATGCAGCCTGATTATCCACAAAAAGTTCTCATAGTTTCAGCTCCCTGGCCAGTGTCTGAAGTACATAAAGTACAGAAACCCATTGTTTCATTACAAGAAGAAAGAAGCAAAACAGAGCCAAGTCAAAGTACGGATTGTTCTAAAAAATCATACAGAACTTCCCGCAGTGCTGTGCAATTAACAACTTCAGATCTTTATCTGGAAGTGCCTACCATAAAATATAATTACTATTTACCAAAAATGTGCCAACACAAAACACAAGGATTTGTAATTAAGCACTTGCCTGGTTGCCCATGGTGAGTCAAAATGCCTCTAGACAATCAGGGCAACATTAAGACAGCAGAGACCCAGCGGCCACAGCACTATGCTGCTTTTCCCCAGAAGAAAAGCTCTCTTCCCATTCTGTCTCGTGGCATGCCCAGACAAGAAGCAACCACAGTATGCTGCTGTTTTCCATTCAGCTGTTGGTAGGGTTTCTTTCTTCGGAGGCAGAAGTCAACTCTGTCCCAGCTCAACCTCTATCTTCTGAGGGCCCTTTTATATGTTACGGTGGATGTGGAAGCTGTTGCTTTATGGTATTATGCCAAGCTGTTTCTGTAGCATTTGAAGCCACAGTGGCACAGTACCATGGCTACAATAGCAGTAGAAAACAGCAAGAGTCCAGTAGCTCCTTAAAGACTAACAAAAATTTGTGACAGGATACGAGCTTTCATGAGTTAACTTCAGAAAATAAGGGAAGTCAATGTTGGATTAGGCCAGTGGCCCATCCAGTCCAACACTCTGTCACACAGGTGCCATCAGGAGGTTCATCAGTGGGGCCAGGACACTAGAAGCCCTCCCACTGTTGCCCCCCCCGCCAAGTACCAAGAATACAGTGCATCACTTGCCCCAGACTGAGAGTTCCTATCTATACCTTGTGGCTAATAGCCACTGATGGACCTCTGCTCCATATGCTTATCTAATTCCCTCTTGAAGGCTGTCCATGCTTGTAGCTGCAACCACCTCCTGTGGCAGTGAATTCCATGCGTTAATAACTTTTCGGGTGAAGAAGTACTTCCTTTTATCTGTTCTAATCTGACTGCTCAGCAATTTCATTGAGTGCCCATGAGTTCTCGTATTGTGAGAAAGGGAGAAAAGTACCTCTTTCTCTACCTGCTCTATCCCATGCATAATATTATAAACCTCGATCATGTCACCCGTCAGTCGTCGTTTCTCCAAACTAAAGAGCTGCAAGTGCTTTAACCTTTCTTCATAGGGAAAGTGTTCCAACCCTTTTATCATTCTAGTTACCCTTTTCTGCACTTTTTCTAATGCTATAATATCCTTTTTGAGATGTGGTGACCAGAACTGTACACAATATTTTAAATGAGGTTGCACCATTGATTTATACAGGGGCATTAGGATACTGGCTGATTTGTTTTCAGTTCCCTTCCTAATAAACCCCAGCATAGCGTTGGCCTTTTTTATTGCAGTCACACACTGTCTCGACATTTTCAGTGAGTTATCTACTACGACTCCAAGATTTCTTTCTCTTGGTCAGTCTCTGCCAGCTCAGACCCCATCAACGTGTATTTATAGTTAGGATTTTTGGCTCCAATGTGCATCACTTTGCACTTGGCCACATTGAACCCCATTTGCCACGTTGACACACCCACTCACCCATCCTTGACAGATCACAATCCTCCCTGGTTTTCACCACCCCGAACAATTCCATGTCACCCACAAATCTAGCCACTTCATGGCTTACTCCTAACTCCAAATCTTTGATGAACTAGTTTAAAAGCATCAGACCCAGTACTGATCCACACGGTACCCCACTGCTTACTACCCTCCACTGAGAGAATTGCCCATTTATACTCACTCTCTGTTTCCTATTAATTAGACAGATTTTGATCCACAAGAGGACTTATCCTTTTATCCCATGACTATTGAGCTTTCTTAGGAGCCTTTGATGAGGAACTTTATCAAAAGTTTTCTGGCAGTCAAGGTAAACAATTGTGTCCCCCTTATCCATATGTTTGTCCACTCCCTCAAAGAACACTAACAGGTTAGTGAGACAAGATCTTCCCTTACTAAACCCATGCTAAGTCTGCCTCAATAGTTTTTGTAATGTGCCTACTAATTCTTTCCTTAATAACAGTTTGCACCAACTTACCTGGTATCGACATCAGACTGACTGGCCTGTAATTTCCTGGATCTCCTCTGGAACCTTTTTTAAAGATGGGAGTGACATTAGCTACCTTCCAGTCCTCAAATTTTAATGAAAGACTACATATTTCTGTCAGGAGAGCCACAAGTTCATATTTGAGTTCTTTCAGAACTCTTGGATGTTTGCCATCCGGGCCTGGTGATTTATCAGTTTTTAAGTTGTCTATCAGTCATAGGACCTCCTCTCTCATCACCTCAGTCTGATTCAGGTCTTTCAATACCCCTCCTGAAATCAGCGGTTCTGGAGTGGCTAACCACTTCTCATCTTCCACAGTGAAAACAGAAGCAAAAAATGCATTCAACCATTTCCCTATCATCCTTCACTACTCCTTTTACTACCCCTTAGTTTCTTTCTTTCCCACAGTGCCAAGATCCTTCTTAGCTTATTTCCTGCCTTCCAAATAGCTGGATGTTCTCTTCCCACTTTGGCTTATGTAAACTATCCATCTTTCCACAAACCCCTTATTCTTTGTTTATCTAAACAAATGTGCAACAGCTTGCTTCCTATGAGATTAAGGTACTTTAAAAGAAAACCTAAAGTAGTCAAAAGTCACCAAGTCTAACATTCCACTGCTACTGACCTCTTCAGTTTTCGAAGTGCCTCCTATCATACAATCTAACTCTTTTTAAAACATGACCACTAATCTCAAAGATTGACACTGGCCAGTATGTTAATCTGAAATTACTCAGTAAATTTATTACAACTGGCCTAAACCTGCAGAGGTAAAAATGAAAACTAATACTGTTAGCACAACTATGTAACCATTCCAGCTAATTCGTGTATGTACAAAGCTAATTCTAGTTTAAAAGAGATTTTAAAATTACTAGTTTATTTGACTTGCATGTTTCAACATGTTTGTGATCCCTACAAGCAAGAAACACTAGGTGGGCAGAACAGACAAGAGTAACCTTAGGCTGTGTTTGTGTGTGCGCAGCAGCTGCTCAGTTATTATCACACACATTGAAGACCTTGTGCAAGAGGTGGGTTTTGGCAGGACTGTAACAGATGTGCCATTTTTGAAGTGAGCAGGCAGGCACTGATGCATCACCCTCCCCATGACTTATTCAGAAAACTCCCATTGTCAAATGAATTAGTCACTTATGGTTTGTCTGCTATAGGTTAGCATCAAAACTTCAATTACATCCAAAGCTTTGAATATTAAGTTTTAAAAACATCAAGAATCGAGAGGTAAAAGTATGAATTTACTCTTTCCACCCTCTAAAATCTTAACCATCTGTATTTCAACCATCTCTACTGTTGCCTGCACTAACTGTAGAAACATAAACAAGACACAGCAGGATTCATCAACTTTTAATCTTCAAAAACTTCTTCCCTTTTTTCCTCTTCCCTTTGTGCTCCACATCTCTCTTAAGAACATGGAATAAGGAAGAAAAGCAGCAAAGAGTTAAGTATCCAAGGAATTTATTGAATATTTGCTTCAGTACAGTCTGTGTAGGAATACTAGGACAATTCCCAGAATCTTCAGTGACAGACTTACTAAAGAATTGCTAATCAAGAGTTGTTAGATATGAAAATATTAAGCAAGGCCTTGAGCCCAATACTTGATCTGGAAGTGGGTGTTAAGTCTTCAGAGAAAGGCACCTTGCCTTTAAGGAAGTCAGCCCAAGTTGCAGCAGATAATTTCTTATTTCTTCAAAATTTGGTCTCATTAAAACTTGGAAGTATTTTCCAAGTCTTTTCTTTTGGAGTTTTCCATACCAGCCATCTTGCAAATCAAGGGGTCTTCACCGGTGTGGTGGTATCTATAACTTGCCACCCTCTGTTCCTCCCAAGCCAGTTAGTCTTCAGTTTTTGCCTCCATTTCCTCAGCATCATCATCTCCATCCACTTCAGCATTTTCACGCTCCAGCCTTTCCAGCTGTCTTGCAAGCTCAGTTTCATCAGTATCAGTAACGACCTTGGGCTGAAAAGTTACACAAATATGAACAACATTTAGCTTACAGGGTGACCAACAAGCTACTCAACCAGATGCACTTGCACCTAAAATACAACTGGACAATGTAACTTGCTTATTTAAACACTAACATTAGTGGTATATCAGCCTACCAGGCAGCCACACCAGTGGCAGTATTCAGTGACACTGCACCAGAAAAGATGTTTAGCCAGATTATAAAACAGGTCTCTTGCCAAAATACTGACTTAACTGCTTTGTAACTGACAGTCTCAGTAATTCTTGTATTCTTTACAAGGTGGATAAACACAAACTAGATGAAGGCAGTGTTTTGGGTAATACAGTGAGATCTGATTGCTTCAAATAGGGTTAATTAAAATAGTAAGTCAGACACTATTGACAGGACTACAATAAACCACACATGACACAATGTAAAGCTGACATTCATGCGAAAATCGTTCCTTCAAACATTGAATTCAGCCTTGGATGTGGAATGTCTAGAAAGCAAACTAAGTTTCAAAGTAAAGAGAATTTCTAGACAGATACTACAGGCAGGTATGTGGTTTTAAAGCAAAGTCCAGTCACAAAACATATCTTATTCCTTCTAGTAAGACCACATAAAATGAGAAAAAATACTGTGCAATTTTTCGGATTCTCCAGAACTTCACATATAGTTGGAAATTTATAGGGGAGGGCAGAGAAATAGGCAGAAAAGATGTTCAGGTCACGATTCTACTTAAGATACAGCTTGAAATTTTTTAACTCTCCCACCTTCTCTTTTAACTTCCAGACTAATGAAAACTTCTTGGAGAACTCAAAGGTTGCACAGTTTCTATTCCTTTTACCATATGTGGTGGACTTGTGAAAAAGCAAAAACATTCTGGACTGCAATACATACAGAGATGGAAAATTTTTTGAAATGTACCTTTAAGAAAAAACCTGAAATGTTCCTTTTAGGTCTTAAATTAGAAGAAATAAATGTGAGTAAAAGAACATTGATATAGTACATGGTAACAACTGCTAGAATGATTTATGCTCAAAACTGGAAAAATGAAAAGATTCCTGATCTCTGGGACTGGCTGAGAAAACTGCTCTTTATGGCAGAAATGGACAAATGGACAAGTTAACATGTTAACTTTCCCAGTTATACTATGTGTAATTATGAGCACATGAAACTCCATAGGAGCTAGAACTGCACAACACCCCCTGCTGGAAAAAGTCAGCAACTTGAAAGCTAGTCAGAGTATAGGATTGGATCTGTAACTGGCAAGGTGAATCGGCAAAAATCATGCCACCAATATCACCTCTTCTGGAGAAACAAAATGCCCTCTGTTAGTGGACAATGACCTTTGGATATAACTCATTTTTAAAAAACTAGGAAGCATTTAGCAATTTTAGAATTGTAGAGCTGTGCAAAGTCTCTGTCCCCCCTTTAAAATAAGAGCTCTAGTGTTAGGATGCAGGTCAATTGACTTAACTTCAACTGACAGATGCTACCCTTCATTTTCAATTGCATCATGCCCATTACCCAATAGCAAGATCTCCTCACTCTGCAACCCTCTAGGAGACATTACGAACTATTATCACATCTATAAACTGACATACTAGTCCTGCAATAGTTCTAGGATAAAAACCATTAAAAGTTATAGTTATAATGCTGCACGAATGTGAGAATAGTCGCAATGTTAATTTCAAGCATTTCACCACTGCTAACTTCACACATGATCAATCCCGTGGCCTCATGGTGCAGCAGCAGCAGCCTGGGGAGGTACAATCAGCACAGGGCTCAATTATTCTTTTCCCCTCCTCCTTCACAGGCACACAGGCTTGCAATTACTTTCCACAGAAGCACACAGGAGGTTATGTGGGCATTATGTTGGAACAGACGGCTAACACATAGCCAAAGATCAGCTGAGGAATTTTTTAAAAAATGGACAAGGCAGGCAGGTAAATCCTGTTTTGTGAGATCTACTCACAGTTCTTAGACGCAAGCTGGAGGTGAACATCAGAAAATGAACAAATTTAGACTCCAGTGGCACGTTTAAGACCAACAAAGGTTTATTCAAGGTGTGAGCTTTCATGTGCATGCACACTTTCTCAAATACATTGTAATGGAAGGTGGAGTTCAAACTTATAGACAGAGGCTGAACAACAACTTAACATGAAACATGATGATGTTTTAAAATATCCAAAGACAAAACTAAATAAGCTAAGGTTATAAGGTCAACAGTTGTTTTGCTTTAATTAAGGGAGAAAGGGGAGTAAAGCAATAAATATGACAAAACAGAGGATAAATATGTAAAGGTATCTTTTCTAATTCTAATCTACCTTCCATTCCAATGTCTTTGAAAAAGTGTTCATGCATACGAAAGTTCACACCTTGAATAAACCTTTGTTGGTCTTAAAGGTGCCACTGGACTCTAAATTTGTTCTACTGCTTCAGAACAACACGGCTGACCACCTGGATCTATCAGAAAATGACGCTTACCTGGTTCTACTTGGGGTTAAATCTTCCTAGATGATCCACAATCAGGCCACCAACTAAGATAAAGTATAAGACTGGGTGAAGCCTATGCCCCCCCCCTTACATGGGTTCTGTGGTCTTGAGAAGATGGAAGGACATGAAAGTGGTACCTCCATAACCTACCAAAATTGTTGAGATCAGACATAATTTTTTATGCAAACAAAAGGTTCTTACTTCCATCTGCACATTGAACACTCCCCTCTTCTCTTCAATCTTCTCCTTGATGACAGCCATGGCTTGGCTGAGGACAGAAAGACCTTCAGTCCTCTCCAGTGTTGTAGTAGTCATAACGTATCGTGGAGGAGCTATCAAATTTATCTACAAGAGGGGTGAGGTGATAATGGCAGACTTAAATGTCTCAAAGAAAAACAAGCCGGTGTTGATGCATTTGCTTGAACTATCACAGAGAATGACTGCACACTTAAAGAAGTACTAAAATATGAGCATTTAAAGTTACAAGTTAAAGGTGACAGTGCCATCTCATTTTCCATTTCCATTCCATATTAAGGAAATGATTTGTGAGGAAAAGTTTTCAGGCTTACAGCTAAACAGATGGCAGCACAAAAGCCATGTGCATCCGGTCATTATGCAACTTGCAGAGAAAGTAAAACGGACAATAGATGGGATGTGCTTTCTATTACACTGAAGTGCCACCTACTCTTAAGACAGGCTTGGAAAACAATTTATCCAAAATAGATCCTAATCTCTTTGAGGGAGAGGGAATACTGGATCCACCTGTGGGAATGTAACGGTCACTTGGGTTAGAGGACAGAACCAATATTATCTGTGCTGAAAAGCAGCCAAGCGGATTAAATGGTTTCTACTACATTTCTCACTAATATTCTACAGACACTGGAGGTGGCATGTGACCCAGACTGGTTTTTCTGTGTAAATATTAGTTGTTATTTTGGCCTTAGCCATATGATAATTTGGCTTGCAAGCAATGTTGATAAGGCAGCTGCCCACCTTGCCCTGGTTGCACATGTATACACCACCTGCTGTGAGTCCATGAGCAACTGGTTTCTGTGTTTCTATAGGCAAATAGGAGAGAGAAGGGCATGCATAGCCAACTTAATGCTGCACAACAATCCCAAGTTATGCCTCTTCCAACTACCAGGGGCAGCTGCTACTTGCCACTAGTGACCAGACAACAGCTAAATAACTCAGCATACTCCCAGTACCAGAGGAGGACCCGCATCAGTGATGCCACTTACTTTGATGGGCATGCTCTCTGTAGAACAGCTCAGGCCAGCTCTCAGAGCTTCTTTCACTGCATCAATACCCTCATAACCATAGCAGGCAACTTCAATATCTAAAGGGATCACAATTAGATTTCATGAAAATCTCTATACATACAATACTGTAAGAGACCCTAGAAATCACCACTCAGCTATACACAGTTCAGTAACATTGTCTGCAAACCCTTTTTAAACATCTTTTTCCAAAAAACAAAAACACAGAAAAAAAGAATAAGGGAACCCCCCCTCAAAATCTAGCAACTAAATAGAATTGAAAAGAAGTATACATGAAGCAGAGTAAAAAATATAACCGGGGTGGCAGATCTAAACTTAAGTTTCTATAAAAGGTTTCCAAATATCAAGAAACAAATCTATATACAATTGTTGTCTATATGCCATGTGATCAAGTACTGATAGAGTTCTAAGGTCTTCCATCCACTAATTTACTGGAGATGGGCATTTATCTTTCCAAAAGCATCCAAAAGAGAAATAAAGTAATTCTTGGGTGTTGTCACGCTTAGGAGAAAGGCAGGTATATAAATAGCCTAAATAAACTGTAGAAGTCCTGCCTGGCTCCAGCTGATTTTTGCCAGCAGGGGGGACTTGTGTACGCTCCCACAGACCTCACTTGTCCTGGGGTCAGCCTATGGAAGTTTCACCCCTCTGGAACTCTCATGGGATCTGAGTAATTCCGGTGGAAAGCTGTTTCCACCCCACATTCCAGCAGCAACTCATCTCCTTATCTCCCCACCCCTGGCTCAAGGCTGCTAAGCATCAGCTTGTTAGGGCCAGTCTCTATTAGGCTTTCTCTTAAAAAGCGCTTTGGTGCACAAACACTGAAACCAGGTCCCCGGTATCCCTCAGAGTTGGGGAGGTTGCTTAAGTCCCCAACATAAATAAATTTGACCTGGCAATGTATAATTTGTACTACAACAGGCTCACTTTCACTCACAGTATTGCTTATAGGTGCTTTTTCTACATATACACATTAAGATGCTGTTCCTACAAGATATCAAAAATTCTAGAAAACAGAGACTAAAACTTTTTGCAGAGGTAGGTTCAAGCCACTGTGAAACCCTACTTCTCACCTCTTATCAGCACTTTGTCTCAGTTCTCTGCTTCCTCTGCCTTTTTCTTCAAGCTTCCTTTACCTTCCCTAACTTTGTGCTACCGATTCTCAGTCCACAGCCAACTCCTTTAGCCACTTTGCCTGTCTCCCTGTCTCTTCACTTACCAACCTTGTGGGATCTCTTTCTATTCTTCAGCCTGCCCTACATACAGCTACTATCCCGAGGAGCAGCAGTCTTCAACCTATCCAGATCCAGTATCCACCTTCAGACATACAAGGGGCCCAGTGAACAATGATCAGAAGTCATGCAAGATCTCATAGCCACGTTTCCACATGTTGCTGCCTCCTCCAGAATTTCATAGGACTTGACTGGCTGTTGGCTGGTCTGCTCATACATCAAAGAGGCTTACAGGGAACTACTGACTGAGACAAAGGGAAAAGACCTCTGCCCATGTGGCTGGCTCCTCCAGAATTCCATGGGTCCCGTTGGCTGGTGTGTTCACACACCCAAGAGGCATACAGGGGACCACTGGCTGAGATAAAGGGGCAAGACCTCTGCCCATCCATCACAGCCCCCTGTTCCCAAAAAGGAAATCAGAATAAAGCTAAATAAAATTTATGGCTTTTTGCCTCAGGCGTAAGCTCCAAGAAGAGTGCAAGTGTTTGCTAACAGTATTTCTAATCTGATAAAGCCCCATTTCAAATTATTGGTTCAGTGTTAGGCAAGTCAGAGACCTGTAACTTAGTTAATATATCTAAAATACTATGGAGCAAACAGCAGAACTCAGTACTTCAGAAGTAAAAAAAAGGAAGCCATTTTGTTTATTGCCAGAATGTTTGTCCGTAAAACAGTATGAGCTTGTTCTAAATAATTCTGATTGTGGGACCTACCAGCTCGAATTTTGACTGCTTGTGGTGTAAGACGCCTATTAATATTGTCAATCAGCACACGCTTCTCATCTTCTGTCAAATCTAGCCCATCAAGGATGGCGGGATCCCTAGATTAAACAGATGTCATAATTTTTTACCATTATTCATTAAATATATAATATAGCTTGCCAGAAACTACAGAAATCATATGTGGTGCAAAGAAAAAGACAAAAATAGTTGTTAGTTCATCCTTTTAAACACTAGGGAGCAACAAAGCAACCTTCAGAGAAAGAGAAATATAGTCTTAACTATGACTGTTGCTGCACACTGGAGTTACTCCTGATTTTTTGGGGAGTTGATCCACAAGCACTGAAATTGGTCTGGGCAGAGTTCTTCCACACATCTACCCTCCCTGTGCATTTGTGCATTTTCGTGGTTGTGGAGTCCACTTATTTTCTTCCAAACATGGCTTAAATAATGAGGATTTTCAAGGGAAGGTACTGTCATCATTGGTGCTCTTATCAGTGGCGTCAACCTCCCTTATTAAAAAAAGTTCTGAAGTATTGCTGTAATGATAGTAATTTAAGCACGTTCTCTAAATTCATTAAAAAACAAAGTCTCCAGCTCCTTCCCTTGCAGAGATATGCCCTTTTCTTTTACCTCACCATGGGAAAAAGCTAAAGACTTACTCCTTTAAAAATCAGTGCTGGGAATTCAGAAAACCTGCTTAAACTATCACTACAACACTATAGCATTCTAGCAATATTTTAGGGCCTTTAAAAAAATTGAAATAACTGTCTGGGTGGGGAGGTAGTGGTTTAACAATTATGACAGTACAGTCATTGACAAATGGGCCAGAGGTGGGTGGGATGGGCAACACAAAGAAAGTCAAAAGAAACATTATTCTTCCACAAAAAGATCAGGGTAAAAGTGGTTGCAAAAGAGGTGTGGGAAAAAACAGGGAGGAAAAAACCAAAGTGAAAACTAAGGGTACCAAAGTATGTGTGGAAATCAGGGAATAAACCAAAGAGGCAAAAGAAGCACAAGAGGGAAAGCACTATAACAATTCGGGCTGAATAACCAGTTTTTTTCATGACATTCTTACTCCAGCCTTGGTATCAGGTTACAATGCGACTAGCACAAGAAGTAATGATATGTCTTAACCCCGCACTGCAAGTTATTAACTAGACATAGTGGTGGCGGGGAGCCTGTCCTTTTAAGCTACCATTTTAAAGGCAGTTTGCTGTGCACACATTTTTAATGAGAAAAAAATATTTGAACATATAAATGAATAACTTATCCCAGCTCTTTGAGAGGAGGCAGAACACAAGCTGGGGAAACTATATATACTTACGAAACTGCATGCTTGAAGGCATCGTAGGCACCATATCCAGGCCTTTTATATTTGTCATCAAACACCCAAGCAGTTCTCTGGAATAGGCTCTCCAGCTGCTCATCCTTTGTGTATTCCAAAACTTCAGCAACGTGGCGAAGGATACTATAAACCTATGGCATAAGCATCAGTAATAAAAGCACAAGCGGGGCAGGCGGGGGGGGGGAAGTAATGCAAGAACACAATGTGGATTGTAATTTCCATAGCAAGAGCATTATATCAAACACAATGAGTCTCAATAATGGGGAAGGGATTGGCATTAAAAGTTAAAGGCATTAATTCAAATAAAGAACATACAAGGCTAACAGCACCTTGTGGTGCTAAAAAGTCTTCCTGAACCTTACACATTTCATCTCTGATATACATAGCATAAGTTAAGAATCTGTACCAATAATTATTCAGTTATTGCTCTAAATTATCTTCTCAATCATAGAACAAATTTCATTACTAACATTTAAAGTGTGGTTTTGTCCAGATGACGCTGTCTGTGAGTCTGAACTCTTCTGTATGTACCTCTTTTGTATGTACCTCTCCTGTTACAGAATGTACCTATGGAATTCTTTAAAATGTTATCATGGGTGAGGCACCTTCTATGAGTGGCTCCTTCAAAACTGGTGTAATGCCTTAAAGGACCTAGCTGTGAGGATCAACTGTCCTAATCATAGAATCTGCACTCTGTTGGTGGTGGGAAGGATACGCAGTTAGCCTTTGCTCCCATGGCTGGGTCATCTCAACATAAACTCAGTTGCATGGGAACTGGTCATAGAAAAAGTGGTACCACATGAGTAAGGTCTCCAAAGAACCACACAAATGAGTATATTTTCCATTTATTCTATGGAACTCCTGCTCTGTCACTTAGGAAGATATTCATGCATGTTTGCAGTAACCCCACAGCCCTCAGAATGTAATGCAAAAAGTTTGAATAATACAGATGTGCTAGTAGTAAAAAACTCATAAAAGCACACTGAGCAATACCAACCAAAAACTAGACAGAATATGACTGGAAAATCCTCCAGTGCAGAAATAACTCAGTGTTCATTAACTTCAGAAGCATAAACTGAGTGCCATTATATCCATGCGACAGCTCTAATATGTTAACTATATTAGCAAACTACTGTTAAGAAACTACTGTACATTAAAATTCTGTCAACTTCATGAATGTTCTCCATATACAGAGTTTAAGACCTGATAGAAAAACGCAGAAAAATTCAGGGGGAAAAATGTTTTCCCTGTTTTTCGCAAGGACATTCTATTTTTCCCATTAAAAATTGGGTATTTTGGGGATCATTAAAAAAAGCTGTGAAATATCTTCTCTTTTTGAGTGAGAAAACCCTCATTTTAAAAAGTATTTCACTCATCCCAAATGGGAAAATTGGGAAATTTTAGGAAATACTGAAAGAAACTTCCCAATGATTATTTTTCTCTTTGGAATGAGTAAAATGAAAAATAAGGTTTTACTCAACGTGAAGGACAAAAAAATTATACAATACAATCTACTGCATTAGATACTGATAATTCAGAAATATGCTGTAGACATATACAACAGTTTGAAATACTTATGTTTAAATGTAAATCATTTTGACAACATTAATTGTCAAAACATTAAAGTATTCAGTATTTTCAATGTTAAATTCCATAAGAATGCCAAATACTAGAAGTGTACATATTATCTATATTATAAAACTTGTCAGTGCAAAACAGTCCAAAACTAGTCTATATTTATTTAGATACCTGTACACTGCTTTTCTCCCCAGTAGGAACCTGCTTACCATATTATTCTCTCCTTCTCCAACTGAATTATGCAACAACCCTGTGAGTGAAGTTAGGCTGACAGCCCATAACTTGACCAAGGTCACCCAGTGAGCTTCCATGGCATGAGTGTGGATTTGAACTTGGGTCTCCCCCAGATCCTAGTCTGACACTCTTAACCACTTTAGCACATTGGTACAGCCACATCAGCAGGGCCTCTCCTTTAAAAAACTAACAGTTTACTCACAACTTCAATATTCTAGAAAGCAGCACAATAATGACCAATGATGTCGTAACTTACAGTTTTTGATTTGGTGAACTTGTCTTCACATTTAATTGCCTCCTCTGGGGAAACTCTTCTTTTTGACAAGTCAATATAGCCTAACACAAATGAAACATTTTAAAATGTAATTAAGATTCACCTCAATTCATTTTTTTTTAAATTTGTTATTGCTTTTATCACTACAACCTAACATCTACAAACTACCACACTATACTTTAAAATACAGAGTAGGCAAGGATCTTAAAAAGTCTACCTTTGAATTAGGAATTCCCTATAGATATGACTACAAAATAGGTATAGTAAAATAGCGTTAGCTCGAAATACAGTTTAAAATAACATGATAGTGCATTATATCAGGTAAAAAACAGTAGATTCTCAGATCTTCACTTTGACTACTTCTTCTGGTTGCGCTTCTTCTTCTCCTCGAAGGGGAGTTTGACCTTAAATGATCTAGGAGCAGCCGCCCGTAGTTCGGATTCAGAATCAGAGTCAATAAAATCGCCTAAAAACACAGATGTAGATGAGGAACTGCCACTGCTTGACCCATCTTGTTCGCTTATATCCGTAGCATTATTGTCCTTTACTTATTATTTTGGTTTCGCTGGGGTTTGTTATTGTTCCAGAAATATTTTGGCTTTAGCCAAAGAGTCAATCTTTTCTTTTTTTCCCTTATAGTTGAAAGTCAGTCCTTCTGGCATAAGCCATCGGTATGGAGTTGAATTTTCTTGCAATAGCGTTGTAATTCCTGATTTCCTTTTTAAGAAAGCCAGTTCTATTCACTGAACGCAGCTAGAAAACTACAAGTTGCACTTCATATCAGAAACAGACATCCTTTATTTATATTCCTCTGACTCCCAGACAAAATGTCAAGGTTATGACACAAGATGTCATGACGAAAACAAAATGTGTACTTAAGATTTAAAATAGCACTACATGGTTTTCTCACTCACCTTTTTCTTTATCAACCCTTATGACGACGACACATTCATTTCTGCCTATTCGGATCAGTTTGTTTATAGAACGGATTCGCCTCCTGGACAACTCACTGAGCAGAATCATGCCTTCAATATTGTTGTATTCCAGGAGACTAACATAGGCTCCCATTTCTGCAATGGACCGAACATTGACCATGACGACATCTTCAACTTCTGGAAATTTATGCTGGTAAAACCTACAACTTAGTCCAGGCATCCTGTAATATTGGGGTAGGGAAAAAGAGGCATTTAATTTAGTCATAACGGCAAAACCAGACCATGATTAAAAGAATTAATAAATAGCAACACTTTTTTACCTGTGTACATTCTGAAACTGTGTATTAGACTTCATGCACTTGTGAAAAGCAACATTAACAGATGTAACTGGTGGTGTAAAGTGACAGCTGACTTACGGCAACCCTGTAGGGTTTCAAGGCATGAGATGTTCAGAGATGGTTTGCCATTGCCTGCCTCTGTATCACGACCCTGGTATTCCTTGGCAGTACCCCATCCAAATACTAGCCAGGGTCGACCCTGCTTAGCTTCTGAGATCTGACAAGATCAGGTTGGCCTGGGCTATCCAGGTCAGGGCCAACAGATGTAACTAGAGAGCATGAAATCTAACAAAACAACTCTTGCAGTTAAATCAAAATACAAGGGGCTAAATCCCACACACAACCAGCAAAAGGCATCTGTGGAACTTTCTCAAGCTTCTTCTTCCCCCCTTTGAGCCCTGCAAAGGTGATGCAAGGGGACTGGGTTACCAGAGAGGACTCCTGGCTGAAGAGGCATTTCCCCCAATTCCCACTCCTTGCTGCAGCTGCCCATGCTGTGTGGCTTTTTAACCATGCAGGTTCCCCAACATCCAGAATTACCTTCCGGATGTCACCACTACACAGGATTAAATGCACTATGTTTATGGATATGCAGTTAAAATATCAGAAGTGTTAGCATATAAAGGTAAAGGTTTCCCTTGCTCAAAAGCTAGTCGAATCCGACTCTAGAGGGCAGTGCTCATCTCTGTTTCCAAGCTGAAGAGCCAGTGCTGTCTGAAGATGTTTCCATGGTCATGTGGCTGGCATGACTAAATGCCAAGGCACACAGAATGCTGTTACCTTCCCATCAAAGCGGTCTCTATTTATCTACTTGCAATTTCTTGCTTTTGTACTACTAGGTTGGCAGGAGCTAGAGCCAGAGACGGGAGCTCACTCCATCATGTGGCAGTAGGGTCTCGAACTGCTGAACTACAGACCTTCCAGTCTGCAGCTCAGCATCTTAAACTCTGAGCCCCTGCAGCCCCTTTGTTAGCATACGTAATTCTGTAAAAATATTTTTGTATTGTACATGTGTGTGGTTTTCCTGAAAAGAAGAAGGAGGTAGACTGCAAATCTAAATTCATGCATGCACACTCAAACACTGCCCACTTCTGTTGGTAAGGTCTTGTGCTGTGTCACAACTAAAAGTACAATTAAGATTTCACCATAGCCAGAAATTGGTCTTAGAGAAGTCACTGTCCCAAGTGTCTCAGCCCCCTCACCCCAAATCTG
The DNA here is from genome assembly GCA_029375565.1 of Gekko gecko. Classification (NCBI taxonomy): domain Eukaryota; kingdom Metazoa; phylum Chordata; class Lepidosauria; order Squamata; family Gekkonidae; genus Gekko; species Gekko gecko. The sequence continues at coordinate 159,932,074 of JAPDNY010000003.1, read as the reverse complement.
CAACAATGAATGACCAAACTTACATAACAGTAATAAGGATCACTAAGAATTTATATGATATATTTTGAATTCCAGTTTCCTTTCCTGTCTCCAGTGGTGCTTCTCAGTTTCTGTCTGTTTCGTTCCTCCTTAACTGAGGTTACCAGAAATTCAGACAGCTACGCAGTGCCAAGGATCCCATGACTAGATAGCTGTCCTTGGCTAGCTTATAAAACCTCGTGGCTTATTGTGAGTCTGCAGAATACTCATGAGAGTGCAGTTTTGGCAACAAGTCTCCAAATAGGACTGCAGTCACAACAATCCACTCGAGAGGAAAAAAATGGATTTTAGAAAATCATATAGTTTTGCCTATTTCATGAAGTGTTGCAGATCAGAAAATTTATTTCCTTTATTTATAGCCCCCCTTTCTTACTGAAATGCAATGCAGATTACATAGTGCAAGTCAATGTAATCAGTAGGATGAGACATCTAATAAGCAATTAAGGCCCCGGTCATACGGGCCAGAAAATGCGGGGGAGAGGCGTGGCAGTTCGCCCCGGAGCTAAATAAGGCGCGGTAGCCCGATCACACGGGCCACCGGGTTGCCACGCTCCAGCTCTGTGCCCCGATCACACCATGCTGCTGCAGCATGGCAAAAAAGCAGCGCAGCAGACCACACAAGTGCGAAGTGTTGCGAAGTGTGCATGTGCCATTGGGGGGGGCGGGCCGCTGTTGGTGTCTTGTGTGTGCGCATGCGCTGTTCAGCGTTGGTGCGCATCCCATGGAAACTTACAACATCTGGAAACCCCAGGGACATGGGCGGGTGTCGGAAGCCGCGGGATACTGGCGCTCCCGCAATCAGACACCGGCCTTTGCCCCGGGGTTTCCGGAAACTAGTACTTCGGACCTAGTAGTTTTTTACTCCGCGCTTTCCACGGGAAGCCGCGGGAGCACTACGCCTCCCAGATGTGCTCGTATGATCGCGCACGGAAAGTCCGCAGGGCTCCCGTGCCTTCAGTGGGGCAAATGCTCAGTGTGAACGGGTCCATAATAAGACTAAGATTACTGAGAGAAATTATGCCTGCAGTTATCTGAGAGTTATACTTGGAAAACTATTGTTTTTCAGGTTTGAGGTACATACTGGAAGATACTGAAAGACTTGCTGAAATACACAAGGAAATTGCACCTGAGAGAGCAAGGAAGTACTATAATGTTCTAAAAGAGCAAGATAAAGTAGTGTGAACAAATGTACATCACACACTAATAAAATTGTCAGAAACCAAAGGTATGTAAGAAACAGTTATTCTGACCAAGTCAAATGACAGGAAAGCACTATACAACCTACTGGCTCTTCGTTTATTATAAAATTTTGCTATACCTTCCAAAACTAACGCAGCTTATAAGATTTTTTAAATTAAGTGGTATAGGACAACATATCCCCTTCTCTAGGAAGTTAGTCCCTACATTTCTCGGTAGATTAGGATTTCCAAGGCAGCTGCTTTTCTCCTGTGAGTCTTAATGGAAATATTATTGTTCCAACATCTAAGGCAGGAAGACAGGGTGAAACAGTGATGGATACAAACTGATTTAGATCAGGCAGATGATTTTCATATAAATCGGAGGTGAACAAAATCATGTATAACAATTGGAAGGGGGTGGGGAAGCAACAGAATCAATTATGGTACCAGCGAAGGCTTCCTGAATTGGTAAGATGACAAACTATACACAGGAAGTTGCATATGAGTACAGTTAGTGGCACTGCTTCCAAGAGTCATTGCTTCCGAAAGTCAACTGCCTAGAAAGAACATGTGATTTATCGTGTTAGCTACAAACTAGGGCTTGGATTCTGCCAAAAATTTCAAAGGTGGTACTTCACCAGTTCTCCCCAACATTGCAGCCCCAATCATTCCCCAAAGTGCTGCTCTTTGGGGATAGGGACCCCCAGAAACAGTTGGGTGAGGGAGATTGAGGTCTGCCATGTGAGGGAAGACCTGGTGAAAGCTAGGAAGGGAAAGCACACAGCATATAAAAGGGAAAAAAATGCCCCCCATATAGCAGGACAAGACTGTAAATGTGTGTCTTAGTACTCAACCCCTGAATGCACATGGCCAGTCCCATGTTACTTTCATATAAAAGAACAAAAGCACATGTTTTAAACAAAGACTTAATTGCACTTCACCAGTGATGTTCCAGGCAGTACTAACAATTAATATTTGTGTTGTGTTCAAAGGACATTACATACTTTGTTACTGAAACACTTTTTTAAAAAGCTCTACTGCAAATCAGGGTCTGGGGATGAGAGTGATGTAATCACTTGTTTAAGGCCACAGCGAGAACAAATGGCAGAGACAGCATTCAAACTGGAAGCTTCTCCAATTAAGAGTGCAATCCTATTAGTCTAAGCCACCACATCAATACACAGACATGACACTGGCACAAACACACCCCAAAGGCACACCACATAGCAACAATTGCCACCTGAGGGGAAAACTGCACAAGGGAAACATTTGTATCCCACTTGTGCCACATACATGAGTGTGGAAAATGATACCTGAGTCTTACTTAGCCCTTCTGGTCTGGACAGTCTTTTACCATTGTACTGTATTTACTATTTAAATTGTATTCTGTAGCTAAAATGTTCTTTGCATTAATCTTTTATTTCATTTTATCAGTGTATGTAATGGGCCAAAACCCCATTAAGGTCCATTTAGCAAAGACTACAGGATATAATTTTTAAAAACAAATTACATCAGTGTAATTTACTAGTGGAATCCCTTCCTTCATCCACTCTTTTGGAGAAGCGATTTATATGGTGCTCCTCCAAACTAAACTGGGTCTGGAGGAAAATACAGCTTTACAGAAGACAAGGTGGCCATCAACCAGTTCATGTCAGTACAAGGAATACGGGTTCCATGTGAACATACTCATTGATTAATGATCTACTGCAGATAGGCTGTCTTAACTGACAGCTTTCTAAAAAACTCCTACAATACTTGCCAAGGGGTGGTAACTATTTTCAAAGTACACTTTTCGTCCTTTTGCCATTACATAGCTTAACTGAACTGCAGAAACAATCGTTTGAACGTGGCCCCATATGACCACCCAGTAACTCCAGTTTCTTATGGAATTTTAATTTTTTTGTGGTGCGAGGAAGCCTAGTCAATGAAGGCAAGTTACCGACCAAAGACCATCTCTCAACGTTTACAGGGAGTGCCTGCATTTATCATTTGGCTGCCCGATTATAGGGCGAGGAACGGCTCTTTGAGGCGACACTCAGTCAGCACTCTCTAGGAGGCCTGGAAGACTCGCTTCAGGAGCTCTTTCCAGGGGGTGGCTCTTGAACGGCGGCTGCGTCAAGAGCGTGAGGTGCACCAAGCCAATCAATACGCGCCCTCTTCTCCTTACCCGCCCGGATGGCCTTCAGGCCTGCTTCCCTACGGGACCCCCTCCGTGCCCCCCGTTTCCTTACAGCCCGAGAAAGAAGGCTGCTGGCACCCACGCTAGCCCCTGCAGCTCACTTACCTGCCACCTTAAGGGTGCCGCTCCCTGGAGCGCTTTTCGGGGTTCCGGACCAACGGCGTGTATCCGGTTCGACCGCGGCAAGCCACCCACGTCAATCTGCGCAGTCGCCGCCCCGCCTCTTCCTACTTCCCAAAAACCGGAAGCGGAGGTACCGTGCTCCAACCTGGAAGCGTCCGTGAGCTTCCTGTTTTAGTTCGGCTCTTGATACATAAGGCTGGGAGTGGAAAAAACTGCGTGGATCGCAACCACCATTTCATGTTTAACTAAGTATTTCCCCCTTTTCTGATTACCAAATTAGGGATTATGATAGTGGACTGCATCTGTCAACTTCAGTACTTTATATGAGAATAGCTGCCATGGAGTTGCTTCATACCAGCGCGGCTGTCCACCCGAATCTACGCGCAAACAATGACATTGATGTAAAAGAGCACAAAATCTTGTATCTGAAATACTTTGGTAGCCTAGCTTAAATTTTGAGCCGTGTTAAAAGACCTTAAGGGGCCACCGAATTCCTGGTGCCGCAAGACTCCTGCTTATTTTTACTTCAATAGACTAACATAGCCGTCTTCCTGAGTAATGACCATTGAACGCAGCCTGATTTAGTTCTTGATAAAGATACATTTCAGAAGCGGTAGCCGCATTAGTCAGCTGCGGCCAATACAGCTACTACCCGAAGATCAACAAATTTATTATGGCAGAGGGCTCTGTGGAAGTGACCTCACTTCGCTGTCGTTTCCGTCAAGTGATATATTCGTTGACAGCGACTTCTACCGTAAGGCGCCTCTCTCTCCTTGTCTATGGTGCTTGCGCCCCCGCCCCCGCCCCCCGCGAAGGAAGGGCCAGGCAACGTTAACATCCGGCAAAGACTCCGCCTTCTCGTCGGGGAGAAGGAGGCGGCCTTTGGCAACCAGTGCCAATCACGTGACCTAGCCCGGACTGTCTGCCTGCGGCAAAGGAACCGGCGGCGTTTCTTGGGAGCCTTTGTCGTCCCCGCGCTGCGAGCAGGATGTCGGGCAAGGACAGGATCGAGATTTTCCCTTCGCGGATGTGAGTGGCCGTTTGCTTCTGTCCGAGGCCTCAGGGGTTTGCTGCCTCACTGGTGGGCCAGCCTGACTGTCGAGCCAGTCCTTGGGGTGTCGAGGACGCCGGCAGGTTCCGCTTAGCCCTCGATGTCCTTTTGCCTCCACGTCTTATTCATTCACGATGGGGGGCGGCTTTTGCTCTCCTCGGCAATGCAGGCGGAAGAGGTACACGGGGATTCTGACCGATGTTAAGTGACTTTAACGGACCAGAGAACGGTAGCTGTTCTGGATGATTCACTCGGGGGTTAAATACCGGAGGGTATGTTCTGTAGTGCCCACTTCTTAAAATGACAGTGACAATTATCTCCATCATGAGGTAGGCTGCAGAGGGAGGCAGACACTCCACAGATTCAAATCCTAGCGAAGCCAAGGACTGGCTGGCTGGCTTTGGGCATGTTGTTCTGCTTCAGTTTTCCATGCCGTCCTGTAAACTGAGGTAGCTGTTCCCTGCCTCTTATGTTATTGGGGGAGTGAATAAGACATGGAGGCCTACTGTGAACTTCAGTGATTGTATGAGTTATGAAGGAGATGGGTAATATGGCAAGGTTGTTGAAGTTGCAGTAGTTGGTATATCAAGTTATTACAGAACAACAAGATTGGTTTATTGTTTGTGAGAAATAAAATGGTGATAAAATTCCTTTTGTTACCTGGGAGTGCTTGTTACTGTTTGGTATTGCTGAGTTAAATGAAATTTGTGGCTCCTATATAGAATCAGGGGGAAGAGCCTACATGAGTGTGTTCTTGGGAAGGCAACCTGTGGCTATGTTGCTGATCTTTTGATGGGCTCAGAACTGCACATGCAACTGTTACTATTAGAGCAGAACATTCCTTCACCATCACTGACTCCTGTGCTAATGTACAGGGCAAGTAAGGACATTTAAGGTTAAGAAAATGAGGAAGTGTAAAACAAATGATTTCCAGGCCCAAACAGCAAATGCTTTGTCATGCAGTCAAATGTCTTTGACAGTTATGGAACAGGGTTATCATGCTTTCAGAACATGAACTGTTTAGAAAGGGTCTTAGTATAGGTGCTGACGAGTTATTATTTAATGCATTTGTGTTAGAGAGATAAGTTTGCTGGAATGTTCCTCCCTGTGTGAAAACTTGGGATTATAGTGTTAATAATTCTCAAATAAAAACTGAAAATGAATAGTAAGCTGTTGTGCTTGGCTTTCAAGTTGAAGACAGCAGCGAAGAATAGTGTAATTCGAAAAAGAAAACCTGAGATGTGCCATAGTTCACTGTTTTCAGAAGCCTTAGATATGCCTAGATATACAGGACTGATCTCTTAACAACCATACCAAATCCTTCTATGCCCTAAGTGCCTTTCCTTGGTTCTGTAGAAGATCATACTTGAGAGTGGTGAATACATTTAGCAGGATGCTTGCTTACTCTAATCAGTCAGGTTGCCATCGCTAGCTCTTATGAAATACTTTTGCATACACAAAGTCAGCCTTGCTGAATGACTGCCCATCCACTGATAGTATGGTGTATGTGACCTGTGAAAAGTTTAAGAGTCCTGGAGATGTTGAACATGAAGGTGACCTTCTAATGTTTCTAAGCTGAGCCTAGTTCCACTGATTAATGCCTATGTAGCAGGATCATCATTGTTTCATGACTGGGTCTTTTGACCTTCCAGTGGTTTTGTATATTCTATTTATCAAATAAACTGTAAAAACAGGCAAGGGTGTTTCATCATGACTAGAGAATGACAGAGCTTCCTGGAAGCGATTCCCCTCTTTTTCCCTCCCTCCTTTCTTAAAGTAATCTCCTATAAGGAATTTAATATTTAGTCTTCCTTTTAAAAATAATTGCAATGAAAATTGGTGGTGGTTCATAAAACTAATGCATGGATGCAGGATAATGAAAAAATCTAAGGAGCTATGTTTGCTTCATTCCTTGTCTTGATCTCAAGTGAATTGTAGAGGAACATCTATAGTCTGTGTTTGCTGAATCTGGTCTGACATTCTTGATAGTAAACACAACCATGTTTATTGCAGACACACAGTTTTGCCGAATCTTGTTCCAGCTAGTAAATGAATTAGGTTTCATTGTGTAAACAGTGGCACAAGCCAGTTGGTACAGGCAAGTAAAAGCTGTCTGGATTTTTAAAGTCTGAGTTGTGTTCCTTAAGATGCTTTATGTTGTAACTCTTTCAGGAGTTGTCATGACATTTCCTTGTGCAGCATGTATAAATGATGCCCTAAGTTAACAATGATGTGAAGGTTTTCCTTGGAGGTCAAGGCTGTTACCATGATCTGTGGTTACACAGAACAAGTGTCCAATTGACAAAAGTTGCCCAAGGGAACAATCATAAATCTACTATGGGGTTTACTCCCAAGAAAGTGTTTTTAGGTTGCAGTCTAAGTCAAATGTACAGTTATATTTGAGGAACTGATTGTCTGTAGTGTCTGACCAACTGTTGTGATTTCCCTGCAATGATTAGAAGACAGAGAGAGTAGGGATACAGAATCTGCTTCATTTTATAACCATTTGCAAGTAGCCATCAAATGGTAAATACTTACTGTTTTCCACCGTAAATCTTTGTTTGTCATGTGTCTTAACTATATACTCAGGTTCTTTGAGCCAAGGAACACTGTTGAGTTTCTTTTGCTTTCTTTTTTCCCCATTTCAGAAACATTTTTGTTTCTTTTATTGATAGCATGAAGTGATAGGATCAACTGTCCCTTTCTGAATTTGGCAGGGCTCAGACCATCATGAAGGCCCGTTTGAAAGGAGCTCAGACAGGCAGAAACCTCTTGAAGAAAAAGTCTGATGCTCTGACTTTGCGATTCCGGCAGATTCTAAAGAAAATTATTGAGGTAAGTGAATTGCCTTTTAATGCGTTTCCATTAGTAGGGAGATTTTAGCTTTATTAAATAGGGCACTTTGTGACTAGCGTCATACAGTAAGTTTTGCTTTACTTTTCTTCATTATTGGTTGTAGCCTCCATGTTAGTATCTTGTTGCAATTGCAGACAAAGATGTTGATGGGTGAGGTGATGAGAGAAGCTGCTTTCTCACTGGCTGAGGCAAAGTTCACAGCTGGAGATTTCAGGTAAGGCTTATAAATGTAGTTTGGGGCATTTCTGTTTTGCAAGGAAGGGTGAATAACTAAGTGAACGTGAACAATTGATCTTTGTAATCTTTCTTCTGTTTGTGGAGTAGAGATTGGGAGAGGATAATTCTGTAAGAAGAAAAAGCATTTGAATAGGGCTTGCAAAAATAAGTAGGGAGAAGGGCAGGGCGTTAAACTTTAAAAACTATCTTTTAACAGAAGAAGCAAGTTCTCAAGGAATTTCTTTGATCAGAAGACTCTCAAGCCTGCGATACGAGAAGGGCAGGGTATAAGTTTGATAAATAAAAAAAATAAATCTTATTGCAGGAGTTGACCACTACTGGGTCTCAGGCAAAGTTTTGGTGTTCTGTAATGAACATACAGGCCAATATAATGTCCAGTCCATCATTTACTCATATTCTAACCTTTTAACTGTTAGATATATTAGGACGAATGATGTATGGAGAGATTTTATGTAGATAGTTAATTTTATATTGGTGTGTATCTGTTTTATTCTGCTTCTGAATGGGCTGTGGCCTTTTGTAAAGACTGGCTGACTGACTATATTTCGTAGTATACAGAGAAATGTTGTGCTTAATGGATGCAACAATTTAGTTGGCTGATCCTAATTAATCTCTACAGCCCTCATGTGTGGGATTGGAAGTTCCCGCACATCTGAGAATTATATACGTAAGTTTCTTGAAGTGACCAGCTATTTTGCTGAGTTACATGCAAGATACTAGTTCTTTTTCAAGGCTTGTTTTGACATGACATGTGTTTGAAAAACACCCTAGCCTTTCCACCCAGCAAGTATTGGTTGTGCCTCTAAATTTACAGTTAATGTCTGAGCTTGGTTTTAAGTGTTTGAAATTATGTATACGGATCTGTTAGCACTAAAGCTGATGGTTAAGTAAATAAGTTCGACTATTACTTGATTGTCACAGAAGGTATGTGTCACATACAATATTGCAAAATAAAAATTCTTTTGTTCCTGCAGTACTACGGTGATTCAGAATGTGAACAAAGCTCAAGTCAAGATTAGAGCCAAGAAAGACAATGTAGCAGGTGATGAAATTGTAGGCTTATGTGTTTTTGAAAGAGGATGTATCTTCTTTTGCAAATTATTCAGAATAATCTCCTTACAGAAGTGCTTTCTGATAACAATGAAGAAATAGTGTCTAAACTTTTGAGACTAACAGAATGCCATCCCAGTGAGAGTTGAAATCCATGGTCTTAGTTGTAACTTTGCTGAAGATGGCATATATGATCATTGTTTTTCTCCTCATCAGTGGTCATTCAAGTCTGCTTTTGCAATGTGGTAGAACACGCTCTTGTTATAAATGGAACAATTCTATCTGGTATGATTGCCAGACTTTCCTTTTGGAATGGACAGGGAAGAGAACTGGACACAGATTAGAACAATGGTGTCTCGTCATGCACCAGTTACTCCCCAAATTGTACTGTGTACAGATTGTGCGATGCATATCATAAGTATCAAACAGAGAATATTGAAAAGTACGCAAGCCCACAGCATTTCCACCTAGGGCCTGTTAGTGATCAGGGTGTTCTGAAACTGCATCCTTTGCTGTGACGTTCCTCCATATAGCTGTGTGAACAATCCTTCACAGGTTTCTGCCTTCAAAAACTATTGCCCCTGGGTCAAAAGAACAAGTGGTTAAACTCTTAAGGGATTCAGTTTCAGGAGTCATGAGAGAAAACTGGTTTGAGGCTGTAAAATATTTTTTGTGTTGTCTGGCTTTTACAGGTGTGACCCTGCCAGTTTTTGAGCATTACCAAGAAGGAGGAGACAGTAAGTAAGAAGTTACCCCCCCCCCAAGAAATCTCTGATGTCCTGTTTGTAAAGCAATATTGAATCGAGTCTTGGAAGCTATATTTTTTTTCCATCATAGCCCCATGAAATGACAAACTGTTGTTTGGGCTTTTTATAGCATTTGGGCTTTTTAAAAGCATAACAGGTGGAAGCAGGCAGGAGATGTTTGAGATCTGGCCACCGACCTTGAGCATCTGATAATTTTAAATGCAATGAATAAAACTCTTGCTGTTTACTTCAGTGGGTTGCACTCTTTGTCACTACTTGTATTTTTCGTATCTTATAATCTTATATTCTAATAGTGAAGTGTGGCCCACATCTGCAGATAACTATATCTGTGGATCAGGGCCACAGAGCAAGAAAACATAGTTCTGCAAACTTGGGAGACCCCCCAGTTTTGCAGAAAAAATTGAAAACAGTTTAAAAAATGCGCTGGGGTGTTTAATCTTCTCCAAATAAAATAGCATTGTCTGCACAAGTGCAGAGAATGTACCCTACCTCCTTCTCCACCATCAGGTGGTGAGGAGGAGGACAATGACCAGGTGGGGAGAGAGGAACCCTGAGTGGGCCTGGTGGTAGAGGCTGGGAGTTACACTGGGCTTGATAGCAGCCATGGGGAGGAGGACCATTGGCGAACCTGGTGGCAGAGGCTGGGACCCACGCCAGGCTATGGGACAGCAGTGGGGGGGAAATAAAAGTTAGAAGGGAAAGAAATCCCCTGTGAGTATTGCAGGTCCCCATTTTTATATTCTCATAATGAAGTGTGCTCTATCTGAAGATACTTATCTCTAGATATTAGAGTAGTGAATTGACAAAATGGATCTTTTGACAAGCATAAAAATGCTTTAGATTAGCAGAAAAATCTTTTGCTGGATAACCACAACAGTTTGGCCAGCATTCAACGCTTGGTTTCTGTGAGAAAAAGGCAAGGGGAGAGGGTAGGGTCCTTTGTGGGACTGTTTTCGCCTTTGAGAGATGATTTATTGAAACCAGAGCTGGCAGGACTCACTTGATAACTTAATGTCATCCAAATTGCATGACTCACCCAGGTCTGGCTGCTTGCTAATGTTCAATGACAGCCACCCCACAAAAAAAAGGTGCAGTATAGTGGTTAGAGTTTCACACTGGGGCCTTGAATCCCCGTTCTGCTCTGGAAACCTGGGTGACCTTGGGCCAGTTACACTTTCTTAGCCTAACCTGCCTCACAGGATTGTTGTGAGGATAAAATGGAGAAGAGAATGATGGAAGCTGCATTGGGTCCTCATTGTGGAGAAAGGCAGGACATAAAGTAAATAAGTAAGATGGGTGGCAGTTAAAAGTACATTGTGTGGGTGGGTGTGAAGGAGAGAAGGAAGTAGGGAAAGGAAAGGTGAGGACAGAGGAACTGCCAAGATAAGGAAAAGAGGAGATAGTGTGGGGAGGGGATGCAGAACAAAGTGAGGTGCCCCCTTCAAGTTCCTGTAGGTTCCCTCCAGTGCAACTGGGCCATAGTTTCCCTGGGGAGAGGCTGCCAGGGGAAGGGAAAGAAGAAAAGATGGAGATGAGAGGTGAAAAAGGTAGGTTGGCTGGTGGGTGGAGAGTACAAAGCAGGAGAAGGGGAGAGGTTATAGGGGCTTTCAGTAAGGAGAAGGAAGATGTAGTGAGGGAGGAGAAAATGAGATGCCCTTACAAGTCTGCATGTCCTCCAGTTTTAGAAGAGAAAGCTGAAATGACTGGCTTGGCATCTCTTTCATGCTTAGAACCATCCTCCTCTGTGTAATGTCTTCTGGTGTGGTATTTTTCATGAGGTTACTATTTTTACCGATTCACTTCAGGTTATGAGCTGACTGGTTTAGCCAGAGGAGGGGAACAACTGGCAAAACTGAAAAGAAACTATGCCAAAGCTGTAGAGCTCCTTGTAGAACTGGCCTCACTGCAGGTAGGTGGCAACACAAGACCATCAGAGGGATTTTTGGTATCGATGCATTTTGGAGCATCAACAAAAGAACTAAGGAATTGCACCACAGTATAATCTTTTTAAAAATCTGGTATTTCTTAAAGAGGTCCTCTAGTATCTGTTCTCTTTTCTGACCCATTTACTTGCAGTTAGTTCTACAGTATGATTAGCGAGCACATGATGTAATAACCTTGCTGAAGCTGAGCAGTTCTGGGTTTGGTTGGTGCCTAGATGTGGTGTCCATGGGAACCCCATGTATGCCACCTTGACTTCCACGGAGGAAGAAAGGGTATAAACACAATAATAAAAGCTGTAGCTGGAGTGCACAATGAGGGCATGTATGCTGTTTTTCAGACAGCTCACGGGGTGGTATGGTACAAGCTATCTGAGGGGCTCTGGAAACTGTATGCTGGCCTGGAGTAGGCGTAGTTATGTTACGGTAAATAGACTGGCACTACTGCAGCCTTAGACTTGACTTCCAAAGCAGGCATTGTCTTACAAGTAAAGCCTCCTACCTTCTTTTACCAGGCTCCTGCTGCAACCTAATTACGTTCATCTATAGAGTGTGTCTATCAGCTGTACAACACTGAGCTCAGTTTTGTGTTCACATAAATAGATATGTTGCACGATAATATACCTTCTCCCCTCCTGAGCCAGGCTATAGGATTCTTTGATATGTGCAAGAGTTTAAAAGTGCTTCAGATCAGGTATTCCGTTCCACTTCTAGCTTAATTGTGCAAGGCAGCACTGGGAGTGGATAGTAGGAATCTGGTGAGGCCATTTCTGTCCTGATCTAGTGTCACCCCATACAAGTTTGGTGCTGACAGGGCTGTGCAAGTAAGCTGTTTTGGGAAGTTTGCATGTGAAATACCATCTGAATTATCAGATCTCCCCCCATCATGCCAGTTTGACTATTTTTTGGGTAACGAAATCACCAAATATTTATGTCAACATGCTTTAGTCTGGCTTGAGATCCTGAGACCCAATTTGTCATGGATAATTTGTCATTTTGTACTGCATCCCATAGACTTCATTTGTTACATTGGATGAAGCCATCAAGATAACAAACAGGCGTGTGAATGCTATTGAACATGGTAAGTGAACGGGGATGGTGCTTAAATGCTCTTCAGCATGAGTTGGCAATGTTAGGTAGGCTCAGGCAATATGGAGAACAACAGGATCACTGTAAGAACATAAGAGAAGCCAATGTTGGACCAGGCCAGTGGCCCATCTAATCCAACACTCTGTCACACAGTGGCCAAAAATACCAGGTGCCATCAGGAGGTCCATCAGTGGGGCCAGGACACTAGAAGCCCTCCCACTGTTGCCCCCCCAAGCACCAAGAATACAGTGCATCACTTGCCCCAGACTGAGAGTTCCTATCTATACCTTATGGCTAATAGCCATTGATGGACCTCTGCTCTGTATGTTTATCCAATTCCCTCTGAAGCCGTCCATGCTTGTAGCTGCCATCACCTCCTGTGTCAGTGAATTCCTTGTGTTAATCACTCTTTGGATGAAGAAGTACTTCCTTTTATCTGTTCTAACCTGACTGCTCAGCAATTTCGTTGAGTGCTCACGAGTTCTCGTATTGTGAGAAAGGGAGAAAAGTACTTCTTTCTCTACCTGCTCCATCCCATGCATAATCTTGTAAACCTCAATCATGTAGAAACAACCTCCATTTACTTCGACTCAGGGAGTGATTGTGGTCTCTAATGTGCATTTTAATATCACTTGTAGTGATGAAGAGAGCATATTTGGGGGTCCCATTTCACAGCAAGATCTTGGGAAAATATTAGGAATCCAAAAGGATTGTTAGATTATTGTACAGTCCACTTCTCAAATGTTTCACTGTAATCATGCATGGGAAACCTACTATTTGAGCAGGGCATCTGAGATTTGATAGCTAGACAAAGTGCCTCAAGGACTTTATTTTGACAATTCAAGTCCAGTACTTTCTTTCTGTACATGTTATAGTAAACTAAGGACTCCCAGACCCAAGCAATACTCTGTGGCAGCACATCCTTGGTTTCAGTGAGATTTTGGCCTGTTTTCATGAACAAAATATGCTTTGGAATTCACTCACTTTGGGAGAGGTAGATGTATCTTACAGCTGACTGCTTGGGTTCAGTTCAGTTGTCCTCCCAGATTACCATATTTTGCTGTGACAAGATGATGAAATTTTTCAGCTTATGATGTCACATACTGGCCAAAGATATGGCCATATAGTGTAATTATTAAGTGTCACAGGGTTAACTGCAGCGTGAAATAACTGACACCCCCATTCTGAGCTCCTTATGCTGATGCCACTAGCTAGTATTGTGTGGTTTCTTTTTTAGCTACACCAGGGTTTTCGTGGTGTAATAGTTCACTGGGGTTATGCTTGGGGCTGGAAAGGTTTAAGAAGCTGATTGAGTCCTGCTCCATCCATGGCATGCTCCTGAGACTACCCAGTTCTAGCAGCTACACTGGTGAGTGCCAGCACAATGCTGCCAGGGCTTGTTGCTGACATACCCAGGATATACTGATATAGGGTTTAGTTGCTATCCTAAGCTTGCCAGGGTTTAGGATGGGGTTCTTTGATTACTAACAGCAGAAAGTTTTATTTTAGTGAAATAAAACCATAATATCTGTGTAAACGTGTTTGAAGTCAGAGTACAAGGGTATTAGGATTCTAGCAAAAATTTTGTTCTTTAATCAGTATTGCATTTTTTGTGTCTGTTACTCACCAGTATAACTTTTTGCATGGCTGTACTGCTTATTGCTACTAATTTATTTTCACAGTGATTATTCCCAGGATTGAACGTACACTTGCTTATATAATCACTGAATTGGATGAGAGAGAGCGGGAAGAGTTCTACAGGTGAGAGACTTGGCAGTCTTTTCATTCAAAAAGATTGAACATGTATTTGTGCACAGTCTCACCAAAATTTCAATAGGCTGGTTTGTTAACAATTGGAATTCCTTCAAGAACACAGTGAAACCTGTTATAATCAGAGTAATTTGATTCCAGGGAGTGCCAATGAACTGTACTACTTCTTTTAAAGAGCATGTTAGCTGCATTTTTACTCTTTCAAGTGGTCCCTCTCAAGTATCTGCAGATACAGGATTATGTGGAGAAGAGTTAAGTATGAATGGGGTTATAGATAAATATCATTCAACAGTAGCTGACACCAATTTTTATAGTCCTGGGAATTATTACAGATTGCTGGCTGTATCAGTATGCAGCCTGGTTCACCCTGCTGTTTCTTTACATGATCCTGTGTGTAGGAAGATTCAGTGGAAAAGTTTTTGGCTGGCACATGTGAGCCACTCTGAAGCCCTGAAACAGCTAAGTTGTGTTTGGTATATGTAAATGATTCCTGACTCATTTAGTCCCCTAGTCACTACTGTTTTGCCAAGAGGTTAGCTGATTTTTGACTGCTTATTGGCAAAGTCTGGCATTTGTAGTATGGTTATTGTGCAGTTGTTCTACTGAAAGGTGAAGATACTGGGCAGGAGCTCTGGTTTGTTGAGGATATTAACGGTGGTTTGAAACTTTACTGTCCAATTCTGTAAGTTCTTGTGGGGAGACACTAGCTTCCTGTGTGTAACTGAGCCATATGGTAAATAACCAGCTCAGAGGATTTGGTTTAAAGATTTTTGTGACAGCACTAGGTATGTTTTTGCACAAAAGCACTGGCATGAAATATGCAGAATCCTTTAGGACTGTTGCAGCCATATGTAGTGGTGGGAATGATATGGAGGATTGCTTGGCAAGTATGTTAGATCTGCTTGCATCTAGTATGTTCTTCAATTTTGAAAGTCATTCTAATGCAGAAGTTAAAGTTGGCATTTACCCAGCACAGCAGTTCATATGGCTGGGCTGTTATCATCTGAGACAGGCACAAATATGCATCCTTGGAATCCTAGAAACTTAGATGCCTGAAATTTTCTATCTTCCTTGCAAGAGGTAATATCTATATATCCTTTTTGTGCATCAGCACATACATGAAGCTTAAAGTTTCAAACTGGAGAAAAAGACCAAAACGTGAATGCCAGTGAAAGTGTCCTTCTTCAGCCCCACATGTACTAATTGTCTCAAGATTTAAATTTGAGTGTGGAAAGTGGGTTTTTTTGTCGTGGTTCATTGTTGTTGACTTCAGTCACCTGTTTCTTTAGAATGATTTTTAAAAAATTGGTTGCCTTGCTAGAGACAGCGAGATCACCACTTTGCCAATTAGATTTGGTTAGATTATGACATCACTGAAAGCAAACTTAGTTGTGGGCAGTATTCTTACTCTGATTTGCCCTCATTAAAGTAATCACTTAGACTAATTAAATCAACAAAATGATGACCTTATTCTTGGAGAGAATCTTTTAAAAATGGCAACTAATGTTGAGAGGAGGCTAAAAGATAAAACACTGGCATTTGGGGGTGGCCTGATGAGGGTACAAATGCTTGTGTGTCTGTCGAGTCAACAGGCTGACCCCATGGGTTCCCTAAGCAGTTGCACACAAATAACCAGACTGATATTATTTAAAAAAATACATTTATGTAGTTTATTATAGACAATTTAATGAAAAGATAGCAAACAGATGACCAAAGATCAAACAGCAAATGAAACAAAAAAGCTAGCTTTACCTAACACTGTCTAGGAGCTGGTAGGCAGTAAAAACTTAACATCCAGATGAAGGCCTCAACTTAGCGTGGTCTACGTTCTCAGCAATTGCAAAGCATAGATTCAGGCCTGAAGTCCATGGAAATCTCAGCTAGCTGGCTAACCTCTGGAGTCGTATTGCAGTTATAGCTTTTGGCCCTTCAAATCAGGTGCAGATAACATCCAAATCCCAACACATCTTCAGGAGAAAGCTTTGGAAGATCACATCACTACTCCTAGTCTTCCCCTCTCCCATCACTGAAGACACATTGTCAAGAGAAGCTAATTGTCCACTTTCACCCTGGCCTTGAAAATGATAAGGTGCCAGGCAGGCTGAAAAACTAATTAGCAACACCTACAAGGAAGACCATGCCCATTATTACACACATTAACCCTTGAGGGATGGCAAGGGTGGCACTTTGCCTTACATGCTCATTTGAAAAAATCAGCTCAGTGGGGGAGGAAACCTTTCCTGAGGAGAGAAAAGTGTTCATAAAACATTCCTCTGTTCTCTTGTTTTGGTTCACTACTCAGTCCTGGAGCTACAGACCATTATTGTTTAACAACATATCAGTGGAGATAGGAAAGACAAAAATGGGCACATACAAATTATAGCTTCATTGCTCACGCATCACATGTGAAATAGATTTGAGATTTGGTTCTCAGATGTTTCAATTCTCTATGCTATTACACTCATGTGTTTTCTAAGGATTTTTTAAATATATGGGCATATTCTGCATAAAAGTAAGCCAACAGTGAATGTTTATATGTATGTACTAGAAGGATTAATTATTTGAATTATTTTCTCTAAGGTTAAAGAAGATCCAGGAGAAGAAAAAAATAATAAAAGAGAAGAATGAAAAAGAACAAGAGTTGCGAAGGGCTGCTGGAGAGCATGAACCTGCCAATTTGCTTGCAGAAGACAAGGATGAAGATCTTCTCTTTGAATAGCTGTGTACATTTGTGATGATTCAAGAGAGGACAGAACAGTGATTCATTGAGATACAGTTCTGGACCTGCGGTGGTGCTTATTTATGATGTGGTTCTTCATTTGGTGTATTAGTCTGTGATCTAGACTCTCTGGATTTAATCTAAGGGTTCTTCTGTTATGGAAAACAGCTAATATTGATCATTGAATACATGCATGAAGCAGAATCATTTCCAATTCAGTTTATCCATCTCCATTTCTGTGGCTACAGGAGAACTGGAACCTTTGCTTCTGCAGTGCTTTCAGCTATTCTTAGACTCTGCTCACTCCTTTTTCGAAACTGCCAAATTATTATGGGCAGAAATGCTTGTACCACCTGCTTTGTGTTCACAGTTGAAATCAGGTACTGCAGCCTTGCAACCCTATTAAATGAGATAACAGTTATAGCATCTTTTGTTACAGTTTACCTTTCTAGTAAGGAAGGTTCTAATTCTGTTTCATGTTGTATCTGCTAGCCCATTTGCCTCTGCTGCAGGATCAGTAAAGGAAGCAGTGTCTAAACAGAGGGTGTATGCATCATTTGTCAGCACGGCAAAGCAGTATAGATGTATACTTTAGAATAATCCTGGTACAAGGGAAACACGTTAGCATAACAGATAAATTTACAGTGATTTATTTGAAGCTGAGAAGTATTTTACATCTTTACATTAGTGTGCAGTTCTTAACATCTCAAAACAGAGTACATGGTATCAAGCTACAACCTAGGGCTGCCCATAGGTCAAGGCTTTTATGCCTTTAGTTAACTCTTCATATTTAAACACAATTACATTCATGTATTGTCAACAGAGACCCATTAGCAAAGGAAGTATCTCCCTATTAATCTAGCTAGAACAGAAGTTTTACCAACTTTTGTTGCTCTTTTGATACAGAATACCTTAGGCCATTAGAACACATTTCTCATTTTCTTCCCTTATCCAAACACACAAGCACATTTTTCTTCCATGACAAGGTAAGAAAACACTCTGCTCCATCATGTATACTTTAGCAGAAGAATGGATACATCTTGATTTAATTATATTGGTCTTCCTTAAGACTTTACTACAGTCTAACAATGTTGCACTTCTGTAACCTGAGCTCAATATGAACGTTTAGGCCAAACAAAGGCAAGAAACAGCTAACACCACTTGGTAGTTTGTTCATTCAAAGATTATTTTCCAACTGAATTTTAAACCATCTCAAGAATTCAAAGGATAGTAAAGAAACAAAATGAACTTTATTGCTTAATATACTGATGGTGTGGGATGCCAACTGCAGCATTTCACCATAGATTACAATCAAGATTTAAATGGCAATGTCACATTTAACCTATAAAAAGTTTTCGGAATTTTTTCTCACAGCTTCTAAAGTAATTATAAATTTAGATCTATTTAGAATCAGAACTATACCAATACTTAAAAATATAACACTTTCCACCCTAACTATGGTCAAGAATTGGGAAGAGTCACAGCTTTGCATACTCTCTTCTACTCTTAAGGTTAGATTCCACTAACCTTAAACACAATTTTTCATGTCTGTACCAACATTAACCATGATTAATCTCTGACCAGAATACATTTGTAATCAGTTTCAAATGCCAGTTTCTAGACTTACCTTTATTTGCACTAGCAATGGTTTAGGTTCTGTGGGTAGAGGCAGTTTGTGTGAGATGGGGAAGGGAACGGTGTGCCTAAACTCACAGCCCATTCCTGATTTTTAAATCATGTACTACATCTGCACTGGCCCACAATGTCTTAATGCTGGTGACTAAAATATAATTTAAAAACCACCAATGCATTACTCTTCACCTGGCATTCTAGGCAAATAATTACTTGCAGGCTTTACAGTGATACATAGAATAAGCTATGTCGTTTCTTTCTCCTACCCAAAGGCTTTATTGGATGGAGGCACATCTGAGTAATTTTGTGATCTCTTCATAAATTTGTGTATAAGCATACACAGGACTGGAGCCTCTGGGTTCTCCCAACTTTCTCTCCCCTACGGTGGGGGCATAGATTCATAAATTCTTCCAATCCATTCAAGTCAAAATGTTTCACGCACTCCATACACCAATGAATAATATGTTCAGCTGTGAAAACTAAACAGTTATCGATCTTGGTTAAATTTGTTCATATTTTACAGAAAAATATGGAGCATGGAAAGAAAACTAATTCTTCACTTTTAGTTCTATTCATATATGTTGAAGTAATTCCAGTGTATGACTGTATAGAAAAAAATAAGCTATGACTGAAAACAAAGAAAACTATTAATATTCACATTCAAGGATGCCAGCAAAAAAGAAGGAACAAAAGTAGTAAATTTCAAAAAGCAGGCTACACTTGGCAAGATGCTTCATAAATGTAGTAGACATAATATTGGGACCTTCAAAGGTATTTTCAATTGCACATAGAGATATGCTGGTTCTACAAAAGAGAACATGCCAAATTTCTAATTTAGCAGTTCATATTCTCTCACTATTGATTTGGTTTTACAGTATCAAGGGCAATAACTTGATTTAAATAACTCCAGTTAGCTACCTACATGACAAACAGCCATGAGACATTTTGTACCTGGGTAAAAAAATACAAGAATATATTCTGATGTTTATCATCCCAAAGTCTGTTTTCTTGGTTATAAAAGACATTTTACATTATAAGGAAGCAAATCCTTTTTTAAAAAAATTCATATAAGAATGTCTATTTTCATAAAAATATAACCTCTCCCTTCTAAATTTTTCTACAGTGCTATGGGATTAACAGTGGCTGCCAACCAATAAGTTTAAAAATATCACATCTAAAATATCAGCTTATATATAATTCATGTCCTATGAGATTTAGGGTTATTTAATAAGTTGTCAAATCTGATTTACAAAAAAAAACCTGAAGACAAAAAAGTTGAAATATTTACATTGTACATATTTTCTGTTCAAAACTGCAGTGCTATCAGATAATGGAATGTTTTACAGGTAACAAATTCAAGCCTAGCAGGGCAACCCCAGATCAAAGTGGCCCCTTTATACCAGAGAGAATTCAGATTAATTCCTCTATCCAATATGCTGTAAAGGTATGTTTGCAAACTACAAGCATGTCCACAAGATCATTAAGTTAACAGTGTTAAATAATAAGCAATATTTATAACAATCAGGGATTGTACACATACAACTTGTTTTAACTGCCAAGTTTTAAGAAAAATTCTAAACAGAAAATGTAATTTAAAGCAGCTGCTTGAAAAGCTAACTCAAATTATTTTTTAAAAAGGTAGTGGCTTGTTCAGAGTGTCCATGTCTGATCAAAAGGTGGTGAAAGCTCCTATATTCTAAACCACACCAGAACTGTTCTGTTTGCATGATTTCTTTGCACTGACCATCACATACCCAGAGGACTAGAGCTTAACCTGTTAACTAATGTCAGGGATGAGCCAGTCTTCTGTTGTCCAAAGCCTCCTTTGCCTTGGGACTGTTCTTTTTACCGTAGCCAGGAGGATGGGACCCACTGAGGTTCTGTATCAAGTTTGTTAATTAAACGAAGTAGTTCTTGATATGCTTTATCAATATCAGAGTTAACAATTGCAGTATCAAAGTAATGGCCATTATTTTGTTCCATCTCTCTGGTTTTCTCTATGATTTCTCGTAGTTCTTCAGGCTGAAAGTGAACAGAAGCAAATAGGTTCTTTCAGTAACAATTTAGGGATCTCGCATCATAAACAAATGCAATCACACATTGTTCAAACTGATCTGGAGAAAGCAAGGTATTGGGCTGCCAGCTCTGGGCTGGGACATACCTGGAGATTTTTCAGATGGAGCCTGAAAAAAAGCTGGGGTTGGGGAGGGGAGGGACTTCAACAGGGTATAATGCCATAGAGTCCATCTTCTAAAGCAGCCATTTTCTCCAGGTCAACTGATCTGTGTTGCCTGGAAATCAGCTGTAATCCCAGGAGACCTCCAGTCACCATCTGAAGGTTGGCAACTGTGGTAGGCTCAGAGGTCAAGCTACCTATAATACTTGGCCTTTTTTTTTTATTGGAGAGGTTTGATTGTGGTGGTTACCCAGGAAGCTGCAGTCCAGACTGGACATTTACATGGGGGCAGGTGGCACCTATTTTATCATCATCTAAATCATCTTCTTCAAGCTGCTTTTTGCCTCACCCCCATGGGGTAAAAACAGGCTCAGAGGAAGCACCTTTGATAAGAAAAACAGTGGCAGAAAGCGCTAAGTACCCCTCTCCCTCAATGTGAATTTCCACTCCAGACTGCATGTCCGAGCTAAGAGAAGATAATATAACTGATCTTGTTTGATCCTTACATGCAAACAGCTACACTAATGATAGAATGTGCTTCCCAGAGAAGTGGTTAGCTAATTTTTTTAAAATTTTGAGTCCTGCTTCAAGTAATGGGCCAAAAACACCTAAGCCAGTGGTACTTACTCTGTGGCTTGCAGAGAGCTACATTCACAATTACACTCCACCTAAGAAGCCACATTTACTTCCATCCCTGGCATGAGGCCTGCACCTCAGGGAGGCTTGCAACTTATCTGTTCCTCTGGCAGCAGATGTTCTCTGGAAACCACCTGCTAACCACAAGACCCACTGGGCAAGGTCCTTACCTACTCTCCTGAAACATGCGGCAGGTGCCATGCTGCAAAACAGTGCTCAGAAGATCCACATGTGGCTTCTGAGCCACTGAGTATCACTTATCTAAGCACACAAATAGCAACAACAGGCTAGTGCCACCCAGTGGCATAGACTGGAAAAACATGTTCTAAACCAAAAACTTGTTACCTTATATTAGTCTTAACCAAATATTTGTGTCTATTACAAAAGAGTCTGCAAATTTCTGGGAAAGTGGGATGTTTTTTAACAAACAGAAACAAATACTAAACAAGGCCAACATGAAACATGTGTACCTAAACTGGCACAGGCAGCCATTTACAGGACCCCTGGATAGGAGTAGGAGTGCCAATATACATGGCTAAGACATAGGATTAGGCATGAAATCCTGTCTGCCTCCCTTATACTAACTGCTGTGTGTTCCAGCTTAGTGCAGTAGAAGAAAATGCTCATCATTAGGCTGGGGGGTTCAAAATGGATTGCA
The DNA here is from genome assembly GCA_029375565.1 of Gekko gecko. Taxonomy (NCBI): domain Eukaryota; kingdom Metazoa; phylum Chordata; class Lepidosauria; order Squamata; family Gekkonidae; genus Gekko; species Gekko gecko. The sequence continues at coordinate 159,909,974 of JAPDNY010000003.1, read as the reverse complement.
GCGTGCTTTAGAGAGAAATTCTCTCATACTTTGATCTTCAGAAGGCTTATGAACAAGGCTGACCACCAGCAACAGAAATGCTGCACAACATGAATGTTACCTTTGGATTTTTGCCCTCTTTGGCCAGTAATGCACGAAGCCGTTCTTGAGAAGGTGGTGCAATGAAGATAATATATGGCTTCAGGTCTGAATTACGTAAGCTCTTCAGTGACTGTTGGGAAGTGTAATTTGTGTTAGTTACAATTATTCATATTCACACAGAACAACGTATTCCACTATTCATATCAACTATCCACTATCCACTGCCAGTACAATTTTAGCATTGCGACATTATAAATAGTGAATTTCTATGGGAATTGCAGTGAAAGATGTTAAGCAAGTTTTTCTACGCAGACAAGTTAAACTTGCAATCTTAAAAAAGCCTTTCAGTTTTGGACATGAGTGACTGTCAAAATGAACACAGCCTAAACAGCATGAAGTAGTATGAAATATGCTATACACGCAAACCTCTGAAACCCAGTGCTAGGAGGAAACATCAGGGGGAAAAAGCCTGATCTTCTGTGCCCTGTAAAGCAACTGGTTGGCCATGGTGTTAAAAAAAGGAAGGTGGACTAGATGGACCATTGGGCTGATCCATCAGGGCTCTTCTTATGCTAGCAAAAAAAATTACAGTTTCTAATTGTGTTAAAAAAAAAGTCCCAAACCAACCTTCAGGGTATATGTTGAAATGTCATAGTTACAGACACTGGCAGTATGGGGAGGACCACACAGCTGAGAGAAACACAACCCTACATGCAGAAAAATTCATTATGTGTTTTTAATATATTTGTGAACAGGCACTGTGAGAATTAACTATTTTTAATATTCCCAAGACTCTAAATTTGGGAATTTTATTTGGTAAATTTGGGAAACATCTCTACTACAGCTTGTTCTTTTTTTGCAAAGAAAAATGTAGTGTAACATACCACTGCAGGGTGTGGAAAGCAATAATTTGGCAATTTGTTTTCAAGTGTTTTTGTAGAGTTGTTTTCCATTTCTCACACAATGGTACAATTTAGTAGTTACCAATATATGGTGCATGGACTCTTTTAAATGATAGCTGAAAAGTTAAAGATTGCAAGAAGTTTCTACCACAAATGTGGAAAAGTCTAAGAAAGTGCAGAGACCCCCTTCCAGGGCCATTTCCTGCTGTACAGTGCAGAAGGATGGTGCTCACTCAGGCAACCACATAAAATATGAAGGGGAGATAAGTACCTAAGCACTCAGGAACATGCCTGAAAACCATACGTGGCCATTGCTTCTTGGCACGTGTCTACTATATGTTTAGGAATGTATGTCCCTCATTCATGCTTTACATATATACTACAACCAAAAGTGGTGTAAATCAGCAGCTGCATTAAGTTGAAAACAGTCCTAAAAACCAAAAGGTAAGTCAAACCAGATTTTAAAATACATGGACTTGATAAGAAAAAGCAGTTGTTTATCAAAATTCTACTTAACAAAAAAGATGCTAACATTTACAAGCCTGATGCAGCATGCACACAATTTTCCTTTTGGCGAGGCATAATAAAAAGAATGAACAGCCACTTTCGATGATGGATCAAAAAGGTCAGGGCTAACTGAACACCTCTCCCATAACATCCCATCCTGCCTTTTGACTCTCACTAAATATCACAGATGACATTGTTAATACGTGGCAGTATGCTGTTTCCCTATATCCACTATTTGGCATCCAGTTAAATACATTTAACTATGTAACTATGTTCTAATTAACTACTCCAGTCTGTATATTATTCCACAACAACATATCCTCAGGCTGTAACTTCTGGAGGATCTTCAGTGCTCAAACCTCAGTATTTTTTGGAGCCAATGGAAGACATTTTTGGGTTGGCAGTCGTAACCAGAAAGGGCAGCAATTTACTTGCTTTATCAAAGCAGCTTGCTACTTTACAAAGGTAACTGCAGCCGCTGACGATGGGTTAATGTACGAGAGAAGTCATCGCTCTGCTGCAAGAATATGAAGTGAGCCCCTGTTAAGCCAGTTTCCACAACCTCTCTTGCCAGAACTGACTATTCTGAACATTGGCAGTAAAGGGAATTCGTAGCAGCCAGGAGTCCTACCTCTCTATAGCCTTTCAACTTGTTATCCAATAAATCGACTGGTGGGTAGGAAAAATTACAAATAGTCTCCCAAGAGAAAACCATATCTTCAAACTTAGGAAATATTTAGCATTTATGTTCTGAAAACTGATGCTCCATACAGCCATAGGACATGTACAGAGCAGACAATAAATATGCAAGTTTCATGCCTGCATAGGAGAAAGGTTTGAGTGTTTGTATATACCTAATCCCAGAAGAAAAACAATCAGTGTGCTCAAGAGAGTGATTTCACAGGGTAATCAGTGCATGAAAACTACTTCTAGAAAGTAGAACCTTCACCAACATGAACTACTGTGATGGAACAATTACAACTGGATTGCATATCTGGACTGGGAGGCACTGTTCCGTGATGGTTCTGAACCTATCGGGAGGGTACGTTTCAGAAAGTGATGCTGGGGACTACTGTTCAGCCCCCTGGCCCTTGGCCTATGGGGTCCCACAAGGTTCCATGTTGTCCCCTATGCTCTTAACATCCACATGAAACCACTGGGTGAGGTCATCTGGAGATCTGGGATGGGTTGTCACCAATATGCAGATGACATTCACCTCTATCTTGCACATCCAGCTTATCCCGAGGAGGCTGCAGAAACCCTGAACCAGTGCCTGGAGGCAGTTCTGGAGTGGATGTGGGCTAATAAGCTGAAGCTTAATCCTGACAAGATCAAACTGCTAATTGTGGGAGGAAGGACTGATTTGGGATTTAAGATTTCACCTGTTCTGAATGGGGTTCTACTACACTTGAAGGAACAGGAATGTAGTCTGGGGGAACTCTTGGACTCAGGCCTACTACTGGATAAGCAGATAGCAGCCATGGCCAGGAGTGCCTTTTACCGGCTTCAATTGGTTAGCCAGCTGTGGCCTTTCTTGGACAGAAAAGATCTGGCCAGGTTATACCTAGATTAAATTACTGCAATGCACTCTATGTGGGGCTGCCCTGGAAAAGTGTTTGGAAACTTCAATTGGTACACAATGCTGCAGCCAGCGTGATGACTGGAATGGGTCGTAGGGACCATATCACTCCAGTCTTGGTCCACCTATACTGACTTCCAATTTGTTTCTCGTCACAATTCAAGGTGCTGATCTTGAGCTTCAAAAACCTATATGGGTTTGGAACCAAAATACCTGAAGGACTGCCTACTCTTATGAACCTGCCTGACTGTTATGGTCATCTCTGGAGGTTCTGCATTTTCAGAGGCCCTTCTGAGAGTTGGTGGGTGGCAACCCAGGCAACAGCCTTCTCAGTCATAGCATCAAAGCTCTGGATCTCTCTTCCCAGGTAGACTCGCCTGTCTTCTGTTACCGTCTTCTGCTAGCGTTTTGTTTGGCATTCCCTCAATGATCCTCCTTCCTAACAAATGTTTTTTGTTTTCTATGTATTTTAACTGTGTTACGTAACTCTTTTAAAAGTTGTTTTACTGAAGTATGTTTGAGAGAGGGAGTTATTTCAATAGTTCTATAATGTATTTTATCAAGTATGTTTAAACAGCCACTTTGGCGGCCCTTGTAAGGACAGATAGGATACGAGTTTTGTAAATAAACTTTGCTGATACCTGTGTATGAAGATTTAAGAGACATATCTTTCCGGAATTGATCACTTGCCGGACAGAGTCTATGCTGGTGCCATACAAATTCTTCTCAAATTCACCATGCTCAATAAACTTCCCAGCAGCTATGTCAGCCTCAAATGCTTGTCGTGACACAAAATGGTAGTCTCGGCCAGCTACTTCATTGTCTCTCCTATTCCGTGTGGTATCTAAAACCAACCCCCCAAAAGAAAACAAGACAGTAAATTAGGTCTGTTAATTCTTGGAGACAGGAACAATGTAGAAACCATTTTTATGTTAATTTGCAAGCCTTTATAAGGGAAAGGAACAGCTACTTGAAAAAAGAATCTCAGCAGAATATTCTTGTGTTTGGTCAACAATGCCAATCTTTAGAGCTGTTCATCCAGAAAGGCTTGCAAATCCTAAACCAACGGGGCTCGAAAAATACTTACAGCAGTCTCTGTAAGATGCATAGCACACGTCCAGTCATGCAAAGGCATACTGCCCAAAAATGTATCACATGAAGGAAGGAATGTTCTATGCAACTGAAACTCCTGAAGCATATGAAGAATGACAATTGTATCCATATAAATGAGAATTTAATCAAGTTACTATTAGGAAAGTGGCATCCTTGGGAAAGCGGCTACACAAAGGATTTTACTTTAAAGTACCCTCATATTTACAAAATACAATATTTTCAGCAGCACGGACATTCTGGTTTAATGAAGAATTTATTAAATCAGCTTTCATCCCTACTGAGTTATAACCTGCTCTTGATTTAGTTTACACTGTGACGTGGTCAGGCTGTAGGGCAAAGGTGCAGTGTGATGTAGTGGTTAAAGTGTTGGATTAGGAACTAGGAGACCCAGATTCAAGTCCCTACTTTGCCATGGAAGTTTGCTGGGTGACCTTAGGTCAGTCACACACTGTCAGCCTAGTCTACCTTTCAGGATTGTTTTGAGGGTAAAATAGAGGTGAGAAGAATCATGTAAGCTGCTTTCGATTTCCATTTGGAGAAAAAGTGGGGAACAAATGAAAACATAGCCTGGGTGTCCCTGTGTAGGCTGGTGTTCAGCAAACAAAAGAGAGCGGGGGAGAGAGAAGGCGAAGGTTGTACTTGGCCAGACAAACGGAGAGGACCTGAGCCCTAGCAGTGGAGAATCGAACTGGCATGCTGATCAAAATGGTCTGAGGTGCTGCTAAGGTGCTGGGGGCTGCCAACTGCTGCTGTTGGGGTTTGATTTTCAGAATGCAGGATCAGTGGCAATGTGTACAAAACTTCAAACTTACGAGGAACCGCAGAAGCAAACCGATCAGCTTCATTATTCATTAGCCTTTGCCGCAGTTCATTCTGGCCACAGTTCTGTGGACCGATCAGGACAATAGGTCGCTTCCTATTTGCCGGTTGGTGATAAAGTGACATTTCCTCATAAGTCAAAATCTCCTCATTGTCATAATCTTCAGAGAGAAAGACCAAAATAAAATGTGAATACTTTTCCCACAGTGAGCATTAATTGTCATGACATTCAGCAGGGTGGGGCTGTGATTCAGAAACAGGGCACAGTCACTGGCACCTTCAGTTATGAGGATTCTCATGTCTGGATTACATAACAGTAGTCTGAGACAGCAGCACACATCCATATCTATACAAACTTGTTCTTGAGTCTCTGAGAATATCAGGCCATATTTTCAGGCCATAAGCACTATCTGAAAGGTAGGTCTAATTTAAGCAGTAATCATTTTCTTCTTTTCCCTTGGTTTTATATGGCATTTTATACAGCCAAGAGCTTGGTCCTGCCTAGATTTCTTTGGGTGCAAGGGGAGGGGGTGATTTTTGCCAATTCTTCCCTCTTGCAGCTGTCCAAAAGAAACCATGAAATGTTATTTCTGTGCCAGGAGATCTCCCAGGGAAAACTTAGGGGGAGAACTGGAGGTCTGCCATGGAGACAGTAGTGAAAATCACAACCCCCCCTTGCACCTGAGGAAATCTAGGTGGAATCCAAGCCATACTCATCACATCTTGTGGCAATGATTTCCGTTAAGTTACTTAATTAGGAAAACACACTTCTATTAAAAGAATCCAAAGCACCACTCTGTCTGTCATCTCAGAAAGCATTTCAGCTACTATTTCCCAATGCTGAGTGCACACAGGTACTTTCACCAAAAAATGGCATATCATTCCTTCTGGATTTGTATATTTCTAGAACTCCTTTCATGTGCTTTATGTATCTTACACAGTTTGCAGGGCATCCTATTTTAGATATTTGTATCGCACAGCCTCTCAGCATCATACAAATAAATGAAGATTCACAATAATAAAAAAACCAACATGATCACAAACAAATATAAAAGAAACCATATCAAAAACTAAAAAAAATCAAGTCAGTGAAAGTAAATCAAATCAACAACCGTCTAGGAAAAAAATTCTTAGTCATTGAATCTTAACTCTAACTTATTTCTTAAATTGATAAGCAATCAGTACACATAAAAAGGCATCTATAGTTACTTCTGTATTGTCTGGAAAATATACCTTCTAAGGTTTTTTACCTATTTGTATATAGTTATTTTTCTATGGTGGTTTTCTATAGTAATTCTTTATTATCATCTGTAAGCTCTGGACTCTGGGGGTATAGATACTAATCCTTTCTCATGGCTCTAATAACTGGGCCACAGCTGTTCATTGCATCATCCAAAGGACTGAGCATTTCATATGCACACAGGGTTTTTTTAGCAAACACCATCCAATGGAGCCAAAGGCTGGAAGAGTCCTAGAACAGCCTCCAACAAGGCATACCAGGCTGCCATCACAAGGGGGAAAAAATCAGCCACCCTTATATTCTTCCAGCATGTGGAAGCAAACTGCACATGAGCATGAGTCTTTCTTCATCCTGGTAAAAGACAAAACAGGCTGGATGTCTTGGAGGAGATATAAGTAGTTTCTCAAGTGCTTTGGATATTTGAATTCAAGGTTATGACTTTTGGTGTACGTCAAGAAGAAGAAGAAGAGAACAGATTGGATTTATACCCCACCCTTCACTACCCAAAGGAGACTCAAAGCAGCTTACAAACTCCTTTCCATTTCCCTTCCCCTCCCCACAACAGACACCCTGTGAGGTAGGTGGGGCTGAGAGAACTCTGATAGAAACTGCTCTTTTTTCAAGAACAGCTCTTATCAGAACTATGGCTTGCCCAAGGTCGTCCAGCAGGTGCAAGTGGAGGAGTGGGGAATCAAACCCGGTTCTCCCAGATTCGAGTCCGCGCACTTAACCAATTACACCAAACTGGCTCACTGGTCAATCTAAACAAGGGGAAGAAGGAAAAATAAGGAAGCAGTAGTACATTACTATAGGTACTGAATCAGGTTTTGTATAACAGTACAATATGAAGCAGAGTTACACCCTTCTAAGTCCACCGAAGAAAATTCATGGGGCTGTAACTGAAGTTTCTTAATTGCCGGCTTGTAAAACCAATAAATATGAGTTGCAGAAACAAATGAACTACATTTTTAATGCTTAGGATCCTACCAGAAATAGGGATGTGCATTCAGTTTGTCCGAACCAAATGCACCCCCCAAAAAGGGCCATTCGGTCCCCTGTTGGGCAGCTGCGGGCCGAATCAGATTCTCCGATATGATTCAGCCTGCTGTCAAAAGCGGTCCAAAATGGGGCGCTCAGCCACAGGGACAGCACAGGGAGGCATTTAGATGCCTCCCTGCACCCTCCCCGGCCTTTCCTAGCTTGCTCGCCTTGGTGGGCAAGCTAGAAAAGGCAGGGGGCACCTCTGGACCCTTGGGAAGGGTGTGTGGGGGGCTCTAGAAGTCTTCCTCTGCTCGCCAAAGTGGGCGAGCCGGGGAAAGCACAGGGAGGCATTTAAATGCCTCCCCGCTCCCTCCCCTTCCCCCCTTCAATGAAGGGAGCGTGCTGCCTCTGCGGTATGACTGGGGGGGGGGATTTAATCTTTAACCTCCCCAGTCACGCTGCAGAGGTGGCACACTCCCTTCATTGCAGGGAGACTGGGCGAGCCCCCTTGGAGGGAAGGCAGTTTAAACTGCCTTCCCTTGGCTTGCCCGGGCGCTCCGCAGCTGCAGGGCTCCCAGGCAAGCTGACCCTTGGAGGGAAGGGCAGTTTAACTGCATTCCTTTGGCTTGCCTAGGCGGCTCTGGCCGAATCTGATTCAGCTGGCCGAATGAGCCCCAAATCAGCTTAAGTTGCAGAGAGTGGCATTCGGAGGTCATTCAGACAGCCAAATCAAATTCGGCCCGATTCAGCCAAACCCAATCGGGCCAAATTTTTTGTTTTTTGCACACCCCTAACCAGAAACCTTTTTTCTTCTGCTGGAGGAGGCTCTTTCCTCCCACGAACAGAATGTGCTGGTGCCAGAAGAACACAATAGCAGGAGCCAATCCTTTAAGTAGAAAAAAACAACAACCCTTGAAATCATTTGAAATATCTTACCATCGTTTTTATTGGCATTATATAGAACTTTTTTCCGTTTCTTTTTGTTTTTCTTTGCACACCAAAGTTTCCCTAGAAGTTTAAAAATATGTATATGAGATTCAAAGCTGGACAAATATAACAATCAAGATTTTCTTGGTTGGCAGCTGTAATAATTGGAACACCACATTCATATTACTTCCAAATATCACACAATTGGTGATACTAAATGTCACTCACCAACACTGCACTTTTTACTTGCTTTTCATATCAATACTATGGATCTCTTACCAGCAGCCCATTGTTAATAACCTCTCTTTACAAAAATTAATTATCCATCCCTGATAACACCATCATGACAAAGAATAAAACTGAAAGGCACCACGCTAATTCAAATGCTATTTGGCCCTGCTCAAGATCAGACCCAGAAGTCAAGCGACACTGTAATGGTATATTTTATCTAGCTCTTTCTGAAAATGAAAGAGCCCTTTCTAGCACAACATTTATATCTTTACTATGCTCATAGTGCACCTTTCTTGCTGAGTCATAAGGCCAATTACAAAATTTAGCAATGTAACAGAACAGTAGAACTTAAGAAATATAATAAGCACAGCACTACAATTGGATTACTAAGTTGGACAACAATGCATAAAACCGGTATAAGACATGGTATTAGACATGCAAAAACTGGATTACAGAAATTAGAAAGCCATACAGTAAAAACAATGCATACAATAAACAGTGTCATAAACTATACTCCTGCCCCTTTGTAAGAGTGTCTTCTTGAACAATTCCACATTACAGCCCCTTTTCCTTTTATAAAAATTCCTTCCCCAACAATTCAATTTCACACATTCTGCAGAACGACAGAATAGCGAGAGCCTGCTCGATCTCCTCCAGTAAACCATTCCACAAAATGGGTGCCACAACAGAAAATGATCAGGTATGGGCAGTCACTGTCCTTAGGCATTTGCAGGGTGGTACTGTGACAGAAACCCTAACATCTTACTATGGCAAAAGTGCCACCTAGAATGTCTGGGGTCATGGACCCTGGAGGGCTATATTAGAATGACCCATTCATTTCCATTCCACATTGGACCATCCTGGCAGACTTAATCCCTTTTGGACAAAGGACATTCTGGTTGGGACCAGACCACCTATTTGTCATGGAAGTTCAGAGCCCATTACCAAGTGCTTGATGGAGGTAGGACTGTATGTTGTATGGAGCTTTGCATGGGACTGGCTAAAGGTGACTGTCACCCTTAGAAAGGAGGCTGGCTTAGGTCCAATTCCATGGATCAGAAATATCTGGACATTGGGGATTTTCCCTTGTCTTCCGTTTTTAGTGCTCAGCAGAAACTGAGTCCACAGGAGGTTAGGTAGGAGTGAACAACCCCTTCAGCCTCTTATTACTGCAAGGAACTCTGCACATGCTCTAAGGAACCTGATACAGCACAGGTTATGTGTTATCGCTAGATAGTTCAACTATACTGCTTTTCATTTGAACATCTCTGTGTTGCTATTGGTGTCTATTTTCCCTGTACCGTGTGTTTTGCCCTTTTCCCACCACCTCTGGAACCCACTAGCCTTTTTCCTTCCCCCTCCCCTCTTTTATAACAAACCTCTTTTTGGCTTTGCTTAGTACAATTTATTTCTCCAGCATATTGCTCTTAATCTCTTCCCCATGTGTTAGATGGTATAGGGGCTATTGGGTTGGTTATAAGATATTTTCTATGGTTTCTATCCTGTCACTTTGTTATTGCTCTAAAACTTCACTGGAAGAGTGCCTTCTCAGTGGGTCAGTCTCAGCAAGTTCTGAGTGGTGGGGGCAAGTTACCAGCATATCTTCCAAGGAACCCTTGGTCGGGGAGGGGGGGCCTCCCTAGCAAGTCAGACACCATTTCCCCCTTCCTACCATAAGAGGCACCTTCAGCAGATTTTGCTCAGATGAGCTCAGTTATCACAGTAGGTCACACTGGGAAAAGTGGTCCTTTAGATACGTGGGTCCTGGCCAGCTGACCTGGAGAAAAATTTCCTGTCCCTTTAACAGAGGCTTAATGTGTGGAAATGGGCAGTTAAAGCTCTTCATGGCATGGCACTGTCTAAACTACATAATATCACCTGGTAAACAGCATCCCATTAAGCCTTTAGTAATGGGACAGGACACTTTTTTCCTCCTGACAGTTGGCAACTCTAGTCCTAGAACATGAAGGGCTTTATAAGTGATAGTCAATACTTTGAACAGGCAACCAATGGAGCACCTGAGAAACAGGTGTAATATGCACATTTTGCTTAGTTCCCAATAATAAACAAACTGTGGTATTCTGTACCAGCTGGAGCTTTTGGGCTGTCTTTGAAAGCAGACCCATGTAAAATGCATTACAATAATCTAGCCTTGAGAATACTGTGGCATAGATCCACATGGCCATCTTCCAAGTTAAATGATCGTAGAAAGCATTTTTGCCACTGAATTAACTTGCTGGGTCTAGTACGATCCCTAGACTCTTAACTGATCCAGCAAAGGTCAGCTGAACCCCACCAAATATGGAAAGCAGAATGTCCTCCAAAGATCTTACCCTTCTCAACCAACATCATCTCTGTCTTGCCAGGATTCAGTTTCAGCTTGTTCACCTATAATCATTTAAACACAGCAGCCAAGCATTGGCTTAGGACCTCTACAGCAGCTCTGGGCAGTTTTGAAAAAGAAATATAGAGCTGGGTGTTGTCACCACGCTTTTTCTAGAGCCCTACTTGACAGATGGGTTGGGATGTATTGCCAAGGACTCAGGAACAGATGCTGTCAGTTCAGCCCCTCCTTAAGAACATGGGGAGAAGCTGTGATATGCTGTGTTTTGGAGTGCCCTGGGAAACATGGGATAGAGCCCAAGTGGTGGACAGAGATTTTTGCTTTTTAAACATTAAGCAGCAGTTGCAGACATGTTTTCAAATGCTTCACCCTACCTGATTTTTCTGGTTCTTTATCTTCTTCTATAGTTTGTTTCATGGCTTCCCTTTGTTGCTGAAAGCTTTTTCCTTAATAAAAAATACACATACAAAGATAATTAGCAATGGAAAACAACTGTCATTTTCTGTGACAGAATACAGTAATGATTTTAGGATGATGGTATCTCAGAGCGGATTCATATGTCAATCCCACTAAGAACACAGAAGGAGGTAGATTCAGGTGGGGTAGCCATGTCGGTCTGAAGTAGTAGAACAAAGTTTTGAGTCCAGTGGTATAAGCTTTCGTGTGCAAGCACACTTCTTTAAAAAGAGGTAATTCCACAAGAGAGTCGCTCATAACACTACTGAACTAGTGTAGCACAATAGTACTACAATGACTACATGGTACCCAACTTCAAAGTTATTTAATTGTCTTCAGAATTCTGCTGAACTCTATAAAAGTTAAAGCTCTGGCCCACCAACAATATGGTCACATGAACTGCTACAAGAAGTTTACTGAAGGAGACCATATGACAAAAATTCAGAATTGGTTCTTCACGCGGAAGGGAAACTTTTAAACTTTAGAAATGTCCCTGGAGTAGTTCCTTCTACTCCCCCACTTCACAGAAATAATACTCAGAGTATCTAAGTAGCTAGAAAGGCACATTTTTATCTTATGAAGCATGGCTCTGAGCTTCCACTGCTTTAAAAGATAAGACACTTCTCTACATATGTATGTTTAGTAAATAATCTCTAGCAACTGATGGTGATCTAAAGGACTTTGGGGCCCAGAATATAGGTAAGCATTCTTATCATGAGGTATTATTCTCACAGAGAATGGAGGCATGTGACAGAAGTCAGACCTAGAAAGTAACCATTACCAAACACAGATTTTTTCTCACAAATTTCAAATCTTTAGCGATACCTGCATGTGTAAAGCCTCTAAAGCTCGGTTACTGCAACCAAAATGCCATTTATTAGAGTAACTCTATTGGCTACTCATAATGCATTTTTAGTCCCAATGGATCACAAATTCTACTTGCATTTGTTGACAGCAGTCATATACAACTTATTGGACCACATTCTTTTATGACTGAGATCAACAAATTCCATCTGGAATTTATGATCCACAGGGATTACATAAAGTATGTGTATCCCACAGAGGATCTGCAGTATGATGCCATTCCATTCACTTTTGTAAGCAGCTCCGTTCACGTGGTGCCTTGACAATCCTGTCACTTATAAAAGGAAGGGTCTGGTTAAAGATGGATGCAAATAGCTAACAATATATCTAGTTCTTGGCTATTCAAAATAACTAGAAATGATATAAATACAAGGTCCAGCTTCTCAGTCTGGACATATAAAAACTACTGGTATGCATACATTTTTATTTATGTAAAAATCACACTTTTCAACATATATTTTTCATCTCAAGAAAATACATGCTGGAAGATATCCAAAAACGTGTCAGTCCAAGTTATTGACACACAACATCTTTTCAACATCTATTGAATATGCCAAAAGTCACCTAGGTGCAGTGGTTAGACCCAGGTTCTCCCTGTACCATCAAGCTTGTTAGGTGACCTTGGGCCAGTCGGTCTCTCAGCCTAACCTACCATGCAGAATTGTTGTGAAGGTAAAATAATGTATGCTGCCCTGAGCCCCTTGGAGGGAGGGAGGAATAAAAATGTACTAAGTAAACAAACAGGAAACCATGGAGACAGATGAAGATGGATAGCTGAGTTAGTCTGCCTGTAGCAGCAGAAAAGAGTAAGAGTGTAGTAGCACCTAAAAGGCTAATGAAATTTGTGGCAGGGGCTTTCATGAGTCACTGATCTGAAGAAATAAACAGTGACTCACAAAAGCTCATATCCTACCACAGTTTTTGTTAGAAACACGAAACCAATAATTTTAGCTTTTCTGACACAGAAGAACAAGAAAATACACTCTAATTCTTCATATGAAAGAAAATCTAACAGCAAATATTACCAACATGTTAAATCACTAACAGATGCCAGTATTGTTGACCAGCATGTCAAATTTCTTAGCTAAAGTTCATGAAGTAGAAGGATTTGCCCTGGGTAAATCAGTTATCAGCCACTCCCTCTTTTCTCTTTATCACATTATTGGCTAGTCCTTCCCCTTTACCTACCAAAGTAGATATTGGGGGGGCAGGGGGTAGGTAGCCCTGCAGCCCATCTACTGCTGTCACTTTAAACTATGGGTCAGTGCAGCAGTAGCATAACTGATTTTACTAATAAGTTTTTAGCTAGAAAGGGAAGTGGGGTAGGGTCAGTAGGGAGAATCACATCTTTCATTCTACCCACGGACAATCAGTTACATGAACTTGTAGGTCTTCATCATAAGCCACAAGAAGATAGTATAAATTAAACCCTTTTTACTGGGTCTTATACAGTGGGCAGAGTATCAACTTCAAGTGCACAGAAGCAACAGTTATGCAATAGCCTCTCAGAATGCAGAACTGATATATGGCAAGACAAATCTATGCATACACAGCGCCTTCTTGCAATTCTGGCTGCAGCTTACACAACATCCTAATGTGATAGTGTTGGCAGCCTTACAAGCCAGCAAAACAATTCTGGAAAATATTTAAATTCTGATCTGTAACTTGGGGCTCATGAGAGAACAATGTTAATGCTGTTGTGCTAGTTATTATTCAGAAGATGAAGACTGCTTATAATGTTATTGTCTCTCACAAAATGGATATACTGAAAATCCTTATCAACAGGATGCCCTTGGATTGGCAGTAAATATATTTCTGCACAGTTATATGCATAATGGAAAGCCACCTAGCAACTTGAAGAACAAACATTTTCTAAGCAGAAGCTTTTCATCAGCCAAGGTAGTTACAGGGACTGACATGAAGAGTTATTTGTGTAAGACAGACTACTTCATCTAATTTATTTGAACAGCTAGATAGATTCCTAAAAACATTCCTCTGGGGTTGAACTATGTGCTTCCCACCTCAAATACTGCCAAGTAAATTATAGACAGGAAAGCAATTTGTCTTGATTTTTTCCATTGGAATCACCCATGTAGTCTATTGTTTTCAAATGATTACATTAGCAAATCAAAGATCTTCATGAAAGGAGCTTAACAGTATTGTTTCTGAGAAGACAAAACTTAACCTTGTATTATTTAGATGACAACACAGAGTCCTTATGGTACTGTTATTTTTGTTTATTGGACCTAACCTGCTTGATGTAGCAGAGTAAACAGGGAGTGTGGCAGTACAAAAACTAAAAAAAGAAGTGCAAGTAGAAACATTTTTCTGTTGGCAGGACTAGTTTCAAACTACTATCTTGAAAAGAAAGTGAAGAAAGTTGGGAAAACCATTAAGCCATCCAGGTTTGACCTAGATCACATCCACAGTGGCAGTGAAGAATAGGTTTGACTAGATTTGATAGACAGAGTGCCTGAAGAACTATGGACGGAGGTTTGTGATATTATATAGGAGGCAGCAATCAGCACCATCCCAAAGAAAAAGAAATGCAAGAAAGCAAAGTGGCTGTCTGATGAGGCTTTACAAATAGCAGAGGAAAGAAGGAAAGCGAAAGGCAAAGGTGAAAAGGAAAGATTTACCCAACTGAATATAGATTTCCAGAGAACAGCAAGGAGAGATAAGGAGGCCTTCTTGAATGAACCATGCAAAGTAATAGAGGAAAACTAGATTGGGAAGGGCTAGAGAACTCTTCAAGAGGAATCAAGAGAACATTCCATGCAAAGCTGGCCATGATAAAGGACAAAAACGATAGGAACCTAACAGAAGCAGAAGAAGAGATGGTGAGAATATACAGAAGAGCTATACAAGAAGGATATGGAACAACTGATTGGTTTAGCATAGGAAAAGGAATATGACAAGGATGTATATTATCACCCTGCTTATTTAATTTATATGCAGAGTACATCATGCAAAATGCTGGCCTGGGTGAATCACAAGCCGGAATTAAGATTGCTGGGAAAAACATCAACAACTTCAGATATGCAGATGATACTACTCTAATGGTAGAAAGTGAAGAGGACCTCAAGAGCCTCTTGCTGAGTGTCAAAGAGGAGAGCACAAAAGTTGGCTTGAAACTCAACATCAAAAAAACTAAGATCATGGCATCTGGCCCCATCACTCCTTGGCAAATAAAAGGGGAAGTCATGGAAGCAGTGACAGAACTCACATTCCTCGGATCCAAGATCATTGCAGACAGTGACTGCAGCCAGGAAATTAAAAGATGCCTGCTCCATGGAAGGAAAGCTAAGGCAAACCTAGACAGAATAATAAAAAGTAGAGACATCACCCTGACAACAAAAGTGCATATGGTCAAAGCAATGGTATTCCAGTAGTAATGTATGGCTGTGAGAGTTGGACCATAAGGACAGCCGAACACTGAAAAATAGACGCTTTTGAATTATGGTGCTGGAGAAGACTCTTGAGTCCCTTAGACTGCAATGAGAGCAAATCAGTCAATCCTACAAGAAATCAACCCTGACTGTTCCCTGGAAGGCCAGATACTGAAGCTGAAGCTCAAATACTTTGGCCAAAAATGAGAAGAGAGCACTCACTGGAGAAGACCCTGATGCTGGGAAAGACTGAAGGTCAAAGAAGATGGGGACAACAAAGGATGAGATGGTTAGACAGTGTTATTGATGCAACGAACATGAAATTAAGCAAACACCGGAGGACGGAGGAAGACAGGAGGGCCTGGCATGATGTGGACCATGGGGTCATGAAGAGTCAGACTCAACAGTGTGACTGAACAACAACTATCTTAAATAAAAAAGAGGACTACATTTATTCTTTGGCATATGGTTTGTTCTCTTTGCCCTCTATGCCAAAGAATAAATGGACACAAATCTGACATCAAAATCACAAGACTGAGAAACCTGCAGGAGAACATTTCAGCCTTCCAGGACATTCAATGGGTGACCTCAAAGTAACTGTTTTATTGACAAGGAACTTTAGGAACAGACTGGAAAGGGAAATTGCTGAATTACAATTTATTACATCACTAGGAACAATACCCCCCCCCCCAGGACTTAACAGGGATATTGCTTTCTTGTATCATTACATATGCTAATCTCATTAATTCCTTACATCTGTACTCTCACCAAGAAGGGCCATACATCCTCTTTATTTTATTGCATTTCTTATTTGGAATAGTAAACTGGAACAGTGACTGTAACGTAATGAATAGTAGAATGTAATGTAATTTGGGATGGTAGGTTGGAATGTATTTCTCTGGTCTGGGGACAGAGGAGACATAACACTGCACAACCAATCACCCACCTTAAAGAAAAGGATGCTATTAGTTACCTCCATGCTTGAGAGAAGATGGTGGGAGTTAACAGGGTCTCAGTTAATTTCTCTCAGCATTTCACAATTTATAAGGGTACATTCATACATCTATCTCCAATTTTAATATATCTATTTGCTTCACTATGTTTCCCCCCAGAATTAAATCTAAACAAATGGTGAAAATATAAACTAACCTTGTTATTTCTGTTTAGTACTTGCATCTCTTAAACATCTTCATTATGTTGTATGCTAATTTGCTGGTCGCCCTCTACTTATATGTATGGACTGGTAACTTCCATTTTAATGTATCTGAAGAAGTGTGCACGTACATGAAAGCTTATACCTTGAATAAAACTTTGTTGGTTTTCAAGGTGCCACAGGACTCAAATTTAGTACAAAATACTATTTTTGAAATATAGGGATTGGTCCTTAATTTGTGTCAGAAGGCTGAGGCTCTGTATTACCATTTACACTATGTTCATTGTTCATTGTTTAATATCTTGTCTCTTGCTTTTGCGCTTGTGTAGATATGCCTGCTGTAACGTGGGAGAATACTCTCTTGTTGCCTCGTCTTATCACGGTGGCCTTGACAAATAGGCTTTGGAGCGTTCCTCAATCTGGGGAATTTTCCAGTCCTACGTGACTAGGTGGTGGTGGTGGGGGGTAGTGCTCCCGGGCATTAAGTAACACTCCCGTCAGGAGTTTTCCTGCACGCGCGCTAAAAGTTCATTTGCTAGTTTTGGCTTTGCATCATACTATATCAGTGTCCAACTGACCCCATGGAGCCATTCCTGACAATAGCAGTATTACTGTGGGCAACAACCTTGTATTCCAATAAAGCATATCTCTATCTGAAGAATGCCTGGCCCTACTTGCTACTGAGCCTGACAATTTGAAAACTGAAATCTTTTTCTTAAATTGTGTTGCTATCATAGAACAGTTCATAAAGATGTAAGAGCTGTTAGTTATGGTTAACAAATAAAGTAATGGAATCTGTAAAAAGTAAGAAGGATTCCTTTAAGCGGTGGATAGCTAGAGGTTGATAAAAGGGAACACAGACTATGGCAAATAAAATGCAAGTCTGTGATCAGGCAAGCAAAAAGGGAATATGAGGAGCATATCGCAAAAAACATAAAGACCAACAATAAAACTTTCTTCAAATACATTAGAAGTAGGAAGCCAGCCAGGGAGGCAGTGGAGCCCTTGGATGACCAAGGGGTAAAAGGAGTAGTGAAGGATAATAGGGAAATGGCTGAGAAGCTGAATGCATTTTTTGCCTCTGTCTTCACTGTGGAAGAGAAGTGTTTGCCCACTCCAGAAGCACCGATTTCGGGAGGGGGTTTGAAAGACCTGAATCAGATTGCGGTGACAAGAGAGGAAGTCCTCCGACTGATGGACAATTTAAAAACTAATAAATCACCAGGCCCGGATGGCATTCATCCGAGAGTTCTGAAAGAACTCAAATGTGAACTTGTGGATCTCCTGACAAAAATATGTAATCTTTCTTTAAAATCTGCCTCCATTCCTGAGGACTGGAAGGTAGCTAATGTCACTCCCATCTTTAAAAAGGGCTCCAGGGGAGATCCGGGAAATTACAGGCCAGTCAGTCTGACATCGATACCGGGTAAGTTGGTGGAAACTGTTATTAAGGAAAGAATTAGTAGGCACATTGATGAACAAAAACTATTGAGGCAGACTCAGCATGGGTTCTGTAAGGGAAGATCTTGTCTCACTAACCTGTTAGTGTTTTTTGAGGAGTGAACAAACATGTGGACAAGGGGGACCCAATAGATATTATTTACCTTGACTTCCGGAAAACTTTTGATACAGTTCCTCATCAAAGGCTCCTAAGTAAGCTCAATAGTCATGGGATAAAAGGACAAGTCCTCTTGTGGATCAAAAACTGGCTTATAAATAGGAAACAGAGAGTGAGTATAAATGGGAAACTTTCTCAGTGGAGGGTGGTAAGCAGTGGGGTACCACAGGGATCAGTACTCGGTCCGATGCTTTTTAACTTGTTTATTAACGATTTGGAATTGGGAGTAAGCAGTGATGTGGCTAAATTTGCAGATGACACGAAGTTGTTCAGGGTGGTGAAAACCAGGGAGGAGTGTGAGGCACTCCAAAGGGATCTGTTGAGGATGGGTGAGTGGGCGTCAACGTGGCAAATGGGGTTCAATGTGGCCAAGTGCAAAGTGATGCACATTGGAGCCAAAAATCCTAAATATAAATACACGTTGATGGGGTCCGAACTGGCAGAGACGGACCAAGAGAGAGATCTTGGAGTCGTAGTGAATAACTCGATGAAAATGTCTACACAATGTGTAGCTGCAATAAAGAAGGCCAACACTATGCTGGGGATTATTAGGAAGGGAATTGATAACAAATCAGCCAGTATCATCATGCCCCTGTATAAATCATTGCTGCGACCTCATTTGGAATACTGTGTACAGTTCTGGTCACCACATCTCAAAAAGGATATTATAGCATTGGAAAAAGTGCAGAGAAGGGCAACTAGAATGATAAAAGGGTTGGAACACCTTCCCTATGAAGAAAGGTTAAAATGCTTGGGGCTCTTTAGCTTGGAGAAACGACGGCTGAGAGGTGACATGATCGAGGTTTATAAGATTATGAATGGGATTGAGCAGGTTGAGAAAGAAGTACTTTTCTCCCTTTCTCACAATACAAGAACTCGTGGGCACTCTATGAAATTGCTGAGCAGTCGGGTTAGAACAGATAAAAGGAAATACTTCTTCATCCAAAGAGTGATTAACGTATGGAATTCACTGCCACAGGAGGTCGTGGCAGCTGCAAGCATGGACAGTTTCAAGAGGGAATTAGATAAACATATGGAGCAGAAGTCCACCAGTGGCTATTAGCCACAGGGTATAGATGCAAACTCTCAGTCTGGGGCAGGTGATGCACTCTATTCTTGGTGCTGGAGGGGGCAGCAGTGGGAGGGCTTCTGGTGCCCTGGCCCCACTGCTGGACCTCCTGATGGCACCTGGTATATTTTGGCCGCTGTGTGACAGAGTGTTGGAGTAGATGGGCCATTGGCCTGATTCAACATTGGCTTCTCTTATAAAAAAAAAAGTTATCAATACTAAAAAGAACACCAATTAAAATGGGCAACAATTAATTGCTTTAAAAATCCTTACGATTATGTACAGTCCTGATTAGGTATTGTTGCATTTTAATAATTTTTTTAAAAAAAGAACCTTAGCTTTGGTTTTAATTTAGCCTGCACAGCCAATCCAGTGAATTCATATATATATTTGTAATTCGGACTATATTTGTATCTCTGGCTTTATTCCTTTCCTCTCATTTTATAAATCAACATACATGTACATAACATATATTCTCCTACACAATTCCTAAGAGTAATCTCTTGAAAACCTTTAATTACAACTTTGAAACTATCTCCCTTGCCTAATTTTAGCAATGGCATCCATACATAGTTATTAATTTTATGAAACAATGTACCTTTAACAATAGAACATTCTCTGCAGAAAAATAAAACTTCAAAAATTTTCCACCTCAGATTCCACCATAAATTACACTCTAGCACCATAAAATATTGGACCTCATAATGTCTACCTGCTAGCTATCAAACCAGAGCACACTAGCAGCAAGAAGTGGCAGCTTCTATACATTAGGACATTTGCCCTAAAAGTGGTATCATTTGACAAAGCATGATAAACCACCAAAACCGTAAGCTTGACTATTACAGAAGAAACCTAAACATTTCCTCCTCTTTCCAAGGGTATTTGTGGCACCTGAACCATACTTTGCTTTTGAGTTATTTAGGACCAGGAGCAAAGCCCACTGTGGAGGAAGATAATGGTCCGTAGACAGAAGCGATGCGGGTGCCCTCAGTTCCCCGGTGTCTCCCCCCTTGGGGCCCCCTGGAGTCGAGGGGCGATGGAGTCGAGGGGCGATGGAGCCGCATGTGACAGGCTTCCTGCCCGGGTGTGCCCGGCGTCCTCCAGGCCACCTCCAGCAGCCTCCAGGCCAGCAGCATGCTGGCGCTCGTCCAATCAGAGCCCGTGCAGCTGCTGGTAGATGGGCTTGGGCAACTGCAAAAGCAGCAGGTTTGGGCTTGGCCTGAGACCCCCCCTGCACGATGGAGTGCCCGGTGCGTACGATGTCTGGTGGCCGCCTGGGTGGCAACCTGTAACCGGGCTCAGGTGAGGACGGTGGCAGCAGCATCAGGGTGAGCCCCTCCCTCCCGCCGGAGCACCTGTCCCGTCCGTCGTGCGGTCGCAAGCAGCCTGGGCGGCTACCCACGCTCGGGTAAGGATGACTGTGGTGGCCACAGCATGATCGGGCTGAGGCCCCCATCCGCTGGAGCGTCTGACCCATCCGTCCACTCCAAGGAGAGTGAGGCTGAGATGCCTCTGTGGGCGGGACCATGCCAAGGGAGGCAGCAACACAGCCAGTGGAGACAGATGCCATGTTAGTGATACACCAGGGCACCAACCAATTTGGGAGCGTGTGGAATGTTCTGGAGAGTGCCACCACCAAAAGGCTTTTATATATAAGGGAGATATTTCTTATCCTGAAGAGGACATTGGAAATCAGCATCTTACTACTATGTTAGATCAAACTGAATGGACAAGGAAATAAGACAAGAGTAATTTCCAGAGACCCAAATCTTGAAAACATGCATCAGGTCTGTGACTTCAGCTACCACAATAGTAAGCTCTCCTGCTATTATCCATTTGAAGAAAGAGAGATGCTAGAAATATGGTCTTTGGAGTTGCCGAATAGAAACACCTAAGATGAAACATTCTATTTTCTTTGCCTATAGGTCAGTAGAAAATGGCTCATAGCCCAAACCACAGCAACAGTCCACAGGGTTCACAAAGTGTTTTGAATGGTACCACCTGAACTTTTTTTGTAAATATATGATTCCATGATAAAATACCTGGAATGAGACCTGCCAAAGGCTGATTTTCTTCATCTCCATCTCGATAAGCCTGCCACCAGTTTGGATCTTCCTGGCTGATTACATGAAGTATATCTCCCTTTTGAAAGGATAGGCCTAATTCTCTGCAAGGGACATAGGGGTCATCAGATGGATCATAGTCAAAGTGAGCTTTCACATGGATCTAGGAAACAAAGAAGTATAAAACATAAAAATAGACAAACAGATCCAAGGATATGTATCTGATACATGTTTCCTTTTGTGTATAGGAGATAACAATTACTTTCTCATACAGAACAAAGAGTTCACACATGAACATAAGAACAAGCTACCAGTATAGAAGGCAATTAAAAGTCAGAAGCATTCAAACATTTTCTCATATAATATAGCTTTAAATGCAGCAACAAAATGGTATAATTTTAAATATTTATCTTTGCTAGAAAATATAAAAATTATTACATGTACCTGTGATCCCGCCCCCTCCAAATCATTATGGGCACTGTCTAAATCGTGGGGACAATCACCAAATCTGACCACAAATTGTAGATTCCAAACCTGAGCTAGAGTGCAGCAATCACTTACCATTCATTTGAAGGGCTGATTCTTATCTTTAAGGCCCTCAAGAAATTAGGACTAAGGCACTTAAAGGACTGCCTTCTCCTATACTGTCCAGCCCACCAAGTAATATCCTTCTCATAAGTCCTGTTCCTTGTGTTTCCACTTTTAGAGGTGAGGCAGTGGTGAATGGGGACACTGCTTTTTCAGCAGTGATGGCTCACCTGTGGAATGCCCCCCCGGAGCGTCACCTAGCACCTATTTTGCTCTCTTTTGAGTGCCAGGCCAAAATATTTCTTTTTACTCAGTCTTTTAACTATGCAATTTGATCTTTTAAAAACTTGTTTTCACTGCCTGTCTCTAGCCTGAGGATTTTTATGACAATAATTTTAGGCTCCTAAAGTTTTAAGCTGCTTTTATGTTTTAATTGGGGTTTTTAATGGCTTGTTAATTTTAATGATTTTACCATGTTTCTCATCATGTTTTATTTTGTGACCTGCCTCAAGCCGGTCTTTGGAGATGTGGTATACAAGTTTTCTCCATAATCATCAAATGGAAAATGATCCAAAATTCCTGGTATAAAAAAGCAGTACCTCAAATTAACATAAGAACATAAGAGAAGCCAATGTTGAATCAGGCCAATGGCCCATCTAGTCCAACACTCTGTCACACAGTGGCCAAAAATACCAGATGCCATCAGGAGGTCCAGCAGTGGGGCCAGGACACTAGAAGCCCTCCCATTGCTGCTTTAGCGTGGAGAAACGACGTGCGGTTTAAGATGGGATACATGAAAATAGCGAGAGTTAATGTATGAACCAATCACCATGAGAATACTAGAACTTCTATATGATCTTGCTGCAAAAAATTGCATCAGTGGACTTGGATATATCAACTCTGAAGCAGGTCTTGAAAGAACTGAATAATTGAATAATTGGCTGGGTGAGCAGGGGGTGGCAGTCCTTTGGCTTCTCCATTTGAGGATATGCAGGAAGAGGTGCAGGAAGGATCCCTGTATCTTCCACACACCTCAAACCTGAAATTATCACTGAGTTTCAAATATTCTCTGTGTACATTATTAGTGAGATGCTTTCTGCAGCACAATCAACCAGTAATAAGGAAGACAGCAGGAAAATTTTATACTTTTTGACCAGATTTGCTTGCAGTACATAGTAAAGGTAAAGGTTCCCTTGCTTGAAAGCCAGTCGAATCTGACTCTAGGGTTGCTGAGCTCATCTCCGTTTCCAAGCCGAAGAGCCAGCGCAGCACAAACTTAAACATAAAGCTGCTCTTCTGAAACTTATTAGCATTTGCCCATCCTTTTTTCAAACATGCATTTCTCAAGGAGAAGTAGTTCTGTTTAGCCAGGGGTGGGGCAGCAAGTGCAGAGGTGAGTTCAATGGAAAGGCACTTTCAAGAGTGACTGTACAAGGAATTTCCAAATTATATAGAAGAAAATGGAGGAGTGGCAGGAAAGCAAATATCAAAACAGACAGCCTGTTCCAGGTCAGGCTGATACTTATTTGTTAGCATGAACATCTGATTGCAAAAACAAAAACTCAGTGTATGAATTTTGCACAGAGCAGGTTAAGGTTAAGCAATTCCTATGCAAAGTATCAAGAATGATAGCCTTATTTCGTCACTGTGACACAATACACAAGTAAAAATGATCAAGACCTTCAGTAAACTAAGATTACACCTATCTAAAAATCTATGAAATTAGTATTTTGTGGAGGGAAACAGGTATTGCATGCTTCATTTAATGTACTACTAAACAAAGACAACATACATCGGCAATTCAGTATATTATATATTGTAAATGTGTTAAAATCACATACCACTGTCTCCTTTGCAGGTGGTGGCTTGCTCTGCTGACTGGGAATCAGCACAAACGTCAAAGTGCCATGCATGTCCGCCTATAATAAAAAGCAGATTCTTCAGTGACAGCTTGCAATTTTTGATATAAGATATTTGCTTACAGTCAGCAATGACTGTTTGGGGTGTGTGTGTGTGGTGGGGGTTGAGAACAGTCACTGCTCTTGTCAATCTAACTTCATTAGAGCATGTTTTAGTTTTCCTGCCCCCTTTAGGGATGTGCTGTAGCAACATGGCAGCTGACACTCCTATGGGAATCTGGCATGTGTGAAAAACAGTGTTTTCCTGTACTCAGAAACTTATGTTCATACAGTGGGAAAGTTAGCACTTCTTTGGAACAAGCCAACAAATCTCTTTTATGTTCAGCAAAATACAGAAGTAGAACCTTCATGGTATGCTTTGGGGGCTCAGACCATTATCTTAGACCAAACAATCTAGGTATAGTGAAAAGAACCTAAACACATGTAAAACCTTCAAATAATTTAACCCTAGATATTTATATTCAAGACTTCTAGAGTTCTGCTTAAATAAAATGATGTCTCACTCCAGAATGTGACGCTAGTGGACTTTCATGGAAGAACAATTTCAGACCTAAACAGTTAATAAACTGTTCAGACCTAAAACCTAGTAAATGGGATTTAACATCTTTCAACGCTCTTACCATCTGAACTTGACATGCTGGGCTATTCTAATCTACCATTAGAGGATGCAACAAGACACACAGGAGGTTGTTAATTGCTAAATATGCAGGCACCCAACCTTTTGTCACAACTATTGTATAGCAAAACAAATAGTTCAGTGCCTGAATTACAACTTAACAGATTTAAATTCACAACTGATAGGGTGATAACAAGCAGCAATATCAACTGGCATGACAATAAAGACCCAAACAGATGAAACACTGGGAGAACCATGAGTGGATGGCTGCTGAGCCTGATTTGGACTGGAATCATGGTACTGGAAGGAAAAGGGGTTTAATTCTTCCACCCACACAGTTTCCCTCATTGAAATAACATCCACTCTCATGCTGTAGTTTGTGGAAAGGAAATACTCCCCCCATCTTTATCGATTCTCCCCCACCATGATCGATCTGAAAGAAACAGTTATTGTGTTTTAAGAATGCTTAGTCTTTATCACAGTTCTCCCAACATCATGTCTGTTTAAGTCCTAAGTATTTTCTATAACAGACTTCACATACTAGTAAGTCGAAAACTTCATTGACATCTTTTCCACGAATTTCAATTCCATTAATTTCCAGAACTTCATCGCCTTCATGCAACAGCCCACTCTTCTCTGCAGCACCTCCTTTCACTATTCGGCTAATGATGACGGAATCCATTTCATTGCGTACTGTAGCACCCTGCATAATTTAAAAATCGACCATTTTAACATATGAGAAATGTCCTTCAAGGACAAAGTGACTAATTAACCTGTTCTGGAAACTACACAGGCCTCTATTCAACTGCACATTCTGAAGACTTAAGGATACAGACTTTCTAAAGAGGAGGTGATAATGTCTGTTGATTCCCCCTTCTCGTGACAAACCCTCACTTTCCCCCTCAAAACCGGATTTGATTCCCCACTCCTCCACTTGCACCTGCTGGATGACCTTGGCCAAGCCATAGTTCTGGCACAGCTGTCCTTGAAAAAGAGCAGTTTCTGTCAGAGTTCTCCCAGCCCCACCTACCTCGCAGGGTGTCTGTTGTAGGGAGGGGAAGGGAAAGGAGATTGTAAGCCACTCTGAGACTCCTTTGGGTAGTGAAGGGCGGGGTATAAGTCCAATCTCTTCTTCTTCTCATGCAGCACCTAAGAGCTCACTTGCCTGAGAGCCCACTTGCTCTCATGAACAAAAATGGAGGGTTGTCTTCCTGTCTCCACGGATGGGGGTTACCCTACTCTTCAATCCAGATACTTCCCCAAGCAGTGGAAAAACTGCGTTTAACTTCCCAACTGTACAGAAAATTGCTAGGTAAATACACAACACTACAAGAATCTACAAGTAACAACAGATAGGAAAAGTCACTAAATGAATAACAGTTTAATGCAGACATGTCAAACATGGCCTGGGAACCAGAACTGGCCCGTCCAGGGCTCTTATCCAGACTGCAAGCAACAGGGGGGAAACCAGTCTGAATGTGGACCAGAAGAACCTATTTTAGGGTATTATATCCCCTGCTGAGGTCCTTCCCTTCCCCAAATGCAGGCCTTCTACAGGGTCTTCCCCCAGATCTCCAAAGACTGCACAACCCATAGGGGGTGAGGAGGGCTGATTTGCTCCCAAGCTCTGCACAGCCAGCCCCCTTCAGGCCTGCCTATTGCCCTTGGCTGAGGGGGGGGGGAAATAGACATTGTGGGTATTTCAGAAACTTGGTGGGATGAGGAAAATCAGTGGGATACGGTGATTCCTGGTTACAAATTATATCGGAAGGATAGGGGGAAGGGTTGGAGGTGGGGTGGCTCTGTATGTCAGAGAGGGTATACCGTCCAGTAAGATTGAGAGGGTAAGAGAATTGGATTCGCTTCTGGAAATGCTATGGGTTGAAATAGTGGGTCCAAAAGGAGGCTTAACAGTGGGAGTTTGTTATCGCCCACCAGATTAAAAGATAGAGGAGGATTATAAAATGATGAATGAATTAAAGATAGCGGCTAGATGAAATAACTGTGTTGTAATAGGCGACTTTAACTACCCACACATTGATTGGGTCAATATGAGTTCTAGTCGGGAAAAAGAGATTGCGTTCTTAGACACTCTCAATGACTGTGCTGTGGAACAGATGGTCACAGATCCTACTAGGGGAGAGGCGATCCTGGATTTGGTCCTAAGTAACACCCAAGACCTGGTGAGAGATGTAAAAGTGATTGCACCACTTGGGAACAGTGACCATAATGTCATTGAGTTTAACATTAGTACAGATAGGGAGTTGCCCAAAAAGACTGACGCAACCACTTTTAACTTTAAAAGGGGTAACTTCTCTGGTATGAGGGGACATGTGAGGAAGAAATTGAAAGGAAGAGTGGAGAAGGTCAAAACCATTGGGGAAGCTTGGAGACTATTTAAAAAGACAATCCTAGAAGCTCAGAAAAAATATATACCGCAGGTTAGGAAAGGTACAAATAGGTATAGAAAAAAGCCTGCATGGTTAACAAATAAAGTAATGGAAGCTGTAAAAAGTAAGAAGGATTCCTTTAAGCGGTGGATAGCTAGTCTTAGTGAGGTTGATAAAAGGGAACACAGACTACGGCAAATAAAATGCAAGTCTGTGATCAGGCAAGCAAAAAGGGAATATGAGGAGCATATCGCAAAAAACATAAAGACCAACAATAAAACTTTCTTCAAATACATTAGAAGTAGGAAGCCAGCCAGGGAGGCAGTGGGGCCCTTGGATGACCAAGGGGTAAAAGGAGTAGTGAAGGATGATAGGGAAATGGCTGAGAAGCTGAATGCATTTTTTGCCTTTTGTCTTCACTGTGGAAGAGGAGAAGTGTTTGCCCACTCCAGAAGCACCGATTTCGGGAGGGGGTTTGAAAGACCTGAATCAGATTGCGGTGACAAGAGAGGAAGTCCTCCGACTGATGGACAATTTAAAAACTAATAAATCACCAGGCCCGGATGGCATTCATCCGAGAGTTCTGAAAGAACTCAAATGTGAACTTGTGGATCTCCTGACAAAAATATGTAATCTTTCTTTAAAATCTGCCTCCATTCCTGAGGACTGGAAGGTAGCTAATGTCACTCCCATCTTTAAAAAGGGCTCCAGGGGAGATCCGGGAAATTACAGGCCAGTCAGTCTGACATCGATACCGGGTAAGTTGGTGGAAACTGTTATTAAGGAAAGAATTAGTAGGCACATTGATGAACAAAAACTATTGAGGCAGACTCAGCATGGGTTCTGTAAGGGAAGATCTTGTCTCACTAACCTGTTAGTGTTTTTTGAGGGAGTGAACAAACATGTGGACAAGGGGGACCCAATAGATATTATTTACCTTGACTTCCGGAAAACTTTTGATACAGTTCCTCATCAAAGGCTCCTAAGTAAGCTCAATAGTCATGGGATAAAAGGACAAGTCCTCTTGTGGATCAAAAACTGGCTTATAAATAGGAAACAGAGAGTGAGTATAAATGGGAAACTTTCTCAGTGGAGGGTGGTAAGCAGTGGGGTACCACAGGGATCAGTACTCGGTCCGATGCTTTTTAACTTGTTTATTAACGATTTGGAATTGGATGTGGCTAAATTTGCAGATGACACGAAGTTGTTCAGGGTGGTGAAAACCAGGGAGGAGTGTGAGGCACTCCAAAGGGATCTGTTGAGGATGGGTGAGTGGGCGTCAACGTGGCAAATGGGGTTCAATGTGGCCAAGTGCAAAGTGATGCACATTGGAGCCAAAAATCCTAAATATAAATACAAGTTGATGGGGTCTGAACTGGCAGAGACGGACCAAGAGAGAGATCTTGGAGTCGTAGTGGATAACTCGATGAAAATGTCTAGACAATGTGTAGCTGCAATAAAGAAGG
Organism: Gekko gecko; assembly: GCA_029375565.1. Lineage (NCBI taxonomy): Eukaryota > Metazoa > Chordata > Lepidosauria > Squamata > Gekkonidae > Gekko > Gekko gecko. The sequence continues at coordinate 159,881,719 of JAPDNY010000003.1, read as the reverse complement.
CCAACACTATGCTGGGGATTATTAGGAAGGGAATTGATAACAAATCAGCCAGTATCATCATGCCCCTGTAGAAATCATTGGTGCGACCTCATTTGGAATACTGTGTACAGTTCTGGTCACCACATCTCAAAAAGGATATTATAGCATTGGAAAAAGTGCAGAGAAGGGCAACTAGAATGATAAAAGGGTTGGAACACCTTCCCTATGAAGAAAGGTTAAAATGCTTGGGGCTCTTTAGCTTGGAGAAACGACGGCTGAGAGGTGACATGATCGAGGTTTATAAGATTATGAATGGGATTGAGCAGGTTGAGAAAGAAGTACTTTTCTCCCTTTCTCACAATACAAGAACTCGTGGGCACTCTATGAAATTGCTGAGCAGTCGGGTTAGAACAGATAAAAGGAAGTACTTCTTCACCCGAAGAGTGATTAACGTATGGAATTCACTGCCACAGGAGGTGGCAGCTGCAAGCATGGACAGTTTCAAGAGGGAATTAGATAAACATATGGAGCAGAAGTCCACCAGTGGCTATGAGCCACAGGGTATAGATGGGAACTCTCAGTCTGGGACAGGTGATGCACTCTATTCTTGGTGCTGGAGGGGGCAGCAGTGGGAGGGCTTCTGGTGCCCTGGCCCCACTGCTGGACCTCCTGATGGCACCTGGTATATTTTGGCCGCTGTGTGACAGAGTGTTGGAGTAGATGGGCCATTGGCCTGATTCAACATTGGCTTCTCTTATGTTCTTAGGGGCTGGGTTGCTTTGTCTGCTGCCGCCACCTCCTCTGGCCATCGGGCTCCTGCCCCTCCAGCCTAGGCTGAGGGCCGGCCCCAGGTTTTTTTTGCACACTAGGCGAAGCTACCTTCTGGCACCCCCGCCCCACGCGCACACCGGTTTTCAAACATAAATACATTTTAGGAAGGATGAAAAACACAAAATTATTGTAAGTATTATTTACACCCATTCCTCTTTCTGCTATAGTATATAGAAGTACCAATTCCCACACTCTTAATCAGGGCTGAATCGTCCATAGGGTGAACTAGGCGCCCGTTTAGGGTGCGCCCGCCTAGGGTGTGCCGGCCTCAGGGGCACCAAATGGTGCCCCACTCCCCCCTGAAAAGCGCCCCCCCCCCTAACCGGGCACCCGCCGCCTCCACCGCTGCCAGACCCCCGCCCCCTTCCTGGCTTTCTTGGGGGTCCCGCAGCTGCGGAGCCCCCAGAAAAGCTAGCACCAGGAGGGAGGGGGCGGCGGCTGGACCCTCGCCCCCTTCCCGGCTTTCCTGGGGGTCCCGCAGCCGTGGAGCCCCCAGAAAAGCCGGTGCCAGGACGGAGGGGGCAGAGGCTGGACCCCTGCCCCCTTCCCAGCTTCCCTGGAGGTCCCGCAGCCGTGGAGCCCCCAGAAAAGCCGGCGCTGGGAGGGAGGGGGTGGAGGCTGGACCCCCACCCCCTTCCCGGCTTCCCTGGGGGTCCCGCAACCGCGGAGCCCCCAGAAAAGCTGGCACCGGGAGGGTGGGGGCGGAGGCTAGAACCCCCGCCCCCTTCCCGGCTTCCCTGGGGGTCCCGCAGCTGCAGAGCCCCCAGAAAAGCCAGTGCTGGGAGGGAGGGGGTGGAGGCTAGACCCCTGCCCCCTTCCCGGCTTCCCTGGGGGGCCCGCAGCCATGGAGCCCACAGAAAAGCTGGCACAGGGAGGGAGGGGGCAGAGGCTAGACCCCCCACCCCTTCCCTGGCTTTCCTGGGGCCCCGCAGATGCGGAGCCTCCAGGAAAGCCAGCGCCCCGCCACCACCCCCAGTCTCCAGGCCCCACTGGGAGGTTGGCATCCCCAGTGGGGGGCGCCCCAGGCTGTCCTGCCTAGGGCGCCCAGACACTTGGAGCCGGCCCTGCTCTTAATAGCTGGAAATTCAATATAGAACTTTACTTAAGGTTTTGAATTTACAGCCCTAGCTCCCATGGCCACTTCTGAAGTACCCCCTAAAGAATCCTTAACATACTGATTAAAATGGCAATCTGTAAGCAGAATGTGATGGTATCACATAAATACATTAAGCAGTCAAGTCAACAAAAGTTAAAAGGTAGGCCACAGTGTCTCTCTGCGAAGTAATCTCCTCCTCCTCCACTCCCCGCCTGACACCCACCCCATTACTCACTGGCAGCCAGCAGAAAGGGTGAGGGGAACAAAAGGGAAAGTGCCCTGAAGTCACGGCTGAGCCACTGGGAGACAGGGCATGGGCGGCCATTAAGATTTAAAAGGCAACCCTCCCTTTCAGAGTCTGTGGGAGGTGGGGAACCTCTAATGTGGTGGGCGGCCATTAAGATTTAAAAGACACCCTCTCGGGGTCCTGGGGGAAGCAGGGAACCTCTTGTGCCCTGTCTCCCAGCAGTGGGGTGCAATGGGTGACCATTTAGATTTAAAATGCACACGTCCAGGGGAGGCAGGGAACACCTTGAGCCCCGTCTCCAAGTTGTGGGATGTGATGAGAGGTGCATGTGGGCGGCTATTTAGATTTAAAATGTACTCATCTGGGGGAGGCGGGGAACCTCTTGCGCCCCATCTCCAAGCAGTGGGGGTGCGACGAAAGGTGTGCACAGGTGGCCATTTAGATTTAAAATAGCGGTGGCCGGGTGGGGTCCTGGACAATAACCCCCCCCCGAGCCCTTGTAGGGGGCTCATAGCCTGGGGCATGAGGGAAGCCTCTTCCGAGGCGACGGCCGAGGAATTGAGGCTCCTCTTTGCCCCAAGAGGCCCTGCTGCCGCGAGACCAGTATGGAGATAGAAGCACATGTCAGACTGAGCGAGCAAGAGATCCAGCGCCTGGATGTTCTACCCACCTTTTGAAGCAACCAGCAGAATAAACTGAGTGTAAGCGTTTCTATAACTGATCAAGCGTTGAAGTGAATAACTGTTACAAAGCCCCAAGCCAATGTGAGGAGGGGGGAGGAGTCAAATCCCCCCTTTGGAAAAAGCGACATTTCATGAGAGATAGTGAGGGGCAGAGTGACAGGACTGACTGGAAAAGTGATTACAAGCCCAGTATCGTGCAGAACAGTTCAAAGCTCATAGGATGAACTGACTTTCAGTGAGTTAATTAGATTTTCTTCTCTGTAAACAATGTCACAGCAAGAGGATAAGATGGTGGTTAAGAAGAAGCCTTCTTCAGGAACTGCTGGCTCTGTGATGTCGTCCCCTAAACCAGGAGTAACCACTGATTTCCCTAGCATGTTGGCTACAGCACTGCGCCCTCTGTTGGACCAGATGACTAATCTCAACAGTAATTTTGATGTTCTTCAGAAACAGCTGAAAGAAACTACTACAAAGACAGAAGAGACAGTCAAGGCGCTTAAAAAAGTTGATGCTAAGACAAAATTGATTAATCAAAGACTGGAGGTCGTGGAAAACGAGAGGATTTCCGATAAAGAACAGCGGTTACAGCTACAAATGGAAAAATCATTATACATCCTGAGGTTCCAGGGAATCCCAGAACAGAAAGGGGGAGAAATAAAAGGAGGTTTTAAGTGAAGCATTGGCACTGGTGGCAGATCTTAAAGCGGAATTCTTTCAAAGCGATATGGATACTGTCTATCAGACATATCCAGACTTCATTACGAAAAACAAACTGCCCGGTGAGGTATTCATTAAGTTTTCCAGAAGATCAACGAAAGATGTAATTTTGAGAGCGACAAATGGGATAACCTTGAAAATCAAAGAAGAGGAGGCAAGAGTGCTAAAAGATATTCCATTTGAGATAAGAAAAAGGAGGAAACAATACAAAAACCTAATGTCTTTTTTACAGCAATGCTCCACTCCCTTCAGGTGGATATTTCCAGAGAGACTTATCTTCAACTTTAAAGAAAAGAAGGAAAAGATTGACTCTGTAAAAAAGCAAAGATGTTCTTGGAGCAACACCAAAAAACAGCGAAAGAAAAAGAGAAAGCAGAGGACACTAAACAAACAGAAGAAAATGATGAACATGGATCAGGAAACAGTGACAACACCTTAGGCAGTTCCTCAGAAGATTCTGAAACTGAAAAAGGAGCAGCAGCTCCTTAACTTCTCAAAGTTAGAATGAACTCTGACAAAGATAGGCACAGGAGATAAAAATACAAAATATAGCTTAATTCTGAAAGCTTCATTTTTTTGTTTATATATAAGTAACTACGATGAACCTATTCTGGCTAAATATACTTGTATTGGTTTGATTTTGAAGTATTAACCAGTAACATTCCTTTATTTTTTATACTAGTGGGAAGAATATCAATATAGTGATACAAAAAAATATGATGACCCTTGCTTTAGCTTTGTATTTTAGGCTAGTTCCCTTATTCTCTTTTCCTTTGTAGTTTTGTAGTGAAATTGCAATAAATTAAAAAAAAAGATTTAAAATGCACCCGTCTGGGGGAGGCAGGGAACCCCTTGTGCCTCATCTCCAAGAGGCGGGGCACGATGAGAGGAGTGTGTGGGCAGCCATTTAGATTTAAAATGCACCCTCCCGGAGTCCGGGTGGGGGAAGGGCGGGGCGGCAGGCCAGCGTGGCGCCCCCTTCCATGGCCGCCCGTCCTAGGCCACTGCCTAAAAATTGTCTATGATGGGCCAGCCCTGAGGCTGACAGGAAAATGGCTGGCTATTCATGTGTAGCAGGCAGAATCTTTTTAGCCCCACTTCCCTGAGCCCAGTCGAGCAGTTTCCCACTTGCAGACAGCCCAGGGAAGGCACCCCTGAGTACAGGTGCCAATGGAAAACTTCTGGCTAGCTCTCCAAACATGCCTGCTTATGTAAATGTGTGAATGGAATGACTAGCTGAGCCAGGCATGCTGTGCGCAGCAGCCGAGGTGAGGGAGAAAAGCCTGGTGCTTATGCAAGGGGCACAATGCATGCAGAACACTGAGGGTCAGGAGCAGAGGAGACCCACGGAGTCAGGTGAGCTGGAACCTGCTAACCTGCTGACCCAAATGTGCGCAGCTCCTCTCCTGCCTTACTCTCTCCCTTGGCAGTGCAGGGAGGATTAAATGAGAGGAGAAGCCATAATGCATGCATGCTCCTTTGGCTCCCTGTATGCAAGTGCTGCCTTACGTAACAGTCTGAATGGAAGTGGGGAATGGGGGGGTTAGGCTAAGGTCAGGGACAGGGGCAGGCATTCAGAAATGTGCACTGCATTTGCACACAGCAGAGGCAGGTGCTGGATGTGCATCTGAGCACTCGCACATGGGAGTATTTTATGCGGCTGGATAATTCCATGAAGCTGGCAGAAAATAAAAGTCTGCAAAAGGCAATTAAAGTAGAGTTGGCTGGCATCTTTGGAAAGTGGCAGATTGCTTGTAGTACTGGGGAGCACTGCAGTTCTCCTTGTGGTTCAAGCTTGTTGCTGAATGTGGGACTTTGACAGAGGGAGGTGTGGGCTAGCAATTGGCAGGGCAGAATGATACCTGACTGAGGTTTATTCTCAGGGCTCTTCTAAAGAGTTGGCTTTAGGACTAAAGGTCAGATAATGTCTAAGTATGACAAAACCTTAATAAAGACCTTCCAGGTGAACACACCCTCTGTTCTAACACCCTGCAGGCCAAGGACTCTATCATTAGGAAAAAGTAAATTATAAGATTATATCTTGGCCCATAGAGGAATGGTTGATGAAGATGTTAAAGCTTGCAGAGATGGTTGGACTCAATCCGTAACTGGAAGAGATTTAAAAAGAAGATACTTTGAGGACTGTTCGTGTAGCATCTGAAAGGAGCTGTTTAATTACTAACCCCAATGGACTTTACTAACTGTTTTAACAGAGTGACTTTGGACTTTGCAATAGTTAAAAAGAAGATCTACTAACCACGATGGATGCCAAAACTGGCATTGGTTATTAACCTAAACTAACACTTACTAACAGGAAAAAATTCACTCCATCTTTCTCTTTCTCCATCTGTCTACCCTTCCTGTTTCTTATAAAAAACAATAAAATTCTCTCTTCTTTAAGAGAGTTTTACAAAAAAAAAAAAAAAGCTTGCAGAGATGGCTAAACTTACTGCTTTGATTAAAGACGATATCTACTTTTATTGACAATTGGAAACCCTTTATAGACTTTTTACACAATATGGAAAAAATTGAACTGATGATTTGTGGATTTGATGATTAAGGGGGGGATAATAGGGAAAGAACAAGAGAAAGAAAGCCCTTTTTTGTTTTTATAACTATGGAGTAAATGTTAATGTAGTAATATTACCTGTATTTGCAATAGAGAAAATCAGAAGCCTCTTTTATATCTCTACTTATTTTCTCTTTTTTCTGCTGGTTGTGTTCTTTTTAGTTTTCCTCTTTTTGTTTTAAAAATTCTCAATAGAACTCATTAAAAAATATTTTTTTCTTGGCCTTTCTCCTTGGTTTTATTGTTATGTGTGTTTGAGTATTTACATGAAAGCCAGTTTGGTGTACTGGTTAAGAGCAGTGGACTCTAATCTGGAGAATCAGGTTTGATTTCCCACTCCTTCACATGCAGCCAGCTGGGAGACCTTGGGTCAGTCACTGTTCTCTCACAGCTGTTCTCTCAACAGCAGTTCTCTCAGAGCTCTCACAGACCCAACTACCTCAGAGGGTGTTTGTTGTGGGGAGAGGAAGGGAAGGAGACTGTAAGCTGTTTTGAGACTCTGAGTGAATGGTGGTGTAGAATTTCCAACTCTTCTTTTTATTGAATTATTTTATATATACTTTATTTTAAGGAGCTGCGGTGGCTCAAGTGCTTAAGATGCTGAACTGCAGGCTGTGGAAGGTCAGTAGTTCAGCAGTTCGAGACCCGAGAGTGCCGCATGATGGGGTGAGCTCCCGTCTCTAGTTCCAGCTCCTGCCAACCTAGCAGTTCGAAAGCATGAAATTGCAAGTAGATAAATAGGTACCACTTCGGTGGGAAGGAAACAGCGTTCCGTGCACCTTGGTGTTTAGTCATGCCGGTCACATGACCACGGAAACATCTTTGGACAGCACTGGCTTTTCTGCTTTGAAATGGAGATGAGCGCCGCAACCCTAGAGTCGGATTCGACTGGCTTTCGAACAAGGGAACCTTTACCTTTACTTTATTTTAGCTGTTGAAAGGTTCTAATGTTTTGATATTCATCACACTGGGGACCCTATCTGTGTAGAAAGGCAGCCTAGAAATGTTTTAAATAAATAAATAAATAAATAAATAAATAAATAATATATACTTCAGGAATCCTGTTATGATTGACTGAAATGAGACTCCAAAATATAGACAGTATGACCTGTTGGCTACTAGGCCACTGGAGAGCTGTGCTGAGCAACATGCTCAGTGGATGACTGGAAACATACACCCTCTGCACATGTGAGTATGATATGAGGCTGCCACCTGTTTGCATAAAGAGTTAATTTTCATCTCCTGGTCAAGGCCTGCTTGAAAGAAGCACAGGACATGTTACATGGATCCCAGGAATGGGCCATGGCTCTTCCTTGTTAAACCAGTGGATGTGACTCTACCAAATAACAACATAAATTCTAGATACTGAGCACCTTTTCCAGAAGCCATCGTCTTGGTTATCTCTTCTCAGTAGCCTAGCCTTAGAATACAGTGGCACTCAATATCCTGACGATAAAGCACAGCCAGTCCTGTGACAGTGTGTCTGAGACCACCGAAATCTTCCATGGTTCAAAAACCACTTAACTTCTAGGCTAAAGAAGCACGGTCTGTGTGGGCTATGAAGTGCCAAGCAGCTCTGAGTGGCCTCCTTTTATTTAAGTTTCCTCATAAGCTTTGGAATGAGGGGGCGTGGAATGAAATCATACATCAGACCCCTTAGCCAGAGAAATGTCAAAACGCAGACTGAGAAAATTATACAACAAAGAAAAAAGATGTGAGGGAGGCCTACCTTCCAGAGCTCTTCTAGGCAGGAAATGAACTGAGGAGCAGGGTGACCCCCACTTGTGCAGACAGGAAATTGACAATTAAGTCCTGCCTCCTTGACTAAACAGGAGGAATCATCTATGTTAAGATGCCATCCTCCTCAGAGTGAGAACAGGCAGATATTGCCACTTCTTTTTAAGGAAATAGTATCTCCCTTAAATGTGTAAATGGATATGGGTCAGTGTTCTCTATGGTTTTTAAACAATAATGCTTTCGTTTTTACAGTTCAAGTAGTAGAGCTGAGCTTGCCATTACATAAGAATTCAAATTAAACTGACATGAAGTATATTTTCTATGATGTGAACGGAAAGAATACATAGGCTGCGGTCACACGCGCCAGCTGAAGTGGAGGGGAAGCAAGGCTATTCCCTCCGGAGGAATTTGACATGCAGTTGCAAGATCACACAGCCCTTTGAAGCCCATCACGCAACTGTGGGTGAGTTGGGGTGGGTTTTTTTGCCTTTTGTTCCCCTTGCACATAAACAAGGAATCACAGCTCCGCACTGAGGGCCCCTATGAAGTATGCAATGATGTGCAAACTGGGGGGGGGGGGCATGGCACAGAGTAGGATGGCCTGATCAGACCATCCTGACAGCATGAGAGTGTACTTGAGTGATCAGCACTGCCCGTGGCCCGCCTTAACTGGATAACACTGGATTTTCCCTGGTGGCTTTTAATTCCACTTCTGTGGTGGAGCAGCATGGGTTGCTGATGACTGCGGGACACTTCTCAGATGTTGCTGTCTGATCACTCCCTTTCGATCCCTCTAGATCCATCAGGCATTCATGCCTATGCCGGATCTAAACGAGTGTGTGATCACAGCCATACAATAAAATGACCACTTAAACTGTATTAGATAGATAGATAAATAGATAGATAGACAGATAGATAGATAGATAACCTTTATTGGCATGTGAAAAATAAAAGTACATTAAAAAATTATTATTATTATTATTTAAAAAGTACATCGATCATAAGGCCAACTAAAATGAAATAGATCAGTTAAAAGCTTCCCTGGATCAAATTTCAGACTCGAGAAAACAGGCAACATTAGAGGTTATGAGAAAGTTGTATCCAGAAAGTAACCGCTGAACCTTGACACTGTCAGGAAAGCCACACCATGTACAGAAAAGGGAGTTCAAAAACTTTTATCGGATCTTAATGTATAATGGACACTTTAATAGAAGATGGGAAACAGATTCAATAGCACCCAGGCTACAGGGGCATACCCTAAATTCATAGGGGATTTTCTGACATCTTCTGAAGAAGATGGCCAATGGCAATACTGGCCAGCATAAATGCCCTTCTTTTGATGGGGATCAATTAAAGAACAGAAATAAGAGGCTGTCTGGCCAGGTATCAGAGATAATTCCATATGAATTGGAGAACAAGTTTTCCTAGCAGCCTCAGTCAGGCACTGCAATTGGATATCTAACAGCATACATTTAATTATCTGAAATGCTGTTAAGGCAGATAAGTAAAGCAAATCTAGAGGTATACCTATAGACCTAATTTTGTTGACTAATTTCAACCAGTTAGATTCATGGTAATCTGTCAACATTAAGAAAGTAAGAGAATTCGAATCAGAATTAAACAAAAGGCGAAGCCAAAATTTGATCGTCAAAAACTAGGCTCGAGTTTCTAACAACATTTGGCCAGTTTCAAGACAAATCGCAGTGTATGGAACACAGGGAGGCCAAGGATTTTTCTGCAGAAAAAAAGATTGTAGTCCTTCAGCTGATTGATTGATTGCACTTATCCATATGGGAGCTCCATAGAGGAATTGTGGGCTAGATTTTGCGTTAAATGTTTTTAAAGCCATGGGAACATACCTATTGCCTCTCAGAAAAAACGGGTGATGGCAGTAGCACTATTCCTTGCTAGGTTGAAGGCATATTTGCAGTGTGTGGCCCAGCTCCCATTCTCTTTGACTTCTGGTTGGGTGGTGACCAGCACAGACGCTTACTGCAGAGCTCTGAGGATTCTAAGTTTTTTTAAAATTATTATTATTATTGCACGATAAGCTTTTTTTCTTTTCTCTTTTGGTTACAGTAAATACTGTATAGCCCACCCAGCTTATCAAGTACAAGACATTTGTTTAGTTTGCTGGAAGGAGATGTTAAGCATTCTTTTAACTTGTTGTTATCTTCGGAGGTTCCACCCGCAAGAAATGATTTACACAGTGAGCTAATTAAGGCAGAAAAACTTGCTACCTCCTATTTCAGAGAAAGTTTCCTGACTGGGCTTGGTTAAGAGTGTGTTAGAACTCTTACTGTCTCAGAACGGCTTGATGGCCGCTGCCAGTAGTGAGTAAGAATTGAGATCTGAGCTTCGGGAGAGGAAGCAGCCCCCAGGTGCTGAGTTTGTCAAGCCCTTTTATCAAGTACACAGCTTGCCAGCTACTCTGAACTTTGCGAGGCTCTAAGTGTTTTTCACCCAGTTTACAATGGGGCCATCCAAGCGTCCAAGGGAGCTGGGAGAACTTTCACCCCCCTTGTCTAAGCAATCGAAGATAGGAGATTATTTTTCCATCCAAGTTCCCACTAGCAACAGATTCTCTGCTTTGGCAAATCTTCCTGATTCCCCTTCCATAATCAGAGCTTCAACCGCTACAATTAGCACTTCAATTGCTGGTCCCGAAGAGTCCTGTAATGATGGAAGTGGCTGCAGCAATGGTGACCTTGCTCACAGCTTGAATTCCCCCAGGTCCAAGAGAGTGCCTGGCCTAGCAGCAAGGTCTTCCCATCCAAATGACTCTGTTAAAGCTTCTGGCTGTATCTTGGCTGACTTCTGCATCCTTATGGAGCATATTTGCAGCAGTTTAACTCTCCTGCATTCCAAGTTGGACCACCCAATCTGCCAAAGCTGGAGCCATAAAAAAAGCAGCGGAGGGAAAAAAAACCTTGCATACCAGCACCCCTCTCTTGGACCGGTTCTTCTCAGGATACCACTACCAGCCTCAACTCTAATTTAGGGTCAGCGTCCTCCTGGCATTTGTTATTACAATCACACAAAATATGTTTAACGATCTGTGACTTTAAGGGCCATACTCCATCTTGGCGCACAAAACTCCTTGCAGTGAGGCATCTAAAGTCCCTTTTGCTGATTAAGCATGTTGACCTGCTATCAGTAGAGTGGCTGAACAACTCCAACCAAGTACAAAAGGTCCTGTTATCTTTTGACTGCGCAAAAATTCCACAGCTTCTTTTGAGCAAGAAAGCTTTTCTGAGGACCAAAGGAGTCTTTCCTGCAAGAGTTTTCCAGAATACTACAGTAGCCTTGTTATTCCCTCCATCTCCTACAGCTGCATCCACTAGACCAACAACTTTCTCCAGTGATGCCTCCAATCCCACCACTGCTAACTATAGTACACTAAACAAAACTGTACTCAGTGACCTGACCAACCGGAAAGACCCTGCTGAGACATCTTGTTCACTGGGAGAGTACCTGTTGGGACATCTCACCTTGGAAGAAGACTTCCTGGTTTCTTACAAAACCCAAACAGCACATGAACAACAATTAATTACAGCCAGATTGGAGGAACTGATAATCAGAACAAGGGTGAGGAGCAACTGACTTCAACTCCCTCACAAGATCTAGATAATATGATTTTATGTCCTTCCTCCCCACAGAATACAGCCGGTCAAATAAACCAACCGATGATGGTGGAGGTAGAGATCCATCTTCATATGGCCCCAGGACCAGCCAGTCCTGGGTAGACCAGTGTCTAATTCTAATAAACCCTCTTCTGGAACAAACTTCAGTCTGAACAACAACAATGGTTGTATCAACTTTGATATGAATAAATCTCTGGAACCGCTGTTAGAGATCGACTGATGGCCAATGAAACATCAGCCCTCAACCGTGAAGTTGTTATCGTTGAATATAGCTGGATGGGGTAGTAAGAAATGGGATCATGACTTTTGCTCCTATCTAAAGCAATTCGAGAACATTTTCCTCCAAAAAACTTGGACAGCATCTACAATCTTCCTCAAAGGATTCTCAACACACTCTCTGTCCGGGTTCAAGAGCAATTCTCGGGATCATTTCCAAGTGGGTTTAACCCTTTTGTTCTCCCAAAATTCCAAATTTAAATTGTCAAAATTACCTGCTTGTAACCCTATTGCCCATGCTTTTCATTTTAGCCTACAGGATTTTATTTTTATTGCTGTTAATGCCTATTTACCTCCTACGCCCAATAAACCGTCCCTATGTTCTCTTTGGGACCGTTTGGCTTCATATCCTGAACAATTAGAACATTGTTTTCCTATGGTAGACATTATCCTACTTGGTGATTTTAATGCCAGAATCGGTAAAAACAACCTTGACATTCTAGCTGCTTTGAACTTAGATCCTAATGACTCCCTCCCAAACTTTTTTAGTCTTGGTAGGTCTTCCAAAGATTTTCATATTAATCAGGCAGGCATACTTTTTACTAAATTTTATATGCAATTTGATAAACTGATTCTGAATGGTTCTCATGAGGGCGACATCTGTGGGGAATTTATCTTTGCATCCACCAGAGGTTGCAGTGTACTGGTCTACATTTTAATCCACCTATTCTTTAAAGCTAATTTAGAGCTCTTTTATATTGATGTCCATACTGAGAGTGATCATTTCCCTCTTGTTTTTTCAATCATTCCTCAGATACACCTTGAACCTAATTTGGTCCCCCCCCAAGTTGATGAGCTGCCCTTTGAGCTCCTCTCTGGATCTATCCAGTCGTGGAGAATGTTTACGCCTGAAGTCCACTCTTCGCTCTATTTACCATCATTTTCAGAGCCAAAAAAAAGCACTCGTTATTGAAGGAATATTTCACTGTTAAACAACAGTTATCTGACCTAGTCAAGGCCAAGAGGCTCCAGTATGCCGGAGACCAGAGGGAACAGTTGATCAAGGCAATTAGGTCAAATGACTGTGGGAAATTTTGGGCCTTAATCTCAGGTGTCTCATGGGCGAAATTAATCTCATCACCATCAATCCCATCCCAAATCTGGTTTTCATATTTTCTAAATCTTTTCAATGAAGATGGTGCTAGTTTTCCCAGGCCCATTGAATTTGATATCCCTGTGATGCCTGAGTGGCCACCTGTGTCTCCTGAGGATATTATTACTTTGATCTCACATATTAAATTAAAAAAGGCCTCTGGCCCTGATGCAGTTACCCCAGAACTATTGAAATCCCACCCTGAGTGGTGGGCCCCCCCTTTAGCTGTCTTATTCTCCATGATAAATAATACGGGAATAATGCCACAGTCAAAACCTTTGACCCATCAAAATATTAAAAGTGCCATCAAAAACATTAAAAATGGTATCCAAAAGATATCCTAGCCCCTAAGAACCAGTCTACAATAACCACCAAAAGACTCCAAAGGTTCTTTTAAAGTTTTGTCATACAGTCCTACAAAACTGGAAAAGAGATGAAGCCTTCTTAATTTCTTCTGAAAGGACTGGAGCACCTGCAGAGAAATCTCATAAATGGTAAGCAATGGGAAGCATCCTTGCAAGGTCTGGGATAACCAGCAGGTGCTGCTGTGCTGAGTTAAACTGCTGCATGAGTTCACACTGAGGCAGACGCAGAAATGACAGAAACGATAGGGCAAGAATGCCTGGGACCTTGAACCCCTGGAGGGCTACATTAGAATGATCTTGCATTTCATTCCACACTGGACCATTCTGGCAGACTTAATCCCTTTTGGACTAACATAATTCAGTTTGGACCAGGCCACCTATTTGTCATGGAAATCCAGAACAAAGAGGCAAAGAAAAAATAACAGTGCAATGGGAAGAAAATTTTATTCCAGTATGTTAATAAGCTCTTTCCCTGCACCATTGTTTTTTCTTTGCCTCTTTGCTCTAATCGGTGCAGGCCTTCATTTTCTTCATAGAAATTCAGAGCCATTACCAGGTGCGTAATGGAGGTGGGACTTTATTTTATACAGCTCTGATTGGTAACTATAGCCTCTGACATCAGAGATGGAGCTTTGCATAGGATTCGCTAAAGCCAATGTCACTCTTTGAAAGGTGGCTGGCTTATGTCCAATTCTATTAATCAGAAATAGCTAGACATTCAGGATATTTCCATGTCTTCACTTTTTAGTCCTCAGTGGAAACTGAGTCCACAGGTTGTATAGGAGTTAACACCCTCTTCAACCTCTTGTTACTGCAAAGAACTCTGCACATACTCTGAAGAACCTCCTACAGTCTAGGTTATGTATGTTTAGCTTAGCTAGGCCAACTGTATTGCTTTTCATTTGAACATCTCTGTGCTGTTGTTGCTGTGTGTTTTCTCCATATTTTGATTTTGCCCTTTTCCCACCACTTTTGGAATCCAACCATCCTCCCCCTCCTTATAATAAACCTTTAAAAAATTAAGTCATTTTTCTGGCTTGCCTTAGTACAATTTATTTCTCTTAATATCTTTCCCACAAGCTAGACTGTATGGGTGCTACTAGGTTGGTTATAAGATATTTTCCATTGTTTCTGCTTTGTCACTTCATTATTGCTTTAGTACTGAGCTGGAAAAGTGCCTTCAAAAAGGGCCAATCTGGATGTTATCAGGAGGTTCTGAGCACTGGCAGCCGATTACATATTTTCCAAGGAACCCATGATCTAAGGGAGTTTCCCAGCAAGGAAAGCCCTTTCTTCCATAACAGAGACCAACCAGTAGAGTCAGATGATTTACTAGTACTAGAATAACATTTGTTAAACTGCCTAGGGTCCAGGTGCACGAGAACAATCCTGCATGGTGCAGCTACAGTGCTGTTGGCTATTGGCCTGAACTACAAATCACAACTGGGGAAACTCTGAAATGTACAGAATATTACTATTTTTAATACGGAACACTGCAGATTGCCTGGCAAGGTGGGATATAAATGGAAAGTAATAAATAAATATATAAATAAAACCTGCATTCTAGCTTGCTTTTCTTCAGTCACTCATCAGAGTTCCTGTCATGATCTGTGCAGGACTGAGGCAGGGCCTAGAGGCCTAAGCTCCAGGAGGGGCCTGTCTGGGAGTAGAAAGCAGACAGCCTACAATCCCCACAACGCTTGGGGACAGTTTTTAGCCAAACAGAGTACAGGGATTCTGTGAAGAGATTTTTACATACTTGGGGGGGGGGGGAGTTTTCTGACTTAATCTGTGAGCTGTGGAAAATGGTGTTCTTTCCTCTCACAGAGCTAAACTGGACTGTGATATAAACTCAGTGTCCTGTGAGGAAATGGTTCTTTAGCTCTTCTGTGGTCTTATCTCAGTGAGGGGACAGTCTGGTCTGAGGAGGAAGATCCCTCACTTGGCTCAGAGTGTTAGGCAGGAGGCCTGGTAAGAAGGCAGGCCTTAAGTACTAACAGTTAAGGAATAATAATAGGTAGCTGCGTTAGCATTGTGTTTATTTTTGTCTTTCAACACTGTTATACTTTTTTAAAGCACCTTGCCTTATTTGCCTTGCCCCAGTATTGTTTTCAATAAACCATTTGTTTAAGAGTTCTCTGCCTGGTCATCACGCCTGTGTTTTCTTGGCTGTAAAAGGGGCATTTTGCTTGGGCCTGAGAGGGTACCCTGGGCCTTCTCAAGGGACCGTAAGTCCAGGGTAGTGGTGGTGGAAGGCAGTGACCCGCTAGGGTCATGACAGTTCCCCTTATGGAATACACAGATATGACAGTAAGAGCTTTATTTTACACATAATGGGAACAGTTGATGCTCAAGTCTTCTTAAACCAGACCAAAACAAAATTTTCAGCATAGCTTGGGAACATAAGCCCAAATTAACCACCTTTCAGTTTCCAACACTATTCCACAGAATTGGTAATACTGTTAGGAATGCTATTTATGCTGATCCCCTTCTTTATTAACTGGGTAAGAATGTCAACATTCCAATTTATATTTAGAGGAGAATCTATCACTGTCATCAGACCAAGCATTAGGAAAAACACATGAAACCATTTATATATTTATAATACCTCTGGACCATGCTTCCCCATCAAACACGGGCTCAACTTAATATATAAGAAACAATACGCAAATATAATCATTAATGGTGAGATGACAGCAAGCATCGAGATACAGAAAGGTACTAGACAGGGCTGCCCTTTATCTCCTTTATTATTTATATTTGCCCTTGAGACATTAAATGATACAGTTAGGGAATCGAAGCTTGTACAGGGGCTTAAGATAAAGGGATATGAATTTAAATTGCTGGCCTTCGCAGACGATATTGTATTCATATTAGAAAACCCAGTAGGATCTTCAATGCATCTATTGGAAATAATACAAGATTTTGGGCATGTAGCGGGGTTTAAATTAAATTTGAAAAAAACCAAGATAATTACAAAAAATTGTTTACCTCTTACGATACAAGAAATACAAAAACTAACAGAAATAGAACTAGTAAAGAAAGTTAAATATCTGGGTATAACAATATCTAATAGGAATAGCTCATTAGTAGAAGATAATTATTATAAGCGTCCTTAGGGACATCGATAAAGATTTATCAAGATGGAAAGATATTCAGTTGTCCTTGCTGGGTAGAATAGCAACTATTAAAATGAGTATTCTGCCGAAATTTCTTTTTTTAGCACAAAATATCCCCATTCTAAAAAATTATAAGATATGTACGGAGTTAGAGAAAATGGTAAAAAAGTTTCTATGGTACCCAAAACGGGCTAGGATAAAAGGGAAGACGCTTCAGAATAAAAAGAAAAAGGGGGATGTGGGCTGCCTAACTGGAAGCTGTACTACCAAGCGTCAGCTTTGAATTGGATAACAGAATGGATCAGACTGGAGAACATTAGAGTCTTAAGCTTGGAAGGGCATGATCTTAGAATGGGTTGGCATGCATACGTATGGTATGGGAAAGATAAGATCCATACCAATTTTAAACACCATATTATAAGGGGAGCTTTGATTAAGATTTGGAATGAAATGAAAGAAAGATACTACAGTAAGACACCTAAATGGGTGTCCCCCTTGGAAGCCTTTATAAAACCTTCCCTCATCAATGTATGTGACAGAGAAAGTTACGAGACATTGTTAGACGAAAATAATAAATTAAAATCAGAAGAGAGTGAGCTTACAAGTACTCTATAAGATTAAATTAGATTGGTGGGAAACTTTGCAACTCCAGTCAAGATATACCAAAGATGTTAGCATAGGGTTCCAAAAATCTAAAACACAACTAGATAGGATATGGCTTTCCTCAAATGATAAAATGATACAAAAGTTTTATAAGCTGTTGTTAGAAGATTATATGAGTGATGAAGAGGTCACCCCCACAATGGTAACATGGATGCAAGATTTGGGTCAGAGCATAGATATGGAGAAATGGGCTGATATTTGGAAATCCTTAAAATTCATGAGAGCTACAAGCTATAAGGAAAATATTTACAAAGTATTTCATCGTTGTTATTGGTCTCCTGACCGATTAGCTAAATGCTCCTCGGCACTTTCTAGAAACTGTTGGAAGTGTAGAACAAATGTCGGCACCTTTTTCCATGTATGGTGGCGATGTGACAAGGTCGCCGCTTATTGGAAAATGATCCAAAAGATAATATTAGAAATTACCAATATTAGCCTCTCTCTTTCGCCAGAAATATTTTTATTGAATATGCTTCCCGGGCTCTACAAACGAAAGGATAAATACTTATTAATTTATATTATTACAACCGCTAGAATTTTGTTTTGCTAGCTAAATATTGGAAACAAGATGGCCTACCCACAAAAGAGGAAATAGCAATCAGATTACTTGAGATAGCGGAAATGGATAAGTTGAGTTTGACGCTTCAGCAGAAAGATGAAAGTGTTTTCAAGGAACGATGGGCATGTTTGTATAAATGGATAAAAACGGTTTGGAAATACTAGACTCAAAACTATGTAATGAGATGTATATATAAGATGTTAAAATTTGGTGGAAACTATGATAAATATAATTAATAATAAAAAAATAAAAATAAAAAAAAAACACGGGCTCAACTTGATTTATAATATAAACCATAAAAGCACAGCATATATATAACTATATATTAATAAAGACTTCACCCCAAATAAATCCCTTATAACAACAGTCTAAAACAAAGTGCACAAAATTTAACAGAGTTTTGACATATCCCCCCACCTTCCGAGGTTTTTTAACAGAAGCACCTTCCCAAACCTAAAGAGTTTGTGTCTTCTAAAGACGCACATGGACCAGGTGGTTCTCACTTCCACACGAAGCCCATTTCAGAGTATTGGAGCAACCATCAAAAATGTCCAGGAATGGGTCATACAAGCCTCTGTGTGGTAAGGAATCAAAACAGAAAATTGGCCAATGCCAATTTTCTTCCATGTCTTATATTTTATGTCTTATATTATACTTACCAATGGAATATCTCTAGCCTTCTCAATGCGGACTATTTTAACTGTTTCTCCTCCATACAGACCAACATTCTCATAAACATTTTCATCTGTTAATGGCTCTGGTTGCATTTCCTGCTCAGCAACTTTATCATGAGCCAACAGCAGTGCCTGGTGTAAAATAAACAAAGCCATTTATAATCATCCAATGACCTTAACTTGTACTAAATTAAACCTATGTAAATTTGAGATTAAGAATTCCACCAAGTAAATATAAATTTAACTCACAGGCAATAAGATTTACGAAAGCTATCTCTTGTCTGAATAGGGCTATAAACCAGAATCATATCCAAGGAACAAGGTACTGTGATTTTAGCAATGTGAACTGTGAAAGTTAATGCGATAGAAATGCTGCCATTTGCACTTTTAGTTGTAGCTGCCCTATAAAATGCAAGCCCACAGAACCTTCTCAGTGAAGCTGAGGATTAGTATGTGATGTCTGAGTTGGCTTCTATAATAATCCAGTCATATGAGTCATGATTCAAAGAACAAAAATGCGCACACTGTAGAAACTGTACACATTTTAGAATTTTGATTTTTATAGTGCAGCATTTTCAGTTCCAGAGACAGGTTTCCTTATCTAGTTCAAAATGTGTTTTGTCTCAATTAGAGAGGGAACTGCTACCATCAAGCAAAACTCCAGCTAAATCTACAGTTCTGCCTAGCATGCTATGATAGACTGTCAAGGGTTAACGCCTAACAGAGTCTGAGAACCTTTGAGTGATAGGGTGTTCGAATGGAATTCTGTTGAGAGAGTCAGTTAAGGAATGACAGTTTAGAACTGACAGTTGAAGAAGAGACAGTTAAGCACCGACTGTGGACTGGGAAGAAGGCTAAGAGAGTAAGTGGATCAAAGAGAATCCTCATTCAAGACAAAAAAGGGAAATAGTTTCTAGTAAAGAGAAGTCATCCCTGTTCAGTTAAGAAGGGAAATAGCTTTTAGAAAAGAGGAGTGATCCCTGGTTCGTGTATAAGGAAGTATCTGGGGAACTTAGTTGTATGTTCTTGCCTTCTAAACTTTACACGTCAGTGAAACTCAAAAACCTATGCTTGAGTGTTTAAGCAGAAACTGAAAAGAAAGCCTCTCTCCTCAAAGTTTTAAAGACCTTGTTAAATAGCAGAAACACTGACTTGTTGCCAAAAAATTACATGGTGTTTGTAATTGAAAAGTTAGCTCAGCTTTATTATCTGTTCACTTCATACATCCTACACCTGATACCACCTGACCTTTTCTCCTCCAAGTTAAATAAAACATTTGTTTACTTTGAACTTTCAAAAGCCTCTCATGTGCCATTTCAAAAGCAGAGTATAAGACGGTGATTTTGTCTCTTCCCTCAGTTCCCTCGGCTGGGCCAGCATCAATCTCTCTCTCTCTGTATATGTGTGTGTGTGTGAATATATATATATATATATATATATATATATATATATATATATATACACACACACACACACACATATATACAGAGAGAGAGAGCGAGAGCGCGCAACTGGATGGGACAGCCATAAACAAATAAGAAGAAAATAGATAAAGAGGTTGCTCAGTAAGAAAGAAGACAGAAGGGGAAATCCTGCATGTGAGGGAGGGAAGAGGACAAGATTGTCATACATGAACTTATTATTTCTTTGGGTTGCAGCCATGAAGGTTTACCATATGAGTCAGGAACAAAAAATGTAAATGCCTAAGATATACACACATCTTAAGAATGCTAAGGGAATTGTTTTACTGTACAATCAGTTGTTCCTACCTGAATATGAGGAGCATTCAGTAAAGAGTTAAGTTCCAGTCCATCTTTCTGATGGCTTGGTTTCAACACACACTGTACCTGGAAGACAAGAGAACAACAAAGGTTGATACCATAGTCCTCTCCAAATATGCTGCCCTTTTTAATGTTATATCAGCAAATCCAGATTCCCAACCTCCTTTTTTTAATAAAGAGAAATGGCAGTCTGAGGCTGCCTAACCTCCCTCAAATGGCTACTTCTTCACTGTAACCTCTCCCTCATCACTTATGCCACTGGGTTTTCTACCAACCAAACGAAAAAATAAGCCGGCACTGGGGAAATCTGATGTCAGATAGAATTTACCAGATAAAATGGCAGGCAGGCAGGCAGGCACTTCCTTCTGCTATCTTTTCCCTGAAAATGCCTCCTGCCACTGTACTCACCACTGCATACCCAACTCTGTTGGCATAACTTGCAGTTCCACCCTCAGCTACCTGAAAGGGTAACAGCCAGAAAGGTGTGAAATTATACTCTTTAAAGACATAGACTTGTACTGCTTTAACCTATTATTTTGTTAATGGCTGATTTTGTTGTGATTCACTGGTTTAGGTAAGGTTGGCCTAGATGAGTTTGATCTAGTGTCAAAGGGACTGACAGCTGGTGCCAGCATGTGACTGCAAAGAGGCTGGCTATAACCGGTCTGAGGCAGTCCAGCCTGACACTGAGTATTGCATCTGGATTGCATCAGCTGTGTGCTGATTGGCCAGAGGCTGTATAAATGTACAGAGTGTACACTGGTTTTATGTTCTTCACTTGGATTGATTGCAGTGGAGCACTTTGACACTGAAAACTGTATATAGGTGATGGCAGAGGGTAAATAAAATTCACTTTGTATTTGCACCTAAGTTCTGGGCTCCAGTCTTCTTTGGGTACTCTAACTCCCTTTGGGCACTAACGTGCCAGCCAGCATTGCACGTGCCACGACAGGGTTATGGGCCCAGGCCGCGGCTGGCAGTAAAGTGGAGTTTGGAAGTGAGTACCAGTGGAGTTGAATTGTGTCAGCTAACAGTGGCTTTCATGTGCTGAACTGAAAGCAGTGTTCCAGAAGAGCTGTGGAAAAGCTGTTGCAGACGGAGAGCTCGGAGGTGCTGAAAGTGCTGGAGGAGTCTTAGGCCGGCAGCGGTGAGGGGGTGTCATGTCCTTACACAGATGTCCAGCTGCAGAGGCAGACAGCCAGCTACCAGTGGCAGAGACCAGCATGGCACAGGTACCGACATCTCAGCTTGTGGAGAAGCTTACTGCAACTAACTACAATAACTGGGCTTTAAAAATGAAGTATTTTCTGGTTAAAGAGGGTTTTTGGGCTTGCGTGTCTGATCCTCCTGAAGAGCCAACACCTCTGGAAGAGAGGAATGATGAAAGAGCTCTAGCCCTCATCATCCTGAGCGTGAGTGATGATAACTTAATTTATGTTGCTGATAAGGAGAGCAGTAAGGATGCCTGGGACGCTCTCAAGGCAGTTTATCAGCAAGCAGATATGGGCTCCGTTATCTCTCTCACTAGGCGTCTGTTTAGGACGGTGCAGCTGCCTAATGCGCCCATTAAGGAACATTTGGCCACTTTAATGGATTATTTCTGGCAACTACAGGAGCGAGGTAAAACTTTTACTGATCTGGATAAGGTGTATGTGATATTAAGTTCCTTATCAGAAGATTATCAAACTCTGATTACAACGTTTGAGGCTATGGATGCTGTCCATCTAACTGTGGAGTATGTGAATGGCAAGATTCTTCAGGAGTCTACGCGCAGGGCTGATTTCAAAAGGTACACAAGTTTTTCTAGGAACTGTGCCAACCATTCTGGGCAGAAAGCCAAGGAGGTAACCAAGGAGACGCAGGAGATTGCCAGCAGCTGTGTAACTACGTTATCAAGCAACTGGAAGAGCAGCAAGGAGGACAACAAACAGAGAAACAGACGTCGGTGTTTTGGATGTGGGTCTTTTGACCATTTGTTACGGTCTTGTCCAGAGAAACACAAGAAAAAGGAGCAGCGGCCTGGAAATTGTCACCAGGCTTCTGTGGTGCTGCAAGAAGAGGCAGATACCACTGAATGGCTAGTGGATTCAGGAGCAACTTTAACCTATTGCAAAAAGGAAAGTATGCTGTTAAATAAACGAAAACCTTCTCTATCCTCTGTATGTTTGGCAGATGGGACACTGTCCAAAGTAACTGCTGAGGGAGATGTATATTTCTCTAGCTTGGGCTGTATGTTGAATGGGGTTCTCTGTGTCCCTGCTCTTAAACAAAACTTACTTAGTGTGGTGTGTCTTGACAAAGCTGGTTTTGAAGTAGTGTTTGCAAATAATGAATGTAAAGTGGTTAAGGCTAACCAAGTGTATGCAATAGGCAGGCTGAAACACAATGTGTATATGCTGAACGGTGGTAATGAAAATGCACAGGTGGTTAGCAATGTAAATCCCCACAACAATTGTCAACATGTTCTACATAGAAGGCTCACACATGTCTCCTATAAAACAATTCAGAAAACGTTGGAAATAATAGGAAAGGAGGATGTAAACAATTGCAAAGTGTACTTAGATTGTGAAATATGCAAAATGAGTAAGTCAAAGGCGTGCCCTGTTGCAAAACAGAGTTTGAGACAATCTGAAAGACCTTTAGGTCTGGTTCATATGGATGTGGTGGGGCCTTACCCAAATAGTCATTCTGGTAACAGGTTTGCATTAATTATTACTGATGACCACTCACATTTTTCCTGGCTTTATGTAATGAAGCACAAGTCGGATGTGTTCCCCACTGTTAAGTATTGGCACAAGAAAGTAACAAAACAAATTGGAAATGTTGTTGCCATACAGTCTGATATGGGGGGGGGTTTTTTTTACATCAAATGCTTTCAAGGTTTGGATCCAACAGAAAGGAATCAAACACAGGGTCTCAAATCCTTGCACCCCAGCTGAAAATGGTCTTGCAGAAAGGAAAGGGGGAGTGTTGCAAACCATGATCTTTTCCATGTTAAAAGATGCAAATCTTGGTATTGCTTACTGGGCTGAAGCTATTAAAAATGCATGTTACCTGAGTAATCACATTTATTCTCATTCTGTGGATGACATCCCTTTTAGGTTGTTATACCAAAGAGTTCCATGTTTGGATTACTTAAGGGTTTTTGGTTCAAAGGCATGGGCTAATATACGTTTGGAACGCAGAAGAAAAGGAGGGCCCAAAGCAAAAAAGTTAATTTTTCTTGGATACCAGACAGGCATGAAGAGTTACAGGTTTGCTGATAATAATCACAAAATAACATACAGTAGGTCTGCTAATTTTTGTGAAGATGAAAACTGGGAAAGAATTCATGCCAACAAGGTTCCTGAGTTTGTTGAGTTACCTGGAACAAGTAGCACTGAAAGTGCAAGTAACAAAACCAATGTTAAAGCAGAACCTGAGGTAAAAGAGGAACGAAGTGTTGATGTGTCTGGTGAACAAATGTCTGCAAAAGGTGAAAATGAGTGTGTGCCACAGAGCACTAAGGGCATACCACCGGTGAGGTATGGTTTTGATGTAAATCATGTGTATACCAAGGAGCCTCAAAGTAGTAATGAAGTTTTGCAAATGCCTAATGCAGAAATGGAGACATGGTTTCAAGCTATGCAAAGTGAATATAGTTCACTGAAGGAACACAAAGTGTTTGAGAAACCTGAGGCACTAAGGAACAAAAATGTAAAAAGGTGCAAAAGTGTGTTTCAGATAAAATGCATGCCAGATGGCAGTACCATAAGAAAAGCTAATGCTGTGTAGAGGTAAATGGTTTTTCTGTAATAGTTAACTGTGTTCAACGTAACATGTGATGTACCTCTAATGTTAAATGTAGCAGATGCTTGTAACAAAAAATGTATGGATGTAAAACAGTTTTGTAATATTGAAGGACAAACTGTACATCAAGGCTCAGCCTTAAGGGGGAGTGTTGTGATTCACTGGTTTAGGTAAGGCTGGCCTGGATGAGTTTGATCTAGTGTCAAAGGGACTGACAGCTAGTGCCAGCATGTGACTGCAAAGAGGCTGGCTATAACCGGTCTGAGGCAGTCCAGCCTGACACTGAGTATTGCATCTGGATTGCATCAGCTGTGTGCTGATTGGCCAGAGGCTGTATAAATGTACAGAGTGTACACTGGTTTTATGTTCTTCACTTGGATTGATTGCAGCGGAGCACTTTGACAATGAGAACTGTATATAGGTGGTGGCAGAGTGTAAATAAAATTCACTTTGCATTTGCACCTAAGTTCTGGACTCCAGTCTTCTTTGGGTACTCTAACTCCCTTTGGGCACTAACGTGCCAGCCAGCGTTGCACGCGCCACGACAGATTTTTCTAAATTACAATTTGACCTAGCTCATTAAAGATATAAAAATAATGCAGTAATGACAATTATATATTGACAGAGTACAAGTAAAAGTCATGCACAAAATCTACAGAAGTAACTGAAAAAGATATTCATGAGGCTGCAATCAGACATGCAAAATCATTTCAGGTAAACTGAGCTGTGAATAGGTTATCATTTTTGCATTTCAAAGGGAGAAATAACCCCCTTTGAACTACTGTGGTACATCCTCTGATTCAGCATTAGTACCTTTCAGCTATACAAATGTGAAGAGGGGAGAAAGCTGTTCCCTCTGCTTTCTTGATTCTGAACTGCAGGTAATGACCAAAGTGATAAAACTGATCAGACTAGATCATGGTTACCTCCTGCCCTAGTTTATTTATTTAGAAAAAGAGTACAATAAAATAATTAAAAACTCTAAGTATTATCAAGGAGCCAGAAACACAGCATACAACATCCAGCATCCTAAACAGTCCTTAGGACAGCAGCAGAACATAAAATAGCTTAAAAAGTTGACACCCCTCAGTTCAGACTTGGGGTAAAAATAAACATTTTGGACTAGTGCCCAGAGGACAGTAAGGTAAGTACCAAGAAAGCTTCAAAGGGGAGGTCATTCCACAGGTGATGCTCCACCACTGAAAAAGCCCCATCTCTGGGGTTATTTATTTATTTATATTTACATTGTATCCTGCCCTCCCTAGCAGTGTTGCTACTTGCCTAACTTTTGCAGGTGGGACTACAGACAGCAATGCTTGGAAAGAGGATCTCAGCTGGCAGGCTGGACAGTGCGATGGAAAGCAGTCCTTCAAGTACTCAGGCCTAAGTTGTTCAGGGCCTCAAAAGTAAGAATTAACATCTTGAACTGCGTTCAAAAATACATTGACAGCTTGGATCCAAACTATGTTGGGGGGAGCAGTATTTGCTCATTTTTCTCTCCACCTGTTCTCAGAGGTCCACAATCACCAGGGGGAAAGGTTTGGGGAGAATGGAAGGTTACAGCAAGATGAAGGGAAGAAATTTCACTTCAAGTGTGATTGCATTTGCATAGCACAGAATCCAACCTAGTTTCATTCCCGAGGAAAACTTTAAAATATATATATATTTGAGTATGTTTGGAGAAATAGACCCATGTTGTTCAAAGAAAACATTCTATCTTGTTTAGACTTTTTTCTTAGCAGGTTAATGATAACACAAAAGTAATCCTGCCCAGTAATCCTTCCATCCAAACCCAACAACCCACATAAAATTGGAAATCACAAAGACAATACAGGAAGACAAAAGACAGTGATGGCAGAAGAGAGAGAAGAGGGAAAGAAGGCCGATGGTGACAAATGTAAATATTGCAAATATGGATGACAATTCAAACATTGTCTTCAGAAACAATTTTGACTAGAAGTGCAAGTGGCTTCTGATTCTCCCAATATCCTTCCTTTTATTAACTCAGCAGAGATTTTTTTCCGAAATGTGTAAGAAAATGAACAGTTAGAGCCTTGCACTTAAAATACAAAACAAAAAGACTACATAAATCTTCCTGTGGATTAGTGAATATGTACATATTCGTCATTGTATTATTACAAGGAGTAAGAAAGTGTTGTGGGTGTTGGGACAGAGGGAGGATGTTGTCCCCTTTCTAAAGCTGCAGGCAATAATCAATGACTTCAAATAAGTGTTTCTGGGAGCTAGTCGCAACTTTTCCTGGCCGTATCCTGTTTCAAGAATTACCAAAAAATGCAAAGGCATCTTGATAGGAAACATTGACAGAAAAGAAAAAAATTCAAATGTACGTACTGTGGGAAATATGTTTCCTTAGTAATGCTTCCTAGTCCCTGAAAAGTTATTGCCTAATCACAGTCTGACATTCATAAATTAGAGGGGCAGCCAGATTAGTCTGTTGTAGCAAACTCACAAAAACTCATACTGAGGTAAATGTTGTTAAGTCTTTAAGGTGCCACTGGACTTTATTCATTAAGTCAGCCTTGACTAAAGCAGCAAGTTACTTATTGTCTTTATGAATGTCCAGTTCTGTTCCAGGGACACTGGTTCACATTGCCTTTACTTTCCTCAGCAATAACTACTGACAGACTACATAATGTGGACAAAATTGTACCGTGAGCACAGATAGCAGGATCCATTAATGCCAAGGAAACAGGTCAATGCAGCAAAATCCATTCTTCTGATTAAACATTGTAATGGACACATGAAAAATTGCTGAGTTAATACAAGAACGCTTGGAAAGAAGTTCTGTTAAAATCAACATGATTTAACTCGCAAATGCATTTATTTAGGATCAAAGTATTAGGTGAATTGTTTTAGATAATTGTGAGGACTAATTTTAGTTTGAATATTAATAAAGCTGAAACTGTGTAGAAATCTCAAGCCAAATTACTCAGACTTCGGAAGAAACAAGTTCTAGTGAAGCTAGTAGATACATTTTGTTCTTCTCTGTAACAGAAATATATAAAATTGTGTTTTTTGTTTAAAAAAGTATGCCATAAATGCTAAACCTATTGTCACCTAAGCACTCAGTGCAAAAAGATCTATTCACTATGTGAAACATATCTTGCTGATATACTACAGAGTCTTCCATCTCAAACTACCATGTTGACAGTTGCATCAAATTATCTTTTAGGGTCACTCAGACCATGTTTCTGTAATCCTCACTTCATTTTTGTCAAGTTTAACTGGCTTAATCAATTTAATTAAATTTGATGTTCAACAGCTATTTTTATACCAGACACAGAGTGCACCACATTATTTTAGGGAGTTAATCTCCACATAAATTCCTTAAGCCTGCATGCTTTACTCAGCCTTCTAATTAAATTAAAGTTTCAAGAAACAGATAAATCATATTTTCTTTGCTTTATTAAAATTACTTATTTGCCTCCAACACTAACTGAGAAAAGTACTTAGACTTAACCCACAAAAATATTATTCAGAACTTAAACTGGAAAGTTAACAACACATTTTCTTTTGAATTTTTAACCTCTGATCAATTGATCAGTAATGTCGCATTCCAGAAGGGTTTGTGCACAGCATCCACGTATTCACCCAAGCTATTCTATAGTATTCTGTCAATAGCTGTCTTCACAGTAATTCCAAACTTCTTCCTCACTTTCTATGTTTAAAAGCAATTTGGGGATTCTTAAGAAAAAATACTGGATGTGCACTGGTGGGCAGTTCCCTTAAAAATACATGTTACCTTCTCACACCTGTTTCCTGATTCTCTTTAATTCCATATCATCACGCCACATCATATCATCACGCCACATCATATCTGAAAATTGTTGGGGGAAAATGCAGACTCATCTTTCAGGTATTTGATCTAAGCTTAACAGGTTTTAAGGAACAAATAGGATGCTATACTGCCACACAAAGTGAAATGGTTTACATCAGCTCAATTGTCTGAAATATGCAAAATGAAAACAATTACAGTGGGGCTAGAAAATTCCATGTAACTGAAAGGTACTTCAAAAATCACCATGATGGAAGAAATGAAACTAGATCTAGTTCTCTAAAGATCATGGCTGTTTTCAGAAGATATAAATTATGTTCTGATTCAAGAAACTGACCTACAGCAAAGTATGCATGTGTTCCATTTCAAAGCCTCCTTCATATTCACACTGCAGCTGATAAACAGTGACCTTTCAGAGGAGTTACTGAAGACTGGTTTGTTTGCTCTTAAAAATATAATGAATTGCAGCCACCATTCACTGGACAGCTTTTCTATTTATTTGTACTCTCACTTTCACATAGGATAAATTAATAATGTTGTCTAAACATTCTGCAGCTATCCTTCAAGTCCCATTAGGCTGGGGGTTTTCTTGCAGTTGTTTCAGAACTTTAATGGAAGGCATGTCAAGAAATTAAAGCACGCCCTGACCTGGATAGCCCAGGCAAGCCCGATCTCATCAGATCTCAAAAGCTACGCAGGGTTGACCCTGGCATGTGCTTGGATGGGAGACCTCCTTGAAATACCAGAGGTATGGGGGCAGGCTTTAGTCAGCCACCTCTCTGAATATCCTCCAGGTCCCCAATAGGGATCAGTCACCAGAGGTGGCCATGACTTCCAGGAGTACACACACATAAAAAAATACCAAAAAAGGAAAAGAAATTAAAACACAAGATTCTAGTTGAGAATGTGTACTATGGGCATGTGAAAATATACAATCCAATAAATTTGAATAAAATTGTTATTTTACTGAAATGTAAACTCTCAAAAATGCTGTATAGTTACTAATTTAACACAGTTCTCCAACTTAACTATGGAAAAACAAAACAAACGATCACCATTCAAATGATGTTAACAGAAAAGGTAAAGCTTGCTTCTATGTTAGTCGCCTATTTGGATGGCAAGCAAAACAGTGTAAAAAGTCAAACCTTTGTTATTATGCTGGTTCATCGTATATCTGATATACTTCCCTTTTCAGATGTCAATGGAAAAGACAATTTTGCTCTGAACAAAACACCATGCTTAGATGTTTGGCTGGATTTGGCAGAAGCTACTTTAAAATTTGCCCAAGGGTTTCACATTTTTTGCAGTTTCTTCGAACAGTAACCCCCATGACACGTCACAGACTGCTTTTGGAAGTCTCCTCTGGTTGGCTTGACATGTGGTATGTTGGGCTGCTGTTTGATAAAAACAAGCCTAACCTTCCTCCGGTATGTAGGAGTTGTGATGCAGTCCTTTGGATCCTGGCTTTCAAAGAACGAAACACTTACTTTCACATTAATGTAACTTGCTATTTATGTTTCTCTCTGTCTGTCTTTTTACATATAAAAGCTAATTTCTCAAAGGTTAAAGTTATTCTCTTTTAAGAGAAAAAAAAGAACAATATAGAATGTGTTTGTTATTCCCTGTCTTCATATTTTATGATGTACCTATGCTTGGCTGTTTTGTAAAAATTTACCATTAATAGTACTAGATAAAAGGTACAAAATACATACCTCTTGTGCAAGCTCTTGTGCATTGGAGATCAGAGGGTATGGAGGACTCGCTTTGTTCATATGAACTGTAACAGCATTGTATATCTTAAAAGCATTTTGAAAGTCAGTGTTTTGGACTAGCTGCAGTATTACAGCAATTTCCTCTTGGCTTTGGGGATCTACCAGAGTGTGCTGGACTTGTTTAAGAGAAGATAGCAGCTCATCAACTTCTGAAAAGGAAACCAATACACATTAGTTAGCTGGATATACTAAATATGCAGGACAAAAACCCCAGTAAGTTTGGGGTGGGGCTTAGCTATCAGACATGTTATAAGTCTTCCAGTTGCAGTTCACTGGATGCAGCCCTTATGAAGCATCTGCAGTCTATAATAGAGATTTTTTTTATTTTTGCACTGATGAAGCCTTACTTCTAAGAGCAAAACAAAAAGATAAAAAGCAGAGAAATAGCTGAACATTTGCAGAAAGACTGAAAGGCAAAATTCCTTCTCAAATTATTTGTGTGATTCCTATCTGCAGCTTCAGCTAACATCAACAACTGTTCAATATGTAACACATTTGTTGTATACATTTTAGTGTATTATTTCAAGCTGAGTATGTAGTGGAAGACAATAGAGACAATGTCTAATAAACATTATTCATAGTCTACGGTTAACAGACTGTTCAAACATCTTATTCTTCAGAGCATAGGTGCCCCATACTAACAAAAACAGTTTAAAAGCCACTACCCTATGCAAAACAGCTTTCTAAACTGCACTCTCATCTTTTACTTAAACTAATTATAATGAACATAAAAGTTATCAACACTGATCAATTATATTCAGAAAAACACACAAAAGAATTAAAATGATGCACAAGTGTTAACAGTACTGAAGTAAAGTCACATCTATCTTTTCTGGCTAAAAACCAAATAGTTTAACTAGGAAAGGAGAAGAGGAAAGAAAAGAATGCTGTATCATTCCACAGCACATCAAAAATCTTGAAGCACGAAGGTGATGATAAAAGAATTATAAATAGGCATTAGAACATAAATCTTTATCTCACTTTACACTTCTGAAAGAGATAAAAAAATTGACTGTTATGTTTCAGAAGTGAAGATAAATATGTAGAGTTAGGCGGTATGCGAATTAATTTATCTAACACATTTCTTAAAAACCAATAGCAAAAATGGCTTGGATCAAAGACTTGACATATTTTGTAAGTGAAAATTCTGTTACTGTTATCATACAAAATATGGACAGGGATTGTCATTCTAACATTAGTTTATTTTGCATACATTTCAGCACCTCTAACACAGTAAAAAATTCTGACTATACACAAACAGACTAACAATAATGTTTTCAGCAATTTGCTCAAAGCTCCTGTATTCACAGTCCTTGTGCCCTCTCCCCGATGTGCATGCAGAAGTATTTTGCACATACATGGCCAAAAAAGAGATAATCTACTCACAAAAAGACAGGATTTCTTCTCAACACCAATAAATGGCAAAATATATTTCTCCACCCAATATGCCTTTTATTTTGTATTATGAGTTAAATTGCACCTTTTTCTGGCTTCAGAAACAGACAGGGAAGATATCCAATCCAATCCCAAGAACAGCAGAAAAGGAAGAGATAGGTAACTCTGAGGGAGGATTCTTTTTCCAGATAGGGAGGATTGGGAATACCAGCCAATCTACCAACTGAAACATTCTTTTTTTTTGGTGACACTGCAATTAGTTAGCTAATGGAAGACTTTGTTTTCAAGCTTCAGCATCAACTAGAATGCAGGAAATGAGCTGAATACATCTTAACATACATATAACTACACCTTCTTCATTTCCTTACTTTATTCCTTATCACATAGAACTCATTTTAAACCCTACTTGTATTGTGAGGAGAAATCACCAAGATGGTTTGCTATTTGAAACAATGGGGTCAACAGGCTTTATTTAGAATGAAGATTCGATTTTACTAATTTGTGAACATATTCAGCAATGAATTCATTTAGGATTTTTAAGGATAAGTTTGTTCTCATATGACAGAAATCAGAGAAGGAAGCCACAAGGTTAGTGAAATACCATATCCTTCCTGACTGGAAAGTCCTATTGCATTGTATTGGATATCTTACGCTGTCTGATTGTTGACTGTATTTTGTAACCTGCCTTGAGCCACACTAAGAAAGTAGGGCTATAAATAAAGCAAATTAAAAGAAGTTCCAGGGGTACATTAGCAATCATACACTGCCCCTTTCTAAACAAGACAAGGAATGTTGTAGCAACTCAGATTTTAAAAAACCTATTATTTGGATAGCTTTCAATATATAGTGTTCTTAAAATATGCTAGCTTTAATAAGAACCTAAAATTTTGTCTTGAAGTTCAACAAAAGTATCCAACAAAAAGTGTCAAATCCTTGACTGATAGACACAGAGAAGCAGAAAAATAAAGCAGGCTTACAGAAAAATAGAAATTTTAAGTGCTGTTAATTACCCTTTTTATGATTTGAAGACTGAATATTCACAGATCAAATAAGGGCAACTGTTCATAATCCTTCAAGTTCTAAACGTATTTAAAATCTAGTTTTCATTTATTCTACAGGATTAGTTACACAGAAACCTGGATCTATTCCTTATGCATTGGTTCCTCAAACATAGGTAACCAAAAACTAGTACTGTTCATTTATCCCTGGTTTTATTCAATCCTGTCACAAATGCAGAAAATATTTAACAATGCATGAAATTTTAGTCTTTTTGTTTTGCACTCTTAAATCCTTCAACACAGGAGACTCAAAAATAGTTGTTACCAGGGACCCCCTTCATAGATGTGTGCTGTCTTCCCCAACTCCATCTTGGCTAAATTTGCTGTGGCAGGCATTTTAGGAACTAGCAGTACCTTGCTTTGGAGAAGGTGAGGTTAAGGCTCTCCTTGGGCTATGCTAAGAAGTGGCCAAAGACCTGGGCATGAGACTGATCCACTGATGGGGCATCTCTCGGGGAGCTTGCACCCACCTAGATCTTTCAACATAATTTCATCAGCAAAGGCTGAGTACAAAATCTAATTACTATCCAGCAGCCAGGTGGGCTTGATTGCTTTTACTGACCTTGCCTGAATGTCTCCTCCTTACCTGCCTTAGTGGGAAGATGTTTTCCCCAACACTGAGCTAATGGCATCCCAAGTCTTTGCTCCTGTTTATTAACATAAGGATTGCTAGAAAACAATGACAACGATAAAGCTTTTGACACCACATGCATTTACCAGCACATAGCTGCAGAAGGCCAGCAATTCCATACAGTGTCGGCAAAAGACAAGGTGTATATGTGAGAGGAGGGAAAAGATCATTTGACCTAGTCATACTAAGCTTTTGATACAGAAGTGTGTGTTGTGGTGTGGGAGACTCACGATGCACCGGTATGCCACTGGTATATTAGCCAACATGTTGTACAGGCTCTCTGGTGGAGCTATACTCAAAAGCAATGTTGAAGTCATTTGAGTTTGTTGTTCAGACACACTAAGAATTGCTTTTCAGGGACTGCCCTCCTTCTGCATCAGCCCAAGGAGCTGCCTACAAAATAACCAGAGTACATAATGAAGAAAACAAGTCTGGAAATGGGTTGCTATTGTAAGAGGGAACAGAACAATATTTTTCTCAAGTTGGCCCACTTGCATCTGAATCAGTGATCCTCACCCCATACGATCTCTTTTAAAGGAAGAAAAAAAGGATGGAAGTTTGGTATCAATTGCAGGAGTCTCCAGAACAAGAGAACTGCAGACTGCTGGAGCTCTTGTACTGAACTGTCAGGTTACCAGGTATTGTTCACACAGCAGGTTAACAATGAGTCTATCCATAAATATGCTTGAAAGCCTCCTGTAAGTGGCAGCTGCAGTAACTTCAAAGTGGCTTGCCACTCTACAGCTGCCACAATTTGTACTACAGGTGAAACCAGATTCGATGCCAACCAATGCCAATGCAATCTGCCCAGGTTATATTTCAAAGATAACTCCAGAGGTCTTTTTTGGGGGGAGCGCACTGGAGCACAGCTCTGGGAGCTCAGGAGCCAAGCCCCGCATCCCGGGGAGTCTCAGGCAGCCGAATGTCAATTTCAGCTCCGTTATATCCTATGGGTCAATGAAGTCAATGGTGGAGGGGAGGGGGTTTGAGGGAGAGGCTCCAAACTCACAGGGTAGCTGTTGGAGCCTCTCCCCAAGATACCCACCAAGTTTCAAGAACATTGGATCAGGGGGTCCAATTCTATGGGCCCCCAAACAGGTTGCCCCTATTCCCTCCATTGTTCTCTATACTGGGAAAAAAGTAACTTAACAATGGAGGGAATAGGGCCCATAGGATATAATGGGAATGAATTGCCGCCAAATTTCTTTCATTCCCTCCTTTCCTTCTCTCTTTTTCCTCTTTCCCTCCTTCTTCTCTTCTCTCTTTCTTTCTTTCCCACCTTCTTATCTTCTTTTTTCCTCCTTTCCCTGTTTCCCTCCTTCTTCCCTCTCTTTCTTTCTTTCCCTCCCCTTTCCTTCTCTTTCTTTCCCTCTTCCCTTCCTTCTTTCCTTCTCTCTACCCTCTCTTTCCTTCCCTCTTTCCTCCTTCTGTAGCCCAACTCTCATGAGAAGGAGTTTAAACTTTAAACCCCTTCTCTCTTAGCTCCCCCACCCAGACCAGCTGGGGAAGGGAAGGGAAGGGGAGGCTTTTGAAGATGTCTCCCCCCTTTTGCTTCCCCTTTTGACATCACTTCCGGTGATGTCAGGGTGTGTGGCATATGCTAATAGCCTAATAGCTCATTAGCATAGCTGTTTTTCTACTAAAAGACCCCTGGATAACTCTGTATCTTCAGAGTATCTCTCTTCACTCTTGCCAATGGCATGATTCATATGCAACTCCAAACCATGGCTTGATGCAACATGAGCAATTTCCTGGTTCATAAATTCCTTCCTCCCCTGCTTATCATAGTGTGCTGTTACACATGAAACAACAAATTATGATTTGCTCTAAAACGGAATCTGAGCACACACAGATCACCTAACTTTGGACTTCCAACTATGATTTGATGTTAAAGTGATGGGCAATAGATTCAGGACAGACAAAAGAACATACTTCTTCATTTAATGAGTAATTAAATCATAATTTTCAGTGCAAGTGATGTAGTGATGGTCACTACCACAGATGGCTTTAAAAAGGAAGTTGACATACTCTTGGTGGTCGGTCAATGGCTGCTGGTCATGATAATTCAAGGGAATTTTCATATTCAGAGGCAGTAAACTCCTGAAAACCCTGCATGGGAAGCCCTATTGTGCATGGGAGGCCCTATTGTACAAATTTCTTTTATCAGCATGAAGTCCAGCTTTTACTTCTATATACATAAAAGAAAGTCCCTTCACTGTAAAATCAATGCCCAGGCCAAACCGCTGGTCCTAGAGACACCAAATATGGAGAGAGAGAGCTCCTAACATGGCGTAGGTGCTCACTAAGAAGGGATTTTTAGAAATTCAACCCCTAAGTGGGTCAAAAGGGGTAAAATGTGTTCCCCCCCATTGATTCCTATGTGGCTGCCAGGCAGCTGCCTCCCTGCACCCCGCACTCTCTGACTGGTCAGCTGCAGAGCTCAGTGTTCTGATGTAAAAAAAAAACAGTTACAGGGGACTGCGGAGAGCTAATGACAGTTGAGGAAATCAGGAGTGACCAACAGCTACCTGTGAGGTGAAGCAAAGCTGCTGGCCCAGCCTCTCTGATGGCTTCCAACACACTCCCACCACCTCCTACACCTAACAGGCGCAGTCCCACCTCCACAGTGGCTTCTAATCAATGTTCCCTCTAAGCTGAGTTAGTGTGAGCTGGCTCACTGTTTTTTAGCCTCCAGCTCACAGATTTTTGTCTTAGCTCAGGAAGGATGGCTCCAGAGCAAACTAATTTATGCAGTAGCCAGATCACTTGCTCACAACTTTAATGCCAGTAGCTCACAAAGTAGAATTTTTGCTCAAAAGACTTCATAGCTTAGAGGGAACGTTGCTTCTAATACTCCTCCCCCTCCCACACTGGACAGGCAGCTGCCTGTCAGGTGTAGGAGAGGAGGTGGGATGCTTACAGCCATCAGGGAGGTTTGCTCAGCAGGAGTGCCTTAGCATGGCTGCTGGCCCAGCTTCCCTGATGCCTTTAAATACAATCGCCCCCAACACCAGACAGGCCGGTGTATGTCAGGTGTAGGAGCAGGGCCAGGGTATGAATGTTTATGGGGAGATATTAAAGGACATTTCTAGGAGCCATTTCGATGTGTGCCTCCCTCATGAACCTGAAGAAATATCCACCACATCACCACTCCCTCACACCTCTCACTGCCCCCAAGAAAGCTCCTGGCAAATGTCGAGCCAGATAAGCCAACGCTACAAGGAGGAGGCAATTTAGGAATGCGGCAAAGACATTTGCACACAGTACTCCTGGAATGCACTGAGCTGCACAGGCCAAGTACCAGCAAGATCACCCTGAGGTGCTCAGAACAACACAGTCTCCATATGAGCAAAAAAATCCAGGAACACAAGTAGAGAGGCCATCACTTTTGTGGAAGGGGGCAGGAGTTGACTTAACAGATGACTGTTTCTTAAATGGACAGTTCTATGTTGCATGCTGCAGTGAGCTCACCAAGCAGCCTGGTGATCCTAGCACCTGAGGGCAGAACCACCAATGTGGTCTAGAGAGAGGTCCTTCAGTAGAGCAAAAAAAGTACGTATGTCTCACTTCATTTCTTACACTACAGTCTTCTCCATTAGAATTCCTACAACAGATGTCACATTTCAAATTTCACATCATCAGTATCATAACTGGATTTACAGAACTTAAATACTATAGTGAAGCACGGGTATCAGGCTAGTATTAGATACAAAGATCCCGCCCTTCCAAAGAGCACATAATTCTCTCACTATCCCCATTTCATCTTCATTGCAACACTGAGAGCTAGGTTAGACTGAGAGATAATGACTAGCCTAAGGTTACCTTGTAAGTGTTATATCAGTGAAAGGATTTGAACCTCTGTCTCTCTGGCCCTAATCCAATACTCTAAATACTACCATACTGGCTATTATGATTCAACCGTTCTCATTTATCTCAACAACCCTGTTAGACCAACATTGTACTCACCGATTGTAACTGACAGGCTAGGTTCTGCCTCTCTCTAAGAGCAACCAATGAGAGCATACGGAATGTTGAGAGAAAAGAGACATGAAAAACAACAGTTGAAAAATGACGGGGTTAGCAGCTTTAGGGTGAGATGAAAAGGATTTTTTTCTGACTGAGGGGAAATCTATAGAAGAGCTGCTGGGAACAGGCTGAAAATTGTAAATTTGTAACTAAAGGATCCCAGTTGTAGGTATAAGGCCTCAGTTCAAAAGTTCATTCCTCATTGCCTATAGTCTCCTCAAGCACCATCAAAATTTTGTTCCCACTATACATTCTTCTGACCTCTCAGTATATTTATTTGCATTCAGTTCTCTTCTTCTCCTTAACACAGCACTCATAATCATGAATACCAATTGCTTTGCCCAATGAGTGTCTTGAATATTTTCCAAGTTAACTGGTTTTCTCTTAATTACTTTTTGATGCTGCAGTATCTCATCTCCTAATATCACTAGAGCTCATAGCTCTACTAACCTCTGAATTACAAGCAATGGAATGTGTAACATCTGCTTTTTCATTTGGGCTAGAGCAGAGGTGATGTGAAGGCTAAGCAAATGAGAAAAATTAGGAAGAACATCCACCCCCTCCCAAGGAAATGTTGGGGAGCAGTGAAAAAGTTACTATGAAGTATTTTTGTTTCAAATTAGTGAAATGCTTTTCAAGACACACTCAACATGCCCTGACCTGGATAGCCCAGGCAAGCCCAATCTCGGAAACTAAACAGGGCTGACCCTGTCAAGTACTTGGATAGGAGACCTCCAAGGAATACCGGGGCCAGGACGCAGAGGCAGGCAACAGTAAGCAACTTCTCTGAAACATCCAAGCCTCACTAGGGGTCACCAGAAGTCAACTATGTCTTTTAGCCACACACACACACACACACACACACACACACACACACACACACACACACAAAGACACACTCAACATGTGCAGCATGAAAATTTCTGTGCAAGAAAATCTACAGCATTAAGCAATGATAATGTCTATGTATACTGTAGACATATAGAGCATATTTTCAAGGATATGATTACTGTTTAATTACAAGTAATTTGGGCAATAATGAAAATGCTATAATGTATTTGATAATAACAAGCATATCTGGGGGTAATTTATGACACACACTTAACCTGAAAACCTTGATGAAAGGCTGTGATGGCATCAGTGGCATGCTCTGGCACAGCAATAAAGTTTTTTTTTTCTACAGGAAAGGCAGACAGTATATTCTGGCAGCTTTCAACACTAATGTATTGTCTCAACTACTATATGAAGCAGCAATCTGGGTCCATAGGATCAGACTACAGATCAGATGTTAATACAATTTGGCTGCGATCACACACACTAAATAATCCACTTTCAATGCACTTTTGAATTGGATTTTACCAGTTTACACAGTAAAATCCATTTGGAAAGTGCACTGAAAGTGGATTATTTAGTGAGTGTGATGGCAGCCTTTTTGTGTCAAATCAGTGGGATCCTGAAATACATGGCTGGTACTGCCTTTAGACTGGAACTTGGCCAGCATTCTGTTGAATCTAGGGCTTGGATGTTGGCATTAAATCTGAAACGAATGTTCTATGCTTATTATGAAACATGAAACAAGATTAATTTCTCTAGTTCACAGAATCAAGTTGTAACAGAGAAACTTAATACCATACAATGCCCAGAGAAAATAGTTTTTGTGTTAGGGTGGCCCCTAGCCCATAAGATTATCAAGAAGTTGATAATGAAGATTGATATCAATAGTACCATCTGCCAGGCTAGGCACAATTTGCTCTACTTACCATATGGGAATCCCACCACTCTTTACAATCCCAAAATACTTGTTTGACCTCACAATTCCAAGATACAGGTGAGCGATTTTGCTTGCAATATTAAATGTGCTACCATCTGATCTCTGAAGGCCATACAGTAGGTATCCCATTTTCAGATAGATATTGCAGTTGGAGTTTAGGGATCATAGAAATTGTGAAGCATGTTTGGTTTGAATATTTATATTATTATTTATTATTTCTTTCTTTCAGTTTAATATCCCGCTCGAAGAAGAAGAAGAAGAAGAAGAAGAGTTTGGATTTATACCCCGCCCTTCACTGCCAAAGGCGTCTCAGAGCGGCTTACAAACTCCTTTCCCTTCCCCTCCCCACAACAGACACCCTGTGAGGTAGGTGGGGCTGAGAGAACTCTAACACAAACTGTCCTTGAGAGAACAGCTGTGCCAGAGCTTGTGACTGACCCAAGGTCACATCAGCAGGTGCAAGTGGAGGAGTGGGGAATCAAACCCGGTTCTCCCAGATAAGAGTCCGCGCACTTAACCACTACACCAAACTGGCTCGAAGGGGTCTCTGAGCGGCTTACAGTTACTCATTAGATATCCTATCTAAGGTCACATAGACAATTGGGAAAGGACTGCCCTACCGGCACCCTGTGGAGTGAATGTTCTTTTCCATCCTGGGTCGGCTCAGCGTCAGCAGGTCCCTCCGGCGCGTGGTTCCTGCGTCAGCGCGGCTCCGGCTCTGTCCTTCGACTCCGCCACGCCTGCGCCTCTACGCTCCCCCCGCGCCGTTCTAGTTCCACCTTCTGCCGTCCGGAGTTCTGCATCGTCTGATGTTTGCCATCTTGTCCGCCTCGCCGCTACCGGTGCTCCACTACCCCCACGAGGGGGGAGGAGGGTGCTCCCTGCCATCTAAGGCAGGTACCCATTTTATCTACTCGCTTTTTTGTTGTTATTTTTACAGCTTTCGAACCGCTGGGTAGACGGGAGCTGGGACTTGGGCCAGGTGCTCACCCTGGCCGCAGCGGGATTCGAACAGCCGTAATGGCTGTTCGTAGATGTTACCAGCAGGCTATTAGTTGCCTGCGCCACCACTCCCTTTGTGGTATAGAGAGAAATAGATCAAACCACATATGTGCCAAAGAAGCGTGCTTTTCCTAGCTATATTAGTTCTAAATTTTTAATGGATTCTAGGTCAACAAATATTATTTTGTTCAGGCCATGAGAGTTCAAGCAGCTTGTTACATCTTCTGTAATATAGTATATCCTGTCCTCTATGGCTTGAACTCTTCTTTCTTCCTCTTATTCCCAATTTATTGATACTACTCAAGACTTGCAGGTCAGAGGAATGGAGTGGGAAAGAAAAGAAAGAATAAATTTCTTAAGAGTTCAGTGTTTTTAATGTTATTCACTTTAAGTTGGTATCTAAATATGCTGGCAGTCTTATTGTTACTCTATTGGACTGTTCCTGACGGAATAATACATATTCTTTTGTTTACTATAAAACTTGTTTTTTAATTTCAACTTTTATTTTTCCTACTACTCAGAGTGCAAAAACTAAGATATATGTGCTAAGGGAGCATGAGGCATAGCAGTTTACAGCCTTCTTTCAAGTAGTGAGTATTTTTTCAATTTTATTTGAATAAAAGTGAGATACTTATACCTTTAAATTCCACAAGAACTCCAAATAGTACAATTTTATATGCTTAGTTATAAAGGAAGCATTTTACTGTTTTAATAACAAAAGTATATGTTTGATAAGCAAGTACTGCACATATTTCAATTTTCCAAAACACTTGTATATTTTTCCTGAAAAATCATGTATCCCCTCCCTCAAATTTCCATCTCAGTGATGGGAGTTTTGCAGTCATACAAAGAGGACATATAAGGACAGGGAACAGATTTGCATGATAATGTAGAAGCACAGAAGTGTTTGAACATAAATAACCATGCTATGATTTTATGAGAATGAAGCATCTAGGGAGATTTCTCAGAGGTAAAAAGCACACAGATCTATTAAAGACTTTTATCATTGCCTGTCAGCTTCCTGGTAATACAAGCTGACAAAGTGTCCTACAAGGAAGAAGACAAGCAACAGTACAAAAATAGGCCATCATGCGAGAAGATTTTGCTGCAAGAGAGCTGATGTACAACTCCAAGTGAGTTCATGACTAAGCAAGGATTGATGTCTGGATCACATCTTTATCATGTGATGTTTTAAAGCCAAACTGGATCAAGAGGCAGTATCAACACACAGACATGAATCTATTTAGCATGTTTTAATATAAAGGTATTTGGCTATACTAAACCGTGTTACTCATGCCAATATTTAAAGCTGTCTACCTGGAAAACAAAACAACAGCATAAATATTGTGAGTACACCTCCCATTGTAATGAAGAATACAGAAAAAACTAGGCAGAAATTTTAAAGGTTGCTTCAAATCAATGGGTAATGTTTATTCTAGTAAACATATTGCCTCTGCCTCCCTGACTCACACCAACATTTTCAAAAGTTCCTGCCTCCTCCACCTCTGCTATTTAGTCTAGAATGCTCCCCCCATTCTTCCCTTGTCACTGGCCAAGCCTTACTTCAATTACCTGTCTCCTTGGTCCCAAGCTCCTGTTCATTCTCCATGGTTTCTCTTTCCCTCACAAGCCACTGGCTATTCTGCATCTAGATTCCATACTCATTAAACTTTCCTACCTCTAGGGCTCTCTTCTGATTCAGCTTTCATGTCAAGCAAGCACACATCATTTCACTACCACCATCAGCATACAGCATTAGTGGTGGCTAGAAATCCACATGAACAGCCACGGGAACATCTGAGGTAGCCATGATGAATATTGCTGCCATTGCTAAACAAGTATTATGTTCTGAAAACTTTCTTAATGGGAATTAAAGTGCTTTTATCACATTTTATGATCAAAGCAATTGGTGTAATCAGAACAATTAGTGGGTGGTTTCTTCTTGGAACTATTGTTTCTTCTTAGAACTATTGTCTAACAAGCCAAGCCAAACAAACCTTGTTTTAAGAGGCCTAAAGTATATGAAAGTTTCATTCCATTTGCAAGCAACACATACCTAAGACTTTCACAGCACAGTGTGGGCTCTCCAGAATAACTCCTTCTCCTGTATCAAACATAGGATTGTCTATTCCAGTTTTGGGAGGAATCTGAGCTAGCTTCTTTAGCCGCATAGAAGAATTTAGGTCCAGTTCCTGTTTCTTTCCTTCTTCTTCCCGCCTTCGCCTCAGATCCTCCTGCTGTTGTCGAATTCTCTCAAGTTGAGCACTCCGCCGTAGTGGCATCATCCTGGTGCCCAGATCACCAGGGCAATCAACAGCCATCTCTCTATGCTTCTGAGGCTCTTCAAAAGGTGCAAGATCCACATTTTTTGTTTCACTGTCTGAATCCTCTGTTACATGTCCATTCATATGAGTGGTTGTCATCGTTGTACATAAAAAGCTGTACAACTTGTCAGACATAAAATTTATTATAAAGTCTATTTTCTTGATGGTACCACTTAAAATCCATCATAATTTCAAGCAATTCTTCTTATACATTACCTAATTCAGATGAAAAGAAATATCCAGCGAGATAACCTGTGAGAAAACATAAAACACAGGAAATACAGTTAACAGGGAAAAGCCAATTCTTATCTCCAACATTTCCTGCATATTTTATTGGTTTAATGAGTTTAGTGGAAATATTCAAGTACAGACTTCCATATATCAGTGCAATTATGTAAGTACTAGGAATAAGGCCCGTTTTAGAAATAAATACAACAAGCTCTAGAAAGAGGCTCTGGGCGGGTCAATTTGCTGTGACACAGAGCTTACCATTTTCTCCAGGGGAACTGATCTCTGCCATCTGAAGAGCAGCTGTAATTCTGAGTGAACTCCAGCCCTCCCCTGGAGATTAGCAGCAATGGTTCCCCAGGAGGAAATGGCTGGTTTTGGAGGGTGGAGTCTGGCATTGTACCTGTCTTGGAGGTAGCAACCCTATTTCCTTCCCAGCCAACCATCAACATACTACTATCTACCCCTCTGACTTCAGGTTTCCATCTCTTCCCCCCTCCCTGTAGCCTCTACCTAGGAAAAGTACAGTCTTTCTCCACAGTCGGGACCAAAGCAGCACACATCATTCTCCTCTCCCACTTTTGATTTGCACAACAACTCTGTGAGGTAGGTTACAATGGAAATCTGTGAGTGGTCTGAAATCACTCAATCAGCTTCCACAGGAAGAACCTGGGTCTGGAAGACCCTGCTCTGAAGCGCTAACTGCTACATCACACTGGCTGTCTTGGGGGGGGAGGCACCTCAGCAGGGTATAATGACACAGAGCCCACCATTTTTTCTAAGGGAACTGATCTCTGCCATCTGAAGAGCAATTATAATCAGTGTTCCTCCTAAACTGAGTTAGTGTGAGCTAGCTCACAGTTTTTTAGCCTCTGACTCACACATTTTTGTCTTCGCTCAGGAAGGATGGCTCCAGAGCAAACTAATTTATGCAGTAGCCAAATCACTTGCTCACAACTTTAATGCCAATAGCTCACAAAGTAGAATTTTTGCTCACAAGACTTCACAGCTTAGAGGGAGCATTGGTTGTTATTCTGAGTGATCTCCAGCCCTTACCTGGAGATTGGCAACAATGGTTTCCCAGGGGAAAATGGCTGGTTTAGAGGGTGGAGTCTATGGCATTATACCTGTCTGACGTCCCACCCCTCCTCAAACCCCACACTCTTCAGGTTCCACCCCTCAAATCTCCAGGAATTTCCCAACCTGGAGTTGGCAACCCTATCTCCTTCCCAACCAACCATCAACCTACTGTTATCTGCCCCTGATTGCTACCATCTGGAGAGCAGTTTTAATTCTGAGTGATCACCAGCCCTCACCTGGAAACTGGCAGCAATGGTCCCCTAGGAGGAAAACTACAGTGTCTTTCTCCACAGTGGAGACCCAAGCAGCTTACATAATTCTCCTCTTTCCCTTTTGATCTGCACAACAACCCTGTGAGGTAGGTCAGGCTGAAAGTCTGTGACTGGTCCGAAATCACCCACTCAATTTCCACTGCAAGAACCTGGGTCTAGCAGACCCTGTTCTGAAGTGCTAATTGCTATGCCTAGGGTAGCCAACCTCCAGGTGGAGCCTGAAGATTGCTGGGTATCACAACTGAACTCCAGATAACAGATCTCTCCCCCATGGAGAAAATAACTGCTTTGGAGGGTGGGCTCTATGGCATTCTATTCAGCTGAGGCCTCTCCCCTTCCCAAACTCTGGCTTCCTCAGACTCCACCACAGAATATCCAGGAATTTCCCAACCTGGAGCTGGCAATCCTAGTCAGGACTGGCCCCAATGAGTTCCCCACAAAGGCGTGGAAAGGACTTCCTTCCCTTTCCTTTGTACTGACAGAACCAAGCTTGGTTGCCTAGTAACAGCCACTGAGGGAAAAATTAGTTCCACAGGAGCCAAGAAGGAGAAGTGTCTTCGTCAGGAGATGCAGTGTTTTGATACTTTATTCTGTGAGGGAAGAGTGTCCAGGCTGGCAGTGGGCGGGGGTGAGGAGTGGACCCAGCACCCAGCCAATGGCAAGCGAGTACTCTTGAGTGGCGGTTGATGGGCCAATAGGTGATGGAGAATACTGCACAGCCAATGGGAGAGCTGGAAATGGCCAATACATAAGGGAATTATATATGTAGGATAGGGAGAAGGTGATCCTCTGCATGAACAGGTGTTTATCTATAAAATCCACACACATCCTTGGTGGAAGGAAGAAAATGGTGCCTGTGCATTTTCTCTCTCAAACAGGACAACTGCACATAGTAAGGCTTAAAGAAGATACAGTTCTTCATTAACTAGCAATTAACTGACAATACAGTTAACTGCAATAGATTTTCTATGAGCAAATGTCCTTGTTTCAAGAACCCTTGGGAAAAAAACTTCAAGACTTGTTACACATTCTAAACTAGCCTGAGATTAAAGATACTTTGTCTCGGGCATGCAGACTCCCTGGACATCCACAGTACGGATTCAGGAACTTGC
Source organism: Gekko gecko (assembly GCA_029375565.1). Classification (NCBI taxonomy): domain Eukaryota; kingdom Metazoa; phylum Chordata; class Lepidosauria; order Squamata; family Gekkonidae; genus Gekko; species Gekko gecko. The sequence continues at coordinate 159,837,430 of JAPDNY010000003.1, read as the reverse complement.
AAAACCACATTTTCCAGACTGTCCTATGACAGCAACACTACCATTACAACACTCTAGGAAGGAGGCAGAAAGAGGTCTCACACAAAGGCTTCCCCAAGACCTCACTATCACTGCCTTCACCAGTGAAAGGGCTGGCTGTGCTGGAGGGGTGATGTTAATGGCAAGCATTTTTAAAGTGGCCTCAAACTTATCAGAGCTTGGGCCTAATTGTTAAGAGCTGGGGGGTGGGATGGGAAGGAGGAAAATACTTGTATGTTTGCCATTTTCTGAATTTCCAATCAGTAATTAGAGCATGATTCTTATTATTCTACAGGAAGCATTTTTGTTGCTTACATCTGCAGATTGAGCTGCTTTAATCATTTCTGCAAAGAAGATGACTGTCAAGGTCAGATTGACCATGATGGCCACTCCAAAACAAAGCTTAATTTTTTAAAAGTTTCTGTTTACATTGGTCAACTCCCTTTACTCCCATCTACTTGAAAATTAATAATGGAATTGGAGGGAGTGCTTCATTATAAAACATTGTTCTTGGCTTTTTTGTATTCTTTTTTTTTTGCTGATTGAGAATAACTTTTTTATTATGTTTCAAAAGTATAATTTGCTACTCTGGATGGAAAGAAACCTTGCTGGTTCACAAGAACCATTTGTTCCACCATTCTGTTTCTAGGACTGGCCAGCAAGATGCCTCTGGGAGCTTACCAGCAGGATGTGAAGGTGATGGCTACCTTCTATATTACTCCCCCAAGAGGAGCCATTCAGAGGTATACAGCTACTGAACACTTAGGTTCCATAGCAGCATCATGGCTAATCATCTTTAAAAGACTTGTCATCCATTTGCCTAGGTCTTTTTTAAAAGCTAGGGGTCATGAGCATTAAAAAAGTGTTTGACTTCTGGCAATGTGAACCAAACATCATACCTTTAGCTCACATTGCCAAAAGTCAAACACTTCTTGGTTCAGCCACAATGAAGACCCATGGCTTCAACTGCAATTGATGGAAACCACTGGTGGTAGCAGTTACAAAACCTCCTGCAGTTCTTCATGAGCAGAAGTTTGTCAGCAAGCACCACTTTCAGCAGCAACCATACTAGCACTATATGCCACAATCGTGCTCCAAAGCCCTGTGAGTAAAGTATGAAGTAACGAATGAGCAGATTTATACCAGCAGATGTAGCCTTGTCCATTTTTGGAAGTGAACCTACTCACATTGTGTTATTTATATTTACAAGTAACATTTGTATTACAACTGCCATGTAAAATTTCACTGCAATAGTTTTTCAAACATAACTGATTTGGGATTTGGAGCTTGCTATTTTATGTTTTATGTTATTTTAGCTGGGGATGTTTTAACTATTACGGTAAGCCACCTTGAACCAAGAGAAAAATCGTGATTCAAATGTTTGAATACATAAATAAATAAGCTCCTAATTTAGTGGTTTAACATCCCACTGAAAATATCAAAAGTTTACTATTTCTATAGAGTGATGGAAAAGTTTGCTTCTCTCTATGGGGTACTGTCTGACAAAAATGAAAACCTCAACACATGCCCAGCAAACATAATGCACTATAGATTGCAAACTTAAATAAAGGATGTATGCAACATGTTACAGGGTTAACATGGGAAAAGGAATTTTGTATTACTTCTAAAAAGTGTTTTAGGTGATTCTATATATTCTATAGGCAAGGTAATAAAAGTCTGCTTCTACTAATGAAAGCTATGTGCTTTACTTGTATAGTCAACATTTAATCCAAAATATACATAATAGCTCAGATCAATATAAAGCATATTTCTGAAATGCGTAAAACACATCAAAGTGTCAGTTGAAAATAAAAACTACCTGGAAGCCCTAAACAGAACACTAGCAGCAACACAAAAGCAGCAACTGTCAAATGGCCAATTCCACAATGTCTCTGAAAATCACTCTCCTGTGCTACAGTAGTATTATTAAAAGATCGCTGCATAGTTCCAAAAATCATGGTATCTAATTTTACTTAACATTGCTCAAGGCTTTTGGAATTAAAATCCCAGTTCCCAGTGACCACCTGACTTGCCATACTGCCTGCTTTCTGCCCCATCCTCAAGAGATGGGAGAGAGCAAATTTCAGAGATCCTGCTGTAGACAGCTGCCTTCAGGGTACTTTCCCTGTTAAGTTCTCTCTTCAGCTACAATGCACACAGCTTCTTCCTTCCTTTCTGGTCCTTAAACACTTCTTTAGAAATAAGGCATAATAGACATACAAGTTTCAAGATTTCTGCATCAAGACTGCTGGTTGGTATAAATTCTAAGATACCTCTTTCGCTAATTTATCTAGCCTCAAATTTCTTAAGCTTTGGGTGCCATGTGAAAATGTTCATATTTTAGCAGGTGTTTTATTGCCTTAGTTTGATTCTACTTTTTGTTGCTGATGCAGTTAATATTGTAGATTGTTAATTCCACACCATCCTTGTTCATCTGGCATATTATTTTTCTCCTGATTTGTTTCTGTGCATATTGCAGACACAGAACATATTTTCAAGCATGTATTTTACTAGTTAAATGTGACTAATTTGGCCACAGCTACTATAGTGTATGTAATAGTTTTTTTAACTCAAGAGTTTCATGTTTTAATTCTGTATCCAAATATGCTGCTAGTCCTCTTGTAACGGTATGAGCCCATTTGTCCAAATAAAATCTTTGTTCACTGCTGTTTTTCCTGTCTCTCAGGAAAAACCTATGCAATATATGCAAAGATGGCACAGAGTGCGGCATTTTGTAGCTCTTTTTCAAGTATTAGGTCTTTCACTATGTTACTTGTTGAATACTATGGCATTCTAGTATAAATATACCAAATTCTACACTGATATGTTGTAAGTGATGTATTTTACGTTACTAAAGCAGAGCAATGTATTTAGATTTTGTAAGAAAGGATTGCATATATCATTCCCCCTCACATTTCCAGAACCTCCCTGCCCCACAAATTTTAAAACTCTAGTTTTCACAGAGAATGGGCATTTCTGAATAATCATTATACTAGATGCTACTATGCAGTTCTGGTTATTTTTTTGTTTTTTATCGATACATTGCTTTATTTTTTTAAATTACTATGAATGAAAACCATCTTAGGAGCATGTGAGCTGAGAATGCAGAATATATATCTTTTATAAGAACTAAAAGCTTCTCATAGCAGACTGCTGGACACTATTCCCAAGTATCTTCTAACAGTAGTAGCTTTCCTGGGGACACAGTGGCCTGAGCAAGCAGTAGGGGCAGGGCCGGCTTGCCCACTAGGCGAGCTAGGCACTCGCCTAGGGCACCGGCCCTGCAGGGGCACCAAAATGCCCCCCTTCCCCCCATGAAAAACCCCCTTCCCGCTGAGCCCTGGCTGCCCCGGCTTCCTGGGTGCCTTGCAAGTGCGAGGCGCCCAGAAAAGCCGGCGCCGCCATTGGTAGAAAAGGGACGGGCACCCCTTCCCCAGCTTCTCCTAGGCACCTCGCAGCTGCGAGGCGCCCAGGACAACGGCGCTGGGCCATCTCCAGGCCCCACCGGGAGGTTGGCAACCCCGTGGGGTGGGCGCCCCAGGCTCTCCTGCCTAGGGCGCCCAGACACCTGGGGCCAGCCCTGAGTAGGGGAGGTGGCAAAGGTCCCTCTTGGTCTCTATCCCTTTAACATCTCCACTCCCAACTAGACTGGCCATTAGCAATAAGCACAGAAGTAGCAGTAAGTACAGAAGGTTCTCAGACTCTAGCCTTAACTATTCAGCATCTGCTGCTGAGTAATGGAGATAACATTTCCTCTAAGGGTTTCACTGGCAATCAGGCAAGACCCAAGCAATCACAGATGATTTGCAAATAGACAACACTGTACCCAGATAGAAGGTTGACCCATAAAAATCAACTCAACAAAGCACAAAAGAGTTTGCCAATGCAGCTATTAAGCTCTGCTGCCTTTACCTATGGTTCTATACATTGAGACAAGACAGAAGTCTATAGATCCTGATATTCACAGTTTAATTTAATACTAACATCTTGTACAACAAGTTGAAGATACTCTACTCTCAGGAACCAAAGCCTCCAAAATGAATGCTACAGTATGGCTCTCCTTGAACAATTAGTGGAAAGTATATATAGGCTTTTAAATTCTGTCAGTCAGAATTAGAAAATTCTACAAGTGGAGACCCGGAAGAAACTTGTGGGATGGTCATCCCATTCCTCACACCTTTGCTTCCTCCCCTTTACCCTTATCTATCTCACATTCTTTCTCCCTTCTGGGGGTGGAGCCATAGACTCAACACTCCAAAGCAGCCATTTTATCCAGGGGAACTGATCTCTATAACCTGAACAACAGTTGTAATTCTGGGTGATCTCCAGCCCTCACCCAGAGGCTGGCAATGGTAGTTCTCATGGAGGAAATGGCTGGTTTGGAGGGGGGAGTCTATGGCATTATACCGGTCTGAAGTTTCTCCCCTCCTCAAACCACACCCTCCCCAGGATCCACCCCTCAAATGTCCAGGAATTTCCCAATCTGGAGTTGGCAACCTTATTTCCTTCCCACCCAACAGCCAACCTATGGGGATCTGAACCTGGGTCTTGCAGACTCTACTCTGAAGCTCTACCTGCTGCACCACTGCTGGCTTTCATAGGATGGCTGCTGAACAGCAGCAAGCAGCCAGGCCAAGTTGAGTCATGCAAATATGGTGGTATCAAGTCACCCAGAGGGTGCTGCCTAGGGATGCCAGCCTCCAGGTGGGATCTGGGGATCCCCTGGAATTACTGCTCAGCTCCAGACTACTGAGATAACTTCCCCTGGAGAAAATGGATGCTTTGGAGGATGGACTCTAGGGCCTTGTACCCCACTGAGGTCCCTGTCCTCCCCAGGCTCCATCCCCAAATCTCCAGGAGTTTCCAGACCTGGAGCTGGCAACCCCACTACCCCCATCCCCTACCAGTGCCCATGGGAGGACCTGGCAACCCTAGACTGCTGCCAGGCCTAGGGTTGGCAACCTCCAAGTGGGGCCTGGAGAGTGAACTCTAGACAGCAGAGGTCTGTCTCCCTGGAGAAAATGGCTGTTTTGGAGGGTGGATTCTGTGGTATTATACCCAGCTGAGGCCTCTCCCTTCCCCAAATCCTGCCCTCCTTACTCTCCACCACAAAACCTCTAGGAATTCCCCAGCCTGGCCCCAAGGCTTGCTCCCTCCCTCCAAGGCCGAAAGAGGCCTGGAAAGGGCCCTTCCCCCCACCCAACGTTCTAATCTCTCACCGTTGACGCCTGGAGTTAGGTCCCTGCAGAGGCCATGTCAAAAGGTTTTTGGGGGAATTAAACTGTTCCTGAAGGGATTTTTTCCACTTTTAGGATTTTTCTGCAGATCCAGGAAGTTTCCTGACTATGTAGGAAAAGCTTTTTGGGGAAAGTGAGCCCTCTGTTGGTGGAAATAGGTATCTGCACACAAACCCCCCCTCTCTGAAATAGTATAAGGATATTCTTTTATGAATAGTCATTGTGCTAATGAAAAAGGCATTATCTTACTCATTCTGGATGTCCTAAATAAACACTCATGTTTAAGACAATTAATGACTCGGGCTGTCAGCTAGCTAAAGATGTTCCAGTCATTCAAATATGATTTACATATCAGAAAGCTTCAATGGGGGTAAGTTTGAATAATTCCTGTGCAGGTCTCTGTGCTCCCCAAAATAAGATCCTGGATCCTTGGAAACACAGCAGGATACAGAGGAAAGCAGCAAAAATTAACCCCTCTTCTCTTCTGCAAATGGAGTGAGAATTCACAAGGCAGTGTGTGTACATATATGTGAGTGATTTCTGTCCATTTCTGCTTTTATCCCCCCACTCCTACATCTTACTGTTCCTGAAGAACCCCTGGTCTACAGAAACAGCTTTTCAGGGAGCAGAGAAGGAAGGATGTGTTCTGATGACTCCTCCTATTATTTTATTTCTATGGTTTTTTTAAATTTAATAACACTTCTATACTTCATCTTTCCCTATTGTTTCAAGTATTTACAATATACAATTAAAAATATCCAAGGGACAATAAGGAACAACAAAATCCCAATTCACCCCCAAACTAATGAAAGAACTCAAATGTGAACTTGTGGATCTCCTGACAAAAATATGTAATCTTTCATTAAAATCTGCCTCCATTCCTGAGGACTGGAAGGTAGCTAATGTCACTCCCATCTTTTAAAAGGGTTCCAGTGGAGATCTGGGAAATTACAGGCCAGTGAGTCTGACGTCTATACTGGGTAAGTTGGTGGAAACTGTTATTAAGGAAAGAATTAGTAGGCACACTGATGAACAAAAACTATTGAGGAAGACTCAGCATGGGTTCTGTAAGGGAAGACCTTGTTCTCATTAACCCGTTAGTGTTTTTTGAGGGAGTGAACAAACATGTGGACAAGGGGAACCCAATAGATGTTGTTTACCTTGACTTCCAGAAAGCTTTTGATAAAGTTCCTTATCAAAGGCTCAATAGCCACAGGATAAAAGGACAAGTCCTTTTATAGATCAAAAACTGGCTAAATAATAGGAGAGTAAGTATAAATGGGCAATATTCTCAGTGGAGGGTGGTAAGCAGTGGGGTACCGCAGGGATCAGTACTCAGTCCGATGCTTTTAAACTTGTTCATTAATGATTTGGAGTAGGGAGTAAGCAGTGAAGTGGCTAAATTTGTGGATGACATGAAATTGTTCAGGGTGGTAAGAACCAGGGAGGATTGTGAGGCACTCCAAAGGGATCTGTTGAGGATGGGTGAGTGGGCATCAACGTGGCAAATGGGGTTCAATGTGGCCAAGTACAAAGTGATGCACACTGGAGCCAAAAATCTTAACTATAAATACATGTTGATAGGGTCCGAACTGGCAGAGACTGACCAAGAGAGAGTTCGTGGAGTTATAGTAGATAACTCACTGAAAATTGTCGAGACAGTGTGCAAATGCAATAAAAAGGGCCAACACTATGCTGGGGATTATTAGGAAGGGAATTGAAAACAAATCAGCCAGTATCATAATGCCCCTGTAAAAATCAGTGGTGTGACCTCATTTGGAATACTGTGCACAGTTCTGGTCACCACACCTCAAAAAGGATATTATATTGGAATAAGTGCAGAAAAGGGCAACTAGAATGATAAAAGGGTTGGAACATTATCCCTATGAAGAAAGGTTAAAGTGCTTGGGGCTCTTTAGCTTGGAGAAACAACGGCCGAGGGGTGACATGATCGAGGTTCATAAGATTATGCATGGGATAGAGCAGGTCAAGAAAGAAGTACTTTTCTCCCTTTCTCACAATAGAAGAACTCGTGGACACTCAATGAAATTGCTGAGCAGTTGGGTTAGAACAGATAAAAGGAAGCACTTCTTCACCCAAAGAGTGATTAACACATGGAATTCACTGCCACAGGAGGTGGCAGCGGCTAGAAGCCATGGACAGCTTCAAGAGGGAATTAGATAAAGATATCACTAAGATACCAAAATGGGCTGTGCCATTAGAAGCTTTTACAAATCCTAATTTATTTCAGGAAGACACAATGTTAAGACATGAAGACTTACTAGGCAACAGAAATGAATTAAAGCCAATAGAAACCCTAACTTGGTGGCAAAAAGCACAAATTGAATCAAGAGATACCAAAGACAAGTCAATAGGCTTTTATGAAAAAATTACAGAAATAGATATTGATGTATTCTGATGAGAAACTGATTAAGAAATTTTATGTGTTATTGTTAGATATTAAGAGCCAAGATGAAGTAGTAAAAAATGTTATGATAAAATAGGCACAAACTTTGGGTCATAATATTGAGTTGGACCAATGGCCACAGATATGGAAAAAAAATGTAAAGATTACCAAAGCAACTTCAAGTATTTATAAAATGTTTTATAGATAGCATATTACTCCTGATAAACTGGCAAAAATTTATCCTAATTGCTCAAATCTATGTTGGAAATGTCAAAATAATGTGGGATCTTATTACCATATGTGGTGGTTATGCGATAAAGTAAAAAAGTATTTGTTTTGGATTCATTAAATTTTATAAGAAATGCTAAAATGTTCTGTATCATTTGTTCCGGAAATATTTTTATTGAATATTTTACCTGAAAATTGTAAAAAATATGATTCTTATCTTATATTACATGTAATTACAACAGCAAGAATATGCTATTGGAGAAGAACAGAAACATCCTTGAGATAAGAAATTTTAAGCAAAATTTTAGAAACTGAGGATATGGACAAATTAACTTTAATCTTGAAGGACAACCAGAGTAAACATTTGACAATACATGGTCAAGATTTTATAAGTGGTTTGAAGACCATAGCAAATAAACTACACAGACGCTCAAAACTCTTTAAGGACATACAAAGTAAAAACTCTTTAAGAACATACAAAGTATAACTTTGATATATTTGCAAGAGATATACATAATAATATAAGGTGAAATAGATAAGTATACCAGTTGTTAGGGATGAATATGTTAAACATGAATTTGTAAGAATATTTTTTCCTTCTTACATGTTTGTTTTGTCTTTAAAAATAAAAAAATGATATAAAAATAAACATATGGAGCAGAGGTCCATCAGTGGCTATTAGCCACAAGGTATAGATAGGAACTCTCAGTCTGGGGCAAGGGATCCTCTGTATTCTTGGTGCTTGGGAAGGGGGCAACAGTGGGAGGGCTTCTAGTGTCCTGGCCCCACTGCTGGACCTCCTGATGGTATCTGGTATTTTTGGTCACTGTGTGACAGAGTGTTGGACTGGATGGGCCATTGGCCTGATTCAACATTGGCTTCTCTTATGTTCTTAACACACCAAACATCCCTTTGGGGAATCCAGCGCATAAAGTGAAAACAATAACAGAGAAAGTTCAGGCTCTAGTCAATGCCAGCCTTAGTGAGGGACACCCAAAAGATGGCAAACTGAAGATGTTAGATGCAGGATACTCTAGGCTGATCCTGCACTAAGCAGAAGGTTGGACTAGACAGACTGCAGCTCCTTCCAACTCTATGATTCTATGGTAGCTGGCACACATACAACCCTAGATCATAAAAGGCTTTAAGGGCCATAATTCACACCTTGAATTGAATTTGGAAATAAACTGGGTGCCAGTGAAGCTGCTTTAAAATAGGCATAGATCCCCAGTACTCTTTCCCTAACAGCAATCAGGCTACAGCCTTTTGTACTACCTAAATTCCCAGACTGACTTCAAAGGCAGCTCACTGTAGAGCATGGTACAGTAAATTTACAAAAACATGGATTAACATGGCCAGATTGGCTAGGAAAGGAGAGAGTTAATGAACCAGATGCAGCTGTTAAGGTATTATTGGCCACACCACCAACCTGCTTATCAAGTAGTAAGGCTGGGTTCATGGGTATCTCAAGCTCATAACCTGCTCTGGTTCTTAGGATCCAGCCCATCATCTTAAAATTCAAAGTCAGATTTAACATTTCTAATTAACAATTAAAACAGCTGGATAGTAGGCAACTATTATACTAACGAAGAACTAGGCAGTATGGCGTCATAAAGTGCCATCAAAGCCACAGCCAGCTTATGGTGACCCCTTAGGTCCTTGAAGGAGAGAGACACCAGAGTTGGTTTGCCATTGCCTGCCTCTGTGTAGCAACCCTGGACTTTGGTGATCTTCCATCCAAGCACTCCTTAGTCTCCAAGATCCGATGAGACTGGGTTAACCTAGGCCATCCAGCCCAGGGCATAGTTAATGTACATGTCTATTGTGCAGGTATTTTATAGTTACTGCACCATTTGCTAGCCATATGGAATTATGGTGCCAGCAAAAGTAACTTCTGAAATAATGGAATGTGCTTTCACCCCCTGAATTTCCTCTTCTATGTCTCCCCACCTTTGAACAGCAGCTGGAACTCCTCATTTATACCAGATTAGCATTCCATTGGCACTCTCTGGAGCTGACTGTTTGTTCCCATGGCAACAGCTTTGCCAGCTAGCATGCAACTCATGCAAAAAAAAAAAAGTACATCATGCAATCATAATAGATTTCTTTTCTGTCTTCCCAGATTCTTTTCCTCTGGTCTTAAGGTAACAGTGACTACCCTTCTAAGCCTGTTAAACAGAAAATTAAACGATTACTCATTTGCAGAGCAGAAGAACATCTTTCTACTAGCTGTATCAAGCTCAGTTGGCAGATGGCTAAAGCTTCCTAGCAAGCAGTAGTAACGATGCCAAAACCTTTAAGGAACTGCACGTAAACTATCTGCTCTACTTACGTCAATCAATGGAGACTGCTTAAATTTAATGACACAGGTGAAAAAATTATTTTAGGCAACAAGCACAGAAAACAGATTCCATTTAAGAATACTAGTTCTCAGTTTCAAGTACATTGATACAGGGTACACACCTACTTAAGGTTAGATTATTCACAAACCTATTCTAGCGCCACTTTAACAAATAACTAAACAGGTTTCCCAAACATGAGCAATCCATTTTGTTTGGATACAAACAAACAATTGTGGTGTTTCATGAGAACAAAGGGGCTTTCTCATCTACCTTCCATTTGCCCCTCCTTGGTATCCTTCCCAAAAGCTATTCTTGAGTACCAGGGGCTCTGGAACAGTGTGATATACAAGACTGGGAGGTGGGCTACATCCTCAGTGGGAAATCTGCGCCCTGCCCCTGCTGTGTGCAAGTGAAAGGGATGTGCATCCATTCAAGAAGCAACTGCTTACAGAAATCCTCATTACATCTTAATTACCAAGAGTTTGAATCTTGACTAGTATCTCTCTCACTCACATACATGCACACATACACAAGCCTTCAAGCTTCAATTTGGACATGGTTTTACAATATTGCTCTCAATATCCCTTCTCTTTTCAAAGAAACAGAATGTCAACACCCCAAATTAATCAAATAAGGGAATCCCCTTCCAGAGTTAATTTCTCTGAGGTCAACTGAAGAGCCACTGCACAATTTTTTGAGGGGGGTATTCTCTCTAACTTTGAAATCTCTCAGAGAAATGTTATGCACTAATCTTAGGCAAGCCAGTGGCCCATACTCTGGAGCGTAAGAGTCAGGCTTCCAGCACTATCTATTTGGAATTGACATTACTGATATAAATAACACAGATTCCAGATGCTAAAATACCAACAGTCTATCCTCACATAAGGCAACATAAGCATACATTTAAGAACATCAGAGCTGATGAAGGTGCAGCTTTTCAACAGACTCAAACTATGCACTGATAGGCTATTCACATTAGATTTGTAGATAAAAAGCATATATAAAATTCTGTCGTTGAAGCCTTAGGCTTGAACTAGATCCTGTGTCTTCTAATGGCAGAAGGCACTTCCATCAGACAAATAGCGGTGACATTTTTATAACCAACTCTCCCTCAAGCTTTTCCTGGGGGTCCACTGAAGGCATGATTTCAGAGGCATAAAAAGCTGCTATGGTGGGAAGGAAGGGGTCACAGCATTCCCTTTTGGAATCTTCTCTCTGCTTACACTAAATATGATCTAAACTACAGCACCATGAGCTGCAGCATGCTTTAAAAATGTGTATTATACACAAGTTCACAAATAACAAACCTGTACTTTATTGACACTATTTCACCAAGAGAGTATTTATTTACAGCTCTGGTTCTCCAGAATGAAAAGGAAGCTGCTGTTTCTTTTTGCACTTTTTCTTGCTGTTTGGTTTATACTATCAAATAGAACAGAAATTTATTAATATGGAATATCAGAAAGATTTGTCCAGGAATAACAAGATGATCTGGAAGTTGCACTAAAGTATTAGATAGTGATTTCTATTCACCTGATTGAATTCCAGAGTGAAATTCTGGTTTTCTGACTTAAATATGATTGCACCTTTCCTCAAAAACATATAGGGGACAAGACAGAGGGACTTGTATGTTTATAATACTAAGTGTAAAATTGGGGCTTGTAAAGAAAATCATGAAAAATAAGTGAATGTAATTTCAGTACCTATAATTTCATTTAAAAAAACCCACAGCAGCCACAAGAAACTAGTTATAGCTTTATACCAGTAGGGATCTACAAGGAACTTGCGGGGGGGGGGAAGAGCTGTCACAGCCCTCCCCCTGCTTTTCCTCCTGGTCACTGTCTCTGCCACTTCACACATTCTCTCTTGAATGGGGAGGGGGGAAGCTGAGGCACAGCCACATTTCTCTCCTCCTGGCTGCTTTCTCTTCATTTCCAGAGGAAGGGGAGTGCTGCTGGGGGACAAAGGAGGGTGCTGCTGCCTTGTTACCTCCTCACCCAGCTTCTTCCCTTTATATTCTTTTGTAATGGCGGCATCACATACTGACCCGCCCCTTGCTGCCTATCCAGCTTCTCTTCCTCCCTAGCCTCCCCTGTTCCACTGTCACTGGTGGGCACTGTCCCAAGCAATGAAGTCAAAGATTTTTCAATACTTTGTCATGAAGCCTCTTTTACTTTACGTTGGCTGCACAAGTGTAGACAATGGTCCCCTATTTGGGGGTTGTTTTAAAATACCCCCATTTTTTAAACATTGAATTTTTATGCAACCCTGGGGACTCCTTCTGCCTGGCCCAATTCTGTGGGGGGTTTTGATCTTCACTGGGGCCAGGTTCAGAATTAGATATAAATGATTGTTTGATATATTTGTCTTTTATGACATGGTGTACTTTTATTATTCACTACACTCCACATACAATAATAAACACAGTACACAAACTATTAATTTTTTTATAGTATCTAATGTGTCACTCTGAACAAGGGCAAACATTCTTCTCACAATGAAATATTAGAAGAAACTGAAATACATATTATTACAAAGCGCTGGAATTAAGTTGAAATTAGATTGTCTTACCCAAAATAATCTGAAATTTGTGTACCATTTGAACATTTCAATTCAGTAAATCTGTACAGGCTTTGAAATAAGTGGTGTGTTACAAGGCCCCACTGCTGGACCTCCTGATGGCAGCTGGTATTTTTGGCCACTGTGTGACAGAGTGTTGGACTGGATGGGCTATTGGCCGAATCCAACATTGGCTTCTCTTATGTTCTTAAGAGAAACTAGACAGCTCAACTACCTAACCAGTAAAAAGGTCACTTTTCAGTTAAAAACCTTGCACCCAACTGAAACACAGCACAAAGAACAATTTTAAAAAATGATGACTGAAAATTCAAGGTGCAAATTTGGGAAGGCATGACAAACAGAACTAATCACCTCCAACTTACTGAATTATTCTCTAGTGCAAAAAGTACACTAAAATCTTACTTTCTACACACACAGATCTTGCACAAGACACAAATCTAACAATTACAGCCCATAAATAAATTAAACAGATTGTGGGGCATTTCTTCAATGGGGCTTACTTGCCTGCCCTCTGCTGTGGTGTCAGCTCTGCCCTAGGAGGCTTCCCCAGCCTCAGAATGAACGTAGGAGGGGTCAAAATGCATCCCAGTGCTCCCTCACCCTGGCTGACCAGTACCTAGAATGTGGAGCCCGCCAGTCTTCTTCCTCCCTTCCTCCATCAGAAGCCCTTCTATTTAAAGGGAGGTTGCTCCACTCCCTTGACTCTTGGGACCCAATAGGGCCTCTCACATTTCCTGGCCCCGCCCCTTGCTTTCCTTCTCTCGGATGTGTCTCCTGCAGCCCAGTGTCGGTCTGGTCAGGTTTTCCTCAAAACTTCCTGCCCCCAGCCCAACCACGCCTTGCTCAGTCCCGCAACGATCCTTCTCATTGTGTGTGGGGGTGTCACTTCTGGCTGCTCTCCTGTTCTGTGGCTGCTGCCCACTCCTGCCTTCTTCTGTCACCCAGCCCCCAGCCCTATGGGTCACAGCAGGACAGTTGTTTGCAGAGGTGGGGCAATGTGCTCCTGGGTTCCCACTTTGGTGCTTGCTCTTGCAGAACCTAGCTGACCAGAGGCTCCTTCCTTGTAGCAGCTGAATGCTTTCTCACATCACCTCCCTTTCCCTGAACTCGGGAAAGCTTCTCCAGGTAAGGGGGAGACTCCAGAGCAGATGTCCCCAAACACAGATTTAACAAACTCAGCCATGAAAACACTGGTGGACTCTGAGAAATCAGACCTCATGGGGCATTGTGAGGAAATGAAGAACTATGAAAAGTTTTTCATAACTGATGATTTATACAAGAAACTAATAAATCTGGAAGAGGAACAAACAGCAATTTGGAACTTGGGAGTATATTCTGGAAGATTTTTAAATTTGTCAAGAAGGGGATCTTCAGTTATTGGATGATGTCAACTTAAACGAGAAGTATTAGGCTACACCCACTTCAAACAGGAGTGCCTGTCATTAGTCATCCATTTAGTTTCATTCTCTTTGTTTTGAACTTACTAGAACTTTCATACACAACAATTACATCAGTTTACTGTATGATACTTAGGCAGCAATATTTCTCATGACACCTACCACATTCCTCAGTAGACTAGAATGACAGATGTATTTATGAAGCAGAGTTATAACACCACATATGGTAGCATACACTAGGGTTGCCAGGTCCTACCTACCATCTAGTGGCGGGTTCCCAGGTCCATTCTGGGATCTTCCACCGTATGCATGATGATGTTACCCAGAAGGGAAGTCATCATGTGTGGGGGGTGTCACTGTAGTTTTGGGGCAAAACTGTATGGTTTCTTGCCTTCAAAACCATAATGTTTGCCCAAAAACTAGAGCATCGCCTCCAATGTCCCCAATGTCACTGTGTCTGGGACACTGCCCAGTGACATCCCTGTTTGGGGGTGGGGCTTCCCCCCAGCTGGCTGGTGGTGGATCAGAGCCCCCAAAAGCAGGGGACCCCCGGCTGGGAACTGGTATTATGATTCTGCTTCATACTTACAGCCATGTTCATGTTCTCAGAAATGGGACAAGTAACATGGAAGGAAATGCCTTTCACAATAATTGGGGCAAACTGCTATTTTAAATGTTCTCACTATATATGTTTTTTTCAGCTGCATACAGAATGCTAATTATGACTTACGTGCTTGATGATGATGGTAAGTGTGAGATTTCTGAATATGTTTACTGTTTAACTGGAATTCAGATGTTCCACAAGTTTATAGGAATACTGCCTTTATCAGATGGAGAGAAGCTGCATTAAACTGGAAAAAAAATACTCCATGTCACTTTTTCTTCCTGCTTATTAAAAACTATTTTGCTTAGAGCTCAGACAAGCACTTCTTGGAGATAAATACAACCAGAGGTCATTTATGTACTGGATATAGGAAAGACAGACTTCAGAACATGGCTATATAACAATTATCTATCCAACTTCCACATAATGGCCAAAACACTTAAGAACAGAAGCTATCTTTCTAGAGGGCTGAGGTCCCTTGATGTATGAGCAAGGTACAAAAGTAGAGAGCAAAGGTATCAGATTTTAACGCAACAGGGCATGTCATTTACTGCAATTGCTGTCAACTGTATTTACTCTTACAACATAGCCTAGTTTTACTCACCAAAACCTACAAGGCTGAGCATAAGCCAAAACACAGGCATGGTTTTTCTTCTGACATTTACCATGGGTCACAGGTTAGAAAGGCAGATGTAGAAAAACAAAACAGAAGACATTTCTTGCACTCTAAAACTTTGGATAAGACCATAAAAAGAGTCTTGTTGGATCAGAGATCAATCTAGGCCAGCATCCTGTTTCACACTGTGGTCAACCAGCTGCCCTGGAGGGCCAAAGTACAGGCATAGGCCAAGACCCCAGCAATATTGTCTTCTAGCCATTGGTATTCAGTTGTTATATTGACTTTGAACATGGAGTTTCCCTTTGATCACCACAAGTGGATCTCTCCAGGGATCTTTCTGATCTCCTTTTAAAGCCATCTATGCTCATGGCCATCACTACATACCCAGGCAATGAATTCAATAATTTAAGTATTAATTGAATAAAGCAGTATTTCCTCTTGTCCTCATCCTGAATCTACAGCTCATCAGCTTCACTGGAAACCCCTTTGGTTCTAGTATTAGCGGAGAATACTTTATTGTGGAATCTACTTTACTTACTGTCCCAGGTCTCATTTTTGTTAGAAGATGGATGACTTTACAAAAGCTTTTTGAAGACTATGTTAAATAAGTATCTTCCCTGTTCCTGTGCCTTTTTTCCATCACCAAATTCCCCACTGAAATGAACAGAAAGAGACTCTTTTGAGAAGAAAGGGAAGCAGGACTCATGACTGCAGAGCACTTAAACAACAGTTAAAAGTAACCCAACATATCACATTGTGCAGTCACACACATGGAAGATTAATAAAACTGTCTTATTTGTACATAGTATTTATGAATTCATTATGTGAATATGGATGTCATCCGTTTTTGGCTGGTCTTGGTAGCTATTTAGTAGTTTCATATCCTGCTCTTCCTCCAAGGAGTTTAGGATGGGATGCATCAGTCTCTCCTCCTCCCTTTATCCTCACAACAAGCTTTGAGGTGTGCTGAGCAACAAAGAGTGACTGTACTGACTCAAGGGCACCCAGAGAGCTTCATGGCAGAGTGGGGGTTTGGACCCCAACACTTTACCTCCAAGCCAAACTTGCCACTCCTCTGCCCTCTTAAGGAGGAGGGCAAAAGTCTTCTCCATTGTCATGCTCAGCCTTATAGATATTTGAGGAATCTCCCAATGGGACTTTAGGTATAAAACTTTGCCACAGTTCTGAGGCTAGGAGCCATCGGGTACTGTTTGCATAATTGTAATCAACTTTGGAGGTGCTTATTCAATTATAATGAGCTTTTAGAAGCTGCAAGTACTTCTAAAAGCCTTCTCCCCAAATGGAGAGCTAGGTAGAGATACCTGTGTAGCCAATCCAGCATCAGTGAGAGCCCCTGGCATGTAGGCTCTCTTTAACCACACAGTGACTTTGGACACAATCAAAGCAGTGAAACATTTATGTCTCATCTCAGTCTGATCAAAATTTAGACTCCTGGACATCAGACCAGCTAACTCCACAATCCTCCCTTAAATAATCCAAGTAATGGCAGAACTTGCCCAAACTGGAAAACTCCAGAGCCAGGGGAGTGAGGCAGTTTGAGTGTAGGCCTAAGACTAGGAGACCCAAAGTCAAATCTCCACATACAATGAAACTCACCGAAAGACTGTAGGACAGTCATTCTCTTTCAGCCTGGTCTATTTCAAGGGTGTTGTGAGGATAAGATGGAGGAAGGAAGAACTATACAGGCCAGGCCTCAACAACTTCTCTTTGGGTCCAGAAGCCAGACCAAAAATGCAGGAGCCAGGCTAATTTTTTAGCTTCATGTTTTAATGACCATATTTTCTAATTGTTATCACCAAACCAAACCTAACCTCTTCACAGTTTCTTGTTATTTTATTAAAGCTATGAAGTAATACATAACAAATGCAGGAATGCACCCAAATGCATGGGTGTCATCACAGCAACAAAAAGCTAACCTTTAACCTCAGCCTAACTTGGATCCAATATAAAAAGCAACTGGTTAAGAATGAATGGCTGAATGGTGTAAAACTTACATATAAACAAGCAATGACAAGAACAATATGCACATCTCTTTTTTATGTTATACAATAAAACTTTCTAATGTGAAATTACAAATAAACTTTGGGTTGGATCCAGCCAGCTTTGTTGTTTAATCTCAACCAATTTCTCTCCTTATTACAGAGTCCATTCCACATGGTTTTTGTCTATGCAGGAACACATGACCCCAAACATATCTTTTTTGGTAGTCAAAGGAGAATTCTTCCTTCCTTTTTCACCTGTGGAAAAAGTGGTTGAATCTAACACTTTGTAATTCCACTTAGAAACAATAAGACACACTACTGTAACATAACTGCTGAAAACATTAGGCACCATAATGAAATTTTGAGTGTCCTGGTACCTGGGATACCTTAAGCCCTGAAGTGTGCTGCCCTGAGCTCCCAGGGAAAAGGGCAGAATAAAAATGTACTTAATATATAATTTTCAATGTAGTCCCAAATTAATTTTCAAAATGTCCTGTTTTTTTGACTAGTTAGAAGGACAAAAGATGAAGTTATGGCTGATCTAAGCCCAAACCACGGTTGCTGATGAACACAGGAAAGGAAGCAATACAGTATAGTGTTACAATGACAATTGGATCAGATTTTGCAAAAGAACCTAGAAACAGGTCTTAATTGCCAGATAGCTGTTTTGCAGACTTGTTGGTTTCTGCATCGTAAGGTCTTCTGTTGTTAGTCCCATTGCCATACTGTCATCTTATATTCTGTAGTATGGAGATGACTGAGGCTTATGAACAAATGCCCAGTTACAAAATAATCTTTGCTTCTACAATGCTCATTTAAGGAAAAGTATAACAACAAAGTCTAGACTTTTTAATAAACAATTTTGACTAAATGTGGTGTTCTGCAGAATAGTCTTACATAAATAACCCGAGAACTATTCTATATTTGCTACATATGCATATTACCATTTAATTCTAATTTTCAAACAGTGTACAGTTTAAAAACAAATGACGTTCTGTTGAAACAAAATCACTGAAACAAAAATCATACAGAAGAAAGCTTACACCCTGTATCTAAAACAAACATCTACCCCTCAAAAGGAGTGTTTTTATCAATCTCCTAAAAATTGCAAGCAGTGGGACCCAATTCACTTCCTGGTAGCAAGTACTCCACAGCACCAGAAGAAGCAACTAGAGATTTAAGGCCCAGGGGCGGGGGGGAATCAGAAGTGAGTTTTTTCTTTTTATTTGAGGACTTCTACCTCAACTTTTTCCCAATGGAAAAACATGGAAGCTATGGGGAGCACGGGGGTGGGGGTGGGGCGGGGCTTCTATGACATAGTTATTTTTGAATATGTGAAATGTTTTTAAGAGAAGATTTTACTCACTTGAAGTGTGTCTTACAATGATTTCTGCATAAACAACCTACAGCATTAGCTAATTCCTGTGTATTGTGATTTAATGTGACCTATTTTGTCAACTACTACACACACACACACCCTGTCTTTGTGACTTCATCAGGACCACCAAGGCGGCTAACAAGTTAAAAACATACTTAATAAAAACATGTCTTAGAAACCATTAAAATCAAACAAGACACATAATTGAAGCAGTTTAAACCAAGCTCAAACACACACACCCTCCCCCCCCAAAGCAGCTAAAACATAATTGGTAATACACTGTTCGCTGTTTGCAATATTATAAGGTTTAACTCAATACCAAAATATGCTGGCAGTTATATTGTGACTGTATAAACTTCTGCCCAAATAATACACTCTTTATACTACAAAGGCATATACATAAAGCAGCATAACATATAGCAGTTTACAGCTTTCACAATTAATGATCACAACGTTGCTTGTAGAAAACTACTGTATTTACAGTTAATATTTACAATTAATATTTACACTTAAATACACTAAATAAATATGCCAAAAGTCCTCACAAATTGTTAAAGCAGTAAAATAAGAACAGGTTTGGTAAAGAAAGTATTGCATATATTTAAATTTCCCCCAAAATTCTATCCCATCCCTCAAAAGTTTTTCTTTAACAATTCTGAAAGTTTTACACCTTTGGAACTATTGAAAGGCTCCTAGTGGAACAGGATTACTGAAAGGTCAACCTGAAACTTCACGAGATCCAGTGTTGCCACAATGTGGTGTATTATCTGCTTCTTCCATCAAGCATCCAACACAGATGTATTTCTGTGTTTACAGTGGCTTTGAATCCACATGTAGGGAAAAGCAGAACAGAAATATTGCTTTCCCTCTCCTCATACTTCAACAATACCCACCAATGCAGTTACTCAGGACTGGTGAGTTCACTTTATCCCATGGGAGCCACCCTTTAGACCCTCCACCCCAAATATCCTCAGGCCATGTACAGCCAGACATGCAGAGAGAATCCATCTCTGAAAACAAACTAGAGAATTATGATCAGGATACATGAAGCCTTGGACTACAACGGAAAAGAGTAGTCTGGTTCTCCCAGGACCTTTAGCATGCCTTCATCAAGACCCTTTTCTGCAACTCCTCAAGACACCTTACATCCGCGCCATGACTAATGATCAGTGTTTGCAGGACCATAAGAAAACCTTCCAGGCCACTCAAAAATATCCCTGACAATGAAGACTTCTTCAGGAAAAAAAATTCAAGGTTGGACAATGGCCAGCTTGATTGCCCCATTAAAGCATCCACATTTCATTACCAGCCACCTTTACTCACCTGAGCCACCTCATCAGAGGTCTCAGCCAATGGCATTCAGCCCCCAGGGCCCCATAAGGATCTTGATACCTTCCAGACATACCCATCTGTTGTTTCCCAAGCCCCAGCATTTTGAATTAGTTTTCATTCCTAGAACTTCTTCCATCACTGACACACAGCAAGGAACTTTTGTACAACAGGTCAAGTATGACCTAATTTTCCCCTCCTACTTTCTCTCCACATCCTTCCTTTCCTTCTGCTTAGCTTCAACCTACCAACTCCCTTCTGATTCTCAGCTGACTAGTTATTACTCATTGGCTCCACAAAGCCTTTCCCAACTTCCTACTCAGATCAGGGATTCCTGCCTCTTCTCCAGACTTCTTTCCCCATCCAACCTCTGCATTTTTTCCCCATCTCCCTAAAGACAACCCTATACCTTTCTCTTACGTCTGGTGCTCTTTTCCTTAGACTATGAGGGTGGGACAAAGTAATCTAGAAGTAAAGTGATTTGAACTGGATAACAGAATATTTTGGAGGAAATTAATGCACAGGGTTGCCGTAAATCTGAAGCAACTTGATGGCAGAACACATACAGGGGAATGTGCATCTTGAACAAAAATGGTATTTTTTGGATCCAGATAAGAACATGAGAATGTAAGAGAAGCCAATGTTGGATCAGGCCAATGGCTCATCCAGTCCAACACTCTGTCACACAGTGGCCAAAAATACCACGGGCCATCAGGAGGTCCAGCAGTGGAGCCAGGACAACAGAAGCTCTCTACTGTTGCTCCCACCAGCACCAAAAATACAGAGCATCACTTGCCAAAAAAAATTGGTATTCCCAGTTATCCAGGATCCAAATATTGGGTATCTGGATCTGGAGGAATTCTGATATTATTTGGCTCCATTATTCCCTATGCTGAATCTTTCTGGAGAGCTGGAAGGGCTGTTTCTTTAGCAAATTGCATCAAAACTCTAGCACGGCTGCTGGGGCCTGTGCTTTAAATAGTACAGAGATATCAAGAGAATTGGACCACAAGGTCCAGTTCTATGAGATCCTGAACAAGATGCCCCTAGCCATCCTCCACTTTTTCCTCCTGGGCAGGGGGGAATCCCATGCTTTCTCCAGGGCAAAGAATAGCCAAAGACACAAGACCAAGCAAAGCAACCACTGGCCAAGCACCTCTCAAAGCAGAAACGAAGTAGCCCAAAGAACCAGTGCAGAACCAGGGAAACCTGGCAGAAGTGCAGAACAATGTGGCTAGCCTAACACAACAAACATGCAACCCAAGAATTCAACCCAATGTCAAACCAGAGAATCATCCAAACCAAACCTAATAGCAGAGGAACCCAACCTGGAATCTGTGGGCGTCATGGCATCTGCCGACTCCTTTTCTAGTGCCCGACAAGTGTCTTTAGTAAGTGGGTGAGGCCAGGTAGAGCTTTTGCCCAGCAAAGCTTCTTATTGGCTATGCAGATTTTTTAAAATTGTTGCTTTGGTAGCAGCTGCTACAACAGTACAAGGATCTGCACTGTGTTACTGAAGTTAAACTGTGGAAATCATTTTGTGGCTGCTTCTGCCTCCCGCAGCAGCCATTCTATCATAGCCATTTTACAATTACTCTACTGGACTGAAGTAAAGAAACTGTTATCATATTAGAACTGCCTAAGGACCACCATTCTTGTTGAAACTGCCCAGAATTGCTCCTGACATTTATTTATTAAATTCATACCCCACCCTCCACGCTCAAGCAGGCGCAAACCTATTTTTTTCTTTTTGCTTACTATTCTGTATCTTGATTAGGACAACTGTTACCATTTGATTCAAATCTGTCATTCTGGTTCTCCTCTGGTATAACTTTGGTATTATACTGTATACAAAGACTTAGCCATCCTGTAACTAGTTTCTGGGAGTATGTTTACATGTGTATGCCCTAAAATGGGTGTCCATTCGGATAGCAATTTGCAATGCTCCCTCAAAGCTGTGGAGTCTTGCGAGCAAAAATTCTACTTTGTGAACTACTGGCATTAAAGTTGTGAGCTAGCGATCTGGCTACTGCATAAATTAGTTTGTTCTGGAGCCATCCTTTCTGAGCTAAGACAAAAATGTGTGAGATGGATGCTTTTTTCCCTATGAAGAAAGGTTAAAACGCTTGGGGCTCTTTAGCTTGGAGAAATGACGGCTGAGGGGGTGACATGATCGAAGTTTATAAGATTATGCATAGGATAAAGCAGATCGAGAAAGAAGTACTTTTCTCCCTTTCTCACAATACAAGAACTCGTGGGCTCTCAATGAAACTGCTGAGCAGTCAGGTTAGAACAGATAAAAGGAAGTACTTCTTCACCCAAAGAGTGATTAACACATGTGAATTCACTGCCACAGGAGGTGGTGGTGGCTACAGGCATGGAAAGCTTCAAGAGGAAATCAGATAAGCATATGGAACAGAAATCCATCAGTACATATTAGCCACAAGGTATAGATAGGAACTCTCTGGCTGGGGCAAGTGATGCACTGTATTCTTCATGCTTGGGTGGGGGGGGGTAACAGTGGGAGGGATTCTAGTGTCCTGGCCCCACTGCTGGACCTCCTGATGGCACCTGGCATTTTTGGCCACTGTGTGACAGAGTGTTGGACTAGATGGGCCATTGGCCTGATCCAACACTGGCTTCTCTTATGTTTTTAAAAAACTGTGAGCTAGCTCACACTAACTGAGCTTAGAGGGAACACTGTAGACAAGTACAGTACAGTCTGTTCATTCTCTTGTCCTAAAGTACTTTCCCAAGAATAGAGAACAAGGAAACATGGTGGCATTCCTCTCCAAAAAATCATGAAGTGTCCTACTCTGTCCTTAGAGCAAAAGTACTTTGTACCCTATTCCAAAACCAGGAGATCAATGTTTGGGACACCCAGATTCTGAAATCTCTCTCCCACATATCCCTTGCAAGCTTATAGTTTAGCCACTGAGAGTTGCTGAGATAGCTGACCTCATACTACAGATCACCGTTGATTTGATATCCTCAGGAATGTGCATGAGGGACAGCCTACGTTACCTCATACTTCTCTGCTTATACAAGTAACATTCTGAGGTCATACTGCCTGCGGCTACATCCACAAACAAGTTCCTTTTCGAAACATCTAAGTACATTACAAAGTGAAGCTCTCGGAAGGCATCTGTGTCAGGATAGCTTGTAATGATCACAGATATCCTGCATGCTGAATTCTTCACAATATGTTCTCTAGACCACATCAACCAGAAGACATCTTTTACCTGGGCAGGAAAGATATATCCACTGGAAGAAGTTTAAATTTCCATTATCTAAACAAAAGCTGCAGGATTTTCACAAATAACCCAAATAAGCCACAGCTTGAGCTGCCACATATGAGTTTCATGTATGTGACAGAAGTCACAACCCACAATTGTCATTGAAACCATTAGCCAACTATAGTGAAGAACAATCACACAAGAATGGAAATACAGCAAATGCAGTTATGCAAACAAACAATAATCTGTCTCACTGTACAAATTACACTAGAGACTTCTGTCTTCTTATACAGTCCTAATTACAATTATAAACATTACACACAATAATGGTTTTGCATAAATAACATCTATACCAGTTGAATAACCTGATAGTCCTTGAAAGTACAAGTCTTTCTTTAGAATGATGCAGTCACCAGCACATGATGCAGAGAGGTGTTTCAAATAGAAAACACAAAACAGAGGGCACGGGCTCAGGAATAGCCACAGAATGAACCAAAGGAGCACCAACGGCACGCCTAGGTTGCTTCGCTGTTTCTTAAGGCTTCATCAGGCCACTTTGCTTAGTGATGGGGCCCACCAAGCTCTGCTAAGATTCAAAACGACGTGTAGTCTATAAATATATTTCAAGCAGCTGCTGAAAGAGAGCATCCAGAGATTTGGGCTGGTTTGTCATCAATGTGGATGATACCCAGCTCTCTCACACTTCCAGCAGATCCAAGGGAGGTTGTGGAAATCACGAACCAGTTCCTGTAGACAGCTTGGGGATGGATGAGGGCTAATAATTCTGACAAAATGGAGGTGTTGCTGGTGAAAATAAGGATTGATAGGAATTGTGGTGTTTCCTGACTTGGATGAGGCTGCATTCCTCCAAAAGTAGAATATTCACAGCTTGGGGATTTTGTTGGAACCTGGCCTCTTGTTGGATAAGCAGGTGGTAGCCGTGGCCAGAAAAGCCTTTCACTGGCTGGTGAATCAGCTGTGGCCTTTCTTGGGCCAAAAAAACCCATTGTCCTGATAATATTGAGATAAAGGCTACCATAATGTAGTCTACAGGGGGCTGACCTTGAACTGGGTGTGGAAGCTACAATTAATACAGAATGCTGAAGCCAGAAAAGTGAGTCGTAGAGATAATATCACTCCAGTCTTTTTTCCATCTGTACTGGCTCCCAATTTGCTTCTGGGCTCAATTAAGGGTGCTGGTATTGACCTTTAAAGTCCTACACAGTTTGAGATCAGCACACTTATTAAGCACACCGATTGCTGCCATATGAACCTACTTGACCACTATGATCATCTTCAGGGGTTCTACTTCGGGTGCTACCATCATCTAAGTCTAGACAAATGGCAACCCAAGAAAACACTTGCTACCAAAACTATGGAATCTCTGCAGAGATTCATCTGTCCCTCTCTATCATGGTCTTCCATCAGCAGGTGAAGACTTCTCAGTTTTGTTTTGCATTTCTTTGCTGACTCTCTATCATGACCCCAGTGGGTCGCTGCCTTCCACTGCCACCATCCTGGACTTACAGTCCATTGATAAGCCCATCCAAAAATGCCCCTTTTATAGCCGAGAAAACACAGTCATGATGACCAGGCAGAGTACTTAACAATGGTTTATTAAGAACAATACTGGGGCAAGGCAAATAAGGCAAGGTGCTTTAAAAAGATATAACAGTGTTGAAAGGCAAAAAGAACACAAAGCTAACACAGCTACCTATTACTCCTTAACTGTTACTACTTAAGGCCTACAAGCCTTCTTACCAGGACCTGTACAGTCACTCTGACTAGTGAGGGACCTTCTCCTCTCAGACCAGCTCTTCTCCCTCAGTGACCCCATGAGAGGGAAAACTGCAGAGAGACAGCAAGATCCATTTCCTCACAACACACGGAGTTTATCACAGTCCCCTTCAATTCACTCCTGTGTGAAGAAAGACACCATTTCCCACAGCCTACAGCTTAAGACACACCTCCACAAGAATGCAACAGTCTCCTCCCAGAATCCCTGCACTCCCATTTGCTAAAAACCATGCCCAAGCATTGTGAGGATTGTAGGCTGTCTGCTTTCTACTGCCAGACAGGCCCCTCCTATAGTTTGGGCCTCTAGGCCCTGTCTCCATCCTGCACAGATCATGACACCCTCCCTCCTGTTTATGTATTTATCTGTTCTAGTTGTTTTATATATGTATGTATTTTAAAGCTGGTTTTAATGTTTGTTTGCCAGCTTGCACAAAAATGTTTTAAATAACAAAGAACACCCCCCCCCCGGTTATTGGATCCCCACTCTTGATCCCAATATGGTTTTTCAAATCTGTGGGAAAGCACGGCTTCAAAACAATGCCCACCATCTCATGGACAGCTGCAGGAATTCTTGAACTAGAAAACAGTTGTGCACGTTGGAAAGAGTACATGGATGTTCTGCCACCCGAGATGTGGCATGTGCTTTGAGAAAGCCTTTAGCCCATTACTGATCATAAACAAACCTTGCATTCCCTCTTCTCTAGATACACATGCCCACAAATAAAAATAAATAAATAAAATAAATAAAAATATTATTATCTCTCTATTCCTGACCGTGTACTCTGTTCAGTGTCCAGGAGAAATTTGATATACTACTATTTTTTAATATTTCTTACTGAAGGCTACCATTGCCTTTTCTTCTTCCCAGAAGACTGAAGATCCAACCTGATACCTGTTCCACATAGCACCATTTGATTCAAATCAGCCTGGCATGCTGTACAGATGCTAACAGAAGGCCTTAAGATCATGGTCTGCAATATTTCCCTCCCCACTTTGGCATCTAGCCTTGTGAAGTGTTCTGGAGAACTTGAAAGTCTGCTCTGTTTTGTGTTATAAGATTCAGGTGGGTAACTCTGTTGGTCTGAAACAGCAGAACAAAGTTTGAGTCCAGTGGCGCCTTTAAGACCAACAAAGTTTTATTCTGGGTATAAGCTTTTGTGTGCATGCACACTTCTTCAGATACCTATTTGAATAAGTGTGAACGCACACAAAAGCGTATACCCAGAATAAAACTTCATTGGTCTTAATAGTGCCCCTGAACTCAAACTTTGTTCTTGTGCTGTTATTGTTAGTCCTAATAGGAGGTCTTGCATAGCTTTTGTTTTTGGATTCAGCTGATAGGAAATCACAGACAAGAGAATGAAGAAGTGGGTGCTGCTGCAGGATGGCAAATTCCACAACAGCTACTGAATACTTTTCAGATCCTAACATGACATGATCACAGGGAATTTCTTAATATTTTACAATGTGTCTTGTACAACACAGTAACTAAAGAAGCTGGCTTGGTTCTTAGGTCCTCTCAATAAACTTTGCAGCATTAGCATATCAACTGTGCCCAATCCAATTAACATCTAAAATACTGCATCCAAAGGGTGAACATCTGTCATACTTCAAGTTCAAAGTCCTTGCCATTCTGATCCTTATGTAATCTTTCTATATTTATGACTTCATATTTACATATCCAAAGGTTCCCACTCATTAATTCTTGTTTGGTGAAATGGTGAGAAGCCAGAGGTGGATTCAAAATCTGTTTCACATTCATCCAGCACACAAACTGGAAAGGTTATTTCTTTCTAACTCAGAAGCTGTTGCTGGCTTCCTGAAAAGGCCTTACCACATTTCCAGTTTGCCCCAAACATTGTGTTTATTAAGACTGTCATTTCTGCCATCTGCTGAATCTTGGTGGCAGGTCTCCTCACACAGGACTGTGGCAAGGGGTGGTGAAGCAACAAAGTTTGCATTCTCTGTAGGTACACAGACTACTGCAGAACTTCACAAGGTAAGCTTTAACAAGTCAATATACCAGAGTACAGTGAACCAAAGCAGCCACAAACATTAACAGATAATTACACTGATAAGTAAGCACTAAAGCAGTCTTGAAAAAATGTGCAAATAAGAACCAGATTGACCACTGAGCTCATGGGTACGTATATGCTACAAAGTAGCTCAAGCAGTGAGTGTTGCTTGCTAGATTTTATTTAATTTTTAAATAAACCATCCTTCCAAGGCTGAAACCACAATTACAAGTAACAAACAATTAAAACTCAACACATCCAGAAATTCAATAGCCAGCTATTCCATCAGCATTCAAAAACAACCTTAAATAAATAAGCCTTGCAGCTATAAGCCAGAAGGGCGGAGTTAGCTTTGATCTCCATTGGGAGCTTACAGTACCTTTGAGCAAATGCAGGAAAGGCTCTGCTCCCAGCTGTTGATGATTGCACCTCAAGCAACAGAAGATTTTAACCAGTGTGGGGTTTCAAACTAAGATTGGTTTGTTCCAAGCCATGAGGGGCTTTGAAGAAAAGCACCACAATCTTGAATTTGGCCCAGAAGTTCATAGGCAGGCAGTACACTCACTGAATTTATTTCTGCCTCCCTACATTCGTCAGGAAGTGAGAGTAGCATCACCAACTGCAAATTCCAAGCCACCTTGAAGGTCAGCCCCCTAGAGAACACATTATAATAGCCAAGCCTAGGAGTTACAAAATCATAACAAGATTCCTACACAAGTGTAGTTGACAAAAGGCATTCCCAGACACTGCAATTAATTGTTTTTTCAGGAGTAAGGCAGAGTTCAGGATTAACTCCCAGGTTCTAAATCTGTACTAATGGGATGATGACCAACCCTTTCACCACTGAAAAAGCTTCCCCAAGAGCACTCAGATTACCCAACAGCATCCCACAAGATATCTATAAAGCATTCTGTTACTTACAGTAAGTTTTTGAGCCCAAGCATTAGATCTGGGAAAGTCAGAAGTCCCCCCACACTCCATCCCAGTTTATAGCAATGACACCATTCCGACTGCAGAAAGCAAAGCAAACGATTAGAATGTTCACACTGGAGATGACAGTGCCTGCTTGTAATCCTTAAATACACCTACATAAAGTATAATTTCCATCTGAAACCATCAGAACTAACATTCAAGTGACTATGCAGAATAAGGAGACTGGACATTGATGGAGGTCAAACAACTCTGGTTTTCCTCACAGCTTTTTTTCTGAGTCAGAGATGTGTCCCATTGTAACAGCTGAGTATTACATTTTGCTTAGTATCTTGTTTACTTCTGCTAGGTTTTTGACTGAATGTCAGACTAAACTTGAATATATAAATGTGCTTAGGACTGTAGTACTGAAAACAGCTTGGAAAGAGAATCATAAAGTATAGCCATACACATGCATACTTACCCTACCTTTATGGCTATGTTATAAAGCAATAATGTTTTAAATTAAGGATTCTCAGGAAAAGGGGTTTTTTTTGTTCATTGTGTGCATGGCTAGGACAAGAAGAAAAAAACAGAGTCACTTAAAAGTCAGGGATCAGCACTTAAGAATCCAAAATACATGTGTTCCATTCATGATTCAGTCTTCAGCTATTACATTTAATTATCAGACTGGAAGACAAGTTAGTTTGGCTGCAATCTGCAGTACACAGTGACAGACAAGAGTGAAGCCATTTTAAAATGACTTTGGGCAGTTTAGACTAGCTAAACTCTTGAGCAAGCAATATAAGTTAATGTGCAAAGGTGATCTTTAGAAATAAGTGAAGTTGTTCTGCAAAGCTCAGCAGATATATGAGCATTCTAAATAAGGGGGAAAAAAATACATGCTTGGCAAATGTACTTATATAGATAGAAGGAAAGTTTAAGTTTTGTAATTTGTAGACACCTGCAAATGTCTAAAAGTTGTTTATCACACTCACGGGTCATTTTGTAGAAAAAGGTGCAGGAGCTCATTAGCATAACTTATTTGCATATGCCACACACCCCTGACATCATCGGAAGTGTGTCAGAAGGCAACACCCACTGTTCCAGCTCCACCCCAAAAATCTCAGAGAAAAGAAAGTACCATTCAGAGAAGGCCCTTTGCACATGCTCAAAGGTCCTACACGTATAACACACACAGGTCCGAACTGAAATGTCTGCAATTTTCTCCTAGCCCTCTGTAGTCTTCCCCTGGGTTGAATTCTGGTTGGTAAGCAGCTCAGGGCAGGGACCTGCATTTCTGATAGCTACTCTGTGCCATGCCCAGTGACGGCACTACATAATAATAATTTCTACGTTACCTGTTTGGCAGCAATGCTCCCTCTAAGCTGTGGAGTCTTATGAGCAAAAATTCTACTTTGTAAGCTACTGGCATTAAAGTTGTGAGCAAGCAATTTGGCTAAAGCATAAATTAGTTTGCTCTGGAACCATCCTTCCTGAGCTAAGATAAAAATATGTGAGCCAAGGGCTAAAAAACTGTGAGCTAGCTCACACTAACTCAGCTTAAAGAGAATACTGCCTGGCAGCTCCATGGAATGGCTCAGAGGAAACTGGCCAAAAGACTTTTTAAACAGACACTTTGTCCAGCTTAGGGAACTACACTCTGCATGTGCTCAGAGGCCTGGCTATGGCCTTTTAAAACACATATATTTTTATCCAGCTCAAGGAACACACTGTCAAATGCTTTTGTTGTTGTTGTTGTTCAGTCACACAGTCGAGTCCGACTCTTCGCGACCCCATGGACCAGATTACGCCAGGCCCTCCTGTCTTCCACTGTCCGCTGAAGTTTGCTCAATTTCATGTTTGTTGCATCGATGACACTGTCTAACCATCTCATCCTTTGCCGTCCCCTTCTTCTTTGACCTTCAATCTTTCCCAGCATCAGGGTCTTCTCCAGTGAATGCTCCCTTCTCATTTGGTGGCCAAAGTATTTGAGCTTCAGCTTCAGGATCTGGCCTTCCAGGGAACAGTCAGGGTTGATTTCTTTTAGGATTGAATGATTTGATCTCCTTGCAGTCCAAGGGACTCTCAAGAGTCTTCTCCAGCACCAGAGTTCAAAAGAATCTATTCTTCGGCGCTCAGCCTTCCTTATAGTCCAACTCTCGCAGCCATACATTACTACGGGGAATACCATTGCTTTGACCATGCGGACTTTTGTTGGCAAGGTGATGTCTCTGCTTTTTATCATGCTGTTTAGGTTTGCCATCGCTTTCCTCCCAAGGACCAGGCGTCTTTTAATTTCATGGCTGCAGTCACCATCTGCGGTGATCTGGGATCCTAGGAACATGAAGTCTGTCACTACTTCTACGACTTCCCCTTCTATTTGCCAAGGAGTGATGGGGCCAGATGCCATGATCTTAGTTTTTTTGATGTTGAGCTTCAAGCCCACTTTTGCACTCTCCTCTTTCACCCTGAGCAAGAGGCTCTTGAGGTCCTCTTCACTTTCTGCCATCAGAGTGATATCGTCTGCATATCTGAGGTTATTGATCTTTTCCCCAGCAATCTTAACTCCAGCTTGTGATTCATCCAGGCCAGCATTTCGCATGATGTACTCGGCATATAAATTAAATAAGCAAGGTGACAATATACATCCTTGTCGTACTCCTTTTCCTATGCTAAACCAATCAGTTGTTCCATATCCGGTTCTAACTGTTGCTTCTTGACCCTTATACAGGTTTCTCAGGAGACAGGTGAGGTGGTCTGGTACTCCCATCTCTTTAAGAACCTGCCATAATTTATTGTGATCCACACAATCAAAGGCTTTAGCATAGTCAATGAAGCAGAAGTAGATGTTTTTCTGGTATTCTCTTGCTTTCTCCATAATCCAGCGAATGTTGGCAATTTGATCTCTAGTTCCTCTACCTCTTCGAAACCCAGCTTGTACTTCTGGCAGTTCTCTATCCACGTACTGTTGGAGCCTAGCTTGTAGGATTTTGAGCATGACCTTGCTAGCGTGTGAAATGAGTGCAATTGTGCGATAGTTTGAACATTCCTTGACGTTGCCCTTCTTTGGGATTGGAATGTAAACTGATCTTTTCCAATCCTGTGGCCACTGTTGTGTTTTCCAAATTTGTTGGCAAATTGAGTGCAGCACTTTAACAGCATCTTCTTTTAAGACTTTGAATAACTCAGCTGGGATACCATCACCTCCACTAGCTTTGTTGTTAGTAATGCTTTCTAAGGCCCATTTAACTTCGCTTTCCAGGATGTCTGGCTCGAGGTCAGTGATTATACCATCGTGGTTGTCAAGGACATCGAGGTCCTTCTTGTATAGTTCTTCTGTGTATTCTTGCCATCTTTTCCTAATCTCTTCTGCTTCTGTTAGGTCCCTACCGTTTTCGTCCTTTATCATGGCCATCTTTGCATGGAATGTTCCCTTGATTTCTCCAATTTTCTTGAAGAGATCTCTAGTCCTTCCCAATCTATTGTTTTCCTCTAGGGACCCTTTAACCACAGTTTGTGGGGTTAAACATACTTTTTTCTCTAGCTCAGTGAAGGTTATTTCACATATGTTCAAAGACCTTTTACACATGAGCTCTAAAACAAACAAACAAAACCCATTTTACGGTGCCATAAATGCTAAAAAGCATATTGCCCATTATTTTCAAATACAACCCTTGTTTTCAGATGAGACACTCCACACATGCTCAGGTTCAGAAGCTCTGAACGCAAAGGCAACCCACCCCCCGCCCTATGTGCAGCAGGTGCTACGCCCCCCTTACATTTTCTTAGAGAAAAGCTTTCTTCCTCAGACTCCCCCTCACCTGGCCCATGTAGAGCAGGCCATGCTTGCGCGCCAGGCACTGTGCTTCTTGCATGCCTCCAGGGACCCGTACAGCCCAGCTGCTCAAGTAAATGAGCAGCCCTACGTGACCCCTAGAGAAGCTGCACAAGCAGGGCTGGTGCCAGGTTTTTTTGCACACTAGGCGAGGCTACCTTCTGGTGCCCCCCGCCAGTGCACCCACCAATTTTCAAACAAATACATTTTAGGAAGAATGAAAAACACAAAATTTGAAACTGCCAATCTCCAGGAATATTACAACCTGGAGCTGACAACCCTGCTCATGGCCGGGGAAACCTGGCAATCCTCAGGGGGAGTGGGAGTAGCTAAGAGATGCCAGGTGCTTGGCAGGGCTGGAGGCAATGTTTCCATTTTGTGTTAATAACTGAACAAAGTTTGAGGCCAGTGGCACCTTTAAGAGTAGACCAACAAAGTTTTATTCACGGTATAAGCTTCCCTGTGCAAGCACACTTCCTCAGATACACTGGAAAGAATGTCCTCAACCATTACTTATGGGGGCAGAGGTTGTTGTCAGAGAGGACCATTTGGAGTCAAGATGCATAAGTACTGGGTGATTATAGCTGAGATTGGATGTAAAGAAAGATCTGTGAATGGCAGTAAATTAGCAAAAAATACAAGAGTTAACAAATAGATGTGGGAACGAACTTTGAGTCTAGTGGCACCTACAAGACAAAAACTCTGGGTACAAGCAAGAATGGAGAGCCTTAGTATGTACACTCCTTCAGATTCATAGAAACAGATCTCCTCAAGCATTGCATATAGGTAGGAGGGGGGAGGAACTGAGTAATAAATACAGCAATTATTAGCTATTATTAGTTCAAAGTGGTCCATCCAGTCCTTGAAACAGCAACAGAAGCCACACCTACTGAACCCACCAGGCGTGAAAGAGCCTTCCCGAAAGCTCCTCCCCTTGCATAATAGGGTGGATCCTCGCCATGAAATCTTTTCAAATAGGGATACGGGAGGGGGTAATTGCCAAATCGTGAAAGCTACACTGGGCCTGCCCTGCTCTGTGTAAGGCTGTGATGACCACCGAGCGATAGCAGGGTCACAACACAGAGGCATGCAATGGCAAACCACCACTGAACGTTTCCTGCCTTGAAACTTGTACATGAAAAAAGAAGGGGAGGGAGAAATAATAAATGAACAACAGTTTTGCCGTTCTTCTGCCCTCCTATTTTCCATTCTGCCCCCCCACCCCATAAAACGACTACATAGTGGGGATCCATGCACTGCATTTGAAGCAGTGAGTTCCAGTTCCTTTTGAGAATTCTTACAGGGGAATCTGCGAGGTGGGGGACATGAGTGCTCAACCTCCTCCCCTTTCTGCAGTTTCCCCTGTAAGAATGCCCCAAATGATCTCATGCATGAGAGAGCTGACTCGGGGAAACTCACATGGAAGTCAATGTTGGTAGTGCCTCTGGCTTGATTTACTTAAAAAATAACTCAGTCTTTTCAGAACCTTGAGATGTCCTCTCCACTGCAGAAACTACCTGGTGGAAGGCACCACCTTCACCCATCCTGTTTGTGCTAACTTGCTTGTTCTCCAGCTCCCCCCACCTTGCAGCAAACCCTCCCTAGAACAAGGCGTTGTTCTTAGCAAGCGTGGAAGGCAACGTGATGCGATGCACACCTGCTGGTTGCAGAAGAAAAGTCTAAAAACTGGGAAAGGAGACAGGCGAAGGCGAGGGACCCCCAGCCACTCATCCTCATGCAAGGCGCTCTGTTCGCCCAGGGGCCGTAGCAGGAGATGAGCTTCTCTGCCACCCTCACACTTCTGAGGAGGCTAAGAAGGAGGAGGAGGAGGAGGCTGGAAGCAAAGTGGAAGCCTGGTCCCCAAACTGCCACCATCTCCATCATTCCAAGGGTCCCCCTCTCCAGCCAACGTTGCTGAGGGCTCTGTAGCGGGCGGCTGGAAACCAGAGGAGTCCTGCCAGTCCCTGCCAGGGTCCTGCTGCGAAGCCACCATTGCAGCCACCATGGCTGACTGACGGCGTGAAGCAGGCAGAAGCCGACTGGGCCCAGGCTGCACATGCTCGCCCGCCTGCTTTTTCCTTCTAGTGTTCAGCAGTGCACTCCTGATTGCTGGGGTGGAAGGGAAGAGGGTGGGGGCGGGCACCCCCAAATTTCACCCCGCCCCAGCCCAGGCATACGGCGGGAGGGCCGCAGAAAGGCAGCGAGCAGCACAGGAGGTGGCGCAGAAGGCTGAGGCAGAGCTCATGGCAGCATTCCGCTGGGTCAGCTAGCAGGCAGGAAAGACATGGGGGGGGGGAGCTGGGAGCAGGGGATGGGGCTTGCTGCATGTGCCCACCCCCTGGCTTCCTTACTTCAAGAGCATCACCTATATAAAACATTAATGCTGATGCCTGACTAATGGAATCCTTGGGTTTCTGCTGCTAAGGTCCCCTTTACTGCAATAAAGTTGTGTCTACTTCTAGAATCTTACTGGTAGTGTTCATCATCGGGTGTTGGTACACCAAGCTAAGGACTCATTTGGCAAACACAGGGACAATAGTTTCTTTTATTACCTATCCACTAATTTCCTTTCAGTTTTAGCACCATTTTTACTTCTCAGCCTTCAGCACCAAATCCTACAAGACCACAGAATGTTCAAATAGTCTAACTATAAAGTTAGGCTACTGGGCAGAGTAGGCAATGTAATGAATATCACAGGTCTGAGAAAAAGAAGGGTCTGATAATGTTACAAGGCCAAGTAGAAAGAGAAGGTATGGAAGACACTAGCAGTGAGAACTGGGATAACGTGGCGGATAAACAGTGCAATCCTTACCCTCAAGTTATGCCAACTAATGAATACAGAACTGCAAGCAAGTCCCCTTTAGTGGCATAACTTGAGGTTATGCCAGCTCAAGGAGATTACAGTAGTGATATCATTACAGGCTTAAATCAGAATAAAACAGAAGCCAGGCAGCACCTTAAAGAGTAACAAAATGTATTCCAGCATAGGCTTTTGAGAGTCTGACTCATGAAAATTTATGATGAAATAAGTTTTGTTACTGGACTCTTGATTTATTCAGCTGCTACTAACACATCAATATCTAGCCTTCGATCAGAACAAGTCCTATATTAGTATGACCATGGTGATGTAAGGGGGAAGACATAGGCGGATTTGAGAGTATGGCAGGCAGAGGACGGATGGAATAGCCACACTGGTGTCCTATCCAAGAGCAAAACCCTATGTCACCTGCAGACATAAAATTAAAATAGCAAACAGTCAACAAAAGTCATTTCAAAGGAACTCAGATGTCTTGTATCAAGTTGTGCTGCCTGAAGCTACATCAATCTGTCCCGATGTGAAGAGAAGTATAAACACACAAGTGAATACTTTGGTGAAGGGGAGCTCTGGTATTAAAAAAAATCTGAGCAAACACCCAGCCTCACACAATTGATATAGGAAAGATTGATGACCAGCATTTCTTAAACCCTCACAGTTACTCAGATAATACCCGCCTTTGCTGGTGAAAATCTTGCATTTTACTCCAACTATTGATACTGTAGTCTAGGCACTCACCTTCAATGTAGATTTCCTTGCTAGATAAGAGCCACAAGCTATGTGGAACAAGAAGGAATTGTTACCATCTTCCTTTTGCTGCATTGTCTGCCACCTTTAAGGAATGTGATGTCATATGTGTTTGCAATGTTTTCTAGTTTAGTAATCCTAGCCCTATTGAACTATTTATGAAATGTGTAATGCTGTCTGATTGCATTTTTTAAAAAAATTGTGTAATCTGCCTTGAGACAAAGCAACTAAAATAGGCTACAAATAAAGCAACCAAGTTGTCCTGTGGAGCATGAGGTACATGTTCTACTCCTCTTGCCTCCCTCCCTAGCCATTTAAAACTATGGGTGTCAGCGATATACCCTCAAGGCTTTATCTCATAAGTCTGCATTTCACCCCGGTAAGGAACTGAAGTAGTAATCACTGTAAAATATCTCCAGTTCTGAAATTCAAGATGCAATCAGAAATCAATTATATCTAGTTATATTATAGAAAATCAACATTTATCAGAAACAGGTTTTATATCTGCAGCGGCTGATAAGGCTCTTCAGTTCATACTATCTACATATTTTATATCTAATGCTGGTTACTAAGCATGTTATAATATCATATATCTAATTCTGAACATGACCACTATGCGAACCAAGAATCCCAGAGAATGGAGCAAGGTACAGATAGGGGTTATTTCTTTACAGACCTGAGGAACTCCCCAGTTTGCTGAAAAATCCAAAAAAGAGAAATTAAAACATGGAATTTTCAACAGAGACTGTGATCCTGTGACACTGTCACGTGACCTTGGCTGCCCTTCTGAAAGCCTGCCACTGCAGGAGCAGGAGTTGCCCCTACACAAGCCAGGCAGGCAGGCACAGGAGCCACCACCACTTCATGAACTGCTGCTGCCCTCCACTGCCAGGTGAGCCAGCCAGGCAGAGGCACTGCAAGTAGGCAGGCAGGGAGAGCTGCCACCCCTAGCACCACAGCCAAATGAGCCAGGCAGATGGAGGCATTGTGGCCAAGAAAGTGGGAGCAGGTGGGGCCCTTAGATGTTGTGGGTCCTCCACTTGTAAGGCTTTAACACTGAATGAAGTTTGTTTCCCATCAGGATCATGGCTTATTTAAATACTAGTAGAGGCCAACCGGTACCGTGGCTATAGAACACTGCTTCATAGTAATCTGCCTAAGCAGACTTTGAATTTTGTATTGAGAAGCTATTCTTTCCAAAGTTTCTTTTAACCTCTAGTGCAATATTACTTCCAGAACTAATGTTCAGTTTAGTTTTAGTCCTACTCTTTCAAAAAATAGGACAAAATTCTACGTTTGTTTGTTTCCCTTTAAACCATTCTCTGGTACCAATTTAAGAAATAAGCAAATGATACTACTCACTTGCCTTAGCTACCACTTGTTATCCCCAGCTTAAGCAGTCATATAATGAATCTCAGATTAGCATAACATACTCAGATTCTGACAGGCAACCAGGGTATGTCAAATACTAGTGCATTGTCTTGCAGCAGCTTGCCATTAAGCCAGGCAGGGGCGAGTTGACCCTGCTCCAGAGTGGTATTCATGATGTGTGACGTAATTGTTGCTGCACTGGACAGGAACAGTGATCACAGTGCTATTAAATTTACCATTTATGTGTATGGAAAATGACCAAAGAAGTCCAACATGACCAGGTATGATTTCAGAAGAAGAGGCTTCTTAAAAATGAAATGATTGGACCAAGGAAAACTTTTTTAAAAAAAGAGTAAAAGGTTCAAACCCCTTTAGGATACTTGGAAATTATTATTTAAATCCATAGTAGTGAAGACCCAAAAGTACTAAAGTCTTTTCCCAAACAAGGCAAAGAGGATCTGGCAAAATAAATGTATTAGGTAGGCAAAGAAGAGAATATGAAGATCACATTGCTATAAGAATAGGAATTTTATTTAAATACATCAGAAACAAGAAACTGGCCAGGGAACAGGTGGGGCCCTTAGATGGAAAAGGGGTAAAATAATTGCTAAAGGAAGCTAGGGAGACTGCTGAGCAACTGAATGAATTATTTATGTTTGTTTGGCAAAAAATGCGGGACAGTTAAACATTCCAGAGCTACGGTTTCCTGAAAATGTACCAGAAGAACTGAGACAAATAGAGGTGAAGACAGAAGTTCTAGGTTAATAGACAAAGGTTAACGAGTCACTGGTCTAGATAACACATACCTGCAAGTTCTTAAGAAATAAGGTTAACATACTTATTTCTCAACAAAACAAGCAACTAGTTGCCAAATCAGCCTGCCTTCCAGAGGATTAGAAGGTCGCAAATGCAGTGCTAACTCTTAAAACTGGATCCAGAAGAGATCCAGGTAGTCACAGCTCAGTTAGACTAGTATCTACAGCAAATTGAAAATGTATTAAATATGCAACCGTTAACAACAGAAAAAATAAGCCCTGCTGAGGAATAATAAGAGGTCCACTGGTGGACTTCCTGATGGCACCTGGTATTTTTGGCCACTGTGTGACACAGAGTGTTGGACTGGATGGGCCATTGGCCTGATCCAACATTGGCTTCTCTTACGTTCTTATGGCTTTTGTGAAGCAAAGCCCTGTCTAACCAACTTTTTGGAGTTCTTTGAGTTAGTTGACCTGGTATACATTATATATGTGGACTACCAAAAAACTTTTGACAAAGTCATTCACAAAAGACCCTCAAATGAAGTCAGCAGTCATGGGGATCAGCAGATGCCTTTCATAATTCAGAAACTGATTAAACAGCAAGAAGCAGAGAGGAGTAAACAGATCATACAAGGGAGGGAGGTAAACACTGGGGCTCCATGGGGTATCAAGACTCCTGCTATTTAAATTTGTTTATAAACAATCTAGAATCAGGGTGAGCAGCTAGGTTTGCACATTACACTAAATTATTCAGTGTGATGATCACCACAGCAGACTGTGAAGAGCTCCAAAAGGATCTCTCAAACTACGTGAGTTGGAGATAATGTGACAAAGTTCATTGTAATTGTAAAGGGATGCACCCTTGAGCAAAAAATCCTAACTTTCAGGATATATAGATATGGTGAGAACAACCATTGGTACTCACCATCAGGGGTCCTTCTCCCCTGAGGTCAGGAGGACATCTCCATGGGTTATTCCCACCGTGCCTTTAGGGAGGCAGGAAATAGTTTTTTCCCCTTCCTGCTGGCGCCTCTGGAATAGCCCATCTTCAGTTCTGGGACTCCGAAAGCAGTGCTAGCAGCCTAACCTGACAGATCTTGCCCCAGAAAACGTACCTTCAACAGTAACTTTGACACTGATCAAACTTGGCAACTCCAAAAGTAAAGACTCTGCAGAATCATGCAGGTCCAGAGTAAGAGAAAAGGAGAGAGAAGAATTCAGCAGAGAATGATAGTAGAGAAGATGACAGCGGGAGGGCCGCGATGTCTTCCTGACCTCAGAGGAGAAGGACCCCTCACGGTGAGTACCAATGGTTGTTCTCCCTCTGAGATGGAGGACATCTCCATGGGACCTCCCAGAGCAGTGTCCTTCATTCGGGTGGGTCGTCATCTTCTTCTATTGAAATGACATGCTCAAGTATTCTTCTCCCAAATGCCTCATCCATAGAAGCAACAGTGTTGATCTTGTAATGACGCACAAAGGTGGAAATGGAAGACCAAGTGGCGGCTCTACACACCTCCTCCACCGAAGCTCTGTTGGCAAGTGCTGATTACTGCCTTGAGTTCCCTGACTCTGCGTATGGTTCTGGAGATCAGGACAAACGGCAGGAATGCATACAACAAGCCCTGAGGCCATGTTGCCGTAAGTGCATCCATTGCCTCCGCCTTCTGGTGGAAATACCTGGAGAATAACCATGGAATCTTGTGATTCTCTGGAGACGTGAACAAATCCGCTAGTGGACGCCCGAAGTGGTGTGCCAGCATGTCGAAGAGTCTTGGGTGAAGGGCCCACTCCCCTTCCTGAATGGTCTCTCTGCTGAGCCAAACTGCTTGTATGTTCTCGATCCCCTTTATGTGCCCTACCCTCAAGGACGCAACATTCCTCTCTGCCCAGGAAAGAATCTTCATCGCCTCCTTGTGCAGCTGCGAGGATCAGGACCCGCCTTGTTTGTTGATGTAAGCCTTGGCAGACATGTTGTCTGTCTGTCCTCACCAAGATGTGCTGATTGCGAAGATGGGAGGAGAAGTGAATCAGGGAGAGGTGTATCGCCCTGAGCACCAAGAGATTGATAGTGAGTGTCTTCTCAGTTGGGAGCCAAGTCCCCTGGACTGGACAGCCTTCTAATGTCGCTCCCCAACCCAGGAGAATGGCATCTGTGAATAGTTCCCTAGCATGATGGACATAGAAGATCTTGCCGTGTCCATGTTTGTCCACCAATAGAAGCTCTTCTTGACCTTGAAGGGCACCTGAAGGTTGATGGCCCCCTTCTCCATGATGGAGAGTTGGTAAGGGCAGAGGAACACCTGCACTGGCCTGGCATGCATACGGGCCCATTGCAACATGTCGATGCTGGCGATCATTGGACCCAGAAGTCTGGCCAACTCCATGAGAGGTGAAACCCTGCTGCAGTAAACCCTTGAGGTGAAGTCCTTGATCTTCTTGGCTTTGGACAGTGGCAGAAAAAGAGCAGTGTGAGCAGTATCTATCACCACACCAAGATGTTCAACATGTTGCGCTGGTATCAAGAAATTCGAGAAGAGATCTAAGCTGACGTTTGAAATACTCAAGGAACGGGAAAACTTTCTCAAGTGTGCTCCTCTGGAGGAAAAAATTCAAAATTGCCTCCAGATTTGGACTTAAATTTTGCTCTGGCTGCCTTCTGATTCTCTGAAGGTGGCAAATCACGCAACTCAAGAGCCTTAATGGCCTTAGTCAGGAAGTACTGCTAGTCCTCAACCCTAAAAAAGCGACTGGACTGTTCTGAAGGCTTCAATTCCTCTTCCTCCTCCTCGGATAAAAATTCCCTCTCCTCCCTGTCCTCTAGGGAAGATGCAGTGGATTCCACTTCCTCCCTCCAGGTTTCCTCAACTGGGTTTCTAGGAAGAGGGAGGGGAACCTTTTCTGCTGCTTTAGTTGGCCAGACAGAGGGAGAAGTACCTGGAGGAGGGGACTCCTGAGGGGCAGGAACCCTGGGCCGAAGCTGAGCCATCTCTTGCTGGATAGTTTGCCGGATGATGGCCATAAGGTCAGAGGATTGGATAGAAAGCCCTTGATCAGGGGACTTACCCCTCTGTGAGCCAGCTGCAGAGTCCTCCTGCTGCTGGAAAGGGGTTGGGGAGAGGCATAGCTGCCCACCATTGGCCCCATGGCTCCCGTAGAGGGTACCAAGGCTCGAAGCCGGGCCCTCAAAATGGCCACCATCGGCCCACAAGTGCGCCAAAGAAATTGCAAGCTCTTCCTCTTCAGGCTGCTGGCGGTGCTTCTGGATGCGCTGTGCTGCCACCAGACCAGCCACCGTCATCAGGAGCACATGATCTAGCTGCGAAGGTAGATCGGCCCCAGTATCGCCATGCGCTGCCGCCACTGCAGCAAGGGCATGTCCCTCGTTGCCTGAGGAGAACTCCTCGGGAAGTTCCTTTGCTGCCATTGCAGCTGCCGTGGCTCCTCTCTTCAGGTTTAAGACCCCTTGCAACTTTGCTCCAAAATGGAGGAGTAAATGAGGGAGAGGAGTAGAGGGAAGAAAAAAGGAAAGAAAATGAAGAGCAAGATAGACCAGCAAAGAGAAGAAAGAAGGGAAAACGAAAGAGACTACACCTGAAGCCTAACAAGGATTGCTGCTGCTCCCTACAGAGGCAGGAACAGAACTGGAGATGGGCTATTCCAGAGGCACCAACAGGAAGGGGAAAAAAACCTATTTCCTGCCTCCCTATGGAGATGTCCTCCACCTCAGAGGGAGAACTACCTGTGACTGACTAGGATATGTTTTGGGGTCACTGTGGATAACTCGATGAAAGTGTCAACACATGTAGAAGCAATGAAAACACAAATCTCTGGTAAGGATTATTAGGACAGAACTGAAAACAAAACGGCCAGTGCTGCAATACTCTTGGTATGCTAGATGTTTGGAATGACAGGTTGGATCCAAGGTAATTTTCTGTCCACGGAAAGGAGAGTGATTTTCACTGATTTTCCCCTCTCTTTGCAGACCCCCCCCGTTCACCCCTCATTTCGTATCTGAGGGTCTCCTGTCTCTCAAGAGCACTGTTTCAGGCTCCATGGGCTATAGCTGGAGAGAAGACAGTACTGTCTCATTCCACTGATGGAAATGCCTTCTATTCAGGGCAACTGTTCTATATATCCAACCTACTGAGTACGATTCCGGTTACTGTACCTCAAAAAGGATATTGTAGAGCTGAAATGGAGCAGAAAAGCATAACCAGAAAGATCAAAGGGCTAAAGTGCCTTCCATAGGAGGAAGTGTTCAGAAGTCTGAGGCTTTTAAATTTACAGAAACAGCAACTAATGGAGGACATGACAGGAGTCTATACAATTGTGCACAGGACAGGAAACACATTGGAAGAACTTTCCTCCTATAATACCAGTATGTTCAGGCACACAATGAAGCTGATGTGCAATAGATTCATGGCAGACAAAAGAAAGCACTTCTTTACTCAGAGCAATTAACTTGTGAAATGCATTGCCACAGGATGCAGTGATAACTGCTATTTTAGTTGGCTTTAAAAGGGAATTAGACAAATGGATTGAAGATGGGTCCATGAATAGCTATTAGCCAGGATGACTAAATGGAACCTTCACAATCAGTAACTAGTGGTAGGGAAGCAACAGCAGAGGGAGACCTCGGCCTCCACCCCCTGCTTGTAGGCCTTCTGGGACACATGGCTAGACACCATGTGAAACAGGATGCTGGACCACTGGTCTGATCCAGCATGCCTGTTCTTATGATGGAGACAAGATTTTGGGCATGTAATTAGAGTATAATTACCCACAAAAGATGCACTTTAATCAACCTCTTGCCATTATTATCAATGGAATAATAGTTATCATATGGCACTGTGTATAATATAGCCAGGAGATCCTAAGATTGCCTCTCAGTCATAAGTTCTAGTTCTTTAGCATTATGCACCGCTAGTTAGTGATGAGCTAGACTTGTTTCTTTGGGCTGAGATAACTCAAAATAAAACCAGGCACAACCTTTGCAGATCTTTGTAGATCTGTTAAAATTTCAAACAGACATCTCTGAAGGAAATTTCTCTTAGAATCACAGAATCATAGAATGTTAGAGTTGGAAGGGACCTTGCAGGCCATCTAGTCCAACCCCTGCACTCTGCAGGAACACAGCCGAAACCCCTACATACCTACAACATACCCAAAAGATGGTTGTCCAGTCTCCTCTTGAAAACGTCCAGCGAAGGAGCATCCACCACCTCCCGAGGCAGTCTGTTCCACTGCTCAACCACTCTTACAGTCAGGAAGTTTCTCCTGATATTAAGCCGGTAACGACTCCCTTGTAATTTCCACCCATTAGATCTAGTCTTGCAATCCAGAGCAAGAGAGAATAGATCCACTCCATCTTCTACATGACAGCCCTTCAAATACTTGAAGACTGCAATCATGTCCCCTCTAAACCTTCTCTTTCCCAGGCTAAACATACCCAACTCCCTCAGCCTTTCCTCATAAGACTTGGACTCCAACCCTCTCACCATCCTGGTTGCCCTTCTCTGGACCCGCTCGAGTTTGTCAACATCCTTCCGAAAATGTGGTGCCCAAAACTGGACACAGTACTCCAGGTGGGGCCTGACCATAGCAGAATACAGCAGAACTACCACCTCCCGTGATCTGGACACAATGCTTCTGCTAATGCATCCTAAGATTGCATTCGCTTTCTTCACAGCCGCATCACACTGCAGGCTCATGTTTAGCTTGTGATCAACCATAACACCTAGATCCCTTTCACATGTGCTGCTGTCAAGCCAAGTCCCTCCCATTCTATATCTGTGCCTTTGATTTTTTGTACCTAAGTGTAGGACTTTGCACTTATCTCTATTGAAATTCATTTTATTTGTCTCAGCCCACTGTTCCAGCCTATCAAGATCCTTCTGAATCCTGACTCTGTCTTTTTCAGAATTAGCAATCCCACCCAGCTTCGTGTCATCTGCAAATTTGATAAGCATCCCCTCTATGTCTT
Source organism: Gekko gecko (assembly GCA_029375565.1). Classification (NCBI taxonomy): domain Eukaryota; kingdom Metazoa; phylum Chordata; class Lepidosauria; order Squamata; family Gekkonidae; genus Gekko; species Gekko gecko. Next base: position 159,793,816 of record JAPDNY010000003.1, on the reverse strand, counting down.
CATCCAGGTCATTTATAAAAACATTGAATAACACCGGGCCTAGGACCGAGCCCTGTGGTACTCCACTCGAGACTTCCCTCCACGTAGACGCAGAGCCATTTACGAGCACTCGTTGGGTACGATTTTTCAACCAACCATGAATCCACCCAACGGTTGCGCCATCCAGCCCACACTTAACCAACTTATCCTCAAGGATATCATGAGAAACTTTGTCAAATGCTTTACTGAAATCTAGATACACTATATCCACGGCATTGTCAGAGTCAACCATTTTAGTAACTCTGTCAAAAAAGGAGATAAGGTTAGTCTGGCATGACTTATTCTTCATAAACCCATGCTGGCTATTACCAATTAACTCATTTTGTTCAAGGTGTTCACAGACAGAGCGTTTAATAATCTGCTCCAGAATTTTCCCAGATATTGATGTCAAACTGACAGGCCTATAATTTCCCGGGTCCGTCTTTTTCCCCTTCTTGAAGATTGGGACAACATTCGCTCTTCTCCAGTCTTCCGGCACAACACCCGTACTCCAGGACCTCTCAAAGATTATAGCCAGAGGCTCTGAAATAACATCTGCAATTTCTTTTAGCACCCTCGGATGCAAGCCATCCGGCCCTGGAGATTTGAAAGTATTTAAGGCAGCTAGATGTTCTTTAACCATTTCCTTACTTATTCTGAACTGGCAGTTCCCCTTTCCTTCATATGCCCTGCATTCTTCAGTTTGTATACAGCTCACTTTACGGTTAAAGACCGACGCAAAGTGAGAGTTAAGTAATTCCGCTTTGTCTTCATCCCTTGTTAAGGCTTGACCATCTTCCCCTAGCAGTGAGCTTACTCCATCCCTGTTCCTCTTTTTGCTCCGAACATAGGCATAGAAATTTTTCTTGTTATTTTTTGCATCCCTTGCAAGCCTCAGCTCCATCTGTGCTTTAGCCTTTCTGACACCATTCCTACAGATTTGTGCTCGTGTCTTGTATTCACCCTCAGTAATCTGACCCTCCTTCCATTTCCTGTACATTTCCCTTTTCAGTTTCAGCTCCTCAGAGAGTTCCTTGTTCAGCCACCTTGGCTTCATTACCCGTCTCCCACCTTTCTTTCTTACCGGAACAGTTTGAGATTGTGCCTTAAGCACTTCATTTTTCAGCATCATCCATCCTTCCTGTGCAGATTTTCCCTTCAGCATTTCCAGCCATGGGATCCTACCTATTAGATCTCTGAGTTTATTGAAATCAGCTTTCCTGAAGTCCAGGATATGAGTTCTGCTATGTCCTGGTTTCACAGTCTTCTCTATGTCAAATTCCAAGCTGACATGGTCAATATTCCCCAAGGAACCCACCACCTTCACTTCATCAACCAGTTCTTCCCTGTTAGTCAGAATTAAATCTAGGATAGCAGATCCTCTGGTTCCCACCTCCACCTTCTGAGAAATGAAGTTGTCCTCAAGGCTATTCAAGAATCTGCGGGATGTCCCATGTCTAGCAGAGTTAGATTCCCAGCAAATATCTGAAAGCTAGGGCTAAACTGGAAGACAGAGAAAAGTAACAAAAATAATTACTGTAACTCACTAGCATACCATAGAATGAGGCACGTTAGAAATTCAAGCATCTAAAGGAAGACCTAAGCTACAAATTAACTTGTTGCTATCTGATGCCCTTATAAGCTTCAAATGACTGGACAGAATAGGTTGTCTAAATGGTCAAAGCAGATCCTTAATACTAATTGCTCAAGTACGATTTACCGACCACCCAGCAGGAGAAAAAAAGCCTAGCTGATCAGCTCTTAGCTCATTAACTCTAAAAGTCTCCCTTAATGCTACTGTTGCTAACCAAGAGACCAAATTTAGAATTTATCTTCTTGCCTGAAGATGAAAAAAGTTTGCCTATAACAGTGGGGTGGGGGACAAGGCAAACTTAGTACTTTCCCCCAGAACTAGCAGTTCTTCCAAAGTTCTTCTCTACTGTGGGTAGCTAAAAGAACAACATGTTGAAAGGACATAAAAGCAACATTAATAGTCCATCAAAAAGATAAAAATGTCACACAGGTTAAAAATGCAGCCAGATCCATCAAAGCGGTTTACCTCATGCCCTCACACCTTCCTAAACGTAGTGAGTGAAGGTGTTCTCTGTACTAATGCTGGTAAGCCATTCCAGAAGACTGAATCTATCAGAAAGGACTGGTCCTGCCACTTAAAATTTGTATTGGTTTCAATAGAAGAAATTTAAGTATGTGTCTCCCTGTCAAAACCAGGGACTTAAAAGTGCTTAGCTACCATGTCTATATTTCCATTTTTACAATGATGCTTTTACTGATGTGTTAATATTGTACTGTGATTTTAATATTTAGTTACCCTTGAGTGGCTTCATATCGTCAAGTGTTACTGCCTAAGCAAGGGTCTATTTACTGATAGAAACAAAATCAGATGACACTCAGCTGAAAGCAGTTCTTACATATAGTGTGTTAATAGCTTAGGAATATAAAATATTAAAAGTCTGAACAATTAAAGTTATTATTAATTATTACAATATTTACAGATTATTATAAAAGCTTAAATAATACCAGTCAAATCACAACCAGATACCACTCCTTTTTTGTGTGCACCATTTTTCCTGCTCTGGAAAGGCAGTCTGCAAACATTGTGATAATCTATGTTACCAGTATGGAGCTCATGTCACATGACATTCGCACTTGCTGGCATTGGGGCAGCAGTTTTAATCAGCTATTACAATTGTGTAGGCCCTGCAGTGATATCCTAGCTCAATCCCAGTCCACCCACTACACGAGTAAACTGCATGACACAGATCAAGATTTGCTCACTACATGAGTAGCACACAAATCCCAATCACACTGAGATTGGTCACATCTCTCCTTATAATAATTATCTTTTGGTTTCACAAGATTCCATGTGCTCCCATTGGCTGTAAAATGCCCTACCACAGCCATTGGCCCATCAGCCGCCACTCAAGAGTACTCGCGTGCTATTGGCCGGGTGCTGGGTCTGCTCCTCTTCCCCACCCACTCCCCGTTTTGCATGTCAGATTTACTGGCAGACAGCTCTCTCTCCTGAGGAAGACAGTTCTCTTGACTCCTGTGAGGGACTGTCCCCTCAGTGGCTGTTGGTTGGCACCCAAGCTTGGTTCTGTGAGTAGAAAAACAAAGGACTTTCAGCATAACCTCCTCCCAACAGCCATTTTCCTGTCAGAATAAATGGAAAAAGGCTCTTTCTCCTGCTTAGCTTCAGCCCCCTGCTGAAACTGCCACTGAGTTGGGCAGCAAGAACACTGGAGAGGGGGATAGCAGGGCAGATGAGCCAAATCCCCTTTTGTTGCTGCCCTAGAGGGTTGTCAAGGAGGAGCATGAGCTTCTGCCCCCCACATGCCATCACTGCAACATGAGGCAGACAACTGGGCTGCTGGGTGTGTGAGTAGAGCAGCAGCAGAAGGTGCATGGCTGAGGGAAGAGGAGCATGGCCAAGCACGCAGGAACAGAGGTGGTGGGTGTGCGAGCCAGTTCCCCCATGAGTCTTGCAGGGAGTGGGAAGGGGGAAGAGATAGAGAAGAAGAGTGACAGAGAAGGGCTGTAGGGAGGAAGGAAAGGCAGAGGGAATGGAATAGCCTCTCCCTGCATATTCCTTGCAGATTCCCACTTGCAGGACTCTTTTTGTAGCAGGAACTCCTTTGCATATTAGGTGACACACCCCTAATGTAGCCAATCCTCCAAGAGCTTACAGAGTTCTTCTTAAAGGGGCTACTGTAAGCTCTTGGAGGATTGGTTACATTAGGGGTGTGTCGCCTAATATGCAAAGGAGTTCCTGCTACAAAAAGAGTCCTGCCCACTTGTACATCCAATATACAACATGGCCACTTTCGTGGATATTTAAATCCAGAGACTGGAGCCATGAACAGACAAGATAAATCTTTTTACAAACCTCTCCAAAGCCCCAGATTTGCAACAAAATCTGAAATTAAAAAAACAACCACACACACACACACAACATTGGGGGCTTAAAACCCACCAAAATAACAAAAAGCAGCAGCTGTACCTTTAAGAAATAAATGCCCTCTCAGTGGCCATTGTTGGGGTTGCTAGGCAACCCAATAGTATTGCTAGCCTTGAAGCCCTGATTTCAGTCAGTAAAAGGCAGGGCTCTTTCTGGAGTTGTTTTCATCTTTGAGGGAGGACTCATTGGGCCAGGCCCACCAGCAACCATTGGAAAACTTGCTACCATGCAACTTGCATGACTCATACAGGAATGGCTGCTTGCTGCTGTCCAAAAACAGCCGCCCTACAAAAACCAGTGTAGTGTACTGGTTAGAGTTTCAGACTAGGATCTGGGAGACTCGGTTTTGAATCTCCATTATGCCATGGAAGCTCACTGCATTCCCTTAGGCCAGTTATACATTCTCTGCCTAATGTACCTCACAAGGCTGTTGTGAAGATAAAATGGAAGACAGAGGAATGATGTAAGCAGCTTTGGGTCCCCATTGTGGAGAAAGCTGAGCTATAAATGAAATAAATACAACTGAAAGGGTATGTGAGAAGGAAGCAGGGGAAGGTTGCTAGGAGGTAAGGAGGAAATTTTGTGGGAAGGGTGATACTGGAGAGTGATGTATCCCCTTTAAGTGACTGCAGATTCCCCAGCACCACATAAATGGTCCCAACAGGGCCACCAGCACCACACTATTGGGACATAGTTTTCCCAACTATCGGCTGCCAAAGGGAGGGAAGGAAGGAAAGCTGAATAGAGCAGGTTGGCTGGTAGGAAGGAGAAAGGAAGCAGGAAAAGGGGAGAGGCTATAAGGGCTTTTGGAAGGGAAAGAGGAAACAGTGGGAGAAGGGGAATGAAATGCCCCCTGCAAGTCCTTGTGGGTTCCCCGCTTGTAATTTCCTAAAAGCCACTGGCTGGTAAAGAGCACTTCTTTCAAAATGGCATCAGGATTACTTTGTGCTAAGATGCTGCATCAGTGTCATGAGTTGGGAGGTGGCTGATTACTACACAAGCAGCAGCAAACTACATAATATGTTTTTAATGAGTTGGGTCTGGATTTGATTCACTTTCCCTACAGCCACACAGCAACTGTAGGGAATGTAATTTTGAAAGCCTGTGGGGCCCAATCTGAACTTGGATCATGGCATGGGGGAGAAGGGCTCCCACCACCACCTTGTGCTTTTCCCCTCAAGCTGAAAATGGCCCCAGAGTAATATGCTCTATTCTGGAGCTGTAAATGTATATATAATACTGCACACACAGCTCCAAAATGGGGCAGAAAACACTCTCCAGGGCTGCTATGACTCAAGGAAACAGTATGGGGAGGAACGCAGTCCTTCTACCCCTCCACCTTTAAATGGATGTTCCCCACATCTACTGTGCACCTGCAGGGAAAGTAAGTCTGGTCTGGACTTCTTTAAAAACATTGTTTTGTTTGGCTCACAGTGTCTGCTCCTTCTTCCTTTGCTGGGTAGTTTGTATGCTTTGCCCCTGCAAGTGAAAAAGCTAAGCCTTATTGGCTTCTAGAAAGAATGGCTACCAAGCCTATTCAAAATGTCTGTATTCCTGTATACATATATTTGAATTAATCATAATCTACATTCTCAATCTATAGATTCTCAAGACATCTATGAACCCTGAAACATAACAATAAATTTGCAGTATTACAAATTATTAACAAAGCACCGCCACTCGTGGTACATAGTTCAAGTAAGAAAAGACAGCAAAAAGTGAAATATTCTGTAAGTTAAACATCTCCCTTTTTATAACATATTGCAAAACTTCAAAGTTGTACAATCAACCTTTCTAAAAATTCTTTACCATCCTTATTGTTCAGTAAAAATGAACAATTAACATTCAACAATTTCCTTTAAAGAAAATGTGTTTCATTTTCTGCTCTTGTCCCATGATACCAATGCATATTGTGTCAGGCACAGAGAAGAACATTCCAATACTTATGAACATTTGTCCTAAACACAAAAACCTAAAAGCAGGAAAACTGAATCTCTTGAAGCTTTAAAACATTACAGTGTCAGGCTTCATACACTCACAGAGGAACAGCAGTCTCTTGAGGTTTCTCTGCAAAATATTCTGGAAGATTCACATCCTTGATCACGATTCCTAAACAGTAGAGCAGCACTACTACTCCCAAAGAAACAGTTTCAAGAGATAAATGTGTTGCTGTATACCTAGCTTACACTGGTTCACCAATTTAATCCTTCCTGCAAGATTCCTGTGTGCCGGCTGAGACTAATGGCTTTATAAGGCCAGTTCCCTAAACATGAGATTTCCAACAGGCTACAAAGTGGGGGCAGGATTAACCGCAGGACACACTGAAACAAGGCAGGGTAAACCAATAATGAAAATAGCTGTAACTACAGGACCCAACAGACGACAATGGCAAAAGGGCCTCAACTAACCAATCTCGAGGCTCCTTCGTGAGAGACGGAAGCAGAAATGCAGATTACATACGAACTACAAGATCGGCAGGATCAACACATGGAAACAAAAACCACTTCTACGCACACCCCCAAAGAAGCGTCACTAAACAAGTTCCCAACCAGATACATCTACAGACCCATTCCCTCTCTCCACAATAAATACAGACAGGAAGAAAAGTCCAGCAAGAGAGGGGGCGGGATGGCAGGGACAGGACTTGGAGGCGACCGGCTGGACGCCGATAAAAAATTCACACACACACACACGGGGAGGGGGGAGCACAAGAATGGTACCACCTCTTTCCCTAAGACATCCACCCCAGGAAAGACGTCTCCATGACTACACCAACACCTAGCACAGGAACGACGAGCAGGGGATCCGATGCTGCAATCATAAAAACACTTTTCTGGGGAAAAGACCCATTGAGCAAACTTACTTCTGAGCAAACGTATGCTCAAGCTTGCTCTTTTAAGTTGGGCAGTAGGGCACCTCCCCACTCCACGCCAGCCTGTCTCTGGGGGAACCTGTTGAATGCCTTCAGGGCTAGGAAAGAAAGAGAGACCAAGGGGCTTCTTCTCACCTTTACGCTCCCATTGCCCGCCACACCAATCGGGGCTCAGCCTATACCGTGAGAAGGCGCGCCCGGCGGCACCGCTTTCCTTCAGGCCCCTCAAAACAACAGACACGGGCCCGAGGCGAGCAGCGAGACAAGCGCTTCCCAATTCACCCCGCGCGCAACCGCCGGGGAGGGAGAGAAAAGCGCGAGCGAGAAGCACCACAACTTCAGTCGACGTCGCCCCGCCCCCTGTGCCAGATCCCAGGAACAGAAGCACCGCCTCTTCCCAGCGCGCAGGCGCTCACGATCTTTCCCACCGCCCTACGATCTGCTCTCGACCACCTTGTCTGGAGCGAAAGAAAGCAACGCCTGCGCTTGGCTGTCGAGCTCTCCGCAGACGTCACGGCCCACGGGCGCGCGCGTGCACGCTGTTCCCACCTCCACTCCCTCCGCGCGAGCGAATAGTTTCCTCCTTGCTCTGACAAATCGCGCAAAAATGCTGGTGGTGCAATGAGGGAGTGGAGTAGAGTAGTATGAGAACGGTAGGTGGGGGTACCATTGTTGCCTGACATCTCTCCAGCAGGGTTCTTGTGGGACAGACAGAAATTCTGTGTGTGTGTGTGTGTGTATATATATATATATATATATATATATATATAATTATTAATGAAAAAAGAATAACTGCACTGCCCTTTTGTCTGATTACATTCATTCAATTCAAACACCCAAACCTTAATAGTAGTATTTTATGAGACATAGAAGGTAGCATAATTTACCGTTGAATAAATAAGTGGAGCAGAACAGTAGGCATGATGTGTTAAAGCAGCAACAAGTTTTGTGGAACTTAGAGATTAACAGAGTGGCAGTGCCATCCCACCCTAAGCAGAGTTACACGGTTTTAAGTCCATTAAAGTCAATGGACTCAGAAGTGTTTAACTGGTTTAGAAGGGTCTAACTTATTGTGGCCTGGTAAATTGAGTTCACAAAGCTTATACCACAATAATTCTATTAGGCTTTAAAGTGCTGCACAGGAATCCTAATTGTTTAAACAATAGTTTCCCATTTTTAGAAGGAAAGGCCATTTTTAATATTTTCTATGTTGTATTAGAGTAATACACAAGGTCCAAAATAGTTTAGAAAACAAACCCAGAACAGTCAAGTGTACCCTCAGCTCACATTCTGAAAAAATAATACATGAACACCCAAGCTTCTTCCCTAAATTTGGAAATCCAAATGAACTTTAAATTGTGTACCTCAAGACATGGGGGGGCAGGATACTAACCCTTTGCAAACCATTAATACTGAAGATGACAATATGTTCAGATAATACCATTCAGTTTGGATTTAATTTATGGAAATAGTTCTGTCTGCAGATGCTACCGCCGGGAGAAATATCATATCAGCACATTGTTTTTTTAGATTACTTCAAAGATTTCTTTAGATTACTTTCAAGATTTTTAAAAAGACCTTCAAGCTATGAATTTGGAAAATTCTTCAAGCCACTTCCAGAAAGAGAGTTGAAACTATTTGAATTTTGATAAGATAGGAATTTTCTGCTTATTTGCTGGAAACTAAGCCCCACATCAGAAATATTTATGAATAAGAAAACATAATAAAGTATGATATTAAACTGCAGAGTTGAAATCTTGCTATGATGGACCCCTTCCACTTCCCTCCCTTAGAGGCTAAATTTTCCCTCCATTTTCCTTCACTGACTGAGTGGCCCTGGTAATGTGTATTTTCTTCTCCCCTGAAGAAACCTTGGTTGTCCCACCCTGTCAGTTAGCTATATTTTGGCTATTTGCTCAGTTGAGGAATCTGTGCAAAGGGATAGGATTGCCCTTTAACTTAAACCCTTGACAATGGCACTTGAGATGTTTTAAAATTCAAAAATAACAAAAGGTTTTATTTAACATCAAAGGGAAACATCAGCTGAAATCAGGGGTTGAAATTACTGAGGTAAAATTAGTACAAGCACAGACTTTTTAGCAGGCTAATAAGTTCTTAAATTATTCACAGTTACTTAGAACTTTATATTGAGCAACTTTTGTTCCAGTGTTTTTCCCAAACACTCTAGTTCACTTTATTTGAGCAATCGTTGACTCTTTTGACTGGTACCCTCTTCCTGGTACCCCAAACCCCTTTTCTTGGTAGACCAATACTCTTGAGGTTTTGACTGACTTTTTAAGGTCTCTACAGGCAGTTTCTAATCACACCAGACAAGGGAATTCTGTACTGTTCAGAGATAATGCTTCCTGTTTGACTTGGAAGGGAATCTTCTTTTCTCTCTAGAAGATCTCTGCCACCACAGCTAGGCCCTGGAACTTTTCCCACTGGTGTCCTCTGCTGCAACGGCTGGGCCAGGAGTGGCTCCCTGCAGCAGCCACCACCAGCTCTGCAGGTAAGTGCAGACAATGCTTTTTATTTTGGAAGCAATTTAACCCCCCCCCCCAATATATTTCAGTTAAGATTTCAGATTTTTCTGCAAACCTAAGGGGCCTCCCAAATTTGCAGAAAAATCTCTTTAGCGTCAGTGTGGCTTTGATCCGCAGACTTAGGTGTCCACAGAAAGTGTCCCAACTTTGCTATTAAATATATAGATACCTCACCTTTCTGCTCTCTTAGGGGCTACCAAAGTGACCAACAAATTAAAAACCTAGCGCCACCCTCTGTCCCCAACCTTGGGGGAAGGAGACAAGCCATTGCAAGGAAGCCCCTGAATCTCAGTGTTGGCAAGGTGGTGGATCAGTAACTGATGGTCAACCATGTCGAACACCGCCGACAGGTCCAACAACAACAGTACCGTCATGCTGCCCCGATCCAGATGCCTCTGGAGGTCGTCTGTGAGGGTGACCAGTGCGATCTCTGTCCCATGGCCTGGGTGAAAGTCGGACTGGAAAGGGTCTAGCGTGGAAGTGTCATTCATAAAGCTCTGCAACTGAATCGCCACCGCTCTCTCAAGTAATTTGGCCAAATAGTGCAAATTTGAGACCGGCCGATAGTTGGCCAATTCAGCCGGGTCCAAGGATGGTTTTTTCAAGAGAGGGCAGACCAACGCGTTCTTGAGTGCCACCGGGAACAGTCCCTTGGTGAGGGACTTGTTGATAATGTCCCTGAGGGCACCTCAAAACCCCTCATGGCCAACTTTTATAAGCCATGAAGGGCATGGATCAAGGCTGCACGTGGTTGGGCATACCGTTGAGAGCAGTCAGTCAGCTTCCTCAAGGCTGAATGGGCTAAAATAATCCAGAATAGGACCAGAAGATGTGCATGGGGCCTCGAGTTTGCTCACTGTCTCAACTGTGGTGGGGAGATCACGGTGGAGTGACAAGACTTTATCTGCAAAATAACTCGCAAAAGCCTCACAGCCAATATCCAGTTCCCTAGCATTTGGTCTGCCATATGGCAGATCTGTTAACGACCGAATAGTACTAAACAATTGTGCCGGGCGTGAGCTAGCAGACGCAACCGCGGCCGTGTAGAATTCTCTCTTCGCAGCTTTGACTGCCATCTCATAGGATCTCATAAACGTTCTACAAGATGCTCTTGTTGCTTTGTCACGGGTGCGCTGCCACCGTCTTTCTGGTCATCTGAGCCCTCGTTTCATCAGCCATAGCTCCTGGGTAAATCAAGGAGCCCGCTTAAAGCGAGGGCGCAGAGGGCATCAGGGAGCAATCTCATTGATGGCTACCGAGAGTTGGCCATGCCAATCTTTGACTAGCTCATCCAACAAGCCACCAGGGGGCATAGGTTCCCATAGAGCCATCTGAAGCCACTGAGGGTCCATTTGGCTCTGTGGGTGAGCTAAAATATGCTCACTGCCCAAACAGGGTTGGGGTGGCACGTTCACACGGGCCTTCAGGATATGGTGGTCTGACCATGGTACAGCTGTAGCCATAATCCCGGTCCGCTGTAACCCCTGCCATGAAGATCAAATCGAGCATGTGCCCTGTTCGGTGAATGGGGGCCATAACATATTGGGAGAGTCCCAGCACCGCCATGGATGACACCAGGTTCATTGCTTGCATGAAGGTTGCATCATCGGCATGGACATTGAAGTCGCCCATGACTAACAGTCTGGTGGTTAATATCCAGCAGTCAGTTCAGAATGATCTATATGACAGCAGGCAAGCTGCTGGCAACAAGTTCTGACCGATTCAGACCAGCTCAGGTATGAGGTCAGTGTATCATGATGCAGCATGATGCTGATTGGTTGCTCAATGTATAAATGTAAATGTCCTGCACTGTACATTTCTCCTTCTCTTTGTGTATGTGTCTGGCGGAGCAGTTTGTTGGTGAATCCTGTAAATAAATCTGTATATAGTTTTCCACAGTGCTGTCTCAGTGTGGTGCTATATAGAAGCTACTCTGCTGGAGTGCTGATGCTGCTGCACAATCCTGGGAGCTGAAGGTGGCTGTAAGTTGCTTAACACAGTCTGCGTGTCAGGGTGCTCCAGTGCCCAGCCTGATATGGCCTCCAGCAGGGATGGCAGGCTACTTGCTGGTGCGTTGGGCGGAAGGTACACCAGCCAAATAGCCAAACTCTCCTCAGCTTCCCGTACAAAGCCAGTACACTCAATGCCCGTGAGCTTCAGCGGTGGAAGCGCTCTGAAGGTGCAAGCCTCCCAAATGAACAAAGCCACTCCTCCCCCCCCGTCCCTTGTTCGAGATTGGTGAAAGACTGAGAACCCGGGAGGAGCTAAGTGGGAGAGAGCTACAGTCTCCCCATCTCGTACCCAGGTCTCAGTCACGCATGCCAGGTCCATGTCTTGTTCTGACAGTAAGTCATGAAGGATCATGGTCTTATTATTTATGGACCTGGCATTCTACAGCACCCATGTCAGAGAGGGGTCAGAAGTCCTAGCCCCACTGCCTACTACCTTTGGAATGGGGCATAGGTTGGAAAGGGACCGAGCCCTTCTACGTCTCTGTTCCCTTCCTTTCCCATTCTGCCCAGTTCCATCGCAATACTTTCCCCTCCCCAGGAGCACTGGTATCCCTTAGCTGGTCATCGCCCGTTAGTGGCATTCGCTCATTAGTCTCGGCCACCGCTGGGCTACTATCCCGCTACTGTTACGGCACCCATCTCCTGAGCCTCCTACCCACAGCCCAGCAGATGGTAGCTGACCACTCAATTCAAGTCAAATCAGACCAAATTTTCCAGTTGCAATAGATAGGTCTCAAATATTATACAATAAACAAACCCTTCCCCACCCCGACCTCCCTTCTTGCTACTCCCTCCCCCTGCAGGATTGAACTACTGTACACTAACTAATTAACAGTAAAGGGTGGGAAGACAAAGTTCACACTAACTAGTGTATCTCACTATTGCAACCTAATTCTAATGTAGAATCCCAGCAGGTGCACTGGAGGACCACTGCCTAATCTTAGCATGAAATTTAATACCCTTATTGCCCTGCCCCAGTAAAATTGCAGAGTGGTAAGCTAGGAAGGGGAGTCCAAAAGCCTTTGCACTCCTCCTCAAAGAGGGTCTCAGCTCTACACCAGGCCATAGATCTTCATTACCTGGGTTGAGACCATCCACCAGCAGTCCATGCTCGGGGTCTATAAGCCAGTCCAGGTCGGCTAGAGTTCTTAACGTTCTGCAGAACATGAGGCCTAATGTGCTCATCCTTTGCTCCAAGGCCCCACTGAATCCTGGAGGGGCCGTCATCATGTCGGGATTCTGCAGTTGGAATTGGAATGCCACGCCACCCAGGCCGACTCGTGGCCTACTCCGCTGGCCCACATCATAATTCTACAGTTGGGATTGGAATTCCACATCGCCCAGGCCGACCTGCGGCCCACTCTGCCAATCCAGTAGTATCCAACGGTGTCCTGAGGGGGTGGAACTGCAGTGCAAGCTTCGCCACCATCGCTGAGATGGAAAAGCAACAAGGTGGCGGGCAGACGAACAACAGCAGCCCAGCCCCGGTCCTACCACCTGGGGCGACCGGCTGCAATGGGTGCCAGCGGGCAGCAGCAAATGGCGGCCTGAGTCCCAGCCTGGTCACACAGCCGAAGGTGGCAAGCAAGCAACGAGCAGTTCTTTAACCAGGCATGAAACCAAATTGGAAAGGAATCCAAGAAAGCTCGAAGTTGCCAAACCACCCTCTGTTCAGTCACCTAGCTTAAGAATGGAATATGTGATAGCACAACTGAAGGCAAGTCCTGTAGCACAATAACTTTGTTGCCCTGGAATTGTAATGATCCTTTCTCTCTGGCCATTCTTAGTATTTTTTGTTTGACTCTGAAGTCATGTTTTATTTCATTTTTAAATCAAGACTGGTTTTTGCTAGGACAAGATGGTAATCTTTTTGATGCATGGAGACAATCCAATTTTATTAGATTAGTTGACATAGCTTCCAAACGTGGTATTCTTGACAAAGCTAAACTGGAAAACAAAATTAATGTGCAGATACCATGGTTTCTTTATTTGCAGTTGCATGACCTTGGTGATAGCTTAAATATGGGTAATACTTTGTCTATTCCATTAACAAAATTTGAACATATTCTTCAGAATTACATAAACGGTAATCATAATCTTATTTCTAAAATTTACTCAATTTTAATAAAAATAGAAAATAAGAACTCTTTGCCTTATCAGAAATTGTGGCAGCTTGACTGTGACTTCATGCTGTCAGACAATAGCTGATCACAAATATGGAATTTGAATTTTTTTTTCCTCTCAGACAATGTGTTAGAGTGCAAATGTTTAAAATATTACCTCATTGGTATTACACACCACGACAGCTATCACTAATCTTTGTATCATACCTCTCTGTTGGAAGAATTTTGGGCAGGTAGGGACATATGTGCATTGTTGGTGGCAATGTGGGAAAATCAAAGTGTTCCAAATATTCCTTATCACTGGTTATGTTGTTCCCCTTTCCCCAGAAATATTGTTTTTGAATTATTGGCCAGATGTCACAGTCCCACAAATTAGGAAAAGACTGATTTCAGACCTTCTAATAGCAGCAAAAAGATCAATAGCCAGTACCTGGAAATGTTCAGATGCACCTACACTTTCACTATGGCACCATAAGATGTGGCAGATACATATAATAAAAGAAATTACTTATCAGTTAAATCAATATGTATCTAATAATCCTTGTTCTGATTTTGTTGAAGTGTGGTCTGTTAGGTTATTTGTTGCAGATTGAAGTGGTTCCGAAAACCTTAAAATATTTAATATAATATTTGTGATGTATATAAGTTATAAGACCTGATGTGTGGTATCACTTCTTCTCTGTAGGTTTCCAGTTTGATTAATGTGTTATTCTGGTACTTTCGGTATAGTCTTCTTTTAGTTGGTTTATTTTATGTAATTTGATTTGCTGTTTGGTGAATGTTTGTTAATTTTTTGGTTTGTATTATGTATAAAATGTTAAATAAAAAAAAGAATGGAACATTTGAGATTGGTTGATAGTTATTGAGATTTCCTGAGTCCAGGGCAGGCTTCTTTAGAAGTGGACACCCCCCCCCCCCAAGGAGTCATTAACTATTTCTCAAACCCAATCAGGCAGCCCTCCAGCTGATTTAAGTAGCCATTAAGGGTTGTTGAAGATAACCCTGAACCCAGGGTTGCTGTGGATTCTATAATCTATTATATTGTGTGCTCCAAGCTGAAATGTATGAAACTGAATCATGTTCCTATTACCAAAGGTGGTATTAAGAATACCCAACTGGGCGGCAAGTAGGACCAATCCTGATCTCAGCTGAAGATTTGTTTGATTTTGACACTGCCAAAGAGATACACCACTGTTCCATTAAAAAATAGCTTGTCTCTTCAGCTTTGGGAACAAATAGAACTCCAGATGTATATTGCCACTCTGGATTGTATTATTTATAGTTTTGTTTTTATTGAAGAAAATCTCAACACTCTGATTTTAGTTTGTTTATCATTAAACAGTTACAAGAAAACTTACTTAATTTTGGCGGAAGGAAACAGGTGTCTGAAAAGAATCAAATTGCTACAGTACAGGTCAAAATGTGTGACACTGCTGCCCTCTGGAGGAAGAATGGAAAACTACAGGAAGAAAAGCAGAGATCAAGTGTAATTTCTAGGCACTTCAAAAACAAATAGTTCAGCTAGTCTCTTAAAACTGTATGGTTTTGCCTAGTGCAGTTGCTGGCGATTGATTTATCCCCTTTCCAGCCTGATCTCTCAGATGTGTGTTTTGCTGTATACATTTGGCTCTTAGGGCTGTTGCCATAAAACGTAAAGCATTTTATTAGCTTTGACATGGCTGGAATGCAATGGGAGCCACTGACCGCCAAGTCCTACTATAACACACAGCTTTAATTAATTCAGTAATTAATAAATAGTAGGACTACTGTAGAACCATGTCTCCAAACTAATCTCTGTTTTCATTAAAGAGATGTCAGCTTCAGTATGAGGCAGGGGCTGTTACTGTTACTAGTTGCACAGAAAAAAAATCTGTTTGGAATTACCATCTCCTTTCACTGTGCTGTAGTGAAGGAGAACTTGTTTCTGAAAATCTGTTTAACTACTAGAGAGTCATCTTTCATCACTATAGCACCACATCTGGTGTCTCTGCTTTGTCCAATTACACTGGGCCTATATTGAATCAAATCTTTTTTCATTGTTGATTTATTTATTCATTCAATTTGTATCCTGCCCCAAAGCAGCTGATATATATAAAAAAAACAACACAACTAAAATTCAAACTTAAAATATAAACCATTTAGGGTTGCCAGCCTCCAGGTGGGGCCTGGAGATCTGCTTTTACAACTGATCTCCAGCTGACAGAGATCAGCTCCCCTGGAGAAAATGGCTGCTTTGAAGGGTGGACTCTTGGGCACTGGACCATGCTGAGGCCCCTCCCCTTCCCCAAGCCCCACCCTCTCCTGGATCCATCCCCAAAGTCTCCAGGTATTTTCCAACCCAGACCTGGCAACCCTAAAACCATTTGTTATTCCTGGGATCATAGGTACCCACAATGGTAGTTATTCTAACAGGATTTCTGTCTGTTCTGCTAACAAGCATGCAGATGTCAGTAGTCAGCCAGTTAGGGGAACTGAAAGTAAAAGCAAAAGAACTCTGGATTCCAGAATGTTGCATCTCATAATTTTTTAGATAGCAATCCTTTTCTAACACTTATTTTGGATTATAAAATTTGGTGAGGACACTTTGGTCTGTTTAATAAGGTTTTTTTCTTGTTCAGAGAAAAGAATAGCTGGATACATTGCACTCCTGACTTAACACTGGATCTGGTTTTCTAATTTTAGAGGAGAAGCTGAATCTAATAATTCTCAGTATTTATTATAAATTCAGACTTGTTCATTTAATGCTGTGAAAACACATACCAATAAAACATACTACTAAAGAATTTGAAGCAATACGCACCTGGAATATTGAACAAACAAGCATATGGCAAGAGGTTCCAAAGCCTTTTGCTGACAGATTCCTTTCTGATGGAGTTGCTGTCATAGACTCCTCAAAGCAAATGAATGAAATCCAGAGAGGCCCATGTCTGTTTTGCTTGGGCATGTATGGATCCTTGATACTGTTTTTATATTTTAAGTCCTTCATTTATTTTCATGGGTTCACTGCCACAGTTCCACTACAGGAGCCACATGTGTATGAGGATGTTGCAGAGCATTCTCATTTTCGTGTATAATTTGATCTTATGTCATTAAAAATGGTTATGAAAGTTTAGAAAGATTAAATCTCCCTATATGAGCAGGTGGTTTTGTAACCAAAAGGAAGCATAAATCACTTTGTTTTCTCATCCCTCTTTCTATGTTTCATAGAATCCATGGGTATATTTGGACACAGAACAGTCTCTGAACCACAGTGTAACAGCTGGCTATCAAAAACAGTGCTGGCGAGGGGTGTGCAGGAGGCACGTGCACCCCAGACGAGTAGATTGTTCTCAACTATTCCCAATTGCTGGACTCATGTCTGTCTCACAGTGACAGAAGAACTGGGTGAGGAAGATAACTTTGGATCTGGAAGGTGGCAGTAGATTCCCTTCAACTCATCTTATATTCAGCTCTCCCTGTAATCTTTTCGCTTGTGGAGAGGATCTGTAGCACTCCTCTCTACCATTTGTCTTATGTTCATGGGGCCATCTATTGAAGCTACCAGTAGGTGGAAGGTGGTAGGGGTGAGAATGAAAGATTAACATCTGGGATACTCCCTCCTGTCACCCCTGCCAACAGACAGTCCCAACTTCTTTGTGTCTTACCAGGTTCCAGCAGATGGTGCAGTATCCTGCCTATTTCTCTTATCAAGTCTCAAGTTTTATCTTTGTTGCAATACAGTCACATTGTATCAAGCCTAAAAGGCACAACTATGGCAAAATGAAGTGAGTTTGCTAATGTGTAGTTTTTGTTGGTTTAGAATCTGTTTTTGTATCTATGGAAGACGAAGAAATTGTAGGAGAAAGCATGTAGTAGCAATAAATTTGAGGTTTCTGTTTGGAGAGAAAAGGTCTTAAAATCAGTAAATGATACCACCATAGTGAAAATTTGGCGATATTAAACCTGAGGAATAAACAGTGAGACATAAGCAAACTCATTCCTAAGTCCGAGGGTATTGTTGTCTTTTGTTTTTGTACTTTAATGTTGGAGTAAGTGACTCAGCATGCCTAGACATTGGGGGGGGGGTGCTACATCACTCTTAAGTGTGTATGGGTGTTATCTACTTGAATGGGATGCCTCTCTTTGTTTTAAGCTGGGAGCTGCCCTCTGACCGCTCCCCTTGCTCACTTTGTCCTCTGCACATGGCCTTCCACGGAGGCACATGTCTTTGCAGGTCTGTCCTGTAGATACAGTGCCGTCCACACTCCCAGACAAACTTGTGATAGGGAAAGTACTCTTTAAATTAGGCATCTTCCTCTCCTTTCGACTGCAACCCGAATGTGAACTGAATCTATATGAATAAAGCTGTTGTGTCTGCTGACCACCACTGGGTGGACAGCGAGTGAGCCGGAGCTTGAGTCCCAAATAACGATAGGGACTAGGCTCCTGAACCTTCCTGTGGGGAACCAATAGGAACTGTGGTGGGAAGTTTAAACCTGCCAGTGGGACCGAGGGGCATCTCCCCCAGTCTGTATATACTTGGCCACCCGGCCGGTATTCTGTGTTCTTGTTGTGTCCAGTAAATAACTGTGCTTCACATCACACTGTCTCGTGATCTCTAATGCGTCGAATCCACTACACAACAATGGCGATGAGGGTGGGATCCCACTGAGCCAGCCCAGCTATTGGGGCGCCAAGGAAGACCACACACACCGCCACCTACGCTCCGTGCATGAGCACCGAGGGTGAGCAAGCTGCTTCTGTCCAGTCACCACAACCAATCAGCACTATGGCTTTAGCTCCGGGATCTGGTGTCATACCACCGTTCGACCCGACCCATCCACAGCAATGGGGAGCTTGGGTCACCGGCCTCAAACAAGTCCTTATCTTCTACCAGGTGACAGATGAGACCAGGAAGAAGGGCCTCCTCCTGGAGTCCTGCAGCCCCGCCATTGTGGATCTGGCCCAATACCTCCTGTCTCCAAAGACACTGGAAGACAGAATGTTCAACGAGATCATGCAGGTGGTCCAGAACCATTACACACCAAAGCCCTCGGAGATGACGTGCCACGTGGTGTTTCATCAAAGGAGCCAGCAGGGCCGTGAAACCGCCACAGACTTCATCGCTGAGCTCCACTGCCTCGCAGCCGACTGTATGTTTGGGCCCCAACTCGACATGGTCCTTCAGGACCGCTTTGTCTGTTGTCTACGGGAGGAGAAGTTAAGACGTTGCATCATGGAGGGCGAGAAGGTAACCCTGGCTTCGGCCCTTGTGATGGCCACCGCGTGGGAGAGGTCTCATCCGTCCACCTCCATCTCTGCTCACATGGTGAGCATCGGGCCAGGGGATCCACCAGGGGAGGAAGATGTCCATTGCACCCAAGTCTCCACCAGATGCTGTGGTGGACAAGGCAGCAACCAAAGCAGTGTGGTAAACCAAGAGTATGCCAGCTGTGGGGGGCGGCATGAAAGGAAGACCTGCAGGTTCTGGGATGCCGCATGTCAAGACTGTGGCCACACGAGCCACATCACCAGGGCCTGCCGCTCCAGGGGACCCCGAGGACTGCAACCGCAGCCCCTCCGCAAGGCCGACGCACACTACGAGGAATACGTGGCCAATGAGGACCTCTATCTCCTCACCAATGCACCTACTTCGTCAGAGCAGGATTCTCTTCTAAAAGGGATACCCGGTGTCACCCCCTTCTTTGATGATGTAATGATTGCCGCTGCCACGCCAGCTGAATTCGCTGACTGACTCCGCACAGTCCTCTGCCATTTCCAAGACGCCAGCCTCAAAGTAAAAAGGGAGAAATGCCTGCTTGGGGTGCCCTCGGTGGACTTTTGGGGCTTTACCGTGGACGCGGATGGCCTGTTGGAATAGTGAAGGTAGTGTCGGCACGGTGCTAGCGCATTGTCTCCTGGACAGGCGGGAGGTCCTGGTCGCATATTACTCGCAGACCTTATCTGTGGCAGAATGGAACTACGCCCAGATAGATCGCAAGGGGCTGGTGATTTTAGCCAGGGTCAAGAAGTTCCACGACTTCATCTATGGCCAGCCCTTCACTATCGCCATGGACCACTGCCCCCTGCTGGGTCTCTTTGTGGCAGATTGCTGGATGCTGCAAGACCCACAGTCTTGCGATGGTCATATTCCTTGCAGGCTACAATTATACCCTAGAACACTGCCCGGGAAAGGCTATGGGCCATGCCGACACCCTGAGCCGTCTTCTCCTGCCAGATGTGGACGAGGATCCAGCCCCTGCACATCGCGTTCTCCAACTGGAAGGTCTCCCTGACACCCCCTCCAGGCGAGGGTTCAGACATTGCAGGCCACTCGGTCCGGGACCCTGCCATATCCCGGGTTCTAGGCTGGCTGGTGAGGGGTGGCCTGTGACTATAGCAGGGCTGGAGTTCACCACATTTATGGCCCGGCGAGAGGAGCTTTCGACTTACAAGTAGTGCCTGCTATGGGGGGAACAGGGTGGTGGACCCAAGCGCCCTTCGGTACCACATTCTCCAGGCCCTGCACGAGGTGCACCTCGGAATTGTGCACATGAAGGCCCTCGCCTGGAGCTACGTCTGGTGGCCTGGCATAGACAGTGAAGTGGAAGCCTGGATGAAGCGCTGCCCAGTCTGCCAGGCCCAGCCTGCTGAGTGCGCCCACACAATCCTGAGAATCGACACGGACCCCATGGTCCCGGCACCACACTGATTTTGCTGGCGCCTTCCATGGACTGACATTCCTTGTGACAGTGGATTCCTAGTCTTAGTGGCTGGAAATCAGTCTGGTCTCGACCACCTCCTCCGGAGCCATCATCCAGGCCCTCTGAAAGATCTTCGCCACCCACAGCCTGCCCGACACAATTGTATCGGACAACGGGATGGCGTTTACTTCAGAGGAGTTCCAGCAGTTCCTCTGTGACAACCTGATCCGGCACAAAAGGACTCCTTGGAGCTTTTCGTGGCCCATTTCCCGGCTGTGCGCGAGGTGCTACAGGCTGCTTGGAGATCAGAGGCGAGGGTTCAGAAGGCCTGGGAAGGCATTCTTTATAGTCTCATGGCCCGCGGCACCTCATGCGCTGCTGGGAAATGGGCCACAAAAAGCTCCCCCACCTCCCCCAGACCCTGCAATGCACCCCTGATCTCCTAATGGCCAATGGTGCTCCTCGCGTCTGATCTCTGAGGAGACATGAGGAGTCCTTTTGGCTCCAGAAGGCCCGGGAAAGTGCTCTTTAAAGTCTCACAGCCCACGGCGCCTCGTGCGCTGCGGGGAAATGGGCCGCGAAAAGCTCCCCCAGGACCTGCAATGTGCCCCTGACCTCTTAATGGCAAATGGCGTTCCTCACATCTGATCTTCCAGCGGCAAAGACGTGAGGAGTCCTTTTGGCTCCAGAAGGCCCAGAAAGGTGCTCTTTAAAGTGGTCTCCATTATTCCCTATGGGCAACCATAATCTCCATTATTCTCTATGGGCAATCGTAGACTCCATTATTCTCTATGGGCAAGCGTAGACTCCATTGTTCTCTGTGGGCAAGCGTGGTCTCCATTGTTCTCTAAGGGCAAGTGTGGACTCCATTATCCTCTGTGGGCAAGCGTGCTCTCCATTATTCCCTATGGGCAAGTGTAGTCTCTATTGTTCTGTTTGGGCAAACATAGTCTCCATTATTCTCTATGGGCAAGCCTAGTCTCCATTATTCCCTATGGGCAAGCATATTCTCCATTATTCCCTGTCGGGCATTATGGATTCTCTAGTGGCATTATGGATTCTCTGTTGGCAATTATGTACTCCATTATTGTTTGTGCAACCCTGTTGCTTTTCTTGGATCTCTTGGTGTTTCCAGCAAATCCCAGGGAAGTTGTGAAAACTGTGAACCAGTGCCTTGAAGCAGTTTTGGGATGTATGAGGGCTAGCAAGCTGAAACTTAATCCTGACAAGTGAAGGTGCTACTGGTGGGAGGAAGGATTGGCCCAGTAACTGAGGTGTCACTGGCTCACCTGTTGAGAGCCAGGTTGGTGTAGTGGTTAAGTCTGCAGACTCTAATCTGGGAGAACTGGGTTTAATTCCCCACCCCTTGACTCGCAGCTCCTGGATGACCTTGGGCAAGCAATAGTTCTGTCACACAGCTGTTCTTGAAAAAGAGCAGTTTCTGTCAGAGCTTTCTCAGCCCCACCTACCTCACAGGGTATCTGTTGTGGGGAGGGGAAGGGAAAGGAGATTGTATGCCACTCTGGGACTCCTTTGGGTAGTGAAGGGCGGGGTATAAATCCAATCTCCTCCTCCTCTTCTTCTTCTTCTTCTTTTTCCATATGGGGTTGCATTCTACACAAAGAGCAGGTTCATAGCTTAGGAGTGCTGTTGACCCAGGCCTCCTGCTGGAAAAGCAGGTGTCAGTGGTGGGTAGGATCACCAGGTCCCCTTGTTGCATCAGCAGAGGGATTTGGGGGGCATTCTGTGACATCCCTGACGTGATGACATCACCCAGAAATTACAGTATCATGCCAGGAATGTCGCATGGTGACACTGGTTTTCAGACATAACTGTATGGTAAAGCCGGCTTCAAACCATAGAGTTTTGCCACATGATGTCCCTGGTGTGATGATGTCACTTCTGGGAGTGCCATCTCATTAGGGACATCACGCAGCAATGTTGCTGTTCAGGGGCAAGGTTTTCCCTCCCAGGACCTGGGTTCGAGAAAGATTTTTTTGAAAAGCGCTGTTATCTGGAAGAGCACGTTGCTTTTCCAATAATCCAATAATCTTCATTCCTGTCTTTGCATCCTGCTGGTGAAATTGGCTAGGAGCCATGGTTGCTCCCTTGATCTGTAAACATCATTAGGGAGTTTCTGTGAGGATTGGACATTATCACTTTGTATGAGAGGATTGTTTTATGTTGTATGTTAAATTAGATGTACCTACAGTGCCTTTGTGTGTATTCACACTTTATACTTGTACTAGGGAGCAAAGCCCATTGTGGAGAAAGACAATGGGCCCTAGAAAAGAAGGGATGGAGGGTGGAAGGGAGAGAGGGTTGGAGAAAGGAAGGAAGGAAGAGGAGGAAAAGTGAAAGAAAGGAGAGAGGAAGAAAGGAAAGGGGGAAAGGAAGGGAAGAGGGGCGGAACGGGCTTTTCTAGGTCTACTGGGCCCATAGAAGGGCCAGAGGATGGGGGGGCAGAATGGGCTTCTCTGGGCCTACTGCACCCACAGAAGGCCCAGAAGATGGTGTGGGGGGCGGAAAAGGGCTTGTCTGGGCCTACTGCACCCATAGAAGGCCCAGGGGATGGTGTGGGGGGCGGAAAAGGGCTTGTCTGGGCCTACTGCACCCATAGAAGGCCCAGGGATGGTGTGGGGGGTGGAAAAGGGCTTGTCTGGGCCTACTGCACCCATAGAAGGCCCAGGGATGGTGTGGGGGGCGGAAAAGGGCTTGTCTGAGCCTACTGCACCCATAGAAGGCCCAGAGGATGGTTTGGGGGGGACAGAAAAGGGCTTCTATCACCTGCCTCGGCCTTGAGGGCCTGTCCCTGCGCTCACTCTGCAGACGGTCCTCTCCTGTTGGAGGATCGGAGCAGACTGAGCCGAAGACACTGACAGGGGCTGACGTGGGCGGGACTTTGCCAAGCAGCCAGTCAGCCCTGGCCAGCATCTTCTGACTGCCAGTTTTTGAGCCCAATCAATTATGGTGAGCATAGAATGTTGCGGAACCAAAATTCAAATATTAATAAGGACAGGATATTGAAAGTATGTATGTATTCTAAAGGATTGCATTAATGGAAGAATATCCAATGTAAATTTATTCAGGAGTAGTATGTTATCTACTTACAAGTAGTTCTAACAGTGACTATATAAAAAGTCTCTTTTTAGTGCAATTGTGTAGTTCTCTAGGGCTTACTCCCTCATGGATCACTGCCTTGTCGTGGCGAGGGGGCTTGCGTGGTTCGATGAGGCTGTGGGCTATGCCGTGGAGGGCCACCCAGGACGGACAGGCCACAGCAGAGAACTCAGACCAAGCGTGATCCCCTGGAGAAGGAAATGGCAACCCACTCCAGTATCTTTGCCAAGAAAACCCCATGGACAGTAACAAAAGGCTAAAAGATATGACGCCGGAAGATGAGCCCCTCAGGTCGGAAGGTGTCCAATATGCTACTGGGGAAGAGCAGAGGGCAAGTACGAGTAACCCCAGAAAGAGTGAAGCGGCTGGGCCAAAGCCGAAAGGACGCTCAGTTGTGGATGTGTCTGACAGTGAAAGGAAGGTTCGATGCTGCAAAGAACAATACTGCATAGAAACCTGGAATGTAAGATCTATGAATCAAGGTAAGCTTGACATGGTCAAAAATGAGATGGCAAGAATGAACATCGACGTCTTGGGAATCAGTGAACTAAAGTGGACAGGAATGGGCGAATTTAACTCAGAAGACCATTATATCTACTACTGTGGCCAGGAATCCCGTAGAAAAAATGGTGTGGCCTTTATAGTCAACAAGAGAGTGAGAAAGGCAGTATTGGGATACAACCTCAAAAATGACAGAATGATCTCGGTCTGAATCCAAGGCAAACCATTCAATATCACAGTAATCCAAGTCTATGCCCCAACCACTGCTGCAGAAGAGGCTGAAGTGGACCAGTTCTATGAAGACCTACAACAGCTCGTAGAACTAACACCAAAAAATGATGTCCTCATCATCATAGGGGACTGGAATGCTAAAGTAGGAAATCAAAAGGTAAACGGAATAACAGACAAGTTTGGCCTTGGAGAACAAAATGAAGCAGGGCAAAGGCTAACAGAGTTTTGTCAAGAGAACATGCTGGTCATAGCGAACACCCTTTTCCAACAACCTAAGAGGCGTCTCTACACATGGACATCACCAGATGGGCAACACCGAAATCAGACTGACTATATAATTTGCAGTCAAAGATGGAGAAGCTCTATCCAGTCAGTAAAAACAAGACCTGGAGCTGACTGTGGCTCAGATCATGAGCTACTCATTGCAAAATTCAGACTTAAATTGAAGAAAGTTGGGAAAACCACAACGCCATTCAGATTTGACCTAGATCGCATCCCCGATGAATATACAGTAGAGGTGAAGAATAGGTTTAAGGGACTAGATTTGATAGACAGAGTGCCTGAAGAACTATGGACAGAGGTCCGTGACATTGTAAAGGAGGCAGCAATCACCGCCATCCCAAAGAAAAAGAAATGCAAAAAAGCAAAGTGGCTGTCTGATGAGGCTTTACACATAGCAGAGGAAAGAAGGAAAGCTAAAGGCAACGGGGAAAAGGAAAGATTTGCCTAACTGAATGCAGATTTCCAGAGAACAGCAAGGAGAGATAAGGAGGCTTTCCTGAATGAACAATGCAAAGTAATAGAGGAAAACAGTAGATTGGGAAGGACTAGAGATCTCTTCAAGAAAATTGGAGAAATCAAGGGAACGTTCCATGCAAAGCTGGCCATGATAAAGGACAAAAACGGTAGGGACCTAACAGAAGCAGAAGAGATTAGGAAAAGATGGCAAGAATACACAGAAGAACTATACAAGAAGGACCTCAATGTCCTTGACAACCACGATGGTATAATCACTGACCTCGAGCCAGGCATCCTGGAAAGCGAAGTTAAATGGGCCTTAGAAAGCATTACTAACAACAAAGCTAGTGGAGGTGATGGTATCCCAGCTGAGTTATTCAAAGTCTTAAAAGAAGATGCTGTTAAAGTGCTGCACTCAATTTGCCAACAAATTTGGAAAACACAACAGTGGCCACAGGATTGGAAAAGGTCAGTGTACATTCCAATCCCAAAGAAGGGCAATGTCAAGGAATGTTCAAACTATCGCACAATTGCACTCATTTCACACGCTAGCAAGGTCATGCTCAAAATCCTACAAGCTAGGCTCCAACAGTACGTGGATAGAGAACTGCCAGAAGTACAAGCTGGGTTTCGAAGAGGTAGAGGAACTAGAGATCAAATTGCCAACATTCGCTGGATTATGGAGAAAGCAAGAGAGTACCAGAAAAACATCTACTTCTGCTTCATTGGCTATGCTAAAGCCTTTGATTGTGTGGATCACAATAAATTATGGCAGGTTCTTAAAGAGATGGGAGTACCAGACCACCTCACATGTCTCCTGAGAAACCTGTATAAGGGTCAAGAAGCAACAGTTAGAACCGGATATGGAACAACTGATTGGTTTAGCATAGGAAAAGGAGTACGACAAGGATGTATATTGTCACCTTGCTTATTTAATTTATATGCAGAGTACATTATGCGAAATGCTGGCCTGGATGAATCACAAGCTGGAGTTAAGATTGCTGGGGAAAAGATCAATAACCTCAGATATGCAGACGATACCACTCTGATGGCAGAAAGTGAAGAGGACCTAAAGAGCCTCTTGCTCAGGGTGAAAGAGGAGAGTGCAAAAGTGGGCTTGAAGCTCAACATCAAAAAAACTAAGATCATGGCATCTGGGCCCATCACTCCTTGGCAAATAGAAGGGGAAGTCGTAGAAGTAGTGACAGACTTCACGCTCCTAGGATCCCAGATCACTGCAGATGGTGACTGCAGCCATGAAATTAAAAGACGCCTGGTCCTTGGGAGGAAAGCGATGGCAAACCTAAACAGCATGATAAAAAGCAGAGACATCACCTTGCCGACAAAAGTCCGCATGGTCAAAGCAATGGTATTCCCCGTAGTAATGTATGGCTGCGAGAGTTGGACTATAAGGAAGGCTGAGCGCCGAAGAATAGATTCTTTTGAACTATGGTGCTGGAGAAGACTCTTGAGAGTCCCTTGGACTGCAAGGAGATCAAATCATTCAATCCTAAAAGAAATCAACCCTGACTGTTCCCTGGAAGGCCAGATCCTGAAGCTGAAGCTCAAATACTTTGGCCACCAAATGAGAAGGGAGCATTCACTGGAGAAGACCCTGATGCTGGGAGAGATTGAAGGTCAAAGAAGAAGGGGACGGCAAAGGATGAGATGGTTAGACAGTGTCATCGATGCAACGAACATGAAGTTGAGCAAACTTCAGTGGACAGCGGAAGACAGGAGGGCCTGGCGTAATCTGGTCCATGGGGTCGCGAAGAGTCGGACTCGACTGTGCGACTGAACAACAACAACTAGGGCTTAACAAATTCTGTTTTCTTTTTGGTGTTTTCATATGCTTATTGTCTCTATACACTGAGAATCCCTTCCGTTGCCATCCACATTTGGGACCTGTGGATTGGCAACCCTAGTGGTGGCCAGGAGGATCTTTCTCCAGCTTCAGTTGGTGGGCCAGCTGCAAACTTTCCTTTGAAGAAAAAGATCTTGCCACTATGGGGTATGACCTGGCACCATCTAGATTAGTGGGGATGACCTTGAAGAGTATCCAGCAGCTACAATTAGTGCAGAATGGTGTGACTGGAATCTTGACTGGAGTGAGTTGTAGAGGCCATATCACTACAGTATTGCTTCACTTTCACCGACTCTCAGTTTGCTTCCAGATGCAATTCAGGATACTGGAATTTGTCTTTAAAGCCTTTACAGCTTGGGGCCAGCAGATCTTACGGACAGCCGACTCTTGTATGAAACTGCCCAGCCGCCAGGCTCATCTTTGGCGGCCCTGCTTCTGGGGCCCCCCATCCTCTGAGGCTAGACAAGTGACAACCTGAGAAAGAGCCTTCTCAATTATGGCACCAAAGTTATGGAATTCTCTCCTCAGGGAGATTAATCTGTTCTCTTCTGTGAGAGCAACAAAGAGGCATGGCTCTTGTCTACATTCAAATGGAGATCATCAGCTACAGCCTGACCTGAAATCAAACTGAAAAGTGTTCAGAGCAGAGGAGTCATCTGAGAAAAACTGTTGTCATTTGACAACTGCTGTCAGTCATCTTGTCTAAAAAGGGCAGACTGAAGACCACATGATAATTGGTGACATCATTCTTCTCTAGCAATGTTTTTAAAAGTAATGTATAGATAACCTTTTTGAGAGACTGAATCAGTGATTGTTTTATGCTGGACACCAGAGACTCATTAATGTGATCCTAACATGATTTCAGTAATCAGAATGGACAAGGATCCAAAGTAAAAGTGGTAGCCTTCACAGATCCCAAGATCCTGTCAGCATCTATCCTGGTAGCTGAGATACAATGATCCATAAGAAGAATAGACAATGCTCTGGTGGACACTGCTTCTGTCTGAACTATATATTAGTTGTAATGTATAAAACAGAAATTTATTTAGGCACAAGTATTTAAAGGAAGGGACTGCGACCAGAAGGTCTGTAGCTCGGCAGTTTGAGACCCTAGTGCCATGTGACAGCGCTGGTTCTTCGGCTTGGAAACAGAGATTAGCATCGCTCCCTAGAGTTGGATTTGACTGGCTTTCTCAAGCAAGGGAAACCTTTACCTTTACCTTATTTAAAGGAAGTCATGTTTGAGCCTTTTGCTGAAGTCAAATTATTTTTATGTCTTTGTAAATAATGAGCATCACTAGACAAATCCATTCAGATGTTTTTTTCAACATGCAGAACAAGAAATATATATATCATGGTTTCAATGTTTAATCTTATAATATTGGAACAGATCTTCGGGTTCTATATTTCCATCCATCTCCATCTATACATCTATTTTCTTCTTTCACTTGGTATCTTCAGTTTCTTTTCATTATGTTTATCTTAGAATCCATTTTCAGTGTTACTTGTAATAAACAACTTCAGGCTTACTGACATTCTTGAGGATTCCTGTAAAGAAACAGGAGGAACATGAGGAAAATACAGTTGAGGAAAGCAGAGAATAAAGAAAGATGGTGAGCCAGAGAGAATTTGAGGAATCAGGTTGGGACGTGGATTTAGGCAAATTTTTATTAAATCATGGCACTACTTTCTCCATTTGTAGGTAACCTCTTCAGTTCTCAGCTGTCCATTTCAAAGAGGGAGATGTCACATATAATCTCAACTAAATTAAGGTGAACATGTCTGATATGAGCTTGGTTTTGTCAGTTTTGGAGTGCTGTCATGTATCATATAGAAATTAAATATTCCCAGTGGACAGCTGCTGTTTCTTGAGGAGACCACAGTTGGCTTATGGGAAGGAGAACATCATTTGCAGTAGAAGGTTGGGAAGAGTACATAGGAGTTGGAGAGGAATATAGGGAACAAAACATAATGAAAGGAGACCAGGAAGGAGGGAGAAGGTGTGGTGGATCCAAGACATATTGAAATAAAATTAAGAGGTAACTTAGAGTAGAATGGGGAAAGAAAGGTTAATGAGAGGGAAGACTGTTGCACTATAAACAGCTAAAGAATATGAAGAGTCCAGAAGAGCAGGGGAAAAGTAATGATGTAAAGAAGAGAACAAGAAAATAATGAGAGGAGAGAGAGTCAGTTTCTGATTGTTTAAAGAAGCGTCCTGCAGAAACTCACAAAACACACCAATATTTTATAGCTCTATTCTCAGTTCTGGAAAGTATAACCGCAGACATTTGCTAAACTAGTGGACAATATACAACTGAATTTAAGGTAATGACATGAATGATTGTGCATATTTTTGCATATAGCACTGACACTATTTGGTTAATTTTTTTGGCTGCTGACCAAATAGGGAAATCTAAAAGGCAGTTTTGGTCCTAATGATTTTGGAAAATATTTGTAAGTAGCGGTGTTTCTCATAATGAAATTTACTAATAGGCATTGCCAGTATTCCAGAAGCATAGTAAACTGTGAATCACAAAAGCTTATATTGAAATAAATAAAGTTAGTCTTTAAGGCACCACTGGACTTTTGTTTTATTTTGCTACAGCAGTCTTAACATAGCTACCCCTTTACAATAACATTTCTGGCTGCTGCTATAAATCCCACTTCTCCTAATCTGATATTACTTGAAATATGTGATGTTTCATACCCCTTTTGTCCCTTTTTTATTTTATTTTATTCAGAACATTCATTAGCTGCCTTTCTCCCTTGTGGAACTCAGGGTGGCTTACAATATAAATAAAACATTATGAAAAACATAATAAAAACAACTGTTATAAAATCCATAAAAGTCACAGATTAAAAACTCCAATGAGGACTGCCAATAATAAAAGCTAAATCAATAAAAATACAGTCCTAAATAAAGTTGTCTTCAACAGCCTCCTGAAGATCGATACTGAGGGGGGCCAGGGGCTCGTCTCCCTGAGGAGGCTGTTCCATAATTGTGGGGCTGCCACAGAAAAGACCTCCTTTCATTTACCCATCAAACAGTCAGGAGGGGCGACTCGGGCAGGAACATATGGAAGAAGACTGATAGTTATGGTGGAAGTCCTGAGCCACAGGTCCCTGAGACTACTGCATGGCCCAGTCCCGCCCCTCCCTTCTACAACTGAAGCACAATAGAATCTTAGGTGATATTGGAAATGCTAGCACTTTAATGCTGTTGATTTTAATACTGTTTTATATTATTGTATTATTTATCAATGTGATGAATTGTGTTTTATCTCATGTAAATTTTATTCTGTTGTGAGCCACCCTGAGACAGCCTAGGCCGGAGTGGGCGGGATAGAAATCAATATAAATAAATAAATAAAGACGGTCTTTCAGATACCCTAGTCCCAAGCCATGTCAGACTTTAAAGGACAAAACTAACACCTTAAATTGGGCTCAGGAGTGGATTAGTAACCAGTGCAATTGTTGTTGTATTGGAGACATATGGCCTCGATAGCTGGCAATGACCAGCAGTCTAGCCACAGCATTCTGCACTAGCTGCAGCTTCTAAAACACTCTTCAAGGGAAGCCCCAGTTAGAGTGCATTGCAGTAGTTCAGTCTAGATGCAACTAAGGCATGGATCACTGTGGCTAGATCTGACTGAACCAGGAATTGATACAGTTGATGCACCAGCCAGAGCTGGGCAAAAGTACTCTGAGCTACAGCAGTCAGCTGGGTTTCTAAAGTGATCACTGTGCCAGGCAGCACTCCCAAGCTGTGAACTTGGCTTCTCAAGGGAAGTATAACCCCAGCCAAGACAGGGGAGATCTGAAGTCCTTGGTCTGCCTTTCTACTAATGTCGAGAACCTTGAGTCAGATAGGACTCAAACCACCATAATATGGTGTCCCTTAGTCCTAGTGCTGAGAGGTGGTTCAGTAGGATACTATGGTCTCTTGCATGTGTGGCTTTCTGGTGTGAGAGGCCAGTTTGGTGTAGTGGTTAAGCGCGCAGACTTTAATTTGGGAGAACCGGATTTGATTCCCCACTCCTTCACTTGCACCTGCTGGATGACCTTGGGCAAGCCATAGTTTCTGTCAGAGCTCTCTCAGCCCCACCTCCCTCATAGGATGTCTGTTGTGGGGAGGGGAAGGGAAAGGAGTTTGTAAGCCATTCTGAGGCTCCTTTGGGTAGTGAAGGGTGGGGTATAAATCCAATCTCCTCTTCTTCTGCAGGAGTGCTACCTACTGGACTACATATTCTCAGTTTTGAGTGAGAAATATAAAAACATCCTATTTTAACCTAGGCTATAGAATCCCTGAAAAATCTTGTTACATCTACTTTACCATATGGTTGCATTACCTAGAATTTAACCTCCATAATATTTAATTTTAATTGCATGATTTCTTTGTAAGCCAATTTAACAGGGAACTCAGGTGATGGGAATATAATAGTTCACAGTTCTATCAGCTTCTTGCTCAATATTGTGAATTGAACCCTACACTTTTTTCCACTGGCATTAGTGTGTATCTCTAGCACTTCCCTCCCTCAAAGAAAGACAGAACCAAGGCTGGTGTGTGAGATAACTTTCATGAGGAAGAACCTGTGATCTTGTTAACATGAGAGATCAATAAGTATCAACTTTCTGACTTTTTGATATCTCTAATTTCATGTAAAAGCTGCCGTGCCATTTCTCTGATATAAATAACCTAGCCAGCTACTATTAGTCCTGGTAGGGAATGAGACAGGTAACTTCATGTCCATCCAGAAAGAAACAGCACTTGTATACATTTTGAAACAAAACTGGAGCATGTGAATGAGCAGAAGTCAACCCTTTCTCTCCCATTCACTATGCTGGTGTATGAAGCATTGTTCTCTCATTCTGGTTCCAGTACGGTGTACAGTGTAAGCTGGACAGGGAGGAAAATGACTGAAATCAGCTAAGTGCAGCATACAAAGAGGTGAAGGGAAAGTGTTTAATTTCCCTGGCCTGAATGCTCCATTTTTATTTAAAAACAGACTTTTCCACCCCAACCCCCACTCGAGGATCTTTTCTCCAATCTGCTTGATATTTGGCAGGGAGGATATTTTGGCTGAGTAGTACAATTCCACTTGTTGGGGAAATAAGGCAGAAATGTGTTAAAATAATGGAAATATAGATATAATTAGGGTGTATGGGTATAAAACTAATAAATAACATAACATAATAATGAATAACATAATTTTTTTAAAAAAATTACAACTACATTAAACATTAATTTCACCCCGTTGAATAATAGAGAACTTGTGCTTTGTCATAATGGAGGGTGGTAGGTAACCTTCCAGGCCCCATGTATGGCTTCAGAAAATGGATTCTTAGAATCCTGTAACTATACAAATATGTTCCTTTTGTTTTCATAAAGTTGTTTTTTAACCAGAATTTTAAATGCTTTCCTTTGACATTTGAATGCCTATGATTCTGATGTACTAAACCTATTTATCTATTGCATTATATGCCTATGGATTTAAATGATCTCAACCTGCCTACCCCCAAATGTCTAGAGGGTTAAAATAAAGCCTGTCTGGGGTAATCGTAAGCATTAACTGCCTTTTTGAGCTTTTCTGTTTTATTTTGAATTTTAAATTTAAATAAGGCTCAGATAAGATGGCAAGATATTGGAGTTTGGCAAAAACTCCTTCTTGAGCTCTGGGTCTCCCACAGGTCCCCAAACAAGTGGCGAATGCTGTCAAAGCATTGTCTTTGGGAGAAGAACTACATGAGAAAACTTGTTCTGTACTTCATACACAAGAGTTATTGTAGAAAACAGAATGATAATAGACCACAGCACAGGTTAGACATAACTGGACAGAATTTGTCAGGTAGACAAAAAGAAACTGATGTGAATGAAACGTGAGGAAAGGAGAAATGTGTGAATATTAAATGTAAAAACAATCAGCTAGTTTATACAAAATATGATTCACATAGAAGATATACTGGACAAGCCAATCTTTCTTTATATATATTTGAGTTTTGGTGTCCCTCCTGGACACACTTCCACAGCCTTTGGCCTGCTGAGATGCCACTCTCACAGTCTCCCAATCCCATAGCTGCTTTAGCTCGCTGGCTTGGCCCCGCCCACCGAGCTGGCGGGCAGCATTTCGCCCTCAGTCTGGAGGGGAGCTGGTGAAGGGGATGGATGCTTCGCTGAGAGAGTGGCAACCCCTCCATGGGAGAGAAGGAGGCAGACCTAGCGAGCGGCGGCAAGCAGGGGAAGCACTCACCTTCGCTGCCCCTTGCGGATTTTCTCCCTCTGCCGCAAGGCCTGCACCGCAGAGAAGGCTGTCCAGTGCTTTTCAAAGGCTTCCCCGCCTTCATTTAGCAGCGGCGGCAGTGCCAGGGAGGGTCAGGCCTAGAGGAAACAAGCAGCGGCTCCTGGAAAGCCAGATTCTCTCCCGAGGAAGATATTTCTCTTGGCTTCTGTGTGAGACTAACTGTGACTAACTGTCTCCTCAGTGGCTGTTGGTAGGCAACCAAACAACCAAGCTTGCTTCTGTGAGTAAAAAAACAAAGGACTTTCAGCATACCCCCCCCCCCAGCCTGGCCACTTTCCTGCCAGAATAAATTTAACACGCCTCTCACTCCTTTTTTGCTCCACCATGGCTGGCTGGCTGGCCTCAAACCGTTCTCTTCAACCCCCTGCTGTGCGGCTGACTTTCCCCTAGGGTTGCCAATCTCCAGGTGAGACCTGGAGATCTCCCACTGTTACAATTGATCTCTACATGAAAGAGATCAGTTTCCCTGGAGAAAAAGGCTGCTTTGGAGGGTAGACCCTACGGCATTATTCCCTGCTGAGTCCTTCCATCCCTCCAATGCTGCCCTCCATAGGATCCATCCCCCTAAATCTCCAGATATTTCCCTAATCGAAGGTGGCAACTATGCTTTCTCCTCAGTGTCTGTTGCTAGGCAACCAGGTTCTGTCAGTAAAAGGCCCTTTCCGCACCTATTTTGGCCTTTGGGAGAAAACTCGTTGGGACCACTCCTGATAGGATTGCCAACTCCAGGTGGGAAATTCCTGAAGATTTGAGGGATGGAACCTGGAGAGAGTGAGGTTTGAGGAGGGGTGGGACCTCAGACAGGTACAATGCCATAGACTCCACCCTCCAAGCCAGCCATTTCCTAATGGGGAAAAACAGGTTGCTTACCTGTAACTGGTGATCTTCGAGTGGTCATCTGTGCATTCACACCCATGGGATTCAGTGCGCCTGCGCTGACCTGGTCGGTGTCTATACAAAGCTCACAACGGGATTTTCGCGCCCTCCGCCCCCAGGCATGCGCAGGAACCCCACCGCGCATGCCCAAGGGGCGGGGGCACAGACATCCCGCCAGTTCCTTCTGACCGCTATCAAGCCTAGCCATGTGTGAGAATAGCTGAGGATGACAGCAGTGGGGAAGGACGGGCGGGCGGTGTGAATGCACAGATGACCACTCGAAGATCACCAGTTACAGGTAAGCAACCTGTTTATCTTCTTCGTGGTCTCTGTGCATCACACCCATGGGAGATTAAAAAGCAGTGGCTCACCTGGAGGTGGGTGCTGTCAGACTCAGGGAGCCGTAGAGGAGAGGACCAGACGACCCAAGTCACCCTTCTGCTGGGCACGGACGTCCAGAGCGTAGTGTTTGATGAACGTGGTTGGCGTGGACCACGTAGCCGCTCTACAGATGGACGAGAGAGATGCGCCCTTCAGAAAGGCCGTTGAGGTCGCCATGGACCTAGTTGAGTGTGCCCTCAGACGAGAGGGAGGCAACTTTTTGGCTAGCGCGTAGCACAGCCGGATCGTCTCGACAATCCACTTGGAAAGTCGTTGAGACGTGATGCGGAGCCCTAGGGAGGGCGAGCTGTATGATAGGAACAGCGAGTTGTCACGTCTGGTTGGCTGAGTCCGGTTCAGGTAGAAGAGGAGTGCCCTCTTGACATCCAGGGTGTGGAGCAAGCGTTGCCCATCATCTTCTGGATGTGGGAAGAAATTTGGTAAGAGTATTTCAGTATTGAGATGGAACTCTGAAACAATCTTCAGAACGAAAGTCAAGTCCGGTACCAGACGTACGCCATCTGGAAGGAAAACCAGGTAGGGTGGATCATGGCGGAGCGCTATGAGCTCGCTAACTCTTCTGGCTGAGGTGACAGCCACTAGGAAGGCCGTTTTCCACGCCGCGTACTTGAGGTCACAAGTGGCCATTGGTTCGAACGGCCGTCTGGTAAGTTGTCTTAATACCAGTGGTAGGTCTCACAATTCTGTAGGTGGGGCCACAGGAGGGTACAATCTAATGAGGCCCTTCATGAACCGCTTAGCGGTTGGGTGGGAGAAAATTGTACGTCCCTCCAAGCCCTGGTGGTAGGCGGAGATAGCCGCCAAATAGACTTTGACTGCTGAGTGGGATAGACCCTGGTCTCTAAGGAGCAAAAGGAAGTCCAGAATTTTGTCCAGGTCCACTGTGGTTGGATTGTCTGTAGACTTGCCCAAGTACGAGAGGAACTTTTGCCACTTTCTGCGGTAAGATGAGCGGGTCGATTCCTTCCTCGCATTACAGAGGACCTCTGCAACCCGGGTGGAGAAGTTCAAGGTTGGAGCCTCCAGGCCGTTAACTTTAGGTTGTTCACCTCCGGGTGGAGTACCTTGCCCCTTTCGGTGATGAGGAGATCTCGCACTCTGGGGAAATGGTGGAATCTGTTCCCCGCCAGATGCAGTAGGGTGGGGAACCAGGGTTGCCTGGGCCACCACGGAGTCACCAGGATGCAATTTGGTCGAGATCTGGCCACCTTGTGTACTACTCTGAGGAGTAGGGGCAGTGGAGGAAACATGTACAAAAACGGGCCTGTCCAAGGTACCAGCAGACCGTCCCCTAAAGAAAGAGGGTCCTTGCCTCCCTGGGTGCAAAAATATTTGCATTTTGTGTTCTCCCGCGAGGCGAACACATCTATCGTTGGGGTCCCCCAACGGTCGAAGAGTGGTTGGAGGTAGATCTGATTCAGTTCCCACTCGTGATGGTGAGCGTGGCCTCTGCTGATCAGATCCGCTTCGGTGTTGAGAACTCCAGGAATGTGTGTGGCCACGGGAACAATGTCGTTGGCAACGCACCAGTTCCAGAGGTCGATTGCAAGCCCACAGAGGCTCCTGGAGATGGTTCCTCCCTGTCGATTCAGGTAGCTGAGTGCCGTGGTGTTGTCGGTGAGGATGGCAACACAATGGCCCCGTAAGACGCGCTGAAAGGCTCGGAGAGCCAGAAAAATGGCCAGCAGTTCCAGGTAGTTTATATGCCTTTTCCTGGTGGCAGCATCCCACCGGTATCCCACACTGATGCCGTCGAGGTGGGCCCCCCATCCCCATAAGGAGGCATCTGTCGTTAGGGTGTGATGATGGGTGGGGGAGAAAAAGGGGCACCTTTGGTAAGATTGGGGACAATAGTCCACCAGGTGAGAGAGTCCCGCACGGTTTGTGTTGGGATTAGGATTT
Source organism: Gekko gecko (assembly GCA_029375565.1). Lineage (NCBI taxonomy): Eukaryota > Metazoa > Chordata > Lepidosauria > Squamata > Gekkonidae > Gekko > Gekko gecko. Next base: position 159,757,650 of record JAPDNY010000003.1, on the reverse strand, counting down.
TTGATTGAGGCATGCGGTGTGGACGGAAACTCTTCAGAAACCAAAGTTGAAGAGGCCTCATGTGGAGTTTTGCCTGTGGGAGGACCGAAGTTGTGGCGGACATGTGGCCGAGGAGGCGTTGAATGGCGTACGCCGTCGAGGATGGAGAGTCTCGAACCGATGTTGCTAAGTTGGACAGGGTTTGGGCTCTGTCCATCGGTAGGAAGGCTTTGCCAGCCACAGTGTCGAGTAGCGCCCCGATGAATTGTACCCTTTGAGACGGGTGGAGACAGGACTTTTGCAGGTTCACTTGAAGACCTAGTGTTGAGAGGAGGTGCAGGGTGAGTGCAGTGTCCTTGCGAAGAGATATCGGGGAGTCGGCCACGAGAAGCCAGTCGTCGATATAGGGGAAGATGGTGATCCCCTGGAGGCAAAGGTGGGCCGCGACGACTACCATGGTCTTGGTGAAGACCCTCGGTGCCGTAGATATCCCGAAGGGGAGACATCGATATTGATAATGATGGTCCCCTATTGTGAAGCGGAGATACTGCCTGTGGGAGGGGTGGATATTTAGGTGGAAGTAGGCATCCTGGAGGTCGATGGTAGCCATCCAGGCGCCCAGCGGTATCAAGGGCAGTAGGGCTTGCAGGGTCGTCATCTTGAATTTTCGGTACTTTATATAGATGTTGAGATCCCGAAGATCCAAGATGGGACGTAGTCCTCCGTCCCGTTTCGGTACGGTGAAGTACCGTGAATAGAACCCCATCCGTTCGGAGGTTTTGGAGACAGGTTCTATTGCCCTCTTCTTCAACAGGGAGTTGGTCTCCTGGAGAAGAATAGTAGAAGGAGGGGTGGGTCGGAAGGTTGGTAATGGTGGGAGGTCGACAAACTCGATGAAGTAGCCATTGGCTATAATTGAAAGAACCCAGATGTCCGTGGTTATGGCTCTCCACGTCGAAAGAAAGGGGTGGAGGCGGGTCAATTCTCTCGACATCGAGAGGGTGGAGTCAAAGACCCTGCTTCGGCCCGCGGTTGGACTTGGGCCTTGCTTGTGGGTGTTGGGCACCCGATCTCGGTCTGGACTGATATGATTGCTTATTGTAGTTTGGAGACTGGCGGGGTCTCCAAACAGCGTCAGGAGATGGCTTCGTTGGGTATGGACGACGGGGAGTATAACGGGACCACGACCTTTGCCTGTAGGATTTTTGTGGTGCTGAAATTCCCAAAGATTTTGAGGCTTTGATGTTTTTGTCCATCTCCTGCAAGGCAGCGTCGGTGGAGGAGTGGAATAAGCCCTCCCCGTCAAAGGGGAGATCCTCAATATAGGACCTAGTGTCCTGAGGCAGAGAGGTGTTCCGGAGCCAGGCGTGACGCCGGATCGATACTGCCGAAGCCATCGACGTCGAGAAAGCGTCCAATGAGTGCTTTGCAGTGCTCAGGAGCTGTTTGGCAACAAGGAGGCCTTCCTTTTGGATGGATCTTGCCTCGGCGCGCTTGTCCTCCGGTAGAGATGAGAGGAGTTCAGACATCCTCTGCCATAAGGCATACTCGTACCGTCCAAAACAGGCCAAATAATTAGAGGATTTGATCCCCAAGGCTGCAGAAGAGTAAACCCTACGGCCGTAGGCGTCGATCTTTTTACTCTCTCTGTCTGACGGAGTAGAGTTAGAACTCTTGGTCTTGGAAGATGTGGAAACGACCAAGGAATTCGGGCGAGGATGGAGATGGAGGAATGAGGTTCCCTCTTCCTGGACCCGGTACATGTGGTCTAAACGCTTGGTGAAGACCGGTGCTGACGATGGTTTAGCCCACGGGGACTGAACCGCTTTCAAAAGGTGTTTGGACATCGGTAAGGCTATCGGCGTAGAGGCGTCGATCTCGATGATATCATACACCTTGTCAGCTGCGGATGGTTGGGTTTGGACGATAGGCAGGACAAGAGAGTGTGCCATACGCTTTACTAAGTCCCCATATGAGGACATGTCCTCCGAGGGAGAGATCGGGCTGCTCCCGGAGATGGATTGCTTGGGGGGGGGTTCGACATTGGAAAGAACGTCCTCCGGATCATCGACATCGGAGTCACCCCGAGAAGAGGCGGAATTGGAACTCGACCCTTGAGGTCTCGGTAGCGGTGGCTCGGCCATCGGCATTGGTGGAGCAGTGGCACGGTCGGAATGAGAAGGAGGAGACGGTGGAGGTTTCGACACTGTCGCCGAGGGCTGGTGGCGAGGCGAGCGCGAGCGGTATCGACAGGGGTCCCAAGGATCTGGGTACCCAGGGAAGTTCCACGGGCCCAAAGAAAACCAGTACGGCATCACGTGCTTGCTCTCGAAGGGGAACTTCGGAGGTCGATACGGATAGGTTGCATGATACCTGTCATAGTGTGGACCATAGGATTCCTGCTCACGGTGGTCAGGACGACATGGGGATCTGGAGCGGTCCCGAGGGCGATGTCGGGATCGACCGGATTGATCACTGGCCCACGAAATTGGTGAGGGGGATCGAGACCCCATTGCCTGGACATTCGAACCCAGATCGAGGTCGGTAGGAGGTGGCGACATCGACTGGGGAGGATCACGACGCCGAGGTCCTGCCGACACAGGGGGTCCAGACTGACGTGGTGGAGAGTCCAAGATTTGTATCGGGGGCTCCACGATGATTCTCGTCAGTTCCGGCGTCGGATGGGACAGTCGTGGGGGTTGCTGAGGTGCGTCCGCACTAGCAGAGCCCCTAGGAGATCGAACGCCACTCACACCGTGAGATTTATGCGCGTCTCCCGTCTTGCTCGAGCCTCGAGCCTTCGCCTTATCCCTTTTAGGCTTCTTCACCGGTGTTGACATGGATGAAGTCGCCTTCGATTTCTTCGGAGGGGCCCCTCCGGTATCTGAGGAAGTTTTCCCTATCTTGGGAGGCTTCAGTGTTGGAGGATCCTTCTGTGTCGACACAGACGACTTCGATGTCGAGACAACTGGTCTCGCAGAAGAAGGATCAGATTCCATTTCGGGAGCTGGAGGAGCGAGTGCTGACTCCCACAACGCGACCTTCAGCCTAGCGGTCCTGTTCTTTCTCGTTTGGTTGGAGAAACGGGCGCAGATGGAACAGGCGTCAGGCCGGTGAGTCTCCCCCAGACAAAAAATACAAAGTGTGTGCTCGTCCCTCAGAGCTAGCTTGCTCCCGCAGGAAGAACACCATTTAAAGCAGCCCCACTTACGACTTTCCATAAACAATGGAAAGGAGCCCTTCCACCCAGCAGGATGAAGGGCGGTGAAGTGGGGGGGGGGGAGAAAGGTCCGTAGACCAGAGAGAAAAATCCTCCAAAAAGTTGTTGGAGTTGAGTTGGAACGATCCAAAAACAAAGAGGAAAAAAACTGAGGAAAATTTTGAAGAAAAAGTTGTGATTTTCACTGAGGTAAATCGCTTTCAGAGACACCAACGCAAGCTGCTAACAGCGAGGCGGTCAGAAGAGAACTGGCGGGATGTCTGTGCCCCCGCCCCTTGGGCATGCGCGGTGGGGTTCCTGCGCATGCCTGGGGGCGGAGGGCGCGAAAATCCCGTTGTGAGCTTTGTATAGACACCGACCAGGTCAGCGCAGGCGCACTGAATCCCATGGGTGTGATGCACAGAGACCACGAAGAAGATCCATTGTTGCCAGTCTCCAGGTGGGGGCTGGAAATCACTCAGAATTACAACTGCTCTCTAGGAGGGAGGGGGAGGAGATGGAAAGCTGAAGCCAGGGGGCAGATAACGGTAGGTTGATGGGTGGCTGGAAGGGAGATCAGGTTGCCAACAGCAGTTTGGGAAATCCGTGGAGATTTGAGGGTTGGAGCCTGGAGAGGGTGAGGTTTGAGGAGGGGTGGGACCTCAGACAGGTACAATGCCATAGATTCCACCCTCCAAACCAGCCATTCGCTCATGGGAAACCATTGTTGCCAGTCTCCAGGGGAGGGATGGAGATCACGCAGAATTACAACTGCTCTTCTGATGGCAGAGATCAGTTCCCCTGGAGAAAATGGTGGACTCTGTGTCATTATACCCTGCTGAGGTCGCCACAGCGAATTGGCGCTGAGTGCACAAGTCTGGGGCACTCTCCCAGAGCCTCTTTCTAGAGCTTGTTGTGTTTATTTCCACAAGGGGCCTTATTCCTAGTCAAATATAATACATGTGTACTTGAAAAGTGTGCATGATGACTAACTTGTGTGGGAGCAGGGTCATGTCTGCTTCATTCTGTGGACATACCTGCCCAAACCACAGACACATCTCATGCCCACACACTGAATGTAATATTTGAGGACTACAAAAGCAAGTTTTACCTTTAAAATAAAAATTTATTTTAAAAAAGCAGGCTTTGATCAATATTACACAAAATGAATGTGTGTATGCTGGACTCTGTCATTACCATTTGACCAGCCTTTTATCATCTGTCAGGAAATTCTGTTCTTCCCGTCTGTTTCAAAGATTAATGGAATGGATTGAGACCAATAAGATTTTAGTTTGGGAACAATTTGGTTTCAGGAGAAGATTTTCCACCATTGACCATTGTTTAATTCTCCTCCATTTAGGAGAAAAGTATACAACTATGCTAAGGGGTAAGCTGTACGTGGGCCTGCTCACAGGGAGGGTGGGGTATAAATTAAATTGATTAATTAATTAATAATAAATTTTATGGATCTCAAGGGTACCTTTGATTCAGTTAGTCGAACAAAGCTATGAGAGAAACTGGAGGGTTCATCAATTGATAAAAGACCTTTGGTAAATTAAGATATCATACACCTATACTACTCCTCAGGTTTGCTGTGGGCAACTTTCAGACAGCTTTAGTATAAATGGGGGGTGGATAGCCTAGGTTGTCTGCTTGCTCTCCTCCTTTTCAATCTATATTTAAATCATCTGATGTTAAGCCTCTCATCCCTAGAGTTTCATGCCCCCAGATTAGCTCCAAAAGAATTACCACTGCTGATTCTGTTCTTATTTCCCATACTAAGATTGTTCTGAAGAGACTTCTGAGACATTTCTTAAATTGCTGTTTAGATGAGAAGTGGCAAATGAACTACAATAAATCTAAAATCCTCCCCCCAATAACAATTTAGGTCTTGCTAAATGGTTGTAGCAAGCTTTTATATCAAACAAGTTAGGAAGTGTTGTTATTTTGGGGATAGCTTTCTCTTCAAACCTTTCTTGGTTCTCCCAGCTTAAGTTTGCACTGATTAAGATTAAGCCTACTACTGGAGTGATCTCACATTTCTTTTTAATTAGGGGATGAATATATATCCTGGTCCAATTCAGGTGTTTAATGCCAAAAATAATTCCATGGTTTGTGGTGTTGCTATTTGGATCTCAGTGATCTCAGAATCTTTTGATCAATCCCTTTGTCAGTTTTTGTGTGGGACAATGGGTGTCACTCATCGTGTTTCAGATGTGTCTGTCAGAGATGATGAACTAGACCAAAAGCTGTTTGAGGCTGGAGTCAGAAGCGAGGCCACACCACATTAAACTGCACATCTAATTGATCCAGGGGTATTTTTGTAATGGAGAGTTTTGATCAGGCCCCTCTCCAATCTGCTTCAATGCACTTTCACCCCATGGTTGATTGATCAAATGCAGCATCCACAGAGTGGGGTGGCCAGGCAGTTTTTTTTAACCATTTGTTTTTTGAGCATGCACATAAGTGCTTATGGGAAACAGCACTTAAAACTCTTGGCAGAATGGCAACACCCGGTTGCCAATGGGATTGCTGGAGAAGGCTGCTGGGATATGTAGTTCAGTGTGAAGGAGGTGTTTTTGAAACAGTGCTTTTGATAAATTCAGCATTTCAAATGTTTCAAAGCTGGGGGGAGAGATCAGCGAAGCCTCATCCTGTGTCCAGTGTACTGCTGATGTTTTTATTTAAAAGATTGGAATGAAGCTGGAGTCACAGGCATTGTTCTCAAACTGCCTCCCTCCCTCTCTGAGAAAACTCATATTTTCAATTAACCCTTTCCCCACCCTGTGGCTGGAAAGCACAGAAAAAAGTGCACAGGCGTCATTCTTTGGAAGTTTTAAAAAAAGAAAACACAGTTTTGAGAAGCTCCTGAGAAAGAAAGAGGGACATACATACATACATACAAATATGCAGTTATGTGCACTTCGCTAACTGCCCCAAACTATAAGGGAACATTCAGACTTCCCAAGCAGCTTGAGGGCATGATGGATTCATCAGACATCCGGAAGTGTGCAGTGAAATTACATGCACTAGGAAGAACCAGACTTCCCCAGTGCCAAATAACTCCAGCTTGAAGACAGGTGAGAACAGGGTGTGCATGACTGGGGAACGGAAAACAGATGCTGCTGTCTGGATGTGCATCCGGAAGGGAACAGCAATGACACCAGATCAAACAGCATGCATGTCTGATTGCAGCCGGAAGCTAGAGCATAGTTTAGTGCTTTTATACTAAGAATAAAGATTACCTTTGCCATTGAAGTGGGTGGATTGCTGTTTTATTTTTAAAAATATGCTTATTATTCTGTATGGATGAAGACTGTTGATACTACATTACAGCAACTGGAGTTTACAACAGAAGAAGTTCTCTAGCTGAGCAAGGCAGAGACCCTCTCCATTGTCAAACATCGTCTTACTGAGCTTGATTATAATAGCATGGTAATATATGCTCATGGAGTTTGTTCAGCCCAATTCTTTGGTATTTTACCATCTTGGTCCTTGCCTTCCTGTATGAGAAATTTGACAGTTCCTCATTATGTGAGGGCATTTGCTCTCGCTCACCTTAATGCTAACCCCTCCAAAGTTTTGTAGGTGAGGTTTTCATATTGCAGATCCAGATCGTCTTTGTCCATGTGGCCAGCATAAAACTGATACTTTGTCTCATAAAATATTGGAATGGTCTTTTTTTACTGTATTTAGAAATTGCTGGATCTTACCTGTTTTATCATGTTTATCATTTAATAATTTTCAAAGGGATGTTATTCCCTATCTGATGCTAGACAGTGATCCAAATATAATCTTATTGGTTGTTAAATTCATGAATGTCATATTTTCCTTCAGAAACAATTAATTTAGTTATCTTCTAGTTATTGCTCAAGATATATTGATCAGAGGTGTTTTGAAATGGAAAGGACTGGACTCTGTGTCATAATCATGTCATGTAAACTGTATGCCCATTTAAACATTATTGAAATGAGTCTGGGGCTGCCTGGAACCCCGGATGCTCCCCAGCCATGACAATCTTTTTGGCTTAGAAGGAGTGGCAGAGGCAGCCTGGATGTGGGGAAAGTGGAGGTGCAGAGATTCACTTGGGTGCTGCCAAAGAAACGCTGCTGATTAGCTGGGCTTACTGGAGCAAAAGGCTTCACCATGGCTGGGAAAGTCTGGCCAGTATTTAACAGGACCTACAGCAGGGGCACTTCGGTGGGGGGAGCAGCAGCCAAACTTGGATGAAGGGCCCAGCTGGGGAAAGTCTAGATAGTTAGTGGCACCTCCTGGCAGTGGAACATCCAGGAGAGCCACACATGGCAGCAGGGCAAGTACAGCTGGATGGGAGGTGGGGTTGATGGGAGAAGCCCCACCAGTTGCATGGCCAGCTGTCTGAAGGGTACCCAGGTGAAAGGGATGGGAGGAAGTGGGCTGGAGAAAAGAAAAACTCCTAAAGAGCCAAGGAGGAAGTGGGCTGGAGGGCTTCAGAACTGCTGAGCCTGCCAGCTAGGATGAGGGGAGATCTGGGTGCGTTTAACCTCCTCTTCAACCCATTCTGAGGCCAGAGGACTCTTTAAGGAAATTGCTGCACCATGGCATATAGGTGGCAAGAGGAGAGGACTATGTCAGGGCGTCACAAAATGTCATATGCAGGAGGCCTATAGAGGGGTGCAACTTATCTCATTAGGAGTAAATCCCATACACTTTCAGCTATATGTTCATCGGAACAACAGCTAACTAGAATTTGATGTTATCTACATTTCTATTTATAAGGCCATCCAGCTTTGTAATAATCTTTCAAGGTACTTGTTATGATTATGGAAAGACAAAGGAGACAACAAAAAAAATATAATATACATAGATTTGTAAACAAATAATAGTTTGGTCAAAAATTAAAAAAAAACTTCTATACCTATTGTCTTAAGTCCTCTGGCTTCAATTGACTGAGTTGGCTCAGTTGCTGAGATGGTATACAATGGTATACATAGGAACTCTCAGTCTGGGGCAGGTGATGCACTCTATTCTTGGTGCTGGAGGGGGCAGCAGTGGGAGGGCTTCTAGTGTCCTGGCTCCACTGCTGGACCTCCTGATGGCACCTGGTATATTTTGGCTGCTGTGTGATAGAGTGTTGGACTAGATGGGCCATTGGCCTGATTCAACATTGGCTTCTCTTATGTTCTTATGTTATATTCTTATGTTCTTACTGGTCAGAAGTTTATTCAATGTTTATAAACGTTCTTATTGGTCAGAAGTTTATTCAAATGTCCCCACTCCAACCTAGGGACCGATAGGGCTGTATACTGTTGCTGAATGTAGTGTAGTGTTGAGCACTGCATGAGAGCACTATGAATGTGTTTGTGTAAGAATGAAGGGTATAGATACGCATGCATACACACAAGCAAACTAATCTGCAAGTTTGTGTGTGGGCCTATATGTTGTTTAAAAGCTGACGAGCCACAAGGGGAAAGGAAATATTTTAATAAATACAATTTAATAAGATAGGCAATAGAAAGCATAGGATACACAAAGCTGTATTCCAAGGGGCAGTGACTCTGAGGGTGATTTCCCACTAAAGCTGCCGCGGGGTTGCTGCCGTTTGCCCCGAGATTTTTAGTCAATTTCACACTCGAAGCGCGGGGCTGCATTTTGACCCGCGGCTTCACCCGATTTCCCCTGCAGTTTCGTAATCCTCAAAAAACAGGATTACGAAACTGCGGGGAAATCGGGCGAAGCCGCGGGTCAAAATGCAGCCCCGCGGCTTCGGGTGTGAAATTGACTAAAAATCTCGGGGCAAACGGCGGCGCAACCCCGCGGCAGCTTTAGTGGGAAATCACCCTAAGTCACACAGAGGCAGCGCAGACTTTAAATAAAACAAGTTGAAGATTTCCATAGCGACAAGGTCAACTCCAGTATTTTTCCATGATTGTCAAGTGGGTACAACAGCCAAATAAATTCATTGTTAATATAAGAAAAAACCATTTAGCAGGCATTCACACATCACAGTGAATGGTGATGAAATGTAGACCTGAATGGCAGCTCATAGGAACTAGCACTCCTGATAACAAAAGTCATTATGAACATTCTAGAAAGAACATAGAATGTAGAAAAAAATCATCTACTGTGTCTTAAAGAATAATGTTTGCCAGACATACAAGCCATAGAGAAAAGCCAGATATTTCAGTTGCATGAATTTGTCACAGAGAATTTGTCACACTCTCATTTGTCACAGAGAAACATGGGTGTGTGCGTGTGGAATCCGTTAGGAGGGCAGAATAGGAAAATACATAACAATGTCAAATAGCAATTAATTAATACCTGAAGTCTGTAATCTTTTTTCTGAATGAGAAAAAGGCTCTCGTTCCCTAGAACCAAAAAAGACAATTACAATTTTTAAGCTGCAAGAGTTAACACATAAAAAAGGGTTACAAATTACACTGTAATTTCAGGGCAGCACTACATATGATGTCAGCAGGGCTATTTTGGGGCAGGAACGCACAGGAATGGAGTTCCGGCTGGCTCCAGAGCTGGCCACGCCCAGCAGGAACTCATTAGCATAATACACCACACCCAACAGCAGAAACTCATTCCGCTTGGCTACATTCGGAGTATGTGGCCTAACATGCAAAGGAGTTCCTGCTCCAAAAAAAGCCCTGGGTTTTGACAACAAACAAGATAAACAGAATAAGAAGCAAAAGGTGGGTGTGGCTGGATGACCACACTTCTGGTAACATAGGGGTATGGCCTAATATGCTAATGAACTGTACTGTCAGGGGTGTGGCCTAATATGCTAATGAGTTTCTGCTGTTGGGTGTGGCCTATTATGCTAATGAGTTCCTACTGTGCTTTTTCTACAACAAAAGCCCTGGATGTCAGCAAACGTGGATTCCTAATGAGTGAAATTAGGGGTCTTTGCTGGGGGAAAGTTGTGCATGTACTTAACCCTTCCAGTCCTCAGTGCTTCTCATCTTACTGTTTTACCTCCATTTTTAGATCATGGAATTATTTCTTTTCTTTTGCTAGAAAATTTTGTTCTTTTTTAATTTTAAAGTTTTTATTGAGTATTGTAAAAAGGTACAGGAAAATGGAGTACAAAGGGTAGAAGGGAAGGAGGTACAAAAGTAAAAGAATGATGCATACATTTATTTCTACATGTACTAATACAATATTAGTTCTATTTATATCTTCAAATAATTCTTTATATTATATCTGATTACTTAAATCAAGACATTTCTTAATATCTCCACAGAGCTAAGTTGTTGCCTTTATATCAAACTAGGAATAAGGCCTGTTGTGGAAATAAATACAACGAGCTCTCGAAAGAGGCTCAGGGAGAGTGCCAAGGCCTTGGGCACTCAGCGTCAATGTGCTGTGGTGACCTCAACAGGGTTTAATGACACAGAGTCCACCATTTTCTCCAGAGGAACTGATCTCTGTTACCTGAAGAGCAGTTGTAATTTTGAGTGACTGGTCTGGAGGGTGGAGTCTATGGCATTGTACCTGCCTGAGGTTCCACCCCTCCTAAAACCTCACCCTCTCCAGGCTCCACCCCCCAAATCTCCAGGAATTTCCCAACCTGAAGTTGGCAACCCTATGTCCTTCCCAGCCAAGCATCAACCTGCCATTATCTGCCCCTCTGATTTCAGCTTTGCATCTCCTCCCCCCTCCCTCCTAGAGATCAGTTGTAATTCTGTGTGATTTCCACCCATATCCTGAGATTGGGAACAGTGGTTCCCCGTGAGGGAATGGCTCGCTTGGAGGATGGAATCCATGGCATTGTATCTGTCTGAGGTCCCAGCCCTCCTCAAACCTCACCCTCTCCAGGTTCCATCCCTCAGATCTCCAGGAATTTCCCACCTGGAGTTGGCAACCCAATCTCCTTCCCAGCCAGTCATCAATCTACCTTTATTTCCCTCTCTCTCTTCAGCTTTCCATTTCAGGCTTAAAGGATAGATTAGCAGCCAAAGGAGCTTTATGATTTTAAAGGCTGTGTTACTAAGCAGATGAATCTAATGCAAAATAATATTGAAAGAAGCTCAAGATTAAACATAGTACAATAATATACCTATGTAGCCCACAGACCTAGATTTCTTGTTGGTGTTATTCTTCCTTAATTCCTGATGCTGCTTATTTTGTTTCTCTGTGTCCGCGCTGGATTTTCTGATGAAGCTGTAGGAAGAAACTGCCCCCTGGCTTCTGCTCTTTCCGACCTGTTCAATAGGACCCACGATTTCAGAAATGGTTACTCGCTTGGAAGATATGTGTTTAAGGATTTGTGCTTTCTGCGGTTCGTGTCCCTTCTCTTGGTCCCAGACAGGTTGTTCTTGATAGTTTCTCTTTGGGGAGGGAAAAGAGCAAACAACATATAATTTTAAAAAACTGAGTACAGGATAAGAGCTGACAGCAGAGTTTGGATTCTGTGTATTTATAACAGTGAAGTGTTCAAAGTTATTACTGTGATGAGTTGACATTTTTTGAATAGTTAGAAGGTCTCAAAAATTAAGAGGGGAGAAAACACCAGCATACAATCCAAAAGCAACGACACTTTTTCTACAGTCCTGGGATGTGAGCAAGGATTTTTTTTATTTAAGCATTTTAAAACTTTAATAATATATCCCCCCAAGGAAAAAATACACCATTTACATATCAGAAAAGGGGAGAAAAAGGAGAGTCTTACTTATATCTCTCTAAAGAGGCATTGCTGTGCTGGGTCCTTAAAAGAACTGAGGCCCAGTGACATCATAGGGAGAAGCCAGTGACATCACAAGCCACTGTCAGTATTTATGGAGGTGGAGCCATGTGGGATTTAGGAAGGGGCTCTCCAGAAATTTAGGGGGGCCTGGGAACCCCCTTAGCCAGGCCCCAATGGCTCAGAAACAAAGCACTGCATGGGCAAAATTCTCTACATAAAACCCTGGAGAACCACTGCCAGTTTGAGTAGACAATGATGACACTGATGGACTGATGGTAGAGAGACCATGCTTTGTGTGTCAAAGGATAAAGGTTTAAACCTAGGAGGTCTAAGAGAACTGGTGTTGGAAAGGATCTTTCTCTGTCTGAGTCTCTAGAGCTCACCTGCCTCAGAGCAGACCATGCTGAAGTAGATGGACCAATGGCATGAAGACCAGTGTGGATTGAGGAGACCCATGTTCAGATCTACATTTTGCATGACGCTTACTCGGTGATACTGGGGCAGTTAGATTTGAGTCCAGTAGCAGATTAGAGACCAATAAGAGTTTCAGGGAATAAGCTTCCAAGAGTCAAAGCTCCCTTCATCAGGCTGGGTGATATTGCCATTGTTGTGAGGTCAATATAAGGGAAGAGAGAAGGGTGGGATAAAGAGGGCATTGACAGATAACATGAGCAGAGTCCATTGTGATGGAAGAGGAGTTTATAGGGAAAAAATAGCACCAGCTGATGTGACTAAGAAAACATCTGCCCAAACTAAAACATCATAAATTATAGCCTGAACACGAACCTGTATTGTAATGCATTAAGTGATGTAGCAGTGGTGACAAAACCTCTAGTGGTATTTAGTCGAACTTCCTGGACAGGCAGATGTATTTTGGGTTGCCACTGGCCAAACTGGTCTGACTTTAGAGAGTTGGGACTAGCAGTAAGGCTTGAGGAAGGGAATGTAGATCCATGGTTATAGAAGTTTCTTAGGCTGTGGTCACACACACTAAATAATCCACTTTCAATGCACTAAATCCACTTTCTACTTTCAGTACACTTTCCAGCTGGATTTTTACTGTGTGAACTGGCAAAATCCAGTTGGAAAGTGCATTGAAAGTGGATTATTTAGTGTGTGTGACCACAGCCTAAGAAATTTCTATGCTGTTTCTATAATTTCTAAAATGTACTTCACACCAACTGTGCATCTCCATTCCTTTCTAATTCCTCTCAATTATGTACAGCTTTCTATGCTGTGCTTCATTTGGACTGCTTTGCTTTCTCAGGTCCTAGCATCCTCCTTTTCTATAACCATGGATCTATACCCCCTTCCTCAAGCCTTCCTGCTTGTCCCAACTCTCTAAAGTCAGACCAGTTTGGCCAGCAGCAACCCAAAATACATCTGCCTGTTCAGGAAGTTCAACTAAATACCACTAGAGGTTTTGTCACCACTGCTACATCACGTAATGCATTCCCAGCTGTTACTAAAAACAAAAGAAAACCCTAGTTTTTTGTTGTGGAGATAGCCATTCCTGTTATAACTCCAGAACAATAAGGGCAAGCAACTTAGGCTGCCTACATAGAGGGATGGGACAAGATGCCCCTGCTGCAGAAGCAGCTGCAAATGATGAGGAAGTGGGTGGGAACGGCAGCAGCTGTCCACATTGGGAAAAATCTTTGTATAGTGGTAGATTCAAGGGAACTGGTGAATGTTGGAGGAAATTGTACATAAAACTCTTGTGTGAATGCTGCATTGTCAGTATCAATGTCTCTGCATTTGAAGCAGCCATGACCAAGAAACAGAATTCTCACCATGTAGATACAGACCCCATTGCCCTAATATTTATGGTAACATTCCAGAGAAAGCAGTAATAGATGTTCCCCTTCAAGTCACCTTTTTACAAATATCAAGACAACTAAATCTAGAATTATGGTGTGTAAAGTGCTTTCCTTGGCATTCATCATCCCATAGGGGTTGTTACTGCAGGCCCCCATTGTGCCAAGGGTTTTAAATGGGCCTTAAAATTGATGACTTTGATATATAACTGTTGTAGGCCTTCAACCCCAAGGTTTTCCAAAATAATCCTGGTCTATGAGGAGGTATCTGCCTGATTAATACTCACATTCCATGGTGTGTTGCTGATAGCTTTCTGTTCCTCTTGCATGTCAAAATTTTTAAATACAATACTGGCGTCAGAATTCTTAGATTTCAATAGATTGATGAGTCGCATCCATTGACGGAAAAGGAATGCCTGTTTCTGCGGAGGACCGGAGAGCTCTAAGTAGTAGACACGGCCGCTCACCAGCTTTAATTTGATGCGGTTCCTCTTAAGAGAGTGAATAGAAATGCTCACATATTTCAAGGGTAAGAACCTATAAGAAAATTCTCATGTGAGTACTTGAAAGGGGTGGAAACACTGGAATTAAGAACATGGTGAAGTGATCTGGAACCGGACTCATTTCTGAAAGGGCACAGTTTTGGGTTTTCAAACCAGAGTTATGTGTATGCAGCTCACTCTGGCTGTAGCCAAATTTCTCTCAATTGTTGTGGCTCATTGTACAGCTATTCAGAACCAACAGGCTGATGGAACAGTAATTTTATCATCATCATGTGTGTGCGGTAGAAAAGAAATGCATACAGTGTACTTCACTCAATGCACCCCACAGATGGTTAGGGTTAGGGTTAGTGGCGGAAAATGTCAATTCCAGGGTATCTGAAATAATTCTGTTTGTACTCTATTTTGCATATAAATGACTCATTTATTGTTTCATATTGATTAGAAAGTTATGGTGATAATTATGACTTCTACTGCAAGTATGCTTCATATGCATTGAAACTCTGGCAATGTGCTTAGTTAACAAATCCTAATACATTGGTTGGCTCTTTGCCTGTGTCTACTTGCCACAAACCCCTTGCTTTGGCATTGGTCCTCTTGATGAACCTTTGGGCAGGCTCAAAGAATCAAGCATATTTTCAACAGGATGTTGCCATTGGAGGTGGGATGAAAGAACCATTATACCTTTATCCCCTCTGTAAACATGCACTTCCAAGTAGATAAACTCTTGTGTACTGAATACTCCATTCCTAGTGCAATGTAGAAATTCCTCAATGAAAAACATCAGCAGAGGGAGAGTAATTGTTTTTCTGTGTATGTCTTGTGATTTCGGTAGTCAGGAAAACCTGTGACTATTGGTGGGATCTGGCTAGCATTCCCCACTCCCTGCCCCACCCTGGCATAGTATGACAGAGCACTTGGAACTCATGCTTTGTGTGTCCATCTTTCACTTCTCCCCAGTACTAACATACCTGGTGAGTACTAGCTCATCCTCTGAATATGACGACTGTGTACACGATGAACATGTTGAAATGCTTCCCTGGGAGGATACAGGGACTTTATGGGCGAGCAGCATCACATTTGGCAATGACAGGTTTGGACTGGAGGTACAGACACCCATGGTCACATAGTTGGGCTGTTTATGAAGGTAAATCGATTCACCTCTTCTGTTGACCTTGTAAAATAATATTAAAGCATATTAAAGAAATAATGTTATTTCAAGAGCAGCTGAAACTTGCCATATTACTATTAGGATTCAGATGATTGCAAAGGAAGAGAAAAATTGAGAAGCATGTGGACCTAAAGTTAGAAAAGAATGATTTAATTTGTTAGCATGGGCAGTAAAACCAATTATTTATAGTTATCTTTTGCATTTTCCTGTTTCTTTACATATTGTTTTTGCTGTTCCTATAAAAAAGGATCTGAGTGACTGTGGCTACCTGTGAAATTTGGGGGAGTGCACATAGATTCCCTTTTGTTTGTGGGCCCTTGAAGACTGGATGCTCACTGGTGCTGGAGTGGGGAGATGGGCCCTGATAGTCTGTCCTCAAAGAAAGGCAACCTCTAAATTAGTAAACTTCCCTTCAGTCTGGCCTCCACTGAACTGGGAGTTCCCAACCCTGGGGAGGGGACCATTCCCTAACAGAGTTCTTTGGAATTACTGGGAAGTTAAAAGAGCCAGTTTGGTGTAGTGGTTAAGAGCAGCAGACTCTAATCTAGAGAATCAGGTTTGATTCCCCACTCCTCCCCATGCAGCCAGCTGGGTGTCCCTGGATCGGTCACAGTTCTCAGAGCTGTTCTCTCAAGAGCTGTTCTCTCAGAGCTCTCTCAGTCCTACTTACCTCACAGGACGTCTGTGGTGGGGAGAGGAAGGGAAGGTGATTGTAAGCTGCTCTAAGACTCCTTCAGGTAGTGAAAAGTGGGGTTTAAAAACCAACTCTACTTCTTCAATAGAGATAGAGGAGTGGGAAACATGCTAGATGTGGTGGGAAGAAGAGAGCATTTCTACATGTTCCTTGGAGGCAAGCTCATCTAATGATCCACCAGGGGGCATCAGATCCCGCAGGGCCATCTGAAGCCACACTGGGTCCATCTGGCTCCGCAGGCAAGCAAAAATCTGATCGCCGCCTAAATAGTGTGTTGTGATTAAACTGTCCTGTTAACACCCAGGGACCCAAGCAGGAGTCACATTGAGGTAGGCACAATCAGCCCTGAGACCAATAGAGAGGCTACTTTGAAGGGCTAGAGAATCTGCTGAGGGACCCCTGAAGAGGAGTGGCCAATTGCTGAGGACCCTGAGGTCATTCCTCCCACTCCCAGGACCCCAGTAGCAGAGAAGACAGAAGCCCAGTCATAAGCACGGCTCAGATGGTGAAGTACACGACTAGCTGTCTGAGACCTCTTTGCTGACCACAGGGCATCTGTAGACCCTGATCCACCATAAGGCTTTGCAGGATGCTGCCTGAAGACTCCAGGGCACTGTTACAGTGGCAGGCACTCTGATTATTGCGGGATCTACAGCTGTGGCAGTGCTTGTCTCGTGTCTTGTCCCTGGGTGCCAACAGGACAACTTCACTTTGAGATGTGAACAGGGCAAAAACCACAGGATACAGCATGGCACAGCTATTTCTGCTTCTGTGTTTTATATGGAAAGATAATATTTGTATATACAAAGATGGATGCGAACTTGTATTCATGGAACAAAAAGTGGAAATTAGTCAAAAATCTTTAGTCAAAATCTTTATTACAGTCCATGACCAGAATAACAGAATTAATGATAAAAGCAACCAAAATATAAAATCGGTCTGGTGTGGGAGGTCGAGGAGAGTTTGGCTGGTGTACTGACTGCCTAATGCACTGGCCAATAGCCGGCCGTCCCTGATGGAAGCCATATCAGGCTGGGCGCTGGAACATCCTAGACTATTACTCTTGGGTGATTTCAATGTCCACGCCAATGACACGGCTTCCAGTCAGGCAATGGACCTAGTGTCATCCATGGTGCCGCCGAGACTCTCCCAATTTGTAACAGCCCCCACACACAGGGCAGGGCACATGCTCAATCTGATCTTCATGACTGGGGTGACGGTGGATTGATTTCTGCTTTGTCAGTACCATGGTTGGACCACCATGCCCTGAGGGCCCATTTGAATGTTCCACCCCGACCCTGTTTAGGCGGCGATCAGATTTTTGCTTGCCTGCGGAGCCAGATGGACCCAGTGTGGCTTCAGATGGCCCTGCGGGATCTGATGCCCCCAGGTGGATCATTAGATGAGCTTGTAGAAGACTGGTATAGTCGGCTCTCTGCAGCCATCGATGAGACCGCTCCCCAGCGCCCTCTGCTCCCTCGCTCTAGGCTTGCTCCCTGGTTTACCCAGGAGTTGCGGCTTATGAAGTGAGAGCTGAGATGGCTAGAGAGACGGTGGCGCCATGCTCGAGATGAAGCTACAAGAACATCTTATAGGATGTTTATGAGATCCTATGAGATGGCAGTCAAAGCTGCAAAGAGAGAGTTCTATGCAGCTACAGTTGCGTCTGCAAGCTCACACCCAGCCCAGTTATTTAGAACAATTTGGTCTCTAACAGCTCGGCCACAGGGCAGGCCAAACGCTAGGGAACTGGATATTGGCTGCGAGGCATTTGCAAGGTATTTTGCAGACAACGTCTTGGTGCTCCGCCGTGACCTCCCCGCCACAATTGAAACAGTGAGTGAACTCAAGGCCCCTTGAATGTCCTCTATTTTGGGTTTGGATTGCTTCAGCCTGCTCAGCCTGGAGGAAGTTTTTTTTTTTAAACCCCCATAGGGGATTTTTTAAATTTATTTTCTATAAACTAGAACAGAAAAATAGGATGGGGATATGGAATATATATGGAAATGATTTTGTAAAGAATACGTGTTGGTTGTTATTGAAAAATCCTAAAATAAATTTAAAAAAGAAAAATAGGATGGGGACACTACAAACTATAGGATAAAGCAAAGAAAATCTAACTAAGAACCCAAGGTCTGGAAGTTATATAATGTTTTTTAACCAATGCTATTTTCTCTTATACAATTTTCTGATGTGAGAAGTATTCAATATTAATTCTCTAATCATCAAAATCTGCTTAACTGATACAACAATGAGACTTTCCATCCTGGTTTCCCTTTACAGACATCTGCTATGGCTTCCCATTATACATCTAACCCCCCCCTCCAAACTCTCAAAGTTCAAATTCCACTTCTTCCATAATTAAAAACAGTCCAATTTGTTTTTTTGTAGTGTCTTTCCTCTGATCTTCTGGCTCTCAGCACTTTTTACTTCCTTTTTCCAGCAGTTACATGCTTGTCTGTAGTTTAAAGAGTCCATCACTTCATTTGCAGGGCGGTTATGTTTTGGATTAGTCCAAGTCCAATCCTTCACTTAAAGGTAAATCGCTTTTTAACCAACCTGCCTGTCCAATTGTAATCCATCTTCTTTAGAGACATTCCATAAGTTAAGGCTTTTCTTGTAGTGACATTGTCTCTTTAAATCCAATGCCTTCTGAGGGCCAGGAGAGGGCAAAGAAGTTCACTCCGATAAAGCAGGAAGAGTCTCTAAAGCCAGCTAAACCACCTGACCCAGACCAGCTAGGTCATATGATGCACTTCTCCGTTCGAGCTCTTCCTAAAGAAGGCGTGGTTTCATTTTCTTCCTACGCCACAATCTCCATGTTGGAAGGATGTTTACTTTAACTGCTACAAATTCAAAGTCTCACAGGTCTGCTTAAGCGCTTAAAATCCCTTGGAAATTCCTCTGTTGTTATCCATTCGTTGATCTGCTTAGTCTCCCCCTTAATGCTTTGATAACTCGCTTTTTTTTGGGGGGGTAGGGCATCCCCTCCCCCCTCCCTCTTCTACTGTGGGGACATTGCAGCACGCCGATTGATGTCTCGCTTCAATATAACTCACTCATTAGTCAGTTGATCCAGCAGGTCTCCCTGGGATCTCACTTGATCCAACAGATCTCGCAGAGTAGAGATAAATCTGCTGAACTTCCAGATTGCTTGCTGGAGCAGTCATTTCTATGCCATTGCTGGGAGTCAGAGACGGACCATCGGAACGGGGAGAGGCCCTCCTGCAACGGCTGCAAGCCGGGGAAAGGGCTCTCCTAAAAGCTCCCTAGCTTGGAGCCCATCAACAAGGGCACCGTGGAAGGCACGCACAATCGTGCCTTCTTCTGTCCCTGATTCATGGTACATGTCTCTCGCTGCTGCAAGAAGCCATGGCCATTCCTGAAACGCAAAAGCTCCACCTCCAGCCTGGAGGAAGTTGACAGATTGTTCTTGATTGTACACCCAACCACATGCAGCCTTGATCTGTGCCCTTCCTGGCTTATTAAAGCGGGCCATGAGAGGTTTCGAGGTGCCTTAAGGGACATTGTCAACAAGTCCCTCTCCAAGGGGTGGTTCCCAGGGGCACTCAAGGAAGCGATGGTCCGCCCTCTCTTGAAAAAAACAACTTTGGACCCAGCCAAATTGGCTAACTATCGGCTGGTTTCCAATTTGCCCTATTTGGGCAAATTGATCGAGAGGACGGTGGCAATACAGTTACAGGGCTTTCTGGATGATGCTTCCATCCTAGACCCCTTCCAGTCCGGCTTCCGTCTGGGATATGGGACGGAGACTGCGCTGGTGGCCCTTACTGTTGATCTCCGGAGACATCTGGATTGGGGCGGGTTGGCAGTACGGTTGTTGCTCGATTTGTCGGCTGCATTCGACACAGTCAACCATCAGTTGCTGACCCACCGCCTCGCCGATGTGAGGATATAGGGACTTGCCTTGCAGTGGCTCGCTTCTTTTCTCCAAGATCAGGGACAGAGGGTGGTGCTATGGGAACAGCAGTCCAGGAGACACCCGCTGGAGTGCGGTGTGCCTCAGGGGGCAGTGCTTTTCTCGATGTTATTTAACATCTACATGCGTCCCCTCGCCCAGATTGCCTGGAGGTATGGGCTGGGGTGTCACCAGTATGCTGATGACACCCAGCACTATCTGATGTTGACTGGCTGGTTGGACTCTAGTCCAGATGATCTGGACCAGGCATTGCACGCTGTGGCTGGTTGGCTCAGACTGAGCAGGCTGAAACTAAACCTGACATAGACGGAGGTCCTGTGCCTGAGTCGGGGCGGTTTGGGGTTGGGGCTCCTGCTCCCGACCTTTGATGGGGCACCATTGGTGCCAGAGCTGGAGGTTAGGAGTCTGGGAGTGCTCCTGGATCCCTCCTTAACCAGGGAGATCTAGGTGGCAGCCACTGCTAAGTCAACCTTTTACCATCTTCGGCTGGTTCAGCAGTTGGTTCCCTTCCTCCACTGCGACAACTTGGCCACAGTGATCCATGCGATGGTCACCTCGAGACTACTACTCTAACACTCTCTACATGGGGCTGCAAGTTCAGAGGCTGCAGCTAGTGTAGAATACCGTGGCTAGGCTTTTGATGCGTCTCCCTAGATGGGAACACATCAGGCTGGTGCTGCAGGCTTTGCACCAGCTGCCAATAGGATACCAAATTTGCTTCAAGGTGCTGGTACTTACGTTTAAAGCCCTATATGGCCAAGGTCCGACATACCTGAGGGACCGCCTTTCCCCATACAGATTCCAGAGAGCACTTCGGTCGGGGTCAAAAAACCGCCTAACTATCCCAGGCCCTAGAGATGCCAGGCGCGCTGCTACCAGGGCCAGGGCATTTTTGGTGGCAGCTCCTACCTGGTGGAATGAGCTCCCGGAGGAGAGCAGGGCCCTGCGGGACCTAGTACAGTTCCACAGGGCCTGCAAGACGGAGTTCTTCCGCCAGGCCTTCAATTAGGAGCCGCCCACCGCCCATTACCAATACCAACACCGTCCACCACTGATGTCATCATCTGTGTGGTGGTAGGTTGGCCCTTCAGGAGACCAAGATACAGCATTGTGGGAGGCTGAAATATCGTTAAATCAGGGCCCTAGTATTACTTCTCTCTGCACACCATTTCTAACTGAATGAAGAAAGAAGATCACTACAAACACTTTCTGGTATCAATTGTATCTAAGTTAATTGTATAATTGTTTTATCTTGTTTTTAACTGCTTTATCTTGGCACATGGTGCTGTTGACTGTTAGCTGCCCTGAGCCCGCTTGCGGGGAGGGCGGGATAGAAATCTAATAAATAAATAAATATAAAAACACTAGTACCTGACAACAAGGACAAACACTAACTTACAAAGCGGAAATTAAAAGCTTGAAAATGAGAAAGGAAGTTTTTAGTACAATATGAAGGAACTCATGCTCTGCTAAATTGTTAGTCTAACAACCTTTCTCTAAACTGATTACCTGAATAAAGTTGCTCTCAAATACTGGAACTGATCGCAAGGGAAGATACTCTCCTCTATCAAGAATTTTTTGAAGTTCTCCCATTATAAGTAGCTAACTTGCAGATTGTCCGCTTGGTGAGGTTCCTAAACACTGGTCACTTCTTATTAGCCTAAACATGAGACAAGAACAAACTGACATGGGAAAGAAACTGACATAGGGAAGAATTTGCTAATGGGAGAAAGTGCTGTAATAGTCTATCTGAGAGTACTACGGAGAATTAAGGGGAAGAAAAACAGATATTCTAATTTCTAATCTTTTCTAATTCTTGTCAAGTGGGTAACTAACATACAGGAATTGGGCTTTTGTAGATAACGTTATATGGAGTTTTCCTGAAGGCTGTTACAGGTGTATTAATTTAAACTTTTTAAAATTTCAAAGTTCTTAGTTTAAAATGATTCCAAAGGTGTTTTCCAGGATATAAAAATATGCTAAAATGTAATAGAACCATTAATACAAGCAACAGGGAACAACCATAAAAAGTTGATGATTAAAAAGATTAAAAAGTCAAAAATATAATAGAACCAGCAAAATAATGAAAACATCAATTGAACAAAAGCTGGATGAAGAAAAACTACTTTAAAGTTTCCTGAGAGAAAAATAATTGTTTTTACCTGATGCCTAAAACTAGACTGGCTAGGCACCAGTCAAATTTCTGTGGGGAGACAGTTCCAGAGGGAAGATGCTACCACCTGGGCGGCTCAATCACTGGAAGATAAAAAGCTTACATCTAACAGTGGGGCCACACAGAGAAAAGCCTCTCCAGAAAATCTTTCTTTCAGAAATTCAATAATTAAATCGTCAAGACAGGAATATATGGGAATATATGGTCCTAGACTATTTAAGGTTTTAAACTAATAACTGGCATTTGACTAGAAATTAACATGAAGTCAATTAATTTTTCATTACTGGCAGTCTGACTTGTTGCGTTTTGCATTAACTGAAGTTTTCAAACAGTTTTCAAGGGGAGCCTCAAGTAAAACACATAGCAATAGGCCACTCTGGGTATAATCAGAGCATGGACAAACATCTTACTAAGGGAAGGCCACAGCTGAACAAAGGCACTATGAGTTACAGAACTGATGTGAGTCAGTAAAATTTTAGCCATATCTCTAACCTAGCAATGTGCATTCTTACAAGGAGTCATGAACAAGTATGAGGAAGATACCAATAAAGAAGGAGATGTATGTCTGGCAGCTTTCTAGCACTTTTGAGGAAATTCACTTGTCCCTTTAGGGTTGTGGTGAAGGCTTGACTGGTGGAAGTAATTGTTATGGAACGTATACACTCAGATAGGAACCCCTTGTACTGTCACAAGGGTTTTCATATGTATCTAGGCTAAGTGATGTCAAATATAGCTCACTGCCTCTTAGGAAGGCCAAGACCTGCATCAACTTTATATGAAACTGGAAACACCAGCTCAGCAGGTGATCTAGTCAACTGGTTTGGCCTTTAGCCTAATTACCTTAAAGGATAACTGAGGAGAAATTATCTGTTCTGAAACATGCAGTTGATATGCTTTGATTTCAGCTAATGATTAATAATCAAAAGCCAAACTAAGCAGATAAAGACCATTACTGGGTTCTAGCCTTGCTCCTGACCTCTAACTGGCCATCCATGCCACTGAGCTTTCTATAAGGAGGGCTATTTAGTGCCACCAGTCCTACTTATAGGCAACATCACTGATTGTCTCTTGGGGCTAATCCATACATAGGTTATGGCTTCAATCCTAAAAACACTTTCCTGGGAATAAGCCCCTTTGAGTAAAATGGGACATACTTCTGAATAGAACTGCTTAGGATTGCTCCCTCATGTTTTTTTTTGCAACTGCCAACTTTCCCGTGAGAACTGTTTCAGCAATGGGGGGTTCCCAGTGATAGTGGGTGACTCTTTATTCAATCTGCCCTAATCTTTCTCTCTCTTGTGAAGTGGTGATTGTGTGTTAATTGTATGGTATTAGAAGCATGGTTGGCTGTTATCAGGGAACAGGTTTTAGACATGTCAAAGAGTAATCATGCCATCAGTTTAAAGGATGTAATGACGAAGGCTCTTTAAAAAAAAAGAGAAACCCCTCAGTGTTTTTGATATAAGGGATCTCAAATCTGTTTCTAATGCCCATTTTTATTGAAATGGTCAAGCAAGTAAAGGCTGAACAGCTTCAGGTACATCTTATTCTAGATTCATTTCATTTTGGCTTCAAGCTGGGTATTGCACTGCCTCAGCCACCTGGCTGACAATCTCTATCAGGAGGCAGACCAAGGAGTGTGACCTTGGGAGTATGACCTTCTTGATTTTCATAGACTTCTCACTGGCTTTTGCTACTTTTGACAACACTGGCTTTTGCTGCTATTGAATTGACTAAAGGATGGGAAAACTGGAGGCACTGTGTCATGGCCATCTTGCTTATTGTGGCGATTCAACTTTTCTTTTCTCCTGAAAGATCAGTTATGTAGTCTGAGATGCTCTTGGGTCCAAGTCTTCTTGATGTGTAGGTTAAGAGCAGTGGTCAAATGTACATTCAACTGATTTGCCAACTATGCCTGCTTCCTGGAACAGAAAGATTTGGCCACTGTGGCTCATCCATTTAATGAACTCCCAGTTGAACTACTGTAATGTGCTCTACATGAGGCTGTATTTGGAGGCTGTTCTGAAATTGCAACCCTAGAGTGTGGTGAAAACTACATAATCCAGTAGGATATCAGCCCCATTGATTGCAAATATGTTTCTGTTTTAAATTCAAGATACTGGTGCCTACCTTTGAATCTGTTTGATCTTAGGCTTGAATATTTGTGAGAGTGTTTTCTCCCTAATGTTTCCATGCTCACTTAGATTAGCATCAAACAATTACTGATCATTCCTGCTTATAATTAAATTGGTGGCTAGAGCTCACCATACACTTCCATAATGGCTTCTACATTATGGAACCGGTTTCCATGTGCCATCTAGAGAATCTGGGACCTGGATGGTTTTAAGAAGGCTTTAAAGACCCATCTGTTTGTACAGGACTTCTGTGACTAAACAGTGGGTTAAAATGAGAACTGCAGACTTTGCTGCTGGGTTTGAGCCTGTTTTTAAAATGCTTTAATGTTTTATGATGTACTTACAGTTTTAGTAGAACAAAATTTGAGCCCAGTGGCACCTTTAAAACCAACAAAATTTTATTCAAAGTGTAAGCTTTTGTGTGCAAGCACACTTCTTCAGAGTGTATCTTATACCTTGAATAAAATTTTGTTGGTTTTAAAAGTGCCTCTGGACTCACTCTTTTTTTGTTCTTTAGATACAGTGAAACATAACTTCTGTAACCATTACATATAGGATGGGGGGTAGTTGCCAGGAAGGGCTAGTTAGAGTCAAGATGCATACTTAACTGGGTGATTATAGCTGAGATGAGATTAAGGTGGTTGATAAGATCTGTGAATGGCAGCAAATGAGCATACAAATACAAGACTTAACAAACGGATGTGAGAACGAAGTTTGAGCCCAGTGGCATCTCCAGGACCAACTAAGTTCAATTCTGGATATAAGTGAGAGCTGAGAGATTTAGCATGTGTACAGGCACACTCCCTCAGATACAATGAAACAGATTTCCTCAAATGTTACATATGGGGGGGGGTTAGTTGCCAGGAAGGGATAAGTTGCTTAAGTAATTGAGCTAAGATTGGAATAACACATTTAGTAAGACGTGAATAGCAGCAAATTGATGTTCAGATAATGAAAGAGCTAACAACAGATGTGAGAACTAAGTTTGAGTCCAGTGGCATCTTTATGACCAACATTTAATGGTATATACAATGTTAGAGAAGATTAACAAGTGAATGAGTCTGAGATGGTGCAGTCGATGTTGTTAGGTCCAGAGTCCGGGTGTACGTGTCAGCAAAATTGGCACCTGGGTTTATTGCAAGCTCTGGGACCAGTGTCCATGTTCAAATCAGATGTATTATTGTGGGTGAGGAGTTGTTTGAGATTTGGGGCCTGTCTGTTCGCAAGAAAAGGTTTGCCCCCCAGGACTTGTGGAAGAGAACTGCCATTATCTAGTAGAAGTTGTATGTTGATGATGATGCACTGAACTCTTTTGAGTTGAGAGCTGTGTGTGACCACTAGTGGTGTTCTGTTATTGTCTCTTTTGGGCCTGTTCAGGGAGTTTTATAAAGGGAATAGGGTTGCTGTTATGTCCGCAGACCGTCACTAGGGCGCAGCAGTCTACACACGGAGCTTAGCTCCGAGAGGACAATGGGAACTAGGATCCTGAGACTCCTAGTCAGCACCTATGGGAACTGTGGTGGGGAATTCAAACCTGCCAATGGGACATGTGGGTGGCACCTGGGGATTGTATATAGTTGGTCGCTTGACCCATTGGTGTATTCTTGTGCTGTGTCCAGTAAAGCGTGAGCTGCTAATCACTCAGCGTCTGTTCTCCTTATGCGTTGAACCCACTACACAACAGTTGCAGATAATGTTTGTGACATTTAGGCAGTTTTTACTGCTTTGTTCATTGTATATACTGGATTGGATTCAGCCAGCTTTCCCTGTCCATCTTACCTAATTCTCCTTCTTACTATAGCCCCTGTCCCACACAGCTTTTGTCCATGCAGGTGCTGCGATCCCCATCATGGGCTTTTTGGTAGTTAGTGGGGAGGCCATTGTTCCTTTCTCACCAAAAGAAAAATTGGGTGGCTCCAACCCACCATTATAATGTTTTTATTGCATCGTACTCTTAACTTTGCTATCTAGTTTTGTTGCATTGTTTGTTGTATGTATGTTCTGTACCATTTTTAGAGCTGTGTGCTGTAATGTTCAGGATCCAGTTTTTTTCCACTACTGATTGTAGAAAAGAAGAAGAAGAGGGTGGATTTATACCCTGCCCTTCACTTGGAGTCTTCAAAGTGGCTTACAAACTCCTGTCCCTTCTCCTCCCCACAACAGACACCCTGTGAGGTAGGTGGGGCTGAGAGCTTTCCGTAACTGTCCTTGAGAGAACAGCTCTAACTGAACTATGGCTTGCCCAAGGTCATCTAGCAGCTGCAAGTGGAGGAGTGGAATCAAACCCGGTTCTCCCAGACTAGAGTCCTCACATTTAACCACTACACCAAACTGTAGCTATTATACTGTCTATTGCATTGTTTTTAGTTGCGTAAACTGCTTTGAGTCTCAGCAAAAGACACGGACTATAAATTAAGTAAGTAGTGTTTTATGACTGTGTTTGTATCTTGGCTTTGAATGCTTGTGTGGTAGAAAAAGCAGGATTATAAATTTCCCAAATCCCTTAACAAATCACTGAAATGTAAAAACACTAGTATCTTATCACTAAGCAATGATTCATGTTACGTTAATGGTAAATGGTCATATTCCTGATACCCAATAATTCCTCACTTTCATACAGTGTCTCCCTAAAAGGTGTTGTATTTTATTCTCCTCATACACTATCGTAAGGCTTAGGTGAGTAAATTCCTTACATGGAAGAAGAGACCAAAGGAAACAGGAGGCAATCTGCCCAAGCCAAACAGCAAATATTTCTCTTTCATTTTCTCTAACCAATGCCAATTTCCAGAGATGAGATAAAATCGATGTTGTAATAGGGACACACTGCCCTGTTGCAATAGGATCATAATGCTCTGGCCTGGCCTGAGATGGCAAGTCATCAGCATGTGTGAGACACAGGAAAACAGCATGTCTGGAAAAAGATGGGCCTGCTAATTTTTTGTGTGCAAGGAACTTTTCCTCCAAGCCTGAGCATTCAAACAAGCAACCACCCATCCATAGCCTGAAAGAGGACAGGTCAGAAAAAGTTTACCACTTGATTCTGCTGATGTAAAACTGACCCTATCATAGCTTTTAGAAACTTTCCTGAGTATGTATTGCAACTGGTAATTTCATCAGTGTATATAATTACAGGCAGTTGCGGAAATGTAAAATGTTTAAAAGTAGGAGAATCTGAAATATTGTTTTATGATTCTGTTAAGCATTTATTTGGAAAATGCTAAGAATTATGAAAAATGAGGCCTTATCACAGCAAATACCAGGACACAATGAGTAGTAACAAGCAGTGTGGCAGTGTTATCATCATAGCATGAAACATTGGGACACTCTTATGAGAACACCCTGAACATTATAGGCATGCAACAGTGTGGTTCATTACTGTGCAAAAGTAGTCACCATTATCAGATACAGGACATAGATTTGGCAATCTCTTAATATCTTATGACTTTTGTTCCCCACCTTGTTTTTGTTTTCTTTAAACATCTTGGCCATTTTAACTCTTGCCCATTCTGTGTATGAATATCAGCGACTTATTGCAGGTTGTTTTGTTGTTGTTAATTTAGAACATAACAAAGCATTGAGCACTAGTAAAATTGATCTAAATGATAAATATTTTAATTTTAAAATAGTACTATCAAAAGCCTTTTGTGCTAAGTAACAGCATATATTTTTATAATCAATAAAACAACCAATTAGAGAATAAATAGAGAAAACTGAATATAACTAAAGTATAATCAAATTATTACTCATACTGATTTAGGTTTCCTGTACAGAATTTAAGGGGCTTACCTTGTCTTTTTGTCGTCTTGATACAGGAGATAGATGGCAGCTGAGGATAAGTTGCCTGATAAACTTATATCTGTAAAGCTGACCAGCTGAATTGGCATCCCATGGCTTACTCCAAGGAGTGCCAAGTGCCTCTTAATCTTTCATGACTTCATCTGGCAGATGACTTCTGTTCTGGGAAGGTCATCATTGGCTTAGTCAAGAGCAAACTGTCAACCTGGTAACAAACTTCTGAAAAATAAACTGACTTCCTATGTCTCAAGTGTGTTCTGAGGTAATAATGCCTCATTAGCATAGTTGAGTCAAACAAAGGAGTCAACCAAAATAAGCCTTCTCAGGTGATGGGCAATGGCCTGTGAAATAAGAGTAAAAAAGGTGAGCAGGATGCTTCAAGGGAAAATGAAAATACAGGAAATAGTAAAAGCACTTTTAAAAAGCAGTTAAAGCACAGAACTCCAAAAATATGTGATGCTGTTTAAAAACAGCTCAGAGATTCAAAATGCAGATCTGAAAACAGTCAGCACTACTGCAATACCGGCTTGTCTTCAAGCAGCTGTGATTCTAAAATTCCAGTGGAGATGCCTGTGAAATACGCTTCAAAGGAAAGGAAGCCAAATTCTATAGTAGACTTCTGGCCAGACTCTGACTAGAGGTAGTGTGGGGGATTCCCATGTTTCAGGATACTGCAGCCATCCCCAATTCTATGTTGTCGTCTTTGTTACTGAATTAGCCAAGTGGTCTCTTCTGTTTGTAGATGGACACCCAGCTTCCCTCCTACCCTCACAAATGGTAACAGACTGTATAGAGAAGCAAGCTATTTCCCCCTCTTTCGTGATTTTTGCTCGGTTTAACTGGTTAGTTTAGTGTAAAGTTTAGCCTTCGTTCAAATTTTCCTTTTACTGTCTTGTACATGTTTATTGCCTTTATCATCTCCATCTCAGCAGACAGTACTGAACAAATGGGAAAGGAAGGAGGAGGTAACTAAACTGGGATAAAGTAAAAATAGAACAGGAAAACAAAGAGGAGGGAAGGTGGAATAGTCAGTTATTCAATAGTTTTAGATAGGATTAGCCAGGGATCTTTTCATAGAAAAAGAGCTGCAGGAGCTCATTAGCATATGGTATGCTAATGAGCTACTAGGCTATTAGCATATGCCACACCCCCTGACATCACCAGAAGTGATGTCAGAAGGGGAAGCAAAAGGGGGGGAGGCATCTTCAAAAGCCTCCCCTCCCCTTCCCCAGCTGGCCGGGGGGGGGGAGCGAAGAGAGAAGGGGTTTAAACACTAGAGTTGGACCACAGAAGGAGGAAAGAGGGAAGGAAAGAGAGAGAGTAGAGAGAAGGAAAGAAGGAAGGAAACAGGGAAAGAGGGAAAGAAAGAGAGAGAAGGGAAGAAGGAGGGAAATAGGGAAAGGAGGAAAAAAAGAGAAGAAGGTGGGGAAGAAAGTAAGAGAGAAGGGAAGAAGGAGGGAAAGAGGAAAAGGAGAGAAGGAAAGGAAGGAATGAAAGAAAGAGAGAAGGAAAGGAGTAAAAGAGAGGAAGGAAGGAAGGAAGGAGGAAAGAGAAGGGAAAGAGAGAAAGGAAGAAAAAAGAGGAAGGAAGGGAGAGAAAGAGAGAAAGAAAAGGAAAGGAGGGAAAGATGGCAAAGAGATGGAGGGAGGGGGACTCTCCCACCCCTCCCATCAAGCCCCCACCACCTCCACCCTCGCGAATCCCTTACCGCTTCGGCAGGGGCTGGGGAAGCCAGCGGTGGGGCTATCCTGGCATCCCCTGAGCTGCAGCGCTCCTGTGTGGGCCCAGGGTACATGGCAATGGGGCTCTCTTGGTGTCCCCCGAGCCGCAGCACTCCTGCGCGGGCCCGGGGGATGCCGCAACAGGGTTCTCCGGCCTCCCCTGAGCTGCAGCGCTCCTGCGCGGGCCCAGGGGATGCAGTGGCAGGGCTCTCCTGGTGTCCCCCAAGCCACAGCGCTCCTGCGCGGGCCCGGGTACATGGCGGCGGGGCTCTCTGGCCTCCCCTGAACTGCAGCCCTTTCGGTGCGGGGAGCTAGGGGCGGGGCTTGCCACCGCCGCTGTTAGCGTGGGCTTCTGGGCTGCTGGAGCAGTGCTCCAGCGCACTCCGGCCCCAAAAGACCCCTGGGATTAGCACATTTCTAATCAACAGCTTCTGGACACATTGGCTGGATTTCTTCATATTTGTTCGGTTCTCCTTCTACAAAATAATATACATCAGAGTCCCCAACCTTTTGGCACATGGGGGTCACATTAGAGTGCCCAATGCCTTAAATCAATGAAGAAATGTTAACTTGAATGCAATCCATTTTGGAACAATGTTTTATTGTGGAATACTTTTATCTAGCTACACATGCTTACCTAGTCAGTGTGATTTTTGTGGCTGTTTTCTGTTAGCCAAGACATTAATGTCCAAGTCAATGTTTGTCACAGACACCCTTAAAATGTATCTTGACCTACACTTGGATTTCACAATCTTCATCTTGGAAAAAAGTTTGTTCACACATATATGTGATGCTAAAGACTGTGAACATGCCTGCAGCAAATCTAACTGACTGTTTCCTTTGTAAATTTCTCTGAGATGATCACTGGCTTGCAAATCAATTAGTTCCATCTGAAAAAAAGTTACTTGCATCTTCTGGTGCTACTTCAAATGTATTCTGAAACATTCTTATTTCCTTTCCATGCTTATGGCAATCAGTGAATCTGTTCTGGAATTCCACTTGCAATAGGTTCAGTGCTTTGATGTGTCTTTCGACATTGAATTGTAAATTCCCGTTCTCAAATTTTAGTCCATTGCAGCATGAGAAGTTTGAAAAGTTACCTTCACTAACTTGCTTCACAAATATGTTTAGTTTTGCTTCTTTCAATTCAGAATACATGTCACACACAAGCTTTCCTTTTCCCTGCAACCTTAGATTCAATGTGTTCAGGTGCTCTGTGAAATCAGTTATGAAAGCCAAATGAAAAATCCATCCAGGGCCAGAAAGTACTTCTTGACCTTTTCTTTTCTCTGAGAATGACATCAACTTCATGATGACGACTGAAAAAACATTTGAAGACTTTGCCTCTGCTAAGCCACCTGACTTCTGCATGGTACAATACACCTTCACATTCTGCATCTATCTCTGAGAGAAAATTTTGAAACTGATGAGTAAGGCCATGATGCCTGATGTAATTAATGCTGACTACAACAATACACATCACACTTTCCCTCTGAAGAATCTTACTACACAAGGCTTGATGATGGATGATGCAGTGAAATTGCATGGGAAGTGTACCGTTTATTTTCAGTATCTCTTTATTGATTTTTGCAACTACACCAGTTTTACTTCCTACCATATTTCTTGCACCGTCAGTTGTGATGCTTTTCAATTTATCCCAACTCAGACCAAGATTTCTACTGATTTACACATCAAGAATATGTTTTCTGCAGTGGTACAGGTACCTGAGCATTGCTGGCAACAAATCACCTAGAATGGCCAAAATGCTAAAATGGAGAATAAGACCAAGAGGGGGCTGACAGAATGAACCATGGAGACCAGAAGAAGCAATGTTGCTATTGTGTTTTTGCAAGAAAGGGACAGGGAGAACAGCTGTAGATGGTGCCTCTTGAGGCAGGAAGAACAGTGTGGGTCTGAGGGAAAATGCCTCGAAGGTGATAGCAGTAAAAAAGCGAGGACCACACATGCAGTCCATGGGCCACAGGTGGGGGACCCCTGATATACATGTTCTTCTTGTGAGCATATTATCTTGCCAAACATTGCAGGCAGAGGGTATGCTTTACAGGCTCTCAGGATTATTCAAGAGTGCTCTATGGGAGCCACCTGGCACGTTCTTGACTAAGGCCCACATTGCTGGTATGCAGCCAAAGACAGCAGTAGCAGGGGAAATGTCTTCTGTTTCCTAACTCTTCCCACCTCTCTCAAAATTGAAGGCACCATCAGACACTGCCAACGAAGTACATACTTTGAATGTGCTTCAGGAACCTCACATTTTCTGCAGGTTATATATGTATACGCTCTTATTTTTGCAAACTTGTTGGGTATCCAGTAGATTCTTTTTTTAAAAAAAGTTTATTTTTATTTTTTAATACTTTTACAATTATCAACATAAACATGAATTCTAACATTCTATAACTTGACCGTAAATCATAGTCTAACTTATAAGTAACTACGCAACATGAAGCACTTCCTTAATAACACTACCATATGTCATTCAGAAGGGGTTTTTCCCTTAGATTGGTTTATGGGGATGCAGTGTTTCTGATCGTCATATTCTTTATACTATGAGTAACCTATAGGTGTAACTATTTGTGATATATTTGCTTTGTTGGTAAAATGTCATTTGTGGCCATATATTCCAGAACTGGGGCCCATATTCGGACAAATTTAGAGTAGAGTGGTGTATCCCTGTCATTTGCTCTATTTAGCGAGTCAGTAATTTTGGCCATTAGGAACTGATCCCAGACCTTCTCTTGACATGCTGCTATCGTTGGTGGTGTGGCTGACTTCCACACTGCTGCTATAGTCAGCTGAGCTGTTGCTAGTAATATCGATGTTAAATTTCTGGTATCATTATTCACGTTTCCTTCCCAGTAGTCCAGGAGGACTGTCTTTGGCCTGTGTGGTATTGCCTGCCATGTAATAGCATTTATTTGTGTTAGCACTTCCTTCCAGAATTTTTGTATTTCTTGGCACTCCCACCAGCAATGAAGGTATGTTCCTATTTGGCCACAACGTTTCCAGCGTGCTGAGTGTACTGCGGGATTCATTCTGTGTAACTGTTGCAGTGTCAGATACCACCGTGTTGTCATTTTGAAAAACTGCAGCCTTATATTATATACTGGTGATCTACTTGCTGGGGATGTCCATATTTTTCCCCAATCTGTTCTCCATAAGTTCAGGTGCAGTTCATCTTCTCACCTACCTTGGAATTTGAATTTGTCTTTGTTATCCTCCTCCAATATTATTTTGTATATCTTTGAGAGTACTCCTCTCGGTGTTTTCTGATAGTTTACAATTATTTTTTCTAAGTTTGTCAGGTTCCGTTGAAAAACTCCTGAATCATCTAACCATTCTGTCAAGTCTCGTAGTTGTAGGTATTGGAACCAAGGGCAGTTTTCTCCTAATTTTTGGTCAAAGTAGATTTTGTCTTGTATTTTCCCTTTCTGCACCAAGTCCCAGAGACATCCCAGACCTGCTTTTTTCCAGTTCTCAAATGCCTGGGGTAGAGTACCTTGTGGGAACCAGTCCTGATTCATGTAATTGGATAGCAGTGATATCCCTGGAGGGAGAAGCTTCTTTCTCTGGTCCCAAATCTTGAGTGATATCATCAGTAGTCCTGCTAGCCCTTGGTCTTCACTGCAATGGGATCCAAAATAGTTCTTGTAGGCTGTATGGTCTAGCATATGTGTTTTCAATCTGCATCCAGGGGTTTTTATGATCATTATACAGCATTCTAGTTATTTGTGAAAATACAGTCACTTGGTAATACGAGAATAGATGCGGGAAGTCTATCCCCCCTAGGGTTGATGGTCTGTGCAGAATGTTATGATTTATTCTTGATTTCTTACCATTCCACAGGAATTCTGTTAATGTGTTTTGCCAATTGTCAAAGTCTTTTTTATTTATATTGATTGGAAGGGCTCTAAATAGGAATAAAAATTTGGGTGTGATGAAACTCTTCACTATATGGAATCTATCAGATATCGAAGGCTGTAATGTTTCCCACTTAATTAGTTCATCTTTCATGTTTTGAAATAGTCGTTGGTAGTTATTTTTGAAGAGAAGTTTTACATCTAGGGGAATCTGCACCCCTAAATGTCTCCAGTTTTCCATGACCCAGGTGTACGGGTATAGTTCTTTTATAGTTAGGACCGTTGTTTGCTCCAGATGTATGAGATATAGTTCTGATTTTGAAACGTTAATTCTTAAACCCGATACATCCCCAAATGTTGATAGGGTGCATTGTATTGTCTGCAGAGATTCTGTTGTGTTTGTTATGTAGAGTGTCATGTCATCGGCGTATAAGTTTACCTTGTGAATCTGTTCTTCTATTTCTATTCCCTTGAAGAGCTGGTTGGTCCTTAGGTCTTCTGCCAGTGGCTCTATTGTGATCACAAAGATTAGCGATGAGAGAGGGCAACCTTGTCTTGTTCCTCTTGATAGTGCAAAAAAGGAGGAATTAGCACCATTAACCCTCACCTTCGCTTTATTTCCTGTATATAAGGTGTTTATGAGTCTCATGAAGTTATCTCCAATTCTTTTTAAGAATTATCTTCATATATGAGTCGAATGCTTTCTCAAAGTCTAAAGCTAATATTAATGACTCCCTCTTTTTTTGTGTCTCATAAGTAATTATGTCAATTGTTCTTCTTATGTTGTCCGTTATTTGTCGGTTGTGGATGAAACCTGTCTGGTCTGGTTTGATATAATTTGTGATAAATGTCTTTAATCTAGTGGCGATAATTGATGTGAAAATTTTGTTGTCATGATTGAGTAGCGATATTGGCCTATATGATGCGGGTGTGGTTGGGTCTTTCCCCTCTTTATATATCACCATAATTGTGGCATCAGACCATGTCAGAGGCATATTGCCCATTTTTATTATCTCATTACATGTCGCCATTAAATGTTTTGCCAACACCGTGCTGAAGGTCTTATAGAATTCTACCGGTATGCCATCTAGCCCAGTAGCTTTATTATTTTTCATATTTTTGATTGCATCCAGCACTTCTGTCAGTGTGATCTCCTTTTCCATTAGGTCTGAATGATCCTTACTGAGTCCTCGTAGAGCTGGTAGAGATTCTAAATATTCCCTAATAACCTCCTTCTGCAGATTCCTAGTTCTGTATAAGTCCTCATAGTATTTTGCAAAGGTATCGGCAATGTCCTTCGCTGTGTGTATTGTTCGGCCATCTTTATTTTTTATCGAGTTCACCCCCATAGATTTCATTCTGTCTTTCACTCTCCAGGACAGGATACTTATATTCTTTGGGGATTTTTGCCAGAACTTCTGTTTAAGAAATAAAAGATTCTTTTATATCTGCGTGACCTTGAGATTTTCCAACACCTTTCACTCTGCTGTCAGTTTTTGATAATCTCTCCTATTCCCCATTAATCTGTGCTTTTCTTCTAGAGCTTTGATGCAGTCGCTTGAATCTTTAACTTTTCTCTCTCTTTCCTCAATTTAGCTGTTTCAGATATCAAAGAACCTCTGATCACTGCCTTCATAGTGTCCCAAACCAATGAAAGCAAGACCTCTGGAGTTGTGTTTTCTTGAAAGAAGTTCTGAAGATCCTTATCGATCCTTTCCCTCACCAAAATATTTAATAAAATTTTCCTTTCTAAAGTCCATTTTTGTTCTCTGTTTATTTCTTTATTAAGATCTAACCTTGCATGTAGCCACGCATGATCTGTCAAACATTTCGATCCTATATCCATTGAAGTAATAGACTGAACTAATGTATGCGATACCAAAATGTAGTCTATTTTTGTGAATATTGTATGTCTAGCTGAGAAATATGTGTAGTTTTTTTCATTAGGGTGAAGTTCCCTCCATACATCACGTACGTGGTACTTTAAGAATAAGTCTTTAAGTTTAGTGTTTGCTGGTTTCTTCGAAGCCTTGACAGCAGATGGCCATGTTCTGTCTAGTGTATTATTTTCTATATAATTTAAATCACCACCTATAATCAGTTCTCCTTCCTGAAATTGTACCAACTCCACTAATACCACGTCTAGAAATGGTATTTGAGTCTTATTAGGGGCATAGATTGAGGCTGGCATTATCTTGGGATCAGTTTTTGGTAACTGAGACATAGCTGCAAATGAAGTGATGCCATATTGGATTGAAGGACATTTTCCATTGTTTAGGCTGAAGTAGCCTACAATGCTTTGTTCCATATTAGTCTGATTAAGCTGTGCTCAAAATTGTTTATAGGCACATGGCATTGATCTCTGCAATTCAGCAGATTCTTGTAGAGTTTGCATGGTGTCTCTGGAACTATGCAGGAAGTTGATGGTATCAAAGGCTACAGAGACATCTTCCTGAGGACCAGCAGGCACAAACTTCTTATTTCATGTCATGGCAATCAAGGTAGTTTCTGTTCCATTTCCAAGGCTGAATCCACCGTTGAAAAGATCTCCAGGAATATCTGGAGATGTTAAGCCATTATTATCTCCAACATATGTGGAAAGCTGGGTACAGACATAATTATTCAGATATGGTGTGTCTAAAGATGGTTTCTTGAAGCTGTGATCCATAATGAGAATGGCTTCCCTCAGGAGGTGGAGGAACAAGGATGTATATTGAGTGCATGATTAACTGGAAGTTTTGGGAATGGGGCAGTGTAACAGAAATATGGCAGTCTCCAAGACAGAAGGGAATAGAAAACTGGGCTCAGCCAGATTCAGTTGGGGTTACACCCTTTATATGCAGCCTACAATAGATGTCTCAGTTTTAGCCTTGGAGTCAATAGGATTTTGATGTGGGGATGGGAAATGTAAAGAACATTGGAAAGAACATTCTTTGTATGTAAGGTGGGGCAGTGCTAGAGAACATTTATCAATGAGCAGTAAAGGTTAGTGGAATGTGATCTGTAATGAAGATAAACAAATGAAACTGTCATAGTCTTACAAAGAGACAAAAATATAACTATCTCAGGCACAATTTGACCAGGATAATAAGGCTCTTACTATGCTGAAGAAGGATATGGGAATCGGGTCATTTCGTAGAAAAAGAGGTGCAGGAGCTCATTAGCATAACTCATTAGCATAACTTATTTGCATATGCCCCACTCCCTGATACCACCAGAAGTGTGTCAGAAGGCAACACCCACCATTCAGGCTCCACCCCTAGGGACTGTCTTTCCACTCTGGGGGCCATCATTCCAGTCCCATCTGGGCCCAGGAGGAATGCTACACATGCTGTTTTGTGCTCCTGCTGGGAGCTGGGGGCAGGGCTTGCCACTGCCTGTACTTCTAACAGCCGGAGCTCTGCTCCTGCGCACTCCTGCTCCAAATGACCCCTGATGGGAATCCTTAAGAACATTTAAGGACCATGCTTTGAACCCTCCATCACCACCTTCTGTTTTCATAGCTATTTCTAACAGCTGAGTTGACAAGTTCATTACATTAGTGATTTTCACAAGAAGTGCTGAACAGCTTTCAGATGATAATTTGTAGTCCTAGCCATTTTCTGTGAGGCTTCAACTAGTGACAAATGAAAGACTTGATATCTAATAGCAGAAACCTTAGTCATCCAGTTCTTTAAATATGATGTATTATCTCTTTTATGTGACATGAAGGCTGACAGAATTTAATATCCTTCTACAAGAGAAAATGAAAAAATTTAATTGTTGCAATAAGTGAGTTAGAAATCCATGCTGAAAAAAACTATTAGGTCAGCTCATCATTCTGCTTACCCAGAAAATAGTATAATAAGTGTTCCATATGCAAGTGCTGTGCTCAGAGATCCAGTAAGGAGTTTGTTACTAGCTGGCACATACCACAGAGAAGTGGCACATGGATTTGCAGAGCTGGATGAATTGAATTTGGAACCACCAGGGGTCATTTTGTAGAAAAAGAGGTGCAGGAGCTCATTAGCATAACTCATTATCATAACTTATTTGCATATGCCACACCCCCTGACATCACCAGAAGTGTGTCAGAAGGCAACACCCACTGCTTAGGCTCCACGCCAAAAATCCCCAGGTATTTTCCAACTCAGAGATGGTGAGCCTACCTGGAGAAAAACTTCAAAAGCACAAAGCACTAATCCTCCTTCCTAAACCAGCAGAGCCAATGCATCTGTCCATTCGGTGTTTGTAGCATAAAGGAACACTTGCCAGATGTTACACCAACTATGAGGAATTCAAACTTTCTGAAGGAGGAGCATCTGCTGTATGATTATAGTTACACTATTTGGACAAGGCAGCCACCATAGATGCAAAGGCCTTCTTCAGTCAGTTAGGGCTGACACTTTGCTAAAGAAGCAGCTCTTGAGGTGGAACTTAGTGCTGGTTTTGCAAGAGGTCTGGGCATGCACAACTTGTGATTCATCAAGCCAGACAATAGAATGTTCTTGCAGGTGCATTTTCCGCTATCACCTCTCATTTTGCTTGCCCCACTACTGCCACAATTTACTACTTTGCTAATAATTAACAGTTTGAAAGTAGAGAAGGTAGTCTGAAGGAATGAAAGGGGAGTTTTCACAAACTGGGGGATGGAAAGAATGCTGTGGCCAGAATTTTGACTGGAGTGGGTCCAAGAAACCATATCACTCCAGTTATGTTCTGTCTACACTGGCTCCCAATTTGCTTCTGGGCCCAATTCAAGGTGCTGGAATGGCAGCATAGAAATGTTTTAAATAAATGTGAAGAAATAAATGGAGGACATTTGGAAAGCTTGAGAGGGAAGCTCAGATAGGATATGTAATCAGCAGTTCCAACTCATCTCCTAAATGTAACATTTTCAGGTCACTCAATTTCTAATTTGTATAATTTTCATGGGCAGAGAGTAGGCTTACCAGGTCCTTCAGGCCACCAGCAAGGGGTGTGGTAGCCAGATCCAGGTTGGGAAACTCCTGGAGATTTGGGTTTTGGAGTGTGGGGAGGACAGGGACCTCAGTGGAGTACAATGCCATAGATTCCACCCTCCAAAGTATCAATTTTCTCCAGAGGAAATTATCTCTGCAGTCTGGAGATGAGTTGTAATTCCCCAGGTCCCATCTGGAGGCTGGCATCCCGAACAGAGAGGATTCCAGGTACAGCTAGCACATGTACACATGTAAGGATTCTCTGCCCTGCTGGGCAGCAGCTCTCCAGAATCTTAAGCAGAAAAAGGTCTTCTCGTTTCCTGAAGTCTTTAATCAGAATGGAA
This sequence comes from Gekko gecko, assembly GCA_029375565.1. Classification (NCBI taxonomy): domain Eukaryota; kingdom Metazoa; phylum Chordata; class Lepidosauria; order Squamata; family Gekkonidae; genus Gekko; species Gekko gecko. The sequence goes on along the minus strand of JAPDNY010000003.1, from coordinate 159,718,693 downwards.
CCATTTTCTGCTTCTCAGCATATTTGAAAGCTAACGTGGCATAGTGGTTAGAGTCCAAATCCCTGGTCTACCATGGAAGCAGGCTGAGTGACCTTGAGCCAGTCACACACAGCCTAGCCTACCTCACAACATTGCTGTGAGGATAAAATGGAGGTGAGGACAACGGTGTAAGCCTCTTTGGGTCCCCACTGAGGAGAAAGGTGGGGAATGAATTAAGTAAGCAAATAAATAAAGCATATAAACAAAGCCCAAGATTTGAGGAACCCATGAACTTTATGAACTGGCTGACCCAGATCATTGAAGAGTTAATCTGCTACACAAAAATTCTTTTTAACAGCGATATGCTTCATTCCCTGCATTGTAGCTTTTACCTTTGAGAAGCTTTTAGCGCTAAACTAATACCTTTACAGTTAAAGAGCAAGCAAATCTTCCACTAGATATTCTCATAACCAGGACCACAACAAGCACCTTCGCTTCCTTTGAATGTGCACCACCCTGTGCTCTCCTCTCACATCTGACCTCTACCCAAACCTCTTGCTTGAACAAGAAGGATTTTACATCATCAAAAATATATCCATCCTTAGCTGGAGTGAAGGATGGCAGCTTTCAGATGTAGCCTGGAGTTCCCCTGGCCCCACTGGTGGACCTCCTGATGGCACCTGGTATTTTTGGCCACTGTGTGACAGAGTGTTGGACTGGATGGGCCTTTGGCCTGATCCAGCATTGGTTTCTCTTATGTTCTTATGAATTTTAACTTGACTTCTATTTGCTGTTTGTTGGCCCTCCAGGGTAGCTGGTTGGCCACTATATGAAACAGGTTGCTGGACTAGGTGAACAACTGGTCTTATGTTCTTATAGAAGCAATACCAACAACAACAACAACAGAATACTGATAAATGCTATATATTATATTATTACAGCATAAGTTCTGCAGTGATAGCAAAATGTGCACTTGGTGGATTTTTTTCCTTCTTAATGAGTGTTTTGTCTTAATGATCCTTAAAGTATAAAGTACATTCTGACTGTTTCAACCAAACAACTCTGGCTGAGGGCAAGGACTGTAATCAGGCATCACAACAAATGTCTACTTATGACAGCCATGTACATGGCTTATTTCATGTTTACATATTACTTCTCCCCCCCACCCCCAAGAATGGCTTGGGAAGCTTTGAAAGTTCCAACATTACTAGAAATAAGTTTATGTCCGGGGCACCTTTAAAGTGGGTGCTGGGCACTCCAGAGGGCTTTCTCTGCCCACCCACTTTGGCGGGTGAGCAGAGAAAGGTGGGGGCGAGTGCACTCCGGAGGGCTTTCTCTGCCCATCCGCCTAGGCGGGCGAGCAGAGAAAGGCGGGAGGGTGCTCCGGAGGGCTTTCTCTGCCCATCCACCTAGGCAGGGGAGCAGAGAAGGGGGGGGTGCTCCGGAGGGCTTTCTCTGCCCATCCGCCTAGGTGGATGAGCAGAGAAAGGCGGGGGTGCGCTCTGGAGGGCTTTCTCTGCCCGTTGTCAGGCTCAATAGCAAGTAAGTCCAGGCATTCTTCAGATAGAGATATGCTTTATTGGTATACAAGGATGTTGCCCACAGTAATACTGCTATTGTCAGGAATGGCCCTGGGGGATCAGTTAGACACTGATATAATATGATGCAAAGCCAAAACTAGCAAATGAACTTTTGGAGCGCACATGGGAAAACTCCCGGCGGGAGTGTTACTTAATGCCCGGGAGCACTACCCCCCCCAGTCACGTAAGACTGGAAAATTCCCCAGACTGAGGAACGCTCCAAAACCTATTCGTCAAGGCCACCGTGATAAGAGGCAGCGGCAAGAGAATACTCTCCCACGTTACAGCAGGCAGATCTATGCAAGCGCGAAAGCAGGAAACAAGATAGTAAACAATGAACAATGAACATAATGTAATTGGCAACACAGAGCTTCAGCCTTCTGACACCCGTCTGCCTAGGTGGGCGAGTAGAGAAAGGCGGGGGGGTGCTCCAGAGGGCTTTCTCTGCCCGTTCACCTAGGCGGGCGACCAAAGAAAGGTGGGGGGGTGCTCTGGAGGATTTTTTCTGCCTGTCCGCCAAGGCGGGTGAGCAGAGGAAGGCAGGGGGCGCTCTGGAGGAAGCTGGGGATGGGGCGGGAGGCCTTCCTGGGGCCACTGTGCCTCTGTGCGGCCCGAGGAACTGGGGATGGGGTGGGAGGCAGGCAACTTATCTTCTTTCTTCTGCCTCCTCATGGCCCAACTCCTCGTGGCTCCTCATGCTCCCTGCTGGGAGCAGGGGGTGGGGCTTGGTCATGTGCCCGCCCCCCCAGGCTCTTCACTCCTGGAGCGCTGCTCCTGACTTCTCTGGCCCCAATGAGACCTGGGAACCACTAAAAAGATTTTGCTATGGACTAGTCTCATGATATAGCTTAAAGGTAGTCTTCAGAGTACAAGAAGGTAAAATCGAAAGGAAAACAGAAAGTAAAGAAATAAAAACAAGTTGCTTACCTGTAAGGTCACATCAGCAGGTGCAAGCGGAGGAGTGGGGAATCAAACCCGGTTCTCCCAGATAAGAGTCCGCGCACTTAACCACTACACCAAACTGGCTCTCTCGATGTGAGGTGTACCCCACTTTTGGAATATGGGACATAGGTAGGCCCAATTCAGCTCCCAGTTGTGGCGCTGAGAGAGACCCCTGCTGAGCAGGTCTGCATGCACACTGGCACTGCCAGTGATGTGCGAAGCAATGGGAAAAATATGCCGAGGTATGCACCAGGCCCAAAGGCCCAATGCTAACTGGAAGAGACTGCGGGAGACCGTGCCTCCCTGACAGTTGACATAACTGAGAGCTGTTGTATTGTTGGTCAATACAGCCACACATTTCCCCGTGAGAACAGGCTGGAAACATTGAAGGGTCAGCTTGATCGCCAGAAGTTCTGAAAAACTGATGTGATTGCTTGAAGTCAAGGCATCCCATTTGTGATCTACAGATGTGGGTTCCCCATCGCCACAGAGAGGCGTTGGTCATGAGGGTGAGACCAGGAGTAAGGGGATGGAAAGGGACACCCTGCACCAGGTTGTCCATCAGTGTCCACCAAAGAAGGGAGTCGCGTGCTTCTTGTGATGGAGAGAGACGAACCTATTGGCTCATTCATAGGGGCTTGAAGTGCCTTAGGAACCAGAGCTGAAGTGGACACATTCGCATTCTTGCAAAGTGAAGGACTGCAGTCGTAGCTGCCATCAGGTCTAGAAGGTGCTGAATTTGGAATGCAGAAGCCATGTCGTGGAGCCGAATCTGTTCTGCAAGGGTAGTTAGAGTGAAGGCTCTGTCCTGGGACAGGAAAGCTTTGCTTTCCATGGAGTTGAGTATCACCCCTATGAACTGCACTCTCTCAGAAGGAACCTGCGGCAACTTCTTGTGGTTGCCTCCTATCGCAAATCAAAGATATCTCCAATGGGATGGATGGGTGGTTAAATGGAAATAGGCATCTTCGAGATCAAGAATGGCCATCCAGCAACTCTTGGATAAGGGGGTAGAATGACTGGTAGAGAAGTCATTTTGAATTTCCAGTATTGTATATAGGTATTGAGGCTGCGAAGGTCTAGAATTGGTCTCTGGACGCCGTCCGTCTTGGGTACCATGAAATACTGGGAGTAAAAGCCGAGGCCCTGGTGGTCTAGGGGCACAGGTTCAATGGCACCTTTTGACAAAAGCATGGTTACATCGTCGAGGAGGAATGACGATGGAGGGGTGGTAACAAATACAGGAATAGGTGTAGCCATGGGTCAAGATGGAAAGTACCCATTGGTCCGATGTAAAGTTGGTCCAGGCATGTAGGTAAGGGGAGAGGCGAGTAGGGTTGGAAAGGGTAGGTGGAGGGGAGTCAAAGGCCCTACTTGCCGGGTTTGGGTTGTTTCGGTCTGGTGTGTTGTTGTCCAGAGCCATATTTGTGCCTGGCCTGATATTGTTGCCTATTCCCTGAAGGAGACTGATGTGCCCTCCAGCTTCCCTCTGGTGACAGTTTAGTGTAGTAGTGTCTAGAGCTGTAGCATGACCAAGAGCAATGTCTAAATGGCTTAGAAGGGGCAGAGACCCCCAACGACCTAGAAGCTTTAATACTCTTGTCCATGTCTTGAAGGGCAGAGTCTGTTGAGGCATGGAAGAGACCTTGGCCATCAAAAGGTAAGTTCTCTATGTACACTCTAGTGTCATTAGAAAGGGAAGTGGTCCTAAGCCAAGAGTGCCTACGGAGGGCGACTGCGGAAGCCATCATCTTGGAGAATGTGTCCATGTTTGGAAGAATTGATGATCTGCTTAGAAAGCAGTAGTCCCTTCTTCTGCAGCTTTCTGGCCTCTTGACGTTTGTCATCAGATACCGAGGTCAAAAGATCAGTAAAGCGCTCCCAGAGTGAGTACTGATCATGGCCCTTGCAAGCGATATAATTTGACATCTTAATTCCCAAAGCTCCAGCTGAATAAAAACATTGACCAAACAAATCCAACTTTCTGCTCTCCTTATCAGAAGATGTAGCCAGGGTGCGTTTATTTTTGGATGAGGATGACATGATCATGGAGTTAGGTTTAGGATGGATATGGAGGAATTCAGCCTCTGGCTCTTGGACCTTATATATATGATCCAGGCGACTAGAAGACACCGGGGCAGAAGATGGTTCATCCCACGGGGCTTTCGCTGCCTGGAGAAGGATGGTCGACATTGGAAGGGCGACTGCCCTGGAAGTGTTGAGTTGCACGACGTCAAAGACAGTGTCCGATACCGAAGGTTGAAGTTGGATGATCGAGAGCCCCAGGGAGTGTGCCATTCTCTTGATCAATTCTCCATATGAAGAGAGGTCTTCTGACGGAGAACTTGGAAGCTTGTTGGACATCGTAGGTTTGGGGGAAGGGTCCTCTGGTGAACTGGCCCCTTCTGAATCATCGGAGTCAGAGGCTCTGGAAGGCCGTTTGGGGACGGGTGTCTGATATTGGAGCAGTCTGCAATGGTAAAGCGGGGGTGGGACGGAGGGGAGAGGGTGGGTGAGGTTCCTCCGGAGGTTTGGAGATGGACACGGAAGGTTTGGATTTATGTTGGGGAGAGAGTGAACAGCATGACCTGTGGTCCCAGTCTGACTGTCACATCAGCGTCAGCCATGGCATTGATGTCGACATAGGGTAGGAGCCGAACCAATATGGCATGTGGTGCCAATGGTTCCATGGAAGCGGCAACGGTGGTTGGGAAGTGTGGTCTTAACTCCCACCTGGGTGAATAGGAGGGCCTGGGCTTGGAATGAAGGTATGCAGGGCACTCCTCTCCTCGATATCGAGGCTCCCCATGCAGGGGGGATCTGGATCGAGGAGAAGGATTATCGAGAGACCGCTTCAGATCGATTGCTAGTCCAAGAGGAGGGCGACAGTGAACGATCTCTCCGAGGAGATCTGCATGGAATGGCCTCCTCAACCTCTGAGGGCGAGACCGAAATGGGTCTAGTGTCCATGGAGACCTCCGATACTGGGGGGTTCAGCTGCCGAATGGGTGAGTCCAGTAACTCAATGGAGGTAAGGGTTGTATCACAGGCAGTTCCAGTGCAGGAGGGTGATCGATACTGGATTGCACCCGCTGCGAAGGGGGCAATGCAGAACCCTTTTGCATGCCGACGCCACTCACTTTGTGAGACTTATGCGACACAGGAGGGTGATTGATATCGGATTGCACCCACTGAGAAGGGGGCAATGCATAGCCCTTTTGCACACTGATGCTGCTCAGTTTGTGAGACTTATGTGCGGTTTTTTAAAGAGAAGACTTCAGAGACTTCTCCTTTTCGTGCTCATCCCTCTTTTTCTTCTAAGCCGGCGTAGAGGTGGAGGAAGCCTCGTTTGGCGCTGACCGTCTTGAAAAAGGCGGTCCCACATCCGATGCCGACTTTGGACAGTGAGGTGGGGCTGGGGCATCAACTGATGTCAACGGAAGCACCGTGAGTTGAGAGTCTGGAGGGATCTCAGCAGGCATCTTTACATTGGACAAAAGGGCCAACGCGGACTCCCAAAATGCCACTCGGAGTCTCACAGCTCTATTCTTCCATGTCTGGTTTCCCCAAGGCAGACGATAGAGTGTGTGGCCATCACAGGGGGCAAGTTTACTGCCACAGCCAACACATGTCTTAAAACACCCCCACTTTTTGGCCATAAAACACAAATTTGGCACAAAAGAAAAAAGAGCCCTTGTGTGAGGCGAAAAGAGATTTACCTCGGGGGGAGGGGGCCGCCAGAGGCAGCGGAGACCCTCAAAAACAATTTTTTTTTTAAGTTTTGAGTAGAAATGAAAACTAAGAAAATAAATGGTCCAGAAAAAAGAAACAGATTCAACAATCCCTCGTGAGAGAAAAAAATACTTCTTCACCGACCAGCAGAAATAAGTTGTTAACAGCTTAGCGGTCAGAAGAGAACTGGGCGGGATGTCCACATCCCACCCTCTTGGGCATGCACAGTGGGGTTCCTGCACATGCCTGGGATGGAGGCACGGAAATCCCGTTGTGAGCTTTGTATATCACTGATTCAGATCAGCGGAGGTGCATAATCCCATAGGTGTGATGCACAGAGACCACGAAGAAGCTCATATTATTATCTCATCCATCAATATGTTATTTTTAATTCTCCTAGGATTCACAGCAGTTTTAACTTTGTTTACTCATAAGAACATAAGAACATAAGAGAAGCCAATGTTGAATCAGGCCAATGGCCCATCTAGTCCAACACTCTGTCACACAGCGGCCAAAATATACCAGGTGCCATCAGGAGGTCCAGCAGTGGGGCCAGGACACTAGAAGCCCTCCCACTGCTGCCCCCTCCAGCACCAAGAATAGAGTGCATCACCTGCCCCAGACTGAGAGTTCCCATCTATACCCTGTGGCTAATAGCCACTGATGGACTTCTGCTCCATATGTTTATCTAATTCCCTCTTGAAACTGTCCATGCTTGTAGCTGCCACCACCTACTGTGGCAGTGAATTCCATATGTTAATCACTCTTTGGGTGAAGAAGTATTTCCTTTTATCTGTTCTAACCCGACTGCTCAGCAATTTCATGGAGTGCCCACGAGTTCTTGTATTGTGAGAAAGGGAGAAAAGTACTTCTTTCTCAACCTGCTCAATCCCATTCATAATCTTATAAACCTCAATCATGTCACCCCTCAGCCGTTGTTTCTCCAAGCTAAAGAGCCCCAAGCATTTTAACCTTTCTTCATAGGGAAGGTGTTCCAACCCTTTTATCATTCTAGTTGCCCTTCTCTGCACTTTTTCCAATGCTATAATATCCTTTTTGAGATATGGTGACCAGAACTGTACACAGTATTCCAAATGAGATCGCACCAATGATTTATACAGGGGCATGATGATACTGGCTGATTTGTTTTCAATTCCCTTCCTAATAATCCCCAGCATAGCGTTGGCCTTCTTTATTGCAGCTACACACTGTCTAGACATTTTCATTGAGTTATCTACTACGACTACAAGATCTCTCTCTTGGTCTGTCTCTGCCAGTTCAGACCCCATCAACGTGTATTTATATTTAGGATTTTTGGCTCCAATGTGCATCACTTTGCACTTGGCCACATTGAACCCCATTTGCCACGTTGACGCCCACTCACCCATCCTCGACAGATCCCTTTGGAGTGCCTCACACTCCTCCCTGGTTTTCACCACCCGGAACAACTTCGTGTCATCTGCAAATTTAGCCATTTCACTGCTTACTCCCAATTCCAAATCACTAATAAACAAGTTAAAAAGCATCGGACCAAGTACTGATCCCTGTGGTACCCCACTGCTTACCACCCTCCACTGAGAAAGTTTCCCATTTATACTCACTCTCTGTTTCCTATTTATAAGCCAGTTTTTGATCCACAAGAGGACTTGTCCTTTTATCCCATGACTATTAAGCTTACTTAGGAGCCTTTGATGAGGAACTGTATCAAAAGCTTTCCGGAAGTCAAGGTAAATAATATCTATTGGGTCCCCCTTGTCCACATGTTTGTTCACTCCCTCAAAAAACACTAACAGATTAGTGAGACAAGATCTTCCCTTACAGAACCCATGCTGAGTCTGCCTCAATAGTTTTTGTTCATCAATGTGCCTACTAATTCTCTCATTAATAACAGTTTCCACCAACTTACCCGGTATTGATGTCAGACTGACTGGCCTGTAATTACCTGGATCTCCCCTGGAGCCCTTTTTAAAGATGGGAGTGACATTAGCTACCTTCCAGTCCTCAGGAATGGAGGCAGATTTTAAAGAAAGATTACGTATTTTTGTCAGGAGATCCACAAGTTCACATTTGAGTTCTTTCAGAACTCTCGGATGAATGCCATCCGGGCCTGGTGATTTATTAGTTTTTAAATTGTCCATCAGTTGGAGGACTTCCTCTCTTGTCACTGCAATCTGATTCAGGTCTTTCAAACCCCCTCCTGAAATCGGTGCTTCTGGAGTGGGCAAGCACTTCTCCTCTTCCACAGTGAAGACAGAGGCAAAAAATGCGTTCAGCTTCTCAGCCATTTCCCTATCATCCTTCACTACTCCTTTTACCCCTTGGTCATCCAAGGGCCCCACTGCCTCCCTGGCTGGCTTCCTACTTCTAATGTATTTGAAGAAAGTTTTATTGTTGGTCTTTATGTTTTTTGCGATATGCTCCTCATATTCCCTTTTTGCTTGCCTGATCACAGACTTGCATTTTATTTGCCATAGTCTGTGTTCCCTTTTATCAACCTCACTAAGACTAGCTTTTACAGCTTCCATTACTTTATTTGTTAACCATGCAGGCTTTTTTCTATACCTATTTGTACCTTTTCTAACTTGCGGTATATATTTTTTCTGAGCTTCTAGGACTGTATTTTTAAATAGTCTCCAAGCTTCCCCAATGGTTTTGACCTTCTCCATTCTTCCTTTCAATTTCTTCCTCACATGTCCCCTCATACCAGAGAAGTTACCCTTTTTAAAGTTAAAAGTGGTTGCGTCAGTCTTTTTGGGCAACTCCCTATCTGTACAAATGTTAAACTCAATGACATTATGGTCACTGTTCCCAAGAGGTACAATAAGTTTTACATCTTTCAGCAGGTCTTGGGTGTTACTTAGGACCAAATCCAGGATCGCCTCTCCCCTGGTAGGATCTGTGACCATCTGTTCCATAGCACAGTCATTGAGAGTGTCTAAAAACTCAATCTCTTTTTCCCGACTAGAACTCATATTGACCCAATCAATGTGTGGGTACTTAAAGTCGCCTATTACGACACAGTTATTTCGTCTAGCCGCTGTCTTTAATTCATTCATCATTTTATAATCCTCCTCTATCTTTTGATCTGGTGGGCGATAACAAACTCCCACTGTTAAGCTTCCTTTTGGACCTACTATTTCAACCCATAGCATTTCCAGAAGCGAATCCAATTCTCTTACCCTCTCAATCTTACTGGACGGTATACTCTCTCTGACATACAGAGCCACCCCACCTCCAACCCTTCCCCCCTATCCTTGCAATATAATTTATAACCAGGAATCACCGTATCCCACTGATTTTCCTCATCCCACCAAGTTTCTGAAATACCCACAATGTCTATTTCCCCCCCAACACCAAGCATTCCAACTCCCCGATTTTACCTCGGAGACTTCTAGCATTTGTGTATAAACACTTATAATTTCCCACGTTTGTTAAGCCCACAGCCTTCCTCTTGCTGCCTCGAGACCTTGCCAGACAGTTCCTATCATTAGCCACAGTCTCAGTGGAGAATTGTAATCCATTTCCTTGTACAAAAGTAGTACCTACCCCTTCATCTCTTTGAGATGAGCCATCCCGAACCAGAGACTTTTCATCTCCTGTCGGCTTTCCCCCATTATTCAGTTTAAAAACTGCTCTGCCACCTTTTTGATTTTGAGCGCCAGCAGTCTGGTTCCTTCTCAGGACAAGTGGAGACTGTCCCTTTTGTACAGCTCCCTCTTGTCCCAAAAACCATCCCAGTGCCTAACGAACTTGAACCCTTCCCCCCTACACCACCGTCTCATCCACGCATTGAGACTCCTGATCTGTGCCTGTCTCTCCGGCCCTGCACGTGGAACAGGTAGCACTTCCGAGAAGGCTACCTTGGAGGTCCTGGCCTTGAGTTTCCTGCCCAGCAGCCTAAATTTCTCCTCCAGGACCTCATGACTGCATTTCCCCACATCGTTGGTGCCGACGTGCACCACGACCACTGGCTCCTCCCCAGCACTATCTACCAGCCTATCTAAAAAACGCGTAATGTCCACTACCTTCGCACCAGGCAGGCAAGTCACCATACGGTCAGTATGCGGATTCGCCACCCAGCTGTCTACCTGCCTAAGGATCGAATCACCAACTACCAGGAGCCCCCCTCCCACCCTTCCCAGGGACGGTTCCTTGGTACGAAAGGATACCCGTTCACCAGCTGAAGAAGAGGTCCCTTCTGAGGGCACATTCCCCTTATCCTCAGCATGGTGCCCCGTTTCCCCTTGACCCTCATGCTCCCTGGCAGCAGCCGGGCTGCCAGATCCAGAGTGGGACATATCTAACAAGTCCCCGAGAGTCTTCCCCGTGCACCTAACTGACTGTCTCTGCTTCTCCAGGTCAGACACCTTGGCCTCAAGGGAGCAAACTCGCTCCCTGAGAACCAGGAGCTCCTTGCACCGAGCACACACCCAAGATTTCTGACCAGTGGGCAGATAGTCATCCATGTGACACTCCATGCAAAACACTGGATAGCCCCCAACCCCCTGCTGGTATTCTGGCTTCATAATTATTTTTAAACAAATACTTTTCTATAACCCCCCTTTTAAAACCCTTTGTATTTATATGGTTCCTGTTGTAGGAGTCTACTTACCTTACTGAGAACCCAAGAAGCCAAGGTCCCTGGTTTTCTGGCTCTTCCTGGGCTTCTTACAGAGCCCCTAGGCTGAGAGCCACAGGCCAAGAGCCTCACCCTTTTGCTCTCACCCTTCGGCTCATGCTTCTGGCAAGCCTTAAATAGAAGTGTCCCCCAGGAGAGGGTGTGGCCAGCAGCTACTCAAATTCACCCAAGGCACTTAATGACAGGCAAACAATGACCCTTTCACACCCCAACTCCAGCAGCCAGGAGTCTGCTATTCAGTTTCACCCAGGCACTTAATTTCAGGCAAACAATGACCCTTTCACACCCCAACTCCAGCAGCCAGGAGTCTGTTACAACTCACCCACACACTCCCAAATACAGTCCCCCACACAGTACCTTCTCAGCTAAAGCACCTCAGCTGAAAGTAAATAAATAAAAATACCACTCACCCCTCTGGCAGCTCAAACACCTTGCTCCTTCTCAGAGCTCAGCTGGGTCAGCCTAGGGTTTATATCCACAGGGCAGATAAAGCCAGACTTGAAAGCAATCACTTTGAAAGGAGTCACTTTAAAGTTCCAGTTCTGAATTAAAATTTAGGACTAAAGTTTAAAACCTCAGTATAGATCAGATCTCTGCTTTCTGAGAGGGCCCGTGACCATTAATTCCCACTTTTAATCCCCACTTATTGTGCAATCACCATAGTCACACACTCTGCTGTGATAGCCAGGCCTCATTGTTCTAATTGGCTGCAGTAGGATACTGGAAAGCCAGTCATAGCAATATATTTAAAAGTACACTGTAAGGGAGCCCAAACTCTTATGAGCACAAGGAAGTCTCCAGGGAAGCATTAACACCCAAGACAAAGCATCTTGAGAAAGTTGACAGAGACAAGAATTGTTAAGCATCTCTGCAAGCTATACAACATAGCAAGGAAGCCATGGCATGCTCTTTCACTGTCTTCAGGAAGCTTTAGAATAACTTCACAGCTACTGCCACAGGAGATAGTGATGGATGGTCAATGTTTTCTATGGCTTTAAAAGGAAGATAGAAATTCATGTGGTATACATCCATCAGTGGCTATTAGGTAATATGCTACTGGATTCAAACTTTGTTCTAATACAACTTGCTGTGAGGCAACAATATTGGGAGGCTTTGGCCTCTATGCCTTTTCTGGTGGGCCTCCTAGGACATCTGGTTGGGCATTTTAGGGATGGATGCTGGACACTGAACCTAGCAGTCCTCTTACTTTCTTATAATCTGGTAGATGAATGCTTTTGATTATCTTTGGGCATATAGAAGAACTGTAAATATCTGTAAACTTCTATTATTTTGCCTAAAACTTCAGGCTAGGCAACTATCCTAAGTAAAAGGCGCTAGAACTACCTATCCTTTTCTAACAGTTACAATTATAATATATGAGTAAAGTCTGAGAATGCAAAATTAATTTCACAAAAACATCAGCCATTTTAAGAGAACAACACCTTTTGGTCACTAGACTAGACTGCTAACACAGTCTCAATACAGAAATAATACCCAACATATTTGAGAATCCAGACCATGGTTTGCACTTCTGAACATACAGGCAAGTGACTATTTTGAGCTGTTTGTCTGCTTTCATTTTCCATATGCTCTGCTCAGTATCCTTTGGAAGTAGAGCAATGTATTTAACTATATTTGGCAATTTATGTACATTCTACCAAATTATAGCAGAAAACATGATTTACAAACCCACTTACTTGACAGTTTCTGGTTTTAGTTTGCCAGATAATAGACCTAATTTATCCATTCAAGCATCAAAAGAAGCCAGTTGAGTTCCTTGACCACAATTTTGTATAACGTCTCAAATGAGCCACAGAACCTTTCCAACAAAAGGATTCCAAGGAAGCTCAGGGTGGAGGTGCGAAAATCCCATTGTGAGCTTTGTACAACACCGATCAGATCAGTGCAGGCACACTAGATCCCATAGGTGTGATGCACAGAGATCATGAAGAAGATCTGCTTCATCTCTTAATTAGATATTAGCATGCTGCTCTTGTATGGGAAGACCCACTTAGGAAACACTCTGATATCCAGCAGAGGCTCTAATTTAGCAAGTAAGCACCGGGCCCCTCCAAGACATGACTACTTCCTTCTCTCCCAACAGACTAAATGCAAGGGTTTATTCTAGCATGAATTCATGATGATGTGAGAGAGCATGGGGCTACTGCTGAGCTTGCAGCCAGACAGCACTGTCAGGGAGGTGCTACACATGGGGCCACCACAATTTCTATGATGGTGGCAAGCTTGAAGATCAATGCTGATTTGACACTTGAAGTTGACTTAACCAGCAGTTGACTCCCATCAAGTATATTAAAAATACCTGAGATTAAGTGAAACGTGTCACTGGAAGTAGAGATTTAGGGGTGACCATAGGAAGAAAATCCCAGAGTTCACTTGCTCATCATGCTTACAATATATTAGTCAGTGCACATCCTGCGAAGAAATTATATGAACATTTTAAGAAGAAGAATTGGTTTTATACCCTGCCCTTCACTACCCGAAGGAGTCTCTGAGCGGCTTACAATCATCTTCCCTTCCTCTCCCACAACAGACACCCTGTAAGCAATGCTCCCTCTAAGCTATGGAGTCCTGTGAGCAAAAATTCTACTTTGTGAGTTACTGACATTAAAGTTGTGAGTGATTTGGCTGCTGTATAAATTAGTTTGCTCTGGAGCCATCTTTCCTAAGCGAAGACAAAAATGTGTGAGCCAGAGGCTAAAAAACTATGAGCTAGCTCACACTAACTCAGCTTAGAGGGAACATTGCCTGTGAGGTAGGTGTAGCTCAGGGAGCTCTGAGAGACCTGTGACTGATCCAAGATCACCTAGCTGGCTTCATGTGGAGGAGGTGTGGGGAATCAACCCTGGTTCTCTAGATTAGATTCTGCTGCTCATAATAACTACACCAAGCTGGCTCTCCAGCTACAAGAAATTGAAACAGAGCCAAGCCTTCAATATACTACTGGGAAGTTTTCAGTAAGTCTATCAGAAAGCATTTTTTGTCATAAATTTTCTCTTATGTATTTTATATGTATAATAAATATTATTGCAAAAGAAAAGAGCAGGGAGGTAAATAATAATTAGTGAAAAGACCACAGTAAAGAAGTCCCTATGTACTAGATTAAGGCTGCAGTCACGCACACTAAATAATCCACTTTCAGTGCACTTTTCAACTGGATTTTACTGTGTGAACTGGCAAAACCCAGTTGGAAAGTGCATTGAAAGTGGGTTGAAAGTGGATTATTTAGTGTGTGTGACCGCAGCCTAACACATACACCATTGTTGTAAACAACCATGTTCTGTCATTCAACTAACATCAAGAAACAAATTACAATGAAGCGTGAAAAACACAGGAATACAAGACAACAGTGCAATCTAATTAGAAAGCTATGCTTTGCAGCAGTCTAGTCTCTTCAGCAGGATGCCAGGGTCATACTTAATCAATGGATCAGACATGCATCCGACAACGATTTTGTAATGATTTTTTTGCTGAAGATCTACCTTGTTCCTGTTGCTATATGTTAGTAGGGTCATATGTATTTTACTTTTCAATGGTTGTTTCTGATAGGTGGTATTGGTTTGGAAATATAGTATATATGTAACCTATTACGGGTACATCTGTATGATTTTTGTCATTTTAAAAATGAAAGCTTCAGTGCCAGTTTTTTGGAGGTCTCCGTGGGCTACTGAGGCTAGATGTTAGTGGAAAAGAACTGCATCCAAGTATATTCTTACACAAATGTTCCATGGAAGTGGTAACCAATCTTCTTGAACATGTGGGCACGTTAGGTACTTTGAGAACAGGTAATGGGCCCCATAACAAAACTCCATTGGTGGAGGACCTATTATAGTGCTGGGAGGTTTCACAAATTATTAGAAGGTTCCAAGAAAGTATCCTCCTGTTATGGAGGCAGTTGTGTTCAAATGGGTGCTTCCTACAGACACAGAGTGATACTTTCTTGGCTCTTCTGAACCACCTCCTACTTCAGTCAGGTGCAGGAAAGCCAGGACCAGCTGAAAAGATGCTTTGGGGAAGAAGCAAGTCGATACCAGGAAACATATTGGTGGTATCCATGGCCATCATTTTGGGGATCACCTCTTCATAGGATCCCAGCTACTGTTAAGGAGACATAATAGCAACACAGGCTTAAACCCAAATCTCTTTCACTGTACAATAACTTAAGCGCTACTCCTATAGTTATACGTCTGAACCTAGACTAATTTTTGAACGGTTATTTAGCAGCCAAGAAGATAAATTTCATTGCCTAGTGACTATTGGTATAGAAAATAATGTATATTAGATGTGTCAGAATGTTCCCCAAACAAATCATGTTAAAAATGAAAAGAAAGAGGAGTTTGTTAATGGTCACCTTTGTCAGTTCTGAATTTGCTCATCAGCCAGTTCATGGAGGATTTAAATGCTATACTATTATAAAATTTTATTAGTTTTACTTTAAAGAGTAATGGTATTTTAAACTTTGGAGCAAGGTTTAATTGAAGCTAAAATTCAATTTCACATTTAGAAGTACTCTTTATATGTGACAATAAATATAGCCAATCTGGACATTATAATTGGGTGCCAAAGAATCTTGGTGCACAAGCATAAGTGCTTCTGTGTATACTACAAAAGGGCTGCTGACTTCTGCCTGTGGCTGCATTCCCTTGCACCATGTCAAATCGTACTCTGAAGGTTTCTACAATCCCCAGCAGTGACTTTTCTGTGTGGTGCAAAAGACTGCAGTAAGAAGGGAAGGGAAGAAAAGCACTGGTGCAAAGTATGGAAGTCAATGCACAGTTCTTTAATATTGACAATATTAATATTTGTCAGGGCTACATATTGACTGGAAATTTATCCAGGAACTCTAGTATAAATTCATGGATAAGGTCCCCACTATATTTTGTTCAGGAGACACTGTAAAATCTCTCTGCTAGTGCTCTTTTTGCTCAAATATAATTCTGCTCATTTAATTCTTGAGTCAAGAAATCCCCCAATAGAAAACAACATTCTTTCTCCTTATCAAATAACAAGGCTAATCACTCATCTTTTAAATAATGATCAAGGATTTTTTTTTTATTCATTTAAGTTTCAGTATCATTACAGAAAATGTTATGGTACAGAGTTGTTTAACATTAGTTTTATCTCTTTGCTCATTTAATTTGCACACAAATGCTGGTAACACTAATATCTGTACAAGATCAGTCTTTGATTTTTTTAGATTTTAATTCTGTACATTTTTAAATGTATTGGTTAAAAAGGCTGTCAGCACTTAAGGAAGCAATTTTTGTTGTTTGTTTAAACAAAAGGTATCCAGTTACTGCCCAAGAGTACTGAGCTGGGTGGCTGCTGGGATGACAGATATCCCTGAACGCGCAGCAAGGGGGGAAAACCTCGGGGCTTGATCGGGTTCCCAATGCAGCCACTCTGCTTTTGGCACTGTGCACATCAACACGAGATACAAGATAAAGAACAAGCAGAAGCTCTCTGTGAAGCGGTTATGAAGCATACTAATAAGGGAAATCCAAGTGTTGTCTACGCTAGTATAAATAAGCAGACAGCCTTGTTTTAAGAGCATAAGTAGTTGTATCTTAAAGATGAGAAAAAACACAAGTTCTGCAGGCACCTACCGCTGTCTACTAAAAGCTACCGCTATCAGAACTAGCATTGAACACACAAAGCAATTGCAAGAAAGGAAAAAGCTGCTTTGATATAATCAGAATAGATTTCTTTAAGATTTGTTTTTTTTAAAGTTTTTTAAAAGGTATTTATTTAAATCCATTTGAAATATAGTTCAAGGTGTTGACTATATTGATCAACTTTTATCCAAATCAGAAAAACTAGCTGTGCCGTTGCATATTACAGGATACAGTCAATGATATGTGGACATGCATCAAAACTTCTTTTGCTGATGACATCATAGCCTTCCAATGACCATGACATCAACCACCTCTCCCTTATGAAGTTCCACATACTGCTCTGTCTTTGGAGGTAGCATCAACAGTCCATTGGCACTGCGCATACTCATCAGACGACTGCTCATCTGATTCCCTACAGGGAAACAAAACAATCTGGTTAGCTGGGCAAATGCCACAACCTGGTGTAACACATAAAGCAATTTCCAAATGAATCCTAGGTTTAGAATAGTAGGTTTTCTCCAGGGTGGGAATGAGAGAAGGTTCTGATTGAGATCCTCCAACAAAGCTCATTGCAAAATGTGTTGGGGTCTAAAAAGTCACATAAATTATTCTCCCTTGCACCTTGTTCTTCATTTTTTTCTCCTACATATTGGTGCGGCTTTATTTTCTTCCCATTCAAATAATAGGGACACATTTATTTATATTATTAATTAATTAGTTTACTTAAACCCTGCCTTTCCTCATGGTTCAAGGCAGCTTCAAGTTGTTTGAAAATAAAATGTGGCAGATGTCCAGGAAGTAAATTTCTCTGTACCGAATTTCAATTTGGGTTGGAGCACATTAAAAAACACCCACAAACACAATTATCCATCCATATTTATCTGAGATAGGAGTAACTTTAGTCATTAATCCATATCATACACACGGCTGTCTCAGAAGCTGAAAAACAGATGTGGTCCAAGTTTTTTTCACATTTTAATAAAATTCTCTGGCTAGCTCTATTAAAGAAGCTTCCTAAGATACCCTCAAAAAACCTGGAGAGTCAATCAATATGAATTGTTGTTTTAGAAGAAGAAGAGAAGAAGAGATTGGATTTATACTCCACCCTTCACTCGGAGTCTCAGAGTGGCTTACAAACTCCTTTCCCTTCCCCTCCTCACAACAGACACCCTGTGAGGTAGGTGGAACTGAGAGAGCTCTTTCCGGAACTGTCTTTGAGAGAATAGCACTGACTGAACTATGGCTTGCCCAAGGTCATCCAGCAGCTGCAAGTGGGGGAGTGGGGAATCAAACCAGGTTCTCCCAGATTATAGTCTGTGCACTTAACCACTACACCAAACTGGCTTTCTATGAGTAGACCTTGAGTCCAACACATTGCTTATGCTGGTTTCCCCCTATTACTTTTTATAGCTTGCAGCTTTCCCCATTTTGTGCAATGCAGATATGTTGTGCTATAAGTTTCCATTTTCAATTAGGGGCACTGCTTTTTATAAGGAAGAAAGGGAACAAGAGCCCTTGTAATGCTACAAACCTGCTAGTTTAAATCCTGCATGGCAGTCCTTCAGACGTTCAAATGAACCTCCTATAAAATGGTTAGTTTTTCTTCTACTCCCTTTTTTTGGTTTCCTAAAGGAAATATTTATCCAAACAAT
This sequence comes from Gekko gecko, assembly GCA_029375565.1. Classification (NCBI taxonomy): domain Eukaryota; kingdom Metazoa; phylum Chordata; class Lepidosauria; order Squamata; family Gekkonidae; genus Gekko; species Gekko gecko. Next base: position 159,700,536 of record JAPDNY010000003.1, on the reverse strand, counting down.
GGATGGGGAACGTGAACATACTTCAAAGAAAACTCTTGAATAGAGAGGGAGTGACTTGCAGTATTTGGGACATTTTTTTCTTTTTAAAGGCCTTCTTGAGTATGTTTGTGAAAGAGAAGGAAAGCACCCTTCAAAGAATAAAACATATTTTAAAACCCTTTATAATTACCCACGCATGGTATGGTGGTGGAAGAGGGATTCTCTTTTTACAAATACCATCACAGGCATAGTTGCACAGATACACTCACCATGAAGAACTGCGCTATAGTATTAGTAAGGATCATGATTTGCCAGCAGATATTAAATATACAAGTCCAAACTAAACATAGTATGCTACTGACAACAGAAGGAGCATCTCCATTCCTAAAATGGACATACCAGTTTTCAGATTTATGGCCCACTGTAGTAAGTACTGGTGGTAATTAGGGATGGGCACAAATGAGAAAATTCCGGTTTGGGGTGCACCTGAACTGAGCAAAAAATGCCTGAACTGAACCAGCTGTTTCAGGACACCTTTCTCCCACAGCCGGGAGAAAGGGGGGATCGCCTGGGAAGTATTAAATGGTTGTGAGCCATTTAACCTATTTCGCTTCCCCCCACTTTGAAGCAGGGGAGAGTGAAGCAGATGGTTTAATGGCTGTGAGCCATTTAAACCTAGCAGCTGATGGGTAGACCCGCTCAGTTGGAAGGGTTAAATGGTTATGAGCCATTAAACCCATCTGTTTTGCTCCCCTCACTTGGAAGTGGGGGGGAGCAAGAGGGATCACTGCAATGGCTTGTATCTATTTCAGCCTAACAACTGACAGGTGCACCAGCCCCACTGTTAGGCTGAAATGTCCTGCATCCATTTCAGCCTAACAGCAGGGCTTGTGCGCCCATCAGCTGTTAGGCTGAAATAGATGTAAGCCATTTCAGCGATCCCTCTTGCTCCCCACTCCACAAGCCATACAAACCTCCTGATAACTATGTAGAGGGTAGTGGGAGGGTCGCTGAGGCACGATGGCATAAACTTCAGTTTGCAAACCATGACCTAGGTGATTTTCATCACGAAATTAGGTTTGTGACGAGGTTTATGCCCATCCTTACTGGTAATATAACAGATTAAACTAAAGAATGGGGTCCCAATCTAATGTATGTGGATTTTGTCATTATCTGATAATAATTATTTCTTTGTGTTCCAAACTTTGATTCCTCTGGAATATAATGCACATGCTGGTTATATATATTTGAATATGGAAGAGTAGACAGTATCTGTGGATTTTGTCTTTGTTTTGTGTCCCAAACAATAAAATATTTTGTTATTATTATTATTAATAATGTCAAGGCAGTTTTCTCAAGTTCGATCATCTATAGTCAAGAAGAATGAGTTCAAACTGGAACATGTGCTGTCACTATCCTGGTCCGCAGGCTGAAGAATGAATGGCCTGCAGACCTCAAGGAACCCTCTCTTTCACAAAGGCCTGAATCCTTTGTATAAATTTTCCAATAGGACTACAGTTCCCAAGAGCCCTCAAGACTTATGATTGGGCTGAGGAAAATTGGAGGGAAAAGCAGAAGCCAATCACTGGTGAGGAGGTAGAGCCTGGAGAGAAAGCATATAAGGCCCTGCACTAGGGTTGCTAAGCCTGGCAACCAGCAGGAGGGCTGAGGCAGGGAAATGGGGGGAGGTAATGATGTCACTTCCAGGGAGAACCCCAAAGTGATGTAGTATAGGTCTAGGAATTACCAGAAAATCTTTGGTAAAACCACCAAGTTTCTTGTGATTCTTACCATATCTCACTTCTGGTCCCACCCCTGAAAGTAATGTCATCATGATGTAGCCAGAGTTTTTTTAAAAAAATTATCCTGCCAGTGCCTCCACTCAGAGCAGCAGTGGCCAAACAAGACTGCTAGCAGAAGGCCTCCCACCATAGTGAGAGGCCTGGAAGTGCTTGCCTGAACAGAGATCGAAGGGGGTCACTCCCTGAAGCTGAGCAGCAGTGAGGCAGCTCTTGGAGGCAGTTGATCCCTTGCCCCATGGTGGGATGAGTCTGGCCTACTTTGGATCAGGTATTGAAACAGAGCAGGGATTTTAAGTGAGGTAGCTACATCAGGGAGCTGCGGTGGCTCAAGTGGTTAAGACGCTGAACTGCAGGCTGTGGAAGGTCAGTAGTTCAGCAGTTCGAGACCCGGGTGCCGCATGACAGGGTGAGCTCCTGTCTCTAGTTCCAGCTCCTGCCAACCTAGCAGTTCGAAAGCAAGAAATTGCAAGTAGATAAATAGGTACCACTTCGTGGAAGGTAACAGCGTTCCGTGCACCTGGTGTTTAGTCATGCCGCCACATGACCACGAACGTCTTCGGACAGCGCTGGCTCTTGGCTTGAAACGGAGATGAGCACCGCAACCTAGAGTCGGATTCGACTGGCTTTCGAGCAAGGGACCTTTACCTTTACCTAGCTACATCAGGGAGCTTTGTTGATTTTTGGTGAGCTTCTTTCTTTGTGAGTTTTGCCCTGTATTAATTCTACCCCATTTTTATAACTTGTCTCCTATTACTAGTTACAGTATTTGTTTAACAAACCTTTCCACTCCCCACTCTGCCTTGGTTGCTCATGCCTCAAATTCTGCCATATGTCAGGAGATGCCCTGACTAAAAAGGGGTTGGCCTGGGGCCAGGGAGAGTGCTCTGGGCCCTCTCTAATAAAGCCCTAGAACCAGCGTGGAGATGGCAGCTTTACCTAGAAGGAATGTCTTGTTTGTTGTAAATCTGCAAGGCCTTGCTCCATTCTGCAACATGTGAAGTGAAGGCAATGGAAGATTTGTATTCACTTACCATGAAGCTTCCTTTCTTGGTGGTCTGGGAGTGGGGCAGTCCTTACTCTTGGGGAATAGACTTCTCCTCTGGAACAGAGTTGGTTTACTCAGATCAGTCCAGGAAGGGGAAGGGCCTGTCCCCTGGGAACATCCCAGTCATCTCCAAGCCATGCATCCCCTAACATCACAGTAAGGAAAAGAAAAACACTTCTCCCCACCAAAGTGAAACTCAATTTTCAGGGCAATCAGCCTTGTAACTTTAAGCTCCTCGAGCGGGTGTAGACCAAGGTTGAAACCCTCTGTCACTCGCTCACCCAATTAACTCACAATTTTTTATTTTAGCATCTCAGAGAAACTTCATAAATGTTCATCCAAAATAACCTCTGGAAGCTGCACCCCAAAACTGGATGGGTAGGACTGCCCCACTCCTGGACCACCAAGAAAGGAAGCTTCACGGTAAGTGAATACAAATCTTCCATTCTCCGGTGGTCCTGGGAGTGGGGCAGTTGTTACTCTTGGTACATAAAATAGCAGTTTGCCCCAGAGTGGGAAATCCAGCTTCTGGTTTATAGAGTGTGCTGGAGCACACTCCAGTGAAGAACCGCCACAGCCAAGGTCAGCTTCTCTACTCTACAGCACTCTACTCAATAGAGTGCACAGACTTCCAGGTGGCCACCGTACCTACCATCTCCAAGGATGGGAAATGATCTGCCAGCTGCTGATGTAGCAGCCCCCCACAGAGAATATGTTGCAACACCTTTGGGTGGATTCAGCCCCTGAGCCTTGCATGCAACAATGATGCCACCCCTAAAACCACCTACTCAGAGTAAAAGGCTATACCAGCTGACGTAAGGAAAGTATCCTAAAGGAAACAAATAGGATAACTGAATCATGCCAATGCTTGGCCCGTCATTGTAAAAACTGAATACCCTATGGACATCTAGGCAATGTCATTCCCTTTCCTTGTCATGCCTTTGATTGGGACAAAAGAAGGTAAGACAATGATCTCTGACTTGTGAAAGATCTGGATTAACCTTGGGAACGAAAGCTTGATCTGAGTGTAACGTCACCCTATCATTGTGGAAAACATGAAGTTCCCTGTCAACTGACAGGGTCTTCAGTTCCGACACCTGCCTAGTTGATATTACGCCTGCTATCTTGGAGGGAGAGCAGATAGCAAGAGGCTTGTTTTCAGCCACACACACACGGCAAGTGTGTGGGAGAGGCTGTTTTTGCCTTGGGGGGAACCTGTTTGGGTGCCCATAGAATTAGGCCCATTGGTCCAATTGCTTTGAGACGTGGGGGTGTATGTGGGGAGAGGCTCCCGAAGCTACCCTGAATATTTGGAGCCTCTTCCTCAAACCCCCTCCCCCCACAGAGCTCCTAACAGCACCGGGGGGAAAAAGTAACTTTTTTCCCACCATAGAGAACAATAGAGGGAATAGGGGCAACCTGTTTGGGGGCCCATAGAATTGGACCCCCGGTCCAATGTTCTTGAAACTTGGTAGGTATCTTGGGGAGAGTCTCCAACAGCTACCCTGTGAGTTTGGAGCCTCTTCCTCAAACCCCCTCCTCTCCAGTCCCCAGAATATACCCTATGTTTTTGCCACTGACTTCAATGGCCCATAGGATATAATGGGGCTGAAATTTATATTCGGCTGGCCAAAAGACCCTGGAATGGGCTTGTATGGCCGAAACTGACATGCGGGAGCCTTTCTGCCCTCGGAAGCTGCTGGAGCTGTGCTCTGGTGCGCTCCCGCCCCCAAAAAGACCCCTGGTTAAGGAGATACTGAATATGGAGAATAAGTCTGTGATAAATTAAAAAAAAAAAAAGAATATTTTTTTCCCCTTTAGTGGTAAATGATTTAAGATAGACTAGGTAAGAAAGAAAATTTCTTTTCTTTTCTTTTTTTGTTCCTTATGGATATATGCCCATTGGGGGATAATTTGAATTAATTAGTAGGATATCATATTACAGTGTCGAAAGTTATGAAAAATGTGCCTAAAGAGAACAAGGTCAAATCTTAAATTAAGACTCTTAAAAATAATTTGAAGAAAATGTGTAATTTAAAATTTAAAAGGTGATAGTAATAGTAATAGAAAGGGTGTTTAGTTGTGGTAACATGTTGGAGTAGACAGTATAACAGTGGCTAAGTGAGGTTTAAGATATATTAGGTTGGGAAGAATATTTTTCCATATATATATATATATATATATATATATATATATATATATATATATATAAAAAAATCTAATACGGAATAACTGGAAATAACTATTAGGAAAGTTGTGAGAATCTTGCCTAATAAGAATAAAAACTAATCACAACAAAATGTGCAATTTGAACTTAAAAGGTGGTGGTAACAGAAGGGGTGTTTAATTGTGATCTCTTATAATCTTATTGCTGAACTGTAATAAGCTGTAGTAAAAGTGACTTGAGAGGGTTTTTTTTACTCCTGCTACTAATCTAATTGGGAAAACTGAGTCTATAATCCTAACTACAATGGGCTAAAAATTAATTTAAAAAATATATATAAGTAAGAAATGTATAGACTCCAGGAGTAAATGGTAATGAAATGGGATTAATAGTTAGAGAAGTTGTTAGAACCTTGCTTTGAGAGAATAATGTTGATTCTGAATGGTGACTTGAAAATTAACCTGTAATATCAATTTGAATAATTTGTAAAACTAATTTGAACAAAATGTGCAGCTAAACAAAATGGGAAGTTAAATCTTAGAAGATGGCTCTGGCAGAAGTGCGTGTTCACTGGTGAAATGTTATAAATGTTGTTGTTTTTCTTTGTCTGGCTATGTTACTGTATAGAAAATATTTCTAGTCTATGTTTGTAAGTTTGTTTGTGTCTTTGGTCTATATGTTTGTGGTGTATGTGTTTATTATCTTTGAAAATCTAATAAATATTTTATAAAGAAAAAGATATTACACCTGCTAAAAACAAGGACTTGAATGTTAATTCCTTGAGACTCCATGGGTTCAAAGTTTTTCTATACAATGCTCTCAGGACCCTATGTAGGTTCCAAGTCAGAAACCTCCCTTAGGAATCTCTTAATGTGTGGATGGCAATTTAAGGGACTACGCTTCCTAGCCCCCATCACTGCCAATATGGCTGCCACCTGTCCCTTTAATGTACTCACGCTTACCCCTCTATCCAAACCAACTTGGAAAAAGCTAAGACACCTCTAACTGATGCATTTAATGGTTCCCAATCGTCACGCCGGTGCCGCGGTCCGCTCCCCCGGTGGCCGTGGCGTTCGGAGGCGCAACGGGGGCGGCGGTCCTGGCAATGGGATACTCGCAGGAAGGGGGGGGTGAGGAGCCTCAGACCAGCAGGGGACGGGGTTAACACCACCCTGCAGGTCCCTCTGCTAGCGTGTGAAAGGACTACCCTCGGCCCTTTTCTCTCTCTGTTGTCTGTCTCTCTCTCCGACACGGTCTCTTTCCACGCTGCTGCTCCTCCCCGGCTCCTCAGTTTCCTCGCCTCTTATTGCTCCGTCCAGCTCCCAGCACCCCCATCCATCCCGCTGTGCTTGCCTCTCCCCTCGGCCCCACCCCCCTTTATCTCCTACTACGCCCAGGCGGTCAGCTGGGTGGGGTGGAGGCTGTACTGGCGGCGGCCTTGGGGCTGCCCCGACACCCCGTTGGCCCACAGGGGCCCGCGGGGGCCCTCCTGGAGCTCCTGTCGTCCTGTCACTCTCACCGGCCCCTCGGGGAGCCCGGCGCTGTTGTCGAGCCCGGCTGGCGCCACGCCCTCCCTGAGGGCCAGTGCTGGGTGCCTCTGCCACGGCTTGCTCACTGCGCCTCACTCCTGGCTTCGCTTCTCCTCAGGTAGGCAGCTCTTTGGGTGAGGGGGGCGGCGTGGGTTGCTCTGGTGGGTTGCTCGGGGTGGGGGCCTCTGTCCCGAGCCCGTGGGGACAAGACACCAATCATGTTCTGAAAACCAAAAGTACCTGCCAGGTTGTGTAATACACCCTATTTGTGGAGCTCTTCCTAGAAAACCCTGTCAGGGTAACTCAACTAGTTGTTTCCACTCGCCCTCCAGGCTGTTAGGATTAGGAGGGCTGGGTGAGGATGTTGTGCCGATCCTACTGTCAATAAGTCCTTTCCCAGTGGTAGGCACCATGGTTCCATGGTCGACAATCTCTTCAGATTCTGGAATCAAGCTCTTTGTGGCCAAAAGGGTGCTATCAACACTAATTCCGCCTTCTGTTCCAACAGCTTCTGATTCACCTTGTGAAACAATTAAGTCAATTGGAATGTGTGCAGTCATCCCTGCGGTCAGCCGCAGTTAGGGTTAGGGTTCCTGTTGCCTGCTGGTTTTCAACTCTGGATATGAAATATGGAGACTGATGATTCTGGTCTGTGGTAAAGAAGTTCATTTCCATCATCCTGTACTTTCTGCAGACCTGCTGAAAACCCAACTTGCAGAGCATCCATATGGACTGGTCTAATCATATATATTCAGACAGTCCATCAGTGCATTGTCCTGGCCTGCCACATAGACCACTTCCAATGACTGTAGCTGGCTCTCCGCCCATCTCGTTTCTGTGTGTAAGGTCTGAAATCTGGTTCCTTATGCCTTTGTTGTCATATTGTCTGTCTCAACTAGAACGTGATGACCTGTTAGTATCTTGGAGAATTCCAAGAGCCCCAGCCTGGTGGCTCTGTTCTAAAATTTTTATACTCAGCGAGGTCTCTTCCCGAGACCAAACCCCTTGTGTCATTGTCCCTTGAGAGCGGGTTCTCCACTCTGGCATTACCTCTTTAGATTTCAGATTGGAAACAAAAGGGTTCCAGCCACCACTGCAGCTACTGCTGAAGTTGTTTTGGCAGCTGTACCAGCTTGTAGCCCTAACTGGCCACCACATCCTGGTAAGGTAAGGGAAAATGTCTCTAGAGGTCTGGCATGGAACCTTGACCATTGAAGCACTTCATGCCTTGACACTACCATGCTCAGAAGCTTGGCCAGTACCATTCCCTCTATATGTCTATGGTCAGAAGTTGTATGTTGTGTTGTCTCTCCCAAGTGCCTGTCTGCACCCCCAGGTGTACCCATGATTGAGAGACATTTAGAGCGCCCTTCTCCATGTTGACCACAAAGGCATGGTCCCTCAAAAACTAAAATAAATCACCACCATCTCTGATGCTTCCCCGCTCTGCTGGTAAGAAGAGGCCTTGACAAGGATGTCATCTAGAGACGGTGACATGAACACTCCCTGAAAACTCAGATGTGTTACAATGGCCACCATAAACTTGTTGAACCCTCTTGGGAATGACTTCAGGCAGAAAGGCAACACTGGTACTGAAGTGCTTCCCATCATACGCAAAGCGTAGGACCCTGCAGTGAGCCTCTTGAATTGGGATGTGTAAATGGTCCTCCTATAGATCAATGGATGCCAGGAAATCCTTTGCTTGAACCTCTGCCAGAATGGAGTTCAGAGTTTTCATCCTGAACATTCTAGTCCTGATGCAGTTGTTTAGCCATTTCAGGTCCAAGATTTTCCTGGCATCCTTATTCTTCTTTGGCTCTGGGCATGATATCCTTTTGGAGTCATGACAGGACTGACAAGTTTGTTTGTTTGAACACAGAACATGTCTTCATCTTCAATAAGATATCTGTCGAATCCCTCTCTGAAAAGATTTATGCCCTTGAAGAGAACTGCTTTAGCCTGTGCTGCAGCGTCCCCATCCCAATTATGAGCCACATGTTCCTTCTGGCTGCTACACTGCATGCCATGGCTCTAGCTAACTGCTGCAGGATGTCCAGTGAAGTACCTGCCACAATCACTGTTGCTACGGCAACCTTCTTAAGTTTGCTTTTAAGTTCTTTTGGGACTCCACTATCAGCTAAGGCTAGTCCTGATGCCCAAGAATGTGCCGTCCTGGCAAACACCGAGCCTGCTGTTGACATCCTGACGGAGCAGGCTGAGACTGCGAAGTCTTTGCATAAGGCTTGCTGAAATCCCCTATCGCTGGGTTCTTGGGCAACCTATCTGCATCCTTAGGTAGAACTGAGTTGGAGGTCAAGCTAGTCCCAGGTTCGTCCACCCATTGGCACCTGAGTCTCTTGGTAGCTTCTGGTATCAGGGAATAAAGCGTGTGTGTGTGTGTGTGGGGGGGGAAATCTGAGAAGTTAGTTTTTAGCTTGGAATGGTGTTCCCACTCTGCCTTCATCCTACTATAAAAGGCTGCGGGCAGTTAGAGACTTGCCATTGCCTGCCTCAGTCTAGCAACCCTAGATTTCCTTGGTTGTCTCCCATCCAAGTACTAACCAGGACTGACCCTGCTTAACTTCTGAGATCTGACAAGTGCGGTCAAGCCTGGCATCCCCACTTGTGGTATTGCTAGTTTGTATGTCATCTGGCCAGACTCCATCAGAAGTTCTGGGTCAAAATCATTGTTTTCCTTAAGTTTGGAGGAAATTCTAAGTCCTTGGAAAGTAATCTCATGTACAGCTCTTGAGGGAATAGCCAGGACTGTACTATTGGTACTACTCCTTCTCCTTCCTCTGACCATTCCCATTCTACCCTATCTGAGGATGGAACCGGGGAGTCTGAGTCCTTCCTGGACTTTTTGCAGCCATCAAGTTGCAGCCCACTTATGGTGAAACCTTGGGGTTTTCAAGCAGGAGATGTTCAGAGATGGTTGGCCTTGCCTGCCTCTGTGTCATGCCTCTGACATTGTTTGGTGGTCTCCCATCCAAATACTGACCAGGCCTGACTGTGCTTATTTGATGAGCTCATGCTATCCTGAGCTGTCCTTGCTGCCTCTGTTTCCTAGTTCTCCATAGAGTCTTGCAGGGACTCTGAAGCTTATGATCTGAATAGATCTGACTTGCTAAGTGCAGGGCCAGCTCACTCACTAGGCGAACTAGACTTTTGCCTAGGGTGGGGCCATCATGGGGGCACCGAACTGGGGCCGCCCTCCCCCTGCCCCAGCCAAAAACTCGCGCTGCGCACCCTGGCCACCGCCATTGCCCTGGCCACCGCTGCCTCTTCTCTCCCCCAATTCCCGATGCGACCACCCTCCCTCCTTCTGCCCAGGTCACGAGGGGTGCAACAAGGCCACCGTCGCCTGCCCCCAGCATGGCTTTCTGGGCACCCGGTCCACAGTGTGCCCCTTCCTGCTGGCTCACTTTCCTTTCCTTTTTCTCTTCCTCTCCCTTGCCTGCCTGCCTGCCTTCCTTGCCCCCCTCTTCTCTCTCTTCTTTCCCCATCTCTCTCTCTCCCTGCCCAGCTCAGTCTCCTCAGGAAGCAGCGGTGCCTCTCCGAAATCCCATAAGAGACAGAATCTCACTGCAGGGGTGGGGGGAGGAATAGCTTGGGAAGAGCCCAGAGGGCCGAGGGTGCCCTGGTGCAGAGCGAGTCAGGACAATCCACTGATTCAAGAGAGGAGAGGTTCAATGAACAAGGCAGCAGGGGGGGACTGTGCGGGAGGGCCACCCAGGGCAGGATTACTCCCAAGGAGCCCCACTGAGCCGCAGAGGGCATCGCTGGAGGCAGCCTGGCTGAACACTGGTCCATCCCTCTGGGTCTGGGAGCGGGAAACAGGGTGGGAAGCCTTTTAATTTGTGTCCAATGCTGCGAGTGTTAAAGGGATGAAGCTGTTTGCTAGAGCAGTCGAGCAAGCAAGGGGGGGAGAAAAGCGCCAGCCCACCACCCCTCGGCGAAGCCGGTCAGAAGCCTCCAGGCCGGCTGGGAGCAGTGCACCTTTGCCAAGAGAGCCAGTGGCCGCCCCGCTTGGGCTCTCCCCCACCTGATCCCTCCGTGACTTCTCCCCACCTGCCTTCCTCTCCTGCCCCTGCGCCCTTTCATCTGATTAGCTGCCCGGCTGCCGGGTGGGCTCCTCACTCAGCTGCGCCACTTTGATTGATGCAGTGATGGCAGTGGAGGGAGGGCGACGGCAGTAGAGGGAGGAAGGGAAAGAACTTGGTGGGAGAACGATGAGGAAGAGGTGGTGGCAGTGATGAGGCAGGAGTGGGCCCATCAGAGGAGCAAGAGGTAGGGTGTGGTGGGGGGGTGCGCCACAAGGCAGCCTTGCCTGGGGAGGGTGCCACAAGCTAGCCTTGCCTAGAGCCCAAAAAAGCCTTGGGCTGGCCCTAGCTAAGTGTACCCCTCCTCCCAATCTGTTATAGCCCCTCTCTGGCAAATAGTGGAGGTGGTGGAAGTGCTATCAAGCAGCAGCCCCATATGGTTTTCAAAGCATGAGACCCTGCTTAACTTCCAAGATCTGATCAAACTGGGCTAGCCTGGGCCATCCAGGCCAGAGCCACTGCCCTTGCCTGCCTCAGCATTGCGACCCTGGACTTCCTTGGTGGTGTCCCATCCAAGTACTAATCAGGGCTGACTGCTTAGCATCTGAGATCTCAACAGATCAAACTAGCTTGGGCTATCCAGCTCTGAGAACAGGGAACTGGCAGGTCTGACTGGCAGCCATTTTCTATGGGAATTGGCAGGTCTGATTGGCAGCCATTTTCTATTTGCTTACCTGGGAGTGAAAGCGAAAGTAAGTCTGCCATGAGGGTCCAGAGAACCAAGATGGCCACCACTATTTTCCCCGCCCTTCTATGGCCTTCCCTGGGCCTTCTAGCTCCCTATCTGTTCCATGGGAACATTCCCTCTGAAGGGGAAAAAGGGGGGGGGATCTTTAATCTACTCCAGCCTGTCCCAGGTTGGGGAGGCTGGAAGCCCCTTTCCTCTTCATCCTCCTTGAATAGCTTGGGGGTTTGCTTGGGGGTTTTCCCCAGTCTACCACCCTGCCCTCCTTCGCCTCCAGTCTAGGTTTTATGGCCCCGTAATGGCTTACCATGATTCTGGCAAGTTCTGGTCTGTTCCACCACATGCCGGGTCCTCTGAGACTGGAGAGTTTGCTCGGTCTGCAGCATTGCCCCCATCTTCTTGCAGACTCAGTCACTTCCCCTAATGTGCATTGGTTGGGGAGGCGACCTCCAGGCTGGGCCCTGTGGGGGTCTGTGTACACAGCCTTGGCTGCTGGGGATCTCCCAGTGCCATCGGCTTCATTTGCGGTCTGCCACTGACTGCGGCTCAAAATAACGAAGAGGGAGGGTCTCTCCCTTCTCCCTCTCTTCCTCCCATTCCTGGATCGCTGTGCTTTAAAGAGTGCCTGTGAAACACTTCCTGCTCAAGCAGCAGGGCCAGTAAGACTGGGATGTTCCTAGGGGACATGCCCCTCCCCTTCCTGGACTGATCTGAGGAAACTGACCCTGTTTCAGAGGAGGAGCCTATTCCCCAAGAGTAAGGACTGCCCCACTCCCAGGACCACCAGAGAATAATGCACATGGGGCCTGCTTATTCTTTAAAAAATACATGGAAAATAGAAACATACTCTGAAAACTCATTGAATGTAAGAGGAGGGGAATGTTTACTTGAGTTTTAGAGCAATAGGGTCTACTTAATAAATTTACGGTGGAGATCTGAATGTCACTGACTTCATACTAAAGGGATTCCAAACAGAAATCAGCTTCAACATTCACAAAAACATTCCAAAAACTAGTTGGCAAATGCAAATGTTAACACTGGTATTTACATCTGCAGGAATGGCATACTGCTTTGACTACTAAAAAACTAATTATTACAAGTGTAAAATACTGAAATAGCCGTTACAGATAAGTCATAGGAGCAAACAACCTGCCTAATTTCTAAACAGTGTTGGCTAAATATATGAAGGATGATTTATGATTTTTCTTTTCTTTGGTTGGGACCTATTGGGATCAATGAAAGGAGGCTTTGTCCTAAGGTCTTGGGTTCCTTTATCTTTTTTTTCTGGAACATCTCAAATTGAGATGACAGGAAGTCATAGACATCAGCCATAGTGACAAGAAATTTTTCTTTTGGAACATTCATTGAATGGGTTTTGCTTCATATTCAGATTCTATTATGTGTCATTCTCTGTAAGTAACATTTGTCACCAAGTCTCAGATTTAATCAATCACATATAAAATGTGCTATACAAAACTACGCTTGTTTGAAGCAAGATGATTGTAAAGTCAATTGAATGCCCATTTGTTAACTTACTTCCATCTGATTCCCACTAAATAGCAGTTGCAAAAAGAATTCTAAACTGGAAAAACAGCACAACTTAAGCTATGATATAAAAATCTAAGGGAAAAAATCCTGCCAATTTATATGAACATTTTCTATAGTCCAAAGTAAGTGGGTTTTCTATTTTTAAATGAGGACACAGAGGAAGTACAAACTACTTTTTTTTTGCTTTATCCAAAGTTACTGAAATGCATGAGCTCCATAATGGGAAGGAGGTAGGGGAAGGAAACTTATGTATCTCACATGTATGGCTTTCTGTTTCAAATGTTTCATGCTAATTATGATGAAGTGAAAGTCACTTGTATTTCTTCTTTCTTCCAGTGTTCTAGAGAGAGAGAGAGAACGAGCTTCTGTAGCTAACCTGTACTTTGTGCCCAAGGCAGTGGTTCTTGGTGATGCCAAGTCAGTATGCACCGATGGTATTCTGGACGAGGGTCCAACTTCACATCACATGATAACTGAAGAAAGCATACACAGAAATAAAATATAATTTCCTTCATACTATTTATTTACATTATTTATAGTTCATCTTTCTCATTGAGATTCAAGGCAGATTATAAGGAGTAAGTCAATGAATCAATAGGATGAAACATGTAATAAGCAATGTGATAGGACAAAGATGACAGAAACAACGCACAGAATATCAGACATATTATACAATGCAGAAAATGTTCTTATATAACTACAAAAACAATACAGTCAGAGGAAGATACTATATACTGTAGACAGTGTGTACTGTACGCAGTAGCATAGTCCACAGAACTGTCCCCTTTACTGAAGTACCTTTACTCTTTTATAATATAACCCCATTATCTTTATAAAAATACCCTCCTGAACAGTCTTGTTTTGCAGAATGACAGAAGTATGGGGGCCTCCCTGATCTCCTCAGGTAGGCCATTCCACAACAAAGATTAAAAGGGCTCTGGATAGTAATGACCATAAATAGCCATAAAACATCCCAAAACCTAGCCCACAACTGCAAAATGTTATGCTGTAGTTGACTCAGATTTACAGGAAAGGCATACTGCTTTTGACTACTGAAATATAAAATTATACATGGAATAGAGAGAGTTGACAAAGAGAAATTTTTCTCCCTCTCCCAAAATGCTAAGACTCAAGGGCATCCAATGAAGTTGATGGGCAGTAGATTTAGGATGGACAAAAGGAAATACTTCTTTACACAGAGAATGTGGAATTCACTGCCAGAGTCTAGGGGTGTGCACTTGGTATATACCGAGTCGAATAAATACCCGCAAAATACCTTATTGGTATTTTTGGTTATTTATTAACTGAATCAAGTGAAGGGAAGGGGTTTAAAGTTTAACGCCTTCCCTCTCACAGTCCAGCTGCAGCTGTGGCCCAACTCCATGAGAGAAGGGAAGGGTTTAAAATTTAAATGCCTCCCCTTCCCTCCTGGAGTTGGGGAGGGAAGTTTAAATGCCCCCCCTTCCCGAGTCACATTGCAGCTACGGCCCGACTCTGGGAGGGCAGGGGGTTTAAAGTTTAAATCACTTCACTTGCCAAGTCAGCTCTGCATGACTCAGTGTGTGAGATTCTCCATTATACCCTATGGGGATAGTTCCCGTAGGCGGGTATAATGGAGCTGAATACACTTAGGTTTCCTGAATATTAACCTGAATACTAGTACGATACAATACTGGTATTCACAGATATTTGGAAATACCGAATATTTTTGGATCCCAAACACCTGAATCTGAATAGAGCCAATTTTTTTTTCTTGCACACCCCTAGTGATGGCCACAGGAATAAACAGCTTTAAAAAAGTGATTAGATAGAATCAAGAAGAATTAGTTTATCCATGGCTACTAAAGGGTGAGTGAGGTGACTGAGGGAAACCTCCACATTCAGAGGCACTAAACCTTTGAGTCCAGAACCAGGAGGCAACATCAGGGGAAGGCCTTGGCAATATGGTTGGCCACTGTGTGAGATAGGATGCTGAACTAGATGAACAATTGGTCTGATCCAGGAGGGATCTTATGTTCTTAAGGTATGGAAATAAACATGATCACACCTAATTAAAATGTGTACTCTTCTCACAGAATATCCACAGTCTATCTCTTCTCTATCCCACTTGTATGGCTTATCTAGATAAGATGCTGGGAGATCCAGAATAAGATCTTTCTAGCATTGTAAAAGGCCAACAGCAGCTGTGTGAGCTCCTAATTTGGATCGGGAGCATAAAACAAGGGAAGGGGTCCATACTGGAACTGAAGAAGGAGAAAAGGCAGGCATATCAGGCAATATAAGTCTTGCTTATTTCGTGGAAGATCTGGGGAGGAAATGGGATTTTACACCAAAGATGTTTCTGAGGCTTATAGAAGATTTCTCTAATACTGCAAAACCCATGATTAGATGGAATAGCTCAGAGGCTCATCCTAGGACCAAGCCCTATGAAGAAAGGCTGAGGGATTTGGGAATGTTTAGTATGGAGAAGAGGAGGTTGAGGGCAGCATGAACTGAAGGGCTGTCACTTAGAGGAGGGCAGGGAGCTGTTCCTGTTGGCAGCAGAAGATAGGACTCACAATAATGGGTTTAAATTAAAGGCAGGAAGGTACCGGCTGGATCTTAGGAAAAACTTTTTTACAGTAAGAGTTGTAAAACAGTGGAATCATCTGCCTAGGAAGGTGGTGAGCTCCCCCTCACTGACAATCTTTTAAGCAGTGGCTGGACAAACATTTGTCAGGGATGCTCTAGGCTGATCCTGCATCGAGCAGGGGTAGAACTAGATGGCCTATACGGCCCCTTCCAACTCTGTGATTCTATGATTCTATGTTTAAAAACTCTTACCCTGGCTTTTATAATAGTGGGCCGAGGGTCCAGGATTCCCTGCATTTTCCTCAGTGCTGGGACAACAAAGAGATTGCAGGTAACAACAGCTGACACAGGATTCCCTGGAGATCAAGAAACAATAGCAGTGTACAGATGAACAATTCTGAATTATTTATGGAATGATAAAGAAAATTATTACACTGCTATGGCAGCTTTCAAGATTATCCTACTGTGTAATAAAAGAGCAAGAGTCCAGTAGCACCCTAAAGATTAACAAAATTTGTAGTGGGGTATGAGTTTTCGTGAGTCCATATGTTTCCCTGCAGAATTAAACCCAAACAAATGGTAACATAATCTTGTTATTCCTGTTTAGTCCTTGCAATTGTTAATTATCTTCAGTATGCTGTATGCTAATTTGCTGCCCACCCTCTACCTATATGTATAGACTGGTAACTTGCATTTCATTGTATCTGAAGAAGTGTGCATGCACACGGAAACTTATACCTTGAATAAAACTTTGTTGGTCTTAAAGGTACCACTGGACTCAAACTTTGTTCTGCTGCTTTAGACCAACACATGTTGGTAACATGGCTACCCACCTGATTCTATCCACTTTTCAATATATAGGACAGATGGACTCACATTCTAGCTGCATCTGAAGAAGTGAGCAGTCTTTAAGGTGCTACTGGGCTCTTGCTCTTTTCTACTGCTACAGACATGGCCGGATCGCCCATTGGGCGAACTAGGTGCTCACCTAGGGCGCGCCGGCCTCAGGGGCGCCAAATGGCATCCCACTCCCCCCCGAAAAGCGCCCCCCGCCGCCCTAACCGGGTGCCCGCTGCTAGACTCCCCGCCCCCTTCCCGGCTTTCCAGGGGCCCCGCAGCCGCGGAGCCCCCAGGAAAGCCAGCGCTGGGAGGGAGGGGGCGGCTAGACCCCCCGCCCCCTTCCCGACTTTCCTGGGGAACCCGCAGCTGCAGAGCCCCAGGAAAGCCGGCGCTGGGAGGGAGGGGGCGGTGGCTAGACCCCCCTGCCCCCTTCCCAGCTTTCCTGGGGACCCCGCAGTCGTGGAGCCCCAGGAAAGCCAGTGCTGGGAGGGAGGGGCGGCGGCTAGACCCCCCTGCCCCCTTCCCAGCTTTCCTGGGGACCCCGCAGTCGTGGAGCCCCAGGAAAGCCAGCGCTGGGAGGGAGGGGCGGCGGCTAGATCCCCCACCCCCTTCCCTGGCTTTCCTGGGGGCCCCGCAGCTCCAGG
Organism: Gekko gecko; assembly: GCA_029375565.1. Taxonomy (NCBI): domain Eukaryota; kingdom Metazoa; phylum Chordata; class Lepidosauria; order Squamata; family Gekkonidae; genus Gekko; species Gekko gecko. Next base: position 159,683,626 of record JAPDNY010000003.1, on the reverse strand, counting down.
AAAACCAGCGCTCTGCTGCCACCCCCTGGTCTTCAGGCCCCACCGGGAGGTTGGCATCCCCAGTGGGGGTGCCCCAGGCTGTCCTGCCTAGGGCGCCCAGACACCTGGAGCCGGCCCTGGCTACAGATAGACTAACATGGCCACCTACCTTGTGTAATAGAAGACATTCTTTACCTATGTCCACCAGGCCATATGGAAGATGTAACAGTATACAGGGTTCACAGCTAAATTATCAAGGAGATTTACATTTCCATACTCAAGTTCTGTGGGATTCCCATGTTGTTTTATACTTTTTGTGCATCTGTCAAGAACAATGATATTTTTCATTTTAGCAAGACTTACCTGGGAGTGCAAATATTATTTTTCTTACTCCATCAATATCCAAAGTTGCAAAGGTTGTTGGCAAGCTAGGAAGAAAAATCAATTGTTAAAACTATGAAATAATCTTTAATTAAGTTTTGTAGTACTACTAAAATATATCAATATTTACATTTGGTATACTTTCTGTTTTTCTGCCAACTTGTATACCCTTGGAATCACTATCAAGTCTAACTTATTGCCATATGATTGGATCCTGACCATAATAGTTTCCAAAGGCACTTGTTTGCCCAATATTCCAAAACATTTGGTTTCTAACACATGATTCTAAGAATATCTACTTAGAAGTGCACCACATTGAAACAATGAGACTTACTCCCTAGGATTTCTGTTCACATGTCAGCCAATTGGAAACTGCAGTATTCCAATGGTTAAGAACCTTCTAAATATTTTAATCTATTTAAGACATTTACACCTTTTAATTAGGAATGAGCAGATTTCCTCAGTTCTGAAGTTCTACTTTGATTTGAATTATCAGTCTGGTTGCCTAAATGAAGCTAACAAAGGAGAATTTTGAGAAATAGACCATGTCAAAGGACCTTAAAGCCAAAGTCCTGTTTAAAGGGAAGTTTGGGCAAGCCAAAATCAAAAGGCTGAAATTCTCACACCTCAGGGTATAGCCACGATCAGGCCCACTACTACCTCATCAGCCAGAGACCAAGGGAATAAGCCTCCTGGGTCTAAGAACAAAGACATCAACCCTGTAAAGTAGGACACTTACAAGGTGAGTTCCAGAAACAATTACTCAGGTAGCTATAGCCCAGAGGTGTTGAACTCATTTGTTATGAGGGCCGGATCTGACATAAATGTTACTTTGTTGGGCTGTGTCATGCGTACTATAAAATGTAACATGATGTACAGAGATATAAACTTTATAAAGATGATTTCAGATGCCGAATGGCAATAGCAGGCAAGATTGGATTAGGCAATAGCATGTAAGAAGGGAAGTAGGCGTGGAGATATCAGCATTGGTAATGAGCCAGGAAACCTAGGTCTTAATTCCATCTAGGAGGATTCACTCCAGGAGGAGGCAGAGAATAAACAGACATAAGTATGACATTAGAGACCACAACATTCAGTTGCTGACCTAAGAGTAGCAGTGCTCTTACAAAGGAATTTCTCAAAGGGAGAGTAGAAAGAGAGACTGCTGAATTGCAATTGATAATGAAGCTCAAGACAATGCATCTTCCTGGACTGGACTGCGAACTGGTTTTCCTGTCTCATTACCAATGTGTCCTATTATCATTTGGCATCTGAAATCACTCCACTCTCCAAGATATAAGGACCAATTCAAATTTTCTAATTCCTAATCAGGGTCTTTTGAAAGAAAATAAATCCAGATAGGAACACAGAAATCCAATTGATAATGAAGCTCAAGATAATGCATCCTCCTGGACTGGACTGCGAACTGGTTTTCCTGTCTCATTACCAATGTGTCCTATTATCATTTGGCATCTGAAATCACTCCACTCTCCAAGATATAAGGACCAATTCAAATTTTCTAATTCCTAATCAGGGTCTTTTGAAAGAAAATAAATCCAGATAGGAACACAGAAATCCAATTTTTTAAAAAACAACTTTTCAGAATAAGCCAAAATAATTTCCTCAGTGTACATTGTGATTGTCAAAAGAATCCATCCATCCACCCACCCTCCCTCCCTTGAAGCATGCTTGCACACGAAAGCTTATACCTGGAATAAAACATTGGTCTTAAAGTTGGGACTCCAATTTTGTTCTCTCTCTCTCCTCCCTTCCCCCCAAAAGAGGAGGAGCAGCCCCAGAGAAGAAAGCAAGAAAGTGTGTGTGAGAGAGAGAGGAAGAGGGAGGGATGGCAGGCAGGCAGGCAGGCAGGCTTGTGTTTGTATCTCTCTGGCATGAAGAAGCCATGAGGCTCTCTCTATCTTTGTGTGTTAGAGAGACAGAGAGACAGTGAGGGAGAGAGGAAGGAGGGAGGCAAGAGGCAGGAAGCTGGAAGCAAAGAGCCACTGAGAGAGCTGGTAAAAAAGCAACATAGGGGACAGCTGCAGGAGTAGCCCTGGGAAAGGAAGCAGGAGAAGGAAGTTGCTTGGGGGGCTGGGTTTGAGCCTTGTGTGGGCCGGATCTGACCCACAAGTGACACATTTGAGACCCCTGCTATAGCCAATGAAGACTAAAGTACTAGATTTAGACTGAATCCCCAAACTTCAAGAGCAGGAATATATCATAAAAGAGCAGTGAACAGTGAGGATAAAATAACAAAACAATATATCTAAGCTAAGCCCATTTAGAAGCATTGGTTCAAGATCTAGATATTACCCAGCAAGACTGAGTCCAACAGGGTTTCAAAGTCCAAAATCCAAGACAAGGGCTCCAATCAACATGACCCACCCAGAATCCAGAAGTGTCCCAAAGTTCAATATAATCCAGACACATGACAAAACTAGAATGGAAGATCTTTCTTTTATGCTCAGTGACCCACATTGGCCTGATTCTAGTTGACCAATCACAAGTATAGCAAATGATGTAACATGACCAATCAGGTATGTTGCTAACCAGATGATTTAGCCAATCTGGTGAGTTTGCCAATTAGATCAGACAGTCTGCAACTGCATCAGGTCCAATTAAGCAAACACTCATCCATGAATCTGGCAACTAAGGAGATGGAATGTACCCTCCTGCCAGGCTTAATGGTCTGACCAGCATCTGGGTTGCCTCCCATCTCCTTTATTTGACTCTTTGAAGCTACAAGCAGCTTGACGTAAGTTCTCAGAGAGAGAAGCTTCCATGATTTTTAGCTAGGCCTCAGCTTGAACCATTGTTGGGTCTTAGCAAGAAACTGCTTAAAGGGACCAGGTTCTTGACAGACCATGGCCCCGGTCATACGGGCCAGAAAACGCAGGGGGGAGGCGTGGCAGTTCGCCCCAGAGCAAAATAAGGCATGGTAGCCAGATCACACGGGCTACCGGGTTGCCACACTCCGACGCCGAGCGTCAATCACACCGCGCTGCTGCAGTGCGGCAAAAAAGCAGCACAGCAGAGCACGCAAGCTGCGCTGTAGCAAAGTGCGCATGTGCCGTGGGGGGGGGCGGGCTGCTGTCATTGTCTTGCATGTGTGCACGCGCCATTCAGCATTGGTGCACATCCCATGGAAACTTACAACATCTGGAAACCCCGGGACATGGACGGGCGTCAGAAGCTGCGGGATACTGGCGCTCCCGCAATCAGACGCCGGCCTTTGCCCCAGGGTTTCTGGAAACTAGTGCTTCATCCCTAGTAGTTTTTTACTCCGCGTTTTCCACGGGAAGTCGCGGGTTGGCCACGGGAGTGCTACACCTCCCAGATCTGCCGGTGTGATCGCATGCGGAAAGTCCACAGGGCTACCATGCCTTCGGCGGGGCAAATGCTCTGTGTGAACAGGGGCCCATATTATGTTTTTCAAGTGCTAATTTTTAACTTGTGCTAGGAATGCACTTATGCTCTTATCAAACCTAAAAACAAGCATTCCTTGTAAACAAAACCCTTTCTATGGGAACACACTTTTTTTTTTTAAACATATTTTTGGTTTTCTGGATCTAATGACAGTGTTTGACACAGTCGACTACGATCTTATGATCCACTGCCTCACTGACATAGGAGTATGGAGACTGGCTTACAATGGTTTTACAATGGTTTTCCTCCTTTCTCTGTGGTTGAGGACAGAGGGTGGTGCTTGGCGAGCACATCTCCCCGCAATATCCACTTGAATGTGGAGTGCTGCAGGGGGGTGATACTCTTGCCAATACTGTTTAACATCTACATGCACCCCCTCACCCAGTTTGGGCGTTTGGGATGAGCTGCCACCAATTGGTGGATGACATCCAGCTCTATCTGTTGATGGACAGCTGCCCAGACTCTGCCTCAGAGGACTTGGCTAGGGCACTGGATGCTGTGGCTGGGTGGTTGTTGCAGAGCCAGTTGAAACTTAATCCAGCGAAGATGGAGATCCTGTACCTTAGCTGGGGTGTGTGTGTTTGAGTTGGATGGCACATCACTTGTGTCGGCCCAGGAGGTAAAGAACCTGGAGGGGTGATCTTGGATGCCTGACTTTCTATGGAGGTCCAGGTCACCACAGTTGCCAAGGTGGCCTTCTATCAAATTTGGCGGATCAGGCAACTGGTACCCTACCTCTCCCCCCAGGACTTGGCTACAGTGTCCCATGCAATAGTCACTTCCAGGCTTAATTACTGTAATTTGCTTTATACAGGCTTGCCCCTGAGGCTCATCTGGAAACTCAAGCTAGTGCAAAATGCAGTGGCACACCCAGGCCTCACCACTGTTTTTGTGGGCTCCTCCCCCAATTTCAGCTCCCCCTCCCTCTGGCCCCCTCATCCCCCTGATCGATCTGAGCTGGCATCTCCCTGTTTGAGCTCATCTGTGATGAGCTGAGTCTCTTTAGGACCCAGCAGCAACCGCTGGTTGACTGAGTAACACACACATTGGTCAGATTGCAGCAGTTAGCTCCCCCTGTTGGATTTTCTGCATCAGGCTTCGGAAAAGATCATCGGCTCAGGGAAGGAGTGAGGGAGGAAGCTTGATCCCCGCTCACCTTTTTTTAAAAAAACACGGCCGCTTTCCTAGACCTTTTAGTCTATTAACATTGGGATTCTGGCTCACCTCAGAGGAAGGATCTAGTGGGGGCTGTGTAGGTGCACACCAACCAGACTCCCTTGCCCTGGAGCCTTTGATGTAATTAGCTGGTGGGCCCTCCAAAGGCCCCCTCCCCCCAAATCCCTAGCTACGGGGCTGGGCGCGCCTGCTGATTGCATCACCTGTGTGGGCATGCATTTGGCTGGTGCTACACCAATTGCACTGGCTACCAATTGAGTACTGGATCAATTTCAAGGTGTTGGTACTGACCTTCAAAGCCCTGTGCGGCCTAAGACTGATATATTTGAGGGACCATCTCTTCCCATATGTGCTCCAGAGAGCCCTGCGCTTGGCCGACCAAATCTGTTGGTTGTCCCCAGCCCAAAGGACGTCCACTTAGTCACTTACATTATTCTCCTCTCCCCCTTTTGAATTGCACAACAACCCTGTGAGGTAGATTAGGCCGAAAGTCTATGACTGGTCCAAAATCACCCACTCAGCTTCCACAGCAAGAACCTGGATCTGGCAGACCTTTCTCTGAAGTGCTAACTGCTATGCCACACTGGCTGTGCTATCGCCTGGTGTCATAACTGAATTTCAGACAACAGATCTCTCTCTCCCCCTAGAGAAAATAACTGCTTTGGAGGGTGGGCTCTATGGCATTCTGTTCAGCTGAGGCCGTTCCCCTTCCTAAACTCTGGCTTCCGTAGATTCTACCATAAAATCTCCAGGAATTTCCCAGCCTGGAGCTGGCAACCCTAGTCAGGACTGACTCCAATGAGTATTCTCCCAAAGGCCAAAATAGGTGTAGAAAGGGTCTCCTCCCCCCTGCCTTTTACAGACAGAACCAAGCTTTGTTGCCTAGCAACAGCCACTGAGGGGAAAGTAGGGTTGCAAGCTCTGAGTAGGGAAACACCTGGAGACTAGGGGGGTAGATCCTGTGGAGGGTAGCATTTGGGGAGGGGAAGGAATCAGCAGGTTATAATGCCATAGGGTCTACCCTCCAAGCAGCCATTTTCTCCAGGGGAATTGATCTCTGCCATCTGGAGATCAACTGTAGCAGTGGGAGATCTCCAGGTCCCACGTGGAGATTGGCAGCCCTAGGGGAAAGTCAGCCACACAGCAGGGGGTTGAAGAAAATGTTTTGATGGCCATTGGTCCACCTCAGTAGCCAGCCAGCCATGGCAGAGCCAAGCAGGAGAGACAGCCATTTTCACAGTTTATTTTAACAGGAAAGTGGCCAAGCTGGCAGTGGGTGGGGGAGAGGGTTACGCTGCAAGTCTGTGACTGGTTCAAAATCACCCAGTCAGTTTCCACAGCAAGAACCTGGGTCTGGAAGACCCTGCTCTGAAGTGCTAACTGCTATGCCACACTGGCTGTAGTATCAGCTGGTTGTCCCGGCTCCTGCTGAGTCCGAGCACATGGCTCCAGTGGAGGAGGTAAGTGCTGCTGGGGATGAGCTCCTGATGCCGGAAAATCCCACATGTGACAGCACTGAGAGTTCAGAGGCTGCTCCAGTGACAGCTGAGGCAGATTCCCGCCTGGTCAGCACTCCCCCCGATTTGCCTCCGCTGGTTTCCCGTTTGAGAGAACAGCACCAACGGGACATGGCAGCCTGGCGGTGAGAGGCACGCATGTGCAACAGACGCTCTTTCAGTTCCGAATATTAGCAGGAGCCGGGACATGCTTGGGGCGCGTTAATTGCTGGCAGCTTAGTGAGCTATTTAGCCCTCACATTCATGCCAACAAGTCGTGCCAGCAACTAGTCACTTTGATGAAGCTTTGCACCTCCTCGCTTGTGTTTCTGATTCCTGGTTCCTGTCTCGACGTCCTCGGCTCCTTGACCTCGGCTTGCATGACTACGCTTAGATCTGCACCTCGAACCTGACTCGTGGGAACTCTGGCTTACTGACAACTCTGATGGTTTGTACTTTGGACTGTACCCTGACCACCCCGCTTTTGCCTTGCGCTTTGGACTTGGCTTTCCTGTTTGGTTTGTTTGCCTGGCTCTTGACTGTGGACTGTACCTTTACCACCTCGCTTTGCCTTGTGCTTTGGACCTGATTTTCCTGGTTGGTTGGTTTACCTGGCTCTTGACCCTGGACTGTGCCTTGACTTCCTCGCTCTTGCCTGGCCCCACACCCCAATCCGTGACACTGGTATCACAACTGAACTCCAGACAACAGATCTCTCTCTCCCCTTGGAGAAAATTACTGCTTTGGAGGGTGGAGTCTATCACATTCTATTCAACTGAGGCCTCTCCCCTCCCCAAACCCCGGCTTACACAGACTTCAGCACAAAATCACAGGAATTTCCCAACCTGGAGCTCGCAACCCTAGTCAGGACTGGCCCCAATGAATTCCCCACAAAGGCTTGGAAAGGGCTTCATTCCTTTGTCTTTTTACTGACAAAACCCAGCTTGGTTGCCTAGCAACAGCCACTGAGGGAAAAGTTAGTCCCACAGCAGCCAAGCAAGAGAAGTGTCTTCGTCAGGAGAGACAGGTGTTTGGCAGTTATTCTGGCAGGGAACAGTGGCTAAGGTGGCACTGGGCAGGGAAGAAGAGTGGACCCAACACCCAGCCAATGGCACGTGATTACTCTTGAGTGGTGGTTGATGGGCCAATGGCTGATGGAGCGCACAGAAAAGCCTATGGAAGAGCTGAAAATGGCCAACACGTCAATATATATAAGATTGTTGTTGTGATCTGCCCTGTCCATTGGCAGGGAGGGTGGAATAAAAGTCTAAACAAAATAAATAAATAAATACTCGAGGATGGCCAGGAACTTAAATTAACCAGTAGACAATTTTAGTTTAATATCTGAAAGAATATTTATAATCAAAGAAACAGCTCAGCAGATTTACACCACAGCATCCTCTATTCTATACTGAGCAGTATGTAACTGTAGGGAACCCTGTAAAATGCTGATATCAATATAAAACATTCCCACATTTAAGACCAACACTGACTATGAAAATATTTCTTACCCTGGTTTCATGAAAACCCTGCCGAAGTGAATCTGAGCATGAAGATCAATGTCCAGCACCTGTTTAAGATAGTCCTGTTTTAAAAAACAAAGAGAGCTTTAAAAAGGGTTCACTACTCCGAAGAACTGTGGAATGAAGCCCTGACTAGACCTAAGTGTTATAAATACAGCATGTGATGCAAGTCAACTTCTACTGGAGCTAGTGTAGCAGTGACGAAGGGAATGAACTGTGATTCAAATCTCACATCTGACATGCACTCACTGTGTGGCCTTAAGCAAAGCACATTCTCAGCTCCTTGTGCAATAACAGGTTAGTAAGAAATCCAGAGGAGTTAGCCATGTTAGTCTGTTGCTGCAAAATAGTAAAAAGTCCAGTAGCGCCTTTAAGACTAACAAACTTTATTGTAGCATAAGCTTTCTAGAAACACAACTCTCTTTGTCAGATGCATGGAGTTAGTAACAAAGGTCTGCCTTATAAGGCTATGTAAGGATTACTGATATAATGTATGCTGATTCTATGAACTTAGGCAGATCATGAGAGGGAGGACAGGAAGGGTTGCATCAGTGCTCAGTTCTTATGGCCCTTTCTTACATGCCCATGGAAGTACCAGTCGCCACTGGGGTCAGGAAGCAATTTTTCTGCAGGCCAGTTTGGCCAGGGATCCTGGAGGTTTTTTTGTCCAATTCTGGCAAGGAACAGGGGTCACTGAGGGTATGGGGGGGGGAGATATTTGTGAATTTCCTGTGTTGCGCAGGGGGTTGGACTAGATGACCCTGGAGATCCCATCCAACTCTATGAACCTATGATTCTATGTTTTGACAACTGAAAATATTGTATAAAATTATCACCATCCTTTAGTGATAGGTAAAGGTATCCATAAATTATCTGTGATAACTGTTCCACACTATTAAATATAAGACAAACAGTTCTTCAAAGGCCTTTCAAAATGGCTGCTGAAATAGTAGCACATTTTATCCCCTGTGAAATATTCTTATAAGTATACAAAACACAGTCTCCAACCTAATAGAATGGGATGGGGTTTCAGAGGAGCTTTGCAGCAGGTAAGACAGCCCCACTTGGAAAAACGGAACATTTTAGCTTCAGTGACCCAGTAAAGTCAGGAATCTAACAACATCAACTTGTGTTTGATGTTGCAGGCTTTGACTTGTGTTTGATGAAGTGTACTCTTGCCATGAAAACTTATGCTGCAATGAATTTGTTAGTCATTAATGTGCAACAAGACTTCTTATTCAAAACAGAACTGAAAAAAATTAATGTGTTGCTCCATTGTGATCTGCCCATCACAGCTGATACAGTGAGCGAACTTGAAGCTCCATGCAAGTCTTCGATTCAGGTTATGGATTATTTCAGTCTGCTCAGCCTGGAGGAAGTTGACAAAGTGGTCTTACGGGTACACCTGACCACATGCTGTCTTGATCCATGCCCCTCGTGGCTAATTAAAGCTGGCCACGATGGGTTATGTGACACCCTGAGGGAAATTATCAACAAGTCCCTCAGGCCTGACGCCCTGAGGGAAATTATCAACAAGTCTGTTTCCTGGAGATGCTCAAGGAAGCAGTGGTGCGTCCTCTCTTGAAGAAGCCATCTCTGGAGCCAGCCGAATTAGCCAACTATCAACCGGTTTCCAATTTGTCCTATTTGGGCAAAATAATAGAGAGGGCCATGGCAAGCCAGCTACAGAGCTTCTTGAATGACACTTCCATTTTAGATCCTTTCCAGTCCAGTTTTTGCCCAGCTCATGGGACGGAGACAGCACTGGTCGCCCTCACGGATGATCTTCAGAGTTATCTGGATCAGGGCAGTTCGGCGGTGCTGTTGTTAGACCTGACGGCTGCATTTGACTGGTTTGCTGCTTCGCCAATGCAGGAGTTCAGGGGCTAGCCTTGCAATGGCTTGCTTCCTTTCTCCATGGTCGGGGACAAAGGGTAGCGTTAGGGGAACAGCTCTCCCAGAGGCACCCACTAGAATATGGTGTGCCTCAAGGAGCAGTGCTTTCCCTGATGTTATTCAACATCTACATGTGCCCCCTTGCCCAGATTGCCCGGAGTCATGGGCTGGGATGTCACCAGTACGTGGATGACACCCAGCTCTATCTGATGTTGGACAGTCAGTCTGGCTCCAAACTGGAAGGTCTGGGCAGGGCATTACAAGCCATAGCTGGTTGGCTCAGACTGAGCTGACTGAAATTGAACCCAATGAAGACGGAGGTCCTGTGTCTGAGTCAGAGCAGTCCAGGGGCAGGGATCTCTCTCCCGTCCTTCGATGGAGCACCATCGGTGCCAGCACCGGAGCTTAAGAGTTTGGGAGTGCTCCTGGATGCCTCCTTAACAATGGAGACCCAGGTAGCAGACACTGCTAAGTCAGCCTTTTACCATCTTTGGCTGATTAGACAGTTGGTTCCCTTCCTCAAATGCAACTATTTAGCAACAGTGATCCATGCAATGGTCACCTCGAGATTAGACTACTGTAACTCTCTCTACATGGGGCTGCCCTTGTCGCAGATCTGGAAGCTGCAGCTAGTGCAAAATGTAGCAGCTAGGCTTCTGATGGGTCTCCCTCTGAGGGAACACATCCAGCCTGCCCTGAAGGAATTGCACTGGCTGCCGATAGCATACCGGATTCGCTTCAAGGTGCTGGTTCTTACCTTTAAAGCCCTTTATGGACAGGGTCTGACTTACCTGAGGGACCGTCTTTCCCCATTTATTTATTTATTTGTTTGTTTGTTTGTTTGTTTGATTTTTACCCTGCCCTCCCCACTGAGGCAGGCTCAGGGCGACTTACATAAGAAACAATAAGACAACAATATAAATATCCATATAAAATACACAAAAGTTATTAAAACCATTAACATAAAGATGGCATTATAGCTGTGGTAAAGTGCATTCAGCGATACATCCATTATCGGCAAGCTCAGGCTGGAAATAGAATTGGCATGGGGCATAGATGATAACACAACTCCATATCTAAATGCTTGGTGAAAGAGCTCCATTTTTATGGCCCTGCAGAACTGTGAAAGATCCCGTGGGGCCCTGATCTCGTCCGGAAGCTCATTCCAGTAAGTTGGAGCTGCCACAGAAAAGGCCCCGGTCCTGGTCGATACCAGCCTGGTGTCCTTAGGACGGGGCGGGGGGAGCAGACGATTTTGTGACCCTGACCGTAGTGCTCTCTGGGGAACATATGGGGAAAGGTGGTCCCTCAGGTAGGTAGGTCCCTGACCATAAAGGGCTTTAAGGGTCAAGACCAGGGCCGGCTCGCCCACTAGGCGCCCCCACCTCTTCCCAGGCTTGCTTGGGCGCCCCACAGAGCGCCCAAGCAAGCCGGTGCTGGGAGGAAAGGGGCGGCGGTTTAAACCTCTACCCCTTCCCTGGCTTTCCTGGGGGCCCCGCAGCCGTGGAGCCCCCAGGAAAGCTGGCGCTGGGAGGGAGGGTTTAAACCACCGCCCCCTTCCCGGCTTTCCTGGGGGTCCTGCAACCGCGGAGCCCCCAGGAAAGCTGGCGCTGGGAGGGAGGGGGCAGCAGCTAGACCCCCCGCCCCCTTCCCAGCTTTCCTAAGGGTCCCGCAGCTGCAGAGCCCCCAGGAAACCCGGCGCTGGGAGGGAGGGGGCGGCGGTTTAAACCTCCACCCCCTTCCCGGCTTTCCTGGGGGTCCTGCAGCCGTGAAGCCCCCAGGAAAGCTGGTGCTGGGAGGGAGGGGGCGGCAGTTTAAACCTCTGCCCCCTTCCTGGCTTTCCTGGGGGCCACGCAGCTGCGGAGCGCCCAGGAAAGCCAGCGCTCTGCTGCCGCCCCCGGTCTCCAGGCCCCACCGGGAGGTTGGCATCCCCAGTGGGGGCGCCCCAGGCTGTCCTGCCTAGGGCGCCCAGACACCTGGAACCGGCCCTGGTCAAGACCAGCACCTTGAAGCGAATCCGGTATGCTATTGGCAGCCAGTGCAATGCCTTCAGTGCAGGCTGGATGTGCACCTGCATGGGGAGACCTGTCAACAGCCTGGCTGCCACATTTTGCACCAGCTGCAGCTTCCAGAGTTGCACCAAGGGCAGCTCCATGTAAAGAGCACTGCAGTAGTCCAACCTCAAGGTGACCATTGCGTGGATCACCGACGCCAGATCATTGTGTTCGAGGAAGGGAACCAACTGCCTAATCAGCTGGAGATGGTAGAAGGCTGCCTTGACAGTGGCTGCTATCTGGGCCTCCATTGATAAAGAGGCATCCAGGAGCACTCCCAAACTCCTGACCCTCGGTGCTGGCACCAATGGCGCTCCATCAAAGGCCGGTACTGGGATCTCTACCCCCAATCTGCTCCGCCCCCAGGCACAGGACCTCCGTCTTTGTTGGATTCAATTTCAATTGACTCGGTCTAAGCCATCCAGCGACGTCCTGTAATGCCTGGTCCAGGTCTTCTGCGGTAGAGTCGGACTGACCACCCAACAACAGATATACTGAGTGTCATCTGCATATTGGTGACACCTTAGCCCATGCCTCTGGGCAATCTGGGCAAGGGGGTGCATGTAGATGTTGAATAGCATCGGGGAAAGTGCCACCGCTTGAGGCACTGTGCAGATCAGTGGATGCCTTCAGGACAGCTGCTCCCTGAGAGCCACCCTTTGTTCCCGATGGTGAAGAAAGGAGATGAGCCATTGCAAAGCAAGCCCCTGAATCCCCGTGTCGGCGAGGCGGTGGGTCAGGAGCTGATGGTCGACCATGTTGAACTCCGCTGACAGGTCCAACAACAGCAGCACTGCCGTCCTGCCACGATCCAGATGCCTCCGGAGGTTGTCTGTGAGGACGACCAGTGCCATCTCCGTCTCATGGCCTGGGCGGAAGCCAGACTGGAAGGGATCTAGCATGGAAGTGTCATCCAGAAAGTTCTGCAATTGTATCACCACTGCCCTTTCAATTAATTTGCCCAAATAGGGCAAATTGGAAACCAGCTAATAGTTTGCCAATTTGGCCGGATCGAGGGATGGTTTTTTTAAAAGAGGGCGGATCACTGCTTCCTTGAGAGCCTCTGAGAACAGCGCCTCGGAGAGGGACTTGTTAATAATATCCCTGAGGGCACCTCACGGCCCACTTTAATGAGCCATGAAGGGCATGGATCAAGGCTGCATGTGGTTGGGCATACTGTTAAGAGCAATCTGTCAACTTCCTCTAGACTGAGTGGACTGAAATAATCCAAAATTGGACTAGAAGACGTGCATGGAATTCGCTCACTGTCTCAACTGTGGCGGGAAGGTTGCGGCGGAGTGACAAGACTTTATCTGCAAAGTAGCTTGCAAAAGCCTCACAGCCAATGTCCAATGTTTAGTCTGCCTTGTGGCAGAACTGTTAAGGACCGAATAGTTCTGTATAATTGGGCTGGCCGTGAGCTTGCAGATGCAATCGTAGCTGCGTAGAACTCCCTCTTTGTGGCTTTGACTGCCGACTCATAGGATCTCATAAACGTCTTATAAGATGCTCTTGTTGCTTCGTCACAAGCACGACGCCAGTGTCTCTCTAGCCGTCTAAGCCTTTGCTTCATCAGCCTCAGCTCCTGGGTAAACCAAGGAGCCAGCCTAGAGCGAGGGTGCAGAGGGTGTCTGGGAGCGATCTCGTCAATGGCTGCCGAGAGTTGGCCAAGCCAATCCTCAACTAGCTCATCCAACGAGCTGCCGGGGGCCACTGGATCCTGCAGGGCCATCTGAAGCCACAAAGGGTTCATCTGGCTCCGTGGGTGAGCTAAAATACGCTCACTGTTCAAACAGGACTGGGGTAAAACATTCATGTGGGCCTTCAGGGCATGGAGGTCTGACCATGGAACTGCTGTAGCAGTAATCTGGTCCACTGTAACCCCCACCGCGAAGATCAAATCAAGTGTGTGACCACCTTGATGAGTGGGGGCCATTACATATTTGGAGAGTCCTAGTGCCACCATGGACAACACCAGGTCCACCGCCTGTGGGGAGGTTGCATCATCAGCATGGACACTGAAGTCACCCAGAGAACACTACAGTCAGGGTCACAAAACTGTTTGGCCCTCCCAGGCCCTAAGGACGCTAGCCTAGTCGTAACCAGGGCCAGAGCCTTCTCAGTGGCGGCTCCATACTGGTGGAATGAGCTCCCGGAAGAGATCAGGGCCCTATGGAACCTTTCATAGTTCCGCAGGGCCTGCAAGATGAAGCTCTTCCACCAGGCTTTCAACTAGGAGACGCCATTAACAACTATAACGGCCTATACAGCCTGGTTCCGGGTTGGTTACCGAAAGCCTAGGTGTGCCGATTATACCTGAGGATGGACAGTGAGCTGGAATGCCGAAACAACTATGTTATGCACTCACGTGGTAATGCTATCATACGACATCATAGCGATACTGCTAGCACTTTAACATTGTAATGTTTTAATCAATTGGTCTTAAATATTTTATGAAACTTTGATTGTTGATCAGTATTTTATCTTGAGTAAGCCACCCTGAGCCTGCTTTGGCGGAGTAGGGTAGGGTATAAATTGTAAAATAAAAAAGAAAATAAATAACGTGTTGGTGAGCCAATTTAGACCTGATCCCAGTCTTCCTGCACTGGAATGTACCATTTCTTAATGTGTTTCATTCCCATCTCAGGCTTGTCCTTGCTGCATTCCTCCCCATTTCAACCCAACACAGTTCTATACATGTACCTTTTCCCCCATGGACACACCCCCTGATGTGATGATGACGTCAGCACGGCTGATTCCCTCATTCAAGGCATTAAGTAAATCATCTGGGCTGCAAAAAAATAAAAACAAACAGGGTTAAGAAAAAATAAATACGTATCTGCTAAAAAACTCAAATGTAACTCTTCTTAAAGGTAAAGGTAAAGGTAAAGGTTCCCTTGCTCGAAAGCCAGTCGAATCCGACTCTAGGGTTGCGGTGCTCATCTCCGTTTCAAAGCCGAAGAGCCAGCGCTGTCCGAAGACGTTTCCGTGGTCATGTGGCCAGCATGACTAAACACCAAGGTGCACGGAACGCTGTTACCTTCCCACCGAAGTGGTACCTATTTATCTACTTGCAATTTCTTGCTTTCAAACTGCTAGGTTGGCAGGAGCTGGAACTAGAGACGGGAGCTCACTCCGTCTTGCGGCACCCGGGTCTCGAACTGCTGAACTACTGACCTTCCACAGCCTGCAGTTCAGTGTCTTAACCACTTGAGCCACCGCAGCTCCCGACTCTTCTTAAAAAGCTCTAAATAGACAAAACATATTATTCAAGAAAAAGACTAACAAGAAATTATACTAGTGAGGCTTTTTCTTCTTTTTTTGTAAACAGCAAACATTATCTTAATGCATTGGGAATCTCTTTAGTATATAGTATGCGAAATACAGCAACATAAGTATAATTTCATATATCATATTACAAGAATTTTAGACTGATGAACTACCCCAAGATGGGTATCACTCTTGGAGGCCTTTATCAATCCAGTCTTAATAACATCGCAGAAAAAAGAGAGTTACCAAAAGTTGCTAAACCAGTTAGGTAAGTTAAAAGCAGAAGACAAACTAAGACAAGAAAATAAATTATCTTGGTGGGAACATATAATGTTAAAAGACAGATTTGGCAAGGATATGCTAAGAGGTTTTGAGGATCAAAACAACCAAATAGACAAAATTTGGCTCTCGTCAAGTGATAAGCTTATTCAAAAACTATACAAATTTTTGTTAGAGGACTACCAAAGGGATGAGATAGTCAAAAATACAATGATTAATTGGATGAAAGATATAGGAACAAATATAGAGTTAGATCAATGGGATTTGATGTGGAAGTCTGTGAAAAATATGAGATCAATCGCATATAAAGAGAACGTCTATAAGATGTTTTATCGGTGGCTCTGGTCACCAGACAAGATATCGAAATGTGTTAAAAACTATTCAAACCAATGTTGGAAGTGTAAAGCCAATACGGGAACATTCTACCATATGTGGTGGAAATGCACTAAAACACAAAAATATTGGAAGATGGTATTGGTGATCTTGCGAGAAATCATAGACAAAGAACTTGTATTAAAACCAGAGACTTTAATACCAAAGGTATACAAATCCAATGATAGATATTTGTTATCTTATATAATTTCAGCTGCGCGTATTCTGTGGGCAAGAAATTGGAAATCCGATACTATACCCTCTAAGGAGGAATTAATTTGTAAAATTTTAGATCTCTCCCAAATGGACGATTTAAGTTTAAGACTGCAAAATCGAGATTCGAAAGTACATGTAAATAGATGGTCTAAACTTTATAGTTGGATAGAAAAATGTATTGAGACCTAAAGACTCTGTAAATATATGGAAATGATTTTGTAAAGAATACGTGTTTGTTGGTATTGAAAAATCCTAAAATAAATTAAAAGAATTTTAGACTGATGAACTACTGGATAAAGTTATTCTCAAGAATCTCTCCTTATATATAAGTCTGTTTTCGAGTGGCAACATTCCATGCGCTCCCTCAGCCATTGGCCCATCAGCCGCCACTCAAGAGTACTCGCGTGCCATTGGCCAGGTGCTGGATCTGCTCCTCTTCCCTGCCAACTCTGCCTTCAGCCACTGTGCCCTGTCAGAATTACTGCAAATCGCTTTCTATCGTGACAAAGAAGTTTTTCCTGCTTGTCTCCTGTGTGGGACTAACTTTCCCCTCATTGGCTGTTGGTAGGTGTAACAAAATGGCAGTTACCTGTGTTTGTAAGATGGTTATGGTTCTTTGTTTAAAATGTTCCGCCATAAGGCTTAATTGAGCTGTAGTTCCAGAGAGGACTGGATCGCCCCCAACGCGGGATCTAAGTTCGGGCTCAGTTTGTCTGAGTCAAGCCAAGACTTTTGCATTGGATGAGGGGGGAATGAGACACCTTACCGACAGCGCTTCTGTGAGTATTCATGATAAAATCTGAATGGTTTGAAAGGGCAATTTAAAATAATTAGCCCTAAGAAGTAGCATAGTGGGGAGGGCTCTCCCCCCTGAAGAACAAACGGCTAGAAACTGAAAGAGAGCGTGGCGTGACGAGGTTTGAAAGGGCGAGAGGGAAAGAGAACTCCATCAGAATAGCCATGGAGTTGAAGAGGGAAATGTTGGGGCTTTAAAACGGTTTCTTGGCTCTCAGTGGGTGCTGAGAGGAAACCTGGGTCTTCTTTTAAGCCTCTTCTAAAAACTGAAAATCGAGACGCAAAGCAGTTTGTCTGCAGGGAGAGCTGGAGGGGGAATCCGTCCGGTGAGAGAGAGAGGCTGAGAGAAAATAAGAAACTCTAAGGTGAAGGCGACTGGCTGGAGACCCCTTTGCAGCGTTCTCAAATTTTAACCCTAATAGGGGTAGGGTAGAAGAATCAGAGAAATAGAGAAGAAGAGGCCTGTTTTCATTGTACGCTAATTTTTAACCCTTGAGGGCCAGGATGGAAGAGTAAGAGAGTGAGGGAAGAGAGAGTGTTTGCTACGTCCTCAATTTTTGCTGCGATTGCTATCGGTAAAAGAGGTGGGAGAGAAGGATGGACTCTGTTTAAAGACTGCTGGACGAAAGAACTTGGTTTGACAATAAGGAATTTGATTATTGATTGATAGTGTGTCGGCTGGTCACTTCATTTGGTTTTAGTGGGCTATAGGGGGAGAATAGGAGGGGGAAGGTGGGCAAGGCAGCCTTCCTGGGAAAATTGCCAACAGGGAGGTTGTTTTGGTAAATAGACGGGAGGATAGCGAAAAAAATTTCTGGGGATTTTGCCAACAAATAAGATAGCCTAAACATTGGTATTTGTTTTAATTTTTTCTGAGATAGAGATTCTGGGAACAGGGCCAGAAGACCTGCGCTGTTCCCAAACAGTGGATAAGGCTAAAGAGTAAATAATAATCTTAAAAAAAAACAAAAACAAACTGTGAATATTCTCTGTGCACGTTAAGAGTGGGACTTGGAAGTAGTGAAAAATAGATAAATATGGCCAGTGGAGGATTAAGGAAACAGTCTCTGGTTTCTCCAGGGGCTGTTAGCTCTGCTACAGGAAAGTTGGGAGGCGCAGGCCAGAAAGAGCCCCCGAAAGAAATACCCCAGAAAGAAATACAAGCGATAGTGCAAGCCACTATCCTGAACACGATTAATGATGTTGTAGAACCGCTCAAGGCTGGCATGGAAGAAATCCGGAGTAGTGTCCCACAAGCTATCCAGGAAGTAAGAGATATGATCCCCCAAGCAGTGGTCCCGATTCAGAATGCAATGAAGGATATTACGGAGCAGTTCACCAAGAGTTTACAGCTGTTGCAGAAGCAAATTGCCGATAATACTACAAAAATTGTGTCACTAAGTAATACGGTGGAGGAAGTGGAGACAAAAACAAGACAAGTGGAAAGGAAGGTTCAAGAAAATGAAGAAAAACAATCACTATTGGAGCAAGACGTAATGAGATTACAGGTGGAGAGAGCGGCTTTTGTTCTGAGATTTCAGAATATCCCAGAGGAAAAAGAAGAAGATCTAAATTCAAAGATGTCTGAACTTCTGGCAACTCATTTACATATTGAAGATGTAAGCGAAGTGGAAAAAGAAATTGATGTGGCCTTCAGAATGAACTCGGCCTATGCAAGAAGATTTAAGGTGCCCAGGGAGGTCCAGGTGCAGTTCCATAAGCGGGCAGTTAGAGATAAGATACCGAAAGAAGTAAACGCTGTACCGTTGAAGATGGGACAAGAAGAAATTAAAGTTTTAAAAGAGGTACCCTGGAGAGTGAGGAAGAAGAGGAGGGCGTACTCAGACTTAATGGCACTGTTGAGAGCCAATAATATCACCTATAGGTGGATTTTGCCAGAAGGGGTCTTCTTTAACTTTGAGGGAAAGAGATTCGGAATCACCTCTGTTTTCAAGGCTAAAGATTTTCTAGAGACGTATGGAGTGGAGATGTCGGATGATCAAGAAGAAAAAGAGGAGAGAGAAGAGGGAGAGGTGGAAAGGGAAGAGGAATCTCAATCCCAGGGAGCAACGACATCAGCTCTCTCTGCCAAACCTCAAAGATCAAGAAAATTTAGACTGAGATCTCCAATCGTGACAAGGCAAAAAACAAAAGGTGAAAAGGAATACAGACAGACACAGAACCTAGATGGATAAAAAGAAGATAAAAATAACTTCGGTGAACGTCAACGGCTTAAATGGACCTCAGAAAAGAAGAAGGATATTTCATCAATTGAAGAAATGTAAAGCAGACATAACGTGTATTCAAGAAACCCACATTAGGAGAAAGGATGAAAAATATCTGAACTATAAGGGATTAGGCAAGATGTTTGTGGCAACAGATGAAGAGAAGAAAAAACGTGGAGTGGCCACTTATATTAAGGAATATATGCAGCCAGAACTTATATTTGCTTCGGAAGATGGGAGAATATTGATGGTGACAATACAAAGACAAAATAAAAAAGTTTTAATAGTGAACATCTATGCCCCAAATCAAAACCAGGAGAAGTTTTATCGAAAGCTCTCAATCTTGATGGCCAAACAGGATTTCCAGGAGCTTTGTGTGATTGGTGACTTTAATGCGGTTTTTGATAATAACATGGATTGGAAAGCGAATACCCAGAGGAAGAAGCCAAAAGGTAATGAATTTCCTAATTCACTTCTGCAGATTGTAGAGGAATGGCGGTTAGTTGATACCTGGAGAATAAGAAACCCTAAAACGCAACAATATACGTCCTATTCGGCGAGACATGATTCTTGGTCTAGACTGGATATGTGCTGGATGTCATCTTCAATGGTAAGAGATTTACAGAAGGCTGAAATAGATGCAGGCACATTTGCTGATCACAATCCGATAACGGTGGAGCCACTGGGAATAAACCGTAGGGACAGATGGACATTGAACTCTTTATTACTCAAGAATAGTAAGGTGGTGAAAAGTTTGCAAATGGAATTTGCTTTCTTTTTAAGGAAAACATCACTCCAGGTATTCCGAGATGAACGGTGTGGGATGCGTTTAAGGCTTTCGCGAGAGGACTTTCAATGAAGGAAGCGGCAAAGAAGAATAGAAAAAGAGATGAGGAATACCTCAATCTGAAAAAAGAAATACTGGAACAGGAGAAGCAAGAAATGGAGATGGGAGGAGACCCCGGTAGGAAAGCTAAAATTAAGCTTCTTATGCACAAAATGAATTGTTTATTGACAGTATGGCAAAAAAAGTAAACTATGCCAAACAAAATTACTTCGAGAATGCCAACAAACCAACTAGATGGCTGGCTTACCAAGTAAGAAAGCAATCGGAAAGAACATTGATAAAATCATTGAGAGATAGAAATGGGGTAGAACAAAATGGAGCTCAAGACCTGAAAAGGATTGTGGAAGATTTCTATAAGAAACTCTATGCAAGAGAGAATATAACTAGAGAAGAAATATCCCAGTATTTGCAAGACCGCGTGTGGCAGAAGTTCTCGGAAGAAGAACAGAAGATTTTAAATCAACCAATTACTATGATGGAGATGGTGGAGGCATTGAAAAGGCAGAATAAAGGTAAGGTACCAGGGACGGATGGTCTACCAGTGGAATTCTATATAACCTTTGAAGAAATATTGCTTCCACAACTACATGAAGTTTATAAGAAAACGTGGGAAGGAGAGGAAGTACCTGATACGTGGAGGGAAGCCCTAATCTCTTTAATTCATAAACAAGATACGGAAGGAAACGATGTTAGGAACTATAGACCGATCTCCCTATTAAATGTGGATTATAAAATATTTGCTTCTATTATGGCTGACAGATTGAAGCGTGTTTTAGCAAAAACAATTCATAAAGACCAGTCAGGATTTCTCCCGAAACGACAGATAAAGCACAACATGAGGCGATTATTGAATGTGTTGGAATACTATGAAGCTCATCCAGAAAAAGAAATGGCAGTGATTTTTGTAGACGCAGAGAAGGCCTTTGACAACTTGGATTGGATGTTTATAATAGAGACACTTAAGAGGGCCAGAGCGGGAGAACGATTTATTCAAACAATTCAAGCAATTTACTCAAAACAGAGAGCAGCAGTTATGGTAAATGGGGAATGGACTGAACAATTCCAGATACAGAAGGGTACGAGGCAAGGTTGTCCCCTCTCACTATTACTATATATTTTTGCCCTGGAAGTCTTAACAGAAGAGATAAGACAGAATTCAGAAGTGAAGGGATTAAAGGCTCATGGAGAACATTATAAGCTATTAGCTTACGCAGATGACTTGGCATTCATATTGGAGGAACCGAGATCTTCAATCATGGAGTTAAATAAGATCTTGAAAGAGTACGGGCAAGTGGCAGGCTTGAAGGTTAATATGGTTAAAACAAAAATTCTAACTAAAAATATGACTTTGGAGCAAAGAGAGCATTTGCAAGAAGAGTCGGGATATAAACTCTGTGTGAAGGTGAAATATTTAGGAATTCAATTAAAGAATAGGTGTAGTTCATTACAAGAAGATAATTATAGAGAATTGTTAAGAGCAACGAAACAAGATTTAGAAAAATGGAAGAATTTGAAGTTGTCCTTAATTGGAAGAATTGCATTGATAAAGATGAATATTCTACCAAGATGGATCTTCCTGTTCCAAACGATTCCTGTCCTGAAAAACTTGGCAATACTGAAAGAGTTGGAGCAAACCACGTCTAAGTTTGTGTGGCAAGGGAAAAGAGCACGAATTAGGCTTAAAGCGCTACAAGACTCAAAAGAAAGAGGAGGCCTGGCTTTTCCAAATTGGATACTATACTATAGAGCGGTAGCATTGGCATGGCTTAAGGAATGGGTGACATTGGAAGATAGAAGGCTTTTAAAACTGGAAGGCCATGATCTCTTAGAAGGTTGGCATGCGTTTTTGCGGGACGAGAAGGTGGCAGCACGTAAATATTTTAGACAACACTGGATACGGGATGCACTTGCTAGAGTATGGGAGATCATCCGGAGGAGGTGGTTTGTTAAAACCTCTAGGCTGGTAGCCCCGGTAGAAGCAGTGACTTTACCTAGGTTATATTGTGAAGATCCACCGCAAAGATATCTCGATATTATAAATGCGAAGGGGGAGCTTGAATTGGGCGAGGATATTGGTTGGTGGCACAGAGTTCAGATTCAGTCAAGATATAAAAAAGACAAACAGAAAGGGTTTGAGAAGTCACTATCAGATATGGAGAAAATATTGTATGAGCCGGAAGAGAAATTTATTAAAAAAATGTACGCACTATTGTTGGCTGACTATACGATAGATGAAACAGTGAAAAATAATATGGTTCAATGGGCAGCAAATTTTGGCTATAGCATAGAGATAGAACAGTGGGATCAAATATGGAAAATAAATGTGAAAATAACCAGAGTGGTTGCATATAGAGAAAACATGTATAAAATGTTTTATAGATGGTATATTACTCCGGATAGGTTATCAAAATTTGATGAAAAATGCTCTAATAAGTGTTGGAAATGTAATGTCAAAGTGGGTTCATTTTATCATATGTGGTGGACTTGTGAGAGGGTTTAAAAATACTGGATATGGGTGCATAGACTGATGCAGAATATTATAAAAGGTACCATTTTGTTTAAGCCAGAGGTATTATTGCTGGGAATACTTCCAAAAGAAGTGCGGAGAGAAGAGAGATATTTGATAACATATATAGCAACAGCGGCTAGAATTTTATATGCAAAGTACTGGCGAACTATGGTGGTACCAACTGAACAGGAGTTGATTGAGAAGATAATGGAAGCAGCAGAAATGGACAAACTGACTTTGATGTTGAAAGGATACGATGAATCAGCCTTTATAAACACTTGGCAACGCTTTTATGACTGGTACGATCGGAGAGAGAAGGATGGAAAGAAATAAGTATATTATTAACTTTATACTAATTAGAATTGAATAAGTTAGAAAGTTAGAATTTAGTGGATACAGAAGCAATGGTATAACACTTAAATCGGTAAGGTGGGAGGGGTAAAACTGGATGCGATGGGACGAGAATTGTACCCCCCCGTAAATATTTAATGTTGTGGTTGTCTTTGGTGGGTAGTGTGTATTGTTATGTAGTTGGTGTGTTGTCTATTATGTTGTGTAATGTGGTAGTTAAGTCTTTGGTGGAAAAATAATAAAAATGCCTCTTTTGGGGGCGCTTTAAAAAAAAAGAAAAAAAGAAGGAAGACGCCGCTGACGTTGGCTGGGCAGAGAGACGTCTGAGAGAGAGAAAGGGAAGCCCAAAAGGGTCGCTGTGGCGACCACAAGCCACAAGCGGAGACGGGGAGAGCGGTGAGGAAACCCTCTCAACAGCCCATCATTCTGAGACCCTTCCAGCTCCAGCTTCTACCTCTAGCTGCTCCCTCATCCTTGGGAGCCCTCCCCGGTTGACATAGCAGCACAGAGCTATGGCTTCCGGAATCACTGCTGGGCCCTTGGGGTGGTGACACAGACTTCCAGCCTAACCTACCTCACAGAGTTGTTGTGCAAGTCAAAAGGGGGAGAGAAGAATGGTGTAAACTGCTTTGGTCGCCATTGCAGAGAAAGATAACTTTTCCTCCTGGGAAACCATTGTTGCCAATCTCCAGGCGAGGACTGGAGATCACTCAGAATTACAACTGCTCTGCAGATGGCAAAGATCAGTTCCCTTGGAGAAAATGGTGGACTCTGTGGTAGTCAGGGCTTCAGACCACGGAAAATGGTGGACTCAGTGGCGGTCAGGGCTTCAGAGCTTGGAAGAGGCTGCAGGTATGTTTGTGGTGGAAATGGAAAGCTGAAGAGTGAAGGGGAAATAAAGGTAGATTGATGCTTGGCTGGGAAGGAGATAGGGTTGCCAACTCCAGGTTGGGAAATTCATGGAGATTTGAGGGGTGGAGCCTGGAGAGGGTGAAGTTTGAGGAGTGGTGGGACCTCAGGCAGGTACAATGCCATAGACTCCACCCTCCAAACCAGCCATTTCCTCCTGGGTAACAATTGTTGCCAATCTCCAGGTGAGGGCTGGAGAGCCCTCAAAATTACAACCGCTCTTCAGGTAGCAAAGATTAGTTCCTCTGGAGAAAATGGTGAACTCTGTGTCATTAAACCCTGCTGAGGTCAGCAGAGTTCATTGTATTTATTTTCACAACGGGCCTTATTCCTAGTGTGTGTGTGTGTGTGTATAATTATTATAACTATAGTAATACAGTTATTTACTCTAAAATTATAACCAAGTTGAAATAAAAAATCTTCTTCTTACTTTTCTATTATCTAAAATTATCCTTAATCATCAGATCTACATATCATGAGTTCATTTTGAGGTTTCCAGTTGACCATAAATGTAAATATAGTCCTTTCTCTGTTCAAAGAAATGAGTTCAGCTATCTCTTAACAATTTTAGCATATTCATCAACCATTCTTCTACTGTGGGTATTATCAACATTTCTGTGCATATAATAGTCTCACTTCCGTAATCATATATAAAAACAAAAGTTCCATGGCTCTTTTCCAGTTGTTTGTTCATCAATCCCCCCAAAAAAACTTATGGCTTCATTTGAATATTTCATTTTACACTCTCCCTGAAAGAAGTCCAGTACATCATGATAAGTGAACTATCTATGTTTAATTAACATTTCACATCTATAAGATGCTTCTTGTGTTGAAAGCCACAAAGGTGTTTTTGGATATAACCTAGGTTTAAACTTTACTCTCAAAATCACACATCTAATGTAATGGTTTTTGAAGTCCACATTGACCTTCATGTTTTCATACCACAAATAACCATGCCACCTGAATCTCAAATCATGTCCTTCCAATTCTAATAACCTCTCAATAACAACCAATTTTGCATCCAAACTAAGCAATATCTTAATATCTTATATTTGATATATGTTTTTTTCCTTTTTCCAAATAAATTTAGAAGTGTCTTTCTGCCATTGTTTAAATGGTAAATCAGATGTCAGCACAAGGCATAGTCTGAAACAAAAGTAACATTCTGCGTAAAACATTCACTTTGATCACAGATATTTCTCCCAACAGAGACAATTGCGTTTTCTCCCATCTTGACAAGTCTTTTTTAACTTCATTCCATGTCTTTATGTAATTATTTTAAAATAACATACTCATCATATTTATCAACATAAATCTTAAAAATAGTTTTATTCATCAATTCAGTTGTGGTTGTATTTTCATATTTTTAATTTACATCTTTATTTTCTGTTTATTAATTTTAAACCCCACTAATGCACCAAATTATTTCAATTATACATTAATACTTCTATTCCTTTTAAGGGAACTTTTAACACCAAGTCATCTGCAAAAGCCCTTAACTTATATGTCTCTTTATTTAATCTTAATCCCCTCCAGTATTCTCATCAAGTCTTGTATCTTTATGCAAAATTTCAAGAGCTAATATAAACAAAAGTGGGCAACCTTGGCTTGTTCCTTTTTGAATCTCACATGGTTTAGTTAAGTCTCCATTTACAGTTAATCATATATATATATATATATATATATATATATATACAGGGGTCTTTTTTGGGGGGAGCGCACCGGAGCACAGCTCTGGGAGCTCAGGAGCCAAGCCCCGCCCCCAGCCGGCGTTCGGGGGAGTCTTTCAGGCAGCTGAATGTCAATTTCAGCTCCATTATATCTTATGGGCCATTGAAGTCAATGGTGAAAACATAGGGTATATTCTGGGGGCTGGAGAGGATTGGGGTTGAGGGAGAGGCTCCAAACTCACAGGATAGCTGATGGAGCCTCTCCTAAAGATACCCATTAACTTTTTTCCCACCATAGAGAACAATGGAGGGAATAGGGGCAACCTGTTTGGGGGCCCATAAAATTGGACCCCCTGGTCCAATGTTCTTGAAACTTGGTGGGTATCTTGGGGAGAGGCTCCATCAGCTATACTGTGAGTTTGGAGCCTCTCTCTCAAACCCACTCCCCTCCAGGCCCCAGAATATACCCTATGTTTTCACCATTGACTTCAATGGCCCATAGGATATAATGGGGCTGAATTGCCGCTGAATTTCTTTCATTCCCTCCTTTCCTTCTCTCTTTTCCCTCTTTCTTCTCTTCTCTCTTTCTTTCTTTCCCACCTTCTTCTCTTTTTTCCTCCTTTCCCTGTTTCCCGCCTTCTTCCCTCTCTTTCTTTCCCTCCCCTTTCCTTCTCTTTCCCTCTTTCTTTCCCTCTTTCCTTCTCTCTACTTTCTCTCTTTCCTCCTTCTGTGACCCAACTCTCATGAGAAGAAGTTTAAACTTTAAACCCCTTCTCTCTTAGCTACCCCACCCAGACCAACTGGGGAAGGGGAGGCTTTTGAAGATGCCTTCCCCTCTATTGCTTCCCCTTCTGACATCACTTCCGGTGATGTCAGGGGGCATGGCATATGCTAATAGCCTAATAGCTCATTTGCATACCATATGCTAATGAGCTCCTGCAGCTGTTTTTCTACGAAAAGACCCCTGTATGTGTGTGTGTGTGTGTGTGTATATATATATATATATATATATATATATATATATATATATATAATCTGTTTTATAATCCCTCTTTTCTTTTTGTTTCCCCTCTATATTATATTTTGCTTTCCAAAATAAAAGAATATATATTAAAAATAATCTTAGCAGTATAGAATCCAAACTGGTGAGACCATTTTGAAACCCTGCTACAGGGCAAATTCTAATAAAGGTGGGAAGAATTTAATATGTTGGAAAGGATTTTAAAACCAAATCCAACTTTAGAATTTCATTTTTTTATTTTATTTTTTATTAATTTTATAAATTAGAACAGAGCTTTAATAGCAATATAATAAAGCATTTCAAGAAGTCAGATCAGTACAGTAAACCTAACAAGCATATTCAATGAAATACAAGTAATACAATTGTCCAAGATAGGTAATAGTACAAATACTACATATGAAAACAGTGTTCATGCTAAATGAATGATGAATCAAGTAATCAGACAGAGCAGATCTCAATAACCATATGTTAGATTACAAGTAGACATTGCAAGAGAAAGTAGAGATTAAAGATAGATCAGTTTAAGATACGCAGGGTTGCATTTTTTCCACAGAGTTATAGAGTTTAGGATAGAGTTCTGAGTTTTGTAGATGATCTGTAAGTTTATACATTGTTAAGCCAGCATGAACATGTGGGAGCTAGACTAGACTTCCAAGTAGATGCAATCAATGCTTTTGTTGTCCACATGCATGTTTAAATACCCTTCATACTTTACCTGTATGCGTACATTTTTATCCATTCTCTCTCTATTATGTTTTTATCCTGCCCTTCCTCCAAGGAGCACAGGAGAACATTCCCCTTCTGTATTTTATCTCACAATAATCCTGTGAGGTACATTAGACTGAGAGTCAGTGAATGGCCCAGGATCACCCGGCAACCTTCATGGCTAAGTAGGATATGAGCTTGGATCATAGTCTTCCACTGTAACCACTATACCAGTGATGGCGAACCTATGGCACGGGTGCCAGAGGTGGCACTCAGAGCCCTCTCTGTGGGCACGCACGAGGAGGTGGCTGAACCTGCTTATTGTGCTGTTGCAGCTGCTGCACCAGCCGGCCCTAGGCCAAACCCTGGGCCCTGGTCGGAAAGCAAATACCGCACATGAGAGGAAAAGATGTGCAAACCCCCAGAGCAGGCGCCCCGCTTTTTGACATGGGGGAGGGAGAAGAGGGGAATCGCTTTCCCCACGGGCTCCACCTTCCTCGCAGCCTGATGCCGACCCACAATCCCCACCTACTCAAAGCCCAGGAGCTGCTCAGCAAGGAATCCCCGCAGCCTGACCCCGCCCCCTTAGCCTGGGAAAGCGCAGCAACTCCCCTTCCTTTGCAAATGCACGCTCCAATCCACACCCCTTCTGCCTCAGAGGAGGGAGGCTGAGCATTCCCAGGGATGCCCACTCAGGCTCGTTGCCAAAAGTTGCGTCTGCAGGAGCGCCCACTTCAGTTTCCAAACCTGCCTTCTTTGGGGAGGCGCGCTATTCCTCCTCCCCCTCCTCCCTCTTTGGCTCTCTGCCTGGTCTCTCTCGCTGTGCCCACCGGCATCCTGTGCTCTAACCTGGAATCAGAAAAACTTTAGTACCCACCCCCTTCACCTCCTTTTGGGGCTGCCCCGCTGTTTTGAGTGGCATGTCTCGTGCGCCTGCTCAGAGGCTGTGATTAGAAGGGCCATTCAAGGAGTTGGACATGGAGACTGTTTTGGAGCTGGTGCTGCAGGAGGGGGTGGCAGTCAGCGCTGTGGTGAGGTGGCTCAAGGCGAGCCAGAGCTCCCGCCCTGTGGAGGTAAGGCACAGCACCCCTCCCCCTAATTATAGTTTCCTGTGAGCTTCCAGGGAATCACACATAGGGCACCCCCCCCCCCGTGATGAAAGACTGTCCCTGAACTTCAGAGCTCCCGTCTCTCCAGCGATGAGCTGGGGCGGAGGGACGAGGCAGAAATGAATAGCCACTTCAAAAGTAGTACCTGATCTTGTGCATCCGTATTCAAAATTAAGCACCACTGAGACAACCGAACTTGCTTTCAAGTATGAGAGCGTAGGATTACACCTTTAGTCAGATTGTAAATTTGCTTTGGCTTTTCGCATTCATGAGAATGACTAAAATGCTGTTTGGAGGAGCCGTGTAGGAGGGCGGATGTATGGGGATACCTAGTTCACTTTCCTTCAAAACTGTGCAGCCTTGATATGCTTTGGGGGTGGGAGCTGCAGTGGCTCAAGTGGTTAAGACGCTGAACTACAGGCTGTGGAAGGTCAGTAGTTCAGCAGTTCGAGACCTGAGTGCCACATGACGGAGTGAGCTCCCATCTCTAGTTCCAGCTCCTGCCAACCTAGCAGTTCGAAAGCAAGAAATTGCAAGTAGATAAATAGGTACCACTTCGGTGGGAAGGTAACAGCATTCCGTGCGCCTTGGTGTTTAGTCATGCCGGCCACATGACCACGGAAATGTCTTCGGACAGCACTGGCTCTTCGGCTTTGAAACGGAGATGAGCACCGCAACCCTACAGTCAGATTCAACTGGCTTTTGAGCAAGGGAACCTTTACCTTTACCACCTGGTTGAAGTTCTCAAGTTGAAGTGTGTTATTTATTCATTGGTCAAGATTTGCAGGATCAAAATTTAATTTACTTCGAATCAATCTAAAAATGTCAGTTGTTAATGTATGAATTGTTTTTTTAAACTAAAACCTCAGTATTCAGGTTAAATTGCCGTGTTGGCACTTTGCAATCAATAAGTGTGTTTTGGGCTGCAGTTTGGGCACTCGGTCTCTGGAAGGTTCACCATCACTGCACTATACCATGCTTTTAACTCAAGTAACTTCAGTAAAGTTAACAATGTGTTAGTTCATGATTTCATATATCACATTATCTACACTTTCTTATGTGATTTCCTATAAGCCTGCAACTTGTCATAATCTATTATGTTGTATTCCAGACTGGTCTTTAAATACTCTTCCCATGACCCTAATGAATCCCACCACCTGAATATTTTTAGTCTAAAAAAGTGATCATGGATTTAAAAGGTATTGCACCCTAGACTGGTTGGAGACCAGGAATTACAGTTGGTTATACTCTTAATTTATTAATATGCCGACACCCAAATCTCTCCCTCTAGGATACGAACATTTACAGAGGCTCTAGGAAGTCATTTCCTTTCCCCTTCCACTTTTCCCCTGTAAGATATGTACCACTGCCATCAACAGTGGCTCCTCAGTGGCAGTAAACATATTCAGTACTTACGAGGCTGGTTTGTGGGAGATCCTTTAAATATTTTTTGCATGCTTTTGAAGTCCCCAAAATATGAAGAAATCCTGTCTTTATCTGTGGGCGGTCCCATTTTGCTGCACTACTAGGAAGCCCTAGACCATTAATGTTGCTATTAGCAGGAGTTATAGATGTGTATTTAATGTATTACCTAACAAAAGCAAAGACATTTTGTAAGCCAAATATCCCCTAGACAGCAAAGACTGCCAACTGTAGCTTGGAGTCCCTCTGGAATATAAATATGAGCCCATCAGTACCCACGTGATCTGGAAGACAATGCAAATTTAATTTTGTCTTCTCTCATTATTCATTTATATTTATAACAGTAGGCACTAGGTTTTAGCCAATCATCCCACTCAGCTAAGGATGCCATGTTCTGTTGGCAGAAAGTGTGTCCTGCTAATGGAGGAAGGTCTTTCATGAGTGGGCCTGGGAGAGTGCCAAGGCCTTGGGCATTCAGCGTCAATGTGCTGTGGTGACCTCAGCAGGGTATAGTGACACAGAGTTCACCATTTTCTCCAGAGGAACTGATCTCTGCTACCTGAAGAGCAGTTGTAATTTTGAGTGCTCTCCAGCCCTCACCTGGAGATTGGCAACAATTGTTACGCAGGAGGAAATGGCTGGTTTGGAGGGTGGAGTCTATGGCATTGTACCTGCCTGAGGTCCCACCACTCCTCAAACCTCACCCTCTCTAGGCTCCACCCCCCAAATCTCCAGGAATTTCCCAACCTGGAGTTGGCAACCCTATCTCCTTCCCAGCCAAGCATCAACCTGCCATTATCTGCCCCTTTGATTTCAGCTTTGCATCTCTCCCCCCTCCCTCCTGGAGATCAGTTGTAATTCTGAGTGATTTCCACCCATCTCCTGAAATTGGGAACAGTGGTTCCCCATGAGGGAATGGCTGTCTTGGAGGGTGGAGTCTATGGCTTTGTACCTGTCTGAGGTCCCAGCCCTCCTCAAACCTCACCCTCTCCAGGTTCCATCCCTCAAATCTCCAGGAATTCCCCACCTGGAGTTGGCAACCCTATCTCCTTTCCAGCCAGTCATCAACCTACCTTTATTTCCCCTCCCCTCTTCAGCTTTCCATTTCCCCTCCACACACACACCTGCAGCCTCTCCTGTGCTCTGAAGCCCTGACTGCCAGAGTCCACCATTTTCCATGCTCTGAAGCCCTGACTGCCACAGAGTCAACCATTTTCTCCAGGAGAACTGATCTCTGCCATCTGGAGAGCAGCTGTAATTCTGAGTGATCTCCAGCCCTCACTTGGAGATTGGCAAAAATGGTTTCCCATGAGGAAAAGTCGTCTTTATCTGCAATGGCGACCAAAGCAGCTTACATCATTCTCCTCTCCCCCTTTTGACCTGCACAACCCTGTGAGGTAGGTTAGGCTGAAAGTCTGTGACCGGTCCAAAATCACCCACTCAGCTTCTAAAGCAAGAACCTGGATCTAGCAGAACCTGCTTTGAAGCACTGACTGCTACGCTTAAGGCAGCCAACCTCCAGGTGGAGCCTGAAGATCACTAGGTATAACAACTGAACTCCAGAAAACAGATCTCCCCTGCCCCCCGGAGAAAATAACTGCTTTAGAAGGTGGGCTGTATGGCATTCTGTTCAGCTGAGGCCTCTCCCCACCCCAAACCCCGGCTTCCATAGACTCTTCCAGAAAATCTCCAGGAATCTCCCTATCTGGAGCTGGCAACCCTAAACTTAGGACTGGCCCCAATAAGTTCCTCTCAAAGTCCTGCAAAGAGTTTCTGTCCTTTGTCTGAACCAAGCTTGGTTGCCTACTGTGGTGAAACGGGCTCCAGTTTACCACTTAGCTGTTTGCCTCCAACCCTCGTCCTGTGTGCGTATGTCACTCCTTAAATTCGCTGCCACGACTCACTGAATCATCACTGCCTTTTTAGAGGGACAGTGAGACCCCTGTGGCTGAATCTCCGTGTTTGGAGATGAAATCCCCAATCTCTGGGGGATCCCTGGAAAGTTGGCAACCCAGGGTCTGGCCTTTCCTTGCCTCCTTGCCTCCCCCCTCCCTTTGTTATTGTGCAGAACGGGGTAGACTATGTGGTCAGAGCAGAACACAGATTATTAGCCCAAATAAAAGAAAATAAAAGCAATAAAAGAAAATAAAAGCAAACACTATGACCCAGCAGCGCATAAACCCACAGGGGTTAAACGCAATCCTCTTTCCCTGCACACCGGCCTCTGGCTCTCTCTTCTAGCTTCTCTCTCTCTGGCCCAAGAGAGCAGGGAAACTTCCATTCATTCCCCAGTCCAGCTGACTGTAGAGTGGCTGAATTTCTGCTGCCTCCAAGGGTTCACCCACGTCTCTGACTTGTGGCCTGGACAGCCTGGTCAGCACAGGCAGCAGGAGCCTTTCCTAACCTCCTGTAGGACGGCCTCCTCCCTGGATGGGCTGCAGTCTATATTGTTGCTGCCCTGCATGTTGGGACAGTCCCTGTTTTCCTGCCCTTTTCTGCCTTGGGGCAGCTGGGAAATGTAGTCCAGCAGATGTGAAAGGCCCATTCAACCCCTTCCCTTATTTGGGATTTTTCCTATGCCAGGAAAAAGTTTTGTAATGCACTCGCTAATCAGGCTTGCCTCTGCCTTCTTGATTCCCATCCCCTTCTCAGGAGAAAAACAAATGCCTTCTTCCCTCTGGTTCCTCATCTCCTATATCTGCAGCTGCAATAATACCCTCAAGATGTATTTAGAGTTCAGATCTTGGTGCATTCCAGTCTGCTGAGTACCCCGATCTTCAGTTTTCTTGCTGTGCTCAGTCATTTTGTTGCATGGCTGATTCCACATGCTTTCCCGAATTCTGTATTCAATCTTTCCCTTGGATTTTCACTCAGATTTTCTTGCTCATGTCACCTGCTCTGAGCATTTTTAGTACTATGGTTTGTGAAGGTCTGAATGTCTCCCTTGATGGACTGCAGGTGCAGCTGGGGCTCAGGGAATTGATTGCCATCTTGGAGATTGTACATATGTTGTATTTTAAATTGGACTTCTGTACTGTATTTTAACTGTATTAATTGGTTGTAACCCACCCTGAGCTCGCTTGTGGAGGAGAGTGGGATAAAAACGAGATAAAAATAAATAAAATAAACAAATGACTTCCCCACTCAAGATCTGGATAAGAATACTTTTCTACCTGTTACTTCTTTCATCCCCATTTTTTCCTTTGAGTTTATGCATTGCACAAATGTGTGCATTTATTTGGAATATTTATATTTACTGTGAACTTTCTAGTGTTTGGTACTATATATGTGTCATACATTATTCTGTCTGCATAAGTATATATTGATATTCCATTCACTGTCTCCTGTTTTTCTACTAAATTCAAATGTTTTTCTGCTAAACTTGTTAGTTCCCCCATCTATTTGTTACTGATACACACTAGACAGTGTGTAGAGACTAGGGGTGTGCAAAAAAATATATCATTATTTTCCGGTTTACATCTATTAGCCCCCCAACATTTTCAGCTTTTTCAATTTGGATCATGCTGAACGCACACCCCTAGTAGTGGCCTCAGTCCAGATTTCTATATATTTCTCTAGCCCCATGCTAGAACTTAAGTCAGCAGTTCCTGCTAAGACAGGTATGAGGAATGGTGAATGATAGGTTCTTTTCTTACACTTGGCCATTGCTTCCACTTGGCCAAGTCTGGATTCAGTTTGGCAAAGTAGATCCATTCACATGACATGAGTCTAACATCCAAGTGTACAAATCCTACATCATAATCAATCTCTTCACTTGTCTGTTTAATCACATACAATGATTATACTATTTCAAACCCATAATTGACTTCAAGTAAACTATACAGTGGGCAAAAGTTTAGTAAAATAATTTATCGTGCATTCCGTTTGTACCATGGATAATATGGTAAATATCCAAATGAGATGCACATCCCAATTCCTCTTTATCTTTTTGAAAGTCTATCGTAACACAAAATTAACTGAAATCCATATGAGTTATGCTGTGATATCCTTTCCAAAAATAGAAGTCCACTTGAAATTTGTGGAACATAATAGTCATAATAATAATAGATAACAACAACAATAAAGGAAATGTTGTAACAACTGTAATGGCTTTTCAAAAGATTTTCCTATCGAAAGCATAATGTCTGTGTGTGTCATAATGAACAGATACATAATCAGTGTGGAAATAATCACCTCCAGGGCTTTTTTTGTAGAAAAAGCCCAGCAGGAACTCATTAGCATATTAGGCCACACCCATCAGCAGAAACTCATTAGCATATTAGGCCACACCCCTGGCAGCGCAGCTCCCTCCCAGGCTTGGCTTCCCCAGGTGCCCCGCGGCTTTCAGGATGCATGGGGAACCTGAGAAAAGGAAGGCAGTTTCTGGATCGGCTTCCCCAGGCGTCCCGCAGGGGAGGCAGTTTAAACTGCCTTCCCTCCCTGGATTGGCTTGGCTTCCCCAGGTGCCCTGCGGCTTGCAAGGCACCTAGGGAACCCGGGGGGGGGAGGCTGTAGGCGTGGTCAACTTGGAGGCCAGCCGGAACTCCGTTCCTGTACGTTCCTGCCCAAAAATAGCCCTGATCACCTCTAATGTGGAAAAAACCCTGATGAGTCACCACCTACCCAAAAAAGGAAAACATTTCCTTTGAATCTGATTGTTCAAACAAAACATGCTGAAATTCAGAACATCTTATTTTATACAAAGGAATATCTACAAAGATTCCCCTTCCATTATAGACTTACATGGCTCCAGAATAAAAGCAGGGTTAAATAATGAAGAAAAAACCCAAGACGTGCAAAACTATTCCTCTTCAGAGCTGGCTTGCATTGGAGGAAGTATTCAACATATAAGCAAGAAGCAAATTATAGTATAAACAAATGTGTTAATAGTGCAAAGACTGATGATATTCCTGTTCCAAAATCAGAACACCTGCATGCCTCAAGACACCTTGGCGAAACAAATAAAATGTATAGTCTCACTAGTACTTAAGCCCAGAATGATTATTTTTAAGTGTGCCTGCCTAATTCTAAGAGCATGAAATATGTACTTTGCTGTAGGAAAAGTTACACTCCTATCATTGCCAGCCAAAAGAGACGGCAGGGAAACTTGCTCAATAAGGGCAGTATGAAATTGGCTCTTATAGAAGAGTGGTGACAAGTAAATAGGAAATGGGATAATGTTTTAGTTACAGCTCTTTCACAAGGGCAGAGGCCCTGGGAGCAGCTAATACCCTCACAGAGACCTAGCAATTCTGTGAGTGGTAAAGCATTTGTTCTAGCTGTGAAGAATAGTTGGTGGAAAAGTGGGACTATTAAAAAGGTAAAATAATGTGGCAAAACAGGAAAAAGAGGCCCCAGAAAAAAGGGGAACAGCATCTCTTGATGTCTAAATTAATAGTCTCCATATGTAATCTCCTCAGCAAGATGAGAGCCTTCTTTCTAACTTCTGGGACATCCACAGGGGACAGGCACTGATTAAATCCTAGATTTAGCATCTTATCCTCCATTAACTTATCCCAGCATAATTTATGAGACTCAGAGTCCATTTAAAACGCTCAGGTAAGGACTGACATTCTACCAGTCACATCATATGGCTGCCCTGGCCATACGAGAAATCTGACTACAGCCTGTTTCCAATAATAAATTAGAATTTGAGATACATTTGGGAGCTTGCAGAAGTGTGCGTGGGATGGAAGCCTGCATGCTCTCCAACCTACTTAAGGCTGCAGAGATCCAAATAGGCACTCCATATTATAGGAAGGATGACTGATGATATTCATCAGACACAGGATTCAGAGATTTATTTTAAAGTACCTTACAGAGTCACATAAAAGTAATATTGAAAAGGGAGCAGCATTCTTGGTTAACCATACCCCATTGCAACATAGGTCTGAACTGTATAGAATTATTACATTTCAGTGTTTAATTCTTGTCAGGAGCCACCTCCTCAGGGTCAGAATCCTGGCCTGAAGCTCCTTTCAGCATCCTTTTATTGGGGCTTTCGGGCTGCTTCAGTGTTTAGAGAGGAAGGGTTTTCCACTCACCTGTAGCCCCCTCTCTGTAGCCTGAGTCCTTTCCCTGAGCAGTTGGAGTGCTCTCACATTTTTTTCCCTGGAGCCCACCTGGACCTTGTTTTAAGGGAGTGGCTAGAAGGCTGGCTCAGGGAACTCCAGCCCTTCCTCATGAGGCTTCAAACGGGGTGGGGGGTCTGCACCCGATCAGTCAGTACCTGTTTCTCTCCCCTTCTTAGCCTACTCTGCTTTTGGCTGGCTTGCCAATGTGGCATTGTGTTGTGCCACCTCACTCTCCAGAGGGCACAGCTACTTGGAGATGCCATGGCCTGTTGCCATTATCTGGCATGGCTGCCCTAATGGCCTGTGCCTCTTGCTGCCTGCTGCTGTTGGCCCCTCCTCTTTATACTATTTCCCAGAGGGGTTTTTTTGTTCAGATACTTATTTTTGCCAACAGAGGGCTCACTCTCCACCAATAGCTCTTTCTACAGTCTCAAAGGCCTTCCTAGGTCTGCAGAAAAATCCAAAAACTGGGGGGGAAAACCCTCAGGGAAGGTTGAATTTTCCCCAGAAAACTTTTGAAATGGCCTCTGCAGGGATCTAACTCCAGGCATCAACTGTAAGAGATTAGAACGTGGGGGGGGGGCCCTTCTAATTGGCTCTGTCAGTAAAAGGGTGGGGGAAGGGCCGTTTCCAGGCCTCTTTCAGCCTTTGAGGGGGAAAGAGCCTTGGGGCCAGGCCTGACAAGGGTTGCCAGTGCCAGGCTGGGGAATTCCTAGAGGTTTTGTGGTAGACTCTCAGGAGAGCTGGGTTTGGGGAAGGGAGAGGCCTCAGCTGGGTATAATGCCAGAGTCCACCCTCCAAAGCAGCCATTTTCTTCAGGTAGACAGATCTCTGCTGTTTAGAGTTCACTCTGCAGGCCCCATTTGGAGGTTGCCAATCCTAGGCCTGGCAACAGTCTAGGGTTGCCAGGTCCCCGCCTGGGCACCGGCAGGGGATGGGGGAGTAAGGTTGCCAGATCCAGGCTGGGAAACTCCTGGAGATTTGGGGGTGGACCCTGGGAACTACAGGGACCTCAGTGAGGTATAATGCCATAGAGTCCACCCTCCAGAGCATCTATTTTCTCCATGGGAAGTTATCTCTGTAGTATGGAGATAAGCGTAATTCTAGGGGATCCCCAGGTTCCACCTGGAGGCTGGCATCCCTAGGCAGCACCCTCTGGATGACTTGATACCCCCTGATTTGCATGACTCAACTAGGCCCGGCTGCTTGCTAATGTTCATCAGCTGCCACCCTATTAAAGCCAGTGTGGTGTAGCAGAGTAGGGTCTGCAAGACCCAGCTTCAGATCCCCATCTTGCGGTGGAAGCTGAATGGGTGATTTTGGACCAGTCACATACTTTCAGCCTAACCTACCTCGCAGGGTTGTTGTGCAGATAAAAAGGAGGTGAGAATAAAGTAAGCTGCTTTGGCCCCCACTGTGGAGAAAGACTGTAATCTTCCTAAGTAGAGGCTGTGGGGGAGGGGGGTGGAGATGGAAAGCTGAAGACAGATAAAGGCAGATAAAGATAAATTGGCTGTAGGGTAGGAAGGAAATAGGGTTGCCAACTCCAGGTTTGGAAATGCCTGAATATTTGAGGGGTAGAGCCTGGGGAGGGTGGGGTTTGAGGAGGGAGGAACTTCAGACCAGTATAATGCCATAGACTCCACCCTCCAAACCAGCCATTTCCTCTATGAGAATTACCATTGCCAGCCTCTGGGTGAGGGCTGGAGATCACCCAAAATTACAACTGCTGTCCAGGAGACAGAGATCAGTTCCCATGGATAAAATGGCTGTTTTGGAGGGCTGAGTCTATGACGTTATACCCTGCTGAGGCTGCTTGCCTCCCCAAGCCTCACTGTCCCAAGGCTCCACCCCCAGATCTCCAGGAATTACCCAACCTGGAGCTGGCAGGCCTAAGGTGAATTGATCTCTGTAGCTGGGAGATCTGTTGTGATTCCAAGAGTGTTTCCAGTGCTGCTATGAGGAGAGAGGAAGCAGGTGTGTGGCTGGAAGTACCGCCACCACCGCTGCTGCTGCTGTGTGTGGGGTGGGGGAAGAAGCAGGCAGGAGGCTGGGAGAGTGATGGGATGGGGGTCAGAAAGAGAGAGAAAGAGTGATGAGGTGGGGAGGCAGAAAAACAAAGAGAATGATAACGGGTCAGAAAGAGAGAGGAAGTAACATGCATGGAAGAGAGACAAAGAGTAAGAAAAGGGGGGCAGAAGGGAGTAAGAGTGTGAGACAGGTAGGGGGAGAGGGGAGGAAGCAAAGGTGTGAGAAATGGGATGACCATCCCACAAGTTTCTTGTGGGTCTCTACTTGTTTAATTTAATAAAGCAAATTTAATTTGATATATTTATACTCTGCCTCTTAGTAATTATGCTCCTGAATAAACCATTTAAAACAATAAAAATAATTAATCAAATTTAAACAATAGCAACCAAAAATGAGCCATGCAATAAAACATCTGAAGAACCATCCATACATCCCACAGGGAGAAAACTATTGATAAACAAACCTCATAATACAAAAAAAAAACATTTGAAATTAGTCAAGAAAAAATAGCAAAGAAGAAAGTTTAAAGTAAATAGCCAAACAAGAGCAAGGGGAGGGGGGAATCTCACATTCATGCACACCCCCACAACCAAACTGTAAATCAACAAAAAGCCTGGGACAATTAATTTCTTCCTCTCCCCAACACCTAAAAGCTCAAGCAGCTAGGTCCAGGTGAATTCCTGTGGAGTGATGGTTCCACAGCTGCATGATAAGGTGCTCACTGAAATACACCCTTGGTCTCTGCTTTTTATCCTATGAGTTATTTGCTGTACAACTGCTTAGACTCTTACCTCAGTAGTTGGATCCGCACTTAAATCTCCTTCAAGGGATAAGTAGCTCTAAGCTTTCTCTCCCATTCTACCTTCTTTGGCTACTTGTTCTTTAAACAGGTTGGAAAAACAGGTTGGAAGAAAGATAGCTTCCTTATGCTCAGGCCAGATTAGTGTAGGCAGAGAGCCCTGTTTGGAAACTGGGCCACATTCACATTGATATCTGTCTAGGATACACATATCTTGATTATATGTGATAACGGCTTTCATGACCAGCACTTTGAATTCTTCAAGAAGACTAACCAGCAGCCAGTACAGGTATTTTAAAATTGCATTTTGCATCAACCAAAGCTTTTGAACATTCTTCAGAGGCAGCCCTTGAAAAAAAAAATTTTTTTTGCTGTCAAGTTATAGCTGACTTATGGCAACCCCACAGGGTTTTCAAGGCAAAAGACGTTCAGAGGTGATGTGCCGTTGCCTGCCTCCATCTCACAACCCTGGTATACCTTGGTAGTTTCCCATCCAAATACTAGCCAGGACCAATCCTGCTTAGGTTCTGAGATCTGATGAGATCAGGCTAGCTTGGGCTATCTGGGTCAGGGCCTTGAAAAGTACACTGCAGTAATCTAACATAAATAAATAAGAAAACCAATTACTGATCTAGCCTTTGGACAGCATACAAGTATAAACTTTTTTGAGCAAGATCCATCATATCTCAAGATTGGAAATCTTCAACAATAATTATAATTAATATGTGGCATAAGTGTGTGCAGAACATAGC
Source organism: Gekko gecko (assembly GCA_029375565.1). Classification (NCBI taxonomy): domain Eukaryota; kingdom Metazoa; phylum Chordata; class Lepidosauria; order Squamata; family Gekkonidae; genus Gekko; species Gekko gecko. The sequence goes on along the minus strand of JAPDNY010000003.1, from coordinate 159,644,339 downwards.
TTTGTTGGAAACAACAACTCACAAAATGAAAACAAAAACTCACCCAAAAAGATCAAGCAAATGTGGATGCTTTTTATGCTTTCTGGAATCCATTTATATCTTTTGACACTCTATACTCAACAACTTTTCATCCTCCATCTAGTACTAGGATCTTATGGAAAGATGTGATTTAATAAACCTGTATAAAGTTTAAATGAAGCCCCACTGGTTCCTCTGCCTACAGTCTTCTTGAGGGGAAACATCACAGGGAGATACTGTAGCCGCTAATTTGCCCTGTCTGGAGAATTCCCAGACTGAACAACCTTAGAGGCAGCAGTTTCACTTGTATATGTTTATTCCACTCAAAAAACAGCCTCTCTCCCTGATCCTATTAGTTTAAAACATTCAAGCATCCAAGGATAATACTGTGAAATTCAAAAGGCTTTGCTAGTGTCTAGTCTAGTTGTAGATAGGTACAGGATAGCTGACAAGTGAATCCAGGGAATACTGAAGTAATAAAGATCAGCAAACCCTGTGGTTAGGGATGGTGAGACAGAGATTCCTACTCCACTGATGTTCAGCCTACTGATCCACTCAAGTTTGCTGCCTCATGGATTCATTGCATGGCCTGGATGCCAAAAATAGCAACGGTGGACATAAATATTACCTCCATCTGGTTAGATGGCAATGGACTTTCTCCCACAGATGCAGATGGTATGGGCTGGATCCAGCAGAGGATGGAACAAGGGGATTTTTGCTGATTTTCCCCACCCGCATTACATTCCAGTGGGATGAGTCCCAGAGGCTTCAGGAGCAGCATTTTGAGGGGCATTTTTGTGTTGCATTGGGAGGGGGGAGGAAGGGACGGAAATCTCTTCTGGCAGGATAAATTTTCTGGTGGGTACAAACTAGTGACCATAAAAGCTAGCTGAGAAAATTTATAGTGGTAAGAACTTCTGTCTATAAAAGGCTGAAGCCGCTAGATGGTGAACTGACTGGTCAAACAGGGAGCACAAATTGCTACTAATATACTTCTGTACCTTCCAAAAATAGGCAATTATCTTTTGCACAAAGGTGACAAAACTGTCAGATAAATAAAAATGATAAAATTTTGGCAGGCAGATCAAAAAGTTATGAAACTATAGTACATACTTATCTCCCACAATTCCCAGGTTGATTGTTGGGTACCCATGTTCTTGAATTGTTGCTAGAAGGGTTGAACGATTACTGTCTCTAATCTTTCCTGGTAACAAGTCATCCTCAGGATTCAGTAGCTATACATACAACCATAAAATAAAATGCTTCAATATTCAACCACAGCTAAAGAAACATAAAAACATCTATTCTGTACATATTCAAATTTCAGCTGAATTTAGGAAACAAAATGCTAGTCATTTTAATTTTTAAAGGCTTATTTAATCAGGAGGAAGTTTCATGTATTATAATGATTTCTTTGTTATACTAGCTGTACTAGACAATAGCTTCTTTGAAACAATGTCAAAATTTAGGAACATATGATATATTAACAGTGCAATCATATGCACCGTTACCCTGTTTTAAACTCACTGAAATAAATGGGTTTAGACTAGAGTAACTCTGCCTAGGATTGCAGTGTTAGTATCCTGGATCATGATTATTATTTCTGCTGTTACATTCCATAGTAATTATTTATTTGAGATCATATACTTGACTATAACATATGTGTGTGATTGTAATCCCTATGAAAAAGATGTGCTGTTCATTGGTGGCTGACTATAATTTCTCTCTTGGAGATTTACAAAAACCTAAGCTGCACTATTTTCCAGAAATTAAAACAAGGCCCAATGGTTTGGGCTACTTTTCAATGAATTGTAAAATAATGAGTTGTATTTTCTTTAAACCATGAGCCAGCTGCTGTCTGTGGAACAAAAAACAAGGGGGAATACAGAGGAAAGGATGAAGCCTGAATTGTTGCTTAACAAGCAGTTTTGTCAGTGATGCAAACACTGTACTGTAGCTTTTCCTGAGCATAAATGTCTATCCGGCTTGTTCTCCTTCAAAATCCAAGCAAGCACCAATCATTCTTTTTGTACATTTTCACCTTTCAACCTATACACATAGCAAATGAAGTGTTTCTATTTAAAAACAATCCAATCTCTGCACAGCGATTTTTATCTCTTCCTACTCAACAACTGATCTGTGTAGCCCCGTATCACAGTATAAACAACAAAACAAAGCATTTTCAAAACCAGCCCTTTGTTGAAAAAAAAAATGAATATGTAAGAATTTCAGTATGTAGCAAGCAGATTTTGAACAGGATTTTATTATATTTTGTTTCTGTGGTACAGCAGAACACAATTGTGGACTTATACAATACAAAAACAAAAGCCCTTTCAAAACTAGCCCCTAGTAGTAAAGGTGGCTTGGGTCTCCCATCATTACGTAATTCCTATATAGCTGCTCAACTTAAAGCAGTTGTTTTATATTTAGATTCAATGTGTGATAAAACTTGGGTGCATATTGAAGCATCTTCAGTACTTCCAGATTTACTGCATGAAACCATTTGGAACACCTCTAAAGATAGATCACAATTAGTGAGTCAAAATATATTTTTAAATTATACATTGAAGTTATGGGATAGATACCGCAATATTCTTACTCCCGAGATTTCCCCACTAATGTCTTTTTTGGGGCAATCTTGGTTTTTACCTGGTAAAAAGCCAATAGATTTTTCATCTTTTAGGAAAAACAATTTTTTTAGATTGAAGGATTTAATTATTTCAGGAAAATTTGGTTCATTAGCACAATTACAACTTAAACATAATGTAACGATACAATGGCTTCAATACCAACAACTTAGACATATGTTTCTAGAACTAGATAAGGCGTCAAATTTAAATAGACCTTTAAATAATTTTGAGAAATTAATCCAAAAAAACAGTCCTAATGCCAAAGGAGCCATCTCTATTATTTATCAATTACTTAGTGAAAAACATTGGTCTCAGAAATCCAACTCCCAACTGGCATGGGAAAGAGAATGCTCTTTTCAAAAAGTCAATTTAGACTGGAAAAAAATATGGACATCATACTCTTTTACTACTAACAACCAATTAATAAAACAACAATCCTTCAAGATATATTCTAGATGGTACCTGACACCCCATCGTTTGTTTTTTTCTAAACATTAGAATAGCCCAATTTGTTGGAAAGGCTGTGGGAAGGAAGGTTCTTTCCTACTTTGTTGGTGAGATTGTCCTGCTATCAAACAATTTTGGATTGATATTTTAGCTATAATTTCAAAAATTGTAAATCATCAAATTCCAACTTCCCCAATATCGGTTTTATTGAATTTTTGGCCTAACTTATCTTTAAACAAGCTCACTAGTGAATTGATTAGTATTCTATTGTCAGCTGCTAAAAGTTTGATTGCTCAGACGTGGAATCGTGAGAATTCCATCTGTAAAACTATGGATAGCAAAATGTTGGGACTTGGCTGTTGCAGATAAAATTGCAACGCAATTGATGGTTGCCCATTCCCCGAATTTGCCCAACAACTTTTTGGAACGTTGGTTCCCCTTCTTTGACTACACCATTTCTAATTCAAATACTCTCTTTAAACTACCAGATAAGTATTTACATTTTGCCTTTTATTGAAAATAACTGAAATGTTTGTATTTTGAATTCATGTAAATTATTTGGCTACTTTTGTTAATGGATTACAGCTGAAAAGAGTTATATTGAAGTTTATATTGTTAAGATTGTTTATTATGATTATTTGAATTATTGAAATAAAAAATTTTGGTTAAAAAAACTAGCCCCTTGTATGCTGAAATTTTTTAAAAAGACACTTTTCAGTATATGAGTAATTTGGAAAAGATTTCTTTCTTTTTTTTTCTTTTTTGCATGTGTGTTCTATTTTGCAACACCCAGGTGAGCTTTCCCTAGAACCCTAGAATCCTGAGGTCACAAATGTGTGCACCTATGGAACAAGAAAAAAAACTCCCAGTGTTTGTTATTTATGTGTACAAGAGGAAAAAACCCAAGAACCAGAAATACGAACCCCTCTGGACTGCTCAACAGTTTCCCTTTACAGTTTCAATCTGAAGGGCAATTCAACAGGAGAGAGCAGAATTTGTGATTATCCTTATAAAACAGCTCTGATTTTTTGAAAAAAAAAATCAGTAATATTGGAAACAGTCCATATAAAGTAATAACAGTAGTCAAACTACAACTATTTCCAGGACATGACCTGAAAGCACATGTTGCAACAACCCTGTTACAGCTAAGTGAGACTGCCTAGTTAGGGCCTGAATGTAAGACTGCTTAAATATCCAATGCATACTGCCTTTAGTTCCTCATAAAATAGGATGTAATAAAGAAATAAGCACTGCCATGCTTGTAGAAGATCTGTAAATGTTTGGTTAGCAATATTTTATTACCTCATTCCCCGTGGACATGACTGCAACCACTGGAAACTTATTAACTTCAACTTCTGTTACCCCAACAGTTGCTAGGAGACCTATTTCTGATGGGCCCATGTGTGTTCCCTTGGCCAACACACATTCACCTCTTTTAATGTCATGTCCTATAGGTCTGAAAATGCACACAAAATGGAATACAATTGAAATGTATTCAAGTTAATAGACCATTCTCCAACAACTAACAAGATGAGATTTCAAAGCCTATTCACACTAAACTATATTCAACTGACTGTTATCATTTTCAAAACCAGTGTAAGTGTGACAGCAAGCGATTCACTAACCTGATATCTTGGCCTGGTCGAGCCTGCACCAGAATACGCACCTCGAGTTCTTCAGTGCCCTGTATTTAAAGAAACAATAAACATAACTTCTTACCTATTAACATATATCACATAGGGTTATATTTTAATATTAGTCTGCATTGTGTATGAATGAATTTCAAATTTTGTTATGGTATGATCTGTACACAGCATATTGTAAGAGCTAAACATACTTCTGACTTTCAAATGTCTGAGCCTGCTTCGGTGGGGAGAACGGGGTACAAATTAAATAAATAAATAAATAAATAAAATAACTGTTGAAAGGAGTGGTCCTGAGTCCACCATGCAGGAGAAAGTTGATTTATTCTCCATTGTGGTACATTGTCACAAAAGTCGGTCCTCAGTACCTAAGTATTCGCATTTTCTTTGGAATTATTATTCTGTAAGTATTGTCTGGGTTGTCCAAGTCATGATGTACCTTACCTAATGAGCACCTGCAGATAGTTGCCTTTCAGCATGATAGATGCCAGCTGGGAACTGTCAAAGTAATTGGTTGACAGCAGACCATCTTGACAGCTGAAGATCTAGATTCAGCTTAGATCAGTTAGATCAACTGACTGATCAGTTTGATTGGTCAGTCAATTAGGGGACTGACAGCTGAGCTAGTATAAAGGCAGGAGTGAGGAACAAGACACACACAGAGAAGAGCTTTGGATGGTATATGAGAGAGAGAGAGAGAGAGAGAGAGAGAGAGAGAGAGAGAGAGAGAGAGAGAGAGAGAGAGAGAGAGAGAGAGAGAGAGAGAGAGAGAGAGAGAGAGAGAGAGAGAGAGAGAGAGAGAGAGAGAGAGAGAGCGCGCGCACGCACGCACGCACGCACGCGAACCTGTAAGGAGTGGTCTTCACTCCCTTAGGTACTTCTATTCCTACATCAGTGCTGCTGGAAAGGCTACTGCTCAGGGTCAGTGTCTAGAGACTAGTCAGTTAGGTTTCTTATTTTGTCTTTGTTTCATTGTACACACCTTTCCCCTATTTGTATGTTTTTATATGTGTTATCCTTTTGTAAATATATTTCTAAATTCTGTTTTTATACAATCAGTAAGTTATTGGCCCAGAACCCGGTTTATTATTTATTCCATTGCCATAGAACTATGCTACCAAAGGGGTTAATTCCCAATTAAACACACCTAAATTCCTTTTATTCTTGTCACCTTGGCCAATAAACTTTGGGGGAATACCCCAGTGTTGTGACATATATCTTCTGTATCTTTTTTTAAATGAGCAAGGCGTTATAAGAAAGAGAGATTACTGACTTGTAACTGCTTGTGATCCAGCTCAATCATAAAAAGTAATGACAGAATGCATGTATGTGTATATGTGCCTCCTTCTACCAGTGATATAATATAGCTGTTAACTAATTTAAAATTGTAAAATGACTTATTAACCAATTACATTTCAATATATTTACATGTATCAAATAAGGTGTTTTAGAAGGTCCTGAAACAGTTTCTCTTAAGCTAAATCTTTCCTTAGCACTCTGGAATGAGATCTGTGTAAATCAGGTTAAGTGTTGCAGCATTTACAGTTATACAACTCTCTCCTAAAAGCTCTACATCTCTTTCCAAATATTTTCCTGCTGCTCACACCAATCCCTATCATTCCCTCCCTCAATGAAAAACAAATTATTCCAATTTGGTTTAGGTGACAAATTGTAACAAGCATACAGTGTTCTGTGTTTCAAATATGTATTTCTGGAGTATATACAGCCACATGGCTGGGATTGTAGAATGTCTCCTCGTATTGATGCTACCATATATCATTTTATTATCACTCACATCATCTGATTCCCTGATGAGTTCTGTGTCTTCCACTTGCACCACAGCATCAGCACCACAGGGTATTGGAGCACCAGTTGTAACTCGCATTACCTGACCAGGCATCACAGTCTGAGTCGGCTGAAAAATATCATTCAATATCAACTAATTTTTAAAAGAAAGAGGAAATCAGAGCTGTAAGACACTACAGAAATAATTAACAATGTTAAAAATAACCTTTGAAATATAGATACTTATTTTTGTAGCACACTGCAATTAGCACTAGTCCCATTCTGGACAAAATATACAGGATCAGTGATGGAATGGCAAACACCTATTCAGCCACACTGTGTTTAAGGCTGTCCCACAGATAGATAAAGGTAAAGGTCTCCCTTGCTCGAAAGCCAGTCGAATCCGACTCTAGGGTTGCGGTGCTCATCTCCGTTTCCAAGCCGAAGAGCCAGCGCTGTCCGAAGACGTTTCCGTGGTCATGTGGCCGGCATGACTAAACACCAAGGTTCACGGAACGCTGTTACCTTCCCACCGAAGTGGTACCTATTTATCTACTTGCAATTTCTTGCTTTCGAACTGCTAGGTTGGCAGGAGCTGGAATTAGAGACAGGAGCTCACCCCATCATGCGGCACCCGGGTCTCGAACTGCTGAACTACTGACCTTCCACAGCCTGTAGTTCAGCGTCTTAACCACTTGAGCCACCACAGGTCCGTCCCACAGATACATACAGCCAAAAATGGTTCCATTCATATATCACACAAGGCTATTTTATTAAGCCAGCTATGGTTAGCATGACTGTCCAAACCCGGGCCGTTCTACTAACTGCACACTGGGATGTGAAACCATGATTTCAATGTGATTTATAAATTACAGGCAGTCTACATTATGGTTTTGCATCTTGGCTTGTTCCACAATTTTGTCTTGTGCAGGCCAAGCAGGAGACCCAGCTGAGTATTTGCAGGTGACGAGGTGAGGGAGTGGGTGGAAGGCAAGCTATGAAACCAGCATTTGTTAAGACATGATTTAATGATCACCTGTGAGATGAATTCTCATTGCATACATGAACCACAGTTAAAATGAACAATGCTTTTGCATCATGTCTGAATGGAGCCAGTGTAGACACATACAGAAGCTAATATATTGTCCAAAAAAATACATTCCTTATATGGCAACACTGGAAAGGGGGACTGTATATTATCAGGTACAATAGCATTAGACTGTCCATGTGACTCTTCAACAATTAATGCTATGTCCAATTTAGTGACTGTTCTACCATTATGTGTTACCCAATGTATGAATAGGCCTTATTAGCATTCTCACAAGGCAATTGGCTATATAGTATAATTAACTCTTAGAGGTTGTAAAAGATCTACCTGAGTCTGGCAGATCCTAACCAGCAGGGGCACTGAGTACTGTTCCACAAGCCTCAGACCGACAACGCACCTCTCTCCTAACTCTGCTCCTTTCAGCCTGAGGAGCGAGAGTCAGTATGTTCTCCTCAGCCAATTTCCCTCTGCTTTGTGAAGGGCCTGTCCTGTCCTGTGGCCAGTTCCTTTAGAGGCTCCCTCTGGAACTCTCATAGGATCTGAGCAATTCCTGTGAGAAGCTGCTGCTATCCCACATCCCAGCAGTGACTCATCTCCTTATTTCCCTGCTTGTGGCTCAAGGCTGTTCCACTTAATAATCAGGGCTGTTAAAGGGCCAGTCCCAGTAAATCAATGGAGCAGCTGCCTTTGCCTTGATGGCACTATGTGTGTTGCTGTTTTGGTGTGTGAATCCTGTGACTGGGTCTCTAGGCTCCTCCATGGTCCCTGAAAGAGGTTACAATTTAATCCAGGGATTTAATGAACAAGTACAATATTCCTGGAATAATGGAAGAAACAAATTTTACTAAAGAGTATGTTACTTTCATAAAAAGCATTTCCATTCCTTTCCCTGTTTGATCAAAATTAGTTAGCCACTGCAGGATCTATGCAAGACATCAAGTTCTTCTTACAATTTGTATTTGTAGAACCAGTTACATAAACTAATTCAAGACTTTGCATCCATAGATGGCTTTTGCATCTGATATATACACATTGAAGCATTTACAATTTCAATTGTAAATTGTTTCTTATGAATACTTAAAAAACAAACATATAAACAAACCAAAATACCTAATGAATAACAGAAAGTTTCATGATCTTTGAAATGCGTATAACCATGGATGTTAACAGGACCTATCGCCATGTTATGGCACTTGATCAGGTTTACAATATAAATCTCTGCCATTTATGGTATTCTACAGTTTGGTATTCTACAGTTTTGGAGAGCCAGTTTGGTGTAGTGGTTAAGTGCATAGACTCTAATCTGGGAGAATTAAGTGCGTGGACTCTAATCTGGTTTGATTCCCACTCCTCCATTTGCAGCTGCTGGATGACCTTGGGCAAGCCGTAGTTCAGGCACAGCTGTTCTTGAAAAAAAGCAGTTTCTGTCAGAGCTCTCTCAGCCCAACCTACCTCACAGGGTGTCTATTGTGGGGAGGGAAAAGGAAAGGGGTTTGTAAGCCGCTCTGAGACTCCTTTGGATAGTGAAGGGCAGGGTATAAATCCAATCTCTTCTTCTTCTTCTACATAAGTAACTGATATCATTTCTCTTTGTTTTGTAGTGACCTAACTGTATTTTTTTCGTATATGGGTTGGATCACTGGGTTGGATCTAAGGATTTCCTTCTGCTAAGAGAGTAACTGTCCTCCACCAAAGGAAGTCTCCCCAGTTAGCAGAAGGGAACCCTTAGACCCAATCCACTGTGTTCATGAAAAATGAAGAAAAGCCTCTGATATTAAAATTATGAAAGGAAAAATATATTGTACCTACTTGCTCACCAGCTTGGGATTCTCCAATGATGAAACGATCCCCAGGTCCATCAGCAGCTGTGAAATAATACAGCAACAAGGTAATTATAATTGTAGACAACTCAGAAATGATAGAACTATTGCTATTATAGTTATTCCACTATATGTGTTTATTTTTTATGTGTATATACTATGTTTCATTACATTTTTACGTGCTTTTTAATGTCTCAAATACTTTAATGTTTTGTTTTAATGTTTGCTGCCTTGGGAACCCTGAACTGAGAGGAAAGGTGACATAGACATATTTTAAATAACCAAAATAAAATAAATAAAACAATGTGGATTTTTTGCATCCAAATTTGAGCATATCCACAAGGTGCAACATAATGTAATAATCATAACTGGATTTATGTAACATGGCTCCTAACCTCCTCCCCCCAATTCCTTTTTAAGCTTCTGTAGTACAAACATTCTTTACAAGTTTTATTTATTTAGCGTTGGGCTTTATGAACATATTTTTAAAGCATTTACTGTGTTGTTTCACAGACCCTGTATTGCTATATTGTTTCACATTTACTGTGTTGTTTCACAGATATTGAGCATCTTCTCTCTCTTTTTTCAGTTGAATAATAATCTATGCCATGACCTTTCAAAATGTGTCTGGAAAAACACTATAATTTATTTCTGCTTTGAAAAAACCCAACAACCTAGGCTCCTCAAGTGTGATTTAAAATAACCCCTCTGATGGTGCAAGTCGGGCTGGTTAGCAAAAAACCCTTGCATGTCCCCCTGCTAGAGGTAACTTGAGGGGCATCAGGGGTGGCTTGTCCTGAGAATCTTAGTCTGGACATGACCTTCCCCAGAGCCATGGAAAAAACCCCATTGGAACAGCTTGGTAGAAGCTGGGTCAGAAGAAGCTGTGTCTTTCCCTAACCACTCCCTCTCTTCTTTATCTGAAGACATGGAGTCTGAAGCAGAGTTGGAGTGCAGTGACTTTGAATGGCGAAAGTGGACAGAATGTCTAGGCCTGGAGGCAAAGGGTTGGATTGAATGCAAGCCCTGTGGTCTGCTGGGCCTAGAGGAAGAGCTGTAGTGGCTGCCGTGTGTGTGGTTCTGGGATGTGGGGACCGCCAGACCTCCTCCATGAACTAGGCCTCCATTCCTTTGGCTTCTGAGGCATCAGACAAAGAAGACACCCATCAGGGTGGCTGCCCAGCTCACCGTGACTTGCAACCTTCTGCCGCTGCAACTCGCCCAGCAGAGACCATCGCAATGACTGCCTGTGCCAGCTGTGGAGAAACCCACAAAAGTTGCTCCTGCTGTTTCCGAGATGCGACATGCAGGATCCGTGGCAAGACAGGCCACATCGCTTGTGCCTGCCGCTCCAAGGGAGCCCGGAGTTGCACAGCCATGCACCAGGAATCCGCAGATCTGCATACCACTGCCATCCACCAACATCAGGTACTGAATTTGCCCCGGGACACCCCTGATAAAATTAAAGTGACTGTGCTAATAGAAGGGGTACCGTGCAAGATGGAACTGGATAAGGGGTCATCCATCTCCATCATCTCAGAAGAGACTCTCAGGAGGCTCTGCCCACCAGGGGTCCCCACCTTAGACCCGCTGGGTTCACCCTCTGGGACTTTCAAAAGAACAAAGTGGCCATTTAGGGGTGGGGCAAATTCCATGTGAAATACAGACAGTTTGAGGGAATGTTGGACTTGGTAGTGGTGGAAGGATGGCTTACCAGCTTACATGGACCGTCTTGGTTTACGCCCTTGGGATTCAGAGTAAAGGGGGTGCACCACGTGAGGTCCTCAGACTTCAGTAATGTGCGTGATGAGTTCCCTGCCATCCTGGATGGGACACTCGGCCGGTACACAGGTCCCCCAATCTTTCTCCAACTCAACCCCGAGGTGCAGCCCATCTGCCTCAAGGCCGGGAGAGTTCTGTTTGCGCTGAAGCCCAAAATTGAGGCAGAACTGGACCACTTGGTGGCGCAAGGAGTTTTAGAGCTGGTTCCCCATGCCACCTAGGAGACCCCCATCATAACCCCAATTAAGCCAAACGGGGATGTCTGCATCTGTGCAGACTACAAATGTACAATCAACAGGGCACTGAGTAAACACGCGTACCCGATGCCTGTGGTCAGCCATGTCCTAGCGACATTGGTGGGGGTCAAGGTCTTTGATAAATTGGACTTGGCCCAAGCATACCAACAACTTCCGGTAAACGAGCTGACCGCTGAGGCACAGACCATCGTCACACACCAGGCTGCTTTCAAAGTCAAGCAGCTGCAGTTTGGGGTAATCATGGCCCTGGGATCTTCCAGAACTTAATGGACTCCCTCTTGAAAGGCATCCCTGGGGCCCAACCTTTCTTTGATGTATTAATCACCACCCCCATGGAAGAGGACTTTGCCACCTGCCTATGCACCATGCTGCAGTGATTCAACTCCACTGGGCTAAAGGTGAAGCAGGAAAAATGCCTCCTGGGAGTCCCCTGTGTAGAGTTCCTGGGTTTCTCCGTGGATGTGGATGGCATCCACCCAGCCCCTGACAAGGTTCGCGCAATCACAAATGCACATGCTCCTACATCCAAGGCTGAGTTGCAGGCTATCTTGAGGCTTCTGAACTTTTACCACTCCTTCCTGCCCCATAAAGCTCCACTTGCAGAGCCCCTCCACCGCCTGCTTTACAAGAAGGCCCCGTGGGTGTGGCTGCTGCTTTCCGGGCCATGAAGGAGCTACTTGCATCAAACAATGTCCTTACCCATTTCTATGAGACGCTGCCAGTCATCTTGGAGTGCGATGCTTCTCCTTATGGCGTTGGTGCAGTCTTGGGCCATCGGTTGCCAGACAGGAGGGAGGTGCCAGTGGCCTACTACTCCCGGACTGTGTCGTCACCTGAGCAGAACTACTCCCAGATCAACAAAGAGGCCCTTTTAATCATGGCAGGAGTAAAAAAGTTCCACGATTACCTGTATGGCAGCCCCTTCACCATCGTGACCAATCACAAGCCCCTGCTAGGTTTCCTCACCCCCAACCACTGCAGATTCTGTTGCCCATGGCCCTGTGCTGGTCCATTTTTCTGGGGGGTTACCAATACACCCTGCAATATTGGCCAGGGAAGTCCATGGAACACGCAGATGCTCTTAGCCACCTCTCACTCAGCTCTATTGACCCAGATCTGGCCCCCGCGCACCATATTCTGATGATGGAGGACTTGCTGGACCACCCTCTGCACACCACAGACATTGCCCACCACACTGCCAGGAATCGTGTCCTCTCCCGCATTTTGGACTAGGTGGGGAGGGGATGGTCCACAGATTGGGTAGGCCCAGAATTCAAAGTGTTTGCATCCCACTGGGATGAGCTCTCAGTGCCCAAGGGGTGCCTTCTAAGGGGTAGCTGGTAGTGATTCCCCCACCACTGTGTAAACGTGTTTTGGAAGCCCTGCACAAGACCCACCCAGGAATCGTGAGGATGAAAGTGCTGGCCAGGAGTTATGCGTGGTAGCCAGGAATGGACAGTCAGATTGAGGCCTGGGTACAGCATTGCCAGGCCTGCCAAGAGACATGGCCTGAACCTCCGAGCGCTCCCGTTCACCAATGGGAGTCTACACACATGCCACGGGCACTGGTGCATTTGGACTTTGCCGGCCCGTTCCAGGGGCAGTTGTTCTTCCTCCTGGTGGACTCCTACACCAAGTGGCTGGAAGTCATGCCAGTCACCTCGACCTCATCCTGTGCAGCCATCCATGCCCTGAGACAGATTTTTAGTACACATGGTCTACCAGACACAGTCATGACTGATAACGGCACTGGCTTCACCTCGGGAGAGTTCAAGGATTTCTTATACCAGAACCTCATCAGGCATGTGCAGTCCACCCCATTCCACCCGGCTACCAATGGACAAGCCAAGTGGATGGTGAGGATGGCCAAGCCGCTAAAGCGACTTACCCATGGGGACGGGAACCGACAGCTGGTGGTCTTTTTGTTTGGCCATCAAGTGACTCCGAATGAAGGCCAGGCGTGCCCTGTTTGCGGTGCGGCTGAAAATGGAACTGGACCGCCTGGTGGCCCAGGGTGTCCTGGAACCAATGTCACCAATGTGAGAAACCCCCATCGTTACCCCAGTCAAGCCAAATGGGGATGTTTGGATGTGTGCGGACTATAAATGCACAATTAACAAAGCCCTGCAGGACCATGCATATCCCGTCCCTGTGGTCAGCCACATATTGGCTTCCTTGGCAGGTGCGAAAGTCTTTGGCAAGATGGACCAGCAGCTACCAGTGGATGATGCCAACGCAGAGGCCCAGATGATAGTAACACACAGGGGTGCGGAGGTTGCAGTTTGGCATGAATGTAGCCCCGGGGATTCCTTAAAGGAATCCCCTAGTCCAGCCATTCTTCGATGACGTTTTGATCACAGCTCCCGACTCTGAGACCTTCGCTGAAAGACTGCGGGCAGTGTTAAAGCACTTCCACGACAACAGCCTGAAGGTAAAGAGAGAAAAGTGTCTTCTAGGGGTACCCCAAGTGGAATTCCTGGGCTTTGCAGTGGATGTGCAGGGCATCCATCCTACAGTCGACAAAGTTCACGCCATCGCACAAGCACCCACCCCATCATCCAAATCTGAACTCGAAGCGTTTCTAGCTGTTGAACTTCTACCATTCATTCCTGCCCCATAAAGCTGCCATGGCTGAGCCCCTTTACCGCCTCTTGGACAAAAACGCTCTGTGGGTCTGGGGCCCCAAACATGCCGCCGCCTTCCGTGCTGTCAAGGACCTGCTGACTTCCAATTCGGTCCTCACATACTTCGACGAGTCCCTTCCCACGGTCCTCGCTTGCGATACATCTCCATACGGGGTGGGGGTGGTCCTGGGACACTGGCTGCCTGACGGCTGGGAGGTCCCCATGGCCTATTATTCTCGTACCTTGTCTTCAGCTGAGCGCAACTACACACAGATTGACAAGGAGGCCCTGGCAATCGTGGCATGGGTAAAAAAAATCCACGATTACCTGTACAGCGCCCCTTCAGTGTGGTCATGGACCACAAGCCCCTTCTGGGTCTGCTGGCCCCGAACTGCCAGACTCCACAGATGCTCTCATCCCATAGATGCTCCACTGGTCCATATTCCTGGCTGGATACCAATATACGCTTGTTCACCCCCCGGGGCTGACGCACTCAGCCACTTGCCACTGCCGTCCTGAGACCTGGACCTGGCACACCTCATCGCCATGTTGGAGGACCTACCCGACCATCCCATCCAGGTAGCAGAGCTTGCCCGCCACACTGCCGGGGACTGCATCTTCTCCTGGGTCTTGGACTGGGTGGGGAGGGATCGGCCCATGGGTTCAGCGGACCTGGAGTTCGCTGCATTCTCCTCACACTGGGATGAGCTGTCATCACACAAGGGCTGCCTCCTATGGGGTAGCCGAGTGGTCATTCCTGCTCTGCTCTGCCAGCGGGTACTGACCACTTTACACGAAACACATCCAATAATAGTGTGCATGAAGGCCTTGGCCCAGAGCTATGTCTGGTGGCTGGGTCTGGATGGCGAAATCGAGGACTGGGTGAGACTCTGTCAGCTGTGCCAAGAGTCTTGGCTGGAGCCACCAAGAGGCCCGGTAAGTCCTTGAGAGTCTGCCCTCAAACCATGGGCCTGCCTCCATCTGGATTTTGCATGCCCCTTCCAGGGGCAAATCTTCATCTTGGTGGACTCCTACACCAAATGGCTGGAGGTGGTGCCGGTTCCCTCCACCTTGTCTCGATCTGCCATCCGTGTGATGTGGCAGATTTTAAGCACACACGGCATCCCGGACTCCTTGGTGACCAACAATGGCGGGATGGCATTCACCTTGGGGGAGTTCCAGGAGTTCGTGAACTATTATGGCATCCGGCACATCTGTTCTGCACCGTTCCACCCCATGACCAATGTTCAGGCCGAGCACATGGTCAGAACAACAAAGGAGTCCCTGCACCAAATGGGCCCGGGCGATTGGGACCATTGTCTCGCTCCGTTCCTCTTCAACCAGAGAATCATGCCCCACACCACCACCAGATGCAGCCCTACTGATCTCCTCATGGGAAGGTGCCTCATGACCTGGTTAGATCGCCTTCATCCAGACCGGCCCCCAGAACACAGCACTGCATCAGACAACCAAGAAGCTCCTCGCGGGTTCTTCCTGTGAGACCCAGTCTATCCCAAAAACTTTTCCCAGGGCCCAGCATGGATCCCAGCCAGGGTTGTCTGAGTCATAGGCCCCCTGTCTTATGAGATCTCCATGGAAGATGGGCAGCTGTTGCGGAGACACACTGACCAACTATGACGCCAGCTCCTCCCCACCAATGCAGATATGCCCAAGGACAGTGAGGACGAGTTCCCAGGTCCTGGAGGCTCGGAAGACCAATCTGTTCCAGCGCAAGCCGGACCAAGCGCAACCCCCGCCAAGGATGACAGCGAGGCCCCAGCTCTCCATAGCACCCACAAGCCCAGAGGTGAACAAGCGCCAGCATGTCTTCCGACCACCCCTGCTGAACTGGCAGGAACAGCCCCGGGGCCAACAGCCCCAACACCCGAGCTGCGTTGCTCAACCCGGGAGCAGCAGAGACCTGCTTACCTCAAGGACTATGTCAGCTAGGGAAGGTTTGAACCTTGGGGGGGAGGGGTGTTGTGTACCAACCGTGGACCGCACATGCGGTCGGGTTTGCACACGGTCATGCAGAATAGCAAAGCTTCATGTAAAAGACAATAGCTGACTAGGATCCTGGAACGGGCCAATCGGCCATCCCAATTCCGGGAAGAGACCTATGGGTGTCAATACACTGTAAATAGCCTATCACGAGTATGGGTGGGTGTGCAGGGTGTGGTGCGTGTTGGGAATATAAGCAGGACTGTGGTCCTGCTAAAGAGTCTCATGTTTGTGTCTTATAATAAACTGAGGTGATTTCACTGTCTGCGACTTCGAACTCAATACTTTACACAACCCTAGAAAGGAGAGTGGTAGCTGAAGAAGACACTCTGGTTGCTGCTGTGGAGGCTTGTCCCACTGCCTCAGAGGATGAAGGAGCAATGATGTCCTTTGCAGCAGCTCGGTACCAACTGCTATCATGGCGCATTCTTTCCAAGACAGCTTTTTCTTCTGGGTGTGGAACAGCGGTCACTATGGGTGTGGAGGGGGAGTTATTTGTGAATTGCCTGCATTGTGCAGGGGGTTTGACTGGATGACCCTAGAGGTCCCTTCCAACTCTATGATTCTTTCCCCCTGCTGCTGGCAAGCAGAAGGGACGGAACTGCTGCTGATTTAAGGTGTTTCGGCATTTTCTCCTGCTTTTCCCTAAATAAGGTGACAGAACTGTAAACATTGCAGAAAGTAACAGGAAGCTGAAAGCAGAACTGCTACTCTTTATTATGCTTTGTCTTCCCTCTGCCCCTTGTGGCTGCAGTGCAGGACTGCATTAGAAGTAAAATAAATCAGATACATTCTGAATGTAGTATGCTGGTTGGTACCCTCCAGGTGACTTGGGACTAGGAATTTTGTCTCCTCAGCTCCCCTCCCCCCGCCCCCCGAGACCTTGCCTGTGGCCTCAGAACTCACAAGCAATGGACTATACAAACTCCTTGGGCCAAACTACAATATTATGATTTTTAACCTGTTGTATCCTGGTTCCCTGATGTGACTTTGAACCAGTCAGTGACATGTCTCCTTGTGTGCCATGGTCCCAAACAAAATCAGGATCCTGTATGAATTGGGTAATGAGTTCCCAGCAAGTAACCTGCCACTGATGTTGACTGTCTGATACAAAGTCAAGTTAGGGTACACATACACAGCACATTACAATCATAATATATAGATGGTCCTACAGAGAGGCTAATAATTTTCCACTTGATAGTGCTTAAAAGGGAAAGCCTGTTTCAGAAAAAAACAAGAGGAAGAGAACTTTAGAATGGGAAAGTTTTAAGAAAGAATGAGACTTGGCTTGTAATAGCCAGAAATGGCTGGGATAACGAGGCCAAAATGGGGCCTGGATAGAAAATAAGGAGCTTCAACAACAAAGCATATAGTGAAAAAGAATAAAACAGAAGTCAGGTAATTTTAAGTGTATTCTCCCTAAAGAACACGCCATCATAAAGGGGCAGAGAGGACTATGTTCATCACTTATTTTATTTTCCCTTGCTCACTTATTAGATAATTTTTGCTCAACTATATATTTTCCTTTTTTATATGTATGACAATACATACAAATGAAAATGATTTTTTCTTTTTATGATATTAGTTTTATGGTTATTTTCCTGCCCCCACATAAAAGCCTAACTTGGCCTATGCTTATCAGTCTACAAAGACAGAGTCTCCCACTTGGATCTGAACTCTAACAAGCAAGATTTTCAGGGCTTCTCCCTATGTCCAGGGTAATTTGGAGCATGTGGTGATGAAAGTCACGGGGGTTTAACTAAACATGCATCTCTTTAAAATATTCTGGGGATGGTGATGGTGGTTAAAGGAATCTTATTTTGGGGGATGGGTAGTTGAAGAAACTCATTAAAGACTAACAACTTGGGACCTGGTCCAGTTAGTTCCCTTCACTTGCAAAGTTGCACTGTCATAGCGGCATGCCTCCACGAGTGAAGGTAGAAGGCATTTAACTTCCCTTCATTTGTGGAGTTGTGCTGCCAGTGCTGTACACCTCTGCCAGTGAAGGGAGAAGGTATTTAACATCCCTTCACTCATGAAGGCATGCCGCCAGAGTGGTGCGACTCCGAGAGTGAAGAGAGAAGGCATTTGACTTCCCTTCACTCATGGAGGTGTGCTTCTGCAGTGGAGTGACTCCACAAGTGAAGGGAGTATCATACCAATATTGGGATTTGGGAACACTGGGAAATACCAATATTTTTCAGGTCCAATGGACCTGAATCCAAAAAAAGCAGATTTTTTTGTGTGCATGCCTGTACTAATGTGTACAGACTGCCCAAGAGTAACATTTATAATAATGTAGGCACCAATCACTTCTCACCTTCCAGTGTTTTCTCACTAGAATGGCCTGCAGCTCAAAGGTGGGTCTCCTGAAGTATTCTGGCAGGATCATACCAGCACATAAGTGGGAACCACTCTCTAGTCTGCCTTGCCAAACAAATCTGGCAACATTTTTAAAAGGCACACTGGTATCCTTACTATCAGTGACAAAATAACAAAAGGAACTATAGCAGAAGAACAATGGAACCACAAACTTCCAGTCCAATAAATTCATTAGACTACAGTAAGTACAATGATAAATAAAACTTATGAACTTTAGATGAATTTGAATCTGTCCACCGTTATGTACTCTAGCTATACTTCGGTATGTATCAGTTATAAAACAGCTGGAGCAGAATATGTACCCTCACCTTGGATGCTAATTCATAAAGCTCATAGTGAAAGCAATAAAAGGTTGTAATGTCAAATAAGAGTTATAGAAATCAACAGTTTATGTAAAACTACTCAGGGTAAGGATTATAGACTGAAGGCACCGTCTGGTATGCAGTGTATCTGAAGCTAAGCAAGATATGCGCTAGATTAATCCCTGGATGGATCACTGTTTGAGAATCCCATCCATGCTGCCAAGTTCTACCAAGAGAAGAAAAGCATGGCATAAATTAATAATATATTCCCGGATCTTTGGGCATCATCCGACTTGCTGGTAGTTTATATGGCTTGGATCTGTCAGACCATTTCTGCAGACAGAAGAATTTCTACCTGTAGAGAGTGACTTTCTCTCCTCTCGCTGTAGTGCAACATAACCCCTGAAATGCTGGCTGAAAGCAGAATTTCAGGGAGGCACTTGGGCTGCAGTCGATGGGGAAGTGAGAAAGTCACAATCTGCAGGTAAAATCATAAACACTTACCTCTGACGGCATAACCATCTTTTACTGAAGCTGGAAAGGGTGGTAGGTTGTCTTTTGCATAAACATCTTGGGCAAGGACTCTGCCCATTCCATCTAACAGAGGTGGGAGAGACAGAAACAAATATTTGTTAGAAAATCCAGAGTAGAAAGACTAAAATTGACTGTACTACGTTTCCACTAATTAAGTTCATCTGTAAATAACACTTCTCCATTAACTTTTGGTTTCTGCCAAAATCAATAAAGGAGAGATCTGAAAAACTCACCCTCAAATAAAGTGGTAAAATATGTGGTTTAATCTGGCTCCAATTTGCATCAGGATTAACATGGCAGCATTTTACTTAAAGCAATTTAAAGTTCAATTGCTAGACTGTGTGCAGGGCACTAAGAAACAAATCCATTTACCTAAGAAACCATTTAAAAAATACGCTAAAAAACCACTTAGAGAAGAGAATATTTTGTACTTGATGTTATTGCAGGATTGTGAGCAGAACAGTAATATGGATTTCTATTTTTGGCTCCACCCCCCCCCGGTAGGGGATTTTTTATTCCTTTTTCTATAAACTACAACAAAATTGGGGAGGGGAACTACAAACTAAAGTAAAGAAAGTAAAGAAAACCCACTAAAAACCCAAGAGATGGTGGTCATACATAATGTTTATAATATTAGCTCTTAGCTAAAAGTTACAATATAAATTCATTGAATGTGATCATCTGAAAATATAATTAAACCATAAGAAACCTTGAAACTCCTTCTTATCTGACTTCATAAAGAGCAAAATAAGATATGGTTATACATAATAATTTTTTTAAGAGATTCCAAAGAGTAAAAACTTTTCATTTTTTGTCCTTTTCCTTTCTCAACCGGTATTTTGTTTTTGGGGCTGCCGCCCCCAATGCTGACTCAGATTCCTCATTGGAAGATGCCACTCCTTCTACACTTTCTTTGGTGCTGTTATCTTTCTCCTCTTCTTCTTCTCCTGCTGGATGACTATGAAGATGCAAAAACTCTCATGCCTTTTCAACAGAGTCAATTTTTTCTTTCTTGCCCATAAATTTAAAATTATGTCTTCAGGAACGATCCATCTGTAGACGACGTTCTTCTGTAAGAATAAAGCCAAGTCTCTGAATTTCCTTTTTATTTCAAACGGAATATCCTTCAACACTTTTATTTCTTTGTCCTTAATTTTCAAAGTGACTCCCTCAGTTGTCTTCTGGAGAATCTCACCATTACTTCCCCTAGCAGATTGTTCTTTCTTGAGAATTCTGAGTACGACCTGAAGATCATATCAATTTTGCTTTGTAATGCATCGCTTTTAACATCTGCTATTGGGGCTATGGAATCACACATGATCTGCTTCAGATTCTCCCCCTTCTCTTCCGGGACCCCTTGAAATCTTAGGACATAGCTTGCCTGTTTCATTTGAAGCTGTAACAAATGAGATTCATAAATTACTATCCTTTTCTCTGTCATCTGCAGTTGTTTTTTAAGCTTCTTGGTATTGGCATCAACCTCTTTAAGCTCTTGCTGTTTTTTCTGCTTTTTTTGTCATCTCTGTCAATTGCGTTTGTTGTGCATCAAACTTTTGGTACAATGCCGTTACTTGTTCCAGCAGAGATTGCAATGCTTTGGTCAGCATCCTTTGGAGCTTTGTAGTTGTGTCCTGTCACTGGGCTGGCATTTCCGTCTAGCAGTTTAGGTTTCATTTGTTTGTCCTTCTCTTCCCTCCTCAGAGGCGCCATTTTCCCAAGTTGTTTACTTTTTACAAAAGTTCTCACAGTCTCTAAAAACTCTTTGGAAAGTCTGGTAAGTTCTTATAAGCTCTCTATTTCAGCTTGTTTTGCTTTTATAGTTCACCCCCCCTTTCAAACACTCAAAGTTCATTTGTTTTCTTCTTATTGGGGGAGAGTTCCCTCCCCCCCGCTCTCTAAGGGAAGGTTTTTGGCTATTTCTTCGGTGTTTCTCACTTCAACTTTAACTCACATTTTAATCTTATTGCCACTTTTATAGCTCATACACTCAGCCACCAAACGCTAGTTCCGGTATGCGTTCTTAGTTCTGTTCATGGACGCTCCGCAGTGGGACCTTCGGGGCATGGAGGAGCCCCCCTTTGCTGGCTAGTTGCCAGAGGAAGAGCTCTTCTAGTGCCCCATGGCTGGGAGCCCAACGCAAGGGCTCCGGGGGTGGTGAGGACAATTGCACCTCCTCCCAGCCAAAGACACTGGTGCGCATTTCCCGGGAGCTTGGGAAACCGTGGCCACCATAGCAGACGCCAAAACCAGAAACAGGATTTATTTCTTTAGATAGGTACCTTAATAGTGACACATTACTAGTTGAGTGGATTTTAGGACTTTTGAAACCAATTTAGTTGATAAAGTACAAGTAGATAAATGAAAAAAAAAAACTACTGTTTCTTCTGTACTCTGTGGAAAGCATCAAGTATTATAACACAGTATTTTATAATACAATATTATAATTTTGGGAATCTGAAAATGAAGAATAAAGCAGGTTACACTGTATGTATGACAATGACTGAATTAGATATCAAACCTACCCACTTCCTTCCAAAGGCTATGGATATGATTTCCTGTCCTTGAAAGGCTCACAATTTGAATACATAAAGAAAGGGTAACAAAACAGATGATTGAACATAAGGTAAGACAGAGATCAAAACATATATTAAATGATGAGTATTCCTTTAATTTGATAGGGTACAGAAGCTTTATCTGTCAGCACTCTTTCTTACTCAAAGTACGTGTCAAGGTCCTTTCCCTCACTCCTACAATGTCCTTCAAAACTCTTCTGTCCTCTGTGTCCATATTTTGAATCCTTTCTAGGAAGATGTACCTACACACAAAACTGCTAGCTGTGATTTCCATCTAAAGCCTCTTTTACCAGGGTCGTCAGGCACCTTCCTCCTGCTGGCAGAGGGATTGGGGGGGGTGTTCTGGGGGAATGGAAATGATGTCATTGCATCAGCAATGTCGAGCCGATACTCTACTTTTGGGGCAAAACTCTGGTAAAAATGGCTACAGACCATAGAGTTTTGTCCAAAAAGTAGTGTCACCCTCCCAACGCAATGATGTCACTTCTGGAAGTGATGTCAGCATATTGCTGATGTTGCATGGGGGTCTGTTTGGGTTTTCCTCCACTGGCCAATTGGCCGGCAGTGGGCTGGAGTCTGCAAAAGCAGGGGATCCCCCACCCCAACCTGGCAAGCCTATCTTTTACAGCATACCTAGTTTGGAAATACTAATGGTGGTGTTACAGTGGAGCAATAAAATTCTATTATAAAGTCAACATAATAGTAAAGAATTAAGATATGTCAGATACTGAGCTAACTTTAAGAAAAATAAAACACTGAACAAGGGAAAATCTGAGATAAGTTTATAATGCTTTCTAAAACTCAAACATATGCAGAGATGGGCCTGCTGTCGTAGTGAGCTTCACAGTGTTGGGAGCTACTGATGAAAAAGCCCTGTTACATACTCTTAACATTTTTACAGATGCATCTTAATCCAGGACCCTCTGTGTGCTTCTCTCTTTTTCATTTCCTCCTCCCTTGTGTGCATTATGTGCAGTCAAGCTGCTTCTGACTTATGGCAACCCTATGAATTAATTACCTCCAAAATGTTCTACCATTACAGACTTGCTTAGGCTCTGTGAACTGAAGTCCATGATGTTTTTACAGAATCAATACATCTGAAGTGGGGACTCCCACTTTTCCTACCAGAAAACAAATGCGAGCATGCCAGGATCAGACATATTATTTTTGCAGAATGTTCCACATGGGCCTGCTGTTCGAAAGTGGTTGCTTCCTCTTCACAGTAGTAGTTAACATAATGCTAGGGAAAGGTGGCACCTTACATCCCAATGAATGAGCTACCACTGCTATATAAAATAAGATAAATCTAGGGGGAAAGGTATACTGTACTATTCCACATCCCCTAGAATTCCTTTAGTCAATTTTACTTTGAAAAGATGCATATAAAATAGTAAAATTTAAGAAATGAAGAATTCTTCATATAGCACACACATGGCAAAGTGCATTTCTCTCCCACTTATCTTATTAAGAAATGTTTACGCTTAAAAACACTCTTGGTATCTTGGTATTCAGTAATAATAAAAAGTGACAATACCAGATATCTTATATTTTGTACAATGTAATTAATCATTGATCTATAATGAACTACTAAATGGTATATCTGAAATAAAATGGTTAGACTTGTGCTATAGTGTTCTGATTTTTACGTGTCTCGATCCATCTGGTGGAGGCTGCTATTTAGTAATCTGTATATTTTATTTACTGCAAACTGATGTGGATATTTTGAGTGCATGAATTTACAACAAATGGATCAATGTTTATCTCAAGGCATTTATTGATTTGGCAGTAATTTTTTTTACTGTTCTACTTTTTAAAGGCCTATGTGTTCCCTAAACTGTCTTGGAAATATATTGCTGTGTTCCCTGAGAAATTCCAACTAGACATCACGGATATCTTTTAGGAGGAGAGGGTCTACGCACAGGTCCCCAACTCAAACCATCACTTGGACCCCTTTCTAGAGGAGCTGTGGGAACTTGGCAATGAGTGACCATGCAGGGTGTATTCAATTCCATTGCACCCTCCCCTCAGTATTCCTGCTCTTGGGTCATGTTGGCAAGGTGGCTCCTTGTCATGGTGCTCCATTACTTCACTTTCCTAAAGAAGGGTCTGGCCCCCAAGACCATGGGCATTCACTTATCAGCAATCTCCTTCTACAGCAAGGCCCTTGGCTTCACTGATCCTTGCAACTTGTTTATTGCCCGGTGGACCACTGAAGGCTGAAGGTGCTCCCCCTGGTGCCTGGTCCCACAGGCCTGTCATCTTCTTGTTCTTCAAAGGGCTTTTAAGGCAGCTATCTGCAATTTGCTGGTCCAGAACTGAGGGCACCTTGTTCCATGCTACCTTTAAACTGGCCTTCTATGGGGCTCTCCATAGTAGTGAGTTGGTCTCAGCCTTGTGCCAGGATCATTTGAGACAGGCCCTTAAATGGCAGGATGTTTCCACACAAGGGCTGGAGCTCCACATGGTATTGTGGTGGTCCAAAACTGACCAGAAGGGGGGGCTTATATGCCTCCAGACATCTCCTTGGGATAAGCCTTGCCCGGTCCATGTGATCATGGAATATCTACTTATAAGGCCAATGATTCCTTGCCTCTCCTCAACTACGAGGATGGGATGTTTCTCACCAGATTTCAGTTTACTAGCATACTGTGGATTAGCCTGGCTGCCCTGGGACTTCACCCGGGTGACTCCTTTTGCATTGGGACAGCCATGGAAGCAGCAGTGCTGGGGATCTCCTTTGCTTGCATACAGGCCAACGGCCACTGGAGGTCTTCTGCCTTTATTATCTACTTGTGCCCCATCTCAGTCCCAGTTGCTGATTTCCTTTCTTTTAGTTCTGGCAGGAAGGTGCAAGGTCTAGATCCTGGGCCACAGCATCATGCACTGGACTAGGATCTATGCGGCTTCATCTGGATGTGGGGCAGCCCTGGAACTCGAAAACTGGCTCCCAGTCACTTGGATTGGGAGCAGAGGAAAGTGTTGGGAGGCACTTGCATCCACTATCACTTGGCACATCATCCTTCATGGACCTCCAGATGCTTTGGTCATCTAGGCTGGCAACAACAACCTTACTAGCAAAACAAGATTGATGTGACAAGGGGGAAAGTGAGCTGGGCAGCTGATAGAGGCATCAGGTGGCTCCATCATATGGTATCCAGACATTTCTTTCAAACAGGCATCCCTCTTTGAGACAGATGATGTGTATCTCTCCAAATGGGTTCAGGAGATTTAGCTTCACAGCATCCATGAAGGCCTGTTTTCTTGTGTTTGGTTGCAGGAGCGTTGGTGGGAGCTGGGCTGTTGCCCATTTGTGTGGCAGTTTGGACACTGGGCTGGATCCAGTTCTGTGGGGAGGCTGAGCCTGCATGCCTGCCTCCCCTGGTCAGGGGACTCCCATAAAGTGTCTTATTAGGCCCAGCTTGGGGACAGGCAACCAGCTCTAACACTCAGATGGCAAGGGAATCACTCAGCGGCGCATGCTCATGTGGGAACCCTGGAATTGCCATCCCACACTGTTCCCCCAACAGGCAAGCTGGGGATAGGATTGGTGCCATCAGCTGATAAGGCAGCTCAACCAATTCTAGATCCATGCCCTACACCGCACCAGTGCTACTGAGACTGCATTCAATAAAAGCTGTGGCTGTTTTCCCCTCTAGTCAATGTGGTCTGCTTGTTATTGCTCTCTTCACCCTTCCTCCCTCCCTTACCCTGAGAATTGCAAACATAGCTTGCTTTGAGCAGTTTTGATCCTGATCTTCTCCTTGAACCCATTATTGTTTTTCAATCTGGAGACAGATCTTTTGGCTGCTGGCTGTGACTGATGCACAACACGCTTCATTCTTGCCTTCAGATCTTGGCCACATTATTCAGGCTCTCATAGGAAATGGGCAGAAGTCACCTATGATTTCGCTCATGAAAAACTGTGGAAAAACTGGTAGGGTCCAACCCAGGATGTGGCTTGTATTTGCCTATCTCTACTTTCTTAAAACATTTTATGCTAGAAAAATATTTCTTGTTTTATTTCTTTGAATTCTGCTACAGTATACAAAACAGTAATTTTATTTCTAGCTATTATCCTATATTATCTGTGTGGCTTCTTTCCTGAATGCTCATTGGTTCACACAATACATTTTTTTACCTTTACAATCCCTATCTTCCTTGAAATGGTCACCACATTTCTTGTGAGGGGAAATGTAGTATGTTAATTTGAAGAGCATAAGAGCCAAAAGTATGTCAGAAGAATTAACACAATCACGGAATTATTCTATAATATAGAAACATTGACAGCTGTGTACTTCTGTCCAAGGTCAGGACCAACCGCGTGGAAGATACAGTGTGTAAACTTGCCCAAAATATTTACACTAGATATTTCAAAAGAAGCCATCTTGCTAATGCTGGAGCACTACTCAATAATTCAGTTGATTTCCATGAATTACTTTTTTGGGCATTGGCAACAATTCTGACTGTAATATGCCAAATTAGTTACCACTTTCTTTCTGGATGTGCCCAGTCACATGGCAGTATTATATGTCTGTGAGAAAAGATCTACGTTTGTGCTGGCCAAGATGTGCAGTCTCTTTTTGGAATAACCCAGTTTAGAAGTGTGAAGCATGGCGGCTCTGAGCTATGAACTAGGAAACCCATGGATCTAAATTAAATCTCTGCCAACAAACTCACTAGGTGACCTTAAGCAAGCCTCTCTTAGCCTCATTATTCTCATCTACTATACAATAATAGTGTTATTGATCCACTGTACAAAGTGCTTGTAAAGTTTCCTATAGACTGTTTTGAACACTATGTATTACAACAAAGTAACCAAAAAACCCTCCAGTTGTCCTCCCTTTCCTTCCTATCCAAAAGTCCAGGTTTGTATGATATACCTCGATAATTGATTATTTCTGTTCCAAGCACTGGGGTCATTTCCAGTACTGTGATGAAGGCTTTGTCCATAGATGTTAATGGAAATGGAGACATACGGTGTCTTCTTGCCACTTTTGTAATGTCTACAGCACTATGACCTGCAGAGGAAAAATATGAAAATTAGAAAATATTCCTTGATATTTTCTTAGAAAGATAATACTGTGATATATACAGGGTTCCCCTCCTCCCAACAGAACAATCACATGTTGACAGTATAGTACAAGCATTCCTGGTACAGCCTACTGTGGAATGCAAAAACTATTTAAGAATCAGTTGGACCTAGTGATTAAAATATATAGCACTCAAGAAAATACATAAGCAAAACTGGAGACACAGCATGTAATCAGCAAAATTAGATGTTAATTCATTAAGCTACTGTTCTAATAAAACTTTCATTAGTGGTTTTAGTGACTACCACAAATGTATTTGTTGATCTATAAAACAAATGAGACAGAACATCTATTATATATTATATTCTTCTTCTTCTATTATTTATGTCTGAGAAAAGTTCCATTATCGTACAGAACTGAGATGAATATGTCCAACAGTCCATAACAGTTTAGTTGCACCTAAACAACTGGCCTTCAGGTACAAAACTTCTCAAAGCTCCCCCATTGCACTAATTATGACAGGAGACCCTGAAATGCCTATGCCTGAAGCACTTCTCCCTCAAGGACAGCAAATTACAGCTGGCATTTTTGTTATGTTTACAAGCAAAAAACTAAAGAAGTGTGAGTTGGATGAAAGTACAAATTACACCTAGGAAAAATTCAAATCAATGCTACCTCATCTTTATTTAGATGGCATAATCACTGTCTTGCTGTAGTTATGTATTTCTGACAAGGTCTAACGTGAACTCCTTGTACCCAGCCTTAATCCTGATATTAGCATTATTTATGTAGTCTATCATGGCCCCTGTTATAAGCTCAATTATGACCTGATAGAGCCCCATGCTTTTGATGTGTCTCTGTATCAGGTTTACTGTCTTAACTGTGTGCATAAATTTGAGATTCAATCAAGTGAGTTATATGGCTGCTAAACTTTTCAGTTTCAATAAACTGATGATGTGTTTTTTCACAAACTTTGGATTGCTAGTTTATACTCTTTATCATTTTTAGCGCTGGTTATCATTAATTAAGATATGTTAGCCAATGATTTTCATGGATGCTTAATATTATGCATTACTATAGTACAAATGCCTGACCTGGATAGCCATGGCTACCCCAATCTTATTGGATCTTAGAAGCCAACTAGAGGCGGCCCTGGTTACTATTTGGACGGGAGATCATCAAGGAGGTCCAGGGTTGCTATGCAGAGGTAGGCAATGGCAAAACCACCTCTTTTCTTGCCTTGCCTATGCCATGGTTGCCATAAGTCAGCTGTGACTTGACAGCAAAAAAGGGCACAAATAACCATATTAAAATTATTTTTCCTTTTGAGATTCATTCATACTGCCATTGCAGTTCACTCAAATTAAAAATAATTCAGTAAACAAAATTGTTACAAATGTAAAAAGGAAACACCTGTATAGCCACCTATACAGCAATGAAATAAGAATTTTCTGACAGAATTGATAGAATTATCAAACTAAATTAAATCTAGCTATACATACAGATAGACTAGCCTGATAACTGTGCTTTGCTATGGTATTTCAGTTCTGTAAATCCAGTTATAATATTGATGATGTGAATGTGGAGTTTGAAATATAACATTTGTTGTAGGAATTCTAATGGAGAAGATTATAGTGTAAAAACTGAAGTGAGACATACATACTGTTTTTTTCTCTGCTGAAGGACCTCTCTGTAGACCACATTAGTGGTTCTGCCCTCACGTGCTAGGATCACCAGGCTGCTTGCAGGCCACACAGAACTGTCCATGTGAGAAGCAGTCATCTGTTAAGACAATTCCTGCCACCTTCAGTGTCTGGCCTTAAGACCTGTTGATGGTCATAGCAAAGCAGACCTTGAGGGGGAAGGGGGTTTCTAATGGTATGTCTGGTATGTGTGGTATGAACACCGGATCGCCCTGAGCACTGCCGGTGAGCAGTGTGGCCTCAATGATGTTCCTGTGCAGGGCCTTCACTTGTAGTCTGCTGCCACTGCAGAGTTTGGGTGAGTTGAAATTCTGCAGCAGCATTACTGGAGCCCCCATTTAAAGGAGAAGCTTGTGAGCTGGGAAGCCAGGAGGGTTCAGATGTAGGAGAGGTAATGTGTCTGAAGGCATTGGGGAGGCTGGGCCCGCAGGATTGCAAAGGCGTTGCTGCTTGGGCAGTCTCCTCAATGGCTTTCAACACTCTGCTCCTGCACCTGACAACCACCTGTCAGGTGGAGGAGGAGTAGGTGGGAGTATTGGGGAGGTTGGCCCAACAGCATTGCTAAGGTGCTTCTGCTCAAGTGGCCTCCCTGATAGATTAAAGTAGCCTGGCCCTGCTCCTACACCTGACAAACACCCACCTGTCTGGTGGATGTGGGGGGGAGTGTTTAAAGGCACTGGGGAGGCTTGGCCAGCAGCAGCACTAGGGCAATCCTACTGAGCAAGCCTACCCGACAGCAGTAAGCATCTTACCCCCTCTCCTACACCTGACAGGCAGCTACCTATACAGTGTAGAAAAGGGAGGGGTGGGGTATTGTAAGCCATTGTGGAGGGGAGGCGGGGCCAGCAGTGGCACAGTTGGAACCAGGAACTGCTCCCGGACCCCCCCCCGGCTCTTTGTTTTAGGGGAGTTTTTTGGGGATCCTGATCTCCACTGGACCTCTCGAAGTGAGGTCTGGCGCAAGGGACTTGATTCAGGCCCCCCACTTACAGCATGAGTGGGTGGATGACCAGGATCATCCCAGAAGCAAGCAACGAAGTAGCCCCATAAGAAAGAAAGTGAAGCTGAGCCTCATCCAGAACACGGATGAAGATATCCACCATAAGTACGCTTAAAAGCAACATCGAAAAAACTGACATCCTTTTGACCAACCCCCTTTTTGAGAACAAAAAGAAAGTAAGAAAGATATTTAGAGCTGAATCGGCTATTTTTCTGGCAACTTTTGATGACGTCATGTCACTGTGTTGAGAACAGAGGATTTTATTGTGTCTAAAGCTACTAAGTCCATGGGGTCCACGTGATCTGGTCCATGGGGTTGTAAAGAGTTGGACTCGACTGTGCAACTGAGCAATGAAAACAAAAACAACAACAAAGCTACTAAGTACTGGAACTGTGTTGAAAGACTTTTGGTTGTTATTACTTTACTGAGAGCAACCACTTGCTGATTTTGCCCAGTGCTGAAGAGACTGTGGACGTAGTCAGACTGAACTGAGATTTTGCTATCATACTAAAATGGGTAAACAAGATACACAGGGAAAAATACCAGTGGCTGTCTGCATAGATAGTTCCAAAGAAGGCAGCTTGCTGCAGCTGTCATGGGACAAGCTCCCCACTTTAGTGGTTGAGGTGATCACTTTGGGAATTCAAAAGGTTTTAAAGACAACACTGGACAAAAAAGAAATTATACCAAGCTAAGCTATGAATAATATAAAGGCATCTCAGCAAAAATTAGTCCAAGAGGAAGAACAATACTTCTATCAAGATGATTTAATCCACAGAGAAATGGAATTTAAATACCAAACTGGCCAATATCTAAAACAACACTACATTCAAACTAATTTAACCTACAAGGAGTATAACAGATCTACCAAAAGTCTGCTAAAATCTGGAATAGTTATGAAAGGAAAAGTATCCCAGAGAGAAGATGAAACAGAACTTATGGAATCCTTAACTACACTAAGCACTTACTACAGTTGGTGATGCTTAAAAGAAATCTTTTCTACCTTTAAGAGGAAGAGGCAGAGAATCATGACCTTACAGAAGATGAAAAGCTACAAAAAGAAGAAAAAAATTAAGCTTTATAAATAAGACTGTATAAGGGAATTTTTTGTTTATATGTAACTGAACAAGATGGACTAGGGAATTTATAGCCATATGTAACTGAGTAACATTGAATACCATTGAACTTCTTGTTTAATACTAATCCTTAAATAAGACTTCTGTTCAGGCTAGGGAATCCCTAGACATATGCAACTAATTAATCACTGAATATCATTGAATGTTTTGTTTTATACTAATTGTAGTAACTCAAGATATTATAAAATAGATGGTATTCTAGAACCAGTATGAATCTGTAGGCTAGAGAAGTATACTGAAAAGTGTTAATTAAAGATATAAATAAGATTGATTTAAGGATCCCAGGAGGTTGTAAAACTGGGGAAGAATATATAGGGCATATATGTAGGTTTAGAAAACTCTTTTAAAAGTCAGAGTATTATTAAAATGTGAAAGAATGTAATGTGATAGTTATGTTATAGAATTCAGAAAATATAGAAAAAGAAAAGTATGTGACTATGAAGCTGGGGAATGGTATACATTTAGTTAATAGCTAAACATGTTTTAGAAGATTATTATAGAATGTTCAGACAATATAGTATTAGAAGGAAATATGTTTTGTTAATTAATAGACTTGCAAAATTCTAGATCTGCGTATTTTTAAGAGCCATAATGATAGAACGATTTAGATAAAATATTGGCTTATTAAATATAGGCTTGCAAAAAAATAGGGAGGTGGAAATTTTGGGAGGTGTTTCAAGAGAAATGAAGTTGTTAACATTCTCATGTATGTTTTGTTTGGATGTCTATTTGTTTGTTAAAAAGAATAAACATTATTATAAAAAAGCCAAAATTATAATTTAAAAAAGCCAATGTGGAGGCTGGGCTGGCAGGATCACTAAGGCTGCTGGGGCAGGCTCCCTTATGGCTTTAAGCACCCTGTACCTGCTGCTGCACCTGGCAGACAGCTGCCTCTCAAGAGTAGGAGATGTGGGGGAGCATGTTTGAAGCCATCGGGGGGGGGGGGCTGGGCCAGCAGCACTGCTGCACCTCACAGGTGGTTGGCCATTCCTGATTTCCTCAACTGTCATTAGCTCTCTGCAGGCTCCTGTAACTGGGTGTTGTTGTTTTTTTTACCTCAGAACACTGAGCTCTGCAGCTGACCAGTCAGACAGTGGGGGGTGCAAGGAGGTAGCAGCCTGGCAGCCACATAGGGAGCAGTGGAGGGGAGCACATTTTACCCCCTTTGACCCCCTTATGGAGTCAAATTTCTAAAAATCCCTTCTTAGTGAGGATCTACGTCATGGTAGGAGTGCTCTCCCTGAATTTTGTGTTTCTAGGTCCAGTGGTTTGGCCTGGGTGTCGATTTTATGGTGAGGAGACTTTCTTTTAGATAAATAGAAAGACAGATAAGAACATAAGAACTTAAGAGAAGCCAATGCTGAATCAGGCCAATGGCCCATCTAGTCCAACACTCTGTCACACAGCGGCCAAAAATACCACGTGCCATCAGAAGGCCCAGCAGTGGGGCCAGGACACTAGAAGCCCTCCCACTGCTGCCCTCTCCAGCACCAAGAATAGAGTGCATCACCTGCCCCAGACTGAGAATTCCCATCTACACCCTGTGGCTAATAGCCACTGATGGACTTCTGCTCCATATGTTTATCTAATTCCCTCTTGAAACTTTTCATGCTAGTAGATGCCACCACCTCCTGTGGCAGTGAATTCCATATGTTAATCACTCTTTGGGTGAAGAAGTATTTCCTTTTATCTGTTCTAACCTGACTGCTCAGCAATTTCAAGGAGTGCCCACGAGTTCTTGTATTGTGAGAAAGGGAGAAAAGTACTTCTTTCTCAGGCTGCTCAATCCCATTCATAATCTTATAAACCTCGATCATGTCACCCCTCAGCCGTTGTTTCTCCAAGCTAAAGAGCCCCAAAGCGTTTTAACCTTTCTTCATAGGGAAGGTGTTCCAACCCTTTTATCATTCTAGTTGCCCTTCTCTGCACTTTTTCCAATGCTATAATATCCTTTTTGAGATGTGGTGACCAGAACTGTACACAGTATTCCAAATGAGATCGCACCAATGATTTATACAGGGGCATGATGATACTGGCTGATTTGTTTTCAATTCCCTTCCTAATAATCCCCAGCATAGCGTTGGCCTTCTTTATTGCAGCTACACACTGTCTAGACATTTTCATTGAGTTATCCACTACGATTCCAAGATCTCTCTCTTGGTCCGTGTCTCTGCCAGTTCAGACCCCATCAACGTGTATTTATATTTAGGGTTTTTGGCTCCAATGTGCATCACTTTGCACTTGGCCACATTGAACCCCATTTGCCACATTGACGCCCACTCACCCATCCTCAACAGATCCCTTTGGAGTGCCTCACAATCCTCCCTGGTTTTCACCACCCGGAACAACTTCGTGTCATCTGCAAATTTAGCCACTTCACTGCTTACTCCCAATTCCAAATCATTAATAAACAAGTTAAAAAGCATCGGACCGAGTACTGATCCCTGTGGTACCCCACTGCTTACCACCCTCCACTGAGAAAGTTTCCCATTTATACTCACTCTCTGTTTCCTATTTATAAGCCAGTTTTTGATCCACAAGAGGACTTATCCTTTTATCCCATGACTATTGAGCTTACTTAGGAGCCTTTGATGAAGAACTGTATCAAAAGCTTTCCGGAAGTCAAGGTAAATAATATCTATTGGGTCCCCCTTGTCCACATGTTTGTTCATTCCCTCAAAAAACACTAACAGGTTAGTGAGACAAGATCTTCCCTTACAGAACCCATGCTGAGTCTGCCTCAATAGTTTTTGTTCATCAATGTGCCTACTAATTCTTTCCTTAATAACAGTTTCCACCAACTTACCCGGTATCGATGTCAGACTGACTGGCCTGTAATTTCCTGGATCTCCCCTGGAGCCCTTTTTAAAGATGGGAGTGACATTAGCTACCTTCCAGTCCTCAGGAATGGAGGCAGATTTTAAAGAAAGATTACATATTTTTGTCAGGAGATCCACAAGTTCACATTTGAGTTCTTTCAGAACTCTCAGATGAATGCCATCTGGGCCTGGTGATTGATTAGTTTTTAAATTGTCCATCAGTCAGAGGACTTCCTCTCTTGTCACCGCAATCAATTCAGATCTTTCAAACCCCCTCCCGAAATCGGTGGTTCTGGAGTGGGCAAGCACTTCTCCTCTTCCACACTGAAGACAGAGGCAAAAAATGCATTCAGCTTCTCAGCCATTTCCCTATCATCCTTCACTATTCCTTTTACCCCTTGGTCATCCAAGGGCCCCACTGCCTCCCTGGCTGGCTTCCTACTTCTAATGTATTTGAAGAAAGTTTTATTGTTGGTCTTTATGTTTTTTGCGATATGCTCCTCATATTCCCTTTTTGCTTGCCTGATCACAGACTTGCATTTTATTTGCCATAGTCTGTGTTCCCTTTTATCAACCTCACTAAGACTAGCTTTCCACCGCTTAAAGGAATCCTTCTTACCTTTTACAGCTTCCATTACTTTATTTGTTAACCATGCAGGCTTTTTTCTATACCTATTTGTACCTTTCCTAACCGGCGGTATATATTTTTTCTGAGCTTCTAGGATTGTATTTTTAAATAGTCTCCAAGCTTCCCCAATGGTTTTGACCTTCTCCACTCTTCCTTTCAATTTCTTCCTCACATGTCCCCTCATACCAGAGAAGTTACCCCTTTTAAAGTTAAAAGTGGTTGCGTCAGTCTTTTTGATATATAGAGAGATATTCTCCTCCTCAAGGCTCTGCAGATCTCAAGCAACTCATTTTTCAATCATACAAAGCAAGAGGAAGAAAACAGACTCTCAGAGCATTAACTTGGTAGAAGTAGTATACTGATTTATTTACTTAAGAACATATGTTCTGCTTTTTAAAAAAAAAATTCTCAGAGCAACTTAAAATGCAAATGTTAAAAATCATCAAACACTATAAAATTTTAAAAAGCACCAGAATAAAATAAAATTTATCTGAACTGCAAGCAGACAGTTCTCCACATAATCAGCAGAATAAAAACAAGACACTCAGGCAGTAGTAGTAGTAGTAGCAGTAGTAGTAGTAGTAGTAGTAGGAGGAGGAGGAGGAGGAAATGTGTCTGAGAAAAAGCTTAAACAAATGCCTTTCAATACTTTTAATAGTTTAAAAAAATCAGCCTACCCGATACAAGCTTCCATATGGTGAATGTTTGGATTTAAGAAAATATATGCATTTTAGAAAAACAATTTCCTAAAACGAAAAGGATGCTGATGATCTTCACCAGCTTAATTTTCACATATTTTGAGATGAGTGAGTTATAAGGGGTATTATTTACTAAGTGGTCCCATCGGTGATTATGTTTTTCTATGAGGCATAACAATAACATTTTAAAACAAGGCCAAAGTATATGTTTACTTGGTTCCTATCCGTAGGTGGTTGAGAATAGTATGGTAATTAAGACTCTCTAAGTAATCTATGTATATCAAGATACAGAAGTTGCTGTCTTTTCAAAGATACATTCATTATTAACTAACCTCAAGAGACTGAAAATTCTGAAAGAAAAACTCAAGATTATCAATGAGAAAATAAAGCTACAGATTTTTAAAAACCCTCTGTTACAAGGATGACAGCTCTATGGGGAAGGATGACAGCTCTATGGGACTCTATGTTGCATGTGCTCACAAATTTGTCATGTCCTAAAATAACTTATTCTGTTTTTCAAAAGAATGGATATATTGGAAAGAAATATCACAGCCAATGAAAAGGGTAATAATTTCTTCCTATGCTATGCCTACCAGTTTCCAGCAGCAGCAACATTAAAATAATATACAGTCCGTCATTGAGATGGGAGAAAGAATATGCTTGTCAGGGTAGTACAAGTCAAGGAATAAGAAATGAATCTCAAAGACCTCTGCAGCTGAAATGGTAGAAGAGTGATGGAAAATAATGGGTTGGATCCTACAGATCTGTTGCAATAATGCCAGTCCCTTTGTCTAGTGCAAAAGGTTCTTCTTCCATTGGCAAAATGCTTCTTAAACTAGAGAAACAAATTTATCAGCAGAACATCTATGGGATTCAACCCAATTTGTTTTATACTTCTTCTGCTGTTCCTTTAATACAGAAAGGGGTAGTGAGTCATGCCATCCCAAAAGATGTGAATCTGCTCCAGAAGCTCATCATTCTAGTCTAAGGAGTTCCTCCATATTTAGCTTTGAGATTTTCTGCTGCATGGTACAGAGATTTGTAATGCCACTTCCCTCTTTCTGTTACTTTAAAACTCTCTAGAGGATGTTGTTGTTACACTAAAGTTAGAGTACATTTCTTACATAGGGGACAAAGTCATCACACATAAGCACTCAGTACTAGGAGGTACATTCTCATATTTTGGAAAGCTGTGTGGCAAATTAAATGAACAGAATGCAGCAGTAACCTAGGATCTTTCTCACAGGTCTGTCTAAGGAAATTCTTTGCGGTGTAATCTTTCTCAAACACAGATGCCTCCACAAAAGCATTTTTTAAAAGTATTTGCATAAGTGGGAAATAGTAGTGAGATTTACTGTTAACTTTATGCTGGAAATTCCACAGGAGCAATGATTATTGAGAAGAGGGTGCCTACAGCAGAAGTGGCATCTGTGGGTCAGGTTTCCTCCCAAGAGTTGGCCTGTTTTGCCCCTGGAATATCCAGCTTCATGGATTTCAGGAACAGAATATGTTCAGCCCAAAGCACAGCTTCAACTAGATCAGGGGTGACAAACTTATGGCCCACAGGCCAGAACCAGCCTGCCCATGGCTTTAATCTGGCCCATGGCTCTTTTCTCCCCTCCCCTCCCTGCTTGTCCTCACCCTTTGAAGCTAGAGGCTGCTGAAGTTCCCAGCTCCCTCAGCCTTGCCTTTGCCTGCTTCGGTAGGAAGCTCTTCTGGGCTTGCAAAGTTCAAAGAAAATGCAGAATGGATTTTCTATTAAGGTCTCTGTGCCCAGATAGACTACTCTGGGACTGTTTCTAGCAATAAAAACAGTGCTCTCGGACTGGAATGACAGACCCCAGGGTAGAATGATGATCCCTAGCAATAGAATCTGTGTTCTGGGACCGGAATGACAGTGTGAACCTGGCATTACATTTTATGACATGCATGGCCTGGCCCAACAAAGTCCCATTTATGTCAGATCCAACCCTCATAACAAATGAGTTTGACACCTCTGAACTAAATCCTAGGCAGAGAGGGCCTGGCTCTTCTAGTGATATTCCTCATGGTTGTTCCAAGGAACAAGGTTCTTCTGGTCTCTAGTATTTTGTTTATGGAGATAAGAAAAAGACCCGTGCTGGCCCATGGAGCAGGCGCCAGTGTTTGCCTGCCCCCCACCTCCTTGGAGTGAAGCAAGGGATGGGGGGGCACATCAACACTCAGTGTGGGAGTGCTGGCCAATTGGGGGATGGGGGATGGCTCGCTGGCCAGGTCTGGCGTTGGCCACCCTTCATCAGCAGTTCAGCCCAGCATGAGTTCTGGGGTGGACAGAGCTGTGGCACTGGGGGTGGAGAGGCCATAGGCCACGTGGATCGCCTTTGTTCCTGGATGCCAGCACTTGGCTGCATCTGCTGCAGCTACCCAGAGTCTAAGGCAGCAGTGGGTGCAGAGTGACAGGAGTACTGGTGGTGGAACTCATCCCAGCCATGGTGGTAGGCTCCTAGCTGCCTTCAGCCTTGGGTTGGGATGCGTCGGTGGATGGGGACCTCCTTTGGAGGTTGTGGCATCAGGCCCATGAGAGCAGGTGAGTTTTGGTGCTCCCTTTGCTGGGGCACGTGCTCAGCTCAGGGTGGCCTTTGAGACCTTCAGGTGGTCCTTTTGGGCATGCAGAGTGGGCTGCCATTGCAGCATCCTTGCCAGCTGTCCCCTCACCACCTCCCAGCTCCTGGGAATGGGTCCAGCCGCTGCACGCTTGAGTGGCCATGGTTTAACTCCCCCCAAATCTAGGTGCATGGGGTCTTTGCCTGCACAGGGTGGCCAGGCTAGGGCTCATGTGGCATCACCTGTGGAGGGGCTCCTCTGGTCATCTTTTGTTTCACCCCCCCTTTTTATATCAGGGGAGGGTAGGTTGGTGTGCCCATGGGGAGGAGGGAGCATCCACGGGCTACCGTGTGGGGCTCATAACGGCTGTTGCCTTTTTCACCCGGTAGTCAGGAGTTTCAGGATGGACTTTTGGACTACTACATGCAATTCTCAAGCAGACCAAGCTCTCAGACCAAACTCTCAGAGTAGACATTAAGCGATACCCTTATCTTTATCTTTTCAGACTGGCACTTTCACAGTCAGTCTTGGTTTTTATCATCCTGAATAATCTGTAAACTTGGCCACTGTACTGGTCACATCCAGTTCCAGATAATTTATGAACAAATTAAATCATACCGGCCCCAATACCAATCCTTGTGGGACCCCACTGCTTACTTTTCTCCATTGAGAGAACTATTTATATATTCCTACTCTTTGCTTCCTGTAATTTAATCAGTTTTTAGTCCATAAAAGTACCTGTTCTCTTATCCCATGACTACTAAACCTACTTAGGAGTAGGGTTGCCATGTCTTACCTTCTCTGTGGTGGGGGCTCCCGGCTCCTCCTTGGGATGTTTCTGTCACGTGCACAAAGCACGCAGGGCACGGTGACATCACTGGTAGTGACATCATCATGCTGGGGGTGTTGCACAGCAATGCTCTAATGTTCAAGGCAAAAACTCTACGCTAACCAAAGAGTTCTCCCTGAATGCTAGAGCATCATTGCGTGACGGCCTCAGCATGATGATGTCACTATTGAGGACATCATTGTGTCAGTGGTGTCCTCATGGGACACTGCTGTTCAGGGTAGGCTTTCCCTGCTGGCTGGCAGCAGATTGGGCCCCCCGAAATTGGGGGATCCCCTGCCCCAACGGGGGGGAAGACAATCCTATTCAGGAGTCTTTGGTGAAGTATCTGGTCAAAAGCCTTTTGAAAGCTCAAGTACATAATATCTTCTGGGCTGCTGCTATTTATATGTCTGTTCACTTTCTTAAAGAACTCCAAAAGGCTGATAAGGCAGGACTTTCCTTTGTGGAAACCATGCTGATTTTGTTCATTGGCCATTTTGTCTCTGTCTTTTTTCAATTTCAAAAGTTATTTTTTCTTTTTCTGGACTTTTCCTTTCTTTCTGCTTCCCAATTTTTGGTTCTTTTGAATGCTCTCCAGTTTCTCTTGCAGAGCCTGCCATTTATTTTTCAATTTTTTTGACTTTAAACAGACAATAATTTTTGTTGAAAACCCCTTTATCCCTGCAGGAGCTCATCCAACATGCATCTTTTCCCCAGAAAGGTCAGGGTTAGAAAAATATGTTTTTTATTTGGTAAAAAAGTGTTTTATTCCTTGCAGTTGTGGCCTTGCCTAACACTTTCAAAAATGGTTTCTGGATGGGAGAACAAATAGACATTTGCTTATATTCTGCTTATTTTATTTAGCTGCTCATTTATTTAGCTGTTTTGAGATTTCATCAGCTGTTTTATACATTTTCAGTATATTTTCCAGTCAAATTAGAGCATAAATAAATAAAAACTGAATTCTGTTTCTAGAACCATATTCTCTCTTTGTGTTTTTTATGTTTTTACTGTGTTTGTATGGACTGTCAAAAGATAAACAGCTAGTGTTACAATTAAAATGGGAATTATAGTCTACTAATAGCCAAGAATGCAATACTTACTGGCTCTGAGGATGTTCTCCTTACTGCTGCACCTGGATTGGACCTGTAGAGAGAAGTACATAACTGATGAGTCAGAACAAACAAGCACATAAGTTACCATGGAAATTTAATGGGCAAGCTCCTGGGACTTGGAGACAGAGGATCTGTATACTTTACCAGTTACACATGACACACATTTACGCAAGTGGTTCTTGGACAACAGCCTGAATCAAACATAAACATTAAAACATAAACCAGACCTACAGGACAATTTTTGGTAAAATTTACTAGTTCAAAGATGCATTTTGAACTTCAATGACAAATTCTAATTTCATTGTTCTATAATGGAGAGAAGGGAACCTAAATCTAGTTCTAAAGGTAAAAGGTAAAGGTTTCCCTTGTTCCCACAAAATTGTACAATATAGGCATACTTTTAAAGAAACTCAGGTGGAAAATCAACATGTGGCATTGATTCTGTAGCCCTTTTATGTTACCTTTTGATCAACTACTTTTCCTTGGAGATAACAGAATTAAAATTGTTCAAATGCTGATACTTTGAAGAAACAGTATGCCTAACATGTCCTGATAGTGTCATTTCCCATCAAGATGCCTGTATAACAACGGCAACAACTTCGTCTATAATGTGATTTTCTATGAGGCAACCCCAAATGCCATGAGTTTGTATGGTATCTGTAAAAAACGAGATGTTTGTTTTAGTTATCCAGACTGGCTGTTTAAACAGGTGCTCTAGAAAAATGTGTAGTGGATTCCCTGAAGACAGTGCTTTGATAATAATAAGCTAATGCATGGATACCACATGTGTGTGTGTGTAATTAGTGGCATTATTTGCTTCCCTGTTTGAAAGTATTCTTTTTTCTATGCTTGTCTGATTACAGTGAACTAACTTACATCTCATTTAACACTAGTAAATGTACTCACACTAGTAAACTTGACATTATCCTGTGACATATGCAATTACTTTAGATCTAACGTTAACTTAGTTTCATGTGGCTAATCAGATGAGGGGTTTTTTTGCTTGTTGCCAACCATTCAAAATATAAGTAAAAGGAAATAATGTATTAGGGTTTAGCCCTGTATGTACCTTACAAACAGAACTGCTGACTACACTTCCATCCTAGGGCCAATAAGTCAAACATTTGCAAAGATAAATCATTCATTCCAATCCTAATTACAATGCAGTGGAAAGATCCAATTTCTCAGTGTTCACTAACAGGGCTCTGAATTCATGGGGACATCAGACATTTTAGGAGCTCTCTGTGTGTATGAATATGTATGAATAGCTGAATCAAGGAGTAAGAATTTTCATATGACACACTAAGGACACCATTTGCCTTTCAAAATCTGTTACTTCTGAAGGAAACAAACAAACAAAAAAGCATTCTACCAATTAAAATTCTATATAGTATTTGAAGTTTTACCTGTAAAGGAAGCATATTTTGTACGGAAATTAAGGAATGGGCAAAGACAGTCCCTGTAACACTGACCTTAGAGTTACTTTCAGGAACACTGCCATTGTTTACACGCCCAAATAATAATTATTTATTTTAAAACCTCTTTCTTCTGTTCCACAGTAGCTTGCCCCAAACACATATTGATAGAGCTGGAGTTTACAGAATTAACATAATCTATTTATTGCAATGGGGTAACTTATGACAATAATGTTGCAACTTAGAGTGGCTTATGGTTGTCCTTCCCTGAAAAAACACTATCATGTTTAAAAAAACAAAAACAAGCCCCCCATCACTACACATTTATAAGTCAAATAAAATATTAACAATGCTACATTTTGTTCCAGAATAGTTTTTTCCCCAAATTAATAAATCAAAGCAATATAAAGTCTAATAGAAAAGGAAATTGTTTGCAACTACTGTAAAACAATTCTGGACCAAAAAGATAAAATGATATATATGTGCACAATATGTGTATATAAGAGAGAGAGATCTGGGCTGGAGCAACTTCAAAGAGATGATATGCAAAAGAAATGGACATCTTAGGTACACAGGACATTGTTTAGAAACAGTGAAAAATGTGCAAGGTAACTAAACCACAGAGACCTAAAGGAAAAATGTACAAGAACAAAACACAAATATAGACGTGCATGGGGAAATAACCAATCAATAGGGCACAAATAAGAGGAAAAAGATGTTAACAAAGACAATACCAAGAAGATGGAAGTCAAGGGAATCTGCAACAAAGTGTAGAAACAGAAGGACCCCAAAACCATAACGCAAAGCAATGTTTGCGAATGGAAAACAGCTCCTTTGAGCAGTAATAGTTACTCTCGAGTCGTAGCCTTTATTCCTCCTGAGTTCATCTTTAAGCCCTTCCAATTTATAGTGGAGCTAGCGCATGGACAAAAACAAGAAATTTACAATGAACAAAGCATCTGAGATTTATCGGTTGACTCCTGTAATATTAAAAAGACTATCTCAAAAAGGAGTAAAAACCAGTTTCAAAAGTACTGTTTGAGAAGAATGCCTTGAAGGACTGCACTGTACACCTCAAGTTTACATTTTATCCTTTACACAATTAATGAACAAGTATAATGTGAAATTATTTTATCCCTGTAAAAATAGCAGGGCTACAAAATGACATGAGCATGAAATCATACTCAATACAGATTTGACCAGTTATTATCTGCAGCTACAGCTCCTGGATATAAACCCTGAAGCTAGTAAGTAATTTATAGCTAGTTAGTGCTGCTGCCATTTCCTGTATAAAAATATGTGCTGTGTTTAACTTAATTTCAAATGGGCTTATTCAAAGCTATTCTAACTTTCTAAGGAATCCTGTTTTTGCAATACAGATATCTCTTTATTAATACCAGGAAGCACAAGTATCTTGCACTCTCCCCCATGCTTCTTCATATCTGATATAAAACCTTTTAAAAACTTCAACTTCATATTCCTATTCTTACTACAGAGGCTCTACTTGGGTAACACAGAGAAGCACAAAACAACAACAGAAAACAAGAAGAACTTGCACTTCTGGCACTCCTTGCTTCTTCAGACATCTGAAGCCACTCTCAAGCCACTGACTCATATATTACCAAAATACCATGTGAGCTTTGATATCTTGCGGTTTCCCACACCATTCTGGTCATGCTTAAAGAGAAGTGGTTATGTGGACAGCCTAACAGATGAGGTTACTTCTCATGCCAGTGCCTACATCACTGCGTAAACATACAGCAACAGATTTTGTTCTTCATTTGAATACCTTTGGTTGAGGCAATGCTCTGCTATTCTTCATTTTGTGACATTATGGGATACATATTTTGTAACCATGGCAATTCCAGTCCACTCACATTGCTCAAGAGAAAGTAACATGTGTATGTACTCTTTAGCACAATCCCAAACAATGCTGTTTTGTGTTTATCCTCCTTTTGGTAAGGCAAAAGATATCAGAGCAACAGGAATTGCATCCCTATTACTCTGTTTTTATTGGTTTGGAAGTTCTTTGTAGGTTCCTGCACATTTGTATTGTGAATGGTGACATATCTTCCCACAAAAATGAACATTAAGCCATAAGTGAAATAGAGTATTTAAATTAAATCAGAAAGAATGGTGAATAAAAACATAACCAACCACATCAAAATTAACATCATAGTATAAGAAAAAGCAGAGAGGAACCTTGAACATATGGATATAATAAAATCTTTAGAAAAGATTCAAGAGATTACTTACCTTTTATAGATCATAATAAGACTAGCACACAGTATAAAGTCAGCTCTTCATTATGGGAAGTACAATTAAAAGCGAGGAGTCAAGGTAAAATGAATTGCTAAACCAAGATGAAGATTTTCCAACCCAACATGAAAAGCTAACTCTCATGGAGAACATTTCAACTCACAGTTGATACAGTACATAGAACACTGACATCAAAACAGTTTTGCCACCGACAGAGAAAAGTGATTTTTCAAAAGGAATAGTGGAAAGCTAGCCCATAATATATACAATTTATGGGAAAGCTTATCAAGTATCATCACAGAGGCATGCAGTATGTGGAACCACCAGCAGAAACCAAATTAGTAGACATACACACACACACAAAGTGTGGACTAATATACAGAAAAGGGTAATGGATTAGCTTAGCAGGTAAGCTAAAATGAAGGAAGCAAGATAAGCAAAGCACAGCAGCAACTATGAAGTGAGAGCTATTTTCTTCTAACTGTCTTATAAGTTCCATATTTATTTAAGGCTGTAAGTAGGATATTCTTCAATATTGCATATACCTCAGGTTGCAGCTTTGCATTAATTTAGAGCTCTTCTTTACCATCTTAAGAACTACAAAATGTTTTAATCTCATATGATGTCTTTGGCTTTTCCAGCAAGTACTGAACTAAACAGAAAGTTCAGATCCTAAAATTCATCCCTGAAATCTGTTATCTTCATAATTAATATCTGGTCTTATTTAAAATGCTCCACTTGCATACAGATGGTATCTAGCCTCCACTCACCCTTGGTACATACTGATTCTGATTATCACTTCTGTGATGAATAGCATCACACACACTAAATAATCCACTTTCAATGCACTTTCCAACTGGATTTTACTTTGTGTGAACTGGCAAAATCCAGTTGGAAAGTGCACTGAAAGTGGATTATTTAGTGTGTGTGATCACAACCTATGACTGGCTTTGAGGGTTGTCAATGCTGCCAACTGAATATGTAGTAACTTTTTTCAGTCAACTGGCAATTCTTTCTCATAGCACTTGAAGATGAGCTTGCATAGACTGCATACATATATTTGAGTTTTATGAGGAGCACTGCCAGAGGAAAAGCAACAGAGATTCAGCTTGTAGCAATGCTTTGGTAATATCTGAAGCAACTTACAAGCTGAAGGCATTCAAAAACAAAACATGAAGCCCATGAGAAATATATTTCATTTGTAGAGAAGATCTTCTCTGTTGGTTCTTGCAGTATTGGATGGTTTTTCTCATTTATAGTATATTATAGTATACTACATTTTTACATATTTTTAGACATGGATGCTACGTGACAGAGTATACATGTCAATTAAAA
This sequence comes from Gekko gecko, assembly GCA_029375565.1. NCBI lineage: Eukaryota > Metazoa > Chordata > Lepidosauria > Squamata > Gekkonidae > Gekko > Gekko gecko. Next base: position 159,599,943 of record JAPDNY010000003.1, on the reverse strand, counting down.
ATTGTACTATCAGAAATTACAAACGTGATTTCTCCTAGAAATCCTTAGTCTCTGAAACAAGTGTTTACTTATGTCTCAGAATTGTGTGCTTTTGTGTACTTTTTCAGGAACTTTTAAACAACGCAGTCCTGTGACTTGCAAAGTCATTATAGACAAGTGGGAACCCAGGATACTCACAGGAAGGGATCCCTTCCTCCTCTTACTTTTATTTCTCTCTTCCCATCACTGCAGCCAGGCTCAGCATGGCTCCCGGCCTCCACTGCTGGGCCCACCAAGGCTTCTCCCCCCACTGCCAAGGTTCATAGCAGCAAGTGTGGCGCCGGGCCCTCCAAGGCTTTTCCCAACCCCCAATGCCGGGCTCTACTGCTGAGTCTGCTGAAGCTTCTCTCCCCTACCATCAAGGATGAAGATGGCAGTAAGCTGTTCAACAGAGGAGGAGGTAGGCTCTTTGTCTAGATATGCAAAGACTACGAATTTGTCTGGGGGGGATTTAACCCCTTCAATGTATTTTTAAAAGTTTTCAGATTTTTATGCAAACTTGGAGAGTCTTGAGTAAGAGTGGCACTAATCCACAGATTTAGATATTCGCAGATGAGGGCCACACTTAAGAAACAGATCTATAGATTCCATAACTGTTAGAATGTTATCATTTTCCCCCCTTTCTTGCCATTCATATTTATTACATCCAATGAATCATTGTGAAGCAGAAAAAAATGTTCTGACATTGAAGACAAGCAGATAAGTTTATATTTATTTGGGGTCTCAGATTGCATTTTGCATGTTCACTGAAGAGATTACTTCATCTAGCCATTTTTCCTACTAAAAATTTCCTTGAAAAATCCATTTCAGAACATCAAAAACTGGGTACAGAAGATTTTCCCCCTTTCTTTCTCAATATGCTACCTTCACAGACATGGTAGGCAGGTTTCTATTCCCCCCCAAGATCTAAAAATACAACTTTGAAATAATTCGTGCTTCACAGAAATTACTGATACATCTCCTGTTTAAGAAAGACAAAATAGCCATTTTCTCCACAGTGGTGCTATGCTACTGAATCAAGGTTTTTTGTTTCTTTCTCTATTCTTGTACATATAGTTACAAAAGCAAAAAGTGGCCTAATTCTATTTTAGTTCTAAACCACATTATCGGATAGCAGTTGTTTACACACAGTGACAATGTGTCCTGCTTATAAACAGGCATGAAGAATATACCTGTGCTTTCCCATTAATTAAATGATTCCAGGAAAGATAAAAACAGCATGTAAAAAGATTTCAGAAAATAAAAAAAGTTCATGCAACTTAATCAAGTTGCTAATGCAACTACTAATAGAGGAGAAGCAATAAAAGAGTAACTGTTGGATAGTCTGGAAAATATAATAAAATTAATGGAACTTACAATATCATCTTTATAGCTAATGTTCTCTTTCCCCTAAGCTAGAAAATATATTATCGTGGTCTATAGTATTGTATCACTATTCTCCTGAAAACATACTTTTTTCCTATGTGACACCACCATTAGAATACTAGCAAATATACAGCTCCTGCTCTTCCTATTTCTCAGTCATGCCTATGGAAATAGATCTCTCCTTGTCAGGAGACTAGCTTGCCTAGCAGTCTCTTGTTTACTCAAAAACATTGGTTCAAGTTGAAGGTCTTTCTCTGAAAACTGGAGGTCAGTTTCAGAGAACAAGACAAGGAAGGGAGTCAACCCACATGCCAGTTAGACCATCAGGCCTAGCAGGTTCAAGGCCAAAGAAACTGAGGAAGCAATTTTGCCTACATAGTCTATCTCGTTAGTATTAGGACCCATGGGTGGGAGAAGGTGGTGGCTAGGTCACCTGATTAACAACATACCTAACTGGTCAAGTTACATCATTTGTTATATACTTGATTGGTCAACTAGAATCATGGCAACGTGGATCGTTTCGCATAAAGGAAAATCTTTCCTTGCTTCTATGTCCAGCCATACATTTTGGTTCTATGTAAACTGCAAGTCCCTTGATTTCATCTAGATATTTCAGACTGCACTACTAATAAGAACATAAGAACATAAGAGAAGCCAATGTTGGATCAGGCCAATGGCCCATCTAGTCCAACACTCTGTCACACAGTGGCCAAAAATACCAGGTGCCATCAGGAGGTCCAGTAGTGGGACCAGGACACTAGAAGCCCTCTCACTGCTGCCCCCTCCAGCACCAACAATAGAGTGCATCACCTGCCCCAGACTGAGAGTTCCTAGCTATACCTTGTGGCTAATAGCCACTAATGGACCTCTGCTTCATATGTTTATCTAATTCCCTCTTAATGAGAGAGGAAGAAACAGAGAGAGATACCAACACGGGTCTTTTTGGGGGGGAGTGCACCGGAGCGCTGCTCCAGCAGCTCAGGAGCTACAACAAATGGCGGTGGCAGCAAGCCCTGCCCCCAGCCAGTGTCCCCAGGAGTCTTTCGGCCAGCCGAATGTCAATTTCAGCTCCATTATATCCTATGGGCCACTGAAGTCAATGGTGAAAACATAGGGTCTATTCTGGGTTGGAGGGGAGGGAGTTTGAGGGAGAGGCTCCAAACTCACAGGGTAGCTGAAGGAGCCTCTCCCCAAGATACCCACCAAGTTTCAAGAACATTGGACTAGAGGGTCCAATTCTATGGGCCCCCAAACAGGTTGCCCCATCCCCTCCATTGTTTTCTATGGTGGGAAAAAGTTACTTTTTCCCTATGGTGCTGGTAGTAGCTCTGGGGGGGAGGGGGTTTGAGGGAGAGGATCCAAACCTTCAGGGTAGCTTTGGGAGCCTCTCCCCACATACACCCCCACGTCTCAAAGCAATTGGACCAATGGGCCTAATTCTATGGGCACCCAAACAGGTTACCCCCATTACCTCCATTGTTTCCAACGGGGAAACCCAGCCAGCAGCACTTAAGGCGGGCAAGCAGGCAGCACCAGCAGTCAGACTCTCCCAGAGAATCTCAGGGAAAATGAACTGTCTTGGGAGGTGCTTGTTTGCCATGAGAACAAGTGGCACACTCCAGAACAAGTGGCACTGTGGCAGTGCAAGCATGCCACAGTGCCACACAGAAACCCTAAAAGACCAAAAGGAGCAACATTTATACATGTATAAATTGATGGTGCAACCTCATTGGACCACTCACACCACACACACCTCAAAAAGAATATTTATAGCACTGGGAAAAATGCAGAAAAGGGCAACTGCAGATGAAAGGATGTACTTCTTCACCCAAACAGTGATTAACACATGGAATCCACTGCTACAGGAGGTGGTGGTGATGGTGGCTGGCATGAACAGCTTCCAGATGGAATTTGACAAACATATGGAGACTGCAGCAGACAGGAAAAAAACAAACCAACCCCCCCACCAAGCAACAGCAACCAGCAGAACTTTTTAAAGTCATAAACCTGTAAGAACCAAAAAACCTTTCATCTTTTCTAACTTCTAACCTCACTACTCAGCAATTTCATTGAGTGCCCACGAGTTCTTGTCTTGTGAGAAAGGGTGAAAAGTACTTCTTTCTCTACCTGCTCTATCCCATGCATAGTCTTGTAAACCTCTTATCATGTTTCTCAAAGCTAAGATCCCCAAACGTGATAACCTTTCTTCATAGGGAAAGTGTCCTCCTCTTATTATTGCAGTTGCCCTTTTCTGCATTTTTCCCAGTGCTATAAATATTCTTTTTGAGGTGTGTGTGGTGTGAATGGTCCAATGAGGTTGCACCATCAATTTATACATGTATAAATGATGTTCTTTTTGGTCTTTTGGTGTTTCTGTGTGGCACTGTGGCACGCTTGCACTGCCAAAGTGCCACTTGTTCTGGTGTGTGCCACTTGTTCTCATGGTAAAGTTCACTTTCCCTGAGATTCTCTGGGAGAGTCTGACTGCTGGTGCTGCCTGATTGCCTGCCTTAAGTGCTGCTGGCTGGGTTTCCCCATTGGAAACAATGGAGGCAATGGGGGTAACCTGTTTGGGTGCCCATAGAATTAGGCCCATTGGCCCAATTGCTTTAAGATGTGGGGATGTATATGGGGAGAGGCTCCCAAAGATACCCTGAATATTTGGAGCCTCTCCCTCAAACCCCCTCCCCCCCAGAGCTACTACCAGCACCGTAGGGAAAAAGTAACTTTTTCCCACCATAGAGAACAATGGAGGGGATGGGGGCAACCTGTTTGGGGGCCCATAGAATTGGACCCCCTAGTCCAATGTTCTTGAAACTTGGTGGGTATCTTGGGGAGAGGCTCCTTCAGCTGCCCTATTAGTTTGGAGTCTCTCCCTCAAACCCCCTCCCCTCCTGCCCCCAGAATAGACCCTATGTTTTTGCCATTGACTTCAATGGCCCATAGGATATAATGGAGCTGAAATTTCTGCCGAATTTCTTTCATTCCCTCCTTCCCTCCTCTCATTTTCCTCCTTCCCTCCTTCTTCCCTTCTCTTTCTTTCCCACCTTCTTCTCTTCTCTTTTCCCCTCCTTTCCGTTTCCTTCCTTCTTTCCTCTCTTTCTTTCCCTCTTTCCTTCTTCTGTGGCCCAACTCGTAACAAATGAGTTCAACACTTCTGATTATAGTCTATCTTTCTCACTGAGACTCAGAATGGATTATGCAGTATGAAACAATGCAGCCAATCAGATGAAACATTTAATGGCCGAGTTCAGACTAGCAGTTTGGCCTGATATAGGCACATTTCAGAAACGTTTCACAAACGGATTAAAAGGGTTAGTTCACACAGGCACAGCTGTCAGGCATTCCCCAGTTGTACTCAACCCGTCTTGTAATGCTTCCCTCATAAGTTTAAAAAGTACCAGGTGAAAGTGGTAGCAAACCCTGGAGAGCACATTGATCCCGCTTCCCAAAAGTATGAACGCTGAAAGCCGCGAACAAGCTGATCCAGTAGGGATGCTCTTATGCGCATGAGCGCATAAGCACATATAACTGGATTACAAAAAAAAAGCCACTTACAGGCCTGCCTCCGCCAGGGGTGGGCCAACAGTATGAACGCTCCCTTGCGCCTCCTCCCCGGTATGCTCCCACATCAGTAACACCATTTTCTCATTATTTGATATCTCATGTATATTTATTTTTGCTCTCTTTCAAATTGCTGAAATCCTAGTCTTATTGCATTTTTATTGGCTGAGTTCAGACTGGCAGTATGAAGCGCGAGGGAGTCATGGCAAAAATACTCCCTGGTCATACTGTACAGACTGGCAGTATGAAGCGTGAGGCAGTCATGGCAAAAAGACTCCCTGGTCACACTGCACCGACTGAGGGCCGGATCTGACACTAGAAGCTCTCCCACTGTTGCCCCCCCCAAGCACCAAAAATACAGTGCATCACTTGCCCCAGACTGAGAATTCCCATCTATACCCTGTGGCTAATAGCCACTGATGGACGTCTGCTCCAGATGCTTATCTAATTCCCCTCTTGAAGCCGTCCATGCTTGTAGCTACCACCACCTCCTGTGGCAGTAAATTCCATGTGTTAATCACTCTTTGGGTGAAGAAGTACTTCATTTTATCTATTCTAACCCGACTGCTCAGCAATTTCATTGAGTGCCCATGAGTTCTCATATTGTGAGAAAGGAAGAAAAGTACTTCTTTCTCTACCTGCTCTATCCCATGCATAATCTTATAAACCTCGATCATGTCACCCCTCAGCTGTCGTTTCTCCTTTCTTCATAGGGAAAGTGTTCCAACCCTTTTATCATTCTAGTTGCCCTTTTCTGCGCTTTTTCCAATGCTATATCCTTTTTGAGGTGTGATGACCAGAACTGTACACAGTACTCCAAATGAGGTTGCACCATTGATTTATACAGGGGAATTATGATGCTGGCTGATTTGTTTTCAGTTCCCTTCCTAATAAATCCTGAGCATAGCGTTGGCCTTTTTTATTGCAGTTGCACACTTAGATATTTTCATTGAGTTATCTACTACGACTCCAAGACTCTTGGTCAGTCTCTGCCAGCTTGGACCCCATCAATGTGTATTTATAGTTAGGATTTTTGGCTCCAATGTGCATCACTTTGCACTTGGCAACATTGATTTATACCCCGCCCTTCACTGCCCAAAGGCGTCTCAGAGTGGCTTACAAACTCCTTTCCCTTCCCTCCCCACAACAAACACCCTGTGAGGTAGGTGGGGCTGAGAGAACTTCTGACAGAAACTGCTCTTTTTCAAGAATAGCTGTGCCAGAACTTGTGACTGACCCAAGGTCACATCAGCAGGTGCAAGTGGAGGAGTGGGGAATCAAACCCGGTTCTCCCAGATTAGAGTCTGCACAGTTAACCACTACACCAAACTGGAATGAAAGCTGATGCCCTGCCACAAATTTTGTAAGTTGTTAAGGTGCTACTGGACTCTTGTTCCCTTGCACTAATAAAGACTGCAAGTTGTGCTGTTAGGTTTCTCAGGCCTGTAGCTACAGTGGGGCAACTTGGGGCTAGGCCCCCTGACTTACTGGCAAGGCCCCATGACTTCCCATCCAGCCCAGGGCCCCCGAGCGATGGCAGGTGCAAGGAAGGGGCCAGGTATTCCTTTAATTCAATTAGCCAGTGCCCTCTAAGAAATTTAAATACCCCCTCACTTTAAAAAATCCTGGCTACAGGTCTGAGGTTTCTTCCCCCCATCTGTTAGTGGAGGGTGGTAAGCAGTACTCGGTCCGATGCTTTTTAACTTGTTCATTAATGATTTGGAGTTGGGAGTAAGCAGTGAAGTGGCTAAATTTGCAGATGACACAAAGTTGTTCAGGGTGGTGAGAACCAGGGAGGATTGTGAGGCACTCCAAAGCGATCTGCCGAGGATGGGCGAGTGGGCATCAACATGGCAGAAAGTAAAGCAGTAAGAGCAAAATAATACATACGGCAAACAGATAATACATAATCCAATCTCTTCTCTTCTTCTTCTTCTTCAGATACAGCTAGAATGTGATTCCATCTGTCCTTATATCTTCAAGAGTGAAGTGATTTCAACCCCAAATGACAATAGCAGCCACAATCCTGTTCCTTTTATAAAACTCCTTCCTGAACCATTCCATTATCACATAGCCCTAATTCCTTTACAAAAATGTCCTCGTGAACCATTGTATTTCACATAGTTTGCAGAATCACAAAAGTATGGGGGTTTTCTTGACTTCCTCAAAAAGGCCATTCCACAAAATGGGAGCGATAACAGAAAATGCATGTGTTTGTGCAGTTGCTGAGCTTATCTATTCATTGATTGACACTATTAGAAGCCTTGAGGTAATGATTTACAGAAAAAAGAAGATTGTATTTACAGTTTCAAGTGTCAGTAAATGGAAGAAAGGCTTCCACACTTCAGTTCTGCAAACTATGTAAAACAGTTGTTTGGCAGCACATTTTATCAAGCTATTACAGAACAGGATTGTAGTTTATGCCACAGTATATGCTATGTATAGATTTGCTGTATGTTCTATCATGTTCTTACAGCATTGTTTTATTTTTTGTGATTCGGTTTTCTGCATTGCTTATTAGATCTTTCATACTATTTGATACCATTGTTCTATATCATGTAATCCACCTTGAGTCTCGACTAGATAATTCGTAAATAAATAATAAAGTATAAATAAAGTAAATAAATTATGATGGGCTGACTACAAGTATACTCATTTTTCTCGCTATGGGCCTGGTCTTGAGTGTCAGGGCACCCTTGGTTACTGCATAGAAGTTGTCATGGTGGGTACAGAAGGAGGGTAATTGGCTGAAATCTCCCTGTTGCTGGATAGAAGGACAGATCTAGATATCAAATGATATCAAAAGCAAGTATAACTAACACTATCTATAGTTAATTCATTAGTTCCTGCCAATAAAGCAATATTTAATTCAAGCCTTCAGAACTTGTAGCCCAAGCAAAATACAGTCTACCTGCCCTTGCTTGACAGACCAGCTATGCAATCCTGTACAGTTATTCTAGTCTATTGAAATCAATGGATTTAGACTGGAAAAGTTCTGTATAGAATTGCAATGTAAGCTGTGGTTCTGCTCGTTGGTTCAAAAGTTGTGGAGGTATGACTTAGCTAGTTAGAGAACAACTTTGGCATGGGTCCCCAACATTTTGATACCCATTAAAAAAGGAGGAAAGAGTAAACTGACCTAGCATGAGCCAAAACCTCTACAGGAAGCTAGAAAACTAGTAAGGGGCCAAAAATTAAAAAGATAAAAAATTATAGGCAAAAACAGTTAAAAACCTTGTAGGGGCCCAAATAAAGCCTCATGATATAGTCAAAGAATGCGATTTCTGAGGGGAACAGCCACAGTAGATGGAGTCAAAGTGAAAGCAGGAGCAGAATCCTGTGGGCTTAGTGGTTGAGGCCTCCAAAGGTAACACAGGAGCAGAAACGCACTTGCGCGATGTCTTTAGTTTCGACAATCGGGGGAAGAAACTGAGAGCCCCTTGCACTGTTTGTTGGGCTTACGCTTTGTTGCCATTGAGGCCAAAGAGGCTGCTGGCTTAGCCGAATCTCCCCTTTTAGATGGGGGAGGCAGTGAGGATCTGGAGCTCAAGGACTGGGACATCACCGGGCAGAGGGAGGTCTCAAGAAGGTGGCTCTTCAGCTTCACAGCTTTATTTTTTTGAGTCTGTTTGGTAAAGTTGCTACAATGGGTGTAACAGTCAGGTTTATGAATCCCACCCAGGCAGAAAAGGCACAGGGAATGGCTGTCGGTAGTTGGGATCTTTCCCTCACAATTTCGGCAACATTTAAAGCAAGTCTTCCCTTCCATGCACCACACCACGGGTCTGGGGGGTGGGGGGGAGATGCGATTTCTGCCTTTCATAATTTTGTTGAGGGAAGAACTTTTTTCTCCCATCATGTTTCCAAGTTATTCCTGAAGGGCTTGTTGAGGTTGTACCCTCCTGTTAAGCCTCTAGTTCCAGCATGGCGTGTCTCTCATTCTTTCTCAACTCATGGGCAAGCTGAGCTTCTCGCAACTACACCCTTGCATCTTCTTTCTTGGAAGACGGCATTCTTGGTGGATATCACATCAGCTAAGAGGGCAAGTGATCTCTGTGCCCTTCATGTTGATCTGCCATACACCATCTTTCACAAAGACAGAATGGTTCTTCACACTGACCCCACATTCCTCCCTAAGGTGGTGTCAATGATTCACCTCTCTCAACCCATTGTACTACCTACATTTCCCAGCAACTTCAGAGCAAACACCACAACTTTCCCTGTGAATAAGATTGCTGTGGGGTAGTATATATTGGTCAAAAGAAGATTTGTGCTGACTTACCTCTGGGCCTAAATCCCTTATTATTAGCCTCTTGTTCTGTCAAAAATAATTGTCCCAGTTTTACTGTTCTGTCTTTTTCTTTGCTTTCTTCTCAGTCTGCTACAAAACCATTTCTACCCCTTCATTCCTTAATCTCTCTCTCTCTATATATTTTATTCCAATATGATTTTACTCTCCTCCCCCCTGCAGGCTTTTAAAATCAGAAGTCTAGCTCTGCTTTTAATTGTGTTCTAGCCAATTGCATAGAGAATTCACCATTGGAAGATTTATGACAGGATTAACACCTTCCTTTTTTTACATAGAGAATTTACACTTGAAAGACCTATGACAGATTTCACACCAACCTCTAGTGTTGATTGGTGGGGCATGACAAATGATTGATTGGGGCCCAGCCCCTTTTTGCACCAGCATGGCTATGAACCTGCTCAGGAGTCATTTTTCATGGGGCTGCAGCAGGAAGTGGGAAGTGGAAAAAAATCTCCTTGTGGGTCATTACAGCCAAGCCCATCAATAATCCCCCGCCCCCATAAAATAGAATAGGGTGAGATTTTAAAAAGAACCGAGTTTTATTACTCAGTTTTTCAAGAACACATTCTGTTCCTTTTCCACATGAAAAACTGTGCCAATTTTTAGCCATATTACAGGTCTCTTATAACTTCCTTCCCTTATTATGCTAGAGATAAGGGTCAAAGGGCCATCTTATTCACAGTTACTTTCTTATCTAAAATCAAACAGATGAAAATAATTGAAACACATCAATATTTAACTGCTACTGTGCTTTCCCCAAGTACATTGAAAGGCTTCCTTCATTATTGTCTTTCAGGATTCTGTCAACCAGAGCACAAGCAACACCTAGAGACAAATTGGCAGAGATACAGAGGGAGAGGCTGAAGGCAACAAAGAATATAAAAAATGTGCCATTGAAAAACCATCTACAAGGAATTCCATAAATAAGCACACTTTGGCCCATCCAATCACATACCAATTATAGGTGGCACTGTATAAAATGCAAAAGTGAAGTAAATTCATACATGAACTCAACTAAAGTGATCTAACATTTTGTGAAAAAAGTTTGAGTCCAGTGGCACCTTTAAGACCAACGAAGTTTTAAAGTGAATAAAACTTTCTTGGTCTTAAAGGCGCCACTGGACTCCAACTTTGTTCCGCTGCTTCAGACCAACACGGCTACCCCACCTGAATCTAACATTTTGTGAGATAGTTATATTAATTGAATGTCTATTTTTTAAACAAACAAATGAATGAATGAATAAATAAACGCATTTATAACAATAGGCACAATACTCTATTATATGTTTAATAAAGTACACTTCAGAAGTCTTCTTAACAAGAATTATACATGAAAATATGTATCAAATGGGCAAACCTTTATCACAGACTGCAAAGTTCTACCACAAGAAAGAAAAGGAAAGTGAATACAGTGCATCTTATAGCCATAGGACATTCTATGAAGCAAGGAAACATCCTCCATGCTAGGAAATATTTACTGGAGAATCAAAACTTTAACATTACAGGATTATGTTGGCTTAGAATACTGAAAGAATTGCTATGCTACATAAAGTGACCAGAAGAAAGGCCACAGAAAAATAAAAACCCACAGGAAAAAAAAAACCACGGTCATAAATGCTCACAGGAAAAAAGCCCACATAGAAAAATTCCCACATGGAAAAATGCCCACATGGAAATAAGCCCGCATGAAAAAAAGCCCACACAGAAAAAAGCCCATAGACAGAAAAGCTCACACAGAAAAAAGCCCACATGGAAAGAAGCCCACATGGAAAAATACCATGTAAAGTGCCATAGATATTTATAATGGTGGATAACCATTCATTTCCACTTATGAGAATTAACAGGTATTACCTATATTCACACGCAACAATTTGTGTTGTGATTTATTGTTTATAATCTTATATATATAATTGTCCTAACGTGTTGGCCATTTGCAGCTCTCCCATTGGCTGTGCTGTGTGCTCCATCAGTCATTGGCCCATCAACCACCACTCAAGAGTAATCACGTGCCATTGGCTGGGTGCTGGGTCCACTCCTCTTCCCTGCCCACTGCCACTGTTCCCTGTCAGAATAACTGCCAAAACAGCAGCCTCTCCTGATAAAGACACTTCTCCTACTTGGCTCCTGTGGGACTTTTCGCTCAGTGGCTGTTGGTAGGCAACCAAGCTTGGTTCTGTGTCATTATACACTGCTGAGGTCACCACAGCAAACTGACACTGAGTGTCCAAGGCCAGGGCACCTGCCCAGAGCCTCTTTCTAGAGCCATAAGATAACAAAACCATAAGATAACATTAAATAAACAAATAATAATGGAAGTGGCAACCATGTCATGTTGTGCTCTTAATTCCCTATTCCACCGCAGTCATCCCAATGTGTGGTCTCTGTTTAATGGACTGCAGAGGGACCTGGCTTGCCTCAAACTAACACTGGCTAATACACAGGCAGTTCGCCTACAGATGAAAAAGAGGAAATATGAGGCACTATATGACATGGTTGCTACTTCTGTGCAGCAATATGAGAAGGTTGAACAAACTCAGTTTGGTGTAATGGTTAAGTGCGTGGACTCTAATCTGGGAGAACTGGGTTTGATTCCCCACTTGCAGCTTCTGCATGACCTTGGGCAAGCCATAGTCCTGTCAGAGCTGTTCCTGAAAAAGAGCAGTTTCTGTCAGAGCTCTCTCAACTCCACCTACCTCACAGGGTGTCCGTTGTGGGGAGGGGTAGGGAAGTTTGTAAGTCGCTCTGAGATATCGAGTGAAGGGTGGGGTATAAATCCAATCACTTCTTCTCCTTCTCTTCTTAAGGAGATTGGCTAATTTGCAATGAAGAATTATATCTGAGTTATTTTTGTTGTTATTAAATAATTGTTACTATTGTTGTTATTAAATGTTGTTTTTAAATAATCGTTGCTTTTAATATTAGGGTTAGGTAGTCTTTTGTCATGGTCACACGGTGTACTACACTGTATTTGTTAAAATTCAAGTAAAGGGAAATTCTGCTAGGAAATCGATTTATTTTAATGTTATCTTATGGTTTTGTTATCTTATGGTTTTAATTTTTAATAACAAAGTAAGTAAATAATATTAACTATTTGAACAATTTAAAACCATATAGTTGTTCAAAAGCTGTGTATACTAGACAGTCTAAATTAATTCAACATCTATCTTTACTTTAGAAATTACTTCATACCAACATTACGAAGGTTGACAAATGGTAAATTAATAAATTTAAAGTATTTTATTTTATTTTAAAATATTTCTATATAGAGTTTAATTTCTGTTGTTATTGCTTTTCCTTCTTAATAAAGTTCGTTAATAACAAAATGGTCACTTTTATTTCTTGCATTTTCCCTTCCAAGCCTTTACACTCAAGAGTATTAAAGCCCTCTTCATACCGGCCACTTTTGTATAGTAATGAAGTAATGTATTAATAACATAGCAAAATTATTATTTGATTATAACTGATAAAATCACAACACAAATTGTTGCATGTGAGTATTACATGTCTTAATCCTAAAACAATAATATAAAATATAGGTAATATTTGTCCATTCTTATAAGTGGAGATGAATGGTTATCCACCATTATAAATATCTATGGCGCTTTATGTGGTAGTTTTCCACGTTGGCTTCTTTCCACGTGGGCTTTTATGTGTATGGGCTTTTTTCCATGTGGGCTTTTTTCCATGTGAACATTTATGACTGGGTTTTTTACCATTAATGCTTAGAGATATAAAAAAGATTTAAGAAAATGTTAATCTGGTTAGTGCAACGGAAATTGCCATAAACCAACAATCTATAAAGGTGTAACACTATACATTTTCTGCCTCTGCATAGTTCTGACATATGGTGGAAACTATCATAATTTTTAGTAGACAGTCCACCAACTTACTGCATTCTGAGAAACTGTCACCACAGCATGTGCTTCTGTCTGTGTCATTTTTCAAGTTTTTGCTGGTAAATCCTGAGAGATTATTCCTCACAGTAACAATTCAGTGCAAAGATACATAGATGAAATGGCTGAAGATGTGGATGAAGAGTTTGCATTACAGCTTGGTGAGTCAACTTTGTTAGGCAATGAATCTTTGCTTCTTACTTATGTACATTTTATAATAGTTTGGCTCATAAGTTATTATTTGAACGGTAATGAAGAACAGATACTAGAGGGGAGTCAATATTTTGTGCTGTTGAGCAGTTCTTCAAAGACAAGGAAATTCCACTTACTAACATACTTACTTTTGCAACTGATGGAGCGCCATCAATGACTGGTCACTACCATGTGTTGCTTACTTGAAAAAAAAAGTGCCAAATGTCTTTACCATTCACTGTGTCCATTCATTGCCAACATCTGGTTGTGAAAAACTGCAGTGATAGCCAGCACAAGTTATTACATACAGTCATTACTGCAGTGAATCACATTAAAGCCTGTGCTCTCAATGATTGACTATTTAGGAGCTCTGTGTTGAGAATGATGAACATTTTGAATATTTGCTACTTCTTATCAAAGTTTGTTGGCTATCAAAAGACAACTGTGTGAGATGCTTTTATGACCTTTTTGACACTGTTGTGGATTTTTTTGAAGACACTAATACTTTGCTCAATGATGAACACAAAGAGATTAGGCATGACATTGCTTATTTATCAGAACTATCTGCAAAGTTGAAAGGAATCTGCAGTTGAAAGGAAATGAGATCAGTTTTATTAAGGCCAACTCTGTTATCTCTATATTTATTTCAGTTAAATCTACTGAATTGCAATATAGGCCACTCTTTGCTCTTTATAAGGAGCTGGGCCTCCACCTGGTAGAATCTCGGGCCTGGATCATTACGATCAAATATTGGCTTCGGCTCTGCTTTCGACCTCTCCCTACTAGTCTAATGGTCCAACTTTTAGCAGACCCCTATGTATCAAAGTGGTCGCAGGCCATATTGAAAAAGGTGGGTAGCCTAGGCATTGACCTGGAATCCCTCTATAACTGTGGTGAGGTAGCAATCTTGCAGGTGGTTAGGAGGAGAATCTGGGATATAGAGGCGCAGACCATTAATGCTGGTAGCCTTGGAGTTTGCTCTCCCTACTCATTACCCCTCCTCCCCTTGCATACCTCCATGGTACCGTATATCACCAACTTGACATCTCCAATTACTAGGAGGGTCTTCATGCTTGCTAGGTTTAACCTTTTTCCTTCAGAAGTGGTTTCTGGCAGATATAGGGGCATTCTGTTTAAGGATAGGCTATGTAATTGCAATTGTGGGGAACCTGATTCCATCACCCATATTCTTCTGTGCTGCCCTAAATATTCTGCTATGCGCAATATTTTGATTCGGGCCCTCCTCCCCTTGCAGAGAGACTTTCTGGACAAGGATTTAAATTTTTTTCTAGCAAGCATCCAACAATAACACTATCTGTTGCTGAATTTCTGACCTACGTATGGAAGTCAAGAGTAGTGTTTTGCAAATCTTGCAAACTATGTTAGGACTGATTTGTACTCCAAGTCATTGAGAATACCAGTCGATGTTGTTCCTTGTATTATGTGTTATTCCTTAAATTTCTCATTTGCTTCGGCTTTGCTAGGTTATGCCAATAAAGGCTTCTGTTCTATCTATACAGGCTGTCGTGAGCTATACCAATTTCTGAGCTTGTCTGAGCTAGAAGAAGAAAGTAGGATACAAGACGATGACCTGCAAGTTTTTTGTGACCACTGGATTATGCTCCATGAAGATACATCTGAGCAATTCGAGGATCTTCTTTGATGTAAATTCTAGCTGAAGCCAAAGTTTAAGAAATAGTACCAAGAGTTTTGGTTAGAGAAGGAAATTTCTGATTACTATCCTGTACTATGGACAGTGGTTAAGAAGCTCCTCGTTACATTTCCAACAACATATCTGGTGGAACACAGTTTTAGTCTGGCCCTCTAACTTCTCTCCAAGCACAGAAATCAACTCCAGATTACTAAGCATAGTGATCTAAGACTCCTGGCTAAGTGATTTTGAACCAGACATTGGGAAACTGGTATCACTTCATCAAGCCCATTAACCGCATTAAGAATGTACTGAACAATGAAGTAATTACTAAATGTGGTATCTAAGATTCTTGCTAAATGACTATGAGATTTTGAAAAGCTGGTATCACTGGATCAAGTTCCAGGTTAGCCTGGAAGATGCATTCCATGCATCTCCCATCAAAATCAACTTGGAAACACCAGTTAGTGCACAACACCGCAGCTCACTTATGATCACGAACTAAGCAGTGCACACATATTACTCCCAATCTGCAGTCACAACATTGGCTGCCTATTAGTTACCAAGCTCAATTCAAGGTACTAGCCATCACATACAAAGCCCTTCATGGCCTTGGACCCTCATATCTGCAGGACCACCTTTTCTCCTATGCCCTGCCATGACAACTTTGCTCATCTGAACAGGCCTTCCGCAGGTGCCACCCTTCAAATAGGCAACATCAACAACTGCCTATACATGTGCATTCTCTGTTGTGGACCCCTTTATTGGAATGGCCTGCCTGAGGAGGTCAGAAAGGATCCTGCACTTCTGGATTTCGATAAATTATGTAAAACAAGGGCAATTTTTATAAAGGTATAGGAGCTGCATTATAACAGAATTTTTCAGGAAGAGGTTTCAACAGCAATTTATTTATTTTATTAAATTTATACCCCGCCCTCCCCATGAACAGGCTCAGGGTGGCTTACATTGGTCAGTCCACAGTGACCATTAAATCTACATAAAATCATTTAAATAGTTATTTATTTATTATTTGTTTTATTACTGTAGGGGCTGTAGACTATACTGTAGGGCTGTAGACTATACTACTACTACTACTACTACTACTACATATTATCTAGATTCGTCCAGTAGCACCTCAGAGATCAACAACAGTTTCAAGGTATAAGCTTTTGAGAGTTAAGGCTCCCTTGGACAGATACGAGAAGAAATGGACATCTTGAGTCCTTTTTTTCTAGTCAGCAGGTGGGAGGGATGTTGTAAAGAATGCTTGTAAAGGATTCAAATGTACCATGCATATTGTAATCAGCTTGATTCGAGCAGAGGGGATATGCTTGGGGGTAGAATATTAACATATGTAGTGAGATAAGAATCCTACATCCCTATTCAGTGGGGTGGGGGGTGGGGTTCATTGTTCTGAACTTGTGAATTAATTTCCCCTTGAAATTTCTTTGAGGACTGCCACTCTTTACAGTAATAACCTTCTGACTAGAACAAAAGGACTCCGAGATTTCCATTTCTACTTCTGTCTGATGAAGGAAGCTTTGACTCTCGAAAGCTTATACCCTGAAATTCTTCTTGGTCTCTGAGGTGCTGCTGGACTCGAATCTATTTTACTGCAGACCAACACAGCTACACTCTGAAACTATACATTATCTGTTGCTGTACATTTTTATTTTGCTCTCCCTGTACAGTATTTCTACTTAGACAATAACCTTTCTTGCATTGTTTAGTATGTTATGTTTAATATTTGTTTTAATTTGTGGAATCTTAGTCGTCGTCATCATCATCACCATCACTATCATCATCATCCCTTTATTGACATTATAAAAGGGAGAACATTAAGCAAATACATAGAAGAACTAAACATAAAATGGATCACAAATTAAAATCTCCCAAGGTTACAGTATATTACTTCGTATAAAAACAGCAACATACAAAATTTTTTCCACTGAATCAATTATATTGTCACCAGTGTTGTTAAGTAGAAACAACAGTTTATACAGATCAGGAAAATCCATAATGCTGGATAAGATTGGAGATAAATTCTTTGTCTGATATTATTATAATAAGGACATTCTAACAACAGATGGGACACTGTTTCATTTAAACAGGGGCATTGTCTATTAATAAGGGGTATACCCTGACATCTTCTGGTTAAAATTGGTGATGGTAAAACATTAAGCCTGGCAAGAGAAAAAAATTCTTCTAATTTTTGGAATCTGTAATTGGTAAAAAATAACTAGGAAGAAGTCCTACAGTGGAGAGTAGCCCATGGCTAAGAGGAGAGCAGGTCTTATTGGCTGCATTGTACAAATTCGCTAGCTCTATCTCCAGTACTCTGTTCCCTATTTTTTGAAATGCTCCGATTCTGAAAGTAAAAGTAGAGGTTTGAGGGGGATATTCAGAGTTCCCAGTTTATTCTCTATGGTTGCTAGCCAAGGTGAAGACTCAGATTCCATTAAAAGCTGGTAAATATAACTGGAAGGGTAAGAGTTATAATGTAACCAAAGCCAATATTTAAAGGTCACAAGCCACGCCCTAGTGGTCATAAGATTTTGGCCACATTCCAGACATAGGGCTGCATATGAGACACAAGATGGAATGCCCAATATCTTCCATAAGAGGGACAGATGTACCTGTTCTATTGATTTGTTTACTGCGTCAATCCATATAGGGACACCATAAAGTAACTGGGTCCTTATTTTCAGGTTAAAAACTTTTAGCACAGCCAGTACATAATGATTCCCTCAATCAGAAAAATAAAATCATAGGAGTGCATTGATATTCACCTTGGAGTTAATTGTCACTCTTTGCTGATGGGCACAAGATGCAGTGGCTTGAACATGGAGGCCTAAATACTTAAAAGTTTTTACTTGTTCAAGCTCATAATCATCTGCTCTCCAGGTAAATTGCTTTCTGGATTTGGAGAAAACCAAGACTTTAGATTTCTTATAGTTCAGTTCTGATTGATGCTACAGTAGTTTTGACAGCTATTCAACAAACAGAGTAAACCAACTCGGGAAAAGGAGAGCAGAACTGCATCATCAACATATAACAAAATTGGTACATGAATGGAACCTAAATTTGGGCAATGTCCATCAAAAAAGTTGCAAGGTCACTCAAAAGAAGTTAAAAAGAAGAGGTACAAGCATGCAACCCTGTCTGACCCCTTTACTAGTGGAATGTAGAGCAACTAATTTGGCATGAAGTAGTGGTATATAATCTGCCAATAAGGAAGAGCAGCCTCTTATTTATTTATTTATTAAACTTTTATCCTGCCTTCCCAGCCAGGGCCAGCTCAAGAGATGTATTGGCCATTTTTTCCCATAGGAGGTTTCTAGAAACAGAGTCAAAAGCTCCTTTGAAGTCCAAAAAGGCCACATATAATTTGGATCTTCTACTACATATTTATTAATTAGGTGGACTAAACAATGGTCCAGAACAGACTTCCCCTGCTTAAAGCCTATTTGTTCTGGTCCAACAATTTTCTGAGTTGTCAGCCAATTGTTGAATTGAATTTGTAATAATTTAGCACAGAGTTCACCAATTACAGATAGGAAGCCGATTGGTCTGAAATTTGCAGGATTTGAGTGATCACCCCTCTTAAAGATGGGTACTATGATTGCATTGGTCCATGCTACAGGTATATGTCTGGCACTGTTTACAGTAGTGAAAAAAGCAGCTAGTGGGGGGGGGGCACCATTCAGGGTCTGCTTTTAAAATTTCAGAGGGTATTGCATCTAGGCTGGGTGCTTTACCTGATTTTAATTGATCAATAAGTGTTATTACCTCTTCTGGGGTTACTGGAGACCATTTGGAAATGCCATCTAAGGAAAGACCAGCAGTATGCAAGATGCCTGGGGAGTCCTCTTGGAATAAATTTCAAAAATCATGATACCAAGTAGAAGGTAAAATAACAGAAGGGGTAGGGATTTCTGGTCAAAAAGCTCTAGTAACCAGTGACCAAAACTGTTTTGAGTCATTGCGTGATACAGAAATTAAAAGTAATTCCCACTGTTTATTTACAAAGGAACTTCTCTTGGTCTTAATGAGAGTATTTAATTTTTATATAGTTGATATTCTTCTGGTAAACAAGTGACTGTTGAATTTAGAAAGTTATGATATATGGATCTTAGGCATGTTTTAAGCTCTCTACATTCCTTATCAAAACAAGGTGTACCCGTATATGAATCGGTGTGTTTTATATTGGATCTCTTCGGTTTTTGTTTTAGTGAATCAATTATAAAAGTCAAAAGGTTCATATGATTGAATTCTGCTTCAGAATAGTTCATAGAATTTATTAACATGTCTCTATAATCCAATGGGAAGGAGCTGCAGTGGCTCAAGTGGTTAAGACGCTGAACTGCAGGCTGTGGAAGATCAATAGTTCAGCAGTTCAAGACCCAGGTGCCGCAAGATGGAGTGAGCTCCCGTCTCTAGTTCCAGCTCCTGCCAACCTAGCAGTTCGAAAGCAAGAAATTGCAAGTAGATAAATAGGTACCACTGCGGTGGGAAGGTAACAGCGTTCCGTGCACCTTGGTGTTTAGTCATGCCGGCCACATGACCACGGAAATGTCTTCGGACAGCGCTGGCTCTTTGGCTTTGAAACGGAGATGAGCACCGCAACCCTAGAGTCGGATTCGACTGGCTTTCGAGCAAGGGAACCTTTACCTTTACCTATAATCCAATGTAATAGGGGTATTTAATAGTTCCAGGGTATTAAACCTTAGAATCATAGAATGTTAGAGTTGGAAGGGACCTTGCAGGTCATCTAGTCCAACCCCCTGCACTCTGCAGGAGCATAGCCAAAAGATAGCCCTACATACTTACAACATACCCAAAAGATGGTTGTCCAGCCTCCGCTTGAAAACGTCCAGGGAAGGAGCATCCACCACCTCCCGAGGCAGGCTGTTCCACTGCTCAACCACTCTTACAGTTAGGAAGTTTCTCCTGATATCTAGCCGGTATCAACTCCCTTGTAATTTCCACCCATCAGATCTAGTCTTGCAATCCGGAGCAAGAGAGAATAGATCTGCTCCATCTTTTGCATGACAGCCCTTCAAATACTTGAAGACGGCAATCATGTCCCCTCTAAGTCTTCTCTTTCCCAGGCTAAACAATACCCAACTCTTTCAGCCTTTCCTCATAAGACTTGGATTCCAACCCTCTCACCATCCTGGTTACTTTGAGTCTGAGGACCAAAAATTTTTTGGTGGAAGATCTAACCTTGAATCAAAAGTTGTGGGTAGCTATTGTTTACACCAAGGGAAAGACATAGGGGTAGGTGATCACTAAAGAGCGGCTCACTGATTGAGAAATCAGAGATATAAGACCAAAGAGCTGGGAAAATTACTATTAGTTGACTACACTGGATCCCCTAGTGTAGATGAAGGTGCAGCCACCCCCATTAGCAAAATCCATTAAGACATTCAGTCCTATTACATTATGTTGTCGAAGGCTTTCATGGCTGGAGTTCATTAGTTGTTGTCGATTTTCTGGGCTGTATGGCCATGGTCTTGGCATTGTAGGACCTGACGTTTTGCCAGCAGCTGTGACTGGCATCCTCAGATGTATAACACAGAAAGATGGAGTACTCTCTGTGTCAATGTGAGAAGAAAAATGGTAGGCAGGTAATTTATATCTATTCAGGAATGTGGGGGTAGGGATGAGTCATTATCTTGTAGGAGTTTCCCAGGCTGTGGCATGCTAATGGAAGAGCTTTCCTGAGGAGATTCTTTTGCATATGGATTGGCTATTGAACTTCTAGATACCTTAGACATCCGCAAAGCTAACCTTCAATTAGGTAACAAGGTCTACAGAAAACTAACTCACATAGATTGTTATTTACATGAAAACTCCAAGCATCACCCTTGGCAAAAAAGAGGCAGAATCAAAACATTAGTAGACCGTGCAAGACGGATATGTGACCCGCAGTTTCTCAACAATGAACTAAATCATCTAAACCATGCACTTCAAGCAAATAGCTACTCCAAGAATGAAATCACAAGAGTGATTAAACCGAAGGTAAAACAAACAACTGAGGAAAAACAGTCTCCCACAGGAAAAGTGTTTTTGCCATACATCAAAGTAATCACGGATCAGATGGGAAAACTTATGAAAAAACACAACCTACAAACAGTATTCAGATCCACCAGAAAAATACAAAAAATGCTATGATAGGCAAATGACAGAAGAGACCCCCTCACTTCTGCAGGAGTGTGGACAGGTTTACATTACCTTACATCACGTAGCATCCAGACAAGAATAAAAGAACATAAAAAACACTGCAGACTTGGTCATCCTGAAAAATCAGCAGTGGCTGAACATAGCTTAACTCACACAGGACACGGTATCTTATTCCAAGACATTGAAATGCTAGACAACACATCCAATTACCAGGGCAGATTACACAGGGAAGCCATTGAAATTCACAAACATAAACACAATTTCAACAGGAAGAAAGAGAGTTTAAAAATAAATAAGACATGGTTTACAGTCCTGAAAAGCACAAAATGCTCTATATCTCACAGATAAGATTAGAATTTCAACAGCCAATCCATATGCAAAAGAAGCTCCTCTATTATCATGTCATACCCTGGGAAACTCATTCCTACACCACCTTCCTGAGTAGATATAAATTACCCAATTACCATTTTTCTTCTCACATTGACATAGCGAGTACTCCATCTTTCTGTGTTATACCTCTGAGGATGCCAGTCACAGCTGCTGGTGAAGCATCAGGTCCTACAATGCCAAGACCATGGCCATACAGCCCAGAAAATCTACAACAAGTAAACCTATTACATTGTTTATTATATGTCACCTCATCCTCTTGATTGTACTGATTTATGTAATCTCCCTTGAATCTCAGTGAGAAAGGCAGACTATAAATAACACAAAACACATTTCTCAAACAGATATGTTCAGATTGGAACTTTCTGTATATATTTGCTAATGCCTTCTAAATTTGGGTGGCACTCTTCAGATGCATTGCAATAAAAATGACTCAGCTGCAACACCAGTAGGAATACACATAGCAGGGCTTGTAGCTTTTTATCTGACAATATACTACAAGCATTTGAAGAAAATTTTATAACTATAATTTTGGTTGGATTCTTGAACCAAAATTATGGAAGTATTGGTACACATGTGAAGGAAATAACCTGCTAAATAAAATAAATGCCCATATTTTCTTAAATCCCAATTTTTTATATAGCTGTTGTTATCTACTGTTTAAACTCTCTGGTATTTTTTAGAAATCACCTTCCAAGATGTTTTAATAGCATTGAAAGTTTGTGATCCATATAGATTATAGAACAGTTCCAAGAATCTAAAAGTCTATCTATAAGGATTAACTATAAATAGCATAAAAGTGACTTTCTAAAATGCAAGAAAAAGATGAAGAAAGAGGACAATATGGCTAGTTCCCAAAAATAGCATTCAGCAGAATAAACCAAAGAAGAAACACCAGATATCTGAACACACTAAAATCCAATCAGATAGATTCAGGTGGGTAGACATGTTGGTCTGAAGAAGCAGAACTAAGTTTGAGTCCAGTGGGGCACCTTTAAGACCAACAAAGCTTTATTCAAGGTATAAGCTTTCATGTGCAAGCACACTTCTTCACAGATCCAGTCAATTATCCCTGCAAAATAAACTTGTATAATAACAATCAGAAACTGAGGTCTGTATTCTAATTTGAGGAAAATATGAAACTGTTTTGTCAGTCCTTTATAAATATGCCTTTTACTCTGCTTCAAAATATTTGATTTTTCTTCTCAAAGGAAGCTCCAGTTTTCCTTCAAAACACAGAACCACTGAAAATGAAGCAGAGATTTGAAATGTGAAAAGGTGAACATGAGTCTTTTGGTTATTCAGATTATTATTATTATTATCCAGGATGTATTTCAAGTCTGACACATACTAGTGTTTCTGAACTTTAAAACATTATGTTTAAGCATGGCTTAAACTTTAACTGAGCTGCTGTATAAACTGTTCTGCCATCTAGTCCAACATTGAGTTTCTAGAAGTATGCCACTGGGTACTCCAAAGCACCCAGATTATATCTATGTATGTTATCGCCTTCCCTTTTGTTTATTCCCTGGTATCAGTTATTCAGGAGTCTACTGTACCTTATATCAACTAAAGGAATAATTATCAGGCTGTCAGAGCATTCCTATACATGTCAAGAACAAACCTGAATAAACTCCCCAGTTACAAGCATGACAAAAATGATAGTTCCACTAGTACTGTTTACATCTGGTACTGGCTAAAGGCAGAAACATCAAATGAAAAATGAATAACCAGAACTTAAAAGGCTCAAGACTGCTTTAAAAATCTTAAAGAGAGAACCATAAGGCACCCAAAATGTACTGGATGGTCCCATTAATCCCCATCCCTTTTGAGTCTGTATAGCTTCTCGTATTGAACTGGCTGGAGGGCAACCAAGGACAATAAACCTTTGGCCTAATTAATGAACGAGGCAAAAGAAGCCCAGCTGTGTGTCAGGAAAAAAGTTCAAATCTTCTCTTAACAAGTCCTCTCATTCCCTTATGTTAAACTACACTACACTTTGGAAATAATAATTCCTGTCCTGAAAAACACAAAATGCTCTACAGCTGACGATAGCACTACAGAGAAGATTAGAGTTTCAATAGCCATTCCACACACAAAGAACCTCCTCAGGAAACAGGAAACCTCCTCAGGAAACAATCCATAGACAAAAGAACCTCCTCAGGAAAGCTCCTCCATTAGCATGTTCATAGCCTGGAGAACTATTACAAGATAATGACTCAGCCCTACCCCACCTTCCAGGTTAGATATAAATTACCTGCCTATC
This sequence comes from Gekko gecko, assembly GCA_029375565.1. Classification (NCBI taxonomy): domain Eukaryota; kingdom Metazoa; phylum Chordata; class Lepidosauria; order Squamata; family Gekkonidae; genus Gekko; species Gekko gecko. The sequence continues at coordinate 159,576,091 of JAPDNY010000003.1, read as the reverse complement.
ATTTTTCTGCTCACTTTGACACAGAGAGTACTACATCTTTCTGTGTTATACCTCTGAGGATGCCAGTCACAGCTACTGGCGAAACGTCAGGTCCTACAATGCCAAGACCACAGCCACACAACCCGGAAAATCTACAGCAGCTAATGATACCAGTTACTTGGGTGTTTAATTTGGGGAGACAGCATATATCCTCTGGAGAACAAAACCTAGAGGGACATTTTGTCACTTACTGAAGGTTAAGAAAGCTGTGAAAAAATGTCTTCTAACCCTCTTACATGAACTTGGTGTTAGAACAATAGTCATACAAGTATTTAATAATTAGGAATATTGCAGTTGTCATTTTAGTCTTATGCCTCAGTCACTGATCCTCCTATATCCATGCTCAAAATCCCAGTAGTAAAGCATGTCAGATATGCTGACACTTTGTTGTCACACAGCACAGCTACAGTTTGTTATGTTGGTATCTCTAGACTTCCAGAGTTGTATTGGGACTACTGAGTTGAAGTGATCTCACAACTCTGTTTTTAATGAATTAATGGACTTTAGCAGCAAGGGGGGAACACTATTTGCGGCTTCTCTCTTTCCCTACACATTGAAGTCAACAGTGTCTGAGGTGGAGAGGCCATCCAATCTGTGTCTTAAATTGTAGTTCTTTACTTACTCCTACTAACTTCCAGGTGAAAAAGCACATCAAGCTGATCACAATGACAGGTACTAAACTTTCATTTGTAATACTCACTAGTATTGAAATCCCCACTAGTATTTTATCTAACCTTCGAATGCTTCACAGAATGCCACAAATCTGTTATTATCGGGAGCTAGGCAGAGCATGCATATTATTCCCATTCAGCAATCACTCCACTAGCTGTCCATGAGAGCCAGTGTGGTGTAGTGGTTAAGAGTGATGGTCTCTAATCTGGAGAACCTGGTTTGATTCCCCATTCCTCCATATGAATCCTGCTGAGTGACCTTGGGTCAGTCATTGTTTCTCTTGGAACTCTCTCAACCCCACCTACTTCACAAGATGACTGTTGTGGGGAGCGGAAGGGAAAGGTGATTGTAAGCCGCTTTGAGACTCCTTAAGGTAGAGAAAAGCGGGTTATAAAAACTAGCTCTTCTTCTACTGGACTCACTTCATGGTATTGGCTATCACATACAAAGCCCTTCATGACCTTGGGGCCATCATATCTGCAGGACCATTTCTCTCCCTGTGTTCCACCATGACAGCTTTGATCATCTGAGCAGGGCCCTCTCTGCAGATGCCACCCTGCAAATGGGCAAAATCAACAACTGCCTGTATACATGCTCTCTCTGTTGTGGCCCTAGCCTAATGGAATGGCCTGTCTGCTGCAGTTAAAACAACTCCCACTTTCCTGGCATGCCTCAAACTATGCAAAACTGAATTATTCAGGAGAACTTTTTACATAGATAATAGGGCTGTACTGTAATGAAATGGTTCAGAAAGATGCTTTGGACTGTAGACTATACTGTTGTATTTGTCTGTTGCTGTTAAGTATGCTCCTACTGTGTAATTTCTGCATCATTTAACGCGTCATGTTTAAATGCTTTTGCTTTGGTTCAGCTATTTCAGATTTCTGTTTGTTTTCAGATTTTCCTAAATCCAACCCTATTCCACAATTTACTCAATGTCCCATGCTGCTGATTGTATTTGATTTATATTATGTAATCTGCTTCCAAGTCTCAGTGAAAAAGGCAAACTATAAACAATGTAAATAAATAAATATGAGATCTGAACTGGGCACATAGCTGCTGTGCTACCTGTACTGCAACACTTTAAAGCATACTTGGTCCCATTAAACTCTCCTGCATCTCACATAGTTATCTGGCAGTCTAATGCTCTCAGATCTCTGGTGTGCAGGCTACTTCCACAAAAAGCATGAATATGTAAACATGAGCACAGTGCAGGTTGCATGGGATGCCATGTGCACTGTAGTGCGTTGCAGAGTGATATGCACTGCCCAACACCACACTTGGCTGAGAATGCAAAGGGAACAATATCTACATGCATAGAGCTGTATGCAGAAAGACTCTGCATGCACAGGAGGAGGCAGAATATAGCAATTACATTCTGATGATGTTTGAACAACAAAGGATGCATGACAAATCTACACAGGGTGCATTTTACATCTAATGCATCTTCAGCCCTTTCTGACAATTGTGACTTCAATTCTGTTCCATGGTGGTTTCAAGGAGAATACAGCCTATGATTCTGAGTTCCTGAAGATTGCCAGTGTTTTATAGGTATTCCATTGAAAATAAAAAGACTGACAGGAAAGCATTATGTTGAATGAAAAAGTAAGTCTGCCACCATTCCTGAAATCTCTGGGTACACTATAGTGAATATTTTATTGAATGGTTAAATGTAAAAGTGCTTCTATACCAAAGGAATGATTAGATTCAAAAGGTAGTAATTTGAATAAATTGTTACAACGGCTAGCCTATCACCAGAGTTCAAGAGATACTAACGAGATTCTGGATAAAACAGTTGTTTAAAACTGTACTGCATTTTGAGTTTCTAAGGACTATTTAACCAGCTTCCTAATAAAGAAATCATTCAAGGTGTCTCCTTTGAAATCTATGGTGCTAAGGAATAATTGTTTGATTGGTCTTTACACTGAGGAGCTATAGTGGTATTAAACCATGCTGGACATGGTTGCAGGATAAGCATGCAGAATCAATCCAACAAATTGATTTTTCCTCACTTGTGCACAGTGCAAGACCAAATAAAATTAAAGGGAAAAGTTTAAATGAAAAGGTGATGAGTGAAAGTTTTGACAGTGACAGAACACATGCAAAATATACCTCAGAAACACTATAGGTAGATGAACACGAAGGGAGCCGAGCCTGGTTGTGCAGTGGGGAAAAGAAAACATTGTTAAAAAGGAAATGGTGGCACAGTAAGGGCTTTAGAAGGTTTTCTGTTTAGGTGGTTCCAGCACTGAAATATTAGCAGGGGTTTCATTTGGTTCCTAAGACCAGATTCTTTCAGATGCAATTTTATATATGTTAGACCATTTAAGGTGGAAGCTTTATGCAAGTATTTTTAGACTATAGTTACATCAATAATTCTAAATGACGATTGAGTTTTAAGTCTCCTAGAGAGGTAAGAGTTTAATGAGTATGAACCTAATTTTAAATGCAGAGGATAGGTTTTCAAACACAGTACTGAACTTCATAAGCATAGATGTGAAAATAGTTTTGAGCTTCTTTCCAAATAAAAAGCATCCTCTTGGGTGGCTGATTATTTTGATGTTTCCAGATATAACTCAAAATGAGAAGTTGGAGAGGATTATAAAGTTGTACGTGAAAACAGTTTCACCACTGCTTCAAATGCTACACCATAATCATGAATATGTTTGTGCAAGTCTCCCTGAATTCTATGTAATGTACTTCCTAGTAAATATCCTTAGGACTACAGCTTTCCATTAATCATCCCAATGTGTGTATCTATTGCTCTGTTCACACAGGACTCCAAGAGTGTGGAGCTTAAACATGGTAGTGAAAGCACACTGGGCATACTGGTTCTACCCACAGCCATATGATATCCATGTACTGTACATAACACTGGAATATAGCAAGAGTTGGCTGACTTCATCCTGTGTTTCTATAAGAATTCCCATGGCCCATCAATATATTTCAAACTTATATTGCAAGAGTGAATACTCAAGATTCGTTAGTATTTTAGGAACAACTAATCTGTGTTCTATCACTCTGACCATGCTTTCTTACTTAAGGACAGAAGGAGAAGTTGTTGCAGCAGGACAAATTCAGGGTTTTTTGCAAGACCTACAAGCAAACAGCAACAGTTAAAGTGATCCACTAGAAATCAGGAAGTTTACGGCCTGCTGCAAGAGAATATTTTGGGATAAAACACTGCATAATTTTGTGAGTCAGAAGATGTCGCCAACTAGGGTTGCTAATTCTAGGTTGGGAAATTCCTGGAGATGTGGGAGTGGAGACTTGGAAGGGCAGAGTTAGGGAAGGGAGCTCAGCAGGGATGTCATTTTCTCCAGGGGAACTGATCTTTGTAGTCTGAACATCAGTTGTGATTCCTCGAGGCTGGCAACACTAGTTCAGGTTGGCAACCCAAACAGAGAATTCTTTTTATGGGTTCCTTTAATAAGGTTGGAGCTGCGGTGGCTCAAGTGGTTAAGACGCTGAACTGCAGGCTCTGGAAGGTCAGTAGTTCAGCAGTTCGAGACCCGGGTGCCGCATGACAGGGTGAGCTCCTGTCTCTAGTTCCAGCTCCTGCCAACCTAGCAGTTCGAAAGCAAGAAATTGCAAGTAGATAAATAGGTACCACTTCGGTGAGAAGGTAACAGCGTTCCGTGCACCTTGGTGTTTAGTCATGCCGGCCACATGACCACGGAAACGTCTTCGGACAGCGCTGGCTCTTCGGCTTTGAAACGGAGATGAGCACCGCAACCCTAGAGTCGGATTCGACTGGCTTTCGAGCAAGGGAACCTTTACCTTTACCTTTAATAAGGTATTAGCTAGGCATAGAGGACTTTTATCCATTTCTGACAAGGCAATATTGTTCTATCTCATTTATTCATTCATATATCTAAGTTAAATCCAAACATATTTTATATATCTCCTCACTATGTAGCCTCTAATGAAAGGATTAATATCTTATTTGTCTTGTCAAATTATCCCCTGGTATTATTTTTAACCTAAACATTATGTGAAAAAGCTATTCCTACTGATATTTAACAGCGTAAACTTCCATTTGTCTCTTTGCATGCTACTTTTAATTTGCTTGAAGGCAGCACTACAACATTCTAAATTTGTTTTCTTATCGGATATTCAGAACAAGAAATTGATTGTTCAATTAAAATATTTTATGTTCCTTCAGCAATTATTGTTTAAAAATCCATATGAAAGACAACAGTCCCCAGCTTAATCTTTCTCTATCAATAAATAAGTAGACAGTCAGATAGCTAGAATTTTGGAGTTCCATGGAACAATAGTAGGTCTATCAAAAAATGAAGGTAGAGCAAGTTTACGCTCATGAAGAGGCTATGCAAATATATGTCTCAGTTCTTAATAACTTATATTGCCTTATATGGGCCAAATTAAATCTGGGACACAATTGAGTGGGGGCTCCCCTTACAGACAGTAGGCTTACCAGGGGCAAGTTAAACTCCCACTCCTATGGTGTCTCCAATTTGCCTTCCTTAATTTACTTCGATGAAGTGTAAACCCAAATGTATTCCTATGGAATGAAGTAAAACATAAAATCTTCCCAACCCCCTTACACAGAGTTGGAGTTGCTGCAGTGTAAGTCCTCCATTCCCCACAATACAAACAGCACCTACAAAAATGGCAGGTTATTCACTAGTTTCTTATTATCGGTTGTGGGACATATTCAGTTTTTAAATTGCCCTTTGGCAATTTATTGTTTCCTTTGAAGTTTTAAAAATTAATCTTTGATATGAACTCAGTGTTCTCTATTTACCAAGAAGAACTATACTGAGTAGTTAATAAAATAACATATTGACCATGAACTATGCACAAGCCTGTTGTAAAAATATCTGACATTTTGTGGAATGTTAAAAAGTAAAGTTCAACTTGATTTTCAGTGCCACTGGAAAAATGTATACAGTTTCTTAACACAATTTTAAGTGATGAGAATGCTTTCCTGAATAATTCGAAGTTTCTAGGTTGTTTTCAGGACAGCAACAGATGTAATGCAGCCTATCTAAGACTGTGGAGTAAAATGGCTTGTGGGAAATATTCAAATCTGCTTTGAGAACGTTGGAGATTTTAAAGTGTAAGAAATAAACCTCTCAACGTCAGCACTAACACTTACTTCATTAGGGATATGAGAGCTGAAATGCTCTCCATTCTTTCACATTAATATGCAAAAAGCCCAAAGATTGTATTTCATTGTTCTATCAACTCTTGTTAATATATACAATGCTGGGAGTATGAGGAGCACCAATGCTAAAAGAAAAATCCCATTCCAGAAGAATGCCTTTTAATGCAATATACTAAAAATCAGGTTTGTCATTCCTTTTAGTTATTTCCTATAGTTGGTAAATATTTTTGAACATTCTTTTAAAAATATTAACACATTTGCAGATAACCCAACATTTCCTCTTGAGTTCCAGTGGGCCCAATAATTAATGTCACAGGTGTGATTTCTGAAATAACACAAAGGTTCCACCTTATACAGGAATAGAATTGTGCAACTGGGTTTAGTGTACCATGAAACTGGGGAACACGTTAGCCAAAAGCTAGCACAATACTCTTAAAATTCATCTTGATGTTCCACTATATTATGTTGGATTCCTGAGATAAATCCTTTTCCAAAATCAGTCTGGGAGATATGAAAATTAGCTCAAAATGACATTAACTAACTATTCCTTTATTGGCCATGTGTATCTCAGATTATTTTGTGATATCTGCAGGTCTAGGGTGCCTCCTTATTCTATAAAATAACTGTCCCTAGGAACACTATTATAGTGTGGATGAAGACACGTTAAAATGTCTCAGTAGACAACTGTCTCATTCAAATGAGTAACTTATGGTTAACATAACATTTATTTTGTATTGTGATCTCTAAGACTGATTTGTTGAAATATCTGGGATCAGAACAAGATGTCCAGGAACTCTAGAATAGTAGTCATATTTTTTGTGTGTTCCTTATTATAGAGAAAAATTATTTGGGCGTATGGAAGTAAAAATTTACCTCCCATTTCCTCCAAGGAATTAATTCAAAATGGGTGAAAAAGCATATGCACTCTCCTGTCAAACTGTGCAGAGCAATACAAAATACTTGAGAACATTTGGTGAAGAAATTATGCCAAAGAATTCCTGTTAATTAAACTGATGGATGCTGACAGCCAGTCTAACTGTATTTTCATTTTGATGCATTGTCCTTGTGAAGGAAATATTACTTCAATTTTGTGAAGGATTTGGTCACCAATTGTTGGGTATACACAGAAAATACTAAATCCAATTTCATGGTTATGCTGAGTGAGTGGGTTAAGAGGATTCAAACAAGTTTCTTAGTATATATACAGACAGCCATTTACCCCATGGCCACGTAAGTGCACATGTAAACAAGAATTATCCACAGAATCCATATGACAAAGGAAATTTTATACATCACTGCTTCCTAACATTTGTGCCCTAAAGCAAGACAATGGTAACATGCTCTTCACTGAGTGGCTAAATGACTAGCTTTTTAAGTGTTTGTATGTGCCATTCAGTAAACAACCATGGTTTAAGTGGTCCTCTATAGCCTCCCTTAGACTTGCTATTTCACATACTCTTTGGGGAACAATGGAGCAGCACAATTATCTGATATGAGACCCAGGGTAGGACTTCTAAATTCACAATGTAAAAATTCAATGATTGGTCATACAAATTGCTAGTAGGTCTGCCAATAGGTTTGATCAGAATCTTAATTTTGTTAACTTTCCAAGGTTTGAATAATCCAAAGATTGAGGTTCCTGTATGTATGATTTCTAACTCAAGTCTGAATGTCAAATATAAGAATCTATTATCTCTGTTTGATCCTCTGTGATCCAAAGCCCCATGGTTAATAACAAATGTGACAGCAGACATGGGTACTGCTAAGGATTTAGGGGCTGGCTAAGGAGCATCTGTGATTTTTTTTTTGGAAGCAGCAACATGTATTAACATTTCATCTCTGACATTTCCTCAGAATTAAATGAGGGACTGGAAGATCCAGTGTGGTGTGCTGGTTAAGGTGCTGGACTAGACTTTGGGGAAATCCCCACTCTGCCATTGAAGCTTGCTGGGTGACCTTGGGCCAGTCACACACTGTCAGCCTAATCTACCTCACAGGGTTGTTGTGAGGATAAAACAGAGATAAGGAGAACAATGTAAGCCACTTTGGAGAGAAAGGTGGGATATACACAAATAAACAAATAAATACATCTGCAGAGCATGTTTTATTGCTAAATAACAACTGCAGGATCCCCTGGTTTGCACTGGAGACATAGCACTGTTTTGCCAACCTCAAATGTTCCTAGAGATGCTATTTGTTGTTGGGCGAGAGGGTCTCCCAGCAGTAACCACTCGAATGTGGTGTGCTGCAGGGGGCAATCCTCTCACCGATGCGATTCAACATCTATATGTACCCCCTTGGCCAGCTGATATGAAGGTATGGGCTGGGTTGTCATCAGTACACTGATAACACTCAGCTCTATCTGCTGATGGACAGCCGACTGGACTCTGCCCCAGAAAATCTGGGCAGGGCATTAGATGCCGTGGCTGGGTGGTTACAACAGAGTTGATTGAAATTAAATCCATCGAAGACAGAGGTCCTATGACTGAGTCGGGGCAGTGTAGGTTCAGGGATTAGACTCCTGGCCCTTGAAGGGGTGCAGTTGGTGCCTGCACTGAGGGTTAGGAGCCTTGGTGTGATCCTGGATGCCTCACTTTCTATGGAGACCCAGGTCACCGCCATTGCCAGATCTGCCTTTAATCATCTTTGGCAGGTCAAGCAAGGCCTTGTGGGACTTATTAGAGTTCCACAGGGCCTGTAAAATGGAGCTGTTCCACCAGGCTTTTAGTTGAGGTGGAGGACACCCAACTAGTTGGCCTCATTGCATATATGCTGCCAGTTTGGTGTAGTGGTTAAGTGTGCGGACTCTAATCTGGGAGAACCGGATTTGATTCCCCACTCCTCCACTTGCACCTGCCGGATGACCTTGGGCAAGACCTAGTTCTGGCACAGCTGTTCTTGAAAAAAAGCAGTTTCTGCCAGAGCTCTCTCAGCTCCACCTACCTCACAGGGTGTCTGTTGTAGGGAGGGGAAGGGAAAGGAGTTTGTAAGCCACTCTGGGACACCTTTGGGTAGTGAAGGGCGGGGTATAAATCCAATCTCTTTTCTTCTATCTGCCCTATGTGGAGTTTGGTATTATATGAACCTGGTATGGCTCCAGTATAACCAGTCTGGCTTATGGGGAGGTCTGAATTGCTATACTTAATGTACCATCTTTTAATTGTGTAAGGGTCTTAGTTGTTTTAAGAATTAATTATATTATTGGTTTTAATTGTTTATGCACTTCATTGTTAATTGTTTAATGTTTTTTGTTGTTACCCACCCTGAGCCCATTTGGGAAGGGCAGGATATAAATTTTAATAATAATAATACAGATTGCCTCAACAGGGAAAACAGCACTTCTCGGGGGCCATTTCAAATTTGGACAATAATAAAAATGAGAAAGATTAACCCCTTCCCCTTTAACTTCATTCAGAAATGGAGTCTTCAGAAGTTGCAATTTCACAGTAAATAATGTGCTGGATATCCGTGAATGGATCTCCCAGCATTGAATCTAATTTAATTTTAGATTTATGGCCACAATACACATTACACATGTTGTCTCCCTTAACAGTTCTTTTAAAATTATTGTTACTAAATACCAATTACCCTTTGAGAGTGGAAAAGGAACAGGCAGGAGGAGCTGCTTAAGTCTCCACTTTGATCATTCAAAATCACATGCCCCAAGCTCTTTTCCCACACACAAAGAAAGGGATAGAAAGAAACTGCTTTTCAATTAAAAGGAAAAAAAAAGAGAAGCAACAGCATGTAACATAGTTTGGCCATCAGGAATGGCTTATATTGCATTTCTATGTTGTAAATATGTAACACTAGTGCAATCTTAGGAATTATAAACACAGAATCTAAGAGGAGGAGGGAGGTTCAAAAACGCAAAAAAAACCCTGCAAAAATAAATATGAACCAAATTTAACCAGGTCGGGATGCTTGATATGACATAGCATTCCCTTACAATAAATCCTCTAGGCACTAGTTTAACACTTAGCAGTTAAGAAATGGCTTCTAATGTAGTACTGATTTTGGAAAGGATTTTTTAGTCAAGTGAGAACCTGCAAACTAGCCAATATTTGGTTCACATTAACACAGGATAATATTTTAAATTAAAACCTGTGAAAATCTGATGATTTTTCATGTGTATTAGAATGAAACCCCAGCTAGAAAACAAAACATAAGAAAGGAAAAGAGATGGGGATGAGAGGACAAACCAATCAGATTTGGTGTTACCAGCCAGCAGAAGTTTTTTTAAAAATAAATCACCGAGTGAAATCGTACATTTACTCGGAGAGAGCATCCTTTGACATTTCCTTCTAGGTGATCTCTGAGCTCCTCCAGCTTTCGATGGAGCTACATGTAAACATCAGAAAATGAATTGAAAAAGCAACCTGTTCTCTTTTATGTTCTCCATTTCCTTTTTTAAAAAAAATTAATCTCAAAGTGTAACACATTTCTCACTGCCTTTGCCACACATCCAACAGTTTTTACAATACAAATATCTGTTCCATGTAAAACCACCTATCTGATTAAATCAGCAATATTTTCAGCATGTAAATATAGGTTAATAATATTTGCTTTAACTAAGCTTCCTAATTTTCCAATGTTATTTGTAGGAAGCAGCGTGCACAGCATATTCTAGATAGTTTCTATGGGTAAATTATAAACATGGAAAGAGAGATAAGGTCTTCATGGAATTTCTGAATGCTCATATTTCATGCCAATGCTTAAATATATATTAATAGCAAAAAATTCCAATATTTAGTAGAGAGTTCTGACCAAGGTATCAATATTTTATGATAAATCATTATTTTAAATTACAATCAGATTTAAAACATACTTTATTACATCGGGTAAACTGAGTTTAAAGTTCAAAATGTTACATTTATTAAAAATATCACACATTTAGGTAGTAAAGAACACATTTTGAGGTAATTATATGTACAGATATATTCTGTAGCTGGAGTTAAATTTTCTTGAAAGTGCAGTGAAATCATTATAATGTATATTGAAACAACTGTGTCCATGAATGCACACAGTGTTTTCCTTAGCTACATGACAACTAAAATCTTTTCTAACAAAGCAAAAGAGAAATACATTAAGCCTCACAGAAAGACAGTGAGGAATGCTGCAGATGCTTTACATATCATTGGCTTAAATACAGGTGCAACACTTTTCTTCTTTTTTTATTATGAAATCACTTCTGGGTTTGAATATAAAAATGTGTATAATTAACCTTTTCCTTCCCTGTTTATGCTCAGTGCAACAATATCTTCACACAGAGCAGTTTATAGAGTAGTAATATTGAGAGAAAAGAGGATGGCTTGTCCTGTAATAAAGGTGAAACACACGCACACATACAAAAAAACAAAATAATTTTTTTTAAAAAATAATTTTTTAAAAAATTGAGAGGGCAGGATTGGCAAGGAGAGTGCAGAAAAAAAGAAATCAGAGTTAGTGTCTCACATGGTACATAAAAGAACTGAAGTGAAAAAGTGCAAAAGATTAAAAAGAAGCCACTACTGCTGCTAAATATTAACTAGGTAGGTATACTATGTGCCTTAATTTTTTTTTGATAAGTTTAGGTTTTTCAGATATGCCTAGCAAATATCTGGCATCTGACAATGGATGTAGGAATAGGGAAAGAATAAAGTCTTCTCATAGTCAGAGATACTAAAGAAGATAATCATCACTTCAGAAAGCTGCCTGACAATAGATGTATGAGCATTTCTTTAATAAGGAGGTAAGGGCCTAATATTTAATATGAATGGTGCCTCTCACAAGAATCTCAACCACTTCTCATTTTCTATTTTTTTCTCTTTTCCAAGTGTATATATAATAAATGTAATTACTTCATTGACTATTTTTGAAGAATGAACTATGAAAACTAACAAAAAACTAACAATTATCCTTGAGATAAGAAAGTGGCAAGTTTGAACATTATGTCATCCACAAACCACTTAAGCCAGAATATTTGCATTTAAGCATATTAAGCAATTTAAATAAATGAAATGAAGAAATATTTAATGCAACTATGTTGGTTTAAGAGGGTGGTGAGTCATGCCTTAGAACCTCTCCCCTATGCAGCATGGCTATAATATTCAGTCACTACTGTCTACACTGTTTACTACTCCCAAATTATGGGCACATTAATAAAGCTTTTTTTAAAAAAATGGTAACATTCAGAGCTAGTTTCTTGGCAACTTGCCTTCAGCTAGTTGCTTTATGGTGGCTCTTGTGTGGCACAGAAACAAACAAAATGTGATCCAACAGCGATAAAAACACTGAAATAAAAACAATGAAATGGTGAGAAATGTAAAAGCCCCACCCTTTGCCTTCCCTCCCCTCTCCCTCCAAATGAAAAGTGTTGGCTATAGAAGAAAACTTGCAAAATAAAAGTCAGAAACATATTTACTTTGAGGGATCCAACTCTACTAGCAACTCCTTTGCTTTCATCCGGGCGTCTAATTTGCTACAATGGAGGAAGATGGGTAAAAAAGACAGAAGAATAAAGAAAAAAAGTGAACTTAAAAAAATTTCCACACAGTCAGTTAGCAGTGCATGCAAGACATCAGTTTGACTTTCTGACACACTTCTAGGGAACAAGGACACAGACTCTTGTTTCTGGATCACATTATGACTTTCACTGAATAGTCCTTTAATTATACTACAGATTTGACACGGAAAGTGTGCATGCTATATTCATTAATCATACTTTTAAGAGTACATATGCTATAATATATTGTGACAGTCTGGATTAGTTCATGAAGAATGAATTATTAACAAAAAGATAGGACAAATGTCTGTGTCTTTTAGGCTGGCAAGTGACATAAATTTGTGCTATGGGCTACCATTAAAGTGTCAACCACACAATTAGAGAACACAGTGCTGCAAATGGAAGTCAGACTTGTCAAAGGTAATAATGGATAACTAGCAGAATTACACACAACCACCCCATTTTTTAAAAATCAGGATAGCCACTGTTCTTATTTCCCAATTAAATAATTTTGCTGCCCAACCAGAAAATTTTAATGCCATACCAACAATGACTTAACAATAGCCAAAACATACCTTAGTTGTTTTTTATACTAGCTGCATTGCTCTTTTCCTTGCATTGTGTAGAGGAATGAAGAATCTGTTCTATTGCTACTGCTTAGTAAGCTTTCACATTGCTAGGAAATAGTTTAAAAGTATATGGAGAAAAATTACATACTATTGTACAAATGCTCTATTTTTATAACTTTAGTTTCGATGAAAAATATTAACAATGCTATCAAGGCCAAATATTTGCATGTATAAAATATGCCATGAATCCTTCCAGGTGAAACATTTTAGACCTATGGAAAGAAGAGGAAAGGTTCCCACTTAAATGGGCTAGATCACAAATTGTAATACCAGCAGGACATAACGGTTGTTCATGTTAAACAAATTAAGGATTATATTTGCAGAAGACTCAACTGATCAATGGGATAATCAGACAAGTAGCTGTTTTGCTTGCTGACAGTAATAAGTAGTTAACTCAGATGTTGAAGTTTTATTCTTTAAAAGCATCAAGTAATTCAACAGAGTGTGTCATGGATTTCTTCGGTAACTTTAAGCACATTGTTGAATTATTCTGTGCCTTAATTCCTCATTTGTAAAACTGGATTATTAAACAAATGATTTGACTGAAAATTAGTGGAATGTGGAGAATGTAAGTACAGAAGGTAGATGAGAAAATGAGAAATACAGAAGTGAAAAAATAAACAGGAGTCCTGTGGCACGGTAAACACTAACAAGTTTTTATTCAGACACTATGCTTGTAAAGCACCGTAGACCAGGGGTGTCGAACTCATTTGTTATGAGGGCCAGATCTCACATCAATGAGACCTTGTTGGGCCGGGCCATGTGTGTCATAAAATGTAATGACAGGTAGCGGAGATGTAAACTTTATAAAGGACACAAACACAAAGGTGTTTTTTTTACTTAAAATAAAATCATGCTTAAAAAATTAGCACTCTTGCAAAATTTTGTTTATTTAACAGTGTCTGATAACTGACACCTCTTGCTCTGAATTATTACATCAAAATATCTGTGCTGTTGCCATCTTGAGTATGCTGTTCAGGTGTGTATCAGTAAGCTGTAAACCTACAATGACGCAGCAGCAGCAGAACTGGAGGAAGCAGAAGACAGCCAGTTCCACTGCAGGCCTGACAGAAGTCCTTCGGGGGCCTGATCTGGCCCCTGTGCCGCATGTTTGACACCCCTGCCCTAGACAGAAAAATGAAATTGGCAAAACCATAGGAGAGACAACAGAAGTTGGTAACATAATACAGAAGATATCACAGTGCAGAGGACTACATAATAAATAGTAAGAATAAAAATAAAATTTAAAAAGCACATAGAACCACAAGAAAAGAATAAGCATGAATGAAAGTTTAAAAGGCTAGAAATATATTTCCTCACCTCAGGCTAGAAATTTTATTTCTTGAAGTCATAATTTATCAAGATAAAATTTGAATTTATCAAGATAAAAACATACAACTGCACTGTAAATACATTAGAAAAGACAAGTGGGGATCACAAGGACTTGCAGGGGATGCCTCATTTTCTTTCCTCCCACTATTTCCTCTTTCCCTTTATTTATTTATTCATTCATTTTTTGCATTTATATCCCACCCATCCTGTGGGCGGGCTCAGGGCGGGTAACTTCATTGAAATAAATACAATTTCAGTTTAAAACATTAAAACACAATAAAACATTATAACAATTAAAACAATGGGTACAGCTTAGAAGAGCGCAAGTTTGGCTATAAAGTTCTGGCCCGATGGTACAATGCGTTAAAGGCCAGTTGTCAGTGGTCAGTAGACAGGTGACAGACGGGAGACAACACTCTCAGGGAGGCCATAAATGGGCGCCCGCAGCCTCAACCAAAGTCCTGGCAGAATAGCTCTGTCTTGCAGCCCCTGCAGAATTGAAGAAGATCCCACAGGGCCCTGGTCTCAATAGGGAGCATGTTCCACCAGACTGGGGCCAGGACAGAGAAAGCCCTGGCCCTGGTTCAGGCAAGATGGGTGTCCTTTGGGCCAGGAATCACCAGGAGGTGTTGATCTTTTGGGCATAACACTCTTCGAATGTATATGGGAAGAGGTGGTCCCTTAGATATGTTGGTCCCAGGCCATATAAGGCTTTGAAGGTCAAAAACAGCACCTTGAAGCGAATCCAGTACTCAATGGGCAACCAATGCACTTGGCAAAGCACGTGCCTAATGTGGGCCCGCACAGGCATTGACATCAGCAGGCATGCCACCGCATTCTTCACCAGTTGCCTTTCCCTGCTCCCTTCTTTCCTTCCCACCCCCCAGCCATCCTACCTTTACTTGCCACCCTGTCTTCAGTTTTCCTACTTCCCTCCCTCTGGCAGCACCTACCTGGGAAAACTATCTGCAAGTGGTGTATTGCTAGCACCTGGGCCAGGCCCAGTTATGTGCTGGTGGGGACCTGCAAGGACTTGGAGGGGCACACCACTTTCCCCTGTATCCCCTTTCCCAAACGTTTTATCTTTCACTCCTCCTGGCAACTTTTCCCTGCTTCCTTCTGTCCTCCCCACCCACCCACCTACCTTTTATCTGCTCCCATATTCAACTATATTTATTTACTTAATTTATATCCCACTTTTCTCCCCTGTGAGAAACTTAAAGCCGCTTGTATCATTCTCCTCTTCTTCATTTTATCCTAAGAGCCCTGCTGGATCAGAGCAGTAGTCCACCTCCTCCAACATTCTGTCTCACACTATAGCCAACCAGTTACTCTGGAGGGCCAACAACAGTACATAGAGGCCAAGGGTTTTCTCTGATGTTGCCTCCTGGAACTGGTATTCAGAGGCTTACTGCCTCTCAACTTGGAGGTTCCCTTTAGTTCCCATGACTAGTAGCCACTGATAGAACTATCCTCCAGAAAGCTGTCTAAGGATTTTAAAGCCTACGGCCATCACTACCTCATCTGTCAGCAAATTCCATATTTTAATCACTCATAGCGTAAAGAAGCATTTCCTTTTGTCTGTCCTGAATCTCCTGCTCAACAACTTCATTGGATGACCTTGAGTTCTAGTATTTTGGGGGAGGGGGAAGGAGTACTCTCTGTCTACTCTCCCTACCTTCTATTATGTCACCCTTAATCTTTTTTTCTAAACTGAAAAGTCCCAGACTCTTCAGCTTTTCCTCACAGGAAAGGTATTCCACCCCATTAATCATTTTGGTTGCCCTTTCCTGTACTTTCTCCAGTTCTGCAAAGTCCTTTTGGAGATACGGTGACCAGGACTGTACACACTATTTCAAATAAGGCCACGTCACAGGTCTATGGATGCATATTGGTCATTTTATTTTCAGTCCATATCCTGCTAATCTTCAGCACAGAATTTGTCTTTTTTCACTGCTGCAGCACACTAAGTTGACACTTTTACTGAGCTATCTATATTGACCCCAAGGTCTCAGTCTCAGCAACTTCTGATCCTATTAGCATGTACTTGAAACCAGGGGTCTTTTCGTAGAAAAAGAGCTGCAGGAGCTCATTAGCATATGGTATGTGATTGAGCTACTAGGCTATTAGCATATGCCACACACCCTGACATCACCGGAAGTGATGTCAGAAGGGGAAGCAAAAGGGGGGAAGGCATCTTCAAAAGCCTCCCCTAACCTTCCCCAGCTGGCCACTAGAGTTGGGCCACAGAAGGAGGAAAGAGGGAAGGAAAGAGAGAGAGTAGAAAGAAGGAAAGAAGGAAGGGAAGAGAATGAAAGAAGGAGGGAAAGAAAGAGAGAGAAGGGAAGGCGGGAAACAGGGAAAGGAGAAAAAAAGAGAAGAGAAGAAGGCAGGAAAGAGGAAAAGGAGAGAAGGAAAGGAGGGAATGAAAGAAATTCGGCGGCAATTCAGCCCTATTATATCCTATGGGCCATTGAAGTCAATGGTGAAAACATAGGGTATATTCTGGGGGCTGGAGGGGAGGGGGTTTGAGGGAGAGGCTCCAAACTCACAGGGTAGCTGTTGGAGCCTCTTCCCAAGATACCCATCATGTTTCAAGAACATTGGGCCAGGGGGTTCAATTCCATGGGCCTCCAAATAGGTTGCCCCCATCCCCTCCATTGTTCTCTATGGTGGGAAAAAGTTACTTTTCCCCACGGTGCTGTTAGGAACTCTGGGGGGGAGGGGGTTTGAGGGAGAGGCTCCAAATTTCCAGGGTAGCTCCGGGAGCCTCTCCCCACATTGGTCCAATTGCTTTGAGATCTGGGGGTGTATGTAACCCATCTAGCTCAGCAGATGAAATGAAAAGCTGTTTGCTTCTTCTAAAGTGTGAAGTATGATCTAAATAAAGGAGTAATGCTCTCCTCAAGTCCAATGTATGCACTGCCTATTCAGCTGCTGTGCGAGGGTTAGGAAAAAAATAGGTAGAAGATTATTATCAAATAATAATATTATCTTGAGATAAATGAAGTATCAATATAACCATGGTCAGAATTCTAAACTGGGCCTTAGAACTACCTTATCTGCATGGAACTTCAGAAAGGGTGTATCATGCCTCAGAGTTCTGAGCTCACCTACCCCACGGGGAGAAGTAATGGCAACAAGGAAGGCAGTCTTATAAGACAGGAAAGAGAGGTCACATGCAGCCATAGGTTCAAAAAGGTATGTATTAAATGTGATAACACAACAGACAGGCTCCATGGAGGAAGGAGAGACATATTAAACAAACCTTTCAAAAAGCGTTTAGACAAAGCATTTGAAAAAATAGGTTTTGAGTCAATTCCCAGGTGGCATGCCAAGATAGTTGCAAAATGCATCTTAACAGAGGATGCAGTTAAACCTGTGTTCAGTAGAGAAATCAGATATTCAAAGACATCAGTTAGTGGGCAGGATTCAGGTTTTACTCTCCTATCTGTTGCCCATGCAGAGAATCTCTTCCACTTTCAACAGTACAATTGTCATGTAGATGACTTACGAGAGGACAGTAAGACCTCTGCTACCTTGTGGGAACTTTGTCTATGGTGAAATGTACCACACGTGAAAGTAGAGCATTTTCAAATTGTGATGTCTGATGTGGCCTATCGAAATGTCATCCCAAACTAATGGAAAAGCGACTGTCCTGTTCCTTGATAAAGTTTGCAGCACTGGAAACCATGGCTGACATGGCCAGAAAGATGCTATCAGAATGCATGCTCTCTGATCACATTTGAGCTCAGCCAGAATCTTTTGAAGCACAGGAAAGGGCAGGAATACATAATAAAGAGTGTTGGACCATCTGAGGAGGAATGCACACCCCAGACAGGATGTGGTCCTGTGCAATCTTGCGCAGAACAGTGGGCACCTGGTGTTCATCTCTGAGGCAAACAGGTCAATTTCCGGGTGGCCGCACCTCTGGAAAATGGGCTGCAGATATTTTATGGGAATAGAACATTCATGAGTGAGAACTGGGTGTCTACTGAGTCCATCTGCCAGAACATTGTTCTGGCCAGGTTTATGTATGGCTACTATGTGAATGTTGTTGTTTAAGGCATGTTCCCAAAGAATGGATACTTCTCCTCATACTGACAGAAAGCCCGTGCCCCCGGTTGATCTAAAATTTGGTTGCTACATTGTCTGTGGACAGAAGGATGGTCTTGTTGAGGACGTATTCTGCAAGAGAAAGAAGGGCATACCTTAGTGCCCTGATTTCAAGTATATTACTGCGTAAAGTCATTTCATAATTACTTCAATGACCATAGAATTGGGCTCCTCATCACTTTAAAGACACATTTGTATACAGTTGAAACTGAGGTGTATGAGGAGACAAAGAGGTATAATGCGCAGAGCATGAGAAACAAGCAGGAGGAACTTGAAGTCCTAATACAGGAATACACTATGACCTAATAGACATTACTGAAGCTTGGTGGGATGACACTCACAATTGGAATATTAGGGCTGAAGGTTGCAACTTATTTAAAAGGGAGGAGTTGCATTATATGTAAAGGAGGTATATACTTCTGAGGAAATATGTGAATCTGAGCATGGAAGTCCAGGTGATAGTCTCTGGGTAAAAATAAAAGAAGTAAGAAATAATAGTGATGTTATGGTAGGGGTCTGCTATAGACCACCAAGCTAGGCAGAGCACTTGGATGAGACACTCCTAGAATATATTACAAAGTTCTCAAAGAGATGGGACACAGTGGTCATGGGAGATTTCAGTTACCCAGATATCTGTTGGAAGTCCAACTCTGCTAAAAATGAAAGGTCCAATAAATTCCTGACTTGTCTTGCTGACAACTTCATTTTCCAGAAAGTGGAGAGAGAAACAAGGCGATCTGCTCTCTTGGACTTGATTCTTACCAACAGGGAAGAACTGGTTGACGAGGTGAAAGTAGTGGGCATCCTGGGTAGTAGTGACCATGTAATTTTGGAATTTACAGTCTTGGGGAAGAGAAAAGCTGTATGTGGTCAGACATACATTGGACTTCAGGAAAGCCAGTTTTGACAAACTTGAAGTTATGCTGTGTAGAATCCCATAGTCAGAAATACTTAGAATAATAGAATGTTAGAGTTGGAAGGGACCTTGCAGGTCATCTAGTCCAACCCCCTGCAAACTTAAGTAGGAGGGAGTTCAAGAGGGATGGAAGTTTCTTAACAGCAAAATACTGAACACACAATCACAAGCAATTCCTATGAGAAGGAAAAATGGAAGAAGCCTAAAGAAGCCAAGGTGGTTCCATAAACAGCTTTCTAAAGACTTGAGAAACAAACAAGACTCATTTAGAAAGTGGAGGGAGGGCCTTATAACCAAGGATGAATATAAACAAATAACCAGTGCTTGTAGAGAGAGGATAGCTAAAGCTCAGTATGAGCTTAGGCTAGTGAGAGATACTAAAAACAACACAAAAGGCTTCTGTTCTTATGTTCAAAGTAAGAAAAAAGCAAGGATGTGGTAGGCCCACTGCGGGAACAGAACACTGAAATTATAACACGTGAGGAAGAGAGGGAAGAACTGCTCAATTCCTGCTTTTTCTCAATATTCTCTTGTGAGGGAAATGGTGCTCAACATGGCAAAAACAGAACACGTGATGAGGGAAGGGATTTGCAGCTTAGGACTGGCATAGGCGTAGTACATAAGCACCTAGTTTCTTTAAATGAAATTATGTCCTCGGGGCCAGATGAACGGCATCCAAGGGTACTTAAAGAACTTGCAGATGTAATTTCTGAGAATTCTTGGTGAACAGGTGAGGTGCCAGAAGATTGGAGGCAGGCAAATATTCTCCCTGTCTTCAAGAAGGGGGAAGAGGAGGATCCAGGTAACTATAGACCCATTAGCCTGATATCTGTACCTGGGAAAGTTTTAGAACAAATCATCAAATACAGAGTCCTCAAGCATTTAGAAAGGATGGCTGTGATTTCTAAGAGGCAGCATGGGTTTCTCAAGAACAAGTCAGACTAATCTTATCTCCTTTTTTTGAGAAATTTACTGCCTTGCTGGATAAAGGGAATGCTCTAGACACAGCTTATTTTGATTTCAGTAAGACTTTTTATAAGGTTCCACATAATATGCTTGTTGACAAATTGGTAAAATGTGGTTTGGATCTTAGGACTGTTAGGCGGATCTGTAACTGGGCAAAAACAAATAAAATGGATTTCAATGGGAATAAATGTAAATGAATTTCTGAGCCTGCATAATTATAGGTTGGGGGAGACTTGTCTTGGCAGTAGTATGTGCAAAAAGGATCAAGGGGTCTTAATAGACCATACACTGAACATGAGACAGCACTGTGATGCAGTACCTAAAAAGGCAAATGTGACTTTGGGCTGTATCAACAGAAACGTAGTGTCCAGATCATGTGAACCAGGGGTCTTTTGGGGGGGAGCGCACCGGAGCACAGCTCTGGGAGCTCAGGAGCCAAGCCCCGCCCCCAGCCGGCATCCCGGGGAAGTCTTTCAGGCAGCTGAATGTCAATTTCAGCTCCATTATATCCTATGGGCCATTGAAGTCAATGGTGAAAACATAGGGTATATTCTGGGGGCTGGAGGGGAGGGGATTTGAGGAAGAGGCTCCAAACTCAGAGGGTAGCTGGTGGAGCCTCTCCCCAAGATACCCACCAAGTTTCAAGAACATTGGATCAGGGGTCCAATTCTATGGGCCCCCAAACAGGTTGCCCCTATTCCCTCCATTGTTCTCTATGGTGGGAAATAAGCTATCCTGTGAGTTTGGAGACCCTATGTTTTCACCATTGACTTCAAAGACCCATAGGATATAATGGGGCCAAATTGCCGCCAAATTTCCTTCATTCCCTCCTTTCCTTCTCTCCTTTTCCTCTTTCCCATCTTCTTCTCTTCACTTTTTTCCTTCTTTCCCTGTTTCCATCCTTCTTTCCTTCTCTTTCTTTCCATCTTTCCTTCCTTCTTTCCTTCTCTCTACTCTCTCTCTTTCCTTCCCTCTTTCCTCCTTCTGTGGCCGAACTCTCATGAGAAGGCATTTAAACTTTAAACCCCTTCTCTCTTAGCTCCCCCACCCAGGCCAGCTGGGGAAGAGAAGGGTAGGCTTTTGAAGATGCCTCCCCCCCTTTTGCTTCCCCTTCTGACATCACTTCCGGTGATGTCAGGGGGCGTGGCATATGCTAATAGTCTAATAGCTCATTAGCATACCATATACTAATGAGCTCCTGCAGCTGTTTTTCTACGAAAAGACCCCTGATGTGAACTATCGCTTTACTCTGCTCTGGGTAGACATCACCTTGAGTATTGTGTTCAGTTTTGGACACCACAATTTGAGAAGGATTTAGATAATCTTGAACATGTCCAAAGGAGGGCAATGAAGATGGTGAGTGGTCTGGAGACCAAGTACTATGAGGAAAGGTTGAAGGAGCTGATTATGTTTAGCTTGGAGAGGAGACGACTGAGAGGTGCTTCAAGTACTTGAAGGGCTGTCATATAGAGGATGGTATGGAGTTGGTTTCTGCTGCTCCAGAAGCAGCTTGGACCAGAACCAATGAGTTAAAATTAAATTAGAAGAGTTTTCGCCTAAACATTAGGAAAAACTTCCTGACAGAGTGGTTCTTCAGTGGAACAGACTTCCTTGGGAGGTGGTGGGCTCTCCTTCTTTGGAGGTTTTCAAACAGAGACTAGATGGCCATCTGACAGCAATGCTAATTCTGTGAACTTAGGCAGATCATGAGAGGGAGGGCAGAAAGGGCTGCATCAGTGCTCAGTTCTTGTGGCCCTTTATTACACACCCAGAGAAATGCTGCTTGCCACTTTGGGGTCAGCAATTTTTCTCCAGGCCAGTTTGGCTGGAGATCCTGGAGGGGTTTTTTTGGGGTCATTTGCTGGGTGTGGAACAGCGATTGCTGGAGGCCTGGGGGGGAGGTATTTGTGAGTTTCCTGCATTGTGCAGGGGGCTGGACTAGATGACTCTGGAGATCCCTTCCAACTTGATGATTCTTGTGCCCACCATGAAAGCAACCTGACAATATTTCTTGGGATCATTGAGGATCCACACCCATTCTAAAGACTCTAAGAAACCAATTTTGCAATGGTCGCATATAGAACCTACCATAGCAAATGGTTGACGTTGTGGAAGCCATAAGGCCTAATGTCTTCTGAATCTTAATAGCTCTTTGAGACATAGAGCAGGGAAAAGTGGAAACCATGTTCTGTATGGCTCTAGGCTTGTGTAGTGGGAGAAATGCACTGTGAGATCTGGAGCCAATTTGGGCTCCTATAAATTCTATTATCTGAGAGGGTTTCAGTATAGTTTTTTGAAATTAATAACCACTCCCAGCCATTTTAGGGTGCAGACTGTTATGGACACGTGAAACAAAAGTAGCCCTTTGGAGTTTGCTGATCGTCTAAATATGGATAACCACAACAGCCCTGCAATTGCAAGAACACAATAATTGAGGAGAAACATTTTGTGAAGACCCTAAGCACCACAGTCAAACTGAAGGGCAGCACTGAATATTGGTATGATTGATCACCAAGTGTGAAGTGTAAGTACTTTTTATGTGCACTGTGTTATAGCAATATGGAAGTAGACTTCTTTTAAATTGATGACTGCAAACCAACAATGTAAGTTGATGTATGGGTAGCATGTAGAATTTTCTTATGTTTAGGGAATGTATTAAGTTCCCTGAGATCCAGAATGAATCTATGGCCCCCACCCTTCTTTTGAATTATGAAATAAAACCCCTCTGGTTCCCGTGATTTAGGAACAATGTCAATCACACCCTTACATAACAGGTGCTCCACCTCCTGGTATAAACATACATCTTGCGGAGAGGGCAGAAGATTAAAGGGAAGAAGAAGATCTTGACATTCCAAAAAATACCCAAACTTTATTATATCTAAAACCCAAACATCAAAAGTAATATAAGATCAACAGTTGTGGAACTGAACAAGATGCACCTTGAATATGGATAGGGGTAGTCATCATGGTGCCCTGCTTTTTCCAGTCAACTCTCTGGAGAAGCGGTTCTGGTGACCCGTCTAGGTTGGTGTCTCCTAGACTGAGGGTTAGAATTGTAGGGTGTACGCTATTGTTGGTAAGAACCAGTGTTCCCTCTAAGCTGAGTTAGTGTGAGCCAGCTCACAGTTTTTTAGCCTCCAGCTCACACATTTTTGTCTTAGCTCAGGAAGGATGGCTCCAGAGCAAACTAATTTATGCAGTAGTCAAATTGCTCACTCACAATTTTAATTCCAGTAGCTCACGAAGTAGAATTTTTGCTCACAAGACTCCATTGTTTAGAGGGACCAAACTGGGCTGAAGCCTGTAACCCTTTGTAAAGGCCAGGTTGCTGGTAATGGCAAGAGAAATACCTGGTCTTGAAGCTAGATGCCTGCTGGGAGGCCAAACCCAACAACTTAGCCATGATTTTACTCTTCCGGATCTTCTTTATTACCTCGTCTGTTTGCTCACTGAACAACAGTTTCCCTTCAAACAGGAGATCTTCTACATGAGACCTTATGTCCAGAGGGAGAGCTGATGTCCTTAGCCATGAATGCCTTCTCAATACTATAGCTGATGCTATTGTTCTACTGGCTGCATCTGTGATATGCCTGGAGGCATTAAGTTCCTGCTTAGCTAACTTAGAACCTTCTGTCTGAATTAATTTGGCTTGCTCTTTCTTCTTATTAGGTAAAAGATCGATATACTGGGTTATCTGGTCCCAAAGGTGGACCTGGTACTTTGCCATGAGCTCCCAGAGGAGCTCCCGGAGGAGATCAGGGCCCTGCAGGATCTTTTGCAGTTCTGAAGGGCCTGCGAGACAGAGCTCTTCCACCAGGCTTTCAGCTAGGGAGCTGCCACCACTATAGAGCCCTGGCTCTTGGTTTTGACACCTAACCTGTGCCACAGGAAGATCATGAGCAGAATGACTCCTAGCTCTCTGAAAGTATACTGGGAAAGTCAGCCATTTGAATAACTAAATAACCATCACCAGCACTTTATGATTTTATGAATTTGTATTAGCTATAATGGAATTGTACTAGCTATAATGGATTTTTTGAGATGATCTTATGTGAGCCGCCCTGAGCCTGCAATGCGGGGAGGGCAGGGCACAAATGAGTTAAATAAATAAATAATTATTGCTTTAAAATTAGCAATACGCAAGCCTAAGGCACCTGATGAGTAAATTTTTCAACCTAATATATCTAGTTTATGTCTAAAGGGGATGAACGTGGCCCATCTGTTTGTTTAGATGGAATCACTTCAGTGGTTATGGAATTAGGCTGGGGGTGTCGGTAGAGGAATTCTGCATCCTCTTCCCTGATTTTATAGAGGTTCTCCACCTTGTGGAATGATGTTCTGATGCTGGTCTAGACGAGGCATTCTTGGTAACCTCTTTGCCACCCTTAACCAATGGTATTGCTACTGGTCCAAGATCAGAGGAATATAGAATGTCCATTACAGGATCCTCTTCAGTTGGCTTAGTAAGGGTATATTGAAAAGAGCTTTCACCATTCTGAGTAATTGTTCAGTGTAAACTCTGAGGTCCTTAGTCGGGGAGACAGGACTGCAGTTTCCTACAACCTCATCTGGAGATGGAAGGGAATTGCGATCAGACAATGTTGGAAGCCTGGTCAGGGAAGATTTTGGAGACAACTGGAGTTTGTGAGAGATGTTGCGGTGATCGGTGACTGTTGGAAGAATGGGACCAGTGCACACTGGAGATCTTCAATGTTGAAGTGGTGTTTGGCTTCGACTTCAAGGTGCAGTTTCCTCACGATACCACGGAGGCATAAAACATGGGGGCATTTTGCTACAAAAAGGTGAGTATCTTGACATTGGTGAACATGACTGTGAAGGTGCTCTCAAAGTTGATGGTTCAAGGATTTCGACTTCATCAGTGGAGGACTGACTGCCCTTGGATGCTGGCAAAGGTGAAGTCTTCTGTGGTCTCGTGTCAGGAGTGTGGACTCTGGCAGAATGGATCTGGAGCATCACTGCATCATCAGTGGTGAACACAGAGATGAGTCAGAGTGTTGAGTCTGGCTTGATGTTGCTGGTCTTTTGCCAGTCATGACAGGTGTTGAGGAGATGTCGACTTCGATCGCTGCATCATAATTGGCAATTTCACCTAGCCTTCTGGAACGGTTGGCTATGAGGAGGCTGATCTTGAAGCGGCATTGCCTCCCTTTTCTGATTTTTTTAAAAATCGGTGCTCAGATGCTGCTGAAGGGCTCTGAGAGCTCCCTGCTGAATGTGATTTCAGGTGGTGGGACTTAGTGAGCATTCCAGAGGGAGTCTTTGCCCATTTCTGAGGGGAATCCTTTTCTTTAGGAACCCCAAGTGATTTTTCCCATAATGTGGCCTGTAATCAGAGTCCTCTCTCTTGACAAGCCTTGGGTGTTAGCAGACTACAAAATTCACATGAAGAAATCTTGTGCTCTTTTCCAAGACACAGAATAATATTGCTGGTGGTCATCACTCGGTGCCATTTTTGTGCTGCACGATTGGCATTTTTTAAACAGAGCCATTACTGACGATGTCTAAGCAGAGGAGATAAGTCTGATCTCTTACCAAAGTCTGATGAATATCACTGAGGTAAATTGAAGAATTAGCTGTGGGAACATTGTTTCCTCATGGCAGCAGAAAAGGACTGAGAGAAGAGTGCTGCTCCCTCCCCTTGTCATGTGACCAATTGGGTAAGAAAAGAATCTATGACTCTCCTCTGCAAGGGGAGGGGGAGTACTTAGCTGTAAGATTCTAGAAGCTGTTGGAAAACCTCTCCGTGGCAGGCCTGCCTCAAGGCAGTCCCATGTGAGACTGCACAGAAGACACCAAGATTAACTGTTTAGTTTCTCAGTTTACCCACTACCAAACAAACAAACAAAAATGGCTATCATTTAACTTCTAGCTGAAGAACTGTCTGGTCATTTTTAGTCAACATGTAAAATTTACCCCATGATTTGTTCAACTTCTTGACTTTCTGGCTAACTATCCTTCTTTCCCATCATCAAAAGATTCTTTTTTGCAACAAAGCAATCCTACCTAGCTACTAGAATCTATCACAGTGCTTCTTGTTCCTTTACCTTGCATATAATACTTTTTCCAGCCCTTGATTTAACTTCCTATCATTATCTTTAAAACGGCTACATTTATCCGTATATTATATATAAAAAACAGGGACAATGAAACTAAGACCTGCAAGCCTACCTGCATTTTAAATGAAAGATAGTGTGAGGAGAGGAGCATAAATTTTAACATGTGAGCTATTGGGTTCAATCCAGTCAACAACCTCCATTCCACCTCACGTGTTTTTTGTCTATGCAAGTCCCATGATCCTCTGTTTAGTCTTTTTGGTGGTCAAAGAGGATCCCTTTTTTGTTTTTACTGAAAAGCTGGTTAGATCCAACCCACTGTATCTACTCATTCATGTTTTATAGATTAAACCGAGTCAGAGATAAAAGTAGCTAAATATAGTACATCCATGTGCGGAGCTGAAGCACATTTTGTCTGACTTTGGTGTATACTTGTTGCAAAAGACAGCCAGTGTGGTGTAGTGGTTAACAGCAATGGACTCTAATCTGGAGAACTGGGTTTGATTTTGCACTCCTCCACATAAAGCCAGCTGAGTGACCTTGGGTCAGTCACAGCTCTTTCAGAGCTCTCTCTCACTCCCCAAAATAAGTCTAGCTTTGTGGTGCATAATGCTAAAGAGCTAGAGCTTCAAGCTGCTAGACAGTCTTAGGATCTCCTGGCTATACTACACACAATGCCATACAATAATTATTAATTATTTCTTGCAAAAGAATTATGTTAGCCTTATACTATGCATTCCTCATCTTTGAATGCCATCCAGCAATATTCTGTGAAATAATATAAAGATTTGTACTGTCCCTGTCATTTAGTCATTGGAGTGTTTTCATTCCAAGAAGAGCTTCAGCTGACTACTGAGCACACAAGGATTTGGTTTAACTGGAACCAAAGGGCTTCACAGTTTTTGTTCAGAAATATCTTCCTCTGCTAGAGATTCCCCTTATTCATGACATTCTAAATTTCTTTGCCAGAAACTCTAAGGCTCTTATAGGTTCATGTAACTCAATTAAACGGATATCAAAATTTACATTACCTGCAAAAATTATTAGTCCAGGTTTAACATCAATTCTTATTACATTGGCTTCTATAGAAATAGTAGAGGTTTGCTAGAGTGAGGTGATCGCAAATCGTTTTTATCTCGCTCCCTGCCACCAACTCCTGCTACCTTAGCTACTGAAACCAAGTTTACTTTCTGGCCATCTGCTGTTAACTTCATGTTCTGCAAAGATCTGGTAGCTTAGTGAGAGTCTTTGCTGATAATCTGGGAAAACATCTATACATAAAGGTAAAGGTAAAGGTTCCCTTGCTCGAAAGCCAGTCGAATCTGACTCTAGGGTTGCGGTGCTCATCTCCGTTTCAAAGCCGAAGAGCCAGCGCTGTCCGAAGATGTTTCCGTGGTCATGTGGCTGGCATGACTAAACACCAAGGCGCACGGAACGCTGTTACCTTCCCACCGAAGTGGTACCTATTTATCTACTTGCAATTTCTTGCTTTCGAACTGCTAGGTTGGCAGGAGCTGGAACTAGAGACGGTAGCTCACCCCATCATGCGGCACTCACGGGTCTTGAACTGCTGAACTACTGACCTTCCACAGCCTGCAGTTCAGCGTCTTAACCACTTGAGCCACCGCAGCTCTATCTATACATATGAGACAGTAAACCTAATCTGCAATTTAAACCATATAAGAAGAATATAGCAGGATCTGATAACAACAGGAATACTCAGATGGTAAGCAAGGATAATAAAATGCAGGTAGTTGATGAATTCCCTCAAGTGAATGAATGGATCAGCCTGCTTGTGCAGTAACAGAATTTATTGAACTCTTTTGATACCTTACTTAGTGCATACTTGTAGCAAGTGTTCCTCCATGCACACAAGCATCCTTCTTATAGATAACATTTAATGAGACCAAAACAAAAATAGCTTTATTTTTGAAATGACATAAATAGATTATATCATGGTATAACCTGGGCTTCATCCCCAGTAAAGCATACTTAATATCCTCCCCAGTCTTTGACCCTGTCCACAGGGAAGCTAGATGCAAGATGGCTAGATGCAAGAAAAGACACAGAAGGGTTGCTTACCTGGAATGCAGAATTCTTCCAGATTGGACCTGATTTCTCACACTGAGTGATGTGTAGGCAGCATGCATTAAGAACCTGATAACTTGTCCCAGCAGTGCTTATGAAAACAAAAATCCCCTATCTTATGTCAAGACACTGCTGGGATTTGGTTTCCTATGTTCCTTTAAATCCTCTACTAGGTGAAAAACTCTGATCCAAGGAAAAGAGGGGGAAATGGGGCTACTCTGGAAGAACTTACAATAGGCATACAATCAGAACTTGTTCTACTAGCAGTCCTAACAAAGTATTAGACAAATGCAAAACAGAATTTCACTTGTAGACATCAGTAGAGGACTCCCTACTGAAACAAAAATTGTGTTTTGTTCTTCCATGTGGTTCTGGTAGGTACAGCAAGTAGGTACTGAAGGCATATTCTAAAGACTGCTTTTTTGTTGCACAGATGCCTATGAAAAAAGTCATTTTAATGAAAGGTAGCAAGGCCATAGTAACTGAACACAGCATGCTGCTAGGGAATGTGATGAAGATTTGATTGCCATGGTCTTTGCTAAAAGTGTGTGGCTTGGTCTGTGAAGAAGCTACATGCAGTGGTAAATAATGCAAACTCTATTCTTTATATTTTTAGGAAAGGGAAGAAAGTCCCATGTAGCTGAGGGTCTGTTTTGTTTTATGGAAGATAGTGTGGGCATCACTGACATTATCTCACCAACTTGGGCTTGTTGGGGATTGCAATGTGAAGATGAGTATCCTTTGAGGAAATATCAAGTGTCAAATTTGTTGCTGAAGGCAGAGATCTGTTTCATCCTTACAACTGTTGCTACTGCCTACTATGTACAATTTTAGTGGTGTAGAAAATGTAACAAGAAACACCCTGCATTCACAACAGCAGTTGAGACTATGTATAAGAAATCTTGTTAGGAGTGGATATATGGGTGTTGCTGAAATTTGAACCAATTATCACTTGCAGTATCTGTAAAGGCGAGCATCTAGAACTGTGTGGATACATATTTATCATATTTTTTTATCAAAAGCAGTACAATCATGCTAGCTGTGTTAGTCTGTGGCAGCAAAAACAGGAAATCTTGTGACAAAGACTAACAAAATTTTATTTTGGCATAAACTTTGGTGAGGTTACTCTTCCTGATAAATTTTGTGTTCACTAGCCTTTTCCATATAACTTTGTAGATGTATAACAACCTTATTAAGTTTGTTTTTTCACCGTATGAAGCCCAGAGAAAGTAATGAGTGTTCAGAGGAAGACAGTATCATTAAAACTATACTGAATGATGAACATGTTGATAGCTCTGGGCTCAGTTCCCTGATTCTGTGCCTATCATACTGTACCTGCTTATGGCAGATAAGAACATAAGAGAAGCCAATGTTGGATCAGACCAATGGCCCATCCAGTCCAACACTCTGTCACACAGTGGCCAAAAAACCAGGTGCCATCAAGAGGTCCATCAGTGGGGCCAGGACACTAGAAGCTCTCCCACTGTTGCCCCCCCCCAAGCACCAAGAATACAGAGCATCACTGGCCGTGGACTGAGAGTTCCTATTTTGTGGCTAATAGCCACTGATGGACTTCTGTTCCATATGTTTATCTAATTTCCTCTTGAAGCTGTCCATGCTTGTAGCTGCCACCACCTCCTGTGGCAGTGAATTCCATGTGTTAATCACTCTTTGGGTGAAGAAGTACTTCCTTTTATCTGTTCTAACCCGACCGCTCAGTAATTTCATTGAGTGCCCACGAGTTCTTGGATTGTGAGAAAGAGAGAAAAGTACTTCTTTCTCTACCTGCTCTATCCCATGCATAATCTTATAAACCTCGATCATGTTAACCCTCAGCCGTCGTTTCTCCAAGCTAAAGAGCCCCAAGTGTTTTAACCTTTCTTCATAAGGAAAGTGTTCCAACCCTTTTATAATTCTAGTTGCCCTTTTCTGCACATTTTCCAATGCTATAATATCCTTTTTGAGGTGTGGTGACCAGAACTGTACACAGTACTCCAAATGAGGTTGCACCATTGATTTATACAGGGGCATTATGATGCTGGCTGATTTGTTTTCAGTTCCCTTCCTAATAAATCCTGAGTATAGCGTTGGCCTTTTTTATTGCAGTCGCACACTGTCTTGACATTTTGATAATGCGCACAATTGTGCAGCTCCAGGACAGGACTGGATTTTTATTCACCACAGCCCAATGGTAGATAAAGCATAAGCTGAAAAAGCTATGGAACTTACTGTGATGACACAAAATGAAGTATGACACTAAGCAGGCAGACTGGGAAGGAATGGATCAAGGAATGAATGGACAACAAGACAATGTCTAAGATACCAGAAACTGGGTAAGGAGAGATAGCACAAGCAGGTTCTTTAGTGTTGAGCTGAAACAGCCAGTTGATCAAATGTTCCATAGCATTCCTTTCTTCTGTAAGTGATTATGAGGAAGTGTTACGTTGCCTACATCACTGCTAGGAAAAAACTTGAAGGAACCTATGTGGAATAAACCACTGCTATGGCAAAACAAAAAACCCTAAGAGGAAAAAGGGGGAAAACAAGACTAATATACTATCTGTCCACAACTTCCATTTATTTTTGAACCTTATTGCTAAACAATGATTTCTCTATTATCTGTATGCATCTGTAAGTATTGTAAGTAACCGTAAGAAAGAACAGGTTACAAATTTAAATAAAACTGCTAAAATCTGAATGCTAGCAGTGGATCTGAAATATTTAAACATATGACAAGGCTTTAAAAATTAGCAAGAATTACAGCTGGGCATATGAACGTTAGCACATTAAACTTATATGACTACTTGGGAAATAATTAAAATAGATTTGCCTGAGGATAACAACAAATATTAACACAGACTCACACATTTATTAAGGATAAGACTGATGTTTGCTCTTCGTTTCTGACAATGTCCTGCACAAAATAAGTATATTTTGATCATTAAAGAATTTAACATTTTGTATGTCCCCATGACACATTTATATCATGTCCATTTCAAAAGCTCACAAAAATGCAATATTTTGCAGCTTTGTGGTTCATAAAATGAATTACGTCAAAGGAGGTTAAAAGACGATTCTGGGCAGGCAGCAGTTAAAGGTCTTAAAAATAAAGGCAAAAACATATTCCAGTAGCAGCAAAATAATGTGAGGCAGAAAATTATTCAGCAGCAGGAAATTATGTAGTTAATTTAAATGCAGTCATTTTCTTCAAAAAAAAGACCAAACTTCTGTGTTACAATTATGTCATGTGTTGAGTTTATGCTATCTATGTTTTAAATAACCATCAGAAGTGCATTGGCTCCAAGCCAAAGGACCTTAGTTGTAGGAGAACAGGACAAGTAGCTGATTTTAATAGCACCTGAAGTTTCAACAGGTTGCATTAAGCCTGGATAGGGAGTGTTAAATGTGTAAACATTTCTCTGTACAATTAAGTATAAAGCCCGGGAAAGTTTTGTGCTCAGCAGACCAGCATTTGCTGGTTGTCCCCAGTCCAAAGGATGTCCATGTAGCCTTGACCAGGGCCAGGGTCTTTTCTGCCCTGGTTCCCACCTGGTGGAACATGCCCACCTCGGATCAGGGCTCTATGGGACCTATTACAGTTCTGCAGGGTCTGTAAAATGGAGTCGTTCTGTCAGGCCTTTGGGTGAGGTTCCATCTTTGGGTGAGGTTTATTCCATCTACTCAGGCCTCTCTTGCTGAAGATCTCCATCTGATATGGCCCATCTGAAAGACTTTATAATCTGGTTTATGGCCTAGCTGCTCCAGCTTTTCAAGAATGCTGTATTTGGAAATTACCGTGCCATCTGCTCTCAATGTGTAGTTTCTTATTTTTAACCGTTTTAACTATTTATTTGTAATACCTGTTTTAATTGTTATTGTGGAATTGCTGCTGTAATCCACCCTAAGCCTGCTTGCAGGGAAGGCGCAATATAAATTGAAGAAATAAATATAGATAATCAAGGAGAGGAAAAATTAAAGTTTTTAAAATCTGTTTTCCAATCCCCAAAATGAAAATGAATTGTAACGAGGAGGAGGAAATTAATCTATTTTCCATTAATTCTACAGAAAATCAGTTGAACCTATCTCACAATGTGGTCTGATGAATGAAATAGACGTCTGAATCAAGTGCCTTATGAAGGGGCAGAGTGGCTAGATTAATCTAGAGAGACAAATCTCAACTCTGCCACAAAGCATACTGGCTGAAGGTGCCTCATATCTGGACATACAATCTTGCATACCAAGGCCCATCACCTTGCCATGAGCAAGCTAACCCATCAAGCCTGAAGTAAACCACAGTGCAATCTTGTAAGAGGCCATCTAATAAACTGCATCTTGGGTTAGCTCAGCAGAGGTATGTGACAAGGAAAAGCCAGGTAGAACAAAGCCAAAATTATATATCCTCAGTCCTGACTGACTTGCCTAGGTTTGCAGTGCCTGTTTACCTGATACTATTGTTGAGCCATACTTGATTAAAACCCTTCAGCCTCTTGTCCCTTTTATCTATTTTCTGCTGTGTCAGATTGATCTCCTGCCTTTGGTCCCCTGAACCTGTTGTTTGCTACACCAGCTTTTGCTTCCTTCCCTGTGCTTCTTTGCCAGAGTTGCCTAACAATTGGGCTTCTTTCCCACCTTGAGAGTCAAACCCAAAAAACCTGTGGGTTTTACAGCAGTTTAACAGAACTTTAGCTATAGCTGTTATGAGTTTGTGGACATTTTAGATAGGGAAAGGTAATGCAAGTGGTTAATTTTAAATAGTCCTGCTGGACTGGTGAAATAACACCTTCTGTTGGAAAAGTGTGACTTCTTAGCCCACAAAAACATTATGATTTTTTTTTTTTTTGGGGGGGGGGAGGGAGAGTTCAACAGTACATTCCTAGGAAGAGTTACACTCTTCTAAGCCTATTGATTTCAATGGATTTAGAAGTGTGTAATTCTCTTTAGGACTGCACAGTGAGTTAGTAAAATTAGTTGAGCCTCTGTCTAATAGTTCAACTCCCAAGGGAAGGGGTGGGGGGAAGCCTGTCTCTTGTCTTTTAAAATTTGAAAGTGTGATCCAATACTACTTGTGAACAGTTACACTGCAAAAAGTGAAAATAATTATTTTCTCCTGTTGTCTACATTATATGCTATGTATCAATTACTATGCAATAAAAACCCCATTTATATTGCTAGCTTTTTTTAGGCAGGTTGTTTTAAATACAGGTTAATCTATTTTTATATATGATCTCTTTTTCAGAGGAGTCATCTTACATTCAGTGTTGTCTTCCTTTTGAGTGAATATGATATCTGGAAATAATAGCGTATTATTGAATATTAAAGATGGGTATGAACCAAACCATGAAGCAAAATTCATGTTTGTGGTTTGGGAATAGGGGTGTGCGTTCACTATAAACCAAACTGAATAAATACCAAAAAAATACCTTATCAGTATTTTGGGGGTATTTATTTAGCTGAATGCAGATTAGACAATCTGATCTGACTACTGATATAGCTGGCCTGAATAAAAGCCAATATTATTCAGCTTTTATTTGGGCTTGATGTATTGCCAAGTCATGCTGCTGCTGCATCAGCATGGACTGCAGAAGGCATTCTCTTCACTCATGGATTTGTGCCACAGTGGCGGCATGCCTCTGCAGGTGACAGGAAGGCATAGATGCCTTTGCCTTCACTCTTGGAGTCATGCTGCTGAGGCGGCATGCCTCCACCACTGAAATGAATGCCTTCTTCTAGCTGTGCTGCAGTGGCACGACTCAGCGACATAGGTGAATCAAATAAAAGCCAAATAGTACTGGTTTTTATTTGAGCCAGTTATACTGGTAGGTGTGAAGGGAGAAGGCATTTAAATTCCCTTCACCCTTTCTTTCCCCAAAGAGCCAGTCTGGTGTAGTGGTTAAGAGCACGGACTCTAAGCTGGGAGAACCGGGTTTGATTCCTCACTCCTCCACATGCAGCTGCTGCTGTGAACTTGGGTCAGTCATGTTCATTCAGAGCAGTTCTCTCAAGGGCAGTTCTCTCAAGAGCTCTCTCAGCCCCACCTACCTCATAGGGTGTCTTCTGTGGGGAAGGGAAAGGGATTGTAAGCCATGCTAAGACTCCTTTGGGTAGTGAAGGGCGGGGTATAAATCCAATCTGTTCTTCTTCACCTCCTCAAGTGAAGGGAAGGCATTTTTAAATGTCTGCCTTCCACTCCTGGTATCGTGCTGTCTCAGTCGCATGCCTCCACAAATGAAGGGAGAAGGAATTTAACATCCCTTCAGTCATGGAGACATGCTGCGGTAGCAGCGTAACTCCATGAGAGAAGGGAAGACAGCCAGCTGCTCTTACTCACATTGCTAAACTATATGTCCAGGCTTGTCCCTGGTTGGCATCCATTTTGTATCTTTTTGGACCAGGCAGTGTATTGCATTGCACGTATGATATTTGAGATTATATTTTAGGAAGGGTGTTTATGGATTTCTAGCTGTAAACTGCCCCTCAGTGAGAGGAGGGGTCTGACTGCTAACAGTGGGTGAGTGCCCAGGCTTTCCCGGATCACCAGGAAATGGACAGGGGCTTTCCCTGTTGAAGTGGTGTCTGACCCCGGACAGGCTGCTTTGTTTCTCTGCTTTTTTGTGCAGTCCAAGGGAATGCACAAGAAGGCCAGAAATGGCTGAGTGGCTGGGAGCGCTCTTGTCATTCAGCTGTTTTTGCTGTTTTCTGAAAAACCTGTTAAAAGGGACTGCTGTCCCTTTAAATGAGGTTTGCTGGGCCCCCAAACCACGAACTGAACTGGTTTGTGGTTGGGCCACGAATTGTGAACCGAACCACATTTTTGCGGTTTTTGCCCATCCCCACTCAACATTAAAATGTTGCTTATAAAACAGTTCTTCATATGCAAGATTTCAAGCCAAAGAGCAAGAAATACACTGATTATGTAGGGCCTAAAATATTCCATTGCAGATTTTCTAATTTGTTGTTTAAGAGTCTAATTTAGGATCTATTTAAAAATATGAAAAATTTATCAAAGCAACAACTAACCATTATTCATTATATGTCAGAGGCATTCACAACTAGATATGCATATCCAATACTATTATTTCTCTTGGAAATGTATGCATACTCTACGAAGCCTTTGAAGTTCTCAGTTAAAACAGCAAGCACATTTAATACATAGATCTTTTAAAGAAAATGTGGCAGGAAATACATGATTTTTTTCATGCTATTCAATTATAAACAGTAAATAGTTTTACTGCTACAGAAAAAAGCTTCAAAGAAGCTAAACATGGTGCATTGAGAAATATTGTCTAAGGTGACCTTTTGTTAGTCTTGTGCTTCTTGATTACGGGGTCACTTAACAAGTAACCTCCAATGGATGTATTTTTTTTAAAAAAGACCTCTATATATTGTTCTTAAACATGTGAAAAGAAAATGAAATACAATATTGTTCCTGGTAATAAAATGAATTATGCTTTCTGTATTAAAGCTCTGGAAATTTCTTACCTGTACATCAGAACTCTTTCAGAATGGATTTAAGTAAAAATATTCAAATGCACCTTGTCCATATGCTAATTTATTTACACAAAAATACTGAAACACTTCAAAAACAGTAATTATATGTATAAACACAAAAAAGAAAAAAGTTTCTCACAGCACCAATCACATCAAATCTGTAACAGCTGCTCATTGCCTTAGCCGCTTAGAGTCTTCCCACATAAATAGACAATA
Source organism: Gekko gecko (assembly GCA_029375565.1). Taxonomy (NCBI): domain Eukaryota; kingdom Metazoa; phylum Chordata; class Lepidosauria; order Squamata; family Gekkonidae; genus Gekko; species Gekko gecko. Next base: position 159,539,940 of record JAPDNY010000003.1, on the reverse strand, counting down.
TAACCACTCTGAAAGGTCCAGTAGCACCTTAAAGACTAACAAAATTTGTGGTACGGTATGAGCTTTCGTGAGACACTGCTCACTTCTTCAGATACTCTTCAGTAACTCATTTTGTTAGTCTTTAAGGTGCTACTGGACTCTTACTTTTTTCTACTGCTACAGACAGATTAATTCTGCTATCCATCTTGATCTAATTCTGCAAGTTCCTATGAGAAGAGTCATTTCTGATCTCACAAATCATTGGTGCAATTCTAATAACAACTTGCCCTTTTACAGAAGATGTTTTTACTAGTTATTTACTTGATTTTTTTCAATGCTAAAAGTGTTCTATCAGGGGTCTTGAAACAATCTGCAAACCCTATCCATACAGACATTTTTCATTTTTCTTCATGGCTACATACAGCTATTAGCTCTTGCTGTCTTTTGCATAACTTTCTTCTCCTCACTTTATGATCTCAACCAATCAAGGAACATGTAGTGAGCAAGTCACAGCAGCATCTTACTTGCAGCTAGAGAGAGAATCCCTTTATTGTGAAGGCAACTAAGGAACACCTGCCTCTTCTGGCACTGCAGGAGATGGTTCACTGCCTCTTCTATAAATCACAACATGGCAAATCAGGCAGTGTTGCCAAGTTGCTTCCTGTCTTTGCAGGCTGCTGTGAAACCACCTTCATTGTACAGAAAGAAGAGGAGTGTCAGACCGTTGCTTTTGCAACATGGGAATGTGCTCCCCTTTCCCCAGTCCCAACACTGCATTTAGATATGCATAAAAACATGAATTTAAACAAGTAGCCTATTATAATACAATGGTATGCAAGCATGGATGTTCCTTTGGGACTGGCACTGCCCAATTTGCTTTTCACTTCATTCCAGTTTCACTGCTGCAATGCAGTACAGCAAAACAGGGAGTTAGTTGTTGTAGATTTTTCGGGCTGTATGGCTGTGGTCTTGGCATTGTAGGACCTGACGTTTTGCCAGCAGCTGTGACTGGCATCCTCAGAGGTATAACACAGAATGATGGAGCACTCTCTGTGTCAAGGTGAGAAGAAAAATGGTAGGCAGGTAATTTATATCTACTCAGGAAGGTGGGGGTAAGGCTGAGTCACTATCTTGTAGGGGTTCCCCAGGCTGTGACATGCTAATGGAGGGTCTGCAGAAAAATCCAAAAAGTGAAAGGGAAAAAAACCCCTCAGGGAAGGTTGAATCCCCCCAACACTTTTTGAAATTGCCTCTGCAATTCAGGCATCAAGGGTGAGAGATTAGAAAGTTCAATTGGGTGGGAGGCGTCTAACTATCTGTAAAAGGCAGGAGGAAGGAAAAGGCCATGGTTAGGGTCCAACATACCTTAGGGACCGCCTTTCTCCACATGTTCCCCCAAGGGCACTATGGTCGGGGTTGAGACATTTCCTGGTGGTTCCAGGCCTGAAGGATGCCAGGCTTGCTGGGACCAGGGCCAGGGCTTTTTTTGGTGGCAGCTCCTACCTGGTGGAATGAGCTCCTGGAGGAGATCCGAGACCTGCGGGACCTTGTGCAGTTCCGCAGGGCCTGCAAGACGGTGCTCTTCCGCCAGGCCTTCGAGTAGGAGCCGCCACCATTGCACCTGTGCTACCATCGCACTACAGGAGAGGCCTCAGAGTCCACCCTCCAAAGCCACCGATTTCTCCAGGGAGACAGATCTCTGCTGTCTAGAGTTCAGTTGTAATTCTGGGGGGTTTCAGGTCCCACTTGGAGGTTGGCAACCCTAGGCCTAGCAGCAGTCTAAGATTGTCAGGTCCCCCCTGGCCACTGGCAGGGGATGGGAGGGGTAAGGTTGCCAGATCCAGGGTGGGAAACTCCTGGAGATTTGAGGGTGGGCCCTGGGCAGGACAGGGACCTCAGTGAGGTACAATGCCATAGAGTCCACCCTCCAAAGCATCCATTTTCTCCATGGAAAGTTATCTCTGTAGTCTGAAGATGAACAATAATTCCAGGGGATCTCCAAGTCCCACCTGGAGGCTGGCATCCCTAAGCAGCACCCTCTGGGTGTCTCGATACCACCTAATTTGCATGACTCAGCTAGGCCCGCCTGCTTGATACTGTTCATCAGCAGCCACCCTATGAAAGCCAGTGTGGTTCAGCAGTTAGAGCTTCAGAGTAGGGTCTGCAAGACCCAGGTTCAGATCCCCATCTTGCAGTGGATTGGGTGATTTTGGACCAGTCATATACTTTCAGCCTAACCAACCTCACAGGGTTGTTGTGCAGATAAAAAGCTGGAGAGAATAATGTAAGCTGCTTTGGTCCCCACTGTGGAGGAAGACTGTAATCTTCCTAAATAGAGGGGGGGTGAGATGGGAAGCTGAAGACAGATAAAGGTAGGTTGGCTGTTGGGTGGGAAGGAAATAGGGTTGCCAACTCCAGGTTGGGAAATTCCTGGACATTTGAGGGGTGGAGCCCGGGAAGAGTGGGGTTTGAGGAACTTCAGACCGGTATAATGCCAGACTCTACCCACTAAACCAGTCATTTCCTCCATGAGAAAAACAGGTTGCTTACCTGTAACTGATGATCTTCGAGTGGTCATCTGTGCATTCACACCCATGCATTCACGCCTGCACTGATCTGATCGGCCAAGGGACGGGGCACGGACATCTCGCCAGTTCCTTCTGACCGCTATCAACCCAAGTCATGAGAAAAGAACTGAGGATGACAGCAGTGGGGAAGGATGGGTGGGCGGTGTGAATGCACAGATGACCACTCGAAGATCATCAGTTACAGGTAAGCTATCTTCTTCGTGGTCTCTGTGCATCACACCCATGGGAGATTAAAAAGCAGTGGCTCACCTGGAGGTGGGCACTGTCAGACTCAGTGACCCGCAGCAGACAAGACCAAATGACCCAAGTCGCCCTTCTGTTGTGCACGAACGTCCAGAGTGTAGTGCTTGATGAATGTGGTTGGCATGGACCACATAGCAGCTCTGCAGATGGAGGACAGCGATGCACCCTTCAGAAAGGCCGTTGAAATCACCATGGACCTGGTGGAGTGCGCCCTCAAGTGAGCAGGGAAAGGGTGCTTTGATAAGGAATAGCACAGCCTGATTGTCCCAACAATCCACTTGGACAGGCGTTGACTCGAGATTTACGACCCTAAAGGAAGCAGTGGAGTAAGACAGGATCAGATTGTTGTCCCGCCTGATGGGCTGAGTCCTGTTCAGGTAGAAGAGGAGTGCCCTCTTGACATCCAGAGTGTAAAGCAAATGTTGCTCTTCTCCTTCAGGACGTGGAAAGAAGTCAGGTAGAAATATGTCTGAGTTGAAGTGGAACTCTGAGACGACTTTTGGTATAAAGGAAAGGTCTCGTCTAGACGTACTCCATTTGGCAGAAATACTAAGTACAGAGGGTCATGACGCAGTGCCATGAGTTTGCTGACCCTCCTAGCCGACGTAATTGCCACGAGGAAGGCTGTCTTCCAAGCAGCATATTGCAAATCACAGGTCGCCATGGGCTCGAATGGTTTCCTGGTGAGGTGGCAGAGCACCAGCGGTAAGTCCCACAGCTCCATAGGTGCGCTTACAGGGGGATACAGCTTGATGAGACCTCTGAGAAACTTCTTAGAAGTTGGATGGGAGAAGATGGAGTAGCCATCCAGAGTCTTATGGTGCGCGGAGATAGCCACCAAGTAGATCCTGATGGAAGAGTGGGAGAGGCCTTGATCTTTGAGTGACAGAAGGAAGTCAAGGACTCTGTCCAAGCCTATGGACGCTGGCGAATCTGCCGAAGTCTGAAGAAAGGAGAGGAACCTACGCCACTTCCTCTGATACAAGAGATGCGTAGATGCCTTCCTCGCGTTAAGGAGGACCTCAGAGACACAGTTAGAGAAAGTCATTGCTGTATTCGCCAGGCCATCAATTTCAGGGAATCCACCCCTGCGTGGAGAAGCGTTCCGTTTTCTGCCAGGAGGAGATCTGGAACCTTGGGAAAATGGAGGTACCTGCCCCTGGCAAGATGAAGTAGAGTGGGGAACCAGGGTTGCCTGGGCCACCATGGGGTTATCAGGATGCAGTCCGGTAGGACCCTGGCCAGTTTGTGGACAACCCGTAACATGAGTGTTAGAGCAGGAAACATGTACAGGAATGTTTGTCCCCATGGATGGAGTAGGCTGTCTCCTAGAGAGAGAGGATCCGCTCCTCCCCGGCTGCAGAAGAAGGGGCATTTCACGTTCTTCCTGGAAGCAAAGACGTTCAGTTCCAGCACGCCCCATTTTTGAAAGAGGGAATGAAGGTAGGACCAATTCAGTTCCCACTCATGATGATGCGTGAGACCCCTGATGAGGAGGTCAGCCTCTACATTTTGGATCCCTGGGATGTGGGTGGCTACAGGGACGATGTCGTTCAGCACACACCAGTCCCACAACTCGACTGCTAGGTGGCAGAGGCTCTGGGACACCGTCCCTCAATGGTTGATGTAGCTGAGTGCTGTGGTATTGTCCGTCAAGACAGCTACACAGTGTCCCCAAAGAATGGGTTGAAAAGATCCCAATGCTAGTTTTATTGCAAGCAGCTCCAGGAAATTGATGTGCTTGCTTGCGTTGAGAGCATTCCACTGGCATCCTATGCTGACACCATTGAGATAGGCTCCCCATCCCCAAAGGGAGGCATCGGTGGTCAGTGTGACCTTGGGGCTCGGCAGATGGAAGGGGGCCCCCTCGGTAATACTGGGAAGCTCCGACCACCATAGGAGAGAGTCCCGCACGTTTGGTGGAGGAGTGAGACGTTTGGATTGTGGCATCTTGGACGGCTTGAAGCGACTTAAGAACCAAAGTTGAAGAGGTCTCATGTGCAGTTTTGCCAGCGGCAGGACAGCTGTGGTGGCAGATATGTGTCCCAAGAGACCTCGGATCTGGAAGGCTGTGGACAAGACCCGAGTCCGGACCCCTGTAGCCAGAGATGACAGGGTTGCAGCCCTGTCCACGGGCAGGTACGCTCTGCAGGTCACTCTCTGGGAAGGCTGCAGATGCGACTTCCAGTGGTTGACCTGAAGGCCAATGGAGGACAGAAGGTGCAGCGTTTGGGAGATGTGGTCATCCAGGAGCGTTGGCGTGTCTGCCACCAAAAGCCAATCCTCTATGTAGGGAAAGATGGCAATTCCCTGAAGACGAAGGTAGGCCGCCACCACCAACATTATCTTGGTGAAGACTCTTGGCGCTGTACACAGACCAAATGGGAGGTATCTGTACTGGAATTGGAGGTCCCCTATAGCACAGCGGAGGTACCTCCGGTGGGATGGATGGATGTTTGGATGAAAGTAGGCATCCTGGAGATCAATGGTTGCCATCCAGGAGCCCTGGGACAGGAGAGGGAGGATGACCTTTAAGGAAGTAATTTTGAATTTGCGGTACTGAATAAAGATGTTTGGGTCCTGTAGGTCTAAGATGGGGTGTAAACCGCTGTCCTGTTTCGGAACTGCAAAATAACAGGAGTAGAAGCCCTTCCCCTAGTACGCCTTCGGTACCGGTTCTATCGCATCTTTCTCCAGCAAAGATTTGATTTCCTGGAGGAGGATGGGCGAGGGAGGAGTGGGATGGAAGACCGGGAACTTGGGTAAGTCCAGAAACTCTATGATGTATCCATGGTCAGGATGGATAGGACCCAAGAGTCGGTGGTAATATTTTGCCAGGCAGACAGAAATGGGCATAGACAGGTTGGGTCAGTCGACACAAGGTGGGAGAAGTGAAAGTCCCTGTTTGGGGCCCCTTTGGGGCTTAGGTCTAGGTTGCTGCTGCTGGGAGCCATAACGCGACTTCGCCTGGTAGCTGTACTGCTGGCGTTAACCCACAGGAGATTGGTGAGGTCTCCAATTGCTCTCCGGGGACAGTCTGGTGGAGTAGTGGCGCTTGGGCCCATAGCAGGACCAAGAACGTTGATGGTAGGATCTTGATGGGGCAGAGACACCCAACGATTTAGAAGCTTTAACGCTTTTGTCCATTTCTTGCAATGCTGAGTCAGTTGAGGAATGGAACAGGCCCTCCCCATCAAATGGTAGGTCTTCAATGTATGCCCTGGTATCAGGGGGCAAGGAGGTTGACCGCAGCCAGGCGTGCCGGCAAAGAGCCACCGAAGAGGCCATTGTGGTGGAGAAGGTGTCAAGGGTGTGCTTTGCAGAATTAAGGAGTTGCTTAGCTATGGCTAAGCCTTCCTTCTGGATGGTGCAAGCCTCCTGGATCTTATCCTCCAGTACAGAGGGAAGGAATTCCACCATCCTCTGCCAAAGGGAGTACTGGTACCTACCAAAACAGACAATATAATTTGAGGCTTTAATGCCTAGGGCACTGGCAGAGTAAAGTCATTTCCCAAAGGCATCAATCTTTTTCCCTTCCCTATCTGAAGGAGTGACATTGGAAAGTTTGTTTCTGGAGGATGAGGAGACCACCATTGTATTTGGCTTCGGATGGGTGTAAAGGAAGCTTGGCCCTTCCTCCTGCACCCAGTACATGTGATCAAGATGTTTCATTGATACTGGCGCAGACGATGGCTTCTCCCAAGGAGTTCTGACTGCTTGGAGGAGGATTCTCGACATCGGCAGGGCGATCGGTGTCGATGCGTCCAATTGGACCATGTCGTAGACCTCATCTGACACTGACGGTTGGGACTGAACGACTGGCAGATGTAATGAGCCATCCTTTTAATGAGATCACCGTAGGACGATATGTCCTCAGATGGAGAGGTCGGAACGTTTTCAGAGACGTTTTGGCAAGGGATCTCTGGGGGAGGACTCATCCTCTGACTGGTCGATCTCTGAAGCACCTTGGGAAGTTTTGGAATGTGATCCGAGGCCTGGGATTGGGATCAGTATTGATGGGTTCTTGGGAGACATCAGTGGAAGGGGGTCATTCGATGGCGGTGGGGAAGGTGGTGATTTCAACAGAGTTGCAGATGGTGGTGGATGACGTGGGGGACTGGATTGCTGACAGTGGGGGTCCCAGTCAGCATGCTCCCTAGGCGGCAGCCATGGCATCGAGTAGAACCAATAGGGCATACCTTGTCAATGGTCATAGAGAGGATACATTGGTGGTCCATATGGATATTCAGATGGAAAATCACGAGGTGGACGAGATGGATGGTATTGGTCATGCCGAGAGCCGTAGTCATCCCATTGATCCCGGTCATCAGGATGAGGAGAGCGGGAACTGTCCCTGGATTGGTATCGGCCACCACGATCGGAGTCACCACTGGCCCAGGAGGTGGTCGACAGAGAGTGAGGACCCACTGCCTGGGTAACCGAAATCAGGTCGATGTTGGCCTCAGAAGCTGACACAGATGGAGGCTTGTGAGCTGGCCTCATTTCCAGCACCGGAGGGTTCAGCTGCCTGGGTGGAGAATCTATTATCTCAACTGGAGGTTCCATATGGCTCTTAGGCAGCTCCAGTGTGGATTGAATTATTTGTAGGGATTGTGACTGCATATCGACCTGCAGTGCAGAGCCCTTGAGAAGTACTGCACCGCTCAACTCGTGAGACTTATGCGAGTTTCCCGAAGTCAACTTATGAGCGGTATGCCTCTGAGACTTGTCCTTCTCAGCCTTCTCCACTGGCACAGATACCGAAGAGACTGACTTCGAAGGATATTTCTTTCTGGGGGCAGGCCCCGTATCAGAAGCCAATTTGCCAGATCAAGGTGGCTTTGGCGTCGGAGGCACCACTGTCTCCCTTGGCACCGACATCGAAGGCTGGGAAGCAGTCGACGTAGCCGGAATAGATATCAGGTCTACTTCCATCAAGGGCGCCGGAGGGGCGAGAGCAGACTCCCAGAAGGCGACCTTAAGTCTCGCAGCCCTGTTCTTGCACATCTGACTGGAAAATTTGGAGCAAAGGGAGCAGGCGTCTGGACGATGACTCTTGCCCAGACAAATAATGCAGAGGGTGTGCTCGTCTCGAGGGGCTAGTTTGCTGCCACAGGAAGCACACATCTTAAAGCACCCCCACTTCTTATCCATAAACGGACTTCTGCCTGAGGTAAACGAAGATGAGGGGGGCGGGCGACCACGGAAAGTCCCTTCAGGACACTTCCAGTCGACCCGTGAGGCGGAAGTCCAGAAGAAAGAAAAAATAAAATAATAAAAGAGATATTTTTTTTTCCTGACTGAGGGTTCCAACTGTGAAGAAAAAGTCTGAACACCGACCGACGATTTAGCTGTTAACAGCGCGGCGGTCAGAAGAGAACTGGTGGGATGTCCGTGCCCCGCACCTTGGGCATGCGCGGTAGCGTACCCGCACAGGCTCAGGGCGGAGGTGCAAAAATCCCATTGTGAGCTTTGTACAACACTGATCAGATCAGCACAGGTGCACTAGATCCCAAGGATGTGATGCACAGAGACCATGAAGAAGATCTACCATTGCCAGCCCCCAGATGAGGGCTGGAGATCACCCAGAATTACAACTGTTGTCCAGGTGACAGAGATCAGTTACCGTGGATAAAATGGCTGCTTTGGAGAACTGAGTCTATGGCATTATACCCTGCTTAGGCTGCTTGCCTCCCTAAGCCTCACTGTCCCAAGGCTCCACCCCCAGATCTCCAGGAATTTCCCAAGCTGGAGCTAGCAGCACTCAAGTTAATTGATCTCTGTAGCTGGGAGATCTGTTGTGATTCCCAGAGTGCTCCACTGCTGCTGTGAGGGGAGAGAAAGCAGGTGGATGGCTGGGAATATCGCCACCACCATTGCTGCTGCTGTGTGGGGTGGGGGAAGAAGCAGATAGGAGGCTGGGAGAATGATGGGGGCAGAAAGTGACAGGGTGGAGGGCAGAAAGAGAAAGAGTGATGAGGTGGGGAGGCAGAAAAACAAAGATAATGATGACGGGTCAGAAAGAGAGAGGAAGTAACATGCATGGAGAAGAGACAGTAAGAAAAGGGGGGAAAGAAGGGAGAAAGAGTATGAGAGAGGTAGGGGGAGAGGGGAGGAAGCAAAGGTTTGAGGAATGGAATAACCATCCCATAAGTTTCTTGCAGGTCTCCACTTGTCCCTTTCTATTGCTATACCTGTATATCCCATGAATTCTCTCTTTTTTATTATTCTTGTTTCTATTTTTTCTTCCTTATTATAGGAGGTAATCTTTTCATTTCTGACTCAACTTTTTATGGTCAAGCCTGACATGCCATAATACATTTTCTATGCTTAATTTTTTAGAACTTGCTTTATGTTGCTCATTAATCTGTCCAATTTTGTGCACGGGCTACACTGTATAATGAAGCAGGAGGCCTAGGTGGCAGGAGATGGTGGCTAGACAATTTACTTTTAAAAGTAAATATTTTGAACTAGCAGGGGTCTTTTTGGGGGGGAGCCCAACGGAGCGCAGCTCCGGGAGCTCAGGAGCCAAGCCCCGCCCCCAGCCGGCGTCCCGGGGAGTCTTTCAGGCAGCCGAATGTCAATTTCAGCTCCATTATATCCTATGGGCCATTGAAGTCAATGGTGAAAACATAGGGTATATTCTGGTGGCTGGAGGGGAGGGTTTGAGGAGAGGCTCCAAACTCACAGGGTAGCTGATGGAGCCTCTCCCCAAGATACCCACCAAGTTTCAAGAACTTTGGACCAGGGGGTCCAATTCTATGGGCCCCTAAACAGGTTGCCCCTATTCCCTCCATTGTTCTCTATGGTGGGAAAAAAGTAACTTTTTTCCCACCATAGAGAATAATGGAGGGAATAGGGGCAACCTGTTTGGGGGGCCATAGAATTGGACCCCCTGGTCCAATGATCTTGAAACTTGGTGGGTATCTTGGGGAGAGGCTCCATCAGCTACCCTGTGAGTTTGGAGCCTCTCCCTCAAACCCCCTCCCCTCCAGCCACCAGAATATACCCTATGTTTTAACCATTGACTTCAATGGCCCACAGGATATACTAGGGCCGAATTGTGGCCGAATTTCTTTCATTCCCTCCTTTCCTTCTCTCTTTTTCCTCTTTTCCTCCTTCTTCTCTTCTCTCTTTCTTTCCCACCTTCTTCTCCTCTCTTTTTTTCTCCTTTCCCTGTTTCCATCCTTCTTCCCTCTCTTTCTTTCCCTCTTCCCTTCCTTCTTTCCTTCTCTCTACTCTCTCTCTCTCTCCTTCCCTCTTTCCTCCTTCTGTGGCCCAACTCTCATGAGAAGGAGTTTAAACTTTAAACCACTTCCTTTTAGCTCCCCAACCCAGACCAGCTGGGGAAGGGAAGAGGAGGCTTTTGAAGATGCCTCCCCCCCTTTTGCTTCCCCTTCTGACATCACTTCCGGTGATGTCAGGGTGTGTGGCATATTCTAATAGCATAATAGCTCATTAGCATACCATATGCTAATGAGCTCCTGCAGCTGTTTTTCTACGAAAAGACCCCTGTGAACTAGTGATCACCATTCTCAAATGTAGCTTTTCATTTTATACCAAAATTCAGGATAGCAACAGAATGGGAAGTTTAATCTTCTGCAAATTAAATTCCCCATCATGCTCACTGAAATGAGAATTAGACATAGCACTTGGTTAGATAAATAAGCCATAGTGCAAACATTTAATATTAAAGGGAAGGGGCTTAATCATGATGCCTATCTATTTTTTCTTGCATCACTGAAATATACATTGTCTTAAAAGTGGTGTTAACGGAATGGATAACCAGAGATTTCTTAATCCTGTAGGGCACTTAATAAAAGGACTTCCCAGAAAACCTTCCTTGTTTCTGACTATATTTGATTTTTCTTTAGATTTCATGTTATTACATTTATCAATAACTGTAATTTAAAGATGGCCCTAATTTCAAATTGTTCAATCTGGTACAGATACAGTGATCTCTGCTTAGACATACAAGCCAGATGCTTTTCTTTTCTACATAAAATTCTTCCTAATTAACTCCTGGTATGGAACTGAAGGCAAGTATGCCATGTGTGAATTGACCTATATGTAAACATAGTCAGCAGTGACAATCAGTAATTTCTAGAAAAAGAGGCTGCCATAATAAGGAAAACAGCTGACTGTATCCATTCATACCATAGGTCACACCATCAGTATCCCCTCCAAGTTGAGTTAGTGTGAGCTAGCTCAGTTTTTTAGCCTCCAGCTCACACATTTTTGTCTTGGCTCAAGAAGGATGGCTCCAGAGCAAACTAATTTATGCAGTAGTCATATTGCTCGCTCACAACTTTAATACCACTAGCTCACAAAGTAGAATTTTTGCTCACAAGACTCCACAGCTTAGAGGGAGCATTGCAAACTATACTTCTCCATGTTTGTTTGTTTATTTAAAATATTTGTACCTTACTTTCATTCATTCATTCATTCATTCATTCATTCATTCATTCATTCATTCATTCCATTTATATCCCGCCCTCCCCGCGAACAGGCTCAGAGCGGCTTACATTCATTGGCTTACATTTTCTCCCAAAACACAAGGTGCCTCAAACAAAAAACTAAAATGAGCAATGAATACAGAAAATAAAAACTGAGGGCTAGAATAAGAGAGATTTATTACAATTACTACAAACCATCCATGATCATCTTATTCCTACCTAGGGATGGCATGTAAAGATTGCACAGTTTCACTGCATTGTATTACCATAACCTTGAACTTTACAGTAGCATAACTTCAGTACATCTGGTGGTATTCAAGTAGTCATCATGGAATATATTAGCTCAGCTATAGGAGAGGGCAGGCTATTTGGTGTTTAACAGTAATGACTATAAACCTCTAAAGCTTTGCAAAGGATTAAAAACTCATCCTAAACTTGCAGGAAGTATCCAACTTTTAGCAACAAAAAGATGAATAAAGCATTTTAAAAATCTAAGGTTCTAATTGTTGCTGGGAGTTTTGAATCCTCCACTGAAACACCTTTTATTAGCTATTAGTGAAGAAAAGACACTGACACATACAGACTTATTGATCTAGAAAGTATTCCTTGCTCTAAGTCAGTAATTTACAAACAGTGATATAGGTATGTTCAACTGGGTATTCAACCATCTTCCAGAAGGAACAGTCATTATCTCAACTTTTGCTGGCTTTCCTGTTAGCAGCTATGATTCATGAGTCTTTTTGCAACAAAAGTTGCCTGTATGCCTTCTCTCCATTCCTAGTCACAATAGGAGATAAATCTTACAGTTTATATGTTACGCATTCTCTGATTTTCCCAGCTGTTCAAATCACCATTTTTTTTAAGCTTTGGTTAGTAAATGCACATGTGGCTAGTAGTTTAGGGTTGGCTCTGTGGCCAGATCAGTAGAAAAAGATGGATGCATGTACATTAGTTTGGGAGCTGAGGGCATATATATTTGGGAATAGGAAGTGAATCAGAGGAACAGGAAAAATGGAAAACGTGGTTTCAAAGACGGTAGACCCAATGGTTTGAATCCTAAGCAGCACAAACAGAGTCACATTTGAGGAAGGCATCTTCTCCCCCTCTCCCCTCCCACTGCAGCCTTCTGTGCCTGAAAACTGTCTTCCTGCAGTGCACCCCCAAGAACATTGCGGTGGGGGGAGCAAAGTAAGGGGCTCCAGCAACAGAAGGAAATAGGCAGAAGTTGCCTCCCTTCCTCCAGAAACTCTGTTCTGTCTAAAGAACTGCTGTTGCACTTATGAAGTGGCACCTCAGAAGCCAAGTCACGGTTTATTCTGGGTCTTGAATAGAGATGGACATGTACCGAATTATGAACTGAATTACAAACCGAATTTGAACCAGGCCTGGTTTGTGGTTTGTGAACCTTGGTTTGTGCCATCCCACCCCCATGAACCTCCCATGAACCAACCAGGTGGGTTCATGTGGGCAGCCTAACAAGAAGCAATGGATGCAAACCATTTCAGCGATCCCTTTAAATGGCTTTTGCATGCTATAGGAAAAGATCCCAGGAAAGTTTCTCAGGCAAACTGCTGGGGTGGATGGATGTTTTCAGCCTCACATTGGGCTGTCAGCTCATTCTTTTGTCTTGCACCCCCACCCCAGCAGAGGACAGGACTAGGGATGGGCATGAACTGGGAAAATGGAGGTTTGTCCTGGTTCGTGGGGATCTCACAAACCACAAACCTTCCCATTTAACAAACTGGTTCATTTCATGAGGTTTGTGATTTGGTAGAACAGTCCCCATGTGGGTTAGAGATGCCAAACTCACAGGAAGTCTCCAGCTCACTCTCCTCTACCTGCCCTCCAAGTCTGATGAAGATTGGATTTAGGGGGGCCGAGTAGCAGCCCCCTCAAAAGGTGCTATGCAGGAAAGTGTTCTCTGGGGAAATCACAGCTGCAGGTTCAGGAGGAGTGTGTCAAATCCCCCCCCCCAAAGCTAGAGGTATCGAACTCACAGACCTCCCTGGGATGCCCCTGTACCTGCCCTCCAAATTTAGTGAGGATTGGAATGGGAGGGGGCCTGAACACTGCCTGCCTCCTCATCGTAGACATTGTTGCTGCACCAACCTGCCTCCTCCTGGAGAATTCTAGGGTCCAAAGTGCAAAAGCGGGGGGGAATCTAACAGGAGGCCTAGCGCAGGAGGGGGTGGATAGTTGGAAAGTCAAGATGAGGGGCAGGCATAGCAAGGACAGTTGATGATGTTAAGCTTGGCAGTGGGATGCCCAGAGGTCTGGAAGTTGAGGATCCTAGGGTTCAAAGCACAAAAGGGGGGACCCAATGGGAGCTCTGACACAGGAAGGGGGTGGAAAGTTGGAAAACCAAGATGAGGGGCAGGCACAGCAAGGACAGCTGATAATGTTAAGCCTAGCAGGGGGATGCCCAGAGGTGCGGAAGCTGAGTATTCTAGGGTCCAAAGTGCCAAAGGGGGGGGATCTAACAGGAAGTCTAGTGCAGGAGGAGGGTGAAAAGTTGGAAAACCAAGATGAGGAGCAGGCACAGCAAAGGCAGCTGATGATGCAAAACCAAGGGGAGTGCCCAGAGTCACAGAAGTTGAGGATCCTAGGATCCAAAGCTCAAAGATGGGGGGAGAAATTAAGGGTTCAAAAATCCTACTGTGGGGGAGTGTGGATTCTCAGCCAAGGAACCCACTGGCTGAGCCCCTCTGATTGGCTTGAAAAGGACAGGTGCCTCAGAGCCCTGTGTAGGCACTAAACACCCCCACCCCACTTTTTTCACACTGAGGAATGACTTTCAGTTCCCTTTCATCTCTGCCTCTAACTCTCTCTCTGCCTGCCTGCCTGCCTGCCTGCTGCAAAGTAAAAACAGCTGCATGGCAGCTGGGGGTATATATCCATCCTGCTCCCATAAAGCAGAATAGGAGCTTTCTTGGTGGCAGCCAGCACTGCCTGTAGAGCTTTGGAAGCCAATACTGATGTTTCCAGGGCAGCAGAAGGGCTGCAGAAGTCCATCCCCCCTGTTGCTTTGACAATGGAGGTTTGTGGGAGGTTAGTTGTAGATGCAATCGCATGACCCTCGGCTCACAACCAAGAACCGGGTGATTTTCCTGATGAATTTAGGTTTGTGACAAGGTTTGTGCCCATCCTTAGACAGAACTCATCAGTGGTTTGGGGGGTCAGGCAGCTGCTCCACTCTACTGAGTGAAGCAGCTTGACAGGCAACTCTTGCACTCATTCCCTTACAGGATCAGAACCTTGTACAGGTGCTGCAGGGGCTGCGGTGGATGGATAATGAGCAGTCGTTGAACACTTCAAGAGAGGACGGATGACTATAGTTTGGATGGAACCAACATCTGCCTCGGGGGGGGGGCAGGTGAAGTCCCTCCATATGGGGCGGGGATTGTAGACCTTGCCAGGGCTCCACATCCATGGCTGAGCCCAGCACAGGACTTATGTCTAGTTGCCATTGTTGTACGTCTGTTTTGCTTTCCTTCTGGTGATCATTCCGCAGTGAGATCTCTGGGCATGGCCAGTACCCCCACCCCTTCTGCTCAGTCTGCTGTCCCAGCTTGCTTCCTAGAGTGGAATGTTGCACCCAGGCAGCTCTTCCATCTGCAACTCCATCCCACTTACATCTAAGCTGTGTCAGGGGAGGTTGAATCATCAGACCTTTCCTTGATTTGCAGTTCAATAAAATCTGGGTTGTACCACAACTGTGTCTCTGTTCGGTTCTGACTGCATAACAGCAGCTCCATCCCCCTCCTTACCCCATCCCTCCCCACCTCATTTGTCATCCCACCCTTAGGGCTGCTCACTAACGCATCCGAGAGCGAGGGCTCTGACCCAAGAATGCCCAAGCTTGAGTGGCTGCAGCTAGTTGTGCAAGTGCCACTGGTCCTCCATCATGGTCATCCGCCAAACATAGCAGAGGTCTGGCACCACTTCCAAGGCTGACCTCACACCTCGGCCCTCCCTCTCACCTTGCTGGCTGCTGTGTGAAGGGAGGATTGGCTAGTGGGTGGTTTGGGTGAATGTGTGCCTGCTCTAAGATGGAGGGCTGTCACCTTGACAACAAACATCTAGAAGGGGGTATTACAGAGGATCATGGGGCCTCTGCAGTCAATAACTGACTAGCCAATAGCCAATGTTTTATTGACTATGCTAAAGCCTTTGACTGTGTGAATCACAACAAATTATGGCAAGTCCTTAAAGAGATGGGAGTACCAGACCACCTCACATGTCTCTTGAGAAACCTGTATAAGGGTCAAGAAGCAACAGTTAGAACCAGATATGAAACAACTGATTGGTTTAGCATAGGAAAAGAAGTTCGACAAGGATGTATATTGTCACCCTGCTTATTTAATTTATATGCAGAGTATATCATGTGAAATGCTGGCCTGGATTAATTACAAGACAGAATTAAGATTGCTGGAAAAAACATCAACAACCTCAGGTATGCAGATGATACCACTCTAATGGCAGAAAGTGAAGAGGACCTCAAGAGCCTCTTGCCAAGGTCAAAGAGGAGAGCACAAAAGTTGGCTTGAAACTCAACATCAAAAAAACTAAGATCATGGCATCTGGCCCCATCACTCCTTGGCAAATAGAAGGGGAAGTCTTGGAAGCAATGACAGAATTCACGTTCCTGGGATCCAAGATCACTATGGATGACTGCAGCCATGAAATTAAAAGACACCTGCTCCGTGGGAGGAAAGTTATGGCAAACTTGGACAGTATAATAAAAAGTAGAGATATCACCCTGCCAATGAAAGTCCATATGGTCAAAGCAATGGAATTCCCAGTAGTAATGTATGGCTAGAAGAGTTGGACCATAAGGAAGGCCAAGCGGCGACGAATAGAGCTTTTGAATTATGGTGCTGAAGAAGACTCTTGAGAGTCCCTTGGACTGCAAGGAGATCAAATCAGTCAATCCTAAAAGAAATCAACCCTGCCTTTTCCCTGGAAGGCCAGATACTGAAGGTGAAGCTCAAATACTTTGGCCACCAAATGAGAAGAGAGCACTCACTGGAGAAGACCCTGATGCTGGGAAAGACTGAAGGTCAAAGAAGAAGGGGATGGCAAAGGATGAGATGGTTAGACAGTGTTATCAATGCAACAAACATAAAATTAAGCAGACTCTGGAGCATGACAGAAGACAGGAGGGCTTGGTGTGATATGGTCCATGGAGTAGCGAAGAGTCGGACTCAACTGTATGACTGAACAACAACAACAATAGCCAATGCAGAGGGCAGACTCAATGTCTCTGGAGGGGATGGTGGGGAATGGGGCTGACACTACTGGGGGAGGCAAGCAGTTGCCTCAGGTCCTGGGTGCAGTAGCAGGGGACTCACAGTCCTTTCTGGGGGCCAGGGCATGGGGCCTACGGTTAGGAAAGCCCATGTTCCCCACACTCTCTTCCATGTGGGTGGTGACTGAGCAGAAGTGGCTGGAGACCTGCTAGGAGGGGAGAGATGCTTTCACCTGGGGTCACAACTGCATGGAGGGGTTGGCAATTGTCATAAGGAACATCGAGGACAGCCAGGTGTGTACTGAGATGAGATGTGGTAAATGAATGACAGGAATGGCCACTGGGAGCAATGGGATATGATGGAATGCCCACTGGATATAGTGAGAACCAGGAATGCCAACTGACTTGCCTGGGATCCACTGAAATACATTATTGGACACAAAAGTTAGTATGAAAGAGGAAAGGATTTAAAATGACAGTCTTTGGGCAGGAATAGATTGCTCTGGGACTGGAATGACAGCACCCAGAGGGGACTGATAGCCCCTCATGCTGAAATCAGTGCTTTGGGACTGGAATGACAGCATCCCAAGTGGAATGACGATTGTTCCAGTCCCAAAACACTTCTGCTCCACTGAGGAGGCTATTGGGAGGCTGTTAGTGGTGCTGCATACCCCCCACAGCGGAGCCTTCTCCAGTGGCCCCCCTCCTGTTCTGCCCCTGGCAGAAGTGGCCAAAGGTGGCCCAGAGATGCCCTTGGCAAGGTGCTTGGCCTGCCAGGAGGCGCCCCTACTGGTGAATGGCAAAGCCCCCTGGCTGGGCACACACTCCCTGTGCCCCTTTCTTGGTGACTGCAACCTTTTGGAAATATGGGCCATGGATCTGTCTGGGTTTGCTGCCAGTGAGACTGCTGCTACCCTTGCCAACTCTGTCAGCTGCCCTGTTACTGTTAGGCAGGGCCCTGTTCCTTTAAAAGAATGCGGTGTGTGCTGTGGACAAGGCCCTGCAGTCAACAACCTTGCCCCTTCCCACCCCTTGGCTGTGATGTTCATAGGCCTGGTAATGCTGCCCCATCATTGGGTCTGTCTGCCCTGTCCATCACAGCTATGTAATTGCACCTTGTGAGCTGTATGGGACGCAATGGTGTGGTTGCTGCGGATGATGGTGTGGCCTGCAGCCTGTGTGGCCCAGCTTCTTGCTCTTTTTCCTGCCTCCTTGTCTTTGTCAGAACCCTTTAGGGAGGGGACTAGCAGCTCCATGAGTATGTCAGTGCCTGGCCACTGTATTGCAGGTGCAGGCCCATAGCTACAGTGGGGCTTTTGGGGGCTTCACTCCCTTTCTTAAAAGCACAGCCCCACAAGAATTTCTCCTGCAAATGCTGTTTTCAATCATTTTAAAACATTTTTTAAAGGCATGTGCGCCTTTAAGCAGAGTGGGGTGCTGTAGTTGACTAATTCCTGCACTGAGTAAGAGGGTTGGAGTAGGTGACCTCTAGGATCCCTTCTAACTCTGTGTCAAGAAACTGACCTCCTTTAAGATAATTTTTCTGCCTAAGTGTTAGCTTTCTTGACTATAGACATCATCACCGCCACCTACCGACTTGTTATCAGTATTATTGCTTAGGTTGGCAGAAGTGATTAACTTGCAGCAGCTGAGAACTGTCATCTAAAGTGGTTGATGGCTTGCAGTTTGGAGATCTAGCCTAGTAACAGCTTTTTATTGGCTAAATGGTTAAGAACACCTAGGTAGAATAGACAACTGGAGAAGACTCAGAGAGAGAAAATACTGCCTTGAAGCTCTCTTCAATTTCCACCCTGCTGCTATTTCCAGAGACTCTGCTCATCAGGAATGCCTGCGTGCCTGATAGGAAAAGTAGTGAGTGGAATAGCCAGTTAGGTTTCTTATTTTGGTTTGCATTCCTTGCTGAACAGTATACATGCTTTCCCCTATCTATGTGTTGTTTGTCCTTCGTTTCTGTAAATAAATTTTTGTGTGTTTTTATACAAATTGGACTGAGTTTACTGGCCAAACCCAGCTAAGTATTTCCAGTGCCATGCCTACCATCTACCAGAATAACCATTCCCCCCCTTTCAGCCTGCTATTGTCACACTCTGGGACTAAGATTTGCAGAAGCCTCTATGCTTTGATTTTAAAAGGCTTGATTCCGCAGTAGCTATGTCATAATCCTCAAAATTCTGGCTTTTCTTTCTGCACTGAGAACTTTAGCTCCATCAGAAAACTGAACTGCCCAGGATTCAAGAAGCTTTCTTATGAAGCTTGTCGCGTCCCTGGTCCAGCCTGTGATGGCGCTGGGACCACCTGGGGTCGGTCTAGCCGAAGGGGAATGCTGAGGGGTCACACCGTGAGCCTCAGATGTAGGAGGCGGCCTGTGGTTATGTCACCACTAACGGCCTACCCTCCTCAGGTGTGCACAAAGCAGAACCCCTCTATCTCTCTGGGTTGGCAGGTTCCCTTCACACTCCTGTGTCTCTCCTCCCTGGCTCTGGCTGCCACCCCTCTTTTATTCCCTTCCACCAGCACCTGACCCCTCCCTCCCCCCTTAACCGTCATTCCATTGGCCTCTGTCCCTGTTTGTCTCCCCGTCTTCTGACCTCCATTGGTCCAGACGTTCTCCCTTTTAAGGCTGCCTGCCAGCTCCGCCCCTCCCACTCTTCAGGGCCGAGAGGCAGCTGCCGCCTCGCTTCCTCCTCTGGCGTGATGGGGCTTCGCAGAACCTGCGGTAGGGAGCTGTCGTCGGGTGTAGACATTTGGGAGGGGCTGCGGAGACCGTGGGGCCTTTGTCGAGCCCGTCCCTGTGGCGTGGCTCTTGGTTTCTCCGCCTTCAGTGCCTCCTCGGACCGTGGAGGCCCCTGGCCCTCCCCTACTGCCCCAGACACTCCCCCCCAAGGCTCCACCGCCCTGACTTGTCCCCAACTCCGAGTACTGGGCAGTGGGGCCAGCATGGGTGGGCCGTCGCTGGGCGCTGGATGGGCCGGGGCTTCTTTTGGCGTCTCGAGCCGCCTCTCGTCGCCCCAGCCCTCGTTCTCCCTCGGGCAGGGTGGCCCTCCCCCCAGCGGAGCCGTCCGTGGTTTTTCCGGAGTGTGCTCGCTGGCTCCGCTTGTCCCGCCCGACCGCCACTCCCCCGCGGCCGGGGCTGGGCTGTGGAGCGACCCCAGAGTTCCCCGGGGACGGGAGGTTGTGTGGCTTCGGGCGGAGCCAACCCCCCCGCCCGGGGTTTGCCGCGGCCGTTGGCGGCATCACGGGGCTGCCACGGGGCAGTCCCGAGTCGGGACAAAGCTCTTGTATGCTACTCAGCAGCACCTCTGGTCAGCTCCAGTCACAGCATGCAGTTCATAATACTTGCTAAAAATGTCAATAATTTAAACAGAGTGCTGATTAATATGAAAAAAAAAAGAAATGAAGTAAGCAGTAAATTAATCTTTGCTTATCTCCCCTATATTATAAAGCTGTTTTGGTGGTGACACGTTGCTGAACATTCCACACGGTGCCCATAGCCTTTGGCTCCATGATCTGTCATCAGAAGCTGTCCCTATCCACTGGCTGCATTACCTGAGTCTCGCCTCCAATATTCTAAACAGTTCGCTTTTCCTCTCCCCCCAGTAGCCACTCAGAACACAGAGGTAATTTGCATAAGCAGCCTGATTGGCCTTTGCCTCTAACATTCTAAAGAGTTTGCTGTTGTTGTTGGGAGTCCTGAGGTAAAATACGTATCCCATTCTCCCTATGGGGCCTGGTGATCTCCCATAAATCACCGTGTTCCTCAGCTACAGCACATCATTTCCCCTACAGAAAATTTCCCAGCGATTACAACTGATGTCCAGATGACTAAGATCAGTTCTCCTGGAGACAATAGCTGCTTTGGGCAGTGGACTCTATGGCATCATACCCTGCTGAAGTCCCTTCGCACCCCAAACCCTGCCCTCCCCAGGCTCTAGCCCTCAAATCTACAGATATTTTCTGAACCCAGAGTTGGCAACCGTGTAATTGGCTATGGAACCACTTTCCAGACCCTTGGAACCCAGAAAACATGGCATAGGAGGAGGTGCTTCCAACCTTAGCTGCCTCTGCATAGCCTCAAATTAACATAAGCCAACCTCCAGGCAGCACCTGGGGATCTCCAGCTATTACAACTGATGTCCAGATGACCAAAATCAGTACTCTTGGAGACAATGGCTGCTTTGGGCAGTGGACTCTATGGCATTATACCCTGCTGAAGTCCCTCCGCACTGCAAGCCCTGCCCTCCCCAGGCTCTACCCCTCAAATCTACAGGTATTTCCCAGCTCAGAGTTGGCAACCATGTAATTGGCCATGGAACCAGTTTCCAGACCCTTGGAACCCAGAAAATATGGTGTAGGAGGAGGTGCTTTTCTACCTTAGCTGCCACTGCATAGCCTCAAATTAACATAAGCCAACCTCCAGCCGGTACTTGGAGATCTTCAGCTATTACAACTGATGTCCAGATGACCAAGATCAGTTCTCCTGGAGACA
Organism: Gekko gecko; assembly: GCA_029375565.1. NCBI lineage: Eukaryota > Metazoa > Chordata > Lepidosauria > Squamata > Gekkonidae > Gekko > Gekko gecko. The sequence continues at coordinate 159,518,919 of JAPDNY010000003.1, read as the reverse complement.
ATGGCTACTTTGGCCAGTAGATTCTATGGCATTATACCCTGCTGAGGTCCCTCCCCACCCCAAACCCTTTCCTCCCCAGGCTCTACCCCTCAAATCTACAGGTATTTCTCAACCCAGGGTTGGCAACCCTGTAACTGGCTATGGAACCGCTTTCCAGACCCTTGGAAGCCAGAAGACATGGCACAGGAGGAGGTGCTTTTCTACCTTAGCTGACACTGCAGAGCCCCAAATCAATGTAAGTCAGGGGTGGAGGGATCATACCTGTTACCATGAGGCTGTCCTCCCATACTACCCACTTGGGGCAGCAAAATGACTTGAGACAGCCCTGCCTTATAGCTAAGCAGAAGGAAATAAACATGACTTGCCTCCCTCTATTTTTCCCTTCCCTCTGCCGCCCCACCAGCCACAGCCGGGACACTCACCTGGAGCTTCCTTCTAGAGCTCATTGTATTTCTTCCCACAATGGGCCTTACTCCTAGTGTGTAATAATTTTAAGAACTAGAAGCAGATGAGAGGAAACTATGTTTTGGGCCATTTGCTCTGTTAACCATGGCAATAATAATTATGCCACACACACAAAAATTAACAACCCGAAGAAAGAACTCACTTGCAGAAAGGAATAATTTTTACTAGCCTTGCTACTTGTCCAATTTTGCTAAAAATATACTATATATTGAGTTTTATATGAAACATATTGGATCACCCGCATAAGTAAAAACAATGCAAAATAATATCTAAACTACTGACTAATATTCTCAAAGGTTGGCATTAAAACTTTCTTTCTATATAATTTAGAATTTCCAAATAAGAGGCAGCAAGAATTCAAGTTAGAGCAAAACTGTTTGGCTTGGAAATCCTTTGAATATATTAATACCATACAGAGGGAAGAAAGTGCCACAACCTAGAGAGCTTTAGACACTTTTGTGGAAAGCATACTATTAGTCTACCTCTATTATTCAAGAGCAGGCTTACCTGCACTTCTCTAAGTAAATGAAGCACTGCTAAGGTTCACATTCTCATACACATGATTGGTATAGCAATAGAGAATAGGCAAGCATCTTCAGATATAACAAGTTTTAGTATACATAGGTAGAATTTTAGCAGTTGTTCTACAGAATTTAATACAAGACCTTTCATATATTGTTCCTTGTATCACACTATTGCTTAGGTAGCAATATGTGTACAAGTTATTGAGCAGTGGAAAGCATTTATCAGTTAGAAAGATTACACCCCTCCCCTCACTGTGAGTGCTGACTGGGCTGTTTACTTACTTTTGGTGTTGGGCAGGAAGCAGTGGAGAGGCGAGAAGTGGCCTGGGCACGAGGAGATTCAGAAGGGGTAGTGCTGAGTGAAGCTGTGTCTCGTGGAAGCACTTGAACACCACGAGATATGATGGAATCTGGAATCTAAACATGAAAATAGTTTCAGTAAATTTCTCTAAAACCATGCTGAAAAATAAAATTTCTCAATATCCAAACATCTATATCCAAAAGAGCCTGGAATACTGGTTTTTCATTCCCCTACTTTACAGTTCTTTTGACAATACTAACAAGCCACTCCCAATCCATCCAGTAAGATTTTAATTAGAAATTAATCTGAGATTTATTACGGCACATTGTCTTTGATTGGCTATATGACAATATCTTCTAGGTGACAAATCAAATTTGGGAAGTACAAAATATTATAAACAATGCCATAGGTTCAAATCCAATGTAAACTGCTACTACATGCTACATATAATTCAGTTTGTGAATGGAGATACAGCATAAAGAATAAATGAACTTTACTGTCTCTAGTGATACATCAATAGCCACAGAAAACAATCTTCTCTTAATAAAATATATATTGGGTTGATTATGCAAAAAGTTGCTGAAAATATTGATTATCATTAGTATTTCAGTATCTAAGATTATTCACCAAAAGCTTACAACTACGAATTTACACAATGGAAGCACTGACTAGCCTCTTTCAACTGCAGGTCAACATCTAGACCTTTGTTTGATATTCAAGTAGTGAAGCATTATTGAGTTAATTCAAGTCACTGTAAGGCACACAGTGGAATCTTATTATAGTTGCCTACTTATTTCCCATGAAGACAAGAAAGTACAGATCCCCAAAGCACCTTTGTTTGCAGAAGATCCAGCTATCTTGTCTGGTCTATCTTGCTTTTGTTTTCCCAAAGAAATACAGCAAATAGGTTTAATACATGAATTCTTATTTCTAGGATATTTGATGGTTTTGTCTTCCTGTTTTAAAGGGGAAGCATCTTTAACTTCCATGAAATAGTGGGCTAAGTTATATCTGGGCTCTTTATAGAAAGGGATTAAAAAACAGCTATCCAAGTATGGCTTTGAAAAGTATGTCCATTATGTTAATTCCTTAATTTTCCTTAAGAATATATTAAAAAATCCCTTTATCCTTTCCTTCATCATGTTTATTTGATCCTTTCTCTGTTTAACCTTAATATTTTGTAGAAAATCTTTCACTTCTAATTAAGACAGATATATGCACATTGCAATTACCAACCTTTTCTCAAAATATCAGATTTACTTTTAATTAATGAAATATCTCCCCTTATATATAATTGTGAAGCGGAGTGGCACTTTCCAACTCTCCCATTGTCTGTGAAATGCGCTCCCTCAGCCATTGGCCCATCAGCCGCCACTCAAAAGTACTTGCATGCCTTTGGCCGGGTGCAGGGTCTGCTCCTCTTCCCTGTCCACTCGCCCTTCAGCCACTGTGCCCTGTCAGAATTACTGGCAAACAGCTTTCTCTCTTGACAAAGACACTTCTCCTGCTTGCTTCCTGTGTGGGACTAACTTTCCCCTCAGTGGCTGTTGTGAGGAACTCACTGGGGCCAGTCCTGACTAGGGTTGTCAGCTCCAAGATGGGAAATTCCTGGCTATCCTGTGTCTAAGGAAGCCAGTGTAAGGAAGCCAGAGTTTGGGGAGGGGAGTGGGGAGGAGAGGCCTCAGCTGAATAGAATGCCATAGAGGCCACCATTCAAAGCAGTTATTTTCTCCAGGAGGGGAAGAAATCTGCTGTCTGGAGTTCAGTTGTGATACCCAGTGATCTTCAGGCTCCACCTGGAGGTTGGTTACCCTATGCATAGCAGTTAGCACTTCAGAGCCAGACCCAGGTTCTTGCTGTGGAAGCTGTGATTTCAGACCACTCACAGACTGGCAGTTACCTGTGTTTGTAAGTTGTTTAAAATGTTCCGCCATAAGGTTTAATTGAGCTGTAGTTACAGAAAGGGGTCTGCAGGAGTATCACTCACTGGGTTGAATGGGGCTTCTTCATCTGCTGGCCTACAGTTCCCAGCTGCCCCAAGGCCAAAAAGTGAGGGAAAACAAGGACTGTCCCAAGGGATGGGGCGGCATCCTGCCCATCCAGGGAGGAGGCCGTCCTACAGGAGATTAGGAAAGGCTCCTGCTGCCTGTGCTGACCAGCTTGTCCAGGCCACAAGCCAGAAATGTGGGGGAACCTTGGGAGGCAGCAGAAATTCAGCCACTACACAGTCGGCTGGACTGGGGAATGAATGGAAGTTTCCCTGCTCTCTTGAGCAAGAGAGAGAGGCTGAAGCAGAGCCAGAGGCCGATCCAAGGAGAGATTCTATCCTGAGCCCACAACCTCCAGAGGTAGAGTGTGTAGGGAAAGAGGATTGCGTTTAACCCCTGTTGATTTATGCCCTGTTGATTTACTCCTACAGTTGTACCTTATTTATTTAGTGTGTGCGTGCTCCATAATTGTGTAAATAGTTAAATAAATTCTTTTATTTGGGCTAATAATTTGTGTTGTGCTCTGACCACATAGGTTCCCCCGCTCTGCACAATACCAAAGGGAGGGGGTAGCCCAGGGAAGCAAGGAAAGGCCAGACCCTTGGGTTGCCAACTTTCCAGGAATCTCTCAAAGATTGGGGATTCCATCTCCAAATAGGGAGATTTGGCCAGAGGGGTCTCATTGTCGCTCTAAAAAGGCAGTGACAATTCAGTGAGTGGTGACGGTGAACTTAAGGAGTGAAATACGCCCACAGGACGAGGGTGGGAGGCAAACAGCTGAGTTGTAAACTGGAGCCCGTTTTGCCACAGTAGGCAAAAACAGGTTGCTTACTTGTAACTGGTGATCTTTGAGTGGTCATCTGTGCATTCACACCCATGGGGTTTAGTGCGCCTGCGCTGAACCGATTGGTATTGTAGAAAGCTCAGAAAGGATTTTTGTGCCAGAACCTTGGGCATGCACAGGAACCCCGACCACGCATGCCCAGAGGGGTGGGCGCGGAGATCTCGTCAGTTCCTTCTGGTTGCTGCAAATCAAAATACCTAAATTGAGCCTGACAGCAGAGGGGAAGGAAGGGTGGGCGGCATGAATGCACAGATGACCACTTGAAGATCACCAGTTACAGGTAAGCAACCTGTTTATCTTTGACGTGGTCTCTGTGCTTCATACCCATGGGAGGTTAGCAAGCAGTAGCCTACCTGGAGGGTGCTGGCAGGCAGTCAATGCGAAGCAGATGATAAGATGAGGTGTCCCATCTCTGTTCAATTGGAATTATGAACATCAAGGGCCTAGTGCTTGATAAAGGTATTTAGCATGGACCATGTAGCAGCCTTGCAGATGTCTGTAAGTGAAACTCCCTTGAGAAAGGCCATCAAAGTGGCAAGTGCCCTTGTAGAATGTGCACGAAGCAGGCCTGGAAGAGGGCGTTTTGCAAGAAGGTAGCACAGACGGATCAATTCGACAATCCATTTAGAAAGCTGTTGAACTGTGATCCGAGTTCCAATTCTGTGAGTAGCAGAGGACAAAAATAAGCGAGGATCTTGCTGGGTTGGGTGTGTCTGCTGCAGATAGAATAGAAGTGCATGCTTAGTTTCCAAAGAGTGTAGAGGATGTTCTTCAGCGTTCCTTGGATTGGGGGAAAAATCTGGAAGGAAAACCTTCGACTGGAGGTGAAACTCTGATATGACCTTAGGGAGGAAGGATATGTCAGGAACCAGGCGAACCCCGCTGGGCAGAAAACATAGGTACGGCAGATCATGTCGGAATGCTAGGAGCTCACCCACTCTCCTAGCTGAAGTGATAGCTAACAAGAAGGCCATCTTCCAAGTGAGGAGCTTCAGATTGCATGTTACAAGTGGCTTGAAGGGCTTCTGGGTGAGTTGACGTAAGACCAGAGTTAGGTCCCAAGACTGGGCAGGGGATTTGATCAGAGGGTATAAATGCAGCAGTCCTTGAATAAACCATTTGGAAAGAGGATGCAAAAAACCCGAGGAACCCTCAATCCAGTCATGGTAGGCAGAAACGGCCACCAAGTAGACTTGTATCAAAGAGTGTGAAAGGCCTGAGTTAGCCAACGAAAGTAAGAAATTGAAAATGTGGTTAAGACCACAGAGGAAGAACGATGCCCTTGACGAGGTCTAAGAGTATCAGAAACCAAGGTTGTCTTGGCCACCAAGGAATTATTCGGATGCAGTTTGCATTGTCCAACAAGATCTTGTGTACCATGTGTGGAAGCAAAGGCAATAGAGGGAACCGAAAGAGAAATTCGTGAGTCCAAGGATACAAGAGACTGTCTCCCACTGAAAGCGGGTCTACTCCTCCTCAACTGCAAAACAGAGGGCACTTCTTGTTGGTCCTGAGGGCAAACACGTCTATTGTCGGAAAAACCCAAAGATGGAAGACTGGCACAAGATAAGCCCAGTTGAGCTCCCAGTCGTGGAGGCAAACATTACCTCAACTGAGAAGATCCGCTTGGATATTCAGGCAGCCCAGAATATGGGTGACTGAGGGAAAAATATTGTGGGATGTGCACCATTCCCACAGATGTAGTGCCAATTTGCACAGGCTACGAGACACTGTGCCACCTTGGCGGTTGATGCAACTGAGTGCCGTGATGTTGTCTGTCAGGATGACTACGCAGACTCCCTTGAGTAGTGGTAGGAAGGTGTGAAGTACAAATTGTATTGTCAGAAGCTCCAAATAATTGATGTAATGATTTTTTAGGTGGGTGTCCCATCTCCCGCCTATGCATAGGCCATTCAGATGGGTGCCCCAACTCCACTGGGAAGCATCTGTCATCAGAGTCAATTGTGGGGATGGCGGGTAGAAGGGTGCCCCTTGCAACAGGTTGGACTGGGACGTCCACCAAGACAGGGAATCTTTCACCACTGAAGGTTGATACAGATGAGTTGACTGAGGATGCACCTCTGGATTGAACGCCCAGAGGAACCAGAGTTGAAGAGGCCTTATCTTCAGTTTCCCGAATATGAGCACCGCTGTGGTTGCCGCCATCAAGCCAAGAAGTTGCTGGATCCTGAAGGCCAAGGTTGATGGTAGGGACTGCATTCGGCGAGACAAAGCAAGGATGGGCGTCACCCTGTTGTCTGGTAAAAATGCCTGGCATGTTACCAAGTCTAGGACTATTCCGATGAATTGAACCCTCTGAGAGGGGTGTAAATGCAACTTCTCGATGTCTACCCGCAGACCAAGTTTCCTCAGCAAAGCAAGTGTCTCCGTGATGTTGTCCACTAAGCGATCTTGTGAATCTGTGACAAGCAACCAATCATCTATGTACGGGAAAATGTTGACTCCTGAAGACAGAGAAATGCGGCCACTACCACCATGGTCTTGGTGAACACCCTAGGGGAAGTAGGCAGGCCAAAGGGCAGCACCTTGTATTGGTAATGATGTTGAGCAATTGCAAATCAGAGATATAAGCAGTGACCCGAACGAATAGTCAGGTGGAAGTAGGCATCCTGGAGGTCTAATGTGGCCATCCACACACGCTTGAGGAGAAGTGGGGGAATAACATGGAGAGAAATGATGTGGAAATGGCAGTACTCGATAAAGGAGTTTAGCAGCCTCAGGTTGAGGATTGGTCTGATGCCCTCATCCCTCTTGGGGATCGTGAAGTAGCAGGAATAGAATCCTGTACCATGGGTGGAACCTCTCTGATGGCATCCTTCTGCAGAAGGACAGACACCTCCTCTGGAAGGGCAGGAGAAGGCGGGGTGATCAAGAATACTGGGAGGGTGAGGGCTGTGAAAACTCTATCAGGTATCTGGTGGCAACAATGAAGAGAACCCAGGTATCAGTCGTGATGTCTTGCCAGGTGGGAAGATAAGGCGCCAAGAGAGTTAAGGGTGTAGGGGAGTAAGAGAAGTCAAAGGCCATGTTTGGACGACTTCGCTGGCTTTGTGCGGGCCTGCTGTTGGCCCGACCCGTATTTAGGTTTTGTAGCATAGGCTGACCATTGTCCCACGGGGGATATACGTAGTCTCCACAAGTGGCCAGGACTGCCTGCTGTAGGGCCTTTTGGGCCATGAACGGGACCAGGTACGAGGTTTGAATTGCCTGGATGTAGAAGAGACCCCCAAAGTTCGGGAAGCTGTAATACTTTTGTCCATATCTTGTAACACACTGTCTGGGATGGCACTGAAAACTCCAAGCCCATCAAAAGGAAGGTCCTTAATACAAGCACGAGTAATAATAACAACAACAACGACAACAACAATAATAATACTTTAGATTTATTGATCACTTTTCCCCACATACCTGTGGGCTCAGAGCGATTTACAGTTACTAATTGACAATTGGACTAACAATATTCATGGGGGACAGGGGAGACAACACATACAATTATTTAATCACACACTGTAGCTGCTTGGGAGGATTCACCTGCAGGCTGTATCAGACGTGATCCGATGGCATTCTTTGTCGGCTGGCTGATGACATCAGGACTCATGAGGTTGCATTGTCACACTGCCACAGCCTGTCCAATTTGCTCCACTGCAGGCCAATTTGCTCCACTGCAGGGAATGCCAACACAGATTTTTCCACCTTTCGATCTCACAGCGCAGCAGACGTCTTCCAATGGCAGCTAACACCTCCCCGAAGGGATTGGTGTGCCCACGCCTAGCGGGTGGTCCCCAATTTTATCTACTTGCTGAAGCTTTCGAATCACTGGGTGGACGATGAGCAAGGGACAAGGCTTGGTTGCTCACACCAGCGTGGGGCTAGAACTGACAAAGCTTGGCAGTTCAGATGTTATAGTTATGCAGGGGATTTTACCCAAGGCACCATGGCTCCCCTCCGGTTGAAGCACAGTGGTGTGTAGTCAGGAGTGTCTACACAAAGCAATGGCAGAAATCATGGTCTTAGAAAATGTATCAAGTGCATACTTGGACGAGTTTATTTGTTGTTTTGCCAAAATGAGGCATTCTTTCTGGATTTTGTGAGCCATTTGACACTTGTCATCTGGTAGAGCAGGGGTCCTCAAACTTTTTAAATGGGGGGCCAGTTCACTGTCCCTCAGACCGTTGGAGGGCCGCCGCGTTCGCCCCTCCCCCCACCAGCCTGCTCGCCCCGCCGCCGCATTCGCCCCCTCCCCCACGACCAGCCTGCTCGCCCCGCTGCCACGTTCGCCCCCTCCCGCCCACCAGCCTGCTCACCCTGCCGCCATGTTCGCCCCCTCCCCCCACCAGCCTGCTCACCCCACCGCCGCGTTCACCCCCTCCCCCCACCAGCCTGCTCGCCCCCGCCGCTGCATTTGCCCCCTCCCCCACGACTAGCCTGCTCGCCCCTTCCTCCTCCTCAGCTCCTGGGCGCTCTTGCCGCCCAGGGCTGCTGGAGGAAGAAAGAGGCCGTGGGGGGCAGCTTTGGGGGGGCGGGGGTGGCAATTTGCCGCCCCTAAGAGCCCGTCGCCCTAGTGAGTGAGCCGGCAGTGCCTCTCCCAATGGGGCTACTTGGGAGGAGGAGCCCGGCAGGCGGGTGGGGGCGCTGCTGCTGCGCTCCCCGAGGAGGAGGCAGCTCCGGGCGGGGGGACAGGCATAAACACTCCGCGGGCCGCATAAATGTCCTCGGCGGGCCGCACGTGGCCCGCGGGCCGTAGTTTGAGGACCCCTGTGGTAGAGTGTTGAGAACCTCAGAAAGTTGTTCCCAAAGAGCGTACTAATAGTGACTCATACAAGCCATGCAGTTAGCCGTCTTTATACCCAGAGCCCCTGCAGAATAAAAATGTCTTCCAAAAGAGTCCAGTTTTCTGCTCTCTTTATCAGAGGGGGATGAGTGTGTCTTGGTGACTGCCAGTTTGGTGTAGTGGTTAAGTGCGTGGACTCTTATCTGGGAGAACCGGGTTTGATTCCCTACTCCTCCACTTGCACCTGCTGATGTGACCTTGGGTCAGTCACAAGCTCTGGCACAGCTGTTCTCTCAAGGACAGTTAGAGATGTCTCAGCCCCGGCTTCCGGTCTGGGATTCATGGCGTCCTAACGTGTTCTGGCTTGCTCTTAGAGCTCCCAGAGCATACGGAGGGTCTTGACGACAGGGTGGGCTTCACACAGCCCACCGCAGATCCCCCCAGGCAGGGGGTGACTGGCAGCGAGCCTGGCCCGAGAGAGGAGTTGAGATCGGCTGATAGCGGGGCTTTAAAGAGTGTCGCGACCAGCCTTGATCCCCTCCCCCAGAGAAGGCACTTCGGAAAATCTCTACAAGACCCCACCGAGTTGGATTCTCAACATAAGAACGCATGACCCAGACCTCCAAGACATTCTACGGAAACTGATATCAAGGAAACACTGCTATAACAAGACACGGACTTTGAAGGTAACTTTTTAAAATTGCTCACCGGAGACGCGTTTCGGCCGAAAATAAACAACATCCGATGAAACGCATGATCGTGCTGTATCTGTCGTACTAACATTGGAGCGGAAAAAATGCAGTTAAACAGCTAAAAAAGGCCAAAAAGCCGAATTGTTGATCATTCCTGCGGTTAGATTATTGACTTTAAAATAGAAACTAACAGTAACTCCGCGAGAATTACAGTGGAAAAGTACTGTAGCTGCTGCAGCAGAAATCGGCAAAACAGGAAGTGACTTCAGAACAGACAAGTAATCATCCTAGAGAAGACCAAGGAGGCCGGAAGAAGGGAGGAAATCAGGAACAAGGGGGACCATCAAGACTGCTGGACAGGAAGTGAGTACCTGGAAGAACCATTTACCATAGAGAAATTGCGCCCGCCATTTTGGGAAGGTCAGAAAAATTTTCTTTGATTTTAAACGAAAGACTCAATATAAAAAAGTGAAACTAGTGCGATTTAGGTGGGCACAAGAAGGACTTTGATTTAGAGTGGGTTGGAGGAAAACTTTGAACAACGGCTTACGACCTGCGGCAACGACAGAGGGCAAATACCTGGTCCTCCCCGAAAATGGCTGGGAAAGAGGAAAAAAGCTACAGGGCATGATGGAAGCTATGGAGAAACGAGTGATAGATGCGATTCTGAAGTTGGAAAAGACTGTAATAACAGAAGTAACAGAGTTGAAAAAAGAAATGTCTGGAATTACAAAAGAGATACAGACGCTGACCAAAAGAGCAGATGAGATGGATGTAAGGGTGAAGGGAGTAGCATCTAATATAGCTGAGGTCACTATAGAAACAGATAAAGTGAATGTGATGGTCCAATATAATGCAATGATTAACCACATGAGATTCAGGGGGATCCCTGAAGACAAGAATGAGGACATCCATTCAGTTATGGTAGATGCTGTTGCAGACTTTTTGAAAATGGAAGAGGAGAGAGTGGCGGCACAGATTGATGTGGTATACAGAGTCAATTCTGCGATTGCGCAAAGGAAAAAATTACCTAGAGATGTAATTGTCCAGTTTATATCTAAGAAGCTGAAGGAGGATTTGTTTAAGCAACAATTTCAGGATGACTTCACAATTGGCAACAAGAAAATTATGGTCCTAAAGGAACTACCCAGAGCGATGCTTCAGGACAGAAGACTTTTTAAAGATCTGATTGACAAGCTGAAAACAGAGGGCATAAGATATAGATGGGAAATTCCTAAAGGCGTCAGTTTTTCGTTCAAGCAGAAGAGAGTCACCATCAAGTCAGTTGACCAAATGACCAGATTCATCAATGATAATTTTAAAGACTCTGATAAATAATTATAAAACCAACATGGAGAGTCAAATAATTTCATGGAATGTTAATGGACTGAATTCACCCCAAAAAAGGAAAAATGTCAGACTCTGGTTGGAAAAACAGAAATGTGATATTGTTTGCTTGCAAGAAACACATATTAAAAAATCAGATGCCAAATTTTTGATTCAAAAAAGATTAGGAGAGGAATTTTATTCACTCTCCTCCCAAAAGAAAAAAGGAGTTGTTACATATATTAAAAAGGAGTTGGAACCAAAAGAAATTTTTAAAGACAATGAAGGGAAATTTTTGACGGTAGAAGTTGTGTTGCAGAATAAAAAGACATTAATTGTTAATCTCTATGCTCCCAATGGGGCAAAGGAAAACTTTTTCAGGATTTGTGGGAACAACTACGACAGTTGACCTATGAGCAAACGATTTTAATGGGCGATTTTAATGGTACTGTTGACAATGTTGTTGATAGAAAATAAAAAAAAGGAATTGAAGCCATGGGCAAACTTCCTAAAGTCTTTTTTCAATTGACTAAACATGAACACTTGGCAGATGTTTGGAGAGTTAAAAATCCCAGAGATAGAGAGTACTCTTTTTATTCATCAAGACATGAATCTTTTTCAAGGATAGATATGATGTGGATGACAGAGAATTTAATCTTGCAAACACGCATAATTGAGATATTGCCTAGGATTCTTTCTGACCACAGTCCGATAAAATGGTCAACGTATGTTAAGAGAAAAAAATTTCGATGGCGACTTAATGAAGATTTGCTGGACAAGCAAAATATTGTGGATAAAATAAGGACAGAAACCCAAACATACTTTCAATTGAACTTAAATAAAAGTGTACAGACGCAAACGGTATGGGAAGCCTACAAGGCTGTGATGAGAGGACATCTGATTGCAATTAATAATAATGAAAGGAAACAACAAATGAAGATAGACAAAGAAATTATGGAAAATATTCAGAAAAAAGAAACAGAACTCAAGAAAAGGCCTGGCAAAAAGAAGATTTTGAGAGAATTGAGGATTTTAAGGGAGCAATATGAGGCAAGGTTGAACAAAGAAGTATTTTGGAACTTGAAAAAATTGCAACAGAAATCCTTTGAAGGTGCAAACAAACCTGGCAAATATTTAGCATGGCAATTGAAGAAAAGAAGAGAGAATAAAACAATCACTTGTTTGAAAGATGGAAATAAAGAGATTTTAGACCCAGGAGGAATCAAGAGGGAATTTTTTAAATACTACGCGACTCTCTTTCAAGCGAGGCAAGCGGATCCTCAAAAAATGTTGGATTACTTATCCAAAGCTAACTTGATACAACCAAACCCTGAAATGAAAACATTTTTAAATGCTGCAATAACTAAAGATGAAATTAGTAAAGCAATAGCTGAGGCAAAAATCTCTAAAGTTCCAGGCCCGGATGGCTTTTCAGCTAAATTTTATAAAAAATTTCATGAAGATTTGGTCCCGGTGTTGGAGATTCTTTTAAACGAAATTAGAAAGACAGGAAAGATTCCAGACTCCTGGAATGAAGCTGCAATCACCTTAATTCCTAAAGAAATGCGAGATTTAACAAATGTTAAAAACTATCGGCCCATTTCATTATTGAACAACGATTATAAAATATTTGCAAAAATATTGGCAGAGCGCCTTAAAAAGTTTTTGAAAGACACTATTGTTGAGGATCAAGCTGGTTTTTTACCAAATAGACAAATTAAAGACAATATGAGGGTTGTTTTGGACGCAATTGAGTATTATGATAAACACCCTGAAAAAGAAGTTGCTTTTTTATTTTTGGATGCAGAGAAGGCTTTTCATAACTTGAATTGGGAATTTATGTTTAAAGTGCTTGAGGAATCTTTGATGGGCGTAGAATTTATAAGAATGATTCAATCGATATATAAAGAACAAAAAGCTTCGGTGATTGTCAATGCAGAACCAACAGATATGTTCCGGGTAAGAAAAGGTACTAGACAAGGTTGTCCACTGTCACCATTGTTATTTATCTGGATTTTGGAGATTTTGCTACAAGCGGTTAGAGATGATGAGAACATAAAAGGTTTGAATATTGGAGGTTTTTCATTTAAATTAAGAGCATTTGCGGATGATATCATGTTTATTGTTGAAGATCCTGTTAATAATATGCCTAAGGTATTTGAAAAAGTAAGAGAGTTTGGTGATCTTGCAGGGTTTTATGTCAACAAAAATAAATCTAAGATATTGTGTAAAAATATGACTGGTACAAAGCAACAAACGTTACAAAATGTGACAGAATGTGAAGTGGTTAAAAGGGTTAAGTATTTGGGCGTTGACATTACAATGAAAAACATAGATTTGTTTAAGAATAATTATGAAAAACTGTGGGGTTCGATAAAGAGTGATTTAGAAAAATGGGAAAAACTAAGATTATCTCTTCTTGGAAAAATTGCCGTTATTAAAATGAATGTACTGCCCAGGTTAATGTTTTTGTTTCAGACAATACCAATTGTGAAAGATGGGAAAGTGTTGGTAAAATGGCAAAGAGAAATCTTTAAGTTTATCTGGGCAGGGAAGAAGCCAAGAATTAAAATGAAGATAATGTATGATATTAAAGACAGAGGTGGCTTCCAAGTCCCGAATTTGCGTTTGTATCATGAAGCAGTATGTATGTCTTGGTTATCTGAATGGGTAAATTTGGAAAATAGAAAACTTTTAGCTCTTGAGGGGCACGATTGCAGATTTGGCTGGCATGCCTATCTTTGGTATGGGAAAAACAAAGTCGACTCTATGTTTAAGCATCATTATGTAAGGAGGACATTGTTTGATGCATGGACCAGGTATAAGGATACAATTTCGGATGAGAGGCCTCTGTGGATTGTTCCAGCTGCAGTTATACATCTGTTTTCAGAGCATAAAGGTAATGACTGGTTGAAATATCAGGAATTGTTGCAAAAAGAAGGGAAAAAATATGTTTTAAAACCAAGTAATGAATTAGAATTTGAGTATGGTTGGCTACAATATTGTCAAATAAGGGACATCTATAAAAAAGATTGTAAAGAGTTTGGTTTTAGAGCTATGAATGATGATTTTGAGAATATATGGTTGAAAAAAGAGCGGAAAATGATATCAAAGATGTATAAAACTTTGTTGACTGTATATACTTTGGATGAAACTGTTAAAGAACAAATGATAAAGTGGGCCATAAATATGAACAAAGAAATTTCTATGGAATCATGGGAATTTTTGTGGAAAAGATCTTTTAAAATGTCTACCTGTATCAATGTAAAAGAAAACTGTTATAAGATGATGTATAGATGGTACATGACACCAAAAAAGATTGCCAATATTAGTATGGATAAGAACTTGAGTAATAAATGTTGGAAATGTAAAAAAGTAGAGGGTTCTTTTTACCATATGTGGTGGTCATGTGATAAAGTGAAAGCATACTGGTCTAATATACATTGTGTGATGCAGAAAATATTGAAAATCCCAATTGAGAGAAAGCCAGAACTTCTTCTCCTCAGTTGGACAATGGAAAAAATTCCACAAGAAAAAAGGACACTGTTATGGTACATGATTACGTCGGCGAGAATGGCCTTTGCTCAGCATTGGAAAATGGAGAAGGTGCCAGATATACATGACTGGTTGAGAAAATTGTTATTTTTAGCGGAAATGGACAAAATGACAAAGAAATTAAATGGACAAATGGCAGAACAGTACTTAAAAGACTGGGAAGGATTGAAATTGTATCTAGAAACTGAATATAGAATGAAGGGGAAAATATATAACTTGGATACGTATGGATATTGAACGAGAAGCGAAATGAATTTTGAACTGTATGTACTGTTATATATAATATGCTGAAATTGTAGAGGTTATATATAATTGAAATGTGTTACCTGGTTTGTCGATGTACTTAAGTCTAAGCTTGATTACCTTATAATTTTTCTGTTTGTTATTAGCAGTGTTGGAAGCCTATTAGGGGGGTGGGGTGGATTGGGACGGGGATCTTCCTTTTTGAAATTGTATTGGTAACGTGATTGGAAATGTTGAATGTATCCCAATAAAATTTTGTTTCAGAGAGTTGTCTCAGCCCCACCAACCTCACACGGTGTCTGTTGTGGGGAGGGGAAGGGAAAGGAGTTTGTAAACCGCTCTGAGACGCTTTTGGGCAGTGAAGGATGGGGTATAAATCCAATCTCTTCTTCTCTTCTTCTTCTTCTTGGACTTTGATGCTGAAGTGACCACCACAGAGTTCAGCTTAGGGTGGTTGAAGAGAAATTCTGCACCTGTCTCCTGGACCTTGTACATGTGATCTAAATGACAGGAGGACACTGGTGCAGAGAATAATAATAATAATAATAACAACAACAACAACAACAACAATAACAACAACAACAATAATAACAATAACAATAATAATAATATACTTTATTGTCATTGTACATAGTACAACGAAATTAAACTGCAGTCCTCTCGGTGATCTACAACCCTCTCAATGATCTACAACAATAATCATACGCACTCACACTTAAAGTTCACATAACAACTGATGTCACTCAATCCGATTTCATACAGCATTTAAGGCAATGATGGCTCTCGAGTAAAACTGTTTTTTAATCTGTTTGTCTTTGCTTTAATTGTCCCATATCTTCTGCCCGAAGGCAGCAAGGAATGTCCAGGGTGTGATGAATCCTGCAAAATGTTCTTTGCTTTTTTCGAACATTGAGAACTATACAATTCCTCCAGGAATGGGAGAGGGCAACCAATGATCTTCTGGGCTGTGGTAATAACTCTCTGGAGTGCTCTCCTGTCCGCAATCGCACAACTAGCAAACCAGGCACAGACACAGTATGTTAAAATGCTCTCTATTGAACAACAATAGAAGACAATAGAAGAATGGTTTATCCCAGGGTGCCTTAGCCTGTAGGAGCACTGTAGACATAGGCAGTGTGATAGCAGTTAAGGTATCTAACTGAACCACATTGAAACTGCGTCTGTGACTGAAGGTTGCGGCTGTATGACCAATAAGCCCAAGGAATGAGCTATTCTTTTTATAAGGTCACCATATGAGGTGAGGTCCTCAGAAAGTGATATGGGGAGGTCCTCCAAGACCGTAGGATTGTGAGATGGGTGGCCCGGAAAGCTGCGCATATCTGAAGCAGCTGCATCTGAGTCCTCTTCCCAATAAATCTGAGGAGTCTGAGTCAGGAAGGTGGGCCAGAGGCAGGGTATCCACCAGTGGGGCCGGTGTCGGTATCGGTTGGCTTGATATCAGTGGGGTAGGCAAGCAGTGTCAAACAGAGGTATGAGGCAGATCTGGCGGCTTTGATATTGATGTCAAGGGTGGGGCTCGTGACCTATGTTGGGATCGAGACCGGTGCACAGAGGAATGATCCCAGTCAGAGGAACCCGCAGTGGTCAGCCACGATCTGGATGATGAAAGAGGGAAGGCCCCATAAAGGTACTGGAATTGATGCTGGTCCCATGCTACCATCGGAGGAGCTGAAGGATGGAAGCTTTTAGGGGACCTGTCCCTAGGGTAGCCATGCCTTGGGAATCAAGAATCCCATGGACGATGACTATTGATGTCAACATCTCGAAAGCGGTATCTGTCCATCTCAACAGGCAACTTTGAGCTTTCCTGGGAGCGACACTGGCTGGTATTGGTAGCTGATCGATGGCGACATGAGGTCATGGTGTTGACAGGAGAATATGAGCAAGCAAACACAAAAGAGATCCTCGACGGTGAGCGGTCCCAGCAAGGAGAGTGGCTTAGTATCTCCACATCATCGAGATCGGAGAAGGGCTGTGTCTCCAAATGCTCTGGTATCGGGGGTTCAGTTGGTGAATAGGCGAATCCAGCAATTGGATTGCCGGTACTGACAGAACTGCCAGCTGGTCCGACATCGGAGCTTCACTGGTGATGGGCTGTGCTTTTGTGATTGCTGCAGGGCCAACAGTATTGGCCATAGAGCTTGCCTTATGGAGTTTAGAACTGCCCTTTGCAGAGCTCCTTTGTTCCTTATCTGCCTTATCTTTCTTTTTCTTCTTCATCGGCATGGCCGCCGCCGATTGGGCTGTCAGTGCCGAACGTTTTGACATCGAGTGGATGATATCAGAGGCTGATTTTGATGTTAGGATGGCTGTCGAGGTCAAGGGCTTAGAAGGCAGGTTGGAATTCATACTGGGAGCCGGAGGAGCTAACGCTGATTCTAATAGAGCCACACGAAGTTAAGCTGCTCTATTTTTCCTAGTTTGATTAGAAAACTTGGCACAATGTGGGCAGGCATCCAGATGATGCACCTCTCCAAGACAGAGTATGCAAAGTGTGTGGCTGTCTGGGGGGGCGAGTTTATTGCCACAACTGGTGCACCTTTAAAAAAATCCCCACTTTTTCACCATAGAAGTCCAAAGGGACGAGAGGGGAATTGAGAAAAGAAGGCCTGAAGGCCAAACAGAGGAGAATAAAAGTTCAAGTCCACCCCCCCCCGAAACAATGTGTGTGTGTGTGTGTGTGTGTGTGTGTGTGTGTGTGTGTGTGTGTGAAGAAAAGACTAAAGCACAAAAAACAAACGAAGAAATGGGGGTGGGGGAAGAGATTTGGAGAGCTTTAAACTACGAAGATCTCACTGATCAAGGAGAACTGTTACCAGCTCTGCAGTCAGAAGAGAACTGTCGGGATCTCTGCGCCCACCCCTCTGGGCATGCGTGGTTGGGGTTCCTGCGCATGTCCAAGGTTCTGCCGTGAAAATCCTTTCTGAGCCTTCTATGATACCAATCAGTTCAGCGCAGGCGCACTAAACCCCATGGGTGTAAAGCACAGAGACCATGTCGAAGATCCAAGCTTGGTTCAGACAAAGGAAGGAAACCCTTCACAGGCCTTTGTGAGGAACTCATTGGGGCCAGTCCTGACTAGGGTTGCCAGCTCCAGCTAGGGAGATTCCTGGAGGTTTTCTGGTAGAGTCTTTGGAAACCAGGGTCTGCGGAGGGGAGAGGCCTCAGCTGAACATAATGCCATAAACAGGTGGAAACCAGTCAGAGGGTCAAAAATACTGATTTTACTGACCAAAATTAAAAAAACCCTGACCAAATACTGACAAAAAACTGACAAATTACCGAACAATTTAATGTCAGCATATTGATAAGATAGTGTTTTATAAGTAAATCTAGGACTTCATTAAAAATTATTATTATCTGGCCTCCACCATCCCCATAGCCAGTGCCACAGTCAGATGTGATCTAGATAAAAGGATCGGACACCTTATTATTGAATTGTTTAAAATGAAGAAAGGGTAATGTTTTAGAACATAAGCCAATTTTGGATCAGGCCAATGGCCCATCCAGTCCAACACACTGTCACACAGTGGCCAAAAATACCAGGTGCCATCAGGAGGTCCACCAGTGGGACCAGGACACTAGAAGCCCTCCCACTGTTGCCCCTCCCCTAAGCATCAAGAATACAGTGTATCACTTGCCCCAGACTGAGAGTTCCTATCTATACCTTGTGGCTAAAAGCCACTGATGGACCTCTGCTCCATATGCTTATCTAATTCCCTCTTGAAGCTGCCCATGCTTGTAGCCGCCACCACCTCCTGTGGTACTGAATTCACATGTGTTAATTACTCTTTGGGTGAAGAAGTACTCCCTTTTATCTGTTCTAACCCAACTGCTCAGCAATTTCATTGAGTGCCCACGAGTTCTTGTATTTTGAGAAAGGGAGAAAAGTACTTGTCATTATTTCATTATTGTACAAAATTTAAGGCAAAAAAAGATTCCTTTTTAAAAATAATCACATACTGTAGATAATAAAACAGCAAAACATATTAAAAACCACACATGAAGTAATCATTATGACAACCAAAAAAAATTACTGTAAGGTAAGACTTATTTTTGCTTTTACTTTATCTTTCGTTTTTTGATGAAAAAAGAAGTTATTAATAAACTCTCGTTTCTCAACAGTTTTCCGCACTGCATCCGCAAGCATTTTTTTCTTGTCCTCTTCTTCAATTGCCTTCTCCACTCCTTCTAGCATGAGCTGTGCTATGTTGAATCCCACCATACCCTTCTTCTCAGCAGTCTCCTTTACACGTTTGGTTGCATCATTCAGCAACGTTCGAGCAATCAATCCTCTTCTCGTTTTGTTGTCTCAGCTTTTTCAGTTTTGCTTCCTTCTCTTGTATATGGGCCTTTTCACTATCTTCTTAAACCTTTCTAACTCCTCTGCCTTTCCCCCTTCTTTTTCATTTTGCTCCTCTTTAATGACACACTGTTCATTACAATACTGCTTGTAATAAACATGAGCTGCTCTTGTCATCTGTAAAAGCTCCTGTGTGATATTAACATGGTATACATTGTTTTCATACACATGATATAAATTTTGTTTGATTCAAAGTTCTCTTTGACTCTTTGATTCAAAGTTCTCTTTGACTCATTGATTCAAAGTTCTCTTTGACATCCTGGCCCTTTCATTGGTCAAAATGTGTCCAGTTTTTGAAAACCCTCTTTCTATGTCTGTACTACCATGCAATAATGATAATGCTGCTTTCACTCACCATCTTGGTAACCAGTGGATATTTTGGATCTCCAGATGAGTGTGTCTTTGCAAAGAACTGATTCCAGTGTGTATCTATGTGGCAAGTTTCAGTGGCAGTTTCATCTTCAAGTCTAAGAAGTTTCCATTCATCCGCAATCATGTCCAGTGGAATATCTTTTGGAAGTGCTGCTGCTACTTTCAATATATCCTTGCGGGTTCCTTCCTTGACCCTCTGTGTGAAGCTAAACATTGAAGATATCCAAGGATGGGCTTGTCCAAAGATAACTGGGGTAAAAGGTGTCTGCAGCTGCTATGAAATGTTTTTTTGCTCCTGTTAAAAAGAGTAGCTGTTCCTTTTCAGAAACTTTTTTCAGTTCATCACAGATTCTACTTTCACTGATTACTTCTCTCACAGGTATGTAGTGCTCATCACTGAAGGCTTCAAGAGATAATGGTTCTTGTGAGTGTTCTTACTTCACTGTGCATCACCTACACCAAAGGCTCTTCTTTCTGGAACATTGTAAATAAGCGGGCACTTGTGCAAAAAAAAAAATCACCTCTGCTTTCATTGTCTCATGTTTGAAGAGGTTAACTTTGTTTGAAGAGGTTAATTATGTTTTTATATGTTGTGGAAGATTTCACCAAATCACTTTTACTCTTAAGAACAAAGTCCTTAAAGTAACTGAACTAAAAACAATCAGTCTTCTCACTGGGAAGTCATCATGTTTTCCCCAAAATGCAGTAATGAAAACAAAAACCCCGCAATCTGCATTCACAAAAATCAAAGAAATACTGACTTTACTGATCAATCTTTTTAAAAACTGAAAAATTACTGACCAAGATGAAAAAACTGACTGTTACTGATTTTACTGACCATTTTCCACCCCTGCATAAAGCCCACCTTCCAAAGCAGTTATTTTCTCGGGGGGGGGAATCTGTTGTCTGGACTTCAGTTGTAATACCTAGTGGCCTTCAGGCCCCACCTGGAGGTTGGCTACCCTAGGCGTAGCAGTCAGTGCTTTAGAGCAGGGTCTGCTAGATCCAGGTTCTTGCTGTAAAAGCTGAGTGGGTGATTTTGGACCAGTCACAGACTTTCAGCCTAACCTACCTCACAGGGTTGTAGTGCAAGTCAAAAGGGGGAGAGGAGAATGATGTCAGCTGCTTTGTTCCCCATTGCAGAGAAAGACTACTTTTCCTCCTGGGGAACCATTGTTGCCACTCTCCAGGTGAGGGCTGGAGATCACTCAGAATTACAAATACTCTTCAGATGGCAGAGATCAGTTACCCTGGAGAAAATGGTGGACTCTGTGTCCTTCTACCCTGCTGAGGTGCCCCCCCCCCAAAAAAAAACAGCCAATGTGACGTAGCAGTCAGGGCTTCAGAGCATGGAAGCAGCTGCAGGTGGGGGGGGGAGATGGAAAGCTGAAGAGTGAGGGGGAAATAAAGGTAGGCTGATGATTGGCTGGGAAGGAGATAGGGTTGCCAACTCCAAGTGGGAAATTCCTGGAGAACTGAGGGATGGAACCTGGAGTGGGTGAGGTTTGAGGAGGGGTGGGACCTCAGACAGATACAATGTCATAAGCTCCACCCTCCCAATCCGCCATTTCCTCCTGGGTAATAATTGTTGCCAATCTCCAGGTGAGGGCTGGAGCTCACTCAAAATTACAACTGTTATTTAGGCAGCAGAGATCAGTTCCTCTGGAAAAAATGGTGGACTCATTATATCGTGCTGAGGTTGCCACAGCAAATTGACGCTGAGTGCCCAAAGCCTTGGCACTCTCCCAGAGCCTCTTTCTAGAGCTCATTGTATTTATTTCCACAACGCACCTTATTCCTAGTCAGACATAAAACACAGAAGTGAAAACTCAGAAAGTGAATAGCTGAGAAAACTCAGCACTGCATTTACTAACACATAAGTCTAAAAATAAAATAAATAACAGAGGAAGAAATTGGCATAATGAAATTAATAGGGAAGTAGACTGAAAGGAAAATACTGGAGCATCAGGGGCAACAAAAATAAATAAGACACCAATTCAGTAGAAATAAATGGAGATGAAGACATACTAAGATATTTTCTCAACAAAAGAAAATGATAGCCTTCAGTATAAAAACCTTCAAAACGGTTGATTAGAGCACAAGAGGAATTGGCATCTTCCCTAACAATAGTCCATTTCTCTTGGTATTTCTATTCTATCCTGTGTTTATTTTGGTAGAGTGAATCTGCCAAGTGTACTGAAGAAGTTGCTCAATTCCCTTTCCACTTCATATTCCTCCTCATGCTTCTGATGGCTAGGAACACTAAATTTACAGGTCACAATGCCTGTACCCAGCAAACAGAAAACAAATGGCAGTAACAAATAGGGGGAAAGCTTAAGGATTACAAATTGTGAAGGAGTTCAGGTGATAAAGTGAGATACCATTCAAAAGATTAAGGGAGACTAGGAACATTAAATAACTTGGAGAATATTTGGCACAGTCCAGATGCATGGATTCACAGGAAGGAGCTTCTCAGCATCATTTTAGATCTGAACCTGGCCACTTAAAAATGCCCAATCTTGTATCGGACCCCCACGCCTTTTAAAATGCCAAAACTTTTGTCTCTTGAAAGGGTGTGGGGGGATGAAAACAAGATCATCTAGTTCTACTGCCCACAGACCCAATTGTGGCATTTCTAAATAGCCAAGTTCAGCTTTAAACTGGCATAGTATATTGAGTCTTTGTTTATCTAAACTACTACTGAGAAATTATAGTGCATAAATTTATCCACACCCTCAAACTTACACCCACAGTTACATCAATTCAGTTTGTACTGTCAGAGACAACCCAACCTAGAGATCATCCGCACTGTCATTTTTGCCAATCATTTGCCTCTATTGCTTCAATGTGTTTTGCTCTCTCGAGTAGTCCCAGAGGGAGCAAAAAACATGTGGAAAGGGGGGGGGGACCCAAAGCAATAGCTGCAAAGGAGTGACAAAAGTGACAGTGCAGACGTGGCCCTAGTCAGGACCTCCTCCCCCTTACGTGAGAAAGACATTTTTGCTTGTACAAGAGGGGTGATTTACAGCCATTTCCTCCCCCTTCCTACAATAGCTCTTTATATTAAGGGCCCCCAGCCCTATGGGGCTGCAGCAAGATGGAGAAAGCAACGAAGTTGTATTCTGTTGATTGAGGTATGTTGATTTCAGAATTCAAGCCACTTCTTTTCCTTATTTATGTGACCTAAAGAAATTAAATTTGAAGGGGCAGTTGCTTGAGAACATTTTGTGTAATTAAATCATCTAACTACCTAAAAACTTGAGGAATAGTCAAAGATGTAATTGACCTACAAAACAACATTTATATGAAACTTTATGCCTTTATGAAGACAAGAGACAAAGGGATCCCATTGCTACTATTGTCGATTGATTGATATTACAGCCCAGCAGCTCCTGGAATAGGTATGCTAGCAACAGAGGTGAGAACTTTTCATATATGTGGTTCCTCCAAGTAGTGATCAGTATAGAAACTGAGCCACCCTCATATTTGGTTGGTTAGGATAAGGTAGGCTGGGGGAGTACAGAAGAATATTCAAGCTCCCTCTTCCTCCATCTAACCCTAGTGGCTTTCCAATCTAGTCTGTTCTGCTTCTAGCATATATGCATTGACAATCTGAGGGTCACATGTTTTGCTAGTTGATGGATCGCATTATGGGGTTTGAGGACTGCGTGGTGGATTTCGTTGTTCTATTTTTCTGCAAAAACCAGATCACCTCTGTGATCTCCCAATGTTACTAGCTATCTGAATGGATGGTGACATTTGTGGATCGGATGAAGTTAGGGGGCAAGGCCAGTATGATGATTATATTCCACCGAGGGGGGGGGGAGGTAGAAAGCTGTAGATCAAGAGAGCTATTATTTAGAATGACAAGAAAATCTGATGCCTGACCTAAGTGGCAATGTCTGTATTTTCTTTAAACCATAGAACACTGCAGATTTAAGAAGAGCACTGAAACAAAAATAGCATTTAGATTTCATTCTGTTAGTGAGTGAATCAAAGCTGAAGAAATGGAACTGAATATGATCAGTAAATGGCAAAAACTAGAAAAATGACAGCAATAGATAATCAGTAACAGCATCTACCAGAAATATCTGCCTGTAATCCAACCAAGCAATTTGCAGTCCAGATGCTGCCACCAAGTCTCCTTAGAATTACAAAGTAAATTTCTAGCCTTGTAACAGCAGGAATAAGTTTGAATATGTAATGTTAAAATTCCTAAGAGAGTTTTCAGCGCTGAACAAATTATCCTATCCTCTTTTAAACCAAAGTGAAAAGATTCAACCTGGGAGTAACAGAAATCTTAAAATCAGTATTTAGCAGTTAAAATCATAATAAATCACCATGTATGTTTTTTTGTTAGCTGACCCTGATTTTGGTATTACATTGGCTGTAGCAACATTTCTTAGCTGCAGTGGCAGCTATACAAGGGTGGAAATAGAAGGTAGTTTGTGTTGTCCGAAAATGATGAGTTATCACATTGTTAAATACGGAAAGAGTGTAAAACCAGATATCTGACAGAGTGCATGGAATAGGAATTTAAGACTTCTTTGTTAGAGACTAATGTTGAGTATTGGTGGGAATAAAACTCTTCCTGACACACAGAGAGGAGACAGGCAAAATATCTGCACATATCAATAATGTAAAACCCTCTGGTAGGTGTGTCTTACCGGTTCTCCTGCTGCGTGATGGGAATAACAGATGAGACCAGGGATGGGATGTTCACCTTTTGCCATGATAGCAGCATAACTGGTGTAGGATGGATGCTTCTAATGTACAATACATAACAACTATGAATACAGTGATAGGAAAACATGAAACTAAACAAGCAAAATGAACAGAGGGAACAGGGGTGAAAACAAGTGAAATATAAAAATGCAGGATGCATAGGAGTTTAAATGAGCACAATCAGTTTAGATCTCAGGTATTTTCTGCTTTTAATACTTACTGCTAGTACCTTTCCGGGAGAGCATATACTCAATATAGAACTTTGTGAACTTAGTAAAAATCCAATTTTCCGTTGATAATAAATGACTAATTGCATTTTGTTTGCAAACAGCTGACAATGCTCTTAAAGAGGAACATTGTAAACATGATGAAAATAATGTATAGGGATGATTAGAATATTGATTTCTGTTGTTCAGTCCATAAAATAGCAAGTGCTGAGGGGGTTGGGCTATTGTGAGATTATATCCCATGGCTCTAGAAGTGGTCCAGGGTTCAGCTATGGTTTGATAGGACTCAGATTGTCAAAGCTTGGCTCAAACTATGCATTGCTGATATTCCAATTGGACACAAGGGTGTTTAATTCAGAAGAACTTCATTCTTCTTACAAATACAGCAATACCAATAAAACTAATCCAACCCTCACTAATATTTTATCATGTAACTTGGACTGCATGATAAAGTTTGGTCCAAATGCATATCTCCTACAGCTGCACAGATAGTGCCTCCCTCCCTTAGTCCAGCTCCTCCACTTTCACAGAAAACAAATTCTCAGCATGGGAGGAATGAGGGCCCTGAGAAAGCTTCTACAAAAGCAGTATTGGAAAATAATTATATTATTTTTAGAGTTATCACTTAATAGGATGGTTATGTAGGATTAATTCCTATTGTGGTTTAAACTGCTGGAAATAAAAAAAGAAAGGGAAACTATATATACAGAAATTTAAAATTATTTGATTAAACATTAAGATAGGCCTTCCTTACTGCCATAGCACTATAAATTTAAAACAAATCCAATGTATACCTGAAAGGGTCAGGGAAAGTACCTGAGATAGAAACCAATGTGCCTCTTGGCAAGTGACCCCCAACTCACCTTAGCTGCAATGGCTGCAGCAGTTATATGTGAGGAAGAACTATCCTCTGTTGAAGCAACTCCACTATCTTTTTTCTCTTCCTCCTCTTCCTCACACTGTACACCTTTGTCTTCTGTCTGCTTGTGTGGGCTGATGGTTGGAGGAGGAGAAAGAGGTGGTGGTGGTGAAGGTAGATCTTCAAGTTCATCATGCACCTCTTTTACTTTTACAATGGCATCTCGCAAAAGGTCAATGGCATGAGGTAGGGCTGGCAGTATAAACTGAAAGCATTCCTGTGCACAATGAAAAAAAAATGACAATGAAGACTTACCTATAGGACATAGTAGCTATTGAACAGTTAAACTTATTCAAGTTGTCTAGAAATCTGATTTAGCACAGTGCTCTTATGTATACTTTATAAACTTTTGAATATACTAATATTATTGTCAGCTTAACTATTCTATTCAGCTTTAACATGTTCACCTCACAGTCCTACCTTAGAGCTTTCACTTTACGTTGTTTTGTCCTAATAGACAAAACCATATTCTGTGGTTTGAAAACAATTCAAATAGAATTTTTAGACAAAGCATCTGTTGCAAAAATTGTTTTATATATACTAGTTATGTATTAACAACTGAAACTGATTATCTGATTATACTAAAACAATACAGTACATTGTATTCAATTTTAAAAGATAGAATTAAAATATTACTTTTATTCCTTTTTCATCTCCTAATAGGAAAGATACTAAGCTTTTCCCATAACAAGTTCAACTTTCTACCCCTCAGTCTGTAATGCCTTTTTTTTGCTTATATCTTCTACCCCATTTGAAATTAGGATGCGTTCTTATATATCCTAAGATCACATTCTGTCTTTTCACTATAAATAATTTTTCTGCATCTTAAAATGCCATTTAGAATAACAAGTCTTTTTGAATGTGCTCTTGCCCCTGCCACGGGTGGGGGGGGGAGATGTCTGAATGTACTATGTTGCCTTATACAGGATCAGGCAATTAAATATTGTCTAGTTGAGAAATGGATATCCAAGGTTTCATGCAGAGTTTCTTCTAATTCCTACTACTCAGGATCTTTTATGAACAGAAGATGGAGGGGACTGCACCTGGGATCCTATATATGCAGCTATGGCTCTCTCCTAATATGTGGAAACATTATCAAAACATTAGATTGTGGCCATAATCATGAAGTAAAATTCAACTGTCAGTTTACTCCTACAGAAGAGTCTTTGGCTTCTAGCATGTTTGCTCCACCCAGCATCACAGCTCTATCTGTTCTAGTCTGCTATGTTTTGGGAAGCAAGATTAATGGAAGAATACTGTAAATTGTCCTGATCTCTCTCTCTTTAGGCACTGAAATGTTTTGTTTTGTTTTTTTGCACATAGGCTTATCTGGGAGTGCTGGAGCAGGGACATTCAAAAGGTAGACCTGCCCACTGATGTTCCACTTAATGCTTGCTGACTGCTGGGGTTCTTGCAAAGAAAAGCTTGAGAGATGGATTCTTGGCTAGGCCTGATCGCCTAAGGTGCTTCGCCTTTTCTTATGTTTTTAAACAAGAGTGCAAGTTCAACACTATTTAACATATATGAGTTATGACTTCATGGTTGAGAAAACCTGATTATATATTTATTGAAAACTTGTTTACTTAACTTTTCACCAGATTTTAAAAATGTAATGCAATAATAAAATTAAATCATATGCATATATGAAACAAATGAGAAAGCAACAGCAGAATTCAGCAGCAGATGACAATGGCAGGGAAAATAATTTCAAATGATCTCCCAACAAAAGCCTGGAGCAGGGCCTACAAAAACAACCTCAGAAAACAGGCAGATTTATATAGGTAAATTTGTCTTTCAAATACTCTGGATTGATTGTGTATTCTTGCTTTATAGGCTTAACACAGATTGCTGAATTACAGGAATTCTAGTTTTAAAAATAAAGAAGATCACATAAGACCGAAGCCAGATTGCTCTTTAATTAGAACAACGAAGGGTAAGCCTTCAAGATTAAGATTTTTTAAAACCCCTTCATTTATACACTAAACATAGCTGGATCTATTTACATTATTCAGTTCAATATCTCTACACATACTATTTTATCTATTTAAATTATTTCCTTTCTGGGAGTATTTTTGCCAACTTAGTTTGGATCCAATTTAGAATTTCGCTCTTTACTGTCTTCACAGGAACATTTTGGTCCCCCAAATATCTGTCAATTTTTTAAAAGGCTTATAGTGACAATGTCAGGACACTGGCTTTTTTTCCTGTCCTCGCTGCTGCTCTCATATCAGATTCAGTAAGTTGTAAGGCAGAAATGAAAAAAGAGGGGGGGAACCCCTCATGGAATTTGAAATATGTATATCTCCTAACAACCAGGGAACTGAATGTGTGAATAATATGGGATACTTCATATTAGATCCTGTGGCTTAGATATATGCCCCAGTGTTTCCATTAGTGGAATACTGCAGCTGGATGATTTTTCCTTTAGATTCCACCTCTTGCTTACTGAATCTGACCAGTTGAGAGTATCCAGCACAAACTGGTACTGCATGCCATGTGAGTGGCACTGGAAATGTCTGGTTTTGAAATTTTGTTTAGCCTTCCTAAAAACATGAGAGAAATTGATTCACCTTGATTATGTAGTATTTTGTCATCATGCTGTCTGTAGCCAACTGAACCACCTTCCCCTTCAGGACAGGGGCTACAGAAATAAGCACTCTTGATGGTTCAATTAGTTGATGTCCAATCCTTCAATCCTTCCTCCTGTTTCCACACAACATATGCACACCAACATCATAGGGATGCATCTGTGGTTAGACCAAGAGGTATCCTATTAGAAAGCTGCCTGGACTCACAGCATAGTTTGTCCAATAGGGGTCACTCCTCAATTTTTTGTCTGTCATTAATTATTTTTAATAAAACCTATTCTGACCATGTATATATGCACCAATTCTATTACTTATTTTTGGAGAAGCGATTCTACCTCTAGATGTATTTGGACAAGAGAGTGAGAAGCAACCTGTTCTCCTGAACTTGTAGGAGAAATATTCTTAAATGTCCAATGCATAGCCTGTAGAGAGTAGAGTTTACTTTATAGTAATCTTGGGTTACTATTTCCTGAAGGGAGATCGTATCATTGAAGGTATCTCATACAGTATTAGCAGATCCTGAATTCATTTTTTGTTTCAGAATCATTGGTAGCATACATAGATAATATGTTGCAGACTAAATATGTGGTAGACTGAAATACATATGCTGTTGCTGACAGTTCTATCCTATCTATGGATGAAAAGGTCTCATCAGACACCTTGGATCTCAAGACTGAGATGAAGAAGTAACTGTAATCTGAGCCTGATTTATTTTCTTTAAGGAATCATCTGTCTGAGAGCTGAATAGTTCTATTCCTCCAAACAGAAGACCTTGCACTCTGCTCAGCCAGAAACTCTATGAAATGGGATCATTCATGTCTTTGAAAAAACTGAAAATACAGTATTCCTTGCCATACTGTCAGGCACATGTTCAGCCATATTAATTTGCTCTTTTAGACAATACCAGTGGAGACCCGCAAGAAATTTGCGGGATGGTTATCTCATTTGTCACACCTTTGCTTCCTCTCCTCGCCTCCTACCTCTCTCACACTTTTTCTCCCCTCTGCCCCTTTTCTTACTCTCTATTTCTCCTTCATGCACGTGACTTCCTCTCTCTTTCTGACCTGTCATCTTTCTCTTTGTTTTTCTGCCTCCCCACTTCATCACTCTTTCTCTCTCTTTCTGCCCCCCACCCCATCATTCTTTCTTTCTGCCCCCATCACTCTCCCAGCCTCCTGCCTGTTTCCTCTCCCACTCCGCCGAGCAGCAGCAACAGTGGTGGCAGTGCTCTCAGCCACCCACCTGCTTCCTCTCCCCCCACAGCAGCAGTGGCAGCACTCTGGGAATCACAACAGGTCTCCCAGCTACAGAGATCAATTCACCTTAGGGCTGCCAGCTCCAGGTTGGGAAATTCCTGGAGATTTGGGGGTGGAGCCTTGGGACAGTGAGGCTTGGGGAGGCAAGCAGCCTCAGCAGGGTATAATGCCATAGACTCTTACTGTCTCTTCTCCATGCATGTTACTTCCTCTCTCTTTCTGACCCGTCATCATTATCTTTGTTTTTCTGCCTCCCCACCTCATCACTCTTTCTCTTTCTGCCCTCCACCCTGTCACTTTCTGCCCCCATCATTCTCCCAGCCTCCTATCTGCTTCTTCCGCCACCCCACACAGCAGCAGCAATGGTGGTGGCGATATTCCCAGTCATCCACCTGCTTTCTCTCCCCTCACAGCAGCAGTGGAGCACTCTGGGAATCACAACAGATCTCCCAGCTACAGAGATCAATTAACTTGAGTGCTGCTAGCTCCAGCTTGGGAAATTCCTGGAGATCTGGGGGTGGAGCCTTGGGACAGCGAGGCTTAGGGAGGCAAGCAGCCTAAGCAGGGTATAATGCCATAGACTCAGTTCTCCAAAGCAGCCATTTTATCTAGGGGAACTGATCTCTGTCGCCTGGAAAACAGTTGTAATTCTGGGTGATCTCCAGTCCTCATCAGGGGACTGGCAATGGTGGTTCTCATGGAGGAAATGGCTGGAGGGTGGAATGTATGGCATTACACCAGTCCGAAGTTCCTCCACTCCTCAAATCCTACCCTCTCCAGGCTTCACCCCTCAAATGTCCAGGGATTTCCCAACCTGGAGTTGGCAACCCTATTTCCTTCCCAACCAATGGCCAACCTACCTTTATCTGCCTCTCTGTCTTCTGCTTTCCATCTCCACGCCCCAGCCCCTATCTAGGAAAATTACAGTCTTTGTCCACAGTGAGGGCTAAAGCAGCTTTCATTATTCCCTCCTCCTTTTTATCTGCACTACAACCCTGTGAGGTTGGTTAGGCTGAAATATGTGACTGGTCCAAAATCACGCAGTCACCTTCCAGTGCAAGATGGGGATCTGAACCTGGGTCTCCTTTGAAGCTCCAACTGCTGCACCTCACTGGATTTCATAGGGTGGCTGCTGATGAACGGGAGCAAGCAGCCGAGGCTAGGTGAGTCATGCAAATCAGGGGGGATCTGGTAACCCTAGACTACTGCCAGGCCTAGAGTTGCCAACCTCCAAATGGGAACTGGAGAGCCCCCAGAACTACAACTGGACTCTAGACAGCAGAGGTCTGTCTCCCTGCAGAAAATGGCTACTTTGAAGGGTGGACTCTGTGGCATTATACCCTGCTGAGGCCTCTCCCTTCCCCAAATGCAGCCCTCCTCCTTAGAGTCCACCACAAAATCTCTAGGGATCCCCCAGCCTGGCACTGGCAACTCTTGAGAGGCCTGGACCCAAGGCTCCCTCCCTCCTTCCAAGGCCGAAAGAGGCCTGGAAAGGGCCCTTCCCCCACCCTTTTCACCAACAGAGCCAGTTAGAAGCCTCCCCCCCCAACGTTCTAATCTCTCACCATTGATGCCTGAAGCAGGTTCCTGCAGAGGCCATTTCAAAAGGTTTTTGGGGGATTCAACCGTCCCTGAAGGGATTTTCTTAGTTTTTGGATTTTTCTACAAACCCAGGAAGTCTACTGACTATGGAGGAAAAGCTGTTGGGGGAGAGTGAGGCCCCTATTGGTGGAAATAGGTATCCACACATTTTGGCTATTAGGATAAGGATTATATCCATTCATTGAAGAACCTTAGCTGATTATTGCTTGCTTATCATTAGGGTCAAGGCAAAGATAAGGTAGTATATATTCTCAAAGGAAAAAAACTGATGTGTCAATAATTGCTTAGTAATTGGGTGTTAGAGCTGAAGAACACCTTTCTAAACAATTCCATTTTTATATTCATTAATGAATGATGAGTATGAAGTATGTTTGTTTGCCATATGATACCTTCCTCCACTAGCAAACAGACAGTAGACGCACACTACATATGCTAATGTCACTGAGTCCTTACATCTGTATTCTCATCAAGAAGGGCCATACATCCTCTTTATATTATTGTATTTCTTATTTGGAATAGTAGATTGGACTAGTGATTGTAATGTAATGCAATGAATAGTAGAAACTAATTTGGAATGGTAGATTAGAATGTATTTCTCTGGTCTGGTGACAGAGGAGACATAACAATGCACAACTAATCACCCCACTTTGAAGAAAAGGGTGCTGTTAGTTACCCCCATGATTGAGAAGAGATGGATAGAATGTTACAACAGTCTCGGTTAATTACTCTCAGCATTCCACAATTAAGAAGTGTACATTTACACATCAATCTCCAATTCTGATATATTTATTTACTTCACTATGTTTCCCCTGGGAATTAAATCCAAACAAAAAGTGACCATATAAATTAAGCTTGTTATTTCTGTTTGGTCCTTGCATCTGTTAAGCATCTTCATTATGTTGTAGGCTAATTTGTTGCTCACCCTCCACCTATATATATATGGGACTGGTAACTTCCATTTCAATGTATCTGAAGGAGTGTGTGTGCACACAAAAGCTTATTCCTTGAATAAAACTTTGTTGGTCTTAAAGGTGCCACTGAACTCAAATTCTGTTCAACAAACAAATAAAACTCTTACAGTAGCTGCAGTCAAGGATGGTTTCATTAATGCACCTCCAAAGTGATGTCCAAAACAGTGAATATCTCTGTCTCAGAATCACAGCAGTAGGAGTCACTTTGATTCTTCCATAACATTTTTCATTTCCAAGTTGGGCTCCAGCATATTGGGAAGCTTAACTGATATCGCCTCCCATTGTTATGGTGGCTTGTCTTATTTTGCCTGAATGACAATCACCGTTTGATCTCCACTCAAGATCTCAAAAGATTCTCTGGATTACAAAAAACAAATGCTAACTGCCATAACTGTGAAATAAAAAGCAGAATTCCTGTAATGCTGATCAGAACCAAATCTAAAATGGCAACCAATGAATTTAAGAGTGGTCTTTGATAGTGATAATATAGTTCTCAAAAAATCACACCTTTCAGCTATGATTATGTGGCAGTAATGGGGTTTTAAGGCAACTCAGTTGGTTAACAGGAAGCTTATTTCTCTGGAAGATCCATAGACTCTGGGCTTAGAAAAAAATTCCTTTTCATATAGTCAGCATTATCAAGACAAAACTCTGAAACTTCCTTTTATCAAAGGCAACACTGGGATCAGAATACACACCACAAACAACCCCCTGCTTCCAAACTTCATCCAACTCTGAAAATAATAAACCATACCCTCTAGTTTAACAGATCAC
Source organism: Gekko gecko (assembly GCA_029375565.1). Taxonomy (NCBI): domain Eukaryota; kingdom Metazoa; phylum Chordata; class Lepidosauria; order Squamata; family Gekkonidae; genus Gekko; species Gekko gecko. The sequence continues at coordinate 159,486,371 of JAPDNY010000003.1, read as the reverse complement.
TGGACGATGAAAACCCCCCAAACAGATTATATAATAATTGTAAAGAGAAATGGTTCCTTGCTTTGCTCTGAGAAATAAAATCTTTGGTTCAGGCTGCAGAGAGGCCTATAGAAATCTTCCCAGGGACGGTTAGATACTGTTAGAACAGAGTGACCTTGCCAGTTGAATTGTTTGCAGCTGAAGTGCTAGGGAGTACCACTTTCCTTTGGTCCTTCCAATTAGCACATTCCCTGTGTGGGAAGGGGCAAGGCCTAGCTGCAGTATGGTTTGGTTTCTCCCCCCTCTAGTCCATCTCCTGATGCATCATGTGCTTAGCAACATACAGAGAATTACATCATCTCTCAGGTTTCTGATTGGTCTAACAGGCCTGAGGTCTCGCAATAAAAATAGTTAGCCTTTGCTATATGGCTGACTTTGTAACCTCTTGGCATTGAAGTATGTCAGTGGTTACACAGCTCCCTGTGTGTGACCAGCATCCATCTTGACTGCTTGCTTGGAAGGGCTATACCCTGGATATCTTTGATTTGCTGGAATTAACTGCTGAGATGAACCAATAATGGTAACTTGGAACCTTGACCCTATGTATTAGCTATGCTGGATATGTTTAGATTTATTTGTTTTATCCCTTCACAGTCTAGTTTCTTTTAATATTTTTGCACTTTAAGGAACTATATTTTTATCTTGTTATAAACTTTGCCTTCATTGACCACAAAGCCTTCTTCCAGAGCCTTGCCTTTGACCACCTACCAGCTAACTATTTTGTGTTTGGAAACTCAGTCTGAAGTCCCACTCTGCAGGGCTGACTCTTCCTGTTAATTCCCTGAGAAGCTGGGAGACTTGTCCTTTTGCTCCTGGACTGTTGGGATAGACTGACAGGACTGGTGGCACCTACAAATACTAGGGTGAGATTTAGTCTCTCTCTTTGGTATTTTGTAAATTTGATTTGCTGCAACCCCTTTGTACCAAAAGACCTTACCCTGGGTTGGGACTAGGATGTGCATTTGGCAATAGCCGAACCAAAAAAAGCTCCCTAAAATACTTTGTCAGTATTTTTTGGGTATCACCTAAGCCGAATACAAATCCGAGATCTGTATTTGGCTACCGGTATAGTTGAACCCGAAACCCCCCCAATATTATCTGGCTTTTTTCAGGTTCATTTTGCTATACCAAATACAAAGTGTCATTTAAACCTAACAGCCTGAGCCACCAGTCAGCTGTTGGGTTTAAATGCTTTTCTTTCACTCCCTGAGACTGGGGAGGGAAAGAAAGGCATTTTAAACATGCCTGGGTTCCCTGGCTGATCTTCTCCAGGTGCCCTGCAGTCAGGGAATCCAGGCATGTTTCTATGTCTGCTCTTTGCTTCCCCAGCCAACCCCCTGCTGTGGAGAAACTCAGGGAGAGGAGGGAAAGTCGGGGGGCATGTTTCTATGCCTCCTTCCTTAGAATCAGAGAATTGGAAGGGATCTCCAAGGTCATCTAGTTCAACCCTCTGCACAATGCAGGAAATTCACAAATACCTCCCCCACCACACCTGCAGTGACTGCTGTTCCATGCCCAGAAGATGACAAGAAAGCCTCCAGGATCAAACTGGCCTGAAGAAAAATTACTTTCTGACTCCAAAGTGGCAATCAGCATTTCCCTGGGTGTGTAAGAAAGGGCCACAAGAACTGAGCACTGAGGCAACTCTTCCTGTCCTCCCTCTCATGATTTGCCTAAGTTCACAGAATCAGCATTGCTGTCAAATGGCCATCTGGCCTCTGTTTGAAAACATCCAAAGAAGGAGAGCGCACTACCTCCCAAGGAAGCCCTTTCCACTGATGAACCGCTCTGTCAGGAAGTTCTTCCTAATGCTTAGCTGAAAACTCTTCTGATTTAATTTCAACCCATTGGTTCTGCTCCGACCTTCTGGGGCAACACAAAACAACTCTGTAACATCCTCTATATGATAGCATTTCAAGTACTTAAAGATGGTTATCATATCACCTCTCAGTTGTCTCCTCTCCAGGCTAAACATACCCAATTCCTTCAATCTTTCCTCATAGGACTTGGTCTCCAGACCACTCACCATCTTCATTGCCCTCCTTTGGACATGTTCAAGATTATCTAAATCCTTCTCAAATTGTGGTGCCCAAAACTGAACACAATACTCAAGGTGATGTCTACCCAGAGCAGAGTAAAGCGATAGTTCACATCAGGGGTCTTTTCGTAGAAAAAAATTGTAGTGCCCTAAATTGAACACGATACTCTAGGTGAGGTCTAACCAGAGCAGAGTAAAGTGACACCATCACTTTGCATGATCTGGACACTATACTTCTGTTGATACAGCTCAAAATTGCATTTGCCTTTTTAGCAACCGCATCACATTGCTAACTCATGTTCAATGTATGGTCTATTAAGACCCCTAGATCCTTTTCACACATACTATTGCCAAGACAAGACTCCCCCAATCTATAATTATGCATTTAATTTTTCCTAACTAAATGCAGAACTTTACATTTATCCCCACTGAGATTCATTTATCTGTTTTAGCCCAGTTTTCCAGCCTGTTAAGATCATCCTGTATCCTGACTCCTGCCATATTTGCTACCCCTCCCAATTTAGTATCATCTGCAAATTTAATAAGCGTTCCCTCTATCCCTTCATCCAAATAGTTGATAAAGATGTTGAACAAAACAGGTCCCAGGATAGATCCTTGAGGCACTCTATTTGGGGAACCATTCACAAGCACTCTTTGGATGCAATCTGTCAACCCGATACCGATATGGCTGTTGGGCACCTGGGGAAAAGCAGGCAGGGAACCCAGGTATGTTTCATGCCTGCCCTTTACTTCCCCAGCCAGCCCACTGCAGTGGGTTGGATGGAGAAGGGAAGGGCAGGTACGGAAACATGCCTCCTTCATTTCCTGAGCTTCTCTGCTGCTGTGGAGAAAGGGAAGGGAGGAATAGTTGGTAAATGCCTTTCTTTCCCTTCCCAATCTAGGGTAGGGAAAGAAAGGCATTTTAAACTTGCCTAGGTTCCCTGGCTGACCTTCTCCAGGTGCCCCATGGCTGTGGGGCACCTGGAGAACAGCAGACAGGGAACCCAGGCATGTTTCTATGCCTGCCCTTTGTTTCCCCAGCCAGCCCGCTGTGGTGAGTTGACTGGGGAAGGGAAAGCATGGAAATATGCCTCCTTCCTTCCTTGAGCCTCTCTGCTCTTGCGGAGAAACTCAAGGAGGGGAGGGAAAGTTGGAAGGCATTTTTCCTTGCCTGCCCTTCACTTCCTCAACCTGCCCACCGTGGTGGGTTGGCTGGGGATGGGAGGGGCAAGCATGTTTCCATACCTCCTTACCTCCCTGAGCCTCTCTGCAGCTGCGGAGAAACTCAGGAAAGGGAGGAAAAGTGGGGGGGATGTTTAAATGCCTTTCTTTCCCTCCACAAGATTGGGGAGGGAAAGAAAGACATTTAAACATGCCTCCTCTGACTTTCCCTCCTCTCTCTGAGTTTCTGTCTCTGAGAGGCTCATAGAGGGAAGGAGGCATGCTTCCATGTCTGCCCTGCTCTTCCCCAGTCAATCCGCCACGGCGGGCACGCTGGGGAAGCAAAGAACAGGCATGAATCCATGCCTGGGCTCCCTGCCACCCTTCTTCAGCTACCCCATGAGAACAGAAAAAAGGTGCCCCCAACAGTGTTGCTGTCCACTGCCGTGGCAAATCCATGGCAAATCCATCTCAGCCTTCCATTCCAGTGTTGTTAGGAGGTGGGGCAGCATGATAGACAGGGCAGGAAAGACCAATGGAAGCCATGAGTTGTCACTGGCAGAGGCAAGGAGGGGCAGGCCAGAGGAGCAACGCTCCTCCTCTGCTGGATACTCCCCCTTAAAGAGAATTGAGAAAGAAATATCCGGTTCTGATCTCAACGACTGAAGGCATGTGCAGAGTAAGCTCCGCACACTCTGACTGTTCCTATAACCTTCTATTTTCATTTTTGTCCATCTCTGCAAGGAACTTTGCCCAATACCATTGTTGAGCGGTATAGGATTTTGGGAGTTGCACGTAGCAAGGATGTGACATCACTTTTGTGATGTCATGTCCTGTGATGTCACTTCCAGCTCAAAGGTCAGGTGATGGCACTTCCCAAGCTCCAACCCCCTCCAATGATGTGACTTCCAGTATACTGCACCAAACCCCACCCCTTCCTGTGATGTCACTTTCAGGGCACTCCCCCAAACCTGCCTCTTCCTCTGAAGTCACTTCAATGCATCATGTCTTAAGGCTCTCAAGCATCTGACATTTATTCTATGTGGCTCTTATGTTATGCAAGTCTGTCCACCCTGCTCTAAGTCCTCATGGCAGGGAGTTGTCAGCCAGCATCCTATACCACGAGCCCTACCTCTGGAGTTGTGGGCCAGCCTCTTGGAACCATTTGTAGGGTGGGGCGGGCTGTCACTGGATGCTGGGGAGAGGCAAGGATGGTGTGGGGTATGCTGAATCATGGCTTTTTCAAAATCAGTTGTTTATCTTAACTTAATAGTATTATGCATAAGACTTTTTAAATAGTTGTACCATGGTATCTGACCATTACTTTTCCTATAAACAGTTTCATATGTAATGATTTTACCTGAGACTATTAGAGTATTATAAGAGTCTAATTTACTTGCTTACCATTTAAACAAAGATGGTAACTTAAAATTTTGAAGCTCATCTAAATCTCTTGCAGCTGAATCTAACAGTGAAATCACTGGAGACAATCTGTTCTCATATCTTTCCCAAATTACAAAAAAGCTATCTATTATTGGATTCCCTTTAATATATATCTTTTTTCTAATTTTCAGACTGGTCCATAAAAAAAGTTATCAGTGGCATTTAAACTTCAGTTTGCTTCATGGATATCACTGTCAAACTATTCTTTAAGCGGGCTTCCAGTCGGAGTAAAATGGTGAACTGATGCACTCCTGTGATCGTGCGGAGTGGACGGCAGCTTCTTCTGACAGTTTGGGCAGTTTTACTACTGAACGCAGCACCCCCAGGCAGGGGGTCACCAAGCAAGCATCAAGGTCCAAGTGAGAGTTGAGATCGGCATCCGCAAGTCCCGGAGGGGGCTTGTTTACGCCTTGATCTCCTCTCAGGAGCGGGCTTTTGCAAATCAGCACTAAAGAAGCTAGCCGAGCTGACAAATCAGCTTAAATTTGCCATTTCCCGATCTCTTGAGAAACGATCTAACATTGGAAGTAAAAAGGAATGATGCGAAGTCCCAAGATAAACATCTAAGGTAACCGTAACAATTTGCTTACCAGGGAGAAGATCTAGCGAGTTTCGCGCAAGGCGGTTAAGCGCATAAGACTTTAAACTGTAGAATCGATCCACCGATAAAATTTGAAGATCTTGTTAAAGCGCTAAAAACGGACTAAATTAACTTTGTTTAACATTCCTGCAGTCAGAGGCTGAGATAAGTGAATGAGCGAAAGTTACGGGGAAGATCACGAGACAGAGGTGTAACAGCTAACTGTGTCCGGCTGAAAACAGAACTTGGCTAGAGATTGTGCTGGAGGACCGAAATTGAAGTGGACCGGAAGTGTATCCAGTAGGACCAAAATTGAAACAGACCGGAAGTGTATCCGGTAGGACATTTTAAATGGGGGACCGGAAAGAGGAAGTTTAAAAGGAACCTACTCTAGCCAAGAAAATCATAGAGAAATTGCGCCCACCATTTTGTGGAGGACTGAATTTTAAAAAAGTGTTTTTAAGAGAAAATAGGCTGTTAGAAACAGCGAAACAAAGGGGAATTGGAAGAGAATTGCCAAGCTGATTGAACTGTATCGATAAATTCCCCAAACGGATCCAAAACACCGGCAAAGAGCGGCGTCAGCTGCGAGCCCAGGTATGGCTGGTAAAGATAAGAAAGAATGGCAGGCAGCAATAGATCAAATGGAGAAGCGTATGCTAGAAGCAATTCATAGTATGATCAAGAAACTGGAAAAGCAATTTGATGAGAAGATGGAAAAACAGCTGGAACACTTAGAAGAAGTTCAGGAGAAAAATGTGGCGGCCTTGAGAGAGTTAGTACTTGCAGAAGTGGCAGAATTTAAAAAAGAAGTGGAAAATACAAGTAGTCAAGTTAAAGCTTTGACGACTAAATCAATGGAAATGGAGCAAAAGACACAAGATTTGGAAAAAAAAATTGAAGTGAATGGACAGAGTAACCAGAATCTTGAGGCAGTTGTGGAATATAAAGCAATGTCAAACCAGCTGAGATTGAGAGGCATTGAAGAAAAAATGGGAGAGGATATACGTACTGAAGTGATGGAAACTTTGACTGAATACATGGGAGAAGACAAAGGGGAGTTGGATTACAATTTTGATCTTATATATAGAGTGAATTCTGCTTATGCCCAAAGGAAAAATTTACCGAGAGATGTCATTGTTCAATTTGTGACAAGGAAAATGAAAGAGGACGTATTTAAGAAGTAGTTTGCCCAGCCTTTGGAAATTGATGGTAAAAAGATAATGATAATGAAAGAACTCCCAAGGTCCATTTTGCAGGACAGAAAGAAATACAAGAAGTTGGTGGAGAAGTTGAAACAATTGAATATCAGATTCAAATGGGAAATACCACAAGGACTGTCCTTCACGTACAACTCAAAAAGACATGTGATTAAAACACCGGGGGATATGTATAGGTTTAAAGCCGAAAATACCGAAGACTTCGGAGATATTTAAAAAGCCTCAACGATGGATTACAAATTATTATCATGGAATGTAAACGGACTTAATTCACATAACAAAAGAAAAGTAGTGAATCATTGGTTACAAAAGCAAAATTCTAACATCATCTGCTTGCAGGAAACGCACATAAAAAATCGGGACAATAAATATTTGATTAACAATAAATTGGGAGAAGAATTCTATTCTTTGGCAGAGAAAAAAAACAAAGGAGTGGTGACCTATGTAAATAAATGTTGGAACCTAAATAAGTTTTTACAGATAAAGAAGGAAGCTATGTGGCGGTTGAGATCAATATGTTACAAAAAAAGACATTGGTTGTGAATTTGTACGCTCCTAATGGAGCCAAAGAGAATTTCTTTAAGGATTTGCTGAGCGAATTGGACCAAGTGCATTATGAACAGATAATTGTTGCTGGTGATTTTAATGGTACTGTTAACAACAAATTGGATAGATAATCACAGAAAGGCGTTGAGAAGATTGGAAAGTTACACCAAACTTTTTTTAGAGTTATTGAGCAAGAAAAGTTGGAAGATGTATGGCGAAAATGGAATCCAAAAATTAAAGATTTTACTTTCTATTCGAATAGACACAAATCCTTCTCAAGAATAGATATGATTTGGATTAAATTAAATTAAAAACTCAGAAGGTGGAAATATTGCCAAAGACCAACTCAGATCACAACCCGTTAATTTGGACATTAAAAGAAAAGGCAAAGCAATATCATTGGAGAATTAATGAGGATTTATTGGATAAGACGAGATTAGTGGAGACCTTGCGGAAAGAAACACAAATTTTCTTCCAAATGAATTTGAATCAAGAGGTCAATATACAGACAGTGTGGGATGCTTACAAATCGGTGATGAGAGGAGTTTTGATCTCAATGAATGCAGCGGATAAGAAAAATAATTTGAAACAGCAGCAAGACTTACAGGATAAAATACAACAAAAAGAGAATGAGTTGAAAAGGAGACCAGGTAAAAAGAAGCTTCTCAAAGAAATACAAATTTTGCAAGAACAATTAAAAGTAGCATTAAACAGAGAAGTCTACTGGAATTTAAAGAAATTGCAACAAAAATCCTTTGAAGGTGCAAACAAACCAGGGAAATATTTAGCTTGGCAATTGAAGAATAGAAGGGAGAGAAGGACAATAACTAAGATAATCGAGGAGGGCAAGGAAATTGTTGTTATAAATGGAATTAAGAGAGCCTTCTTCAAGTATTACGCAAAATTATTTCAAAAAAAGAAGACTGATCCAATGAAGATTAAAAAGTATTTGGACAAGGTAACTTTACCTGAGATGGATAGTGATACCAAAGATATGCTGAATGGTCCAATAAAGAAAGAAGAGATATATAACGCAATAGAAGATGCCAAATTAGGGAAAGCTCCTGGAACAAATGGATACACAGTGAAATTTTATAAAAAACTAAAGGAGGAGCTAACCCCGATTTTGGAACTTCTAATTAATGAAATTCAGCGAACTAAATTAATACCAGAATCTTGGAAAGAAGCCAACATATCTCTTATTCCTAAGGAAGGACAACATTTGTCAGATGTGAAAAATTATAGACCAATTTTGCTACTTAATAACGACTACAAATTATTTGCCAAAGTTATTTCAGAAAGATTAAAAGTTTATTTAAAGAACGCTATCAGAGAAGAACAAGCCTGCTTTCTACCAAATAGACAAATTAGAGACAATTTAAGGATTGTGATTTATGCAATAGAGTATTATGATAAACACCCTGAAAAGGAAGTTGTCTTTTTATTTTTGGATGCTGAAAAAGCCTTTGACAATTTAAATTGGGAATTTATGTTTCAATTCCTTGACAAAATGGACATTGGACAGCCCTTTTCAAATATGATCAGGGCTGTATATTGTGAATAAAAAGCGTCGTTGAACATGAATAAGGAGTTGACGGATTATTTTAGAGTACAAAAAGGTACAAGACAAGGATGTCCGTTATCTCCTTTGTTATTTATTTGGATCTTGGAAGTGATGCTGAGTAAAGTAAAGGAAGATAAAGATATAAAAGGGCTTACAATTGGAAACTTTGAATATAAATATAGGGCTTTTGCTGATGACGTAATGTTTATAATTGAAGACCCATTAAGAAATGTACCGTTATTGATGGAAAGGATTAAAGAATTTGGTAACTTGGCAGGATTTTATGTTAATAAGAAAAAGACAAAGATACTCTGTAAAAATGTGAGAAAGGAAAAACAATTGGATTTACAAGAGAGAGTCCAATGTGAAGTGGTGAAAAAGGCTAAATATCTAGGAATTGAGGTTACAGTAAAGAATATAGACTTGTTTAAGAACAATTACGAAAAAGCCTGGAATAAAATTCAACAAGATATCAAGAAATGGAATACTTTGAATTTATCCTTATTGGGCAGAGTTTCTGTAGTTAAAATGAATATTTTACCCCGTTTGCTATTTTTATTCCAAACTATTCCAATTGTGAAAGATTGCAAAGTGTTGAATTTATGGCAAAAAGAGATTTCTAAATTCGTGTGGGCTGGAAGGAAGCCAAGGATTAAAATGAAAATACTTTGTGATGCGAAAGAAAGAGGAGGCTTCCAGCTTCCTAATTTTAGACTATATCATGATGCAGTGTGCCTAGCTTGGTTGGAGCAGTGGATCAACTTGGAGAATAGACAACTGTTGGCACTAGAAGGGCATGATTGAAGATATGGTTGGCATGCTTATTTATGGTACGAGAAATCCAAAATAGATAACCTTTTTAAGCACCACTTCATAAGGAGATCACTATTTATGACATGGATGAGATATAAGAGATTCTTTTTTGAAGCAAGACCAATGTGGATTGTTCCGGCTGAAACCACTTTCAAGGCACAAAGGAAAAGACTGGTTACCCTACAGAGACATTCTGAAAATTGAGGAGAAAAGTTTAACGATGAGATCTAGAGAAGATTTGGGTTTTGAATATGACTGGCTAAATTTTAGACAGATTTATTATTTATTTAAGACTGACAAAATGAGATATGGTTTTAGAAAAAAAATAATGAAATTGAAAAGATTTGGAGTGAAAAAGGTAAAAAAATGATTTCTAAAATTTATAAGATTTTGTTAAAATGGTATACAGAGGATGAGATTGTAAAAGAGCAAATGGTGAAATGGGCTATAAATGTAAATAGAGATATAGAAATGTCATCTTGGGAATGTTTGTGGAAAAAGTCGATTAAAATATCAACATGTGTTAATGTTAAAGAAAACTGTTACAAAATGATGTATAGATGGTATATGACACCAAAAAAAATTGCTAATATGAATGAGAATATGCCTAACAAATGTTGGAAATGTAAAAAGAAAGAAGGCTCGTTTTACCATATGTGGTGGACTTGCGAAAAGCAAATGTTTTTTGGACAGAGATTCATAGTGAAATTCAGAAAATCCTGAAATGTACATTGAAAAAAGAACCAGAAATGTTGCTTTTAGGACTAAAGTTAGAAGAAGACAAAATGACAAAAAGAACTTTGTTATGGTATCTCATTTCAACTGCAAGAATGACTTACGCTCAGTTCTGGAAACAAGAGCAGATACCTGATAAGTGGGAATGGATTAAAAAAATGATTTTTATGGCTGAAATGGACAAACTAACAAGAAAACTTCATGGAGCAGAAGACGAAGAATTTTTAACAGACTGGAAAGATTTTAAAGACTATTTAGAGCTTAACTGGGATGTGAAAAATAGATTACTTTGTTTTGATAGTTACTAATAACAGAAGCTGCGGTGGCTCAAGTGGTTAAGACACTGAACTGCAGGCTGTGGAAGGTCAGTAGTTCAGCAGTTCGAGACCCGGGTGCCGCAAGACGGAGTGAGCTCCCGTCTCTAGTTCCAGCTCCTGCCAACCTAGCAGTTCGAAAGCAAGAAATTGCAAGTAGATAAATAGGTACCACTTCGGTGGGAAGGTAACAGCGTTCCGTGCGCCTTGGTGTTTAGTCATGCCGGCCACATGACCACGGAAACGTCTTCAGACAGCGCTGGCTCTTCGGCTTTGAAACGGAGATGAGCACCGCAACCCTAGAGTCGGATTCGACTGGCTTTCGAGCAAGGGAACCTTTACCTTTACTAATAACAGAAGTGTTGTAACAAGAGAGACTGTATTTGAAAAGTTACCTAATTGTTAAAGTTAAAAAGCAAAATATTGAAATTTAAGATTTGAATATTAAGAACAAGTTGAATGTACAAGAATATTGGGGTGAAATGTTAATGGGGGCGGAGCATTGTGGGAAGCCAGGGGAGGGGGAGATAAAAATTTGAAAAGGATATGATAAGAATTGTAAACAAAACGTGGAACATGCTGTTATATATCCGATAATAAATTTTCTTTAAAAAAAACAAAACTATTCTCTAAGCTTACCCATGCTGATAATCAACTTAACATAGCAGCATCATGATACGCCTTTGGACCAGGCTAAGTGCTATTTAATCTTAGGATATTTAGCTCTCCAAAGTAACTAATTATTCTGCCACTCCTTTAGTTTCTTGTCCTCTATTACTATTGGGTTGTTCAGTTATTTGGGAATCATCATCATTTAGATTGCATTTATCTGTCCTAAAATAGGTTATCATTTTTCCATATTGCAAGGTTTTGTTTAATGTCAGCAATTCCTGAGTTCAAATAGTCTTCAGTCATCTTTGAGGTATCTTGACTGATCTTTACACCTAAATAAGAGACATATCTATCACCTTCATCTTTTTAGCCAATTTGAAGGATCTATTTTTGATATGCATTATCACGGTTTTATCTTATAGCCTAAAACTTCCAAGAACAGATCAAATATAGTGCTTACATGATTATTAGATTCATTGATTTCCATTAAGAAAATTACAATATCGTCTGCAAATAACATTATCTCATATGGGGAAGTTGTATTTAGCCCATAAGCCTCTAAACATTCCAAAAGGAATTTATGCTCACCTGAATCAAAAGCCTTTTCTGCATCCAAAAAAAAAAAGCAGCTTTGCAATTTTCTTTTTTTACATAATGACTTAAGCTAATAAGTTTGCTAATATTTGTTGTTGCTGAATGTGCAACGATGAAACATGATTGTTCCTCATTGATATACCTTGATATGTTCTTTTATCTATTTGCTAGTATTGAGGTAATTATTTTATAATCATAATTTAATTGGCTGATAGGACTATATGAGCCTACAAGTGTTGGGTCCTTCCCTGGTTTTAATATTACTATCATTTTAGATTCAGTCCATGATGTTTCATGTATAGCTGATAATAAACGGTGTACTACCACTTCTATAAAACTTTCATTCAACTTGGTTGTGAATCTGTCAAACCTTCTGAGGATTTTTTAACAACTTTTGTCATAATCTGGGCTGTGTCACTGGAGGCCTAGTATGCCCAGGGAGCCTGGCTAGCAGTAGGGGAAGCTGGGCCTACAAATCCCAGAAGGCCTTGGGAAGTTTTGGTGCTGATTTTCACCAATAGGGAAGAAGAGGTCTGGGGAATAAAAGAACTGGTGCAAGAGGAGAAGCTGTTCTTCCCAGAGAAGAGGGCCAGAAGGGAGGCTGCTGTGGGGAAGAAACCCTCATCCTGAGGGAAGGGTAAGTAATCTAAAGCCTCTTGAGACAGTGAGGTAGGGACAGAATATATTTAGACGCGTTAGAGCATTTGATTTCTTTTCTTTTCATTCACTTACTGTTATTATTCCTGCACCTTGTTTGTTTGACCTCCTATAAAATAAATCGTTTTCACTGTTCACTCTGCCTGGTCCTTATGCTCATTTCGACTAAAAGGGAGGTCTAAAGGCTTGAGAGGGTGCTCTGGGCATTCTCAGAGGAGCCTGGAACCAGAGTGGTGGCAGTGTCAGGTGACACCCCATCTGAGTCATGACAACTTCCTTAACCAAGTTTATATTTATAAGCTGGTTTACAGCAGCTTTATCTTCCTCTGATACTTAAGGTATCTTCAAGTCTGATATAAAACTATTAATTTTACTTGAGGATTTTTTGAGGAATATAAATTTGTGTAAAATTCCTCAAACTCTCTTATAATCTCCTCAGTTCCATTAACCATCTTGCTATGCCTATTTGTAATAGCCATGATAATAATATCACTCTCTCTTTCCTTAACTTATATGCAAGAAATGTATCAGCCTTACTCCAAACTCAAAGAAGCGCTGGTGAGCAAAAATCAAATTCTTATTAACTCTTCCAAGTTAATATGCTTCTAAAGCTTTTTAAACTTCTTTTGTCTCTTTCCATGTTTTGCAACTATGATTTTTTTAATGTTTCTCCTCAAGATCCTTTAACTTGTTTTTATATACCAGTCTCTTTTCTGGCTTGTATAAGAACAGTGCTAACAGTTAAGACTCTATAAAAATGTGTTGGCTGTCTCCCAAATAGTTACTGGGGAAATATTTCTGTAATTATTTATCCAAAAGAATTCTTGTATATCTTTCTGCATTTTTTATTTTTACATTATTTAATAGGTCATTGTCTAATCACCATGACCTGTCTTTATCTTTTTATTTTTTAAAAATTTTCTTTAAGAATACAGAAAGGGATACAGAAAGGAAGAAAGGTTAGGGGGAACATATAGATTCATCAGGTTTGTCATATATTCTGAGTTCGTACATATTACAAGTAATATCAGATGTATTACCAAATGTATTACATATTTCAAATACAGAAGCAGACAATAAAACATCAATATTACAGAATTTGGAATAAAATCTCTCTATAAAGAATAAACAAGAACTTACTTAAAGTTAGCGATAATCTATTAATGCTAAAAGAGATTATATCTTTAACAACTAAACAAACTTCATTGCTAAAATTAGATGACTGTAAAATTAGATCACTGTAAAAACCTTAATATGTCTTGTTTATCTAAATCTAAATTTATTCTTACTAATTATTTAATTACTAATGGAATACAAAATAAACTGTTGAAACTGTAATCAATATTTTCATCATCTTTAGTATGATATTCAGGTAATTCCAGAACTTTAAAAAAATGTTAATTATTCCTATAGTATGAATAATAAGCTTGCCATTTCTGCTGAAATTCTTTCAATGGTCTTTTGTTTATATAACAAACAAATTTTATATAACAAATGAATTAAATTGGTTAGTTTTGCCAATGTTGCATACTCAGCTAGTTTTTCTTTCCAGATGTTTATTGTAGGACATCTATCTTCCATTTCATTGTAAATATTATTCTGGCAGCTGTCAACATATATCGAAGTAGGTTGCATGAGGTTCTACCTTTACGTTTATCAAATGACAGACTCAATGTTATAGGGGCATGGTCTGCATAAGACATTGGTCCAATTATAGCATATTTATATAACTCATGATTTGTTTAGATATTTTAAAAAGATGTATACATGAGTATGTTGTGAACGGCCAAGATAAAAGCATTATCACTTATTTTAGGATTCAGCATTCACCAAGCATTCACTAAGACATTACATTCTTCATTAGGTTTACTAATGGTCTCCCTCTGTCCTTATCACTCCTACAAGATCTATCTAAATTGGGATTCATAACAAAATTAAAGTCACCACCAACTGTGAGTTTACCTTCTGCAAACAAATCCAACACTCTAGCCGTTTCATTATAGACAATTTTCTGTTTTGTATTTGTATAAAGATTAACTAATGTAGCTTTTTGTTCCTTAAAAATACCTTTTATATGTAAGAATCTACCTATAGTGTAAATCAGAGTATCCTCAATTAATGTGAACAGCCATCCTTCTTTTGTTATTTGGCCCAGATGCTACATATTCTTCACCTAACTTAGGGCAATGCAATAGATAGTTATGAAATTTCGTAATATGAGTTTCTTGTATAAAAATTATACTTGCTTTTTCTTTTCTTAATTTATGATGGTTCATTGAGTCCATTTACATTTGTAGAAAAAATCTTTATTTGGTTCATCTTCGATTCTAACACAAGCTTCATCTCTCAACATTTAATTATATATCACTTATGAAAAATAATGTTTCAGTATTTTCTCAGCTTCCTTGGTTGTTCTAACAGTTTGCGTTTCCCCTTACAATTTAAAGTGAGTTTAAATCGAAATCCCCATATGTATATAATTCCATTATTCCTCAACCTATCCTCCATTATTCCTCCAAAACCTTAAACTGTGCATTTCTGGAGAGTGAGGGGTGAGATATCGTGGAATAATTGAATTGTCTCATCATTAATTACTAAAGGGTCATGTCTTAGTTTTTTCACTATTCTTTCATTGATAAAGATTCAAAAAATACTACAATATCTCGACATACTTATCTACTTTGCACTATTTTTGAGTTAACCCTAGTGCTCTACTAATTTTAACTCTTTCTTCAAAATCAGATCCTTACACACCTGAAAATTAATTTTCTAAGTAAGCAATTAACAGTGGAATCCTAAGAACTCTTTCCCAGGAGTAGACTTCAGTAGGATTCTGAGTAGACCTGCATGGGATTACATTGTAAATCATCTCCTTCTTCTCGTTCTCTGATGCCCATATGTTTCAACAATGCTCCCCTGAGTTTAAGATTGTATCATCATTTCTATGTGAAATTGCCACACTGACTGTGCATTCTGAATCCAGCAATTTGACTTTTGTTTTAAGTTGATTAACTTCACATAAATTTTTAAGAATCTGTTTCTTTCCATTGATTTCTAACCTCTTATCTAAAAACTGAAGTTTTCTTTCAAAAGTTTGAGTTATATTTATTTTGAAATTCTTCAATTCATTCACAAAAAGTTCTCTGATACTATCTAGACACAGAGTAGGTGGTTCAGGTGATGAAAAACTCATTTGGGGGAGTGGCGTGGTAGCTGAGCTTCTGGCTGGTTGCATCCCTTCCACGCTCCTGCTATTCCCGCTGAAGAATAATGATTTGCTCTCAGAAAACGAAGCCAACTTTGAAAGAAACCCCAATGCCAGGTATGGGAAGGACTAGAGGGAAGAAGGGAACAAAAAATCCCCCTTATAGACCTCCAACAAAGACTAACACTGACTCTGAAGATTCAGACCAAGAGATTTCTCTGCTAGAGGAAATGGTGGCAGGGGGAAGCAACCCTGAACAAAGTTACCAGACTATGATACTGCACGCCCTAACAGAGTTAAAGGATGAAATTAAGAATGAAATAAAGACTCTGAATGGGGATGTCGTGCAATTAAAAAAAGAATTTGGACAGCTTAAACAAATAATCAAACTAATAAATAAGAAATTGGAAGAACTCATTACACTGAAATCGACGGAGAAGAAGGCTGAAGCAGCGTACCAGACTGTGACAAAAGCAGCAGATTATTTGAAGGAGATAAAGGACTTCGAGACGTGGGCCAAAAGCAAAATTATACTCCAGGAAACTAAACTAAGAGAAAGGAAAGCCAAACGCCGTGGAGTCTCTGCAAATTTTTGTTTAACAGAAAACCTCATTGTAGCTTTAAATAAATGGCTGCAGCAGACTCTTCTCTCAGCAGGAGAAGAGGAGATCTCTGAAGAGAACATTACCTCAGCCTTCCGGTTAAATGATCCCAAAAAGGCTCCAGCAGGCATCTCTCCTGACATCGCGGTGGAGTTCAAGGAGGTACAGACGAAAAATAAGCTTTTTAAAATTGCAAGGGAAAAATAGGGTCTGTGCCTTGAAGATACGATAGTCTCCTTGTTCCCTGGTATTCCAACCGAGGTAATAATTGCAAGATGGAGGCTACGTGAAATTGCAAAGGCTCTGAGAGATCAAGGGATTCAGTATAGATGGTTGCCACTTGGTCACCTAGTGGTCAATCTAAATAACAAAACTCTCACTGCTTTCCCACAAAATTACAGGCAAGAAGTTATTGGATGCAGTCACTCAACAGACGGATGGAGACACCTGAAAAGGGACAATATATTTTGGTGAAAAAATTACGTTTTTTTGTTTTTTGTTTTCTATTTTGAGAGCAAGTAATATGAGTTAAAGTAGGGTATCTAAGAATTAGTTGACACTCTAAGTGGAAATTAATATATAGTAAGAAATAATATAGGAGTAGATTTGTTATAGTCAAGGGCATAGCAAGGAGGGGTAGGGTGTGCCCCCCAAGACCTCTGATAAAAGGGAGGAAGTTTATCTTCCAGCTGTAGAGGTTTTCTCTTCAGCACCCAATATCAGAGGCAACCCCATCCAGCTTTCTTGTTTAGGAACAGAAGAAGACGACACAATTTAAGATTGTGTGAATAAGTATGGAAATCAGTAGAAGAAGTAAGGAAGAACTGAAGGATTATTGGAAGTTTCAAGGACTAGAATATGAGTTAGAGGAAATTGTATGGTGGTTTTTGTGTGAGCGGGTAAAACAAGGAATAAGAAAAGGAGGATTGGGACTAGGTTTTAGTTAGATAAATAGATGGATTGTAATCTCAATGTGTTTTTCTTTCATTTGAACTTTGAAGGGAGTACAATATATAAGGAATGAATTATGTTAATTAAATATGTAATATATACTCAATAAAATATTAATGCAAAAAAGCCCCTCATTTCAGGTAATTCATTAAATTTCTTCTTTGGCATCTTAATACTCTAACAACCTATTCCTTCATTTAAAGTCCACTTCATTGACCCCATTCTTTTGCTCACAGCGTTTAAGTTCCTATCCAGAGTTGAAACAAACAGCAATGTCTCCGGAAGAGTCACTGAGTTGACATTTCCACAGCTCAAGATATAACTCAAGGCCTGGAAGCCCTTCTCTCCATCAGCACACTGATTAGAGCTGAAAGCAACTGAGGGCCAGGTGGGTCAAATCTCTCTGTATCTTCCACCCAAGCAATTAGGGAAAGAGATGCTGCTGTACAGGCGTGGAGATGAGCCTGATAACATGAACTTCTATATGTGGCAAAAACAGCTGCTTGCAGAAACACAATCTCCCCTCTTCCCTTCTTGACCCAAATTCTGGCAATAATTGAGACCATGGCCCTATAGTAAAACTCCCCTGGTATATTCCATGGGAGATTTCTTGTCTTCTTCAATCATCATCACACCTTTAGCAATTGTCTAATACATCTCAAACTGTTTTTATTAGTTGCTGTAGATTTTCCGGTTGTGTGGCCGTGGTCTTGGCATTGTAAGACCTGACGTTTTGCCAGTAGCTGTGACTGGCATCCTCAGAGGTATAACACAGAAAGATGGAGTACTCTCTGTGATCTTGACACAGAGAGTACTCCATCTTTCTGTGTTATACCTCTGAGGATGCCAGTCACAGCTACTGGTGCAACGTCAGGTCCTACAATGCCAAGACCACGGCCACACAACTCGGAAAATCTACAGCAACTAATGAACTTCAGCCGTGAAAGCCTTCGACAACAAACTGTTTTTACTTTCTAATTTAGTAGCCACTCCCTTTGCCCCCCCAAATCCAAATAGCTTTGTTTAATCTAAACAACACTCCACTACCTGTGTCTGAAAAACAAAAAAATACATAAAATCCTTATCTCTGCCTGTGATAAATATAAACATAAATTAGTTCCACATATATTTACAGTTATGAATTTAAAGAATTGTGCAGCTTTCAAATATGAATTAAAAAATGACTGGATAGAGTGATGGATATGATAGAAGGCAATCACACCCTATCATTTTTAGAACTATGTATTAAGATATGAAGTGACATGGCTCCCTTTTTTAGTACTTTCAAAATCAAAAACTGTATGCAAAGATCAGCAAACTCACACCATAATTTTACAAAACTGATACAGTTTCAAGTATTATTATAACATCCTTTACACTCGCACGGGTTGCTCTGTAAAATCTATCTCATTTTAATGGAAATGGGACATGTTCAAATGGGTACAACAGCCAGTTTGGTGTAGTGGATAAAGAGCACGGACTCTAATCTGGGAGAATTGGGTTTGATTCCCCATTCTTCCACATGCAGCTGCTGGTGTGACCTGGGGTTAGTCGTAAATTCTTGCAGAGCTGTTCTCTCAAGGGCAATTTGAAAGAGTTCTCTCAGCCTCACCTACCTCATGGGTGTCTGTTGTGGGGAGGGGAAGGGAAAGGAGATTGTAAACTGCTTTGAGACTCCTTCGGGTAGTGAAGGGAGGGGTATAAATCCAATCTCTTCTGTTTATCAACTAACCTTGATGATTCTCAATGTGAATACATGCTTAGAATTCCTTTTAAAATTTTGGGTCTGGCATCTAAGGTTAATCTTAAGATATTGTATAGCTTAGGGGTCCACAACGTGGTGCCCATGGGCACCATGGAGCCCATTGCCACACTTGTTTCCTGCCAAGTGTTTTTCGAAAGTGGGCAAGGCCATGTGGAGCTTTTGCCCAGAAAAGTTTCTGAGTGGCCACTGGAGATTTTAATTAGTTTTGCAGATTCTTTAACACATTGCTTTGGCAGCAGCTGCCACCACAGCACAAGACTCAAAAAAGGTCAGGGACCCCTGGTATAGATTTTATTATATATCTGAAATGCTAAAAATAAAATGTTTAAGGATCAAAATGATCTTCTTGCACTAAGAAAATGTTACTGGAACATAACTCATATATAGTGGCACCATGTACAGGTTTATTGGTGTCAGGTAACCCTGCCATTGCTGTGAGGGGGGAGGGGGAGACATCTTTCACTGTTCTGGAATGCGGGAGGAACTCTGAGGCTCCAGTCTCCCTGATTTAAAGTGTCTGTTCTGCTTCTTATCAAATTGCCTGACCTTGGGTCTCATGCTACCCTGGCATGGGGAATTTACTGGTCTGAGGTGTTTTCTTTCATGGCTTAGCGCATGTGTGCAAAATGTACTCATTGGCTTATAGGTGGAGGGGTAGTTTGAATGGGCTATAATTGCTATTGCTTTGTACTATCTGGCATCACTGACAAAGAACTGTTTCGTGCAGCTCTATGACTGGTCTTTATTAAATGCTATCTTCTTATGAAGCCTGGTGTTTGACTGACTATCTGGAGAACTTGACAGATTGTCTGTGATCCTTGGAATCAGGCCCTTCACCATCCCCACATCTCTTTAACCTCAAGATGAGTGGAGAAGAAGACCTGGTGGTGGTGACCACATCGCAAGACATGGTCCCCACCTCGACGGTACCAACTACCTTGGTACCATCCACAACGGAGGTGCTGGTGACAACTCCACCGATACCATGGGCCCCCGAAGATGACTTTGAGGGTGCTTACCGTGACCCATTTTGGGGGGGCATATGCAAGTGTGACTATGTGGCCCCAGAAAAGATGGGACTGGGGGAAACCATTGGCAGAGACTTTTGAAACATGGTCATTGACCCCCCGTGGGCCCCACCATGAGAGCTGCTACGAACGGTCCATCTACTGGCTGAGCACAGCGACTGGAGTGGAAGAACCTTGGTTCCACCCGCTAGAGACGGAAGAGGCGACAGAACCCCGAAACGGACGGCGGGACCGCAGCCGAGAACACCTTGTGAGAATGGTGGTGGAGTCCCTCCAGAAGAGCCCCGAGATGATCGCGGAAGGGATCCAATGTGAACTTGAGTGACGGCTGCCACAGCAACCAGCAGCCCTGCCCCTTGCCCTGGTGGTCCCCGTTGGGCCACCTCCGGGAGTGCCCCCTGGCCAGCCAGCAGTGCCACCGGGCGGGCTTCCAGGCCATGTGCTGTGGGGTGTCCAAAGGGGATGGGGTCGAATGCTCCCGAATCCCGCCGAGCTACTGGATGCTATGTTTGATGGGGCCCCTGAGATGCTCTCCTTCTTCTTGGTGCGGGCTGAGAAATTCATAGAGAATTGGGGCCATCTCTTCCTGAACGAAGAGTGCATTGTGGATGCAATAGCCTCCAGACGACGGGACGCGGCAGCGGACTGGTACGTAATCATGCACCATGAGGACGGCTGGGAGCTCCGCGAGGTGGATGCCTTCATGTGGGCCCTGCAAGCTCACTACGAGGACTCTAATGTGAGTGAGACAGCTCAGGCGTTCCTGCGCACTTTCCGACAAGGAAAGAAATCAGTGCGGGAGTACACTGAAGAGTTCCGCAGACATGCCGCGAAAATCAGGGAGTGGCCTGATGGGGTACTGGCCCAACATTACCAGTTGGGGCTAGACCCGGAGATCCATGAAACGATCCTCTGTGGGGGAAACCTAGGTCCCTACTGGCCTGGATGAAAGAAGCGGCGGATACCGAGAGCCGGTTGTGCACTATCTGCATCGATGACGCAGTCACCCTGGGTAAGGCTGCATTGACTACTCCCACACCGGGGAAAGCAAAAGCAGCGGCCCCTCCACCACGCCCGAAGGAACCTGGGAACAATGGATGAAGCAAGGCCTGTGTCTCGTGTGTGGAGAATCGGGCCACTTTGCGGCAGTGTGCCCTGAATCAGGTCCATCAACCTCCGCACTGAAAGGGGAGAAGAAGAGGATCGACACACCTTCCAAGAAGCCGAAAGAACCGAGGGCCCTAAAGGCTAACCCTATCAGGGAGGACACCAAGTCCTCTGGAGAGGACCCGTTCCAGCTGGTGGGAAACGGGGAGGACCTGTTGTGAACAGCGCTGAGCAGCAGGTCCCCAGCCCCAAGGCGCTATGACCGATGAGCAATTACCCTTCCCTCTTCTTCGTGACTGTGACTCTAATCTGTCCCAAGCTCAACATCCATGTTAGAGTAAGGGGGCTGATTGATTCGGGATGTGGGAGAGACTTGATCAACCCCTCTTTAGTAATGGGACCAGGGGCGAAGGTAGTTAAACTCCCGGACCCACTGATTTTTACTCAGATGGACGGGTCCACCATGAAAGACCCTTGCAAGTATGAGACTGTGCCGCTATGCACGGGGGCCGGGGGAACACTGGGAGCTCTAGCCGTTTGTGGTGACTCCAGCAGCGCGTTTCCCTTAGTGCTAGGCAGCCCCTGGCTCCATGACCACGACCCGTATATCCTTTGGGAAGAAGGGGTGGTGCAATTCATCTCCCCCCACTGTAAGGAGCATGTGTGGCTTGACTCCTGGGGCAAGCCAACCCAGGGTCAAAGGATGGCCGCAGGGCTTGCAGATGCAGAACAGAAAATCCCACACGAATATCGGGATCTAGCACCAGTGTTTGGAGAAGCTGAGGCGGACGAGTTGCCCCCCCACCGAAACTGTGACTGTGCAATTGAACTGTTGCTGGACGAGAAACTCCCCAAGGGGAAATTGTATTCCATGAGCCCGTCAGAGAAAGCGGAGCTGAGACGGTTCATTGACAAAAACCTGGCGAGAGGTTTCATCCGCTCTGCCTGCTTCCCATGAGCGGCTCCAGTGTTCTTCCAGAAAAAGAAGGATGGGGGGTTGCGGTTGTGCACTGCCTATAGGGGGCTGAATGCCGTGTTGACCACCAATGCTTACCCTCTGCCCCTCATCAAGGACCTCCTGGCAGCAGTTGCTGGGAGGAAGATGTTTTCCAAACTGGATTTACGGGATGCGTACTTCAGAGTGTGCATCAGGGAAGGGGATGAGTAAAAGCGTTCAATACCCCATTAGGGCAGTTCGAGTACCTCATGATTCCATCCGGCCTTCAGGGGGCTCCAGGGGCCTTTATGAACCTTATAAATGAAGTGTTGCATAAGCACCTGTTCAAAGGGGTCCTAGTTTACCTGGATGACCTTTTACTGTACTCCCCCGACAAGGACTCTCACATTAAACTGATGAGGGAGATCCTGCAAACGTTACACAACCACAAGCTGTTTGTTAAACTGTCTAAATGTGAATTTCACTGCTCAGAGATTGTTTCTAAGCTATAAGATCTCCCAGCGGGGAATTGAAATGGACCCAGCTAAAGTCCAGGATGGGGTGGGGTGGGAAGCCCCAAGGACCCGTAGGCAACTACAAGCATTCCTCGGGTTCGCCAATTTTTATAGATCCTTCTTGGAGAACTTTGCACAGGTGTCCCTACCCCTCACAGATCTACTAAAAACAAAGGGAAAAGGGATAGAGGACTCCTGCTCTGGGGCTAAACTTGACTGGACACCCGAATGCCAGGAAGCGTTCGAGAGGCTCAAGGCGCTTTTCACCTCCGAGCCGGTGCTAATGCACCCAGATGAACAAAAAAAGTTTATTGTCCAAGTTGATGCCTCGGACGTGGCCATGGGCGGCGCCATCTTGCAAGAGGGGGAGGATGGGAAACTCCACCCACTGGCTTACGTCTCCAAGAAATTTGACGAGACGGAACGGAACTGGTCAGTATGGGATAAGGAAGCAGGGGCGATTAAGTTAGCCCTATCGACCTAGCGTCACTGGTTGGAGGGGGCACAAGTTCCATTCGAGGTTTGGACTGATCATAAAAACCTCAGAGTTGAATAGTTACTATGAAGCCTTTCAAATAAAGTCACTATTAGAGATAGGGGAAGGGGAAGAGCAAAAATGGGTTAGATTTGAGAATAAGATTAACAACAATATAGGAAGAATTGGGATATTCTCTAAAGTCACAAAAAAAGACCTCAAATTAATTAAAGGCCCCAGACATTCAGCATTAGAATCTTGGAGTAAGTGGCAACTGGTATGGCTAAGAAGAAACTCAAGATGGACACCATTAGAGTCAATATACAGCGAAATAAAAGAAAATAAATGGTGGGAATGTCTTAAAATTAAAGGCTATTATAGGTTGGAAGACATGTTCAGAGGACGTAACTTAAAACCGGTACACGAGATACTGGAAGAGGTAGGTAACCAACATTGGTTAAGAATAACAGGCCTATATAGTATGGTTAATAAAATTAAGGAAAAAGAGAAAATATGGATAGAGGAACCAATAGAAGAATTATACAAAGGGATGCAAAAATCAAAACAGGGCCTAGCAGGGAAAATCTATAGGAAAATGGTATCAAATATAGACATGACAATATCCTACCTACAAAACACTTGGACCAAAGAAGGCCAGATATCAGAAAATTTGGCAAGTAAAATAAAGGAAGGAATAGAGGAAATTAAAGTGATCAAATTTAATGAAATGGAGCATAAATTCTTTACAAAATGGTACAAAACACCAGCGCAAATAGCAACTATGATCCCAGGAATGAGCCCTAGGTGTTGGCACTGTAAACAGGCTAAAGGATGGTTTTCCCATATGTGGTGGGAATGCCCAGAGGTCAGTGCCTTTTGGACAAAAATACTACAAATTATAAGGAGAACATGCAAAGTTTCACTGACCATTTAATTTAACTTAATGTTAATGGGCATAATAGGGAACCAAGTAGTAAGTAAAGAGAACCAAGCTATATTCAAAGCAATGGTGCTAGCAAGCAAAGCAGTGATTGCTCTGGGTTGGAAGGACAAGAGTAAGTGGACAGTAAAAATCTGGCATAATTATTTGTTTGATTTCATACAGTCAGACATAATTGAGAAGCTGAATCAGAAGACCATATGGGAAGATAGGACCACAGAAATCAGGACGAAATGGAAGACCTACCTGGAGTGGCTAACAACAGAAGGAAGAAAGGACATTCAGTGCAAGATTCGGACTTTGTGCCCATGGCTGGGATTAAAGGACTAACGCATTGGAATAGCAGAGGGGGGAGGAGGGAGGGAGAAGGGATATAAACCGTTATGAAATGTACGGGTTAAAAGATAATATGTAATACCTACTAAAAATTATATAAAAACTGAATAAAATGGCTGTTAATTTCATGATAATAATAATAAAAAAGATCATAAAAACCTCGAGCTCCTCTGGACCCGGCAGAACCTAAATGCCAAGCAACTCCAATGGGCGGACTTCTTTTCCAAGTTCAACTTCACCTTCCATCACTTCCTGGGGAAGGCAAACTCATTGGCTGATGCCTTGTCTCGCCTCCCTCAACACAACAGTAAGCGGGAGGAGGTCCAAGACTCTATGTTCATGCCTACCCAACTCGGGGGTATAGTCACGACACACAGCCAGGCGAAAACCCCACCCCTTACTACTGAACAATCTTGGGACTCTAAGTTTGCGTCCGCCCTGTTGGGAGGTGGACCACAAGGAACTGGAGAAGGAGGGGGGTGGAAGAGTGGGATAATGGTTGCTGGTACAAGGGAACAAAGCTCTCTGTACCTGGGGCGTTGCGGGGGGAAATCTTGGGTGTTGTACACGGCACCAAACTGGCTGGCCACCAGGGTTTTATGAAATCACTGCAGCTCCTTCAAAGGCAGTTTTGGTGGCCGTGCATGAGGCAGGATTTGTCTGTGTTCGTCCAGTCCTGCCAAGTGTGCCTCATGAGTAAACCCCGACCCAGGAAGCCACTGGGTCTACTCAAACCGCTCCTGACCCCGTCCCAGCCCTGGGAAATTATTTCCATGGACTTTATCACGGACCTCCCCCCCAGCAAGGGAAAGACTGTGATTTGGGTGGTGGTGGATTTGTTCTCAAAGCAAGCCCACTTTGTCCCTTTCAAAGTTGCCCCATCAGCTAAAATGCTAGCTAAAACGTTCCTGCACCACGTGTTCAAATTACACACTTTGCCCCGTAAGGTGATTTCTGACAGGGGGTCACAATTTGTTTCGCATTTTTGGGGTGAACTCCTGAAACTGTTGGGTGTTGAAAGAGGGCTGAGCAATGCCTATCACCCAGAGACCAACGGACAAACTGAGCAGGTTAACCAGACCCTGGAACAGTACCTGCGGTGTTTTACTAACTTTCAACAGGACGACTGGGAGAGTCTGTTGCCCCTAGCAAACTTTTGCTACAGTAATGCATGTCACTCATCCACTGGGGTGTCGCCTTTCATGGTTATGACACTCCCCCCTCATTTCTCTCAAACACTGAATTGCTGGCGGGGGAGGCAGGGGAATGGTGCAAGCGACTCCAGGAGGCTTGGCCCCTCCTGTGCAACATACTGGATGAGGCTAAAAAGGAATACAAGGCTCAAGCCAACAAGAAAAGGGACAAAGGGTGGGACCCAAAGCCCAGGGACTTTGTGTATGTGTCCACCCAAAATATCAAAGGCCTCCAGCCCAGTAGGAAATTGGGCTGGAAGTTCGTGGGTCCCTATGAGATTAAACGAATGATCAATGAGGTAACGGCTGAACTAATTCTGCCAAAGGCATTAAAAATGATACATCCTGTGTTTCACCTTAGGCTATTACATCGTGACCTCAGGGAGAACACGTGGCGTCCTCAACGATCTGTACCACCCCCCCCTCATGGTCCAGGGGGAACCGCATTATGAAATCTCTGAAATCCTGGACTCTAAGTTGTCTCGAAACAAACTGTATTATCTTGTTGAATGGGTTGCTTTTGGTCCTGAACACAGGGAATGGGTTCCAGTGGAACACATCAATGCCCCCCGCCTTCTCCGCAAGTTCCACCATCGCTACCCTGACAAGCCGAGGGGGGATTTATCAGGAAGGCAAGATGTCCAGTAACCCTGCCATTGCTGTGGGGGGGGGGAGAGACATCTTTTACCATTCTGGAATGTGGGAGGAACTCTGACCTTGGGTCACCTGACCTTGGGTCTCATGCTACCCTGGCATGGAGAATTTACTGGTCTGAGATGTTTTCTTTCATGGCTTAGCGTGCGCAAGAAATGTACTCATTGGCTTATAGGTGGGGGGGTAGTTTGAATAGGCTATAATTGCTATTGCTTTGTACTATCTGGCATCACTGACAAAGAACTGGTTCATGCAGCTCTATGACTGGTCTTTAATAAATACTATCTTCTTATGAAGCCTAGTGTTTGACTGACTATCTGGAGAACTTGACAATTGGAAAAAAATGTATGTCCAACAATGACTATAGGCTACCGGTTCCCATTAGATCCTTTATCAGTTCTATTAGGGTATATAGGAGTCACAGTGAAAGCAGCTAGATTCAAGTCCAGTAGAACCTTAGAGACAAACAAGATTTTGGGGAAATACCCTTTCAAGAGTCAAAGCTCCACTTGTCAGTTTTGACTCTTGAAAGCATACACACCCCAAATCCATGGTTGCTGGCGCTTGATGAGAAGATTTCTGTATAAGGGAGGAATTAGCAACAGTCCTATATGGCAGGTTGTGCTCTCATCCCTTCCTCATGCACCTGCCTGGGAAGCCTCTTGTTGTAATCCTAAGCACTTGTAAATGCAAGAACTGAGAAGCAGCATTCTGACGCCCCCCCCGGCACATGGGCCGTAACAGAGCAGATGCTCTTATGGGGCAGCCATGTCAGATCCTTTAGGATCTACATAATGGTCTGGAGTTCTGCATCCTGACAAAGTATTTACAGAATGCAGTCATACCTAGGGGTGCCAAGTCTGGGAACCAGTGTGAGACCCAGGAGGGAGGACACAGAGGTAGCCATCAATGATGGTGATGGCATACCATGCTAGGTATCCCAGGAAACTCTATGGTAAGACCATGGAGCTTCCAATGATTCCAAGAGGAGGCTGATGTCACTTTCACATTTCTCCAGAAGTGATGTCATGTCATTCACTGTATTTTAATTTTTTTTTTCTCCTGCATCCACTCTGAGAGGCAGCAGGAAGAGAGTACTGGGGGGAGGGGGTGTTTCACCCCACCAGTAGGCTGACAAGCCTATTCAGGCCCTCATTTATGAACATAATTACATTACAACTGGGCTAAAAGATAGAGGTTACTGTTTATTCAGCAAATATAGTATCTCTTTGTAATTTAGACTGCAGATAAAATTTTAGGGTAGCTACATACATTTTCTCACAATGACTGAACTTTCCTTATTAACTTCTCTAGATGAAGCTAAATTTTCAGCCTTCTGTGTTTTTACATTTTAATAGCTCAACACATCAACATATACATACTGGTTTCATTCCTATCAGTTCAGTCAGCTGCATGGAAACTGGTGTATATGCATACAAAAATTACCATGTATCTTTATGGATGATATATCTAAGTATGCTTCATCTGGCAAGCTAATGGCTATCACCTTTCTTTGTTCATATAATAGCAGACTATACTATTGTTTTTATAACAAAAACCAAAATTAAACCTTGTGGCTATGTTAACAAACTAATGTAAAGCAGTGCCACCCTCGTGCAAAGAAAATCTTCACTTACCATATGTATATGACATTAAGGAGCCTTTTTTATATTATTGAGGCACATGCGTTCTTGTGTTTAGATTTTTATTTATTTTAATATGCACTGAAAGACAATCATCTGCAGCATCTCACATGACAGAGGGGGAGAGGGTCTAGAGTACTCATGCATAAACTAGACTCAAGAGAAAGGGACTAAAAATGTTATTTATATAGGAATTAACTTTAATAAGGATTTTTTCTTCTCCATCACAATTCTTTTATTACTTACTAGATGATACAGAGGGGGAAATATTTGGAAATCCTCTCCTCTTTCAAATCTGTCGCTAGAAAATAGGAAATAATAATAATGTACCCTAACCCCCAAATCTGTTCCATTACTCATCCTACTTGTTGCAATTCCTTTAATTGCAGCATAGTTATACTCATTATGAAAAGATCTTAAGACAAAATCACTGTGGTGGATCCAGCCACTTGGCTCATCAAAGTCTGAAGTTTTTCTCCAGCCCAAGGATACTTCCTCCAACTAAAGTGGCTCTTCCCTTGGAGGAACACTTCAGACCTTACTGAGCAGAATGGCTGCATCCACCCCAATAATTCTACTCAGGATCACCATGTATATTTAAAGATTCCGCCCCCCAGAACATAGCTTACCTGTGACCCTTTCTTGCTACCTGGAAGGTTAATTATGAGAGTTTTCCCTCTGATTCCACATACTGGCCTGAAAAGAGAGAAACACTGCTGAAACCAGTGCATGGGAAATATTAACATTAAAACAGGGATTGTTAATCAGACAAAGTTTTTGATTAACAGCTAAAACAATGTAAGTTTTAGAATGTGTTCTATGCAAATGTGCAATTCAATGTAATTATCTTTATCTACACATGCCAAAGAATTTCTGTGATTGTGAAAGTTTTTCAAATGTGGGGACAAAAGTACAGCTTTTGGTTCTTAATGAAAATAATGCAAAATTAAATTATTTAAGTAGTGACATTTTTGAAAGAATAATAACAATAAAATCCTTGAATTAAGAGGAATCTAGGTCAGGGTTACAGGAAAGAAATGCTCCAGTATAGCTATGGCAAGGGACATTGTACCCCCCTTCAAGTGATATTCTGCCTTGCTTTTTCTTGATTAATTAGGTATGGTAGAACCTTGCCAAGCACTGTGAATTCTTCTGCCTAATCAGAAAGAGGAGCAACAAGGCATTATTTCAAATAATATGTTGCTACGTCTACTTCTGAAAAAACTTTCTTCAGGGGAACGGTAGCATTATTGCACTTGAATGCCAGGTGGCATCTGCTCTCTCTCTCTCAGGTTAATTTACTTGGAATAGGCCTGTCAGTTGATTAATAAAACCTTAATTGATAAACAGTATAAGAAAAGCTGGAGCCAGGAAGAATAGCAAGAGGGGGGAAATATTTGGAAATTCCTCCCCTTTCAAATCTCTTCCTCTAGGAAATAAACTCTCAGGTGGTTGATAGCATACCAGATCCATTTCATGGTGTTGGTTTTAACCTTTAAGGACCTGAATGGCCAGGGACCAACAAACCTGTGGGACCCCCTCTCCCCTTATATCCCCCAAAGGGCCTTACATTCGGCTGATCAACATTTACAGCTAATCCCTCACCCAAAAGACAGGGCCAGGGCCTTTTCACCCTGGCCCCAACCAGATGGAATGAGCTTTTAATAGAGATCAGGACCCTATGGGATCTTTTACAATTCTGCAGGGCCTGTAAAACTGAGCTATTCTGCCAGGCTTTTAGTTGAAACAGCAGACATCCAATACTATTGGCCTCCATTGCTCAAACTCCCTGCCAATTTTTTTTTTGTTCAACTGTTGCTGGCTGGGAGCTAGTTAACTTGGGAATCCTTGGATCAGGCCATATCTGAATATCAATAATATCTGAAACAGGACCAGGATAGTACAATTTTCACAATGTCATATTTATAGTTTTTTGTGACTTTAATTGATGTTTTTAGAATTTTAATGTGATCACTTTTATACTTTTTATGTTGTAACCTGTCCTAAGCCCATTTGTGGGGAGGGCGTGATAGAAATTAATTAATTAAATAAATATATTCTTCATATTGTGGCTTCTTTTCTGTAATTAAAGCACCTCTGTGTTGCCAAGGAACCTAGCCTCACTGAGCCTCTTTGGACCACCCCAACCCATTGAAGAATCCTGGCCCCAGGCTAAAATATCCTCTGGCAAAACAACTGCTTGAAAAAAACAGAACTGATCTTTCTCCTAAACTCAGTTCTGGTATAAGGCAAAACCATTGTTTAACTGAATCTGGCCATAGTGATCCATGCTCTAATTAGATCTAGGTTAGGCTACTGTAATGTACTCTACATAGGGCTGTCTTTGAAAACAGCTCAGAAACTTCAGCTGGTCCAAAATATGGGGGCTGAATACAGGGATTGTATCATTCCTTGTGTTGAAAGAGCTACAGTGATTGTCCCTTTATTTCCAGGCACAACTGAAAGTGCTAGTTTTTACATACAAAGCCCTAAATGAATTGAAGGACTGCCTCTTCCAGCCTGTCAGTTAAGATCCACCTCACAAGTCTTGCTCTTAATGCTATTGCCTTCAGAGGCACAGTGTGTGGCAATCAGAGACAGGGCTTTTTCAGTAGTGGTACCTTGCTTGTGGTATGCAGCTACCCTTGAGGCTTGCCTGGAACCTACTCTACTATCTTCTAGGTACTAGGCCAAAATATTAATTTAAACAGCAATTTACAATGCTTTTAGTTTGGAACCTGTTAAATTCATTTTAAGCTGCCCTGTGTTTTAGGCTCTGGTTGTGCCTAAATGCTGGATTTTAATTATTAATGTTATTATGTTCTATTTTGTAAGCTACCTCAGCAGGCAGATTCGCTAGAGAGGTGGCACAAGAATCTTCTAAGTAAATATGCTAACCTTAATTAATTGGTCATGAGAATGCTAGACACTAACTATTGTTAGGGGTCATTTCGTAGAAAAAAAGGTGCAGGAGCTCATTAGTATAACTCATTAGTATAACTTATTTTCATATGCCACACACCCTGACATCACCGGAAGTGTGTCAGAAGACAACAGCCACCGCTCAGGCTCCACTGGACTGTTTTGGATTGCTAGCTATTAGGGGGGCACACACAGATCTGCCCTTGCAGAGGAGGGAGAGCTTGTACCTGAATAAACCTTGGTCTTAAAGGTGCCACTGGACTGTTTTGGATTGCTAGCCATGGGGGGGAGGGAATGTGCAGATCTGCGCAGAAACAAAGAAAGAAGGAATGTGGGGAAAGAGGGAAAGAAAGAGAAGGAAAGAAAGAGAGAAGGAAAGGGAGGGAAATAGGGAAAGAAAGGAAGAGAGAGAAGGAAGGAAAGAGGGAAAGAAAGAGAAAGAAAGAGAAGGAAAGAAGGAGGGAAAGAGGAAAAGAAAGAGAAATTGAAGGAAGGAAGGAAGGAAGGAAGGAAGGAAGGAAGGAAGGAAGGAAGGAAGGAAGGAAGGAAGGAAGGAAGGAAGGAAGAAAGAAAGAAAGAAAGAAAGAAAGAAAGAAAGAAAGAAAGAAAGAAAGAAAGAAAGAAAGAAAGAAAGAGAGAAAGAAAGGGGGAAAGAAAGAAAGGGGGAAAGAAAAGAAAGAAGGGGGAAAGAAAGTAGGGGGGAAAGAAAGTAGGGGGGAAAGAAAGTGGGGAAAGAGATAGGGAGGGTGGCTCTCCCACCCCCCTGATCAAGGCCCTGCCACCCCCCGTGGCCCATCCACCCCCTGTGGCCCAGGAAAGGCGCAGGCCTTTTCCTGGGCTCTGTACCCTGGCATAGCCCGAGAAAGGTGGCGGGGGTGGTTGCAGGCCTTTTCCTGGGATCTGCACCCTGGCATGGCCCAGGAATGGTAGTGGGGGGCAGCAGGCCTTTTCCGGGGCTCTGCACCCAGGCGTGGCCTAGGAAAGGCCAACTGAGGGCTGCTGGAAGCAGGGGGTTTTCACTCTGGCAGGGAATGAGCCCTGGTTAGATCTGTTAAACCAGATCTGTAGCCAAGATATGAAGTTGATTTATCAACCAGTGTGGCAGCTAGAATAGCAGAGATCTGGAAGACATTAACCTATTTCCTAGCTTATATGCCACCTCCTGCAGGGTTTAGGAAGGTTTAGAACAGCAATGATGATTCTGTGAACTTAGGCAGGTCATGAGAGGGAGGCATATTTTGGAATGTGAGTTATGGGACTAGGAGCTCTAATAGTCAAGCTCCCTGACCCCATTATCTCATTATCTTCACCCAGATGGACAGCTCAGCAATGAAAGAGCCGTGTAGATTTGAGATGGTCCCACTACAAATGGGAGCAGGGGATCATTGGGAACATCAACCCTTTGTGATTATCCCTGCTGTCCAGTTCCCCCTGGTCCTGGGGAGCCCGTGGCTACATGACCATAACCCGTACATTATCTGGGATGAAGGGAGTGTATGCTTTATAGTGCCTAGGTACCAAGACCACTCTTGGGAGGCACACTGGGGGCCAGTGCCTCCAGAGGAACCCTTGCAAGTTTGCTTGGCGCAAGATGAACTCTCGGCCATCCCCAAGGAATACAGAGACTTGTCTAAGGTCTTTGAGGAGGAGGAAGCAGATGAGCTAGTGCCTCACAGAAACTCCAATTGTGCCACTGAACTACTCCTGGGGCAGAAACTGCCCAAAAGGCATGAGCCCAGGGGAGAAGGAGGAGTTGCAGAAGTTCATTGACAAAAACTTGGCTCGCCATTTCATACGCCCCGCCTCCTCCCCATTTGCTGCCCCAGTCCTCTTTAGGAAAAAGAAGGATGGGGGCTTCAATTGTTCACAGATTATAGGGGTTCGAATGCTCTATCTGCCACCACCGCTTACCCGCTCCCCCTAATCAAAAATCTTTTGGTGGAGGCCACCATGGGGAAGATCTTCACAAATCTGGATTTGCGGGATGTGTACTTTTGGGTGCGCATAAAGGAGGGGGACAAGTACAAAATGGTGTTCAATACCCCACTGGGCCAGTTCGAGTACCAGGTGATGTCGTTCAGGCTCCAAGGGTCTCTGGGGGTCTTCATGAACCTGGTTAATGAAGTGTTACACAAGCACTTGTTTAGGGGGGCCCTTGTTTACTTAGATGACATTTTACTGTACTCCCTCAACAAGCAATCTCATGTAAAGTTGGTGCAGGAGGTACTGCAGACACTACATGAACACCAACTGTTCACTAAGCTGTCTAAATGTGAGTTTAACCAGCCCGAGGTAGACTTCCTGGGCTACCACATATCTCTCTGTGGTCTAGAGATGGATCCAGGATGTCCTGGGGTGAAAAGCCCCTTGAACCAGCCGCCAACTCCAATCCTGTTTAGGTTTTGGGAACTTTTATAGAACCTTCCTATCGAACTTCGCCCAGGTCAGCCTGCCCCTGATGGACCTCCTAAAGACTAAAGGAAAAGGTCCAGAGAGCACCAAACCTGGGCGCGGTTGCAATGGACCTTGGAATGCCAAGAGGTGTTCGAGCGTCTTAAGTCTCTGTTCACCTCCGAGCCAGTGTTAGCCCACCCCCACGAAAACCGAAAGTTCATTGAGCAAGTCGATGCATCAGATGTGGCCATGGGGGGGGGGCGATCTTGCAAGAGGGAACAGATGGTAAACTGCACCCCCTTAACTTCAACGCCACTGAGAGAAACTGGTTGGTTTGGGATAAGGAGGCAGGGGCTATTAGGCTGGCATTAACCACTTGGAGACACTGACTGGAGGGCGCTAGGGTTCCATTTGAGGTGTGGACTGATCATGAGAACCTAGAGGTGCCACGCACTTCCTGGAACCTAAACGCTAAACAATTACGTTGGGCAGATTTCCAAGTTCAATTTCACTTTGCATCATTTCCCAGGAAAATCCAACTCCCTAGCCGACGCCTTGTCACGCCTCTCCCAACACGACAGCCAATGGGAGGGTATCATTGACTCTATGTTCATGCCCTCCCAACTGGGAGGTGCAGTCACTACATGTAGCCAGGCTTCTACCCCGGAGGAGGAGTCCAGGGAACGCTGAGAACTGAAGTTCGCCTCAGCATTCTCAGAGAACGACAAGGGGGAGGTGGAGTCTGACAGGGAGTTGGAGAAAAGGGAAAATGGCTGTTGGTATAAGGGTCATAGACTATTTGTTCCTGCCCCTCTCAGGAGGGAAGTCATGGAGGCAGCGCATGGGTACAAACTGACCGGCCATCTGGGATTTGTAAAGACTCTGCATATACTGCAGCGCCAGTTCTGGTGGGCCAGTATGAGAAAGGACATTTCCTTGTTAGTTCAATTATGCCAAAAGTGTATCATGGGCAAACCTTGACTGGGGAAACCTCCTGGCTTGCTACAACCACTGTCCACCCCTAGCCACCCTTGGGATGTGATTTCGATGGACTTCATTACTGACCTTCCCCTGAGCAAAGGGAAGACAGTCATATGGGTGGTGGTGGAGGACTTGTTCTCCAAGCAGGCACATTTTGTTCCATTTAGCAAGGTGCCTAAGGCTTGAGTTTTGGCCAGAGTGTTTGTGCAACATGTCATCAGGCTGCATACCCCCCCATAGGATAATTTCAAACCATGGGTCCCAATTCGTTTCTAAGTTTTGGGGCGAGCTGCTGAAGGTTCTGGGGGTTGAATGTGCCCTCAGCAGCGCATATCACCCAGAGAAAGACAGCCAAATGGAGCAGGTGAATCAAACCCTGGAACAATTTCTGCGATGCTTTACAAACTATCAACAAGTCGACTGGGTAGACTTGTTGCCCTTTGCGGAATACTGCTACAATAACACCCTCCATTCCTCCACAGGGGAGTCCCCCTTCAAAATGGTTCATGGATATGAGGGGAACCCTTTGCCGTTTCTATCAGGGGATAGCAGCTCAGGTGGGGAGGTAGCAGACTGGTGTGAGGGCATCCCGCACCACCTGGCCCCTGGTGGGGAAAACATTGGAACAAGCAAAGGCTGCCTACAAGGTGCAGGCTGACAAAAAATGCACACAGGGGTGGGGGTTGCAGCCAGGCGACACTGAGTATGTTTCTACCAAGAATATTAAGGGCTTGCAGCCCTCCGTAAGCTATGGTGGAAATACGTGGGTCCTTTTGCCATGGTCCAAAAAATTAATGATGTGACAGTTGAACTGGCCCTCCCCAAGAGTCTAAAACATTTGCACTCTTGTTTTTCATAACAGCTTGTTAAAAAAGGATCCAAGGCCAAACGTCTGGCGATCGCAACGCCCCTAACTGCCCCCCCCCTTGATGGTGAATGGAGAACAGCATTTTGAAGTCTCTCACACCCTAGACTCGAAGATGAAACAGAATCACTTGTATTATTATGTCGAATGGGTGGATTTTGGGCCGGAGCATCGGGAGTGAGTGGAGGTCTCTGATATCCAAGCCCCCAGGCTCATCCAGGAGTTCCATTCTAGATTCCCGGGGAAGCCAGGTGGGGGGCCTCGGGGGGGGGCAGGATGTCAGCTAGGCTGGCATATATTGGAATTTGTGGGTTGTTACTTGTCTCCCTCCTCCCTTCTCCCTTCTCTGCCTCTGAGACATAGTGTTATCTATACTGTGTCCTTGAAGATTAGCACTGCCTGCTCCTAGTTTCCCACTGGGAATGTAACCATTGTCTTTTTGCCCATGTTTCCAGGTGCTTGCTTATTGGCTTTGATATATCAGGGGTCATGTATGAAAAGGGTGTAATTGAGGTTCCTAGCCTGTAGCCCACCATTCCTGACACAAGAGTTCATGATGTCCTAAGTACTGGCTCTCAATAAACTGAAACTTCTGAAGGAACATTGTTGAGTGACTTGACTAGTCCAAAATTACCCAGCTTTCACAGCCAGATGAGGATTTAAATCTGAGTCTTGCAGATCCTAATCTGAAGCTCTAATTGCCATGTCACACTGGCTTTCACAGGGTGACTGCTGCTGAACAGCAGCAAACAGCCAGACCTACTTAAGTCATGCAAGTCAGGTGGCATCAAGTCACCCAGAGGTTGCTGCCAGGCCTAGGATTGCCAACCTTTAGATGGGACCTGGAGACCCTTCGGAATTACAACTGAACTCCAGACACCTGTTCCCCTGAAGGAAACAGCTGCTTTGGAGGCCTCGGGTTGCCAGGTCTTACCTTGCCTGGAATGGGGGAGTTTGGAGGGCATTCCAGGGCGGGCAGGGATGTTGTGTGCTGTCCCCGACACAATGAAGTCACCCAGAAGTGATGTCATCGCACGGGGGACATTCTGGTATTTGGACAAACTCTGTGGTTTCTCCAGCCTCAAAACCATAGAGTTTGCCCAAATACCAGAGTATCCCCATGTGACATCATCATGCTGGGGACACTGCACAGTGATGCCTCTGTTTGGTACATGTCAAAACAACATAAAACTTGGCAAATGAGAGGATAAATGGCAATTCTTTATTTAATTCAAGGCGCCAGAAATGTCAGGGTTGCTTTGGCTATTACAACTTGAAAGTGTAAATGAGCAGAGGACAAAAAAGAGATAGAATGTCTGAATAGCTAGAAAGGAATCTGACACCCTAAATTTTTATTAGCCATAGGTGTATCTGTTCATTGTTTTCCCTGTCCCTGTATGTTTAAGGTCTTGTTTACACTCAACATTTGAAGCAGACTTTATGGGTCTGCAGCAGGCCTCTTCCATATATGCTCTTGCATAAATACCACCTATCCCTCCCCATGTAATACTAACATAAATTAGTAGCATGCCTGCACAATAATGCATTCTTCAGATAACGTGTCAATACAGATATTTGATTAATTCAGACCCATGTGGAAACTTTGCTGAAGGAGAAAAGGCAGTTTTAAACAGCTTTGAAAATGGAAGAATTCATTACTATACTGCTAGTTTATGCAAATATTGCTATTTAATGGACTTGGGCAGAAGGGTTACAAAGTAGCTCAATATCAATTTCAAATCAAATTTAACAGACTGAAATTTAGTGCCAGTATAGGTATCTCCTGAAAATATGAATCACAAAATAAGTCAATCTTTCCACAGCACTCCCAGTGTTCTTAAATGTTTGTCCCTCGTTTTTGGTGACCTGATGACTATACTTCCTCTCTGATAGACTTTTTGTCTACCACAATAAAAGAGCATTACTGGATTGCAGAACTCTTGTACACAGGATCATACTTGCTACTAGTAAATTCAGAGGGGCAAAGTGAGGATGAAATATTCTTTAAAAGTATACAGCACAGCTACTATATTTGTGAAGAGTACTTCTGTGTATCTCCAATGTAAGTTTACATCCTGATCTGCTCAGTATAGCTTCAGTCAGATACTATTTTAAAAATGTATACGCCACTTCTAATTATGCTGGAAGCAGCTTCCAATATATAATCCATTAAACACAATAAAACCATTAAAATCAGATCAAACACATAGAAATAGATCATCAGTCTAAAAGCAACCAATTTGACCAAGGTCCAAAACAAAGATAAAAGCAGGCAAAGAAAGCCTACTGAAATAAAACAGCCTTGAAGAGTTAAGCCAAAGCAACTGCTGAGTGGACTGCAACTGGTAGATGGGTCCATATAGGTAGAATCAGTCTTTCTAACATTTGGGTCTCAGACCATAAAGGATTTTAAAATCTGTCTTTAAATGCAGATAGTATACAGATCACAACCTATTCTAAACTTCCAGATGATCTCATTCAAAGATGTTGTAAAAATACTGAAAAGCATAGGGAGAATACTGAGCTCTCAGGTACACCACAAGAAAATTTTAATGATGCTGACTCGGCTTATTTGAAATAAACCCTGTACTCTCAATCTGACAGCAAAGACCGAAAGCCAGAAACACCAAAATCATGCTCTGAATGATTCAACAGAACGGTATGGCCAACCACACCAAAATGCAGCAGTCAGATAACAACACTGCACTCAGGCCTGTAGCTGCTGGGGCAATGCCCCCTCCCAAATCTTCCCTGCCCTAAATCTTCCCTGAGGCAGAGGGAGCCTGGGGCTGCTGGTAGGGAGGGCAGTGGCCAGAGCAGGTATAGATCTTCTAACATGATTAATTTTATTTTTATATCATTCATCTATCTAATCATCATCTGAAAATGTTTCTAAAAGACACTGAAGAATTTCTTCTGTTGAAAGATATCACCCTCCTCGTCCAAACAGGTTACCCCCTGCCCTGGGCTGGGGAGTAAGGCACTAAACCAAGAAGAGAAAACTTTAAAGAAGCATGGGGATCGATAAGTTTTGAGTCAGTGAGTGTCCTCAGGGGATATTATAGACTTAAAATATAATTATAAATATATTTACCTTGCCTTACTCAAAAGATTAACAGAAGAAGGCCTGTGAAATGGGACATATCAAAAGCATAACAACTGTTTTCAAAGTAAAGTAACAAAAACAGTGCAGGACTCCCATCTTATTTCTCTTTCAAACAAACACCCCCACTCTTTTTATCTAGGTATAAAAAGATGTCTATCCCTTTCTTCTAAATACATATCATAGCCTCATGAAATGAAAATAAAATAGTTTTTCTGACAGACAATAGATTTATAGTGCAATCCTATGCGGAATTACACCCGTTTAAGCCCACTAATTTTAATAGATTTAGAAGGGTGTAACTCCATATAGGACTGCATTGTTATTACAGCATGAGTTTACAGTCATAATAAATAAATACACTGGTATGCCGATAACAACTACTCATTAAATTTGCAGATCCACCAAATTGGGAGGAGTAGCAAACATACCAGAAGACATAGAATTCAATGAGATCTGAACACACTGGAAAAGTGGGCAGATGTGAATGAGATGCAATTCAACAAGGATAAAAACAGAGTTCTACACCTGGGTAGTTAAAATGAGAAGCATGTATACTGGATGAGGGACACACTTCTGGGTAGCAGCATGTATGAACAAGATCTTGGGGTATGGGTGGACTGTAAGGTAAATATGAGCAGTCAGTGTGATGCAGCAAAAAAAAAAGGCTAATGTAATCTCCAGGTGTAACAACAGAGGCATAACGTCCTAATCACAAGATGTCATAATCCTGCTGCACACTGCATTGGTCAGACTGCACCTGGTGTACTGTATGCAGTTCTGGAGGCCTCACTTCAAAAAGTATGTGGACAGAATGGAGAGGGTGTAGAGGAGAACAATGAAGACGATTAGAGACCTGGAGACCAAGCCCTATGAGGAAAGTCTTGGGAATGTTCAGTCTGGAGAAGAGGAGGTTGAGGGGGGACATAGGATCATAGAATTGGAAGGGAACTCCAGAGTAATCTAGTCTAACCCTCTGTACAATGCAGGAAATTCAAAATACCTTCCCCTCCACACCCCCATTGACCACTGTTCCACGCCCAGAAGGTGACAAAAAAACCTCCAGGATCTCCACCCAAACCGGCCTGGAGAAAAATTGCTTCATGACCCCAAAGTGGCGATTAACGTTTCTGTAGGGATGTAAGAAAGGGCCACAAGGACTAAGCACTGAGGCAACCCTTCCTGCCCTCCCTCTCATGATCTAAGTTCACACATTCAGCGTTGCTGTCAGATGGCCATCTAGGCTCTGTTTGAAAACCTCCAAAGAAAGAAAACCTACCACCTCCTGAGGAAGCCTGTTCCACTGAGGAACCACTCTAATTGTCCGGAAGTTCTTCTTAACGTTTAGCTGAAAACTCTTTGGATTTAATTTCAACCTGTTGATTCTAGTCAGACCTTCTGGGGCAACATGAAACAATTCCGTATCATCCTCTATATGACAGCCCTTCAAGTACTTGAAAATGGTTATCATATCACCGCTCAGTCATCTCCTCTCCAGGCTAAACATACCCAGCTCCTTCAATCTTTCCTCATAGGACTTGGTCTCCAGGCCCCCCACCATCTTTGTTTTCCTTCTCTGGACATGTTCCACCTTGTCTATATCCTTCTTAAATTGTGGTGCTCAAAACTGAACACAATACTCTAGGGTAGATCTAACCAGAGCAAAGTGATACCATCACTTTGCATGATTCCTCTCTGTAAGTATTTGAAAAGCTGTAATTTAGAGAAGGGCAGGAAGGTGTTCCTGTTGGCAGCACAGGATGGGACTCACAGTAATGGGTTTAAATTACAGGCAGAAAGATATCAGGGATTTTTTTTTTCAGTAAGAGTAGTTCAGCAGTGAAATCCACTGCCTAGGGAGGTGTTGAGCTTCCCCTCACTGGCAGTCTTCAAGCAGTGGCTGGATGAACACTTGTCAGGGATGCTTTAGGTTGATCCTGCATTAAGCAGGGGGTTGAAGTAGATGGCCTGTGTGGCCCCTTCCTACTCTACGATTCTATCATTGTTAATTACACTTGTTTTCTGATGGACGGGCTAGCAGAGGAGTTCTTTCTATCTCAATAACTACTGAAACACACACTGTCCACCTCCCATTGTATATTCCATGGGGATGTAAACAGCTTTCTCCTGCTCATAAACTAAGTACAGAGCTTCCTCAAGGTGTTCATATGAAAAAGTTTTAGAATTTATTTCTAGAATGTATTCTTAATTTTACATTGAAAGAGGGAATAAAATATGCTGGGATCTGAAACAAAAAAGAAATTATTGATAGAGAGGTCAGCTTTCTTCTTATGGCCACCTGTCTTCTCAGATGGTATGTCATTCCTGTTCTCCTTCTTTCCTAGGAGAGTTTTACCAGGGGGTTGCCTTATCCATCACCACTGCCCCTTCCATCTCTTCCATTTGCCATCTGAAAGAGCCCAGGTTAAATAAGTCCACATGCTCACAGCACTCATTCTCCTGAAAGTTATGTGTTTCAACAACGTTAAAAAACAGCATACCTGTCACCATAGTGCAAAGTGTTAACATACTTATTATCTAGGAATGTCATTGTTGTGTTTTCTGTCTATATTGTCATAGTTCCATATCATCCCAGTACCCCAACATGTGCATGTACTCCTAGCCTGCAATCACATGAAGATGATGTATCATAAAATCGGTGTCATTTAATATGAGCCAACAATAAGTCTAGTAGCACGAGTTTCAGCAACAAAGTTGCTCAAGTCTAGTACATTATGTGTAAACTAGAACTCAGTAAATACCATGCCCTAGAGGGATGCTGCTTAGATTGAGCATTCTTACTGAATGGTAAGATAAAACTGGAGAAGCAACCAGTCAGTTTCGAGTTTCCTGAACAAATAAAGAAGGTATGGAAAGAGGAGATAGGATTTGCAGAGTCAAGGAAGCATAGTGAAAACAGGTAGGGGGCAGTGTTCCCTCTAAGCTGAGTCAGCGTGAGCTAGTTCACAGTTTTTTAGCCTTCAGATCACACATTTTTGTCTTAGCTCAGGAACGATGGCTCCAAAACAAAGTAATTTATGCAGTAGCCAAATCGCTTGCTCATAACTTTAATGCCAGTAGCTCACAAAGTAGAATTTTTGTTCACAAGACTACAGCTTAGAGGGAGCATTGGTAGGGGGCATTGTGAAGAATAATAATCTGTGGGATACAAAAAGCTATGATGACAAGGAAAAGGAGAGACCAATCACAGCGTAAGCTATGATAAAGCCCATAGTTTTCCAGGGGCCTACAAAGAAGCACTGGAACAAGACTTGAGACAGGTCTGTGGTAGGAATTCACCCACTGCTCATGACCTTGGCAGTGATAGCTCTTAGAGCCACTATAAAACTTTTAATACTACCAGAGAACTAAGGCTGTTGTCATAATCTATGAATGTGAAGGAAGCAAGCAAGGTCTGGACTGTTCTTCAGTCTTATGTATCACTTTTACGTGTAGTAAAAGATACCTCTGTCATGACAGGAGGGAAGTAAAGCAACAAAACCAGTGTCAAAACTACCACGCAACATTTTTCATTGAGTGGGTCTGTCTGGAGTTACTTGAACCACTGTTTGCCTTTTTTCTAACCCTTTGCCCTGTCAATTAATTAAAATCAATTTGTGAAATGTAGTCTTCTCCCACATAGCCATCACCCATCTATATTTCAAGGTTTTTTTCTTCACAGAGTGTGAAGCCTTTAAGAGGGACTTACTTCGGAGTGGATCTGCTTAGGCTTCCTCTCTCTATCACCTAAATAGATTCAGGTGGGTAGCTGTGTTGGTCTGAAGCAGCAGAACAAAGTTTGAGTCCAGTGGCACCTTTAAGACCAACAAAGTTTTATTCAAGGTGTGTGTGAGCTTTTGTGTACAGGCACACTTCTTCAGATACAGTCTGAAGTAGGGGTGTGTGCTCAGTATACATTGAGATGAATAAAAAAATATATACCAGGCCAAATAAATACCCCAAAATACCTTATTGTGGCAAAACAGCCATGCCTGAATAAAAGCCAATATTATTTGGTTGTCGTGGCTAAATGCATTCAGTTCACTGGCTGAGGCAGGCCACCATGGTGGTGCGACTCAGTGAGGGGACTGAACACATTTAAAGTTTAAATGCTTTCAGTTTGCTTGCTGAGTTGTGCCACTGTGGTGGCCTGATTCAGCAAGCAAACTGAAACCATTTAAAGTTTAAATGTGTTCAGTTCCCCTGCTGAGATGCATCAGTACTGCAACTCTGAATGGCTTCAGTTCACTCGTGGAGTCACCCCACTGCCTGACTTGGCAACTGAAATTCTCCATTATACCTGATGGGGACAGTCCCCGTAGGGTATAATGGAGCTGAATAAATTCAGGTTTCCCAAATATTTACCCGAATACCAGTACAAAACTGATACTGGTATTTGGGAATAGTCGAGAATACCGATATTTTTTGGTTCCAAAGGACCTGAATCACTAAAACAAAAATTTTTTGCACACCTCTAGTCTGAAGATATCTGTTACATACCCGAAGAAGTGTGCTTGCACACAAAAGCTTATACTGTAAATAAACTTTTTTGGTCTTAAAGGTGTCACTGAACTCAAACTTTGTTCTATCACCAAAATAGTTTGCCAAGTGTAACCATGTACCTCCAGGCACTTAGCACTATTTTTTTCTGCTGGGCCAACTGACCACTGAAATAATGTTTATAATTTTAACATACAGGTGGTACATGACACCAAAAAAGATTGCCAATATTAGTATGGATAAGAACTTGAGTAATAAGTGTTGGAAATGTAAAAAAACAGAGGGTTCTTTTTACCATATGTGGTGGTCATGTGATAAAGCAAAAATATACTGGTCAAATGTACATTGTGAGATGCAGAAGATATTAAAAATTCCTATCAGGAAAAGTCCGGAACTTCTTCTCTTAGATTTGACAATGGAAAAAATTCCACAAGAAAAAAGGACACTATTATGGTATATGATTACATCGGCGAGAATGGCCTTTGCTCAACAATGGAAAGCGGAGAAGGTGCCAGATATACATGACTGGTTAAGAAAACTGCTATTTTTAGCTGAAATGGACAAAATGACGAAAAAATTAAATGGACAAAT
Organism: Gekko gecko; assembly: GCA_029375565.1. Taxonomy (NCBI): domain Eukaryota; kingdom Metazoa; phylum Chordata; class Lepidosauria; order Squamata; family Gekkonidae; genus Gekko; species Gekko gecko. The sequence continues at coordinate 159,443,348 of JAPDNY010000003.1, read as the reverse complement.
GGCAGAACAAGATCTAAAAGACTGGGAAGGCCTGAAATTCTACATGGAAACTGAATATAGAATGAAAGGGAAAATGTACAATCTTGAGTTGTATTGATACGGAATGTGAAATGAAATGATTATTTGATTGTACTGTACCTTTATTGGAAATTATGTTGGAAAAAGTCAGGGTTTTATGTATCTGAATTTTGTTACCTGGTTTGTCGATTGTTATAAGTCTAAACTTGATTACCTCTTAACTTTTTCTTTTTTGTTATTAGCAGTGTTGGAAGCCTATTAGGGGGGTGGGGGGATGGGATGAGAATCTTTGGAAATTGTATTGGTAACGATGTTTAACAATGTTGAATGCATCCCAATAAAAATTTTGTTTAAAAAAATAATAATAATTTTAACATGAATATGAAATCTCTTGGAATTAGTCACATTAAATTTATAAACATTATTGTAGCGGTCACTTGGCCCAACTAAAAAATTATAATAATTCTAATACAATAAAATGCAATTGAAAATCTTCTATTCTAAAATTATTTAGAAACTTTCTTCTGAGCCACTGAAATAGTAGGTACACAAATATTTTTCATTTCAGAGAGTAGCTGTATTGGTCTGCAGTTAAACAGCTCGATTCCAGTCCAGTAGCACCTTAGGGACCACAAAGATTTTCTGGGGTATGAAGGTTCAAAAGTCAAAGCTCCCTTTGTCACATACGATGAAGGGAACTTTGCCTCTTGAAAACAACCCTCCAAAATCTTGCTGGTCTCTAAGGTAGTACTGGGCTGGAATCTAATTACCTTAAGGTTTCTTTGCTTGAAAATGTTTGATCTGGCCCCCTAACATGCAACCATCTCTCTGTTTTGTTTTTTACTTCCCCAATAAGTACTGTTACCACTTCTCTTTATCTGCAGATGTATTTCTAAGTGTGCATACTTTTCATGGTTTATTGTGCTTTTCAGACCTAATTTTGCACTCAATTTCACTGAGCAATGACATGTTGCTTCATTCAGTTTCTTTTTTATATTTCAATTAGGGGGGAAGCCCATTGCAGCCGAGGCAACGGGCTCTAGGGAGAGTCCTTGGGGGTGGGCAAGGCGGCTGGGCTGGCCCCCTCCTGCAGGGAGGAGGGGCAGTGTGCTCCGGGCAAGGGAAGCGTTGTGGCGGTGTTTCCCTCCCTCGGCGGCTCGCCTGGCACCCAGTAGCGTGCGGGGTGGAGGTCACCGGGGTTTTCAGAAGCACAGCGCGTCTCTCCCCCCCCCAGTTCTTGAAGCCAGACTGGGGCAGAGGAGTGCGTTGGTGGGCTGGGGGGGGTTGCGGCAGCTGCTGCCTCGGAGGGACTTCACCCAAGGCTGGGTATGGAGGCTTTGTGGGGGAGGACGCAGTGGGCCTCGGGAGCGCTGCGCGGCCACCCATCCCTGAAGGCTTTCGGGGCCTGCGGTGTGCGGTGGCGGGGTTGCCCATTTCGGAGGACCCTCTGAACGGCGGGGCGTGGAGGCTTGCGGGCGGAGTCAGCAGCGGGCCTCGGATGCACGGGTTGGCCCCCCCGTGAAGGCAGGCGGGGCAGTGGATTAGGGCGCTGTTGTAGGGGATGTGGTGACAGCGGCTCCCCCATCGGTGGGCGCCCGCCAACACGGGGTCTTCTGGTTGTATCTGGCCGGGCACGGTGGCGAGCTCCCCGCGAACGGGCCAATTGCATCGGTAATCGGCAGCCAGAAAGGGAGGTGTTTTGGGGGCGGGCTCCAGAGGCAACGGCTGCAGCTCGAGCGGCGGTGGCGGGCTTGGGCGGCCAGGGTGGTGGGAAGAGGCCCGTGTTTTGACGCGATCAGTGGCTGGAGCAGACTGGGGTCGTGAGGCTGCGCGATGGCTGAGTGGGAGGGTGCACAGCCACGCCGGAAGGCTAAGCAGCCAGTGGCGAGGGACTCCGTCTCTGACTGGCAAGTCCGTCGGCCAACTGATTCCGGCGCGCATTTTGACCATATAAGGTATGACCAAAACTCAATTATATATAAGGAAGGATTGCAAAAAGCGAGATAAGAAATTAATAGAAAACAAGTCTCAAACAAGCCTCAAGCCTAATTTTCTGCAATGCCTATCTACTGACACAAGCCTAATTTTCTGCAATGCCTATCTATTGATATAGACAGGGCAAAAACACTGGCTTGGTATAAGGCAATGGTAAACCACATTTTGTACTATGAGAATGAGACTTGGGATACTTGGGTGCACACACTAATTCCTTGAATGTGGCCAGTTAAAGTAGAGATTTTTTTTCTACAGTAAACTACAGTTTATCATTCAGTCTGGCAAGCTATGGTTTGTACTTTCCTTGCAAGCCAAAATTCCAAACAGTGATTTAATTCTGAGTTTAATTTAATCCTGATTTTCATGGCAAGTGCAAACTACAGCTTCTAAACTTGGATGTAGTGGCAAATTATGGCTTGATGCAACTTCAGAAATATCTAGTGACTTGAAAGTACAAAAGGGGAGGGGGAGAGTTATTTTAGCAGCAAACTGTAGTTGTTGAAACTAACCATAGTTTTATGTCTCAAACCACACAGAGAAAAAGCAGGATTAATTCCTGAGAAATATTTATCAAAAGATTCTTCATTTTTTCCATATTCACTTTGAAAATAAAATGAGTAGATACAGAGAGTTAATACCATTCCCCCCTTTTAATAGTCATATCAGATTCAAAGTATGTCTTTTTTATATATTGAAGAAGATTTAGTACATTTAGACATCAAGCAGTATGAACCTAAGCAGAATCACACATTTCTGTCCATTAAAGGGTATAACTGTGCTTAGGAATAGACTGAAAATTTGACCCAAATCAGAGAGACCTGATTTAGGCTGCAGTCTAGAAGTGTGTCTGTATCTATTGCATTTACGCATTCAATGGAAGTTTTCTGAAATCTCAGAAACTGCCTTACAAGGATTTGGGTTCAGCTGGAGGAACAGGCAGGAGAAAAACATCTCAAAAATGCCAGTGGTATGCAACATCCTTTATTGTCAGCTAATTTTGTGACAGCTGAAATAATACTATAAACAACAGAGTAGCAGACTGCTAGGACAAATCAAATAGAACTTGCAAACTAATAAAAAGTGGTTCTAAGCATTAATGTAGGTTCATTTCTTGCCATCTTAAAATAGTACTGTTGCAAAAGTTAATTACCAATCAATAATCCCATTATCATCCAGAAAAAATACAGTGATATTTTTAATGATGGCCACATTATGGAAAATACTACTATTATTATACATAGGTAGGGTTGGGGTAGTAATGAAGAACCTGAGCTGTGAGCTTAGAAGTCCCTGGCCTAAATATCCCAATAGCCATGAACTCACTAGGCAGCATTAAAAAAGCCATTGGCTGCATCTACACGGTGAGGAGTTTTAATTTCACAAGCACATTCACACTGGCAATGGAGCATCCACACGGGAGTGTGCACTTTCCTCCATTAGCCATCATGTTTATTTGCAAAATGTATACCTCGTCTCTCTGCCCTCATCAGTGACACCCTTCATTTCCCTCCTGTTGCGCCACCAGAGGTTTTTAAAAAGCCAGTTATGGCGCTGCAATAACATCATAATGAACTACTTCGTTTGAATGTTCGGATTTCATTTTTTTAAAAAAAATCTCAAGCTCTTTCAGTTGCAGAGATATAAAGAGAAATATCCCTCTAAGAGGCTGATGAAAGGAAAATGGTGCCAGTGTAGCTTCAAAAATACCTACCTTTCCATCCAGATGAACTGCTAACATATTTAGACTGTGTTCTTTCTTGGAAGATTATACCAAACCAGGTTTGAGAAAGAACGTACTGAGAAAAGCTTAGAAAGTGGATGATTAGAGGATGACCCCCCCCCCAACACTGTTGCAGTTTGGAAGCCAAGGCAGAAACAAAATCTCAGAGCAATGCAGATGCAACCTTTACTGGCCAGTCTCAGCCTTACCCACAAATTGCAACATTAGCTTCTAATACTGACCTACTCTGTTGAAAGGATTACAGACAATGTATGTAAAGCACTTTGAACACTGAAGACCTGTATATGTGTGTAGTACTATATGTCGAATTAGGTAAGGAAGCTTCAAACCAAAGTATTTTCAGGGGAAAGAAAACCCTGTTTAACAGCAAATGCCAGAACTACCTAAAAGTAATTCAACAGGCATGAGAGTAATGAACTTGCAAGTAAGAAAGGGGCCAAGAATCAGTGTATCACTCAATACAGCCATTCCACCACCTTAAATAATTCTGAAGAAAGATTTCATTTTTGTTATTTTTTGTTAACATTCTTACCTAGAAAGCATGCCCAGAGGTGTAACATTAAGTGATCCCATCAGCATTGCCAAGGCCATCCCTGGGGCCTCCCGTTCTATTACTTCTTTAGTGGCCTGTAATCAAAGATTAAACAGCAGACTGAGTAAAAACAACAAAAAGAAAAGTAAAATAAATATAAACTAACTAAAATTTATGAAAGGAACTCCATTCTTTTCCTTAAAATCACTGAACACAAGTTTCAGCAGTGAGTTATAAACTCAGGGCACAGAGTCACTTTACACTCATACCACTAAAATTAGCCTCTGTGGGAGTCTCATTCTGCCAAGATTTCCATAATCTGCTGCCAATTGCACTTTTTATCTCTTTTAGGTTTATGCTACAGGAGGCTTGCATAACTGTCAAAATGCTCAACTGATTAAAATGGAATTTGGTTGGTCAATGGTTAGTAACTACTGGCCACAAAATTCTTCAACCATGCAAATGTTAAACAATGAATGCACCCTCGCCTGGTACAGTAGATTTCTCAAGGAAATCCAAACTACTTAGGTATTAGACATGGTCAGTAAGATCAAAGCACTCTTCAAAATGAAGACATGCAGACAGTGTGTGTTTCTTATCCACTTGGGGTGATGAATGGCTTAGTAAACCAGCACTGTCTTTATCTGGAAGCCAGAAAATTCACAGATAGCTGTGATGAAATTTGGCATCATAGACATAGCCTTGTCTTACTTATTTGGATCACTTTCAATCAGGGCTGCAAGCTTTAATCTATCAGTTTAACTGGTTAACAAATTAAAGTTTTTGTTGATTAATCATTAAGTCTAATTTTAATTGATGGGACTGAAAATTAAGGATGCACCATTGAATATATTTTGGTTCTTGTAACAGAGAATTTAAAAGAAAATACTAAGAACAGTCTTTAAATTTCATTTTTTAAACTTATGAGGTACAAGTGGAGACCCTCAAGAAACTTGTGAGGAGGGGTCATTCCCAATCTTTGCTTCCTTCCCCCATCCCCTTCTCTGGCAATCCTATTTTACTCCCCCTTCTTCCCTCACCCATTGTATGTCAATATCTCTAACCTCCCAGTCTTTCTCAATGCTCCCTCTTTCCCCCACCCCTTTCTCAATCTGCCACCTCTTTCTCTCCCCCTTCCCTCAGACAATATCTCCTCTTCTTTCGTTCTCTCCTACCTCAGAAAATTTCCCTCCTTTTCTGTTTCTCTCCTCTACTCCCTCAGACAACATCCCCCCCCTTCTTACTCCCACCTTGGGAGTCACAGTGCCAGGGCTCCAGGAGCTGCCATGCCATGTCATCCACAGGTGTCATGGATCAGCCTGAACCAGTGATTCCAAGGAGGCTGAGCAGGTGGAACTCATTACAGAGGAGAGCGAGCAGCCAGGTACTGACAGCAGGGTTTTGGACAATACAGTCACACATGCATCTGAGGAGCTATCATCAGGGGACAGCACCTCAAGAGCTCAGGTCACTGATCCAGTTTGGACCAAGTTCTGCAATCCACCTTGTCCCCATTGTTCCCTGAGCCATTGGAGCCCAAGCAAAGGGGAGCATGGCAAGAGCTCCTCAAGAGGAGATGAAGCATCCACTTGGCTGCCTGGAGACACCTGGCACTAATAAGCCAGGGCAATGGCCCGAGCATTAGCTCAATGCAACACAGGTGTGCACTGAGCATAAATGAAGGAGTGGGAGACGAGTTGAATGTGGAAGTAAGAAGTCATTTTACTGGTGATTTTGTGGCCACTGCAGCAAACCCTGCTCACTTGTATGACCTTGGATTGGCTCTTGATCTTGTCTCTGTGACCCTTGCTTGTGAGTAACCTCTGTACTGCTTGACTATGTCTTCTGAATGAGCCCTTGGCTCCTGACTCTGACACTGAGCTCTTGACTCAGCTTCTCAGATTTGGACCCTTGCAACCTACAAGCATGCACCCTGGCTCCAGTGCCTGTGATAGCAGGGCTCCCAAGAGCTGCCATGGCTGCAGCAGGGCCACAGGAGCCACTGCAATGGGGCCCCTTGGAAGCCATGGCAATGGCCTGGTCATTGAGAGTCACAATGGCTGTGTCAGATCCCTCTGGGAGTGACCATGCTAGATGTGGGGCCCCCAGAAGTCTCACTGACAGTAAGTATTCTGCATATAAAACACTTGTTTCAGGGGGAATTTAAACCCATGTAATTTTTCTGCAAACCAAGTTTGGAGAAAAATCTTTCTGTCACTGTGGCTGTAATCAGCAGATCTGGATATCCACAGATGGGGGCTACACTTGAGAAGCAGATATTTAGATCATAAATGTCTTCTTTAAGATATATTTATTACAATGTATCCAGAAGGGTTACCTGACATTTTAAAATATTTGATGTATATTTTTACATGTCTATGTGTTCCCCTAAAAATGCAAGAGTCCATGGACTTGTCACACATGGCTTAATTTCTAATGAGAAGATCTGGGGCTCTAATTTGTCTGCAAGTCATGCTCATAACCTCTCACAAGGAAACCATTCCCTTTATTCATGGGTGTACTGATAGGGGCCCACAGCAATTATTCAAAGGTACTTGTTCCTCAGAACTGCAAGTTATGGTGAGGGAGGACTTTATAAATACAGTTCCATCAATTTAAAAAGTCAACACCTGCCAATGATCAAAAACACTGTCTGCATCCAGACATAATGTCAATGAGCCCTGGAAGTGCTGAGGCTCCCATGCTCTCTTTCCCTCTCCCTATACCTGCATATAACTCTGACATTGAAAAATCCTGGATCATAAGAAAATGACATCAAAACTACAAACAAGGATTTGTTTCTTGTCTACCAGGCAGAATACCAAGCAAGGAATAAACCACAGTAATTCTGGTCTATAGGCAAGAACAAATTATAGTTTGTGATTTGAATGTAACAACAAGCAATAGTTTATTGTGAACTGGAAAGTCTTCCATATTCAAGCCACACACAAGCGAGGTAAGGAAGAGTCCAAACCTGAAGATTTTGAAGGTTCATTCACATAACATAAAAGGTTTGCTGTGTATGCCAATATTGTATTAAGGGATATTTTTCAATGGGTTCAACAACACATCTGCAAAAGAGCTTGCTGACCTTCCTTGTCATTTCTTCTGCCAGATGATAGTATAAAGGTGATGCTGAAGGGTCCATGGTCCACATGAGCAAAAACACCACATGGCCCAGGGGGCTGCACTTAGGAGCAGGAGCTGGCAAAAACACCACACATCACTCTTGCACCAAGGGTAGAAGATGATGATGATGATGATGATGGAAAGCAATTTTGTCTAGTTTTCCCTCCTTAATGAAGTTCCACAGGCTATGGCTTGAGGTACATACAGGTCTCATAACAACTAGCACCAGTTTTTCAGAGGTCTCAAGGACATCCTTTATCTTTTGTGTTCTATACATAGGTCCTAGGCTGAAGAGAGTATTTGACATAGGACACTGGCAGTGCAATTCTAAGCAGAGTTGCACCCTTGTAAACCCATTAATTGCAACAAACTTAGAAAGGTGTAACTCTGTTTAGCATTGTATTGCTTAGGTGTTATAGGGAGAAAATTCCATATTAGGTGATGTCAGCTACACAGCCTATGTGGGATTGTTCCATATTCCAGATAATCTTTAGTTACACAGTTCATCACAGATCTCAGACACATTATACCAGTAGTATAGTATAGTAAGGATGAGAAAAACATTTAACAATATTGTACATCATTGGGTCAACTTTTGTTGTGCACACTTTCGAGCTACATAGAATACTTCATGATATGATACAGCTTGTAATTAACAATTCTGATAACTGAAGAATTCATATTACTGCACCTGTAAATCCAACTGAAGATACTACATTTGTTAATGTTTACAACTATAAGATTTTAAAGATCTGAATTTATTGACAATAATAAAAAGTATGCTCAGTGGGGAAAAATTACCTTGCTTTATACTGAAATTGAGTCCACAGGAAGTTGCGTAGGGGTTAACAACCCTTACAACTTCTTGTTATCCTTCCAATTTCTTCCTTGTTACTGCAAAGAACAATGTATCAGCTCTAAAGAAGCTGCTACAGCCTAGGTAACATATGTTTACTATTCATTTGAATATTTCTGTGCTGTTGTTGTATACCTTCCCTGTATTTTGGTTTTGCCTTCTTTCCACAACTTCTTCCAAATCCAACCACCCTTTCCCCTTTTCTCTCTTTTATAATAAACCTTTTCATAAAGACCGGGGGGGGGGGTCCTTAGTACAATTTATTTCTCTTCCCTGCATGCTAGTTTGCAGTTTTTATTTCTACTGTATATTGCCCAGAGCCCTTTGATAATGGGGATGGGGCGATTCATAAATTCAATAAAGAAATAAAGGCCCCGTTCACACTGAGCATTTGCCCCGCTGAAGGCACGGGAGCCCTGCGGACTTTCCATGCACGATCATATGAGCACATCTGGGAGACGTAGTGCTCCCGTGGCCAACCCGCAGCTTCCCGTGGAAAATGCAGAATAAAAAACTACTAGGTCCGAAGTACTAGTTTCCGGAAACCCCGGGGCAAAGGCTGGCGTCTGATCGCGGGAGCACCAGTATCCCGCGGCTTCCGACACCCGCCTATGTCCCCGGGGTTTTCGGATATTGTAAGTTTCCATGGGATGAACACCAATGCTGAACAGCGCATGTGCACACACAAGACACCAACGGCGGCCCACCCCCCCATGGCGCATGTGCACTTCGCAACACTTTGCACTTGCGTGGTCTGCTGCGCTGCTTTTTTGCTGCGCTGCAGCAGCACGGTGTGATCAGGGCACAGAGCTGGAGCGTGGCAACCCAATGGCACCTGTGATTGGGCTACCGCGCCTTATTTAGTTCCGGGGCAAACTGCCACGCCTCTCCCCTGTGTTTTCTGGCCCGTATGACCGGGGCCAAAATAAGGTATTTTCTAGGGTTTCTACCCTGTCACTTTGTTATTGCTATAGTACTGAGCTGGAAGTGTACCTTTCCAGATGGACAGTCTAGATGTTCTCGGGAGGTTCCCAGTGATGGCAGCTGGTTACTAGGTTGCTTTCCAGGGAACTCTTGGTCTAAGGGAGTTTCCCAGCAAGGAAAAAACCACTCTCCTTTTCCCACCATGACAGTCCTCCCTTTTAAAACCATCTATTTATTTATTTATTTATCACATTTATACCCCACCCTCCCCACAATGCAGGCTCAGGGCGGCTCATTATTGTAACATCATTACATCTACTGGCAGTGAATTCCACAATTGAACTACTTGTTGAGGAAAGATTTATTTCCTTCTGTCTGCCTAGTACCTACCATCTATCAACTTCATTGGGTGCCCCTGAGTTCTAGTACAGGAGAGGGAAAAAGCTCCTTCTATCTTCTTTCTCTACCCCATGCATATTTTATAAACCTCTATCATTCCCCTCTTAACCTTCTGTTCAGTAAACTAAAAATTTTCATATTCTTCAGCCCTTCATATGAAAGGTGCTCCAATGCCTTAATCATCTTTGTTGCCCTCTTCTGTACTTTTTCAGCTCTGCAATTTACTTTTTGAGATATGATGGCCAGAACTGCACATATTATTCCAAATAAGGCTGCATCATTAATTTTTGTTGTTATAGTCTCAATTTTCTTCCTAATAATCCCAGCATGGTGTTTGTTTTTTCACTGCTGTCGCATACTGAGTCTACATTTTTACTTAGCTACCTACAATAACACCAAGCTTGCTTTCAATATTGATCACAAGCAGTACAAAACTCATGAAATTCAGACTCACAGCCACTCAAAACTTCTAGGAGAGGGTTAGGAAGATCCACTTCAGGATGTTGATGGTCTGGATGGTTTCCTGACATCTCCTGGGGATTTTTCAATTAGCAAGGTTGGTCCTTCTATAGCTCTGGTTGATCTGTGGAATATGGAGATGACTTGTGCCGCTAACATGACTGCTGTGCAGTACCCTCTATCCTCTTGCAGAGCCTGGAATACTCCTTGGTTTACTGAGGAGCTTGGAGCAATGAGACGGTTGGGCCAATAGTTGGAGCATAAATGGAGGGAAAGAAAGCAAATGTGACAGCACAAGTGAGAGCACATTATTGTGCCCACTGTGCAGTGGCGGTGGCAAAGCGAGCTCCCTTTTCTACCACCATTTCATCCATGCAATGCTGTCCAGTGGAGCTTTTCTGGATTGTGAAGGGGCTCTTATTCCAGCCTCCTCAAAATGTAGACTCGGAAAACATTCAGGCATGCTTTGATGCTTTTGCGGATAAAATCTACCAGTTCAATCTCAGGATGCCATTGCAGTGCAATCTGGTCCTAGTTACATGAACGACTTTTAATTTTTGAGGCCTGATGAAGTGGACAAGCTGCTCAGAAGTGTGTGGCCCATCATGTGTAGACCAATAGGGAGGTAATAAAAGAGAGGTATGTAGTTCCAACCATCTTGAAAGAGGCAGTCATGTAATCATTCCCAAAGAACACAATCCTGGACCCCAATTACCTGAACTACCACCTGGTGGCTAACATTCCATCTTGGGGTAAGGTACTAGGAGCAGGTGGCTGTGCAGCTTCAGGCAGTCTTGTAGGAGATGGATTATCTAGACTCATTTCAATCTGGACTCAGGTCTGGATTTAGGATGCAAATGGCCTTGTTTGCCTTGACAGATCACCTGCACTGGTAGAGTGCTGGGGAGTGCACGGCTGCTGATTCTCCTGGAGCTTAATGTGGCATTCAGTACCATCAACCATATTATCCTTCTGGAGAGGCTGGTGGACTTAGGAGAGGAGAGTGTGCATCATGCTTCAGTGGTTCTGTTCTCACATGACTGGCCGATTCCAGAAGATGGTACCGGGGAACTGCTGTTCAGCTCCATGGCATGGGGGCTCACAGGGTTTCATCTTGTCCTCCATACTGTTTAACATCTATATAAAACTGTTGGAAGAGATTATCAGTGGGTTTGGAGTAAGGAGTCACCAATATGTGGATGATACCTAGCTTGACTTCATAAAAGCTGAATCAGGTGGGTCTTTGGAAGTCCTGAACGGGTGCTTGGAGATGGTAATAAGATGAGAGCCAATAAACTGAAGTTCAGTCCATGACAAAGCTTCTCAAGGTGTGAGCAGTCAGCCTGTCCTGGTGGGGAATGCACTAGTTAATGGGTTGCACACTTTTAGTTAATGGGTTGATTAAAAAAGCTATTTTAGCCTGGAAACGGTTATTTTAAGCTCTTATTTTAAGTTTTATGGTCTATATTTTTATGCTGGGCTGGGGTTTTATGCTGGATTTTAATTTAATGTTTTAATATTTTGTTTGTATTATATTTCTTTTGTAAGCTGCCTCAGGCCATTTCCTGGAGAAATGGCACGACTTTTTTCTAAATAAATAAGTCAGTGTAGGATTTTTTGTTCCAGTATGTATTACCTTACATTTATCACTGAACTTCATTTACCACATTGTTGCGCTCACCCTATTTTGATAGATGCTCTTCCCGACTCACTTTTTTTACCATCCTAAATCATTTGGTATAATGTACAACCTTGGATACTATACTGTTAACCACAATTACAAATCATCTCTCCTTATAAATAATTATCTTTCGGTTTCGCAAGATTCCATGCGCTCCCATTGGCTATAAAATGCCCTCCCTCAGCCATTGGCCCATCAGCCGCCACTCAAGAGTACTCGCGTGCCACTGGCCGGGTGCTGGGTCTGCTCCTCTTCCCCACCCACTCCCCATGGCAGACAGCTCTCTCTCCTGAGGAAGACAGTTCTCTTGACTCCTGTGAGGGACTGTCCCCTCAGTGGCTGTTGGTAGGCAGCCAAGCTTGGTTCTGTGAGTAAAAAAACAAAGGACTTTCAGCATAATCCCCTCCCCAATGGCCACTTTCCTGTCAGAATAAATGGAAAAAGGCTCTTTCTCCTACTTAGCTTCAGCATGGCTGGCTGGCTAACAAGGTGGGCCAGTGACCATCAGACCGTTTTCTTCAACTCCCCGCTGTGTGGCTGACTTTCCCCTAGGGCTGCCAATCTCCAGGTGGGACCTGGAGATCTCCCACTGTTACAATTGACCTCCAGATGACAGAGATCAGTTCCCCAGGAGAAAATGGTTGCTTTGGAGGGTAGACTCTATGGCATTATACCCTGCTGAGTCCTTCCACACACACCACAAATGCTGCCCTCCACAGGATCCACAACCCCAAATCTCCAGGTATTTCCCTAACCAAAGTTGGCACCTGTACTTTCTCCTCTGTCAGCAAAAGGTCCTTTCCACACCTATGTTGGCCTTTGGGAGAAAACTCATTGGGCCCAGGCCTGATAGGTTGCCAACTCCAGGTGGGCAATTCCTGGAGATTTGAGGGATGGAGCCTAGAGAGGGTGAGGTTTGAGGAGGGGTGGCACCTCAGACAGGTACGATGCCATAGACTCCACTCTCCAATCCAACCATTCCCTGATGGGGAACCATTGTTGCCAATCTCCAGGTGGGGGCTGGAGATCACTCAAAAATACAACTGCTCTCTAGGAGGGAGGGGGGAGGAGATGGAAAACTAAAGGTAGGTTGATGGTTGGCTGGGAGGGAGATAGGGTTGTCAACTCCAGGTTGGGAAATTCCTGGAGATTTGAAGAGTCGAACCTGGAGAGGGTGAGTGTTGAGGAGGGGTGGCAGCTCAGACAGGTACGATGCCATAGACTCCACCCTCCAAACCAGCCACTCCCTCCTGGGGAACCACTGTTACCAATCTTGGGGGTGGGCTGGAGATCACTCAAAATTACTACTGCTCTTCAGGTAGCAAAGATCAGTTCCTCTGGAGAAAATGGTGGACTCTGTCATTATACCCTGCTGAGATTGCCACAGCAAATTGTCACTGAGTGCCCAAAGCCGGGGCACTCTCCCAGAGTCTCTTTCTAGAGCCCGTTGTATTTATTTCCACAACGGGCCTTATTCCTAGTTTATTAATAAATTAAACACCACCAGCCCCATTATCAATCTTTGTTGGACAATGCTGCTTACTTCCCTCCACTGTGAGAACTGTCCATGTATTCCTGCTCTCTGCTTCCTGTTGTTTAACCAATTTTCAATCCATACAAGGACCTGTGCTCTTATCCCATGACTGTTTAGCTTACTTAAGAATCTTTGGTGAGGTACCTTGTAAATCTAACTATATAATATCCACTGGATCATCTCATCCATATGCTTGTTAATCTACGCAAAGAACTCAAATACTGCTGAGGCAGGTACATCAGCAGGTCTGAAAATCCTGCTCAGAAAAGGCAAGGCAAAGTCCAGGAGCTGGTGAGGGTTAATAAATCTGGGGAAGGGCCAAGCCAGCCACCATTAGCGGCAGCAGGGCAGCCAAGCCGGAGTACTTCTAAGAAAGGCTTAGAAACAGCAATGAGAGGTTGGGGGGAGGATGGAGTAGTGAGGGGAACCTGTGAGCTATGAGGTAGGAAGGGTACTGTCAACTACTCCTGGCTATGGGCTGCAGTACTACAGGTCACCTGGGAGATACCCAGTCCTGACATGATGCTAAATTTTATCTTTAATAACAACTTTTATTAATTTAGCAGAAGGTATCTGAAGAAGTGTGTGAGCACATGGAAGCTTATACCCAGAATAGAACTTAGTTGGCCTTAAAGGTGCCACTGGACTCACTTTGTTTGGCTATTAATTTACCTGGAACAGATGTTAGGGTAACTGGCCACTAATTCCCTGGATCCACTTTTGAATGAAACCATTTTTGCCTTTTGGCTTCCTTGACTCAGGTTGTTAATAATGGAGGCATCTTTCCTGACGAGGTATAATTCTAACTGGGCCTTAATTAGTGTAGGTTTAAGTAGTTTCCAGGCATTCTGGAGAGATCAGACTCTTAATTTTCCTTTTAACTGCCTTCTTCTGACTTATTTTTGCAAAGTTCCCCTCTTTGAAATCTACAGTGGTTGTTTTAGACTTTGGGGCATCTTTCCATTGGCATGAATGCTGACCTTAATGACACTGTTTCCAGTTGGTGCAACAACATCTACATACTGCATCAGATCTTGAGACAAGCTCAGAACCAAGTCCAGAAACACTATGCCTCTAGTTGGCTCCAAAGCAATCATTTATGCTACCTAGAAATTTCATTTCTACAGCATGACTCAAGCACACATCTGCCCAGTCAACATGACAGTAGTTGAAGTCACTCAGTATTACAACATTTTCCACTTTACACCTCCCTCTTTTCTGTCCACCTAAAGATGTGTCTCTCAGTTCTGATAACTTTTAAGTAATACTTAGGGCCCAGTATCTCCACTCCACTGATAGCAATTCTCTGGGAGAGTCTATTCTCCTAATGTTTTCTAGCGTGTTTGATGATATGCCCTCTTTGATACACCAAGTTTAGGAGTGGGACTGTTCTAGTAGGTCTATAACTGTCTTATCCCACACCCCATTTCACTGAGCAGCCAAGGAGAAAGAGCATAGAAGCCAAGGTATTACCTTGATCTTGCATCCTAGCACTGAAGGTTCCTTCTAGTCACCATGATACCCACTGATAACCTATTCTCCAAGAATTCTATCTTTAATAACAATTTTTACTAACATCCAGAACAGATGCTAAGCTACATGGTATGTAATTTCCTGTAATCTCTCTGGCCCTGTTTAAAAATTGAAGAGCTCCCCCTGGGGGTATGCTCTGATTACAGATATTCAAGAACAACATCTGATCCTGCAACCCAGTAAGATTGCCTTGATTGTTTGCAAATATAGAGGGAGATCACATTTATGGAAATCCAGATACAAGGTACTGGAGCATTTAAGTTGTTTACTGAGAATCAGGAGATGGAATACAGACTTGGAAGGGATAGAGGATATTACCAATTATAATCAAGTACAGAGTTATTCTTACTTTTAATAGTTTGAGGATTCCTAATGAGATGATTACTCACGGTAATGTTTTGAGACACAAAGGAATCTTTCCTACTCATTTGTTTGTGATTAAGAGCCCTCTTTTCACTAGACAATTAAACCAATGTAAACAGAAGGGAACTTTAAGATAGGACAATGGTAATGATAGAGACCAACAACCACCCCTAAGGACTTATTATCAATGAAGATGCCGATTCATGGACAGATCCTCCTGAGTGGCTGTGCACTGAAGAGGATAATGACTGGCTTGAAAATATGGAGGGAAAAAAGTTGTTACAAAATTTCTCATCCCTCCACCCAGGACTTGGCTACAGTGACCCAGGCAATGGTCACTTTCAGGCTTGATAACTGTAACTCACTCTATGCGGGCTTACCCTTGAGGCTGATCTGGAAACTCTAGCTAGCGCAAAATGTGGTGGTGTTCCTGCTGACTGTGACGTCTATGTGGGCGCATATCCAGCTGATGCTCCGCCAATTGCACTGGCTACCAATTGAGTACTAGATCTGCTTCAACATGTTGGTGTTGCCTTATGCAGCCTGAGACCGACTTATTCATGGGACCGCCTCTCCCCTTATGAGCCTTGGAGAGCCTTGTGCTCTGCAGAGAGCCATCTGCTGGTTGTCCCTGGCTCGAAAGATGCCTGTCTAGTCTCAACCAGGGCCACGGCCTTTCTGGTCCTGGCCCCAGCTTGGTGGAGCATGCTCCCAATTAAGATCAAGGCCCTGCAAGACCTGTTGCAGTTTCACAAGGCCTGTAAAACAGAACTGTTCCACTAGACTGGGGCAGTGGGCATCTACCAGCTGGCTTCCCTACTGCTTCTACCTGAGACCATAATGGCTATGCATCAGCCCACATATTTTTCCTGGCTGTAGTAACGGAATTAATTGTACTATGCTGCCCACTTTAAATTATTTTAAATACTTTAAATTTTAAACTGATTTTATTGTATTTATTGTCTTAATTTAATTGTTGTATTTATTGTTGTGAGCTGTCCTGAATCCGTTTATGGGAAGGGCAGGATATAAATTGAAATAATAAATAAAATAAATAAGATCAATTGGCCATAATTTCCAGATTGGGAGGGGTTTACAAAAGCTTAACTGGAGTTAACCAATCATCTCTAAAAGGAGAGATATTAGAGGATAAGATGAGAATGTGGAGACTAAACAAAGAAATGATGTTAATGAAGCAGGAAATCTCATGCCTAAAGATCTGTGTTTAAATCAGAAACTAGGGAGGATGGAGGAGGTATTTGGCATCGGAACTAGCATTAACCTGGGGAAGGTCCCCGATCATAGAACCCCTAACTCTAGCTTAGTCAATCTTGAGGATACCAACCAAAGAATTAACAAAAGACAGTGGAATCACAATTACAATGGATGTGTTTTCCAAGATCCTTTAAGGGTTCTGGACACAATAGAGACAGATTGACTGACGTTGGGTTAATGGGAGAGAAGATGCCCCCATACATGATTACTGTAATATGGAATGTAATTGGCTGGGCTGCTAGATTCAAGGAACCAGATGCTAAGAATTTTATGAGGAAATTTGATGTTATAATGCTACAAGAGACATGGTGCTTGGATAATTTGGCCCTAGAGAGGTACAACTTGTATTAGGTGCAGGCTGAACCTCTGGTGCGAGGCAGGGCAAAGGGAGGACTGGGAATTTTGGTATCCACAGCCTTGAGCATTAAGATTATACAACCCTCTTCACATGATTGAACAGCAATGGCCTTGATTCTGAAGTTTAAAACAACTGATTAATAATGAATGTGTTTATCACCCCCCCCAAACTAAAGCCCAAACAGAACGTTTGGAAAGATCTTGAAATTTTTATCTATCAATTAATCAGAATGTTTTTGACTACATACATACATAATGGGAGGAGATCTCAATGCCAGATTGGGAAGGGACAATAAGGCCTTGTATAAGAGATATGATGTTTGCCCCCCACCCCCCAGTTCAGAAGCCCCTTATTTGCCCTATGCAAGACTATCTAAGGATCTGAAGAGTAACTATGTGGGACTCTTACTAGCGTGAATGGCTAGTGTGTTAAATTTAAGAATCTTAAATGGCTTTCATGCAAATTATCCTGGGGAGTACACCTATTGGTCTGGAGTAAGGTTGAGTGTAATTGATTATATGATGATCTCAGGGAATTTAGTTCCATTCATCGAATCATTTGAGGTGGCCAAATATTGTGGCAGTGACCACATTCCCCTTACTCTAGCCTTGTCAATTCCCAGCCTGAACCCACAATTTGAGGATCGTTTTAAGGGAAATATTGAATGTGGGGAAAAACATGTTAAAGTACAATGGGATGATAAAAAAGGGAAATATATGCAGGAATTTCAAAGACAAAACGTATAACAAGCTTAGCAAGAGACGCTATATTTTCAGAGGAAGGGGAAGAGATCATCAAATTATAGGAAAATCTTATTCAACATTTACAATCCCCATTAGAAGGGTACATATTCAATCTCTAGGGTAAAAGGGGAAAGATCAGTGGTTGGTTTGATAAGGAATGCTTATTGGCAAAAAGGGAAATTAGCAGTATGTACCTGAAATACAGAACTAATTTAAGGATAGTTAATAAAGAACAATTGAAGTTACAGAAATCTAGATACAAAAAGATGATTAATGAGAAGAAAAGGGAGGCATGCAATTAGCCTGGCTACAATTGGGACAGGCTGCAAGGAATAAGAACCTGTTGCTTTTCTGGAAACTGGTGACAAACAGGTTCAAAAGATCCTCCTCTCAGGCACTCAATGTCATTATGCCAGAAGTGTGGGAAAATCACTACAAGGGAACATAGTTTGCCCACAAGGGAGATTGACCTCCCCAAGATGGTGCTGAGGCAGCTGCTCTGACTAATTTTACTATCTTATCTTACTTCATTGCTCAGTTTTTACGCAGCATAATTGCTTCTTTAAACAGTGGTTTGTTGCAGCTTGTTTCAAGTTTCTATTTTTTAGTATCCCCAAGAGGATCTTGAGAATATACCAGAGTGGCTTCCTGTGGCGCCATTTAGCTCTGAAGCTAAAGAAGGCTCCAGGACTCAATCTAGTACCTGCTGAATTAATCAAAGAAAATGTTGATTGGAGGGTCCCTCTGCTTGCCAAACTATTAACTGAAATAGACAGGTCAGCAAGGATACCCAAGGGTGGTATGCCGGAGTGATAGTACCTATCCATAATGAAGGTGATAGGAATGACCCTAATAATTACAGGCCAGTTAGTCTTTTAAGCATTTTGAGTAAATTATAAGCTAGCCATCTGAAAGAGAAACTGGGGGAGTAGACTGAGCATAATAAAATTTTGAGGGAAGAACAAGCTGGATTTAGATCTGGATGCCCTACTGTAGACCACTGTGTAGTCTTGGACCATCTTATTATGAAATATTCTTCCAGCAACACCTCTGCCCTATATTCAGCTTTTATTGACTTTTAAGTCTGTTTTTGATTTGGTACAGCGAGATCTTTTATAGGAAAATTAAGAGGGATGGGAATCTATAGGAGATAATTGAAGTCCTTATATAGGAACACCAAGATTTGAATAAGAACAAGTTCACAAGGTCACCTTACGGAAGCTATACCAACAGAGAAAGGTGTTAAGCAGGGATGCATTTTGGCACCATCTTTATTTAATCTCTTTATAAATGATTTAGGGGGACACCTAAGCTGTTCTGAGGTGCATGCCCCTAAGATCGCTGACAAGCATATCCCATTTTATTGTATGCAGATGACATGGTATTAATCTCCAGGAGCCCCACTGGACTTAAGCGAGCTATGACAATTTTAGCACATTACTGTCAGGTTAAGCATAGTGAAATTAATTACCCAAAACTGAAGGTTTTGGCCTTTATGAATAGGCCTAGGATATATTGATGGAGGATTTATTCGATGGATATTGAGCAGGTTCACTCCGTTAAATATTTAGGGATAGTGTACCAGGCATCATGGTCCAGAAAAGAGTATTTGGATTATGTTACGACAAGAGCATCCAAAAGTGCAGGTGCTATTCAGAAATTTTACTGGACCATTGGAGGACAGAATGTGATGGCTGCAGTTAGGGTCTTTAACGCAAAGGCTCTCACCCAATTACTTTACGAGGTGCCTCTGAGTATAACCCCACACTGGACCCATTGGCATTTATTAGAAAAACTGCAATCAGAGTTTTTAAGACACATACTGCAGGCTCCACTTTGTGTCTCAAATTTGTTTATTTGATTAGAAACCAGTATGGTTACTGTTAAAGCATGAGTGTGGATCACTGTTATTCTATATTGGTTCAAAGTAATGACTATTCCCACAGCATAGTGGGTCTGATTGTAAGGGATTCTATTGTATCATTTTGGATCAAAGAAAATGAACTTAAACTGGGCTATTATGGTCTTTCTAAGCAGTTTTTACTATGGAGTACAATCTTGTTAAACCCTTTCTTAAACAAAGAATCCTTGACATTGAAAGACAGTATGAATTGAACCTAGTAAAAGGTTACTTACAAGGAATAGAGGATCCAAATAAAATAACATTTATGCCATACTTGCAAAATTTGGATAAAACTGACTATAGGAGAGCATTTGCCCTCCATAGAATGGATATGTTACCATCAACAATTATGGAGGGTAGGTTTAAAAGACAGCCATATGAGGAAAGATTGCGCATCTGTGGGGATGGGAAGCCAGAATCTAGGGAACATGTTTTGAGTGTAAACTTTACCAAAATATTACAGCTGTCTATATAATGCCGATTTGTAACTATTTCCCAGGGAGGAATATCAGATTTTATCTAGACAAGTTCTTGGCTGATAGAGATCAAAAGATTACCCTAAATGTGGCAACATTTTCTAGACAAGCTATAAGACTCCGGAAGCAATTTGTAGAGGGAGGCATCTAATTGGCTTATTGCAGGAACTCAGTCCTGATTTTTATTTTTACATGTCTCAGCCTGAATGCATATTCTACTCACATTGTGTATGTTTTTTTATTGATCTTTGACCATATTAAACTCTTCCAGTCGCCCAGTATGGATACTGATTTTAGTGACAAGTTTTATACACTTGCTAGTAGTTTTAACAATTTGAATTCCATAAGAACAGTCAGGTGTATGCCATATAGACTGACTTATTAATATTCAATTTGCCTCGCAGTCCTAGAACTTTATCTCTCATCACCTCAATCTACTCTGTTCCCCAGAAATCCTTACTCAAGTCTTCCAAACAGCTGCTCAAGCTTGAGTACATGCCCCACATATTTCCACAGTGAAAACCAATGTAAAGGATTTATTCATTTCAATTAGCAGCTGCTCCCTGTGACCCACTCCCCCCCAAGGCAACAGCCTCTGTAAGAAATCTACCACAGTGGTAGTGGGGGGTGGGTTCAGTGAGACAGGGATCAGCTAAAATTGCCCTCTTGCTCCCTCTTCTGCCAGCAGAACCTCTAGCATCAATGGAAGCCCCACTAGCAGAACAGGAAGAATAGTGATTTCAACCAATGATGCCATTTGGCTTTTTGCCCACGTAAGTCTCCTGAACCCTGGCAACACCTGGGGGGGGATCAAAGAGGGCATATGGAGGGCAGAGGAGATGTGCTTCCACAAGGATCTAACCCAATGTGTTTGATTGCTTGCTTGAATTGTTTTCTGTTTTGCATTCAAGTGCTAGATACAATGCGCTGCACACAGGGAGCTGACCCAATGGGCTGTCTTCTTGACATATTGTTATCTACCTTATACTCTGGAGAAGGTGATATTTGGTTTCTAGAATTATCATAATAATAGAATAAGACGTGGTTGTTGATTACCTATAATTTGTATGCTCCACCACCCCAGTCACTGGTTGAGGGGCTGTGATATCAGATTTCTGCAAACATTTTAATATCTCTACAGATGATCAAATTAAAAACTTTGCAGTTAGTAGCCTAAATAGCAATTTATATTAATTTTCTAATAGGGTTAAATAGTTTTCACAAGCGGTACTAAGCAGTGCCATATGAATAATGAACTCACTTTCCATTGTGGTAAATTCCAGAAGCATAGCTCTGTTAGTCTATTGCAGCAAAACTAAAAAGTCACTGAAAGTGAAACTGGAAAGCCACTCTCCTGGCTTTCTGCAAACTATGCAAAACTGAATTATTCAGGTGGGCTTTTTTTTTGCACAGGTAAGAGGCCTGTACTGTAAGGAAAGGTTCAGAAAACGGATTGGTATTGTAGACTATACTACTGTGTGCTGTCTGTTGCTGTAAGTATGCTCCTACTAGATAATTTCTGCATCATTTAACATGTCATGTGTAAATGCTTATGCTTTGTTTCAGCATTGTTTTAACTCAGTATTAGATTTCTGCTTGTTTTCAAATTTCTGCAATTCAAACGCTACTGCATTGTTTATTGGATGTTCTAGCCATGTATTAGATTGACTTATGTCATGTAATCTGCCTTCAGTCTCAATGAGAAAAATGGATTATAAATAATGTAAATAAAGATGGGTGGCTGTGTTAGTCTGCCTGTAGCAGTAGAAAAGAGCAAGAGTCCAGTAGTACCTTAAAGACTAACAAAATATGTGGCAGGGTATGAACTTCCATGAATCACTGCTCACAAAGTTCTGAAGAAGTGAGCAGTGACTCACGAAAGCTCATACCCTACCACATATTTTGTTAGTCTTTAAAGTGCTAGTGGACTCTTGCTCTTTTCTAATGTAAATAAAAATAAATAAGGGTGGAATCTTTTTGTAGGCCTGACTCAAGTTCATCACCTGCATGGCAAAATACTTGAAATGTTATGCCACAATAAATCTGTTAGCCCTTTATATGCCACATGACTCTGTATTGTGATAAGTTTCTGAGGTCCTAGGAGCAGGGGAGTGAGTGAGAGTGAAAGAGAAGAACAACACAAAAGACATTATTGGAGAAAGAATGGGCCACAGCTTTTATTGAGTACAATCACAGAAGCACTGATGCAGCATAAGGATGAATCCAGCACTGGGCAACCTCACTCACTGCCTACCACTCGATATGACACCATTCCCCCAGCCCACCTGCTGGGGGCACAAATGAGGAGTAGCAAGCCCTGGGATCCTCATGGGCAGAAGCCACCGTGTGGTCCCCTTGCCACCTGGTGGTGAGAGCCAGCTGACAACCTCTACGATGGACATTCCCCTGTATGGCTTCATCCCCAAGATCCCTTAAAGGAGCCCCCAAAGCAGGGGAAGGGGGGCACATAGGCCTTGCCTCCCCCCAATAGAGCTGGCCTATTTCAGCTCAAACCACCACAAGAGCTGAGTTAGTTGCCCTGCTCCTGCCAAAGCTCCTACAACTACAGCCAACATAGCAGCCCATTGCAAATGCCATAAGGTCAGATGTCCAGACCCCATTCCAAGAGATAAATGTTGTCAGCCCTAAAGAAGGCCATTTGACTGAAGGGTAATGTCTGGATGCCACCAGCCACTTCAATGAGCCACCCTGCAGCACTGCCAACTTTTCTCCTAGTAATGTCAAAACCCTGTCTGGTGAGAGAGCATTGCGCCATCGGCCAGAAGAACCATGTGTCTGGGAGCCAGAACCAACTGAAGGTAGGGCCCCTGACTAAAATAGGAAGCCTGACTAGGAGGTGGATTACAGAGAAGCCTCTGGACTCCAGGTCCACCTGGAACTCTGCCACCCAGACCACCCCCAGAGAAGCTGATTGGCTGAGCCAGGCCTGCTGCAGGAGCCAGACCTTCAGCCTCCTGAATATTGGCTCACAGCTGTCAGCAAAACCTCTCTCCAGCTTGCTCCCAGCAGTGTGGCTGCAAACACAGCCCCAGTTAAGTCCAGGGCTTTGCTTTCTTCTATGTCAAAACATTAATCATAGCATGAACTGTGCAATGATATCCAAGATACTTAAGTCCACATTTGATATACATGAAATAACAGAGTTTTTATTAGGTAAAGTGTTTTAGTCTACAGCCTTCTTTTTTTCTATGAATGATGATTTGGAGCATTACTATAAGCAGTTCAACTATTCCTCAGCTATCCTCCCTCCCCTCTATTTTAGCATCACAACAAACCTGTGAGACAAATTAGGCTGAGAGAGGGAGCACCTACAATCACTGGTGAGTTTCATTAGTAAATCACAATCTAAACCTTATAGTAAGTAAGTAATAAGTTTATTGTATATGGCCATTGGCCATTACAATAGAAAATATAAATACAAAATATAAATTCAGGGTTCAAAAGTACTGTTCTAAAAACAAAGCCTCCAGAATAAGGCTGTAAGCATTTGAACAAATAAAACTATCAAAGTTTTAAAATCATAAAAGCTATGCTACCAGTTTTGTAGCTCTAGGAACCAGCCTTGGATCTAACTTTTCTGGCTGTAAGCGCAAAAAGCACTACCTTGCGAGTAACCAGGGGATACATATCCGACAAGAGGAAAACCAACTTTTCATTGTCAGGTAAATTGCAAAGTTGGCTTAAAATTCCAGACAGAAATCTGCTTCTTAGGTCTGAATATAAAGTACAAACCATAATATAGTGGAATACATCTTCCAATGCGGTACCACAAACGCATACATATTGTTCCTGTGGTTTGTTTGGTATACCTTCCAAGCAGCACTTCAGTGGGCATGGATTGAAAGCGAAGGGCAGTAAATGCTGCTCTTAAACTGTGGACTGCTATGTTTGACAAATAAGAGGTTCTTAAATGATTTTTTTCAATCCTATGATACCATGGTGCAGATTTTGACTGGAGTATTAACCTTTTGTCTAAAAGAGCATCCTCATTAAACACACATTGGCGCAGGTCCTGGGTATTTACAAAAGATCTGGATAAGTAGTCAGGCACAAAGTACCGTGAGATAATGTTAGTATAAAATTCGATGCAAGTTTTATCATTACTTAGTAAATCTAAGTAGCTGATTTTGCTAAATGCTTCATTTGGAAGCTGTTGCCAGTCCCCACTTGGGGGTTGGGG
This sequence comes from Gekko gecko, assembly GCA_029375565.1. NCBI lineage: Eukaryota > Metazoa > Chordata > Lepidosauria > Squamata > Gekkonidae > Gekko > Gekko gecko. The sequence goes on along the minus strand of JAPDNY010000003.1, from coordinate 159,419,228 downwards.
ATTCCCCAGTTTTGCAGGCTCCTGCCTGCCACCAGCCAGCTGGCCAGTGGGAGGAAATCCCCTTCAAACAGCAATGCGGAGCAACATGCCTACATCATCCAGAAGTGATGTAGGCATGTTGGTGATGTGTGGGGGGCAATGCTCTGGTTTTTTAGCAAAACTCTATGGGTTGAGGGCAATTTTATCATAGAATTTTGCCCCAAAATCAGAGTGTTGCCCTCCAATGTGTCTATGTCACTTCTGGTGACATCAGCACATCGGGGGCAAGGCTCCCAACTCCCGGAGTGTCCCCCCCATCCCCCCACTGGTGTCTTGAAGGGACCTGGCAACCCTAGAAACTTAGGTTTTCTCAGCACTAATCTGACACTCTTAACCACAGAATCACACAGGCTCTATATATCCTGCTATATCAACAGATGCCCAAAGGGGTGTCATAAATAAATGTATGTTAGTAATATACGTATACATTACATACATAAATCTGTAATACACGTATGTGTGCGCACACACTGCATATATACACACACAGTTCTACTGTCTTAAACTAATTAAATGCTTTTCTAAGCATTTCCAAAATAGTTCAGTCCTAATTTATGTACTTAGACCTCTTTATTTTGCCCTCGAGCAGAGTGCCAGTTAGAAGATCACGTTAGTTCTAAAAAGGCTTCAAAGATCATGCAACATTAAAACAAACAAACAAAAACCTTCCATAAACAATGTTCATGCAGCCCGGGGAACCCTTCAATAGAATTCAGGCCCATTCTTAACTTCACAAGAAAAATGATCATGACAAATAGATCTAGCTAGAAGGCAATGTGATTATTAAATATGTATGGGCTATGCAACACTGAAAATGGGGAAGGCAGCAAGCACAGCTAAGCAGTTTTATCCCCTGCATGTGACATTTACTATAGTGAATTTCAGAATATGTATGTATCTGTTCCAGTTGTACAGTATTAGAATTATGGCCAAGTTGATCCCAGAGTAAAAAAGCCCATGGAGCAAGTCAAGTGCTGCTTTTTAGAAGAAGAAAAGTTGATTTTTATACCCTGCTCTTCTCTACCCTAAGGAGTCTCAACGTGGCTTACAATCACCTTCCCTTCCTCTCCCCACAACAGTTACCTTGTGCGGTGAGGTGGGTTGAGAGAGTTCTGAGAGAACTGTGACTGGTCCAAAGTCACCCAAGCACACTTCATGTGGAGGTATGGGGAATCAAACCCAGATCTCCAGATTAGAGCTCGTCACTCTTAATCACTACACCACCACTGCATCCTTTTAGTGAAACAGAAACATTGGTTTTCACCATCACAAGCTGGTGCCATATTTTACAATCAGAGGCTGATCCATTTTTTTAAAAAAGCAGCAAAAGTAATTTATGAATTTGTATGTTGGCAGGCAGGGCTCTTACCTGCCACTTTAAACACAATACTGGCCATCCAGTTGACTTGTATCTGTTGAAAGGCTGCTGTGTATCTGCTTGCTAGGAAAGACTGTTTTATGTAGCAGGATGGACCTTCCTTGCTGCCAAATCTACCCATTTATTTGCTTGTTTGTTTGACTTATATCCCACCCTTCCCGCAAGCGGGCTCAGGGCAGGTAACAAAAACAGAACACATCCAACAATTAAAACAAGTTATATACACAATAATAGTTAGAAACAGTTAAAATGAGAAAATATCAGTCTAGTTAGGAGCAATTCATGGATCTTGCAATGTTAAAAAACAAACAACAGAAACAGAAAACCCGCCAACCAAAGGTAGGTCTTTCCCATGGACAGATTTCATAGGGCAAGTTCTCAGAAGGGGAGGCCAAATAATTGGACTTCTGCTGCCTCTGCCAAGGGCCTGGTGGAACAGCTCCGTTTTACAGGCCTTGCAAAACTACAATAAGTCTTGCAGGGCCCTGATTTCTCAAGTGGGAACATGTTCCACCAGGCTGGGGTCAGGGCAGAGAGAGCCGTGGACCTGGTCGAGGCTAAGTGGATGTCCCTTCGGCAAGAGACAACCATCAAATGTTGGTCAGCAGAGCACAAGGCTCTCCGGGGTACGTATGGGGAGAGACGGTCCCTTAGATATGTTGCTTCCAGGCTGCATATGGCTTTAAAGGTCAATACTAACACCCTGAAACAGATCTGGTACTCAATTGGTGGCCAATGCAATTGGCGTAGCGTGCCCACACAGGCATTGCTGTTAGCAGGTGAACCACCGCATTTTGCACTTGCTGGAGTTTCTGGATCAGGTTCAAGAGTAAGCTCCCATAAAGTGAGTTACAGTAATCTAGCCTGGAAGTGACCATTGCATGGGTCACTGTAGCTAAGTCCCAGGAATAGCGATAGGGGACCAGTTGCTGGCTGACCTGGCAACAGTGATGACCTGGGCCTCCATCGATAGGAAAGCATCCAGAATCACCCCCAGGCTTCTCAATCTCAGTGCTGGCACTAATGGTACCCCATCCAATGCCAGGAGCCTGATTCCTGATTCAGCCCCCCCACCCCGGTACAGGACCTCCATCTTTGTTGGATTTAGTTTCAGCTGGCTCTGTTGTAATCACCCAGCCACGGCCTCCAAAGCCCTCTCCAGAATATCTGGGGCAGAGTCTGAGTGGCTGCCCGTCAACAGATAGAACCAGTCATCAGTAAACTGGTAATAACCCAGCCTAACCCCTTGGACCAGCTGAGCAAGGGACACATGTAGATAGGGGATTGCCCCATGCAGCAACCCGCAGTCAAGTGGGTATCGCAGAGATACCTTCTTGCCAAGCGTCACCCTCTGTCCCTGAGCATGGTGAAAGGAGGAAAACCATTGTAAGGCAGTCTCCTGTATTCCTATGTCAGTGAGGTGATGGGTCATGAGATTGTAATCAACTGTGTTGAATGCTGCCGTTAAGTCAAGAAGCAGCAGCAGCACCAACCCACCTTGATCCAGATGTCTCCGGAGGTCATCTGTGAGGGTGACCAATGCTGTCTCCATCCCATGGACAGGGCAGAAGTCAGACTGGAAAGGATCCAGAATGGATGTGTCATCCAAGAAAGCCTGAAGCTGCTCAGCCACTGCCCTCTCAACTATCTTGCCCAGGAATGGGCATACAGAAATAAGGTGTATGGTGAGAGGGCTCATCCTTCTACCTTCAACACTTCCTAGTTAAGTTAATAGCTCTGTCCTGGATTTCCTGATGAGTGTGCTCAATTAAATATCTTTTAATTTGGGAATTTAGTGTTTTTAATGTTATAAAGTTAAACTTGAAATCCAAATATGCTGGTAGTCCTCCTAAATGTGACTGTTTCTGTCCAAATAATACACTTCCTTTTATTTACTACAAAATTTGTTTTCTGTTTTCAATTATTATTTTTTCCTACCTCTCAAATGTAAAAATTAAGGTGGCATAGTGCTAAGGTCACATGGGATGCAACAGTTTGCAATTCTATCTCTCAACTATTGGGTGCATTTATAATTTCATTATAGAAAACTAAGACATCTATAGTTTAAAATTCCATATATACGCCAATTAAGTCTTCTTTACATGCTAACTAACTGGTGCATTTTTATGTTATTAAAGCAGCAAAATAATTTTAGGCTTGACAGAAAAATAAGTATTACTATTTTCCCCAGAATTTCCACACAGACCCAATTTTTCCCCAATGGCTTCAAAATTTCTGGAAAGTGTACTTCTCTAAAAGGAACTAATTCCTTCACTATTCAACTGCCTGTAACTCCAAGAGAAAGGCTTATACAGTCCTTATGAACTGGGTAGCTGTCAGATAACATGTTCAAAATCAGACCCCCCCCTCCAATCTTTCAAACATGAGAACATATACGATAGATTAGTGACAACTAGAATGCTGCTGTCCTATGTCTCTAAAACTTATTGCATTTCCTCCTCTTCCACTAGTTAGTAATCTAATCATAGCCTTAACCCTTCTACTGAAGAACATTGAGAACGACACAGAGGAGCACAAATGTCAATTAAACATTTGTATCAGTTTTTAGTTCCAGCACTAACAACCTAGTTCATTTATCATCAGAAGGGGAACAGGTTAGTCAATATCTTTTAAAAGTAATTTTATTTATGAAAAAGAAAGTTTTGTACCAAGCTTTACAAATTCATCCTCCATTATATTAACAAATCATATAGGTATTAAGTTCAGTTTACCATCCTAGTTAGAATAAAAGGTAAAGGTTCCCTTGCTCGAAAGCCAGTCGAATCCGACTCTAGGGTTGCGGTGCTCATCTCCGTTTCAAAGCCGAAGAGCCAGCGCTGTCCGAAGACGTTTCCGTGGTCATGTGGCCAGCATGACTAAACACCAAGGCGCACGGAACGCTGTTACCTTCCCACCGAAGTGGTACCTATTTATCTACTTGCAATTTCTTGCTTTCGAACTGCTAGGTTGGCAGGAGCTGGAACTAGAGACAGGAGCTCACCCTGTCATGTGGCGCCCGGGTCTCGAACTGCTGAACTACTGACCTTCCACAGCCTGCAGTTCAGCGTCTTAACCACTTGAGCCACCGCAGCTCCTCCTAGTTAGAATAACCTTCCATTTATCAAATTTATCTAACTTTTCACTATTTGATTATGTAAAAACAGGTTGCTTAACTGTAACTGATGATCTTCGAGTGGTCATCTGTGCAGTACCACACATGGGTTGGGCACCTGCGCATGACCTTGATTGGAGAAATTTCTAGAGCTTTGCCTCAGAATGCTTTTGGCGGGCTCTCTTCCCGCCCTGGGGAGTAGGCATGCACTGTGCATGCCTGGAGTGGGGGAGAGAGCTGCCTCCCACTCAGTTCCTTCGACTGCTAAAGGTAAGTCCCATCAAACCAAAGAAAGGAGATCCGCAGATGCCAGCAGCGGGGAAGGCCAGGTGGGATTGTGGCACTGCACAGATGATCACTCAAAGATCATCAGTTACAGGTAAACAACCTGTTTATCTTTGTCGTGGTCTCTGTGCAGTCCCACACATGGGTAATTACAAGAGCCATAAGCTAGGAACAGCCGAGGAGACTTACGGATAGGCTGAGTCCTATGTAAATAGAAAGAGAGCACTCTGCACACATCGAGGCAGTGCAAGGCTCTCTGAGGTGCATCAGCAGGGTCGTGAAAGAAAGTAGGTAAGACAGACGATTGAGACAGGTGAAAGGCAGAAAGGACTTTAGGTAGGAAAGAAGGATCTGGTCTAAGGACAACCTTCTCCCTATGAAAAATTGTATAAGAGGGATCAGCCCGAAAGGCAGCTAGTTCCCCTACCCTGCGAGCAGTAGTAATTGCTATGAGGAAGGCTGTCTTCCAGGAGAGTAACCGGAGGTCGGCTGTAGCCATGGGCTTGAAGGGCTTGGACATAAGTTGAGAGAGCAAGTGACAAACTTCACAAAGGTGCCAGAGGCTTCCTGGGGGGACAAAGCTGGAGGATACCCTTGAGGAACAACTTTATGAGACGGTGGGAAAAAATGGTGGATCCCTGTATCAAGGGATGGTAAGCAGAGATGGCTGCTAAATGGACTTTCAAAGACTAATAGACCAGGCCATTATTCTTCAAAGAGACGACGTAGGAAAAAAATCTCACGGAGAGACAACTGGACTGGATTGAAGGAGTGATCCGAGGCATAGCACCAGAACCTCTTCCACTTCAAATAATAAGTGACATGAGTAGAACACTTCCTGACATTGAGGAGGACTTCAGATACCTCAGGCGGGAAGTCTAGTGTAGGATCTTCCAGGCTGTCAACCAGAAGAAGCCCAGATTGGGGGGCAGGATCCTCCCTTGGGCCCGAGAGAGGAGATTGGGGATGACAGGGAGCGGCCAGAACGTCCGATTGGAAAGGCGGAGGAGGTGCAGAAACCAGACTTGGTGCGGCCACCAGGGAGTGACAAGGATGCATGACCTGGCATCGGCCACAATCTTCTGAATGATACAGGAGATGAGAGGGAATGGAGGGAAGAAGTAGAATAAGTTCCCATTCCAGGTGTGGAGAAAGGCATCTCCCAGCAACTGAGCAGACCAGGGACCCCTACTGAAAAAGAGGCGACATCGGGCATTGTCTGCAGTTGCAAAGCCATTGACAACAGGATAACCGAATTCGACAAAGACAGGTCTCAGATACTGAAGGTGGATGGACCATTCATTGTCTGATGAGTGGGAACAGCTCAAGTAATCGGCATCGATGTTTTGAACGCCTGGAATGTGCATCACAGAGCGTGATGGAATGGCGGAGGCACCAACTCCAGAGATCGATGGCCGACTTGCAGAGATAAAGGGAGGCAGTCCCGCCCTGCTTGTTTATGTAGGAAATGGTGGTGCTATTCGTTGCTGTAGATTTTCCAGGTTGTGTGGCTGTGGTCTTGGCACCATAAGGACCTGACATTTTGCCAGTAACTGTGACTGGCATCCTCAGAGGTATAACACAGAAAGATGGAATACTCTCTGTGTCAAGGTGAGCAGAAAACTGATAGGCAAGTAATTTATTTCTACCCTGGAAGGTGGGGTAGGTCTGAGTCAATTATCTAGTGTAGTTCTCCAGGCTATTAACATGCTAATAGAGGAGCTTTCCTGAGGAGGTTTGAGGAGGTTCTTTTGTGTGTGGAATGGCTACTGAAACTCTAATCTTATCTGTAGTGCTATTGTCGGCTGTCGAGCATTTTGTGTTTTTCAAGACAGGAAAGCATGCCCTATTTATTTTTAAACTCTCTTCTTTCCTGTTGAAATTGTGTTTGTTTCTGAATTTCAATAGCTTCCCTGTGTAATCTGACGTGGTTACTGGAAGTGTTGTCCAGTCTTTCAGTGTCTTGGAACAAAATGCTGTGTCCTGTTTGGGTTAGGCTATGTTCAGCCACTGCTGGTGGTATTGTCAGAAGCAACCTGAATGACCTGGCCACGAAGCACCGGGAGGAAAAAGCAGAGAGCAAGGTGAACGGCACACAGTTCCAGGACGTTGATATGAAAGGTGGCCTTGTGACGAGACCAGATCCCCTGTGCTGAAAGCATCCTGCACTGCACTCCCCAACCCCAGAGAGATGCATTGGTGGACAGCGATACCTGCGGAGGAGGATGCCAAAAGGGCATGCCAGAAAGGAGGTGCTGAGGATGGGACTACCATGTGAGGGATTTGACAATGAGGGGTGGGATCGACAGGATTTTGTGCCACCGACTGTGGAGAGGGTCGAAGGCATGAAGAAGCCACAGCTGAAGGGGACACATCCTCAACCTGGCATGACAGATGATGAAGACAGTAGATGCAAAATGCCCCAGGAGTCGCATGACAGACTGGGTGGACTGCTGGGGAGAGGTCTGGAATTGGGACACCAAGGAGAGTATGTTGAACGCCCTCGAGTTTGGGAGAAATGTGGTCTTGAGGTTGTTATCAAGCTGGGCACAAAGAAATTGATGGACCTGGACAGGCCAGAGAGACGACTTGGGTAGGTTGACACAAAGCCCAAGGGCACAAAGGAGAGAGAGGGTCGTATGGACATCTCGGAATAACTGGTCACGTGTAGCAGCCATGAGAAGCCAGTCGTCGATATAGGGATACAGAGAAATCCCCCGGCGATGAAGGCGTGCAGCCACCACAGCCATCAGCTTGGTAAAAACCCTCGGGGCAGTGCAGAGCCCGAATGGGAGGACTCAGTATTGGTAGTGTGCATTTCCCACAGTGAAACGAAGGAACTTTCGATGTTGGGGACGGATGGTGATGTGAAAATACGTGTCTTGGAGATCGACAGACACCAGCCCTGCTGCCTTGGGAATCAGTGGAAGAATGGACTGTAAAGTGACCATTCAGAACTTTTTGATGTCAGATGTATCGATTCAGATCCCGAAGATCCATAATTGCTCAGAAGACGCCATCACTCTTCGGTACGAGGAAATACTTGGAGTAGAAGCCTAGAGTCCATTGCACCTCCAGGATGACCTCAATGGCACCATTGGCGAGAAGGGCGGAAATCTCAAGATCGAGGAGAGGACCCAGGGGCATGATGACAAAGTGAGGTAGATCAGGAGGCGAAACGAACTCTATGGCGTACCTGACCTGTAGGATGGTAAGGACCCAGGAGTCTGTGGAAATGGCTTACCACGTTGGAAGAAAGGGGAAGAGTCGGGTCTGGACGGGAAGGGTGTACGACAGAGGAGACAGCAAGCAATGGAAGCGGTCAAATGGACTACTTGGGCTGCTGGGGCTTTTTAGATACCTGTTGGCGTGGCCTATTCGAGGGACAGGAGTCATAGGGCCACTTTCTCCACTGGGAAGTGGACGCAGGAGATGGTTGGCGCCTTGAGTAGTATGGCTTCCAAGAGCGGTATTGAGATCGAGGTGTTCATGTTGAGACACCCAAGTTTCAAGCCTGCTTCTGGCTATCATCAATGGTCTTCAAGGCCTCGTCAGTGGTGGAGTGGAAGAGACCCTCTCCATCGAACGGGAGGTCCTCAAGGTGGAATTTCACATCGGGCTGAAGAGAGGTGCCTCGGAGCCAAACATGATGACGGAGGGCAACAGAGGAGACAAGGAGCTTTGAGAAGTAGGCGACAGCATGACGGACTGAGTTGATTTGCTGCTTGGAGATCGTACAAATTTCCGACCAAGTCCCTGACAAGGTGGGACAGTGTTCCTACGGAACAGACTCCAAGACAGGACACATGGCATTAGCTACATTGAAAGTATACGTCGACAGGTACGACAGGTAGGTCTCAATACATAGACTCATAGAGGTGAAGGAATACATCTTCCTCGCGATATCATCGACCTTATGACCCTCGCAATCGGGCAGCGCCAAGTGCCGGACAGGCTGCTTCGATTTCGCCGAAGAGTGAACCACCATGGAATTCAGTGGAGGGTGACAGAAGAGAAACTTCCCCGAGTTCTCTTGGACCTTGTAAAGACCATCATACTGTCTGAAGACCAGAGAATCGAAGCCGGATGGTCCCATGACTCCTTGAGGGCAGAAAGATGGACCAGTAACAGAGGCAGGACCGTAGACAGTGGGAGGTCAGCCTGAACATCGGTCACAGCAGGGGACTCAGTAAAACCCTGGATTTGAAGTGCAGAGGCCATCCTGGTCACAAGCTCCAAATAAGCTTTCAGGCCCTCAGTGGGGGAAATAGAACCCGAGCACCAAGGCTCATCACTGACGTGGGAAACATCAGGATCAAGGTCTCCTAACTCCAAGTGCTCGGAAATTGATATGGGAGAGGAGGATCTCAGTGGCTGAGTGAGATTAGTTGGCGTCTGGTCATCACCAGGGGGGTGGTACCGAGGTTCTAAGGGAGAACTCCTCGGGACATCCCTAGGTCTCGAGAGCTCAAGAGGCTGATCAGGAGCCAGAGAGCAAGCCGAAGCCACGGATCAAGAACATCTGGAGTAATCTGGCATGCACCATTGGTCAATATGTTCAGAGTGACAGAGCCGATCATAATGGTGCCGTTGTGGGGTAGGAGATCTTGAGCAGTAGTAGGAACAATAAGGAGGGTGGCGGTGTTCATCGGGAGACCAATATTGGTCATCAGAAGGTGATCTAGAAGGGGAGGGCGACGGGTGATGAATGAGATGCTTCCAATCATATAGAGACTGATGGCCCACAGAATGCTCCCTGCCGTCCAAAGCGTGGATCGGAGTATGGGAGTGTCGAGATGGAGATCAAGAGTCCCGATGAGACGACAAGTTGGGAGGCGATCTCGTAGACTGACCCAGCAGAATAAGGCCAGATGCCGAAGACAGTTTAGGTGGTGGCGGCCGCAAAGCGGACTTCTGGGAAACAACCGCTACTGCAGGAGACAAAGTCGTAAAACCAGTAATGACAACTGGATCAACAGCAGAAGTTGAAGCCGATGTCGAGGGCTTAACTTTCGATTTCGAAGCAGCCTTATCCTCAGGTCTTTTAGGTTTAAGCTTTGGTGCCTTCGAAGTCCCATCCAATCTTTGAGGGAAGGAAGAATGAGAAACGGCCAAAGACATTGTAGGGCATAACACTGCCTCTCAAAGTACAGCCCTAAGCCTAGCCTCCCTGTTACACCTAGCTTGCCTAGTAAAACTAGCACAATGGGCACAGCTATGAATGTGATGGGATTCACCCAGACAGAGGAGGCAAAGATCGTGACTGTTGTTGGAAGGTATCTTGGCAGGGCAATGACGACACACCTTAAAAACCTTTGTTTTGCCCATACAACCACCACCCCACCCACCAAATAGGAGACGGGGGGGGGGGGGAAAGAAAGAAACGAAAGTCAAGAAAAAAGATACTTTTTTTAATTGAAGAAGAAATAGAGAAGAAAGAAGACACAAAGTAAAGAAAGAAGTCTGAAAGGCAGATGAACAAGATACTCACCTGAAGCAAATACGGAGCAACAGGAACAAGGTGTGAACACAGAGGCGGTCGAAGAAGAACTGAGTGGGAGGCGGATCTCTCCCTTGCTCCAGGCATGTGCAGTGCGTGCCTGCTCCCCAGGGCAGGAAGAGAGCCTGCCAAAAGCGTTCTGAGGCAAAGCTCTAGAAGTTTCTGTGATCGAGGTCGTGCGTAGGCGCCCAACCCATGTGTGGGACTGCACAGAGACCACGACGAAGATCATACACATTCCTTTAGTTTTCCCAACCATTTGGAGTTATGTTCCTTTTTCCAGTATCTAGCAAATACTAATCTGGCAGAAGTTATGGCATTTAAAACACATTTGATTATCTTTAGTAAGGAGGTCTACATAATTTAACAAGAAACATTTAGGCGCCCAACCCATGTGTGGGACTGCACAGAGACCACGACGAAGATCATACACATTCCTTTAGTTTTCCCAGCCATTTGAAGTTATGTTCCTTTTTCCAGTATCTAGCAAATACTAATCTGGCAGAAGTTATGGCATTTAAAACACATTTGATTATCTTTAGTGAGGAGGTCTACATAATTTAACAAGAAACATTTAGGGGAGAAAGGTAACTCTTTACTTATTCCTTGAGAAGGGAGTCAATATCTTAATACTATACTGATGTACAAGGACTTGAAATGTGGTGGCCATTTGACTGACTGCTTTAAATCTATTTTGTACTTTCTTCATAGGCTTAACTAAACACTTGGACTTCCATAGAGGACTTCCATAGTTTATTATATTACAACTGCCAAATAAAGGGGTAAGTTTGAGGTTAGAAGATCAGCAACCCAGTAATGAAGAATTCAGAATGTATGTTTTATTTCTCTCCTAATTGAAAAATAGAAAATGACAGAGACAAAGATAATGAACATGTAAAGAGAGAGTGAGTGAGTGAGAGAGAACTGTGAAATGGCAACTACTCTGCATTGTTAAGAACAGTTGCTAGCAGAGGCTAGTACTCCTAAGACTTAACTATGGTAAACAGACAGTGCACAGATGTGCGCTTAAGATCTTTTCCATTACATTTGTGATATAAATAGTACAGAAACCTTTCTGCTCAGCTTGAGGTCTTATTTTGCTTGGCTGACAGCATATTGACCTCATTCAAATGGGTATATTTTAGGCATTTCTGATGTAGCTGACATTGCTTAGAGAATGGCTGACTGCCAAGTGGCTGTGTACAGCTATGCATTTGCTTCTTTTTTCTCAGTTTAGTGTTAAGGTAATTTCTCTCTAGTGTGATTAAATCACTAGGTACAATCCAGGCCATCATGGGATAAGCATAATGCACATAGGTACAGGATTCCAGAAGGCTTAATAGAGCCCCTGCATATCTAGATGCACAGCTGCCTATGCAGGCAATATAACAGGTTATTAAGAATAATGAGTTTGTGTGAATCCCCCAAGAGGTATGAGCTTGTATACCCCTCCAAAATCCAGTCTTCTAATTCAATGTAATGCAAATCACTCATACTCCAGTCTCCAAACATTCCCATTTTCCCCAGTGGCCTACTGCACTTCCTGTGCACATATTGACATCAAATGGTATGTGTGTTGATCACATGGGAAGCTTCCACATGGACACTGTGTCTGTGGGGAATTATTACAGAATTACACATGCTTTAATCGGTACACAGGATGTGGTATAGTATAGCCCAATCTCATAAGCTAAGCAGGGTGGTACTTAGATGGGAGACCATCAAGGATGATTTTGCAGAGGAAGGCAAAGGCAAACCACCTCTGCTTAATCACTTCCCTTGAAAACCCTATGGGGTCTCCATAAGTTGGCTGTGACTTGGTACCATTTTACACGCACAGTCATTGCACAAACAAAAACATTATTGTAGAAGTAACAAAATGACCTCTGGTTTTGCCAACATAATACAAGTTAAATGCAAGTTTTAAGACGAACCAAAGTACCACAACACAGGATCAGTTTAGATATAATGCAAAACTATAACTTACTTTAAGCTGTGGATAGTTAGCAAAACCATTATTGGGCTGACATATGATCAGCAAATCTTGTCTCAGTAAAACCTGGCTTCATTGTTGCAGTTTCCATTCACATAACACACAGGTGAATGTATTAAATGCACTTTACTGAACAGAGAAAGCTGTTGGAGTAAATGTGACTCAGCATGCTTGGACACTGGAGGTCACTATATTTCTCTTTGCTCTATAAGCAAATTGTGTTTATGTGTTATCTTCTAACTGAACAGGATGCCTCTCCTTGTCTAAGCTCAGAGCTTCTCTCTGACATCTCCTCTACTTCCTGAGTCGTTTCCATTCTCTCCATCTCTCTTCTGCAACAAGCAAGATGCTTCTGTGGGTCTCTCCTATGAGACCATGCCAGCGACATGACCAGGCACACTCATACATACTCATGAAGCTGGATTAGCTAGGCATTTGTGATAGGAAAGCATATTCTTTAGATTAGGCTTCTATCTCATTTCTTCTACAAAGTGGCTGTGAATCTACCTCAATAAAAGTTTTATATTTTTTCAATATACTCAAGTTGAATGTATTTTTCTGTGCATGAGTCTATGTTTTCCTGACTATGCAATTTTGCTATTCTAACAGATATCACCAATAAAAGGAAGTACCAGGCAGTTAACAGCTGTGAATGCTAACTTAGATTGGTTAGACATAAAAGGAACAGGAAACACTGGGGTAGGGAATTAGCTCCCCTCCTCCCCATCTGTATGTCCACTGTCTCACTGTAATAAATGTAAACTTCATGATCTGAGCACAGGCTATTCAGACAACTAGGTCTCCATTGGCATTGCTTTTTTCTCTTAGAGATACTGTGTTGCTGTCTGTTTAAAAGGGTAGAGGTGGGGTACAGTGAGAAGTATGATCCAAGGCAGACCTGGAGCCCAAGGCCAGGAGATTGCTGGAGCTAACAAGAGAGGTTTTGTTTTGAGGTGCTAAGTGCCTCTGTAGGCATGAAGTGTTAGCAGGAAATCAAACAAAGATTAAGCCAGGATACCACGTTTGCACCTTATATGAAACCACAGTTAAATTTAATTGTGGTTGATAAACCAGCTTCATATCCTGGTATGACATGCTTGAGCTAACTATTGTTAGTGTGGTGCTGCAGGTTTGCATGATCAAATAACTTTAATTAACCCACAGCTGTGCACCACATCTGAATCAAACTACAATATGCAGCTTCTTGGGTTCTGCAAGTTCTTAAATTCTGAAGAACTCGTAATCTGATTGGATTTTTTAAAAAATAAACAAAAACCAGAATCTTTTATTTATTGCCCGGTTTATATGGGCAGTCCTGTAACTGAGAAGGCTGCAACAATACTGCCAGATACAGTTTAAGCATCAAAGTCAACTGAGATCAGAATACTCTCTAACAATATGACTAACTCAATCAATTTCAGTTAAAATACCTAGTAGATTTAGCTTTTAAATGCAACCACAATAAGAGAAAGAAAAGCACATGGACATTTTAACTGTATATAGTACATATTAAGCTAGCCAAATTTTAGTCCTGTATATTTTACTTATTAATAAAGGACTGCTAAAAACAGGTGTCTTGACTATGTAATATCTGGTGGATAAAATGCATGCACACTTAGAAATGTTTACAAATCAGAAAGAGACATGGATGACACAACTTCACTGAAATTTCTTGAGAAGTATTTGTATTGCATCTTTCATAGCAATGCCATTTGAAATTACATTTTTTTGTAAAACCAAAGTTATTCACTCGAATTCATAAAGTCTCCTCTGCCAAACTACCAATAGCTAATGCAAACTTTACCACCAGCTGTAGAAATCTGATCAGGATTCCAGAGTTGTACACTGCCACTAACATGCTGAACCTCTTTCTTGACTATAATAAATATTTTAACATGTTCCTCATATGCATTTTGTATAATGGAGCCATTGTCTATATGCAACTAAATATACAAAATTCTCCCCTGGTTCTAGATTTGGCAAGCTATTTAGTCTCTTTTGGTTTCTCGCTCTCTTTTTTTTTTTTTTTGAAAAATAAATTTTATTTAAGTATATAGAAAAACCCAGAAATAAACATCAAATACATACCCCACTCCCCGTATAGAAAAACAACCTACAGTATGCACGTAACAACAGAGAAAAGCAAAAAAGAAAAGTAAAAAACAAGCAAATTAAGGCATTGGTAGAGAGCATTCAGCATAGATACAAAGAGAAGGAATTCTTTCTCCTTCTTTTTTCTCTTCCTATAAATGTGCATAATTAATGTATAGTTACAACATGATTAAAGTATAGAGAGACTTATTTAACTTTATCCCATAATCTGAGGAAGGGCTTAAACATACTTTGCGTATTGTTCTGAGTTGTGTATATCGTAAAATCGTGCCACGTTTCAAAAAAATCTACAGTTTTGGCTTTGGATTTGATTATTCTAATTTGATTTGTTAATTTTTCAGCTATTGCAGTCTGCCATAACTCAGAATACCATGAGTGTGAGATCAATAATTCTGTGGCTTTCCAACTTTTAGCAACTATCCTTCGTGCCACCATTGACATAAACACTATTAGTCCTTTTAGAAGTCACCTTTTGTTTCTCACATATTGTTAATAGGGCCAAAGCTGGTGTAACATGTTATTTTTGCAATTTCTGCAAAAATTTTCTCCCAGAACTGTGACACTACTGGACATAGCCACCACATATGAATATAATCACCTTGCTGATGACAATTTCTCCAGCATTTTTTATTATTTGTGCTGGTTATTCTTGCAAGGTGAACTGGAGTGAAATATCACCTGTGTAATAACTTCAAGGAGTTCTCTCTAAGAACTACTGGTATAGTTTTCCTTGTTTGGGTAAACCATATCTTATTCCAAATATTTTGCTCGATCTTTATTCCAGTATCTTTCTCCCATGTTATTTTCAACCCATTTAGTGAACCTGAATCTGTCTCAATTAAATATGTGTATTTTTAGAGGTTACTCCTTTTAGACTTGTCATGTTGCATTAAAATCTGTTCAAATTTCAAAAGCTTTCTAGTCATAGTTGTCTTTATCATAGAGTTTTCAATTGGGTAATACAGTTGATATAGCGAAAACCAGTTTAGCTCTCCTTGGTATTTTTATTTTAATTGCATCACAGTAAAGGGAGTCTCGTCGACATACAGATCTCTCATTCTATAGATCCCTTTTTCTTTCCATCTAATATAGCTTTCTGATTAATCCAGTCTAGACGCAAGGAGAGCAATGAAGATTTTTGCATCTTGGTTCAATAATGCTATTGGTTGATAGGAATCTAGTTGATTTGTTTACGAGGCTTTAAAATCACTGTAATTCTTGCGTCTTCCCATGAGTGTGGTGCTTGCTTATCTTTCATTATTTGGTTAAATAATTTTGTCATAAATGAGAGTAATAGGATTCTGAATTGTCTGTAAAATTCTGGGCATTCAGTTTCTCAGCCATTTCCCTGCCATCCTTCAGTAGTCCTTTTACCCCTTGGTCATCCAAGGGCCCCACTACCTCCCTGGCTGGTTTCCTATTTCTAATGTATTTGAAGAAAGTTTTATTGTTGGCCTTTATGTTTTTTGCAATATGCTCCTCATATTCTCTTTTTGCTTGCCTGATCATAGATTTGCATTTTATTTTGCCACAGCCTGTGTTCCTTTTTATCAACCTCACTGAGACTAGCTTTCCACTGCTTAAAGGAATCCTTCTTACCTTTTACAGCTTCCGTTACTTTATTTGTTAACCATGCAGGCTTTTTTCTATACCCATTTGTGCTTTTCCTAACCTGTGGTATATATTTTTTCTGAGCTTCTAGGATTGTCTTTTTAAATAGTCTCCAAGCTTCCCCAATGGTTTTGAGCTTTTCCACTTTTCCTTTCAAATTCTTCCTCACATGTCCCCTCATACCAGAGAAGTTACCCCTTTTAAATTTAAAAGTGGTTGCATCAGTCTTTTTGGCCAACTCCCTATTTATACAAAAACATTATGGTCACTGTTCCCAAGCAGTGCAATCACTTTTACATCTTTTACCAGGTCTTGAGCGTTACTTAGGACCAAATCCAGGATCACCTCTCCCCTGGTAGGATCTATGACCATCTGTTCCACAGCACAGTCATTGAGAGTGTCTAAAAACTCAATCTCTTTTTCCCGACTAGAACTCATATTGACCCAATTAATGTGTGGGTAATTAAAGTCACCTATTATGACACAGTTATTTCGTCTAGCCGCTATCTTTAATTCATTCATCATTTTATAATCCTTTTGATCTGGTGGGCGATAACAAACTCCCACTGTTAAGCCTCCTTTCGGACCCACTATTTCAACCCATAGCATTTCCAGAAGCGAATAGAATTCTCTAACCCTCTCAATCTTACTGGACTGTATACCCTCTCTGACATACAGAGCCACCCCACCTCCAACCCTCCCCCCCCATCTTTGCGATATAATTTATAACCAGGAATCACCGTATCCCACCAAGTTTCTGAAATACCCACAATGTCTATTTTTCCCCCAACACCAAGAATTCCAACGCCTTGATTTTACCTCGGAGACTTCTAGCATTTGTGTAAAAACACCTATAGTTTCCCATGCTTGTTAAGCCCACAGCCTTCCTCTTGCTGCCTCGAGACCTTGCCAGGCCGTCCCTATCGTTAGCCACAGTCTCAGTGGACAATTGTAATCCATTTCCTTGTACAAAAATAGTATTAAATCTCCATGTGTATGTATTTGGTTGTTCTCCAAGAATATTCAAATCTAACCAGACTGGAGAATAATCAGATAGTTTTCTTATACCGATTTCTGCTTTGACTATATTCTGCATTAAGCTTGATGATATCAAAATGAAATCTATTCTGGAGTATGTGTAGTGTCTATATGAATAAAATGTATAATCCATTTTCTGTGGATTATCCACTCTCCAGGCATCTACCAAATTAAATTCTTGCAGTGCTTTTACCAATTTGTTTTCCCCTATTTTCCTTTCTGTATTTTTCTTTCCACTTTTGTCTAAGTAATCCATATGAGTCCAATTTAAATCTCCTCCTATCACCACTTCCCCCACTTTAAATTTCTCTAATTTCTTGAGAACATCTCTTAAAAATTGAATTTGCTTCTTATTGGGGTGCATAGATGGAGGCAAAGGTAAATATTTTGTTTTCATATTGACCTTTAACAAAAACATAACGCCCTAATGGGTCTCTTACAAAATTACTTTTCTGAAATGGGCAAGCTGCTGAAAAGATAATTGCTACCCCTCTGGATTTGCTATTACTTTGTGCTGAGTAATGTTGTCCAAAATATCCCTGTTTTAATAACCTGTCATCTTTTATATTATGGTGTGTTTCCTGAAGCATTAGAACTTCAGGGTTTGAATCTCTTATAAAATTTGCTTGTCATCTTCATTTTATTGGATCACCTAATCTTCTGACATTGAGCATATAGATTTTAATATCTCCTTTCATAGCCATAATCCATTACTATGCTTAAGACTTGTGCAATTATATATTGTAATTCCCTCTCTCCAATTTGCTTGGAATAATTCTCACATGCTCGGAATAATTCTCAAAAAAATTGGTGTCTTGGCCAGGGTCTCATTCCATCCTGAAGTGAGACAGCATAGAGTTACCATATCTATGCTGTGCTGTGGCACTTTTGGGGGATTCATCCTATCCCATCTCCTCCCACCCCATGCCTACGCGTAGGGCTCTTTTTTAAACAAAAAAATAATATATATAAATTTAAATAATAGCATTTTTTCCAAACTCTATAACCGAAGAACATACCTGAAATACATATTTCACTAAGTTTCATATTGACTCCTGCAGTGTCTCTTTGATTTACAGCTGATCAGTTATCCTCATGTATACTTATCAATGTTTAAATTTTGCTTGTCTTAGAAGCACAGAACAGCTTGAAGTTCTAGCACTGTGTTTAGTCTGTGGACCTCCTTTCTTCCTCCTCTTTTTCTTTTGCTGCAGCTGTCATTCCCTCTCATCGTCTCCTGATTCTTGTTCTTCTGATTCCTCATCTTCGTCTGTGTCATCATAGCTCTCATCTGGAGGCTACAATTGCAGCTCTTCCAAGATTTTCAAGACTTCTTTTAACAAGGAGGCCACATAAGTTTTATTTTGGATAATTAGTATGAAGGGAAAACCCCTGAGGTATTTTATCTTTGCCTCCTGTAGTTTCTTTGTTGCTGGCATTAGAGCACGTCATCTTCTGAGTGTTATAGTATATGGATGGGAGTTTCCAGACTTGTTTAAGAAAATAGTCTTTCACTGCGTATCTTGCAAAACGCACCACAATGTCTCTGTGAGTTGAGGTATTTATACCTCTTGGAATTGCAATTCTGTGGGCTCTTTCAAGATCCATTCTGCTTAAAGGGGGCTCTGGGACCAGGGAGTTAAACCAGTCAATAAGAAATCCTATACTGTCGTCTCCTTCAGCTTTCTCCTGCACCCCATGGATGTGGATGTTTATACGACGATTTCTGTCCTCCAAATCAGTTAATTTTAGTTTCATAGCTCTATTTTGGTTCTCCAGTTTATTGATTTTCTCCTGCTGTGCTCTGCTGATAGCCAGAGCTTGCTCAGCAGACTCAGCCACATTTTTAACATTATCTGCTAGTTCCTTTAATTGGCTGTTTATAGGTTTTAATAAATCCCTCCATCCATCCATTAATTCTTGTTTTAAATCCTTTCGTAGAAGCAATAGTTGTTTTTGCATACCTTTTAAAATGTTTTTGACACCACTCTCAGTGTTTTCTTTCTCTGCGCCTTTGGCAGCCATCTTATCACCTTGCTTCTGTAGGAGGGAGTTTGATTATTATGCTATTCCTCCAAACCCTTAAGGGAGTATCCACAGACTCTCAATATTTGGATTCTTTAGATCTTCTGTTTTCTAATGCAGCCGAAGTTTCATCTGTTAAAATACCATTAAGTTTGTGTTTTAGAGCCCTATTCGGCATCTAGGCATGGAGCCCTCAGATTAGGCGTCTGCCATTATCCGGCTGAGCATCATCTCCCCTCCTTCCTTCCTCTCTTTTGGTTTCAGTTCTCCAACTGTAAAATGATTTTACAGAAGGGGTGTCACCAAATTATTTAGAGCTCATGTATTATGGAATGAAGCTAAGTAAATACATAGAACTTTTTTCCAAGCACATAATCCTTTAGCACTATCTGAATCTTACTCCAAAACTTGGTTTCAGCAAATTATTTTATATGGAGTAAAGTTTTCCACTTTCTCTAAGGAGCTCAAGTTGGTTATACAGAGTTCTCATTTACCTTCAAAAAAATCAGATACATTAGACTGGGGAGAGGTGATTTGTCCCATGGTTACCCACTGAAATGTGGTGAAGCAGGAGCTTTAAGCTGCATTTCCTAAACCTAAACTGAGCACTGTCATTACTACATCAATTTGAGCATTTTGTTTTACAAGACAGCATTCCTCTATTGCTCCCAACCCATCTTGAGCCTGAAATCACTCTCTCTTCTGTCTGTCCTGGAACCAGCTTTAGGCAATCACAAAAACAAAAGCAGAAAGAGTAACTAAATTAATCATATTAACTGGAGTAGAATAGAGATGTCTCACATTGCCCAGTATCTGGCCAAGAGATTGTTAATCAAAGACTCTCAGTGATTAATCACAAAAGGAATCTGCTGCATTAGCATTTGCCAAAGAAAGAAAACTCCCCCAATTAGCCTTCCCAAAAAAGGTTCTCCCATCTTAATTTAATCAAAGTATCCGGTACAGCCTGCCTAAGCAATTTTCTTTTGATCATACAAAACCTGCACACATCGAAGTGATGATGGTGAAAAGGCAGTACTTCACCACCATTGAGCCTGCACATAATAAACCAATGAAGCTGTTTCATGTGGTTACATCATAATCCAGGGAACTGGATTCTGACCACATGTCAATTTGCTATGATCAATTTGCTACTTACTTTGCAGACAAAATTACGAGATCCACTTTGGGTTAGATGGTGCTATAGATGCATGTTCACATGATGTATCTTTGGCACCTGCTTGTCTGATTTGTACAGTCCATTTCAAGTGGAACACAATGACCCTTTAATCCCAAATCATGAAAATGATTTAGAATACCAAAACATCCATCACAACAGACAAATGAAATGCAAGAAGTCAGCTGCTGCCTCTTAAACATAAGAACATAAGAGAAGCCAATGTTGGATCAGACCAATGGCTCATCCTGTCCAACACTCTGTCACACAGTGGCCAAAAATACCAGGTGCCATCAGGAGGTCCACCAGTGGGGCCAGGACACTCAAAGCTCTCCCACTGTTGCCCCCCCGCCCCCCCAGGCACCAAGAATACAGGGCATCACTTGCTCCAGTGTTCCTATCTATACCTTGTGGCTAATAGGCACTGATGGTCCTCTGCTCCATATGTTTATCCAATTCCCTCTTGAAGCCGTCCACATTTGTAGCCACCACCACCTCCTGCAGCAGTGAATTCCATGTGTTAATCATTCTTTGTGTGAAGAAGTACTTCCTTTATCTGTTCTAACCCAATTGCTCAGCAATTTCATTGAGTGCCCACGAGTTCTTGTATTGTGAGAAAGAGAGAAAAGTACTTCTTTCTCTACCTGCTCTATCCCATGCATAATCTTATAAACCTCGATCATGTCACCCCTCAGCCGTCATTTCTCCAAGCTAAAGAGTCCCAAAGCGTTTTAACCTTTCTTCATAGGGGAAGTGTTCCATCCCTTTTATCATTCTAGTTGCCCTTTTCTGTACTTTTTCCAATGCTTTTTGAGGTGTGGTGACCTCTTGCTTACTCTTTCTGTCAAAATGGATTTGGAAGAGTTTTATCCTGGATTTAGAAGACTTTTACTTCACCCACATAAAGTTCTAAGACTAGTCTGGACTTAAAATTAATTGAACACACTGACCTTAAATGGTAAAGATAACTGTTTAATGTGTTATTAAACTACTTTTATTCCCCCTTCCTGTCTTCATAGGACTCTCAATGTGGCTAGCAATCATAATAAATCCAATAAAACAAAAATGGAATATCACTAATAGCACAGCAATCAATGAAAAGAATAAAACTACAGATTGGTAAAATAAAGATAGAACCTGATAAACAGTAATAATCAGCAAACAACATATAGTCAAAGAACAGTACTTATTTATCACAAAGTATGTGAATACAAGAAATAAAAATGATTTTTTTAACTTACAGAATGATGATAAACACTCAGAGGAAAATCAAGTCTTAGCATAGTATTAAAGATGGTGTAAACATTCAATGATTGATATATTATTAATTAGTCTCAAGACTAAATGAGATCAAGAGTGTTGAATGTGGAGTGCTAAGGGATGCAAATGAATTTGAGCAGCTGATTATAAAACAAAAAGAGCATTTATTATGATGGATATATAAGATTTTACTTATATAGCTATCGTAGAATGGAATGGAAGAAATTGGAGATGAAGCAGTGCTTGGACCTTTTCCTTCCTATGTCCCATCCCTTGTGGGGCTAGGATGGGTTACACATCTCTGACAATGGTATTGTTTAATGCTTGGTCTATCAACAGCAAGACATCTATTCTGTGAGAGTATCTTACAGAGCACAATACAGACCTGGCTTGTGTGATTGAGACCTGGGTACAGGGCAAAACTCTCACCCTTAACCAACTTACCCCACCTGGGTTCTCAGTCCTTCACCAGTCCTGGACAACTGGGATGCGTATGTGCAGCATTGCCCAACTGAGATACTTTTACCTTTAGGGCGCTCTCCAAAAATCACCGGCATTGAATGTGTCAGCCTGGCATAGGAGGCCAAGGAGAGTTTGGCTATCTGGCTGCCTAACGCACCAGAAGATACCCTGCCTCACCTGTTGGATACGGATTCTGGCTGGGCGATGGAGTACCCCAGGCTATTAGTTCTGGAGGACTTCAATGTCCATACTGATGATGCAGCATCTTCTCAGGCCCAAGGACCCAGTGTTGCCAATGGAGGCTCTGGGACTCTCCCAGTTTGTATTGACCCCTACACATTAAGCAAGCCACATGCTGGATCTGATTTTTGGGATGAGAATAAATATGGAGCTGATTACTACTGATGTAGTTCCATGGTCAGACTACTGCGTCCTGAAGGTCCAGCTGAGCATACCAAACCCTCCCCATTTAGATGAACTGGTGGAAGACTGGCACTCTAGAGTCTCCAAATCTATCGACAAGATCGCCCCCTCTGGCACCCTCTCTGCCCTCATGCTAAAGCAGTCCCATGGTATACCGTGGAGTTGTGGGTGATGAAATGAGAGCTGTGACAGCTAGAGCAAGTATGGTGGCATACTCGTGATGAAGTGACAAGAACATCTTATAGAATATTTATGAATGTCTATGAGATGGTGGTGAAGGCTGCTAACGATTCAATGCAGCCTCCATTGCATCTGTGAAGTCATGCCCAGCCCAATTGTTTACAACTATTTGTTAAGAACATAAGAGAAGCCAATGTTGGATCAGGCCAATGACCCATCCAGTCCAACACTCTGTCACACAGTGGCCAAAAATACCAGATGCCATCAGGAGGTCCACCAGTGGGGCCAGGGCACTAGAAGCCCTCCCACTGTTGCCCGCCACAAGCATCAAGAATACAATGCACCACTTGCCCCAGACCAAGAGTTCCTATCTATACCTTGTGGCTAATAGCCACTGATGGACCTCTGCTCCATATGTTTTATCTAATTCCCTCTTTTTTTTTTTTTTTGAAATAACTCTCCTAAAAAGGAGAGAATTTTATTTTTTTTTTATAAGAAAAAGGTAAGGTAGACAGATGGGAAAAGAAAAAAGAGCGGAGTGAGTTTTTTCCTGTTAGTAAAGGTTAGTTTTATTTCTTCCAGTTGTCGGCATCCATCACGGTTGAAAGATCTTCTTTTCAGCTTTACAAAGTCCAAATCAATTCTATTAGTAAAGTTAGTAAAGTCCACTGGGGTTAAATCAAATCTTTTCAGATGTTACACGAACAAATTCTTTTTTAAGTCTCTCCAATTATCATTAAGTCCTTTGAACTTTAATGCCTCCCATTCCGTCACTTCCTTCCCCCGGGCTGCCGTCTTCTTCAAAAATCCAAATTTTGAGTACTGCTTCCTCCTCTGTGCTGGCATGTCTCTTCAGAAATTTTTTAATCCATCTTCTTTCGCTTCTTTTTTCTTGTTGTTTCTGGCAGTCATTTCTCGTTGGCTCCATTAACACTCGGGTTGAAATTAGATCTCCATTACTTGCTAAGCTCAACACCCCTTTCTACTGGCAGAGTATATCCTTTTTTTGAAGGCGGAGTAGGCTTTGAGAGCCTTGTCCGCCTCTTCTTTTTATTTATTCGCTCCACTGCCAGATAGAGGTGTCAAGACTTTCGTCAAAATAAATCTGAGATCTTCTTTCCCTTCTTCATCCATAGCTTGGAACTTTAACATCGATACTTTTTCTGCCATCAACCTTGTTAATTCCAAATATTTGTTTTTATAGTCTGATGAGAACAATTTCCATTTTAAAAGCGTTTCATTGATATTTTAGATTAACTCCAGCAGGTGGCGCAGTATCTCAGTCTCTTGTTGATTGACAGCTAGTTCTGGGGGGGGTTGACTGGAGCGGAAGTCCCTCCTCTCTTCTCTTCCGTTCTAAGCAGGATTTTCCCCAGCATCGACATTTTGTTTTTTATTTACTTTTTCAAAGTTCGTGCCACATCCCCCAGAAAGCAACTAAAGCCGCAATCTTCTGTAAAACCCCAACGGTACTTTCACCAACATTTTTTCTTGTTACCCCCCTTCGCGTTTCCTTTAAAAATTCGCTTCTTTGAAGAGGGTGGAAGCTCCTCCCTCCTCCCATACGCTTATCCGCTTACGGGGGTTTTTTAATTTTCGCTTCAGAATAGATCTTCAACTCACGATTAGATGCCATATCTTCTTTTTATGGTAATTCATCCGCTTTTCCTCACTCCTGGAAGTCGGCAGGGCTGCTAAGTCCCATTCGGGACGCACTACGCGGCGGGGCCGATTGGGGCGGGGAGAAAGCCTCAATTTCCCGGCAGTTTGCCGGCAAAGAGGCTACTCCCCTATGCGCCCCCGGTTCGGAGCCTTTGACTAAGGCTCACTAGGGTCTTTCGCAAACGCGAAGACCCCCCCATTCCGCGTGTGGGCTGACCGCCTCCGGGAGCGTCCCGAGAAGCGGCCGCCATTCGCAGCACCGAAACCGAAAGCCTTATCTAATTCCCTCTTGAAGCTGTCCATGCTTGTAGCCACCGCCACCTTCTGTGGCAGTGAATTCCATGTGTTAATCACTCTTTGGGTGAAGAAGTACTTCCTTTTATCTGTTCTAACCCAACTGCTTTGCAATTTAAAAAGTGGATTGAAAGTGGATTACTTAGTGTGTGTGATCACAGCCTTAGAGTACATTTTCTGTATACTGCTTTGGCTCCCTTTAAGGAGAAAAGTGGAATAGAAATGTTATAAAAACAAATAAATATATATACTCTGCACACCATATCTTCAGATAACTTTCCCAGCAGTTTCATGTTGATTTAACAGAAATCTACAAAAGTTGAGACAACATAAATTCTAATTAATTTGACTCCAAACTACATGGTGTCAAGCAGCAGTCCCCCAGGAACACATTGTAGGACCTGCCCTTCAGGAACAATCACAAGAACAAAACACTGCTTCCAAGCTACATCCCAGCCAAGTCTATAGGACTGAAAATTTCTGAAAGACACAGATGAACTTATAGGGTTTTATTGTTCTTCTCTAGTTCCTAGCCAAGGTCATCCACCAGTGTAACTAAGGCCATCTCATTCCAGAAACTGGGTCAGAAATGAGATCAGAAAAGATTCAGACTGGTATAATAAACACTATTATTCAGAAGTTTCCACCACTACCTTCAAGCATCTTTCCACATGAATGGCATATTCAGGACAGAGCAACAGCAGTTCAAACTGATGGCATGTAAAGAAGGATTTTTCAATAAAAGCCTGACTATATTTTACAAATTCTTCAGAGAAGAACTTGATGAGCTCCACAGCCACCCTCATATTAGAAAAACAAAGGCCAGGTCTTTCTGTGATTATGATTTCTGAAGTGTCTGTATTGCTCAAATAACATGGGTTGTCCAGGCATATCTACTTCTTCTATCTTAAAACCCAAAGCAGTCCTATTTTGGACTCTTACCTCAAAACAAAAGCATCAAAATGAAATCTGCATAAAGATTGGATAGAACAGTATTAGCACATTCAGGCTTTTCGCTCTGAGTATACAGAAGATGCTACCAGCATACGTAACATGAAAGCTTCTCTAGATGCAGTATATTTACATTTTGTGCTAAGCATTTTACTACCACTACTACTGCTAAATTCTATTTTGTAGCTGCATACTTGTGTCATGTTTAAAGGTGCAGAGTCTGTGCCGCAAATCAAGTTCTACTTCTGCATTGGGTTACTTCAATGATATTCAGTACTATAGGCATTCCCTTGTTTCCCAAAAGGGCTGTATCTATTATGCAATTGGGCCATAAACATTCTCTGCAATATTGCCTCATGTGGCATGTGCACTGAGAGGAATCTGTGGGGAGTTAAATGTTTGTAGATAATTGTCTCCTCTAGCAATACCTTGGTCCAGTTATTTTCGTGCAGTTTGATGACTCCTGGATAATTGTGATATCTAGTTCTTTGATGTCTCAGCTGATGTGCCTTAAAACCTGCTTCAACAAATAATGCCTGAACAAGAGTTCTAGCTAAACTCATTTTTTAAAGAAAAATTAAGCTTACTGTAGTAGGCAGCTGCTTCAAAAATACAGGGACTGGATAGTCCATCACTGGGAGGATTTTTGTGGAAGAGGGGGGTGAGTTGTCTGTAAGTGCTGATGTAGTTAGTAATCACTGATGATTCCTAATATGATTCCTTAAACTCATATTTTAAGTTCCGTTTTGAAATGTATTCTTTCTTCATTAGTTCCTGTACTACATCATTGGAAAGGAAGCTGCAATGATGAGGTAAAGACTTAAACATAAAATCTTTGGAGAAGTGAAAACTGGAGGCAAAGGAACACTAAAGTCATAGGTACCATAAAACAATGTTCACAGAACAGGGGAATAAAATAAGCAAGTCAAGAACTGCAGTCTGCTTTGCTTGAAATGTTGGATGCATCAAATGTTGATTAGAATAGGCACTATACAAGTAATTCAATCTTTTCAAAGTGAACACCATTAACATGCTATTGATACCATGAAAATTTCAGGCAGCAGATTGCAAAGAAGACCTGAGAATAGGGGTGTGCATTCGGGAATCCCAAAACGGAAAAAAACCCAAAAAAAAAAAAACATTTTCGGGTTTTTTTCGGCTTTCGGGATCCCGGACAGGCTATTCACTGTAATCTTCGAATTCCAAAAAAAAATCCTGGAAAATTCGGGATTTTTTCGGCATTTTTCGGCATTGCTGAAAAATGGCGTTGTGGGGGGTTTTAAACTGTTGAAGGGCCCGGGAATTCCTTTTCCCGCCATTTTCCCCTCTTTCCCGCCTTTTCCTCCTGTTTCCAGGAGGGGGGGGAAGGAGGCTCCAGACAGCCAATCACTGCAATGCATTTGCAAAATGCATTGCATTTTGCAAGCTTGCAAGGCTGTTGTTGCTGCCTGCAGCCCAACCACCAGTTTGCTCCTTTCCCAGGGAAGGAGCACTGTGGTGGCCAATAGGGTTCTGGCATCTGCTCTCTGGCCAATCACAGAAGGTTTTTCCTTTTTGAAATCCTTCTGTGTATGCTCAGAGAGCATAAAAGGAGCCAGTCTCTGGGCTGACTCTCATTGCTGTGTTCCTGGATCCTGCTGGCTGGTGAGAGAGAGCTGCCTGGCTTGGCTGTTGGAGATTGTGGCTGGCTGGCTTCTGCTGCCCCTGCTCCTGAGTCTGCCCTGATTTCCTCCCTGCTCTTCGTGGACCTTGGATCAATACCTCAGAAGACTTCAGACTGGTTTGATTTATTAGGAGACTTTTAAATTTCTTTTCTCTTTATTTTATTCTTCCTTAGGGCTGGTTTGGGAGAGACCTGGGGTTGGTGGGGTGGTGATTGCACATGGTCTGCTGCTGGCTTGGCAAACATGCCCCCTCACACCACCACCACACCTCTCAGGTTTTTTACAGGGAGAATCTGCTTGCCTGATCCATTCCCATAGGAAACAATGGAGAACTGGGGGCACCCTCTTTGGATGCCCCTAGAATTGGACCCCCTGGTCCAATCTTTTCAAAACTTGGGGGGTCTTTTGGAGAGAGGCTCCAGCAGCTACAGTCCAAATTTGGAGTCTCTATCTCAACCCCCCCTCTCCAGCCCTGCAAACTTTCCAGAAAATTTTGCCATTGAAGTCAATGGCCCCATTGGATATAATGGACCCGAATTTTTCGGGAAACCCAAAACTTTTCGGATTTCAATGCTTTAACGGTATAGGTATTCGGGTTTTTTCGAGAATACCGAAAAAATTCAGGTCCAATATGCCCAAATCCGAATTTTACCGAATTTTTTTTTTTTGCACACCCCTACCTGAGAAGTCATGGCTTGGTAAAAATAGATGTACCTGGTTATACCTGGTTAGAAGAGAAAGAAAAATCTTTAAAAATCAAAAGGTTTTAATTTTGATGGTGTGTTTAGT
This sequence comes from Gekko gecko, assembly GCA_029375565.1. NCBI lineage: Eukaryota > Metazoa > Chordata > Lepidosauria > Squamata > Gekkonidae > Gekko > Gekko gecko. Next base: position 159,391,276 of record JAPDNY010000003.1, on the reverse strand, counting down.
CCTGATATTCAACCTTTCATTTGATTTACAAGAACTGCTACATGTATCTTACGGTACTATGCTAAAGACAGATAATTTCTTAATCAGGATTTAAAGGCAGATTATCATAGTTCCAAGTCACAGTATGGTTTGAGAAATACATATGTGAAAAAATAACCACAGAAGTCCACTCATGAATGCTACATCTATACTGTGTCACTACAGGAAATTGGTGTCTTTTAATAAAGTCATTTGATATTCCAGAAAGAATTATCTGAATATTTTCATATAAAATGTTATAAGAGACAAAGGGGGCTTTTTAATGTGATAATATGTGGTTCCAAAGAAATCAGAATATTCAGTGACTACTCTATAAAACAGAAAGAACTTCTGAATTTTTAGAAAGACTAAGAACTTCTATGAGGGAAATTTTGTGTCATTGTTCACAAATATGTTTTTAGAAGTATGATAGCATAAGTTGTATATGATAGCATTACTGAATATACAACTAAGGTGCTTTAAAAGAGAAGAAAGAAAAACATGCATACAAGAAATCAGGATATGAAATTCTACTTTAACTAAAACAGACTGAAATAATACAAAACTCTTATTTTACCAAGAAATTCATCCAAAAGCTATTAGTTCAAAAGTATTAAGCTTCTGGTCTATACAAAAAAAAACTTCCCTGAAAGAGACAACGTAACAGAAAAAATGACTTTGAATTAAGAGTGGTAATTCAGATTCAGACATGTAAGGCCACAGATCTTCAAAAAAATAAAAAAATTAAAAAGTTGTGATATCACAAATAAGCAGATAAGACAAAGCTGTTCTGAAATAGGGCAAAACCTGAGCACAGAATATGGTTTTGAGTTGAATATTGGGAGTGCTAGATAGGCTGTTTTCAAGGGGGAAAAGAAATCATAAATAAAACTACATTTTCCTTAATTACAAAAAACCTACATCTTCCACTAAAATGAATACAGATCAGTGTTATGTTTAAAATAAACTCTAGAATTTGTGTGTAATTTACTATCCCAGTTGGAAGTCCACAGTACATAATCAAGAAATCTTCTCTTGAAAGTTTTGCTCTGATATTGTCAGATATATTTTTCAGGTTAAAGAATATCAGATAACTAGAACTACTTGACTGCAGCTATATTTACCTTTTTAAAAAATCTAACCTGATGGCAACCTGTTAAGAGTAATCGTTCAGCTTAAAACCAAAGATTTACAGCTGCATTATAAACTACCTTAGAGACTACAGAATAAACTAAAGGAAGATTTCTGATTTCTGGAACAGAAGAATTAGAATTCTTTCAAGATAGTATCAATTCTCTCTGAAGTAATTTGTGACCATTTCCCATATGAAAGTTAGGGGGGAAACAGTGAAAATTAAATTGGGTAGAAATCTGGGTCTGGAATTTAGGGAAGATTGGAATTCTTTATAATTTCTGTACAACTTTTACAATATTGTAAGACAGATTCTAGCAACATTCAGATATCTGATCTTCAACATGAAGCCATCAATGCAAGCTTCAGCAGGCAAGATATACTGCCATCCAACTAGCAAAGTAAAAGGATGTTGGTTCAACCAGGCTTTTAGGTCATGTGTACAGAAAAGGCAGAGGAAGAGAAAGAAGATAACAGGAACAAGAAGCAGCACAGATTATTGTGTGAAACACAGCTGGTCCTTAGCTTTTATAGTAAATATTACAAGTATTCTCAGCATTATAAGGGTACATCTGAAATGGAAATATTATTTTGGAAGGTCCTTTTCTATTGGGAGTGCTGCAGTGAGAAACACAAAATTTCAAAAGGAAAATTCTTTTTAATTTAAATATTTTTTTAAAGTTCATACTCTTTTGCTACACTTGTAAGAACAAAGTAAGTTAGATGAAATGTAAAGCTTAACAATTTGCTCGCCAACCCCATCTCTCTCCCCAGACTGCCAGAAAGCTAGTCATTGAATGGAATTATTTTTCCTACTTTTTCCTTTGGAACATGCTAAAAGTACTTTAATTATACTAACTACATCAACAGTGAGATTTCACAAGCTTCACACTGTAACAAACCCTAGGGTGATATTGCTTTTCATTTTTCTGCTTTTAATGCAGATAATTTCCTCTTCTGTAATAGCTCTTGGATTCATTACATATTATTCTACCTGAGTCTTTTTTAAAACCAACACTGCTATTACTTGCTGTACTCTTGGCCATGAAAACAAAGTTTCCAACTTAGGGGCAAGCAGTCAGATATGCCTCCTTTGCAATTTCTTTCCTAATTTGTATCTATCAAAATATAATCTTCCAATTTGATTTCAGTATCAATAAAATGGGCCATGCAATTAACTATGCCAAGCAGCCTAATTAAATTATTCCAATAGGCACAGTCTGAACCCATTTATAAACAACAAGTATCCTTGTTACTAAATCTTTACATATCCTGAGAAAGATTTATGAGATAAATAGCTGAAGAAAAGGCTGTAAATGAGATCCAGACCCTCTCAATCTTTCTAGGAGATGAGATTGAGAATTCTGATGAAAAAAGAAAGAGAGAGATAACATTTTAAAAATGTGGGTTTATGAGTTTGAACAAGGGAATGTTGGTGCTATATCTGAGCATTTTCACTTCCTCCCATTTTTCTTTGCATGTTTGGAAGAATAAGCAGTAAAGAAGCAGAAGAGGAGTGGCAAACAATCAGCAGATGGACAGGATTGCATAAAACAGCACTGCTGGTCTGAAGTCAGATTTCAAGGGCAGCACAGGGTCAATATAAGCTAGTGGTCAAGCGGACATGGCAGGAAGGAAAAGACAGACACGCAACCAGTTGATAGAGCAGTTATCAATAAATCAGCAGGTGTGCAAAGCATCAGGGTAGCAATTCCATGAAGTCAGCAGATGCACACAGTAGCAGGGGAGCAATGCTAGCCAATCAAAAGAGGGAAGAAGTTCAGCAGGAGGTAACTGCCCATTAACAGTCATATACAAATGGCAGCAAGTAGTCATGGGCAGTACCTTGGGTAGTCCTATGTCAGGCAATCAATGGTGAAGAGGATCATTCCAGGCAATCATTCGGTAAAACTTGGGTTGCAATGCCAGACAGTCAGCAAGTAGACAAAGCAGAAAGAAAGCAATGAATGCCATATACTTTTTACAGTGCAGAGTATCAAGAAGGCAGTGCCCACGAATAATCAGGTAAAGGTCCTGGCAAGGACAAAGAGAAGCTCTTGAATAGATTGCCAGGCAGCAGGATGACATTAATATTTAAGAAATTAAGGATACTGTAAGTGAAAGAACCCCAGAATCTGGATGCTCGTCTTCCAGTAATAGCATTAGATCAACGAAGTATATAATGAAAATCCACAAGAGTACAGCACACAAATGGAAATGAAGCTGAGGCCTGGTGCTTAGGGAGGTCTGGGGACCCTCCTATAAACAAAATTTTGAAAATGAGAATCCACAAGGAAATTAAATAAATGGGAACGCATCTAAAACTGCTTCTAATAATGATTTCAAAATAAAACAAACCAAAATACTAGCAAAGAACTAGATTAGAAATGATTGGCTGGGATTGAAGATGTTGCTTACCCCTCTCTGGAGCCCACAAAATGGGAATGTTGGGAATTTCTGCAGCAGAAAAACAGAAGAGAAAAAGGGATTTCTGACTCCCAGGTTCAAGGAAAAGCAGATCAATTTAGGGATGGTGATGTGCTTAGTGCAGAACAAGAACTGGACAGAACCTTTGCCCATTCCCAGATGCAAACGTTTTCTGAGATTTGAGAAAGGTTTGAAAACCCCACAGCATTTTAATATTACAATGTCCCCCTCTATTCACAAAGCAAGAATATCACTTACCTGTAATTAATTTCCCTTGAGATGTTTGTCCACATACAGCCTACGTACTAGGTGATGATGGCATTTTTCATGAAAATAAGCTTTATGTCTAGGCACAACCCCCCCCCTTTGAAAAATGAAATTATGTACACACATATTCTCTCTCACACACACACACTATCTGCAGATAATGTCAAGTAGTAGAAAGATTTTATATCATAACAGCATTCACCCTGCCATCTAAATTCAAAACAATATTTTATATCTTGAGGAATTTTGCACATATTTTGCACTAAAGAGCTAAACTGAGACTTTATGTGGACAGTACTTTACTTTTCCTATGAAAATTAATTACAGATACCTTCCTTTCTTCCTTCCTTCCTTCCTTCCTCAAGTGGTTGCCCACATAGAGCCACCCATATAGAAGAATGAAGTACTGTGTAAAAACCTGAAGCATAAATACTGTTCTGCATTCCATAAACTAATCTATTACATAACAACAAAAAACTATTCAATACTTTTTATTAAGAGCAATCAAAATAACAACTCAGTATGCAAACTGGAGGACTCAAAAGTGTTGCATATTGTACTGTATTATTTTGTCTGGTCATAATAAATGTATTATGTACATGTGCTCGTACTTCCTAAACTTTGATTTATGTTAATTCTGAATCAATGAGACCATTTCATCTATCTGACTATAATTTTACATGATGTCTCTGCTAAGAAAGAAAGTGGTTTGAAGTTTATCCCAAGTCACATAGGTATGTAAGAATACCTTTTGACAACCAAATATAGCGTATCTGATGGTGGTGGAAATTGCCATCAAGTCACAGTTGACATGGTGATCCTGTGCGGTTTTCAAGGCAAGAGACACTCAGAGGTGGTTTGCCACTGTATGCCTCCAAGTCATGACCCTGGTATTCCTTGGAGGTCTCCCATCCAAATACTAGCCAGGGCTGACCCTGCTTAGCTTCCAAGATCTGATGAGATCAGACTAACCTGGGCTATTCAGGTCAGGGAACATATCTGATACACTGAAAAAAATGAGGTACATTTTTATAGTTTTGTAATGTAACAGTTTGTATAAGAGGTGTATCAGCAAAAGTTAAGAGACATATAAAGAATTTGCTCAGCATACTTATATGTAAGTCTCAGCATACTTATATGTAAGTGTTTGCTGGAAGGTAGTGTGAAAATGCATACACAACCACACACACACCATTGTGAAATAGGAAATTACCACATGTGTGAATCTAGTATCATTTCATATACCCAGCTGGGAACAGTACAACACAGAAATCCATCTGAGCTGAAAGAGGTAAATTTATTGTACTTTATCAAACAAAGGATCATTAAACTGTATACTTCTCAGGGAAAATATTCAGGAGAAACAGACTACTGAATAATTTATTACATAAAAATGTAAAAGTTTTAAGATAAGATACTTAAACTTCCTTATTTTAATCGTATGTATTTTATCTTACATTTAAAGCAAAGATCCTTTTTCTGACTACTTTCTTACAGAAGTAGTAAATTAGCTAATTTAAAATATATTTTGTTAAAATTAATGATGTATTGTCTGGGAGGCAACTTGAACTCAAGAATCAGATATATGTACATAAGCAAGACAAAAAAGAATAACTTCACCAAAGGAATTCATACCTCAGAAAGCAGGGAAGAGGATATATCTGTAATATGGGTCCTCATGTCTGACTTAAAACCTCATATTCTGGAATAAGAAGCTAGTAACTAAAAGGCTAGAGGGAATCATTTTCAAAGGATACAGACATGAAAGTCACCAACAATCATATCAAGAAAAAACTTCTGTTGGCCAACATCAGCCATGACCAAAATCACTGAACTGAACAATGAATATTAAATTTATTATATAAGTTGGAACCTTTCTCCAGTACACTTACACATATTGCTTGGCTCCAAAGAACTGCTTTGAATCACACAAGAGCCTTGCCCTATAACAGCAGAATTTTGGACTATTTTAAAAATAAAAGGTAAAGGTTTCCCTTGCTCAAAAGCTAGTCGAATCCAACTCTAGGGAGCGGTGCTCATCTTCGTTTCCAAGCTAAAGAGCCAGCACTATCTGAAGTTGTTTCTGTGGTCATGTGGCCGGCATGACTAAACACCAAGGTGCACGGAACGCTGTTACCTTCCGACTAAAGTGGTACCTTTTTATTTACTTGCAATTTCTTGCTTTTGAACTGCTAGATTGGCAGGAGCTGGGACCAGAGACAGGAGCATCACATGGCACTAGGGTATCAAACTGCCAAACAACAGATCTTCCGATCTGCAGCTCAGCGTCTTAACCTCTGAGCCACCACAGCCCCTTATTTTAAAAATAGCTGATCCCAATTCTTTGCAAACTATCCTTATTTCAAGACAGCCTTCACATCCCAGAAGCAGTAAACCTCTGAATATTAGAGCTAGAAGGCAACACTGGGTGAGAATCCATGTCCTATTTCTTGGCTATCTGATGTGTGAGGGTTTCTCCTCAGGAACCAAAAGGCTAAACTCTTGAAACTTAATTTTACATTTCTTTGGATCCTGACTGAATACATCCAAAACTACTTACTTATACAACCTAGATCACCCTTCTTTTCATAGAGCTTTTACACTGGCCCGACTAAATATTTTTCCTTCAAAAATATTAACTGGTCGGTATAACAAAGTCCCTTTCCATGAAAGGAAATGTATCTGTCCTTTAAAATCGACAGATTCAATCCATCATATCATCTTGGACTGACAACTGCACACAGGCCCACTTAAGAAACCCCTTTCCTCTCCACTATATCCTAAACATTGTATTAACAGTGACAGAATAATACAATGTCTATTAAATGACACAAACCTGGATATCACAGCTCTGGTTGCTAAATTCTTAGCTGAAACGGTCAAAGATAGACATAAGCTTTTTGTATGATCAGGCTTATTTTGTTGTCTCTGTAATGCCTTCTTGCTCATATTTTATCACATCATGTATTTTATTGATATGTCATTAGAGGTATTTGATTTGAAATTAGAGTGGTTTATTCAAAGATGGTAGATATATGAAAGCATGCTTTTTTCAAGGAAAGACTCATGGAACGCAGATATAGGATAGCACAAAGTAGACTGAACAAGTGGGAACCTGCAAAGAACTTGTGGGGTCCAGAGTGGTGGCAGCAATCGTAGTGGGGGTGGAGGTAGGGTGCTGTGCCAGGCCAGGGGTGGAAGCATCAGGGCCTGAGGCAACAATGTGGGGGGAAGACAGACCAGCAGCGGCAATGGGGGGCAAACAGCCCAGCAGTAACACTGAGGAGTAGGAAGGAGAAATTATAGGGAGAAGCAGGGCTGGAGCTATGGGGGGAGCAAGGAGGATTCTTTGTACACACTAACCTGTCTCTAGTGCTGCTTCTCCCTTTAGTCTCATTGATTAGAAGCTGATGAGAAAGGGAGGGTGCCTGAGGTGGTGGCTAAGGAGGTTCCTTCTCACCCCTGCTTCAGCTGTCCTCTTTAAACTTTCCCATTGGCTTTTAACTGACGAAATTGCAGGAAGAATCAGTGCTGGAGATAGGCGAATTCTCCTTGCTCTCCCATTAACTCCAACACTGCTCCCCACAATTTTGCTGGTTATAAGCCAATGGGAAAGTTTTAAGAGGGCAGCTGAGGCAGGGAGCCATGATAGGCCTGGTGGCAGCGACAGCAACTTTCCTAAGCTGTTTGCCCCACATCTTTGGCACAGCACTGTCACCAGTGGCAGTGATTCTCCTGATTGCACCACAGCCTTGCTGCCACAGTGGCAGCAACAACAACTCTACTGGCTGCCTGGCCCATAGCTTTGCGGTCTCAGCACCAGCTGCAGCAATGATTCACCCAGACTCCTGTGTTTTCCTCATTTGTAAGTGCTGCTCCAATCTCTCTTCCCCTTCAGCCCTCTCCCTCCTTGCCCACCTCTACATGGGCACAGTCAAATGTTCTTTGTTTTGGGTATTTTAGTAAATCCCTCCTTTTTTCAGTTTTCAGATTTTTCTGCAAACATGGGGGTGTCATTCAAGTTTGTAGAACCATCTGTGTCAATGTGGCCCCAATCCAAGAATATAAGTATCTGCAGATTGGGCAACACCTATTAGAATATAGAATTTTTTAAATCTACTTAGCATAGTTGCAGTTGCAAAAGGGTTTGCAGATCTTGTGTTACTCATATACAAGTCATATATACATAATATTTTGTATAACATCTCCTGACCCACAAAGTCAGCCTACGACTGTTTCCTCTTGGCGTGTCTTTAGGGAACTGTCCTGTGATACTCCTGATCTATCATTTTGTCCTTTATCTGGACTCAGTGCATACTAGAGCTCAATGAAGACCTACTCATGAGAAACTGCAGGACTTTTTGTAATGGTCTCAAGAAAGACCACAAAAACTTCCCTCTCCCATATTGTACCTTGGGGAGCCATTTTGAGCATGAAGAAGCAACTAGGTTCACTTTTAAAAACCCTGGGATGGGTTGCCCAATATCTTATGTAAATGGAGACACAAGTGGGTATACAGTGAGTTATTTGTTTCTTGTTATTAAGAATGGTCAAAGTCAGATATCTGATTGGTAGATGGTATTCTGTAATTCAAAAAGACTCTGGCACGAGCTGAAGGGCGAGAGCAAAAGGGCGAGAGCAAAAGGGCGAGGCTCTTTGCCTGTGGGCGAGAGCAAAAGGGCGAGGCTCTTTGCCTGTGGGCGAGAGCAAAAGGGCAAGGCTCTTTGCCTGTGGGCGAGAGCAAAAGGGCAAGGCTCTTTGCCTGTGGGCGAGAGCAAAAGGGCGAGGCTCTTTGCCTGTGGCTCTTAGCCTAGGGGCTCTGTAAGAAGCCCAGGAAGAGCAGAAAGCCAGGGATCTTGGCTCCTTGGTAAGGTAAGGTAAGTAGACTCCTACAACAGGAGCCATATAAATACAAAGTGTTTTAAAAGGGGGGTTATAGAAAAGTATTTGTTTAAAAACAACTATGAAGCCAGAATGCCAGCAGGGGGTTGGGGGCTATCCAGTGTTTTGCATGGAGTGTCACATGTATGACTATCTGCCCACTGGTCAGAAGTCTTGGGTGTGTACTCAGTGCAAAGAGCTCCTGGTTCTCAGGGAGCGAGTTTGCTCCCTTGAGGCCAAGGTGGCTGACCTGGAGAAGCAGGGACAGTCAGTTAGGTGCACGGGGAAGACTCTCGGGGACTTGTTAGATATGTCCCACTCTGGATCTGGCAGCCCGGCTGCTGACAGGGAGCATGAGGGTTAAGGGGAAAAGGGGCACCATGCTGAGGATAAGGGGAATGTGCCCTCAGAAGGGACCTCTTCTTCAGCTGGTGAACGGGTATCCTTTCGTACCAAGGAACCGTCCCTGGGAAGGGTGGGAGGGGGCTCTTGGTAGTTGGTGATTCGATCCTTAGACAAGTAGACAGCTGGGTGGCGAACCCGCGTACTGACCGTATGGTGACTTGCCTGCCTGGTGCGAAGGTAGCGGACATTACGCGTGTTTTAGATAGGCTGGTAGATAGTGCTGGGGAGGAGCCAGTGGTCATGGTGCACGTCGGCACCAACGATGTGGGGAAATGCAGTCGTGAGGTCCTGGAGGAGAAATTTAGGCTGCTGGGCAGGAAACTCAAGGCCAGGACCTCCAAGGTAGCCTTCTCGGAAGTGCTACCTGTTCCACGCACAGGGCCGGAGAGACAGGCACAGATCAGGAGTCTCAATGCGTGGATGAGACGGTGGTGTAGGGGGGAAGGGTTCAAGTTCGTTAGGCACTGGGATGCTTTTTGGGACAAGAGGGAGCTGTACAAAAGGGATGGTCTCCACTTGTCCTGAGAAGGAACCAGGCTGCTGGCGCTCAAAATCAAAAAGGTGGCAGAGCAGTATTTAAACTGAATAATGGGGGAAAGCCGACAGGAGATGAAAAGTCTCTGGTTCTGGGATGGCTCATCTCAAAGAGATGAAGGGGTAGCTATTACTTTTGAACAAGGAAATGGATTACAATTGTCCACTGAGACTGTGGCTAATGATAGGAACTGCCTGGCAAGATCTCGAGGCAGCAAGAGGAAGGCTGTGGGCTTAACAAACATGGGAAACTATAAGTGTTTATACACAAATGCTAGAAGTCTCCGAGGTAAAATCGGGGAGTTGGAATGCTTGGTGTTGGGGGGGGGGAAATAGACATTGTGGGTATTTCAGAAACTTGGTGGGATGAGGAAAATCAGTGGGATACGGTGATTCCTGGTTATAAATTATATCGGAAGGATAGGGGGGGAAGGGTCGGAGGTGGGGTGGCTCTGTATGTCAGAGAGGGTATACCGTCCAGTAAGATTGAGAGGGTAAGAGAATTGGATTCACTTCTGGAAATGCTATGGGTCCAAATAGTGGGTCCAAAAGGAGGCTTAACAGTGGGAGTTTGTTATCGTCCACCAGATCAAAAGATAGAGGAGGATTATAAAATGATGAATGAAGTAAAGATAGCGGCTAGACGAAATAACTGCGTTGTAATAGGCGACTTTAATTACCCACACATTGATTGGGTCAATATGAGTTCTAGTCGGGAAAAAGAGATTGCGTTCTTATACACTCTCAATGACTGTGCTGTGGAACAGATGGTCACAGATCCTACCAGGGGAGAGGCGATCCTGGATTTGGTCCTAAGTAACACCCAAGACCTGGTGAGAGATGTAAAAGTGATTGCACCACTTGGGAACAGTGACCATAATGTCATTGAGTTTAACATTTGTACAGATAGGGAGTTGCCCCAAAAGACTGACACAACCACTTTTAACTTTAAAAGGGGTAACTTCTCTGGTATGAGGGGACATGTGAGGAAGAAATTGAAAGGAAGAGTGGAGAAGGTCAAAACCATTGGGGAAGCTTGGAGACTATTTAAAAAGACAATCCTAGAAGCTCAGAAAAAATATATACCGCAGGTTAGGAAAGGTACAAATAGGTATAGAAAAAAGCCTCCATGGTTAACAAATAAAGTAATGGAAGCTGTAAAAGGTAAGAAGGATTCCTTTAAGCGGTGGAAAGCTAGTCTTAGTGAGGTTGATAAAAGGGAACACAGACTATGGAAAACAAAATGCAAGTCTGTAATCAGGCAAGCAAAAAGGGAATATGAGGAGCATATCGCAAAAAACATAAAGACCAACAATAAAACTTTCTTCAAATACATTAGAAGTAGGAAGCCAGCCAGGGAGGCAGTGGGGCCCTTGGATGACCAAGGGGTAAAAGGAGTAGTGAAGGATGATAGGGAAATGGCTGAGAAGCTGAATGCATTTTTTGCCTCTGTCTTCACTGTGGAAAATGAGAACTGCTTGCCCACTCCAGAAGCACCAATTTCGGAAGGGGGTTTGAAAGACCTGAATCAGATTGCGGTAACAAGAGAGGAAGTCCTCCGACTGATGGACAATTTAAAAACTAATAAATCACCAGGCCCAGATGGCATTCATCCGAGAGTTCTGAAAGAACTCAAATGTGAACTTGTGGATCTCCTGACAAAAATATGTAATCTTTCTTTAAAATCTGCCTCCATTCCTGAGGACTGGAAGGTAGCTAATGTCACTCCCATCTTTAAAAAGGGCTCCAGGGGAGATCCGGGAAATTACAGGCCAGTCAGTCTGACATCGATACCGGGTAAGTTGGTGGAAACTGTTATTAAGGAAAGAATTAGTAGGCACATTGATGAACAAAAACTATTGAGGCAGACTCAGCATGGGTTCTGTAAGGGAAGGTCTTGTCTCACTAACCTGTTAGTGTTTTTTGAGGGAGTGAACAAACATGTGGACAAGGGGGACCCAATAGATATTATTTACCTTGACTTCCGGAAAGCTTTTGATACAGTTCTTCATCAAAGGCTCCTAACTAAGCTCAATAGTCATGGGATAAAAGGACAAGTCCTCTTGTGGATCAAAAACTGGCTGATAAATAGGAAACAGAGAGTGAGTATAAATGGGAAACTTTCTCAGTGGAGGGTGGTAAGCAGTGGGGTACCACAGGGATCAGTACTCGGTCCGATGCTTTTTAACTTGTTTATTAACGATTTGGAATTGGGAATAAGCAGTGATGTGGCTAAATTTGCAGATGACACGAAGTTGTTCAGGGTGGTGAAAACCAGGGAGGATTGTGAGGCACTCCAAAGGGATCTGTTGAGGATGGGTGAGTGGGCATCAACGTGGCAAATGGGGTTCAATGTGGCCAAGTGCAAAGTGATGCACATTGGAGCCAAAAATCCTAAATATAAATACACGTTGATGGGGTCTGAACTGGTAGAGACGGACCAAGAGAGAGATCTTGGAGTCCTAGTGGATAACTCGCTGAAAATGTCTAGACAATGTGTAGCTGCAATAAAGAAGGCCAACGCTATGCTGGGAATTATTAGGAAGGGAATTGAAAACAAATCAGCCAGTATCATCATGCCCCTGTATAAATCATTGGTGTGACCTCATTTGGAATACTGTGTACAGTTCTGGTCACCACATCTCAAAAAGGATATATAGCATTGGAAAAAGTGCAGAGAAGGGCAACTAGAATGATAAAAGGGTTGGAACACCTTCCCTATGAAGAAAGGTTAAAATGCTTGGGGCTCTTTAGCTTGGAGAAACGACGGCTGAGAGGTGACATGATCGAGGTTTATAAGATTATGAATGGGATTGAGCAGGTTGAGAAAGAAGTACTTTTCTCCCTTTCTCACAATACAAGAACTCGTGGGCACTCTATGAAATTGCTGAGCAGTCGGGTTAGAACAGATAAAAGGAAATACTTCTTCACCCAAAGAGTGATTAACATATGGAATTCATTGCCACAGGAGGTCGTGGCAGCTGCAAGCATGGACAGTTTCAAGAGGGAATTAGATAAACATATGGAGCAGAAGTCCACCAGTGGCTATTAGCCACAGGGTATAGATGGGAACTCTCAGTCTGGGGCAGGTGATGCACTCTATTCTTGTTGCTGGAGGGGGCAGCAGTGGGAGGGCTTCTAGTGTCCTGGCCCCACTGCTGGACCTCCTGATGGCACCTGGTATATTTTGGTCGCTGTGTGACAGAGTGTTGGACTAGATGGGCCATTGGCCTGATTCAACATTGGCTTCTCTTATGTTCTTATGTTCTTATGTTTATGTTAAATTCTAGCCAAGTTCCTTGGAACTGCAGATGTATCTTCACAAGATTCTTGCTGTTCCAAGCACCACTGACTTCTGGAGCTGAGTTGCTGTTATTTGCTCAATGCCCCAAATTTCCATGTGTTTCTTGAAACTTCTAGGCACCGCTCCAAGAACTCCAATGTCAACTGGCATGATAGTAATCTTTTTCTCCCAGAGATGTTCTAATTCTATTCATAGTTCTTGGTATTTTGTGATCTTCTCCTGTTCTTTCTTTTTTATTCTGCTGTTTTCTGGGATTGCAGTGTCAATGGTCCAAACCCTATTTCTCATTTTTTCTACAATTGCGATATCAGGGGTGTTATGCTCTAGCTGTTTATCTGTTTGTAACCAGAAGTCCTAAATAATCTTTGTTTTATCGTTCTCCATGATCTTGTCTGGTTTGTGGTCCCATTAATTTCTGGCTGATGGTAAGCCATACTTCTTGCAAAGATTCCAGTGCAACACAGCTACAACTCTATTGTGACATTCTTTATAGTCAGGTTGAGCAATTTTACTGCAGGCACTGTCCATGTGGTCGACTACTGCAGAGTCTTGGTTTTCATACTTTTCGTTTCAAGTGCCTGCTCTTGTGCAGCTAGAATGAGTCCTTCTATTTCTTTCTTCAAGTGTACATTTTATGTTATCAACTTTGTTCTCTATGTCTTTCAAATATTGCCCATTCAAGTGCTTTTTCTTCCAGTTGTCAAAGTGAGTTTTGATGGCAATCTTTTCGTAATCTTCTTTGGTTTCTGTAACGTTAAATAAGTCTGCCTTGTATACTTCAATTAGAAGCTTCTCTTTGCTTTTCTTGGTGTAGTCATTCTTTTTTCTTCTTCAACTTTCAATAGACCTCTTCCATCTAATTTTCTTGGTAAGTAAAGTAAGTAAAGACGGTCAACATCACTTCTATGGTGTAGTGAGTGATGCATTGTCATTATCTTATGAGTATTGAAATCTATTGCTTCTAATTCTGCTTGTTCCCAATCAATAATGCCAGCTGTGTATCTTAGAACTGGGAATGTCCATGTGTTAATTGCCTTTACCATGCTGCTTCCTGCTTTGCCATATGTTTTTAACTCTTTAGTAATACTCCCTGGTTGCATTTTTCTTAGCAAGGGTATGTTTGATTGCTGTCAGATTCCAAAATCCCAAGATATATGTTGTTTTCTTTAAAGCTCAGTGTTCTGATGCTGTTGTTATTTGGCATCTTGATTTCTTCTATTCAGCGCTAATGCTGCACACTTGTCAAGGCCAAATTCCTTTGTTATATCTTTGCTGAATATTTGGACTGTATTGAATAAAGAATCAATTGATGATGATGACTTTCCATACATTTTCAAGTCATCTGTATAAAATAAGTGTAAAATCTTTGGGCCTGTCTTTGAAAGCTGGTACCCTAGCCTGTGCGGTTGAGAATGGCAATGAGAGGTATTAGGGCAATAACAAACAGCAGCAGTGATAGTGAGTCTCCTTGGAAAGTTCCTTGTTTGATATTAACTGTTCTAATTTCTTCTCCATTCACTATCAACCTGGTGTTCCATTTACTTATAGCAGTTTTGATAAACGTTATTACAGTTTTGCTGATGTCTATAATTTCTAGTGTTTTCAGGATCCATGTATGAAGGAGTGAATCAAATGCCTTCTTGTAATCAATTCAAGCAACATTCAGGTTGGTTTTTTGCCTTTTACAATTTTCTAAGATAATTTTATTAATCAGTAATGGATCTATAATGTCTTGGGATTTTTGGAAAATCTGTTCTTGTTCATGTGGTAAATTTGAATTCAGCTCTAGATACTCTTGAAAGGAACTGGCTACAATTTCTGTCATTACTTTAAAAGTTGTTGGGAGGCAGGTAATGGGGCAGGAGTTGCTTGGCACTGCTCCTTTTTCTCTTGGTTCTTCAGAATGAGTTATGTCCTGCCAGTTGTTATCTAACCTTCTACTGATTTAGAATGCAGCACATCATTAAGCTGTTACACCAATCATGGATGAAGACCTGACAACTCTTTAAGCCAATAGGCAAGGATTTCATCTCTTCCAGGTGCTGTCCAGTTTTTCACTTTCTTCAATTGTTCTTGCAGGCTTTCCAGGGTTATTGTAAGCTTCTCCATTTGCTTTCTTTTCATTATTATTACTTTTACTATCATCATCATCATCACCATCATCATTGCGGTCTTTTCCTTGTGTTTCCACTTGGCCAAGAGTTGTAGCACAAGTGGAAATTTTGTGCTGAATCCAATCCAATGAAATTTATTTCCAAGTTAATGCACTTAGCACAGATCAAAAATTGCCCCTCTGAGGCAAATCAGTGGTCCATCTAGGTCAACATTCTATCTCCTGACAATGATCAGTACCTATTCATAAGCAGGACAATATTATGGCATTTATCCATCTATCCTAAGAACATAAGAAGAGCCCTCCTGGATCAGACCAGGGGTCTATCTAGTCCAGCACCAGTCTCTCACAGTGGCCAACCAGTTCCTCTGGAGGGCTAAAAACAGGGCACAGAGGCAGAGGCCTTCCCCTGAGGCTGCCTCCTGGTACTGGTATTTAGAGGTTTACTGCCTCTGAATGTGGAGGCCTCCTTCAGTCACCATGTCTAGCAGTCACTGATAGACCTATCCTCCATCAACCTAATACCCTTTTAAAGCTATTGCCGCACAGACGTCTTCCAACGGGACACCGGCCAGGAAAGCGGTGGACGTCGACACCGCCCATGTGGAATGGGCAGTGACACAGGTAGGAACGGGTTGACATGCCAGCTCATAGCAAAGGGCTATGGTGGAAGTCACCCACTTAGAGAGACGTTGAGAAGAAATGGGTTCCCCCGCATGAGGGGGGCCATAAGCCAGCAACAGCCGAGGAGATTTACGTATGGGCTGTGTCCTGTGCAGATAGAAAGAGAGTGCTCTGCGCACATCTAGACAGTGCAGGGCTCTCTGAGAGGCATCTGTCGGGTTCGGAAAGAAAGTAGGCAGAACAGACGACTGAGAGAGGTGAAAGGCAGAGATGACTTTAGGGAGGAAGGAAGGATCTGTTCTAAGGACCACCTTCTCCCTATGAAAAATGGTATGGGGGGATCGGCCCTAAAGGCAGCCAGCTCCCTTACTCTGCGTGCAGTGGTAATGGCTACGAGAAAAGCCGTCTTCCAGGAAACTAACCTGAGGTCGGCGGTAGCCATAGACTCAAACGGTTTAGCCATGAGTTGAGAAAGGACTAGGAACAAGCTCCAGGAAGGCACCAACAGTTTCCTAGGCGGGCACGTCCGAAGAAGACCCTTGAGGAACGTCTTGGTGAGACGGTGGGAGAACACTGATGAGCCTTGTATGAGGGGGTGGTTGGCGGAGATTGCCGCCAGATGAACCCGCAAGGACGAGTATGCCAGGCCAGTATCCTTCAAGTGCACGATGTAGGCAAAGATCTCACGGAGAGATGATCGAATCGCATCGAAGGAGTGCTCAGCAGCATAGGATTGGAATCTGTTCCACTTGAACTGATAGGAATGTCGAGTAGAAGGCTTCCTAGCATTCAGGAGGATTTCAGAGACCTGAGGCGGGAAGTCTAAGGCTGGATCTTCCAGGCCGTCAATTTGAAAAATCCTGGATTGGGATGGAGGATTCTCCCTCGGGCCCGAGAGAGGAGATCTCGGACGACAGGGAGGGGACGGAAGGAACGACAGGAGAGTTGAAGCAGGTGCGGGAACCAAACCTGGCATGGTCACCATGGAGTGATCAGAATGCAGGAGGTGCCATCTGCACGAATCTTCTGCACGACCCGAGAGATGAGAGGGAACGGAGGGAACAGGTAAAACAGGGTTCCGTTCCACTTGTGGAGAAAGGCATCCCCGAGCGACCGAGCAGACGGGGGACCCCTGCTGAAAAACAGGTGACATCGAGCATTGTCGACGGACGCGAAGCAGTTGACAGATGGGTGACCGAACTCTCGAAACAGAGGTCGAAGATACCGGAGGGGAATGGACCATTCGTTGTCCGATGAGGCAGAACGACTCAACCGGTCTGCATCGACATTCTGATGCCTGGGAATATGGATCGCCGAGAGCGTGATCGAGTGATCGAGGCACCAGGACCAGAGGTCTATAGCTAAGTTGCAAAGGCAAACAGAGGCAGTGCCGCCCTGCTTGTTGACATAATGGACAGCCGTGGTGCTGTCGGAAGCCACTTGGATGACACGGTCTCGAAGGGTCAGAAGAAAGGACAGAAGGGCTAGATAGACTGCTTGCAACTCCAGGTAATTTATGTGGTGAGTTGCCTCTCGAGCAGACCAAGCCCCTTGAACAGTGAGCATTCCGCACTGGGCTCCCCAACCCCAGAGGGAAGCGTCTGTGGTCAACAGCAAGTCGGGAGGAGGAGGTCGAAAAGGCATCCCGGAAAGGAGGTGGACAGGTTGAGCCCACCACTCGAGGGAGTCGAGGACGGTTTGCGGGATCGACAGAATCGTGTGCCAAGGCCTCCGGAGGGGATCGAAGGCTCGGAGGAGCCAGAGCTGAAGCGGCCGCATTCTCAGCCAGGCGTTGCGGACAACGAACACTGTGGAGGCAAAGTGACCGAGGAGCCTCATGACAGAACGGGCGGATTGTTGGGGACACGTCTGAAAGGCGGACACCATCGCCCGAATGTTGGAAGCCCTGGACTCTGGAAGGAAAGCCGCTTCAAGGGTGGTGTCGAGTCGAGCCCCGAGGAATCGAAGGATTTGAAGGGGCTGAAGGGAGGACTTGGCATGGTTGACGCAGAGCCCGAGAGC
This sequence comes from Gekko gecko, assembly GCA_029375565.1. Lineage (NCBI taxonomy): Eukaryota > Metazoa > Chordata > Lepidosauria > Squamata > Gekkonidae > Gekko > Gekko gecko. The sequence goes on along the minus strand of JAPDNY010000003.1, from coordinate 159,373,550 downwards.
ACGGAGAAGGGAGAGAGTCTCCCGAGTGTCGTGGAGCAACTGAGATGGTGTTGGAGCTACGAGAAGCCAGTCGTCGATGTAAGGATAAAGAGTGACTCCCCGTCGGTGGAGCTCAGCCACCACCACAGCCATCAGCTTGGTGAACACCTGTGGAGCTGTAGAAAGGCTGAATGGAAGCACCCTGTACTGGTAGTGGGCATCTCCAACGGCGAACCGGAGAAACTGCCGGTGTTGGGGACGGATCGTGACATGGAAGTATGCATCTTGGAGGTCGACTGACACGAGCCACGCTGCCCATGGAATGAGAGGAAGGATCGACTGCAGAGTGACCATTCTGAATTTCTGATATCGAATGTAACGGTTGAGATCCCCTAAGGTCCATAATTGATCTGAAGCCGCCGTCTCTCTTGGGGACCAGGAAATACTTCGAGTAGAAGCCGAGAGTTTGTTGCGCCACTGGGACGACCTCGATGGCCCCCTTGGCAAGGAGAGTGGAAACCTCGAGATCAAGGAGAGGGTCTGGAGGCGTGACGACAAAGTGTGGGAGGATCGGAGGCAAAACTAATTCTATGGCGTACCCGACCTGCAGGATGGTGAGGACCCAGAAGTCGGTCGAAATTTGTTCCCAGGCTGGTAGAAAGGGGAAGAGGCGGGAACGGACGGAAGGAGTGTATGACATTGGAGAGAGACGGTGGGGACAGTCAAACAGACTGCTTAGGCTGCGGTGGCTTTTTGGTAGGTTGGGAACGGTGTTTGGAAGGGGGACGGGAATCAGATGGTTTTCTCCTCCATTGGGAGTGAGGTGCCGGAGATAGGTATCGCCTGGAGCCGGAAGGCTTCCAGGAGCGGTTTCTGGGACGGTAAGGTGCAGCCGAGACTCCAAGGTTTCGGGCCTGCTTACGACTCTCATCGACGGCCTTCAACACTTCGTCGGTGGTGGAGTGGAAGAGGCCGTTTCCGTCAAAGGGGAGGTCTTCTACATGGAACTTGACGTCCGGTTGTAGAGAGGTGCCCCGCAGCCAGGCATGACGCCGGAGAGCGACAGAAGACACCAGGAGTTTAGAGGAGCAATTGACTGCATGACGAACGGAATTGATTTGTTGCTTTGATATGGCATAAACCTCAGACAAGGCAGCCGAGAGAGTGGGACGGTGCTCTTCCGGAACAAACTCCAGGACAGGACGAATTGCATTGGCAACGTTGAATGCATAAGCGGACAAGTAAGACAAATAAGTATCGACACGGAGATTCATGGAGGCCAGAGAGTACATCTTCTTGGCCAGAAGATTCAGTTTACGACCCTCACGGTCAGGGGGCGTGGATTGGCGAGCAGGCTGCTTCGATCTCGAAGAAGAGTGAACCACCATGGAGTTTGGAGGCGGCTGACAAAGAAGGAATTTGCCAGGAGCGTCTTGAATCCTGTACAACCCATCATAGCGCCTCGAAACCGGAGGGATCGAAGCCGGTTGCTCCCATGACTCTTTCAGGATAGAAAGATGGACAGGCAGCAAAGGCAAGACGGGAGATGGAGGGAGATCAGCCTGGACCAATCGGTGAACGACGTCGGTCACAGCTGGGGATTCTGTAAAGCCCTGTACTTGAAGGGCAGTCGCCATCCTGGTAACGAGCTCCAAAAATGCTTTAGGGCCCTCAGTAGGTGAAATCGACCCCGAGCGTCGAGGTTCATCCTCGACCTGAGAGACCTCGGGATCGAACTCCGCCGAATCCGGCCTGTCCGAGATCGACATGGGGGAGGAGGATCGCGGTTGGACAAGGTCGATGATGGGATGGTCGACAGCCGGCTGGTGTCGAGGTTCCATCGGAGAACCCTTAGGGGCGTCCCGGTTTCTGGAGAGGTCAGAAGGCTGTTCCCGAGAGGCGGAATGAGCCGAGGCAACAGACGCTTAGTGCCGAGGGCGGTCAGGGGCGTGGGCCTGATCTCCACATTCTGAATGCCGGATTCGGTCATAGCGGTGTCTCTCCGGTGTCGGCGACCTCGAATAATAGTAGGCTGCATCCGGATGCTCCTGACGGTCTTCGCAAGACCAGCATTGGTGGTCAGAGGCGGAATCAGACAACGACGGGGATTGCCTACGGATCAGGCATCGACGATCGTAACGGGATCGGGACCGCGCATGGCAGTGCACAACCAGACCCTCATCCAAAGTGTGGACCGGGGTAGTGGAACGCCTCCGTGGAGACTGGGAGCCTGCTCGCGGAGACAGGTGCGGAGGCGATCTGGTCAACTGGCCCAACGGTATCGTCCCCGTAGGCGACGAATGGGAGTGCTGCGGAGTCTGTTGCCGAGCCGCAGACTTATGGGATGTCGAGGCCAGGGCCGGCATCGACGTCGACAACCCAGTCACGACGATGGGGTCCACTCTCGAAACCGAAGCAGAGGGCGTGGCCTTCGACTTCGAAGGGGTCTTATCTTCAGCCCGCTTAGGTTTCTGTTTCGGTGCCTTCGAAGAGGTGTCCGATTTCTTGGCTACCGAGACCTGGGAAGCCCCAGAAGACATTGTGGGACGCAGAGCCGATTCAACAAGAAGAGCTTTGAGCCTAGCCTCTCGATTACGGCGAGCCTGACAAGTGAAACTCGCGCAATGAGGGCAAGAATCTACTCTATGGGCCTCACCCAAACAGATTAAGCAAAGGTCGTGCCCGTCGTTGGATGGAATTTTAGCAGGGCAACGACGACAGACCTTAAAGAATTGAGTCTTTCCCATACAAAAAACCCCACCCACCCTCCAAGGAAAGGAGGGGGGGGAGAGAGAGATAGACAAAGATTTTTATATATATATATATATATATATATATATATATATATATATTTTGTAGGACAAAAGAAGTAAGAAGCAGATGGAAAACAAAAGCAAAAAGAGGTATACTCAGCTGAGGTAAATGGAGGAACGACAGGAACGAGGTGTGAACACGAAGGCGGTCGAAGAAGAACTGAGTGGGAGGCGGCTCTCTCTCCCGCTCTGGGCATGCGCAGTGCATGTCTCCTCCCCCAGGGTGGGAGGAGAGCCCGCCAAAAGCTCTTCTGAGGTAAAGCTCTAGAAGTTTCTCCGAACGAGGTCATGCGCAGGCGCCCAACCCATGTGTGGGACTGCACAGAGACCACGACGAAGATCCCTCTTTCCTTCCCATCCTAAGGCTTGAGGGGAGTCTGCCCAACACCAACCAGAATAGTAGAGGCCGAAAAGACAGAGCCAATGTGGGAGGAGCCTCACACTTGGCATAGAACTTCTCTGGTCTTGAAAATCTTAAGAGGGGTAATGGTGGAGAGCCTGAATCTCATTGTCCGAACAGGCAGATGTTATTGCTGAGGAATATAACATTCATGTTGAGTAGTTGGAAAGGACAGGTGGCCTGGGGCTCTGAAGGCTTGCCTGTTACTAGATACTGACTTGATTATGGGACAGATAGATGAACAGAAGAAAATTGATTGAGTAGACCTCTTAGGAAATACTTTTTCTCTTTGGGTGAAAACTGATCTTCCCTTACTATAGATATGGAAAGTGGCTATCAGTAGATAGCCAGCCAGCCATTTTTTTAGGACAGTCCTTCTTGAGAGCACTTTGGCTTCTAACTGGCTGGCCTGCTATTGGCTAAGAGACTTGTTGCAGTACTGTCGATATGATAGTGAGCCACCTTTCTGCAACAGAGGCCTGTTCTTCTATTGAGGTGTGGTATTTTATTGTGCAACATACACTTTTATGTGGATTTCAATTATTTTAACCTACTTCACATACATACATCACACACACACACACTATAATTTATTTACTAGTTCTAACCTAAAACCTGAGATACTGTTTGAAGGACTGCAATGAACAACTTTAATAGAGTTATGAACCAAGAACTTTGTTTTTGGAGGGGGAACAGGAACATGCCTGATTAGTAATCATTCTGAATGTTCCTGTGTTTGTTTAAATTTGTTTAAAATAAAGGATCTAAAGTAAAAACCAGAGGAGTGCCATAATAGTCTGCTATATAGTCCATGTTGTATAGTTCATGGAGCCAAAACAAGATAATCTTATGGTTTCATCGAAGGCATAGTGTCATATAAATCCTTTTCTAATGCTGTTTCCCAAAGCACACTCCTCTTTTTGTAGGACATTTACCAGGTCTAGAGTTGCTTGCTTTTACACAGATCTGAAATTTCTTACTCAAAGTCAGCAGCATATTGAAACTTTTTTGAGCTACATGCTGTACTCAGACACTTCAGTTCTTAGGAAATAGTAAATCTCTAGTCATTAGTTGCCACTGACACAGAAAAAGATTTAAATGTTCTTGTGAAAAAACTTACAAGCCACCATACTTGGGTCCCAAAAGACTGGAAAAACCCAAGGGCCATCCCTAGTCTCTGCTTGGGGCTGACACCCCTTTCCCTTAGTCCTGGGGGTACCAAACTTCCTTCTGAATAGTAACCATCACCACCACTAAATCTGAAAAGTATTTCCTCCTAGGCATATCTGTACACCTAGCACTCTGTATCTGCACAGCAGTTTAAAGGCTCCATCCACATATGTCCCCCACTTGCACCTTTGCAATTTCTTGCTATCATGCTCAAGGGATGATAAGCTCACCTGCTGCCCCTGCCCTTTACTATTCTTTGGACAGCAAAACCAAATAGGCATGATGTGTTTACAGAGATCAGGTTTCGAGCAGTCAAATCTAACAAAGTTTAACAAACAAAACTAAAAAGAGCATATACAGTCTGTTCAAGCTTCAGGCTGAGCAAGGATATAAAGAAAATACGAAATCATGGAATTTTCTTAAATCTATAATTATCCTTAATAGTGTTTAATTAGGATAGGTGTAGTGGCACTTGAGCAAGACTACTGTAATTTAAGGAGTTAGTGGTGAACCACAGTTCCTTCATATGTATCCAAGATGCCTTGTGGATCAGACTTGGAGATGTTACAGGTACTGGAGATGTTCTCTCTTAAAAACATGTTTTTCTTCCTTAACGTTCATTTGTTTCTTGTTATTGCACTTTGGGAGTGAGTTGTTTTCATGTTCTCACTGATACACCTGATACTGGAATGTAAGGAGTATCTGTATTGGACACTTGCCCCACCACACTGTGAATCAGTTGGACTTGGGATGTATTACTTCCCTCCAAGGTCAGTTACGAAAAACACGCAAACACACACACTGGTGAAAAATCATGTATTCCTAATTAGTATATAAATGCCTGGGAACCAGCTCAATAGTAAACCTTGGTGCAGGCTGGACCACAGAGCAGCTCTGTGCATATTGGCCAATTATAGGAGTCTGCTTGCTGTCATTCTTGGGGTTCCCAATCAGCAAAAGGGTCATAAACATATATTCTCTGTTTTATACTTGTTGATCCCCCCTGGTGAATTATAAAAGAGATTTCAATAAAGCTGTGTGTTTTCCTTCACCACTTGTGTGCTTATTGTGTCCGATTCCCTTAGTGGAAAAGAATCTACCACACAGTTTGGTGTAGTGGTTAGGAGAGCCAGTTTGGTGTAGTGGTTAAAAGCATGGACTCTAATCTAGGAGAACCAGGTTTCATTCCCCTCTCCTCCACATGCAGCTGCTGGTGTGACCTTGGGTCAGTCATAAATTCTTTCAGAGCTGTTCTCTCAAGGGCAGTCCTTGAAATAGCACTTTAGCCCCACCTGCTTCACTGGGTGACTGTTATGAGGAGGGGAAGGGAAAGGGATTATATGCCACTCTGAGGCTGTGGTCACATGGCAAGCTAATTGCAATTTCTTCCTGCTATAGATTTAATCGGGAACACTTTTTTTGGTTGGGATGATCACACATCCCTCCCCAAACCACAAGCATTGCGCAACAAAGCTCTGGGCACTGTCTAGATAGCCACATGAGTTTTGGTTTTTTTAAATGATATGCATATGCACATGGCGGAATCACCACCCCCACCTAGACTCGCCAAGAACAACACAAAAGTTTGCTCAAGACTGCAGGGTCGGGACTGGGCAGAGCACCACGTTCCTTCCATTGATGGAATTAAACAGGGAGAGGAAAGGTTTCTCCTTTTCCTTTTTCAAAGCTCTAACTGTTTCTCTCCCCCCCCATCTGACACAGAAGATCAGTAGAGAGAATCTGTGCATAGATCTCTTACCAACATGTCAGACATGTCATTGCTTTATGATCCTGGGAAGGCATAAAAAAAGAGCAGTGGAGTGACGGTAGGGGCAACCCAGACACCTTTGGCCAAGTGTGGAGATAATACAAGCTCCTCTGTTGTGTTTATGTTTCCAAACCCAGAATTGGTTAATGAACCGTCTTTTTTCCAGCAGGCAGGATTTTAACTCCACTCAACCCCTCTCAATCCAATGAAATTAAATATTTTTTGGGGGGGAGACAAGAGATAATGAGGAAATTTCAAAGTTCTATCATTAGGGGGGAATATAGCCTTCTCCCCACCACCACCACCACCTGCCCACCTGCCAGCCAGCCCAGCACTTCCTTCCCCGCCCGCTTGCCTCCCTCCCAGCAACTTTCAACACCGCTTCCTGCTGCCTGACCAGCCTCGACTCGACGATGCTGGCAAGCTGGGCTCCCTCCTAACGTTGCAGCTTCGGGGACTTCTGGGGTGGGCAAGACCATGACCTCAGCTCTGGATGTGCATTTGGATGTTGAATTTTAGGATTGCTCATGCTCTCAAAGGTGGAAGCTGGGGGGAAAAACCCTCATTGTGTGGAAGAATGGTCAGACAGCCTTAATCGCAATCAATGTGAGAGACGGCTGTCCAGATTGGCGAAATTGCAGATTCAAAGCGCAAATACCCAGAAAGTACTTGATTTTCCCAGTACAGGAAAACTCAGGAGAAAACTGGGAGCATTGCAGGAGTGAGCCCGCTTTGGCGTGGGAGGTGGATCAGTCCATCTGGTCAGCAATTTTAAAAGCAGGAGCAAACAGCAGTGAAACCCAATCAAAACGACCATGTGACCACAGCCTGAGACTCCTTAGGGTAGTGAAGGGCAGGGTATAAAGCCAATTTCTTCTTCTTCAACAATACAGTAAGTTAATAATTCTTGAAGGTGCAGTACTTGAACAGCCCATTATTACCTTTGTTCTCAGAGTTGGGACTTCTCCCCACTGTCCCTCAACACAGGGTCAAAAGGAAATTCCTTAGGTAAAGACTTATACCTTCATGGTTTATGTCTGTCCAAAAAAGATGAACAAAAAGAAGACAGCTTCCTTCTTACATCCTGATAATTTAAAACCTCCCCTTTGAAAATCCACCCCCCCCGGGGTTAGTCCCAATCTTCCTGCCTCAAGAAAAAAAAAATACTAACTAGCCTTTCAATTTTTTAGGTCTTTGTCCCTTTAAGTGTGACATCCTAGCAAGGTGTGAGATGGTAAAGATCTTGTTCTTACTTTGGCCAGAACAATTTGCATCTTATAAGCCCTAAAGTATTCTATGTTTGGGAGAGAGGTGACCAATGTGTCCTCTAAGCTGTAGAGCAGGGGTGTCCAAACTACGGCCCGCGGGCCAACTGTGGCCTGCGGGTCAGTTTTTATTGGCCCGCAGCAAATTCTGAAAATATAATTGAATATGGCCCACACATGGGCACCAAGGTCTAGCGAGGGCCGGCAGCACGCTTGGAGGGACGCACGCTCCCGCGCCTCCCCGCCCCTCCCTCCCCAAGGCGCAGGCTCGGCTCCACGAACTGGTGGGAGACGCGCGTGGCGGGGCAGGTGACTTTGGGCTGGGCACCCCTCCCTCCCTGGCCGCGCGCCTTCGGGTTCCCCCTCCCTGCAGCACTTGGACTTGTGGGGCTTCCCGACCGAGCCGCCGAGGGCTCCGCGCTGCGTTTCCCCCGCACCGCCGGACTCTGGCTTTCCTTCTGGTGCTAGCCTCCCCGGGTACTTCGGCTGCCTCCCCGGTTTCCCTCCGCGACCCGCGCTTTCGGGCAGGTCCCTGCGGCGGGCGATTCCCTTCCTTTTGTAATCAATAAATGGTGTTTGTTTGGCTGCTTCCTCAGGAAAAGAAAAAAAAAACCTCCAGCAGGCTCATGACTTCTGTTTTATTTTCCTCGAAGGCGGAGAAGCGAGGCTCCAGGCCGGGTGGCCCCCCTCAGGTGTGTGTGTGGGGGAGATACTGCAAGGCTGCAATCGTAAAAACACTTACTAGCGAGTAAGCTCCATTGACCTTATTTACGAATTACCTCGGGGGTATGTTATGTGGTTAAGACGCTGAATGCCGATCGTTAGGTCGGCGGTTCCAGACCTTAGTGCTGCATGAGGCAGTCCTGCCAACCTAGCAGTTTGAAAGCAAGAAATTGCAAATACATAAATAGGTACCACTTCAATGGGAAGGTAACAGCTTTCCGTGCGCCTCAGCCTCCAGTCATGCTGGCCACGAGATGGGCACTGCATCCCTAGAGTCGGATTTGACTGGCTTTCCAGCAAGGGAAACGTTTACCTTTACTATGTTATGTTTAGGATTGTGCACTTCAAGGTGGGGAAAGGGGTGATGAGATGAGGAGGGGTCCCTGCAGACCCACAGGATTAGATTCAAAGGGGGAAAAAATCTTCCAGAGTCTGACTTCTACGCAAGGTTGAAACCCTGTATCCTTTAACCCCCCACACACCTTTTTCCAACTTTCACCTGCAGATTCAATATGTCACCTCTTGTGTGTGGCCCGGGCCTTTGCTTATTTTTCTGTATTTGGCCCTCACCCAAAAAACTTTGGACACCCCTGCTGTAGAGTCTTGCCAGCAAAAATTCTACTTTTTGAGCTACTGGCATTAAAGTTGTGAGTGAGTGATTTGGCTACTGCATAAATTAGTTTGCTCTGGAGCCATCCTTCCTGAGCTAAGACAAAAATATGTGAGCTGGAAGCTAAAAAACTGTGAGCTAGCCCACACTAACTCAGCTTAGAGGGAACACTGGAGGTGACTCACCTCCTGTAGTTCTCCTTTTGCGAGCCTTTTACCAGCAGTGCAGTCCCTGGAGCAGGTGTAAAGCTGCAATCTCAATTAATAAAATATCAAGGGGATTATAAGGGGCAGAGCATTTTTCCAGAACTCTCTTAAAGGAAAGGTCTTGATTCAAACTCCAGCTCAGGTATCAAAACTGATTTCTTTAGTCAACTGATCCAACCAGACGAGACTGTTGCTCAGCTGTAATTTGCCTCTGCTTGGTAAATGATATTTATTACTGTAACCTTTTCTTGTAATCATTGAACTATTCAACAAATCAAAAGAAGATGAACATTCCACATATATCCCCTCTGCCAATAAGGCTGCTGCTGTCCTAATTGCAGAGTGACACTCCTAAAGTCTGTGCAATCATTCTGTTCTCTTGCAGTTTCATTAGACTACCCTTTAAATCTGCACCAAATCTTCCATAAACACTGTGCTGCAAATTTCTAAGAGTGTGAATGTCATGTCTTTGTACTGCTAAAGCTACAACCTTCTTTAAGATGTATCAGCTTGATGTTATGCCAGTTTTAACTGTGTGTCAAGCTGTCTGTCTATGCGTAGTCAAGCTCGAAATCCTGAAGTGCTCCATTCTGCTAGAGGGGTACTTAAATGAAACAGAACACTGAGGATGGATATAGGTAAGATGGAGCCCTCTTAATTTAAGCCTGACAAAACGTTCAGACTGAGAATGCAACACTGGTATGTCCCACAAGCGTGAATGACAAGTAAACAAGCAATTGTAAACTTATGATGCAATCATAAATTTGCAATCTCAGTTTGGCGCAGGTGATACACTCTATTCTTGGTGCTGGGGGGGGCAGCAGTGGGAGGGCTTCTAGTGTCCTGGCCCCACTGCTGGACCTCTTGATGGCACCTGGTATTTTTGGCCGCTGTGTGACAGAGTGTTGGACTAGATGGGCCATTGGCCTGATTCAGCATTGGCTTCTCTTATGTTCTTATGTTCAATATTTGTCACTATGTCCGAATTATTGATAAAGCAGCAAAAATCCATTAAGTTCCATTAAAATTACTAGAGTATGATCCTTTTCCTACAAATCCTTTGCATGAGTAATATATGATCCCTTGGGATCTGACAGAGATATCAAAGCAGGAGTGATGTTGATTCCTAAGGCTGACTTTCTGCTCTCATAAAACTGTTGGTGGGGGTTCAGCAGGTTTCAGTAATTATCAAAGGCCATCCTCAGTGATCCAGTCATAAGGAGACTGACAGGAGCTCCTTGTCTGCCCAGTTAAACTTGAGTTGTTGGTTCCTCAAAGTCACAGACTTGTTGCTATTGATAATACGTTTGGGCAGTTTGAAAAATCCAAACTGAAAATGGAAAAGGTTTAAATAGTCTATATCCACAAATGGTACTAGGGCAAGACTTCATATATGATCCACCAGGCCAAATATAGCCTACCAGTTGTATGTGATGGTTCCCTTGACACTGAACTGGTTTTGCTGTCAGCAGTGGAAAAACAAGAATGTGGTCAAGACTGTATGATATGCTGTTTTGGGCATGAAGGGACACAAGTTGTGAAAGCCTATACTAGGTTAAATATCTGCATAGGTATAGGCTAAAAGATACTACTTATAATGAAAGAAAGAAAGCAAGAATCCATTTCTCAATATTCTTTGCGGAAATGTGAAAAATTGTGACACCTTTATACAAGTTGGCATATCAGAAATCAATACTATAAGCTCAGTACAGTAGATTTTCTGATGGTGAAGACATGTAAAGAAGATGCTGTTCCAGGGATTTACAAAATCACCCCCTTACAAACTTAGATTAATCAGATTTCTATAGAAATCCTCCTGACTAATCAAATAAAATAAATTAGCAACAGCTGTGGCAGAAAGTCCAAACTTTTCAAGTGTACGAATTACTATCTCAAAAATCACCATAGGGAGAAGAGCTTATTTATACTTCATTTATACAAAGGCAGGAGAAACAAGGGCAGAAAACAACACAGAATTAAAGAAATAAAATTACAACACCATCAACTTAAATAGTTCCACAACTATAATATGGTATAGGAAAACAAAATGAATAATTTCCCCATCCTCCGCTGGGAATTCTATTTACTTAAGGCATGTTGCAACACTTTTGCATCATCTTTTTTTCTACTGTTAAGATTCATTTTCTCTCTAGCTTTCAACTTTCCTCCTGGTATTTTGGTAAGAGCCCTCTTTCCCAATTTTCATTATCTGTCATCCACTGTCACCTATGTTAAAGTACCCACATGCATAAAGCAGGGCTCTGCCCTCAGCCACTGCTCCTTTAACTGGAGCTGCTGTACCAGTACTGAGGCTTGGAGACGTTCTTGAGGCGAAGTGCACTATACAAGTAGCCCTGTACTTGGTACAACTGTACGAATTATTAAGATTGGTCTGTAAATTCACCCTCTAACCTACCTCAATAGGTTGTTGTGAAGAAAAGTGGAAGAGAGAACTACACTAGTAACTAGCAGTAGCGAAGTGTCACACCATACTCATTTTTACGTGAGATATATCCAGGATTTTCCAAATATAGTAAAATACTTCCAGAGAAGATAATCCAAGTTTCATATATGGAACAGCAGATCAAGCAAAGCATTTCCAGAAAAAATGCCCAGAACATTAAAGTGTGTGTGTATACACATACATATATATATATACACACACACACGCACACACACACACACACACACACATATATTCTCATATGTGCATTACAAAATTGTTTTATTGCTAAAAAAGAATGTAGGTCAAGTGCCAAGATCATAGATGGACTGATGAAAGTACTTGGGAAATACTGTTCTGGTAATTTAGTTCCTTTAGTTCACAAAATAAGAAACAAGCATTTGATAAAGTACCCCATGGTGTTTTGAACAGCAAACTGGAGGGCTCTGGACTGGATTTTAGGATGATTAGGTACGTAAAGAATTGTTCAGATAATCACACCCAAAGAGTTGCAGTTAATACTTCCTTGTATGATTGGAGAGTAGGATCTAGTGAAGTGTCGCAGGGATTGGTTTTGGACCCAGTGATTTAATATTTTTATCAATTATCTAGCTGAGGGTGTGAAGGGACTATATTATGGGTATGCAAAAAAAAAAAAATCAAAATTTTTCAGTTTGGGTCTACTGGACCCCTCCCCCCCCCAAAAAAAGGTATTTCTGAAAAAACACAGATCCTAATCCCAGTATGGTATTTGGATCCGGAATTTTTCAGAAATCCCAATTTTTTTTAAGCCAACAGATCTGAGAAGAAAAATGATGATTTAAAAAACTTCTCCTGCAGCACAGTTTAAACTGTGCTGCAGGAGAAGCTGGCCCCAGGATCTGTGTGCAAGTGGGGAGGTCTCTCCCCACCACATGTAAACCTGTTGCTGCAGCATGGTTTAAACTGCATTGCAGGAGAAGCTGTCCCCAGGATCTGTGTGTGGCAGGGAGGTCTCTTGATGCCACATGCAAACTTGAGAGGATCAGCTGGGGCCACAGGAGCTCAGAGCTCCGCAATGCATCAGCTAGGGCTAGTCCTCTTGAAGCTCTCAGCTCTTGCTGCCCCAGCTGTGTACAGCTATCTGAATAAACATTGAAAAAATTGGCTTTTATTCAGGGTCAGCTATACTGGTAGTCAATCAGATTCTCTGAATCTGTATTCAACTTAAATCTCTCTTTATCTATAACTGAGTAGTGGGGTGGCACTTTCCAGCTCTCCCATTGGCTGTGCAATGTGCTCCATTAGTGGATCTATTAGTGGCCATTGACCTGTCAGCCGCCACTCAAGAGTACTCGTGTGCCACTGGCTGAGTGCTGGGTCTGCTCCTCTTCCCCGCCCACTCCTACCTCAGCCACTGTTCCCTGTCAGAATTATGGACAAATCAGGCTATCTCTCCCGATGAAGACACTTGTCCTGCTTGGCTCCTCTATGGGACTAACTTTTCCCTCAGTGGCTGCTGATAGAAGGAAACCCTTTCCAGGCCTTTGTGAGGAACTCATTGGGGCCCGTCCTCACTAGGGTTGCCAGCTCCAGGTTGGGAAATTCATGGATATTCTGTGTCTAAGGAAGCCAGCGTTTGGGGAGCTGAACAGAATGCCATAGAGCCCACCGTCCAAAGTGGTTATTTTCTCGGAGGAGGGGAGGGATCTGTTGTCTGGAGTTCAGCTGTGATACCTGGCGATCTTCAGGCTCCACCTGGAAGTTGGCTACCCTAGATGTAGCAGTTAGCGCTTCAGAGAAGGGTCTGCCAGGCAGGGATCAGTTCCCCTATGGCATTATACCCTGATGAGTCCTTCCCTTCCCCAAACACTGCCCTCCACAGGATCTACCCCCCAACTCTCCAAGTATTTCCCTACTCAGAGCTGGCTACCCCACTTTCCCCTCAGAGACTGTTGCTAGGCAACCAAGCTTGGTTCTGTCAGTAAAAGGCCCTTTCCATGTCTATTTTGGCTTTCGGGAGAAAACTCATTGGGGCCAGTCCTGACTAGGGTTGCCAACTCCAGGCAGGGAAATTCCTGGAGATTTTATGGTAGAGTCTGTGAAATGTGATACTGTGAAATGTGATTTCATAGTGATAAACTTAAGGTTTTGCATTTGGGTAGCAAAATGCTATTCACACATACTAGATGGGGGATACTCTTCAAAGCAGTAATGTTTGTGAATGGGATCCTGAAGTTTTGGTGTCGTATAAACTGAGTATGAGTAGCCAATGTAAGTGGCAGCAAACTAGGCAAATTCAGTATTAGGATGTATCGACATTTGTCTAGGGTCTAGAACATGAAATGTGATTGTACCATGGTGGTATACCCCATTTGGAGTATTGTGAACAATTCTGGAGGCCTTTTTATAGGAAGGGCAAATAAAATTTAGAGCAGGTGCAGAGAAGAGCAATGAGGATGATTAGGAGTAACTCGGAAAGTTCACTTTGGAGAAGACGAGGTTGAGGAGGGATATGATTACTCTTTTAAAGTATTTGAAGGGCTGTCATTAGAGAAAGGTAGGAATCTATTTCAGTTGGTAGTGGAGACTATGGTTTATAATAAGGGGATTAAATTATGTGTGCAGATACATTAGTGGGATTTTTGGAAAAACTTTTTTGACAATAAGGGTAATTCAGTGGTGGAATTAGTTGCCTGGGGATGCTGTGGGTTCTCCCTCATTGGAGGTGTTTAAGCAGAAATTGGACACAGGGAGTTGGACTGAATGGTCTTTAGGCCCCTTCCAACTTTTTAACTCTAATAATATAATTCTGTGAAACTCACCATAGAATTAAAACTTTATTTGCAGATATACTCAGTGTATTCTAATCAAACACACTGTTTCTATCCTTATCAAGAGAAAGAATTGTGCCCATCTGGGGTGGGGGAGAGAGCACTGTAAAGGGATACTGTGGCTGGTGGAAGCCTGTATATTCAGTCACCAGCTACACTATTTTATCTTCCTATTAAGCCCATTCCTTGCCAATGAGTATTTCAATAATGGGCCTTCCCACAATCCACATGCTAACATATGTGATCCTCCAGGGGTTTACTTGGTATGAAAGGTAATGATGAGGATTTTAATAGACAGATTAGTATTTTCTGTATGTTCAACGCTAATAGTGAAAAGAATGGGAAAAAGTAATAGAGCAGATGGAAAGGAAAGAGAGAGGGAAACCTATAGATAGCAGGCGGTAAAAGTTGAATCACTAGTAGCATAATTTCCTTGGCTATGGTGATAGACACATATACTCATAGCTACTTGCTAAATATTATGAGACAGTAAAAAAGATTTGCAGGATGTTTTAGGCACATATATCTTTGTTCTACAAACAACAGTTCAGGCTGCATATTACCAAAAATGCACATGTACACAGTGAGCTCGGGGACCTGTACCTGGAGTCAATGGATCACAGATTAAGATCAAGGATTGAGAGTAGGTTTCCTGCCCCTCTAGTGTCACACTTAAACAGGAGATCATTCAGAGGCTGCGCTGGGCACAGTGGTAGTGGTGGGGGATGTAAATATGAACAACTAATGTACTGTTGTGGCTAGAATGTCAGACTTAGAATCTGGGAGACCCATGTTTGAATCCACACCCTGCCGTGCAAGCTTGCTGGGCAACCTTTAGGGTTGTTGTGAGAATAAAATGGAAGATAGGAGAACAACACAAGCAGCTTTTGGGCTCACTGGGGAGAAGTGTGGGGTATAAATGAAGTAACTTCATCCTGCCTTATATTATTCCATCTCCTTCCAGCTCATGCCACCTATATTGGTGTATCGGCAGGATACTGCCCACTCTCTTTACCTGTGTGTTTGGACACTGCAGGCTGAAATTCGAATCTTCATCTTGGAATGGTGTTATTTGTTGGTTTTCATTGGGGAATTTTTTTACTGAATTAAGTTTTATAAACTGACTGTTTTATTCAATGTTGTAACTGCCCTGAGCCCTGTGTCTCAGGGGAGGAAAGGATATAAATCAAGTAAAATAAATAAAAATAAACATTTTTATAAATGACCTTCCTGATCTCACTGTTATCCAGGTTAATCAGAACGACCTATAGGAGTTGAAAGGCATTTATATCATACAGGAAGATGTGAGGTGTTCATGCAAAAATTCTCAAGTGTCATGATCATCTGTTCAGAGCTCCTGGAGTAGCAATATGGAACAAGGGTTATGAGATTAGTGATATAAAATTGAAAAGTCACAACAAAGTTGAAAGTGAGGTACATATGCTAGTGGCAAAATCACTGTTCACCCCAGCATAGGAACATTCAAAGAGCCCTGCTGGATCAGACCAAGGGCCCATCTAGTCCAGCATCCTGTCTTATACAGTGGCCAATCAGATCCTCTAGGGGGCTAACTATAGGGCATAAATGCTGAGGCCTTCCACTGATGTTACCACCTGGTTCTGGGATTCAGAGGTTTAGTGCCTCTGAATGTGGAGGTTCCCCTCAGTTATCATGGCTTATAGCCATTGATAGACTTATCCTCCATGAATCTATCTAAGCTGTTTATTCCTGTGGCCGTCACTACATCCTCTGGCAGCAAACTCCACATTTTAATCACTCTCTGTGTAAAGGAGCATTTCCTTTTGTCCATCCTGAACCTACTGCCCATCAGCTTCATTGGATGCCCTTGAGTTCTAGTATTTTGGGAGAGGGAGGAAAATGTCTCTTTGTCTTCTCTCCACCCCATGCATAATTTTATATATTATATCCTCCCTTAGTCATCTCTTTTCTAAACTGAAACGTCCCAGACTTTTCAGCCCTTCCTCACAGGGACAGTGATCCAACCCATCAATCATCTTGGTTGCCATCCTCTGCACTTTTCCCAGCTCTGTGATGTCCTTTTTGAGAAACAGTGACCAGAACTGTACACAGTATCTCAAATGAAGCTGCACCATAGATCTATATAAAGGTATTACAATATTGGCCATTTTATTTTGAATCCCCTTCCTAGTAATCCCTAACAAAGACTTTGCTTTTTTCACTGCTGCAGCACACTAGGTTGACACTCTCATCCACGAAACCTGAAGATTTTTTCATCTCAGTCTCAGCAAGTTCAGACATTATTAGCCTATACTCAAAGCTGGGATTTTTGTCCCAATGTGCATAACCTTACACTTACCAACATTGAACTTCATTTGCCACGTTGTCACCCACTCACCCAGTTTGTGGAGGTCCTCCTGGAGCTCTTCACAGTCAGCCTTCATTTTCACCATCCTGAATAATTTGGTGTCATCTGCAAACTTGGCCACTATACTACTCACCCTTAGTTCCAGATCGTTTATGAATAAATTAAATAGTACTGGCCCCAAAATTGATCCTTGTGGGACCCCACTGCTTACTTCTGCCCATTGTGAGAACTATCCACTAATTCCTACTCTTTGCTTCCTGTCATTTAACCAGTTTTTAATCCATAAGAAAACCTGTCCTCTTATCCCATGATGGCTAAGTTTAGTCATGAGTGAGGCACCTTGTTAAAAACCCTTTGAAAGGCCAAGTATAAAATGTCTACCAGGTCACTGTTATCTACATACTTGTTTACTTTCTCAAAGGACTCCAAAAGGTTGGGGAGGCAGGACTTTCCTTTGCAGAAGCCATGCTGATTTTCCCTCAGCAGCCTTTGTCCTTCTATATGCCTAACTAATGTGCCTGGAACAGACATTAGGCTGACTGGCATATAGTTTCTGTGTTCCCCTCTGGATCCCTTTTTAAAAATTGGCGTGATATTAGCTACTCTCCAGTCTTCTGGTACAATAGATTAATTGAGTGATAGGTTACATATACGGGTTAGTAGAACAACTATTTCACATCCAGATTCCTTAAGAACTCTTGGGTATATACCATCAGGGCCTGGAGACTTGGGTTTTTAATTTTCCCAATTGATCTAGAACTTCATCTCTGGTTACCTCTATTTGGCTCAGTTCTTCAGACTCCCTTCCTGAAAATAAGGGCTGTAGCATGGGTACATGCCCCCTCACTTTCCACAGTAAATACAGAAGCAAAAAAGTCACTGAGCTTCTCTGCCATCTCCCCATCTTCATTTAGCAAACCCTTCCGTTCATCATTCAAAGGTCCCACTACTTTTCTGGCTGGTTTCACTATCACCCAGAACTTTATCACAATACCAGTATTCATCTCACTGAGAAGAAAGAGTAATATTTAAATGGATTATATCTTGGCTTGGCTGCTAAGCTTCTTGGAGCTTCCTGTTATTGGATGGTAAATGGGCAAGCTATCAGGGCATCAACATCCAGCACCATCCATGGATTTAGAGTTAGTAGGTTGGCTTTCCCCTTTGTGGGGGGTGGACAACTACCTCATATTAAACAGAGGGTACTGACTATGGAATTGTCTTGCATTGTCCCATCGTCACAAACTGCAACTGTTTAGGAAGGAGAGTGAAAACAAACCGGCCAGTATCATAATGCCCTTGTATAAATCTATGGTGCAGCCTCATTTGGAATTGAGAAGTAGAATTGAATAGTAAATTTAATGACAAGGATTGGAAATAAATATTTCAACAAATCCCTTATAAATCAAATTTCAAGAAGTTTACAAGAACACGCATTGAAGATGTCTCAAAGGTAGTATTTGACCCCAATTAGGACAGCCCATTTAATGAAAATACAGAACAAAAATTGCTGGAGAGGTTGTGGTGAATCAGGGACGTTTTTACATATGTGGTGGTCTTGTCCAGTTGTAGCAAATTTTTAGAAACCAATATTTACAGTGATTGGTAAAATAACCCGGGGAACAAATTAAACCTACTGTTGAATTAGTCCTGCTCAATTTACTTGCCAATGAAAATTCTCAATATAAACAAAAAACCCCATTAATTTCCTACTAGCCACAGCTATGATATTTATTACCTAGTGTTGGAAGAATGCTAAAGAGATTTCCTTGGATAGGTGGCACACTAAATTGAGAAATATAGCAGCACTATAGAGCCAGTTTGGTGTAGTGGTTAAGTGCGTGGACTCTAATCTGAGAGAACTGGGTTTGATTCCCCACTCCTCCACTTGCACCTGGCTGGATGACCTTGGGCAAGCCATAGTTCTGATAAGAGCTGTTCTTGAAAAAAGAGCAGTTTCTGTCAAGAGCTCTCTCAGCCCCACCTACCTCACAAGGTGTCTGTTGTGGGGAGGGGAAGGGAAAGGAGTTTGTAAGCCACTCTGAGACACCTTTGGGTAGCGAAGGGCGGGGTATAAATCCAATCTCTTCTTCTTCACTTGAAAAATTAACAAGACTAGATTAATTCAGGGGGGAAAAAAAGAAAATACGACTTTAAGATAATTTGGAATAGTTTTATAACTTATTTATTTATTCATTGGAATTTCCATAATATAGCTCTTTTAAAATTGTTAATTGGATCAAGACCCTGATCTGAAAATTGGGCTAAGGTATTGAATACTTATATTACAGGATACTATCATTCAGCAATGGATTGAATAAATTTATGTTAAATTAGAGCCAATTTGGATGGAAGCGCTGCATCCCTCTACTTTTTTCTTTCCTTTTCCTTTTTCCTTTTCTTGTTTTTGGTTCAGATATTTGGTTCAGACAAGTCCTCTTGTGGATCAAAAACTGGCTGATAAATAGGAAACAGAGAGTGAGTATAAATGGGAAACTTTCTCAGTGGAGGGTGGTAAGCAGTGGGGTACCACAGGGATCAGTACTCGGTCCGATGCTTTTTAACTTGTTTATTAACGATTTGGAATTGGGAGTAAGCAGTGATGTGGCTAAATTTGCAGATGACACGAAGTTGTTCAGGGTGGTGAAAACCAGGGAGGAGTGTGAGGCACTCCAAAGGGATCTGTTGAGGATGGGTGAGTGGGCGTCAACGTGGCAAATGGGGTTCAATGTGGCCAAGTGCAAAGTGATGCACATCGGAGCCAAAAATCCTAAATATAAATACACGTTGATGGGGTCTGAACTGGCAGAGACGGACCAAGAGAGAGATCTTGGAGTCGTAGTGGATAACTCAATGAAAATGTCTAGACAATGTGTAGCTGCAATAAAGAAGGCCAACACTATGCTGGGGATTATTAGGAAGGGAATTGATAACAAATCAGCCAGTATCATCATGCCCCTGTATAAATCATTGGTGCAACCTCATTTGGAATACTGTGTACAGTTCTGGTCACCACATCTCAAAAAGGATATTATAGCATTGGAAAAAGTGCAGAGAAGGGCAACTAGAATGATAAAAGGGTTGGAACACCTTCCCTATGAAGAAAGGTTAAAATGCTTGGGGCTCTTTAGCTTGGAGAAACGAAGGCTGAGAGGTGACATGATCGAGGTTTATAAGATTATGAATGGGATTGAGCAGGTTGAGAAAGAAGTACTTTTCTCCCTTTCTCACAATACAAGAACTCGTGGGCACTCTATGAAATTGCTGAGCAGTCGGGTTAGAACAGATAAAAGGAAATACTTCTTCACCCAAAGAGTGATTAACGTATGGAATTCACTGCCACAGGAGGTCGTGGCAGCTGCAAGCATGGACAGTTTCAAGAGGGAATTAGATAAACATATGGAGCAGAAGTCCACCAGTGGCTATTAGCCACAGGGTATAGATGCAAACTCTCAGTCTGGGACAGGTGATGCACTCTATTCTTGGTGCTGGAGGGGGCAGCAGTGGAAGGGCTTCTGGTGCCCTGGCCCCACTGCTGGACCTCCTGATGGCACCTGGTATATTTTGGCCGCTGTGTGACAGAGTGTTGGACTAGATGGGCCATTGGCCTGGTTCAACATTGGCTTCTCTTATGTTCTTATGTATTTTCATGTTTTATGTTTTTTGTGGTTGGTAACAATATAATATGATGGCATTCTATATATTGGGGATGAGGTTATCAGCTGATTTTGTTTTGTGTTATCTCCTTGTTTGGTGTTCGTTGTTGTGTGTAAAAATTTAAAACAATTTTTAAAAAAGAGTCTAGGGCTCTTTAGCTTGCAGAAATGATGATAGGGGAAAGGTTTACAAAATTATGCATTGGATAGAGAAGGTAGAGAAAAAGTACTTTATCCCTCTCTCACAATACAAGAACTCATGGAGACTCAAATTAATGAACAGTAGACTTAGAACAGAAGTAACTTTTCACCCAAAGAGTAATTAACATGTGGAATTCACTGCTGCAGGAAGTAGTGGCAGCTACAAGCACAGACAGCTTCAAGAGGAGGCTGGATAAACATATGGAGCAGAGGTTCATCAGAGGCTATTAGTCACAATGTATAGATGGAACACTGGAACAGTAATGTTCTGTATTCTTAGTGCTTGGGGGGCAACAGTGGGAGGCTTCTGGAATTCTGGCCTCACTGGTGGGCCTCCTGATGGCACCAGGGTTTTGGCTACTGTGTGACACAGAGTGTTGGACTGGATGGGCCATTGGCCTGATCCAACATGGCTTCTCTTGTGTTCTTATATTCTTTTTTTCAGGTTTATATGGTAGTTCAACTGGGAAATTCACTGTAGTAGCTACTACAGACTAAGATCAAGGAGATCCAAATTCAAATTCCCATGCACTCATGAATCTGATTGAGTGAGCTTGGATCCATCATTATTCCCAATTTAACCTACTTCACAGGGCTGTTGTTAAGATCAAATACAGATGGGGTAGGCAGATGATATATGCCACCCTGAGCTCCTTGAAAATAGAGCAGGACCAAAATATAAGACATTAGTTTACCCAATTGTTTACAAAGAATACAGAATTTGCATGTTCTTCCTTGTTAATTTTTTGTTTCAAATATTCCTCTTTTTAAAATGCTCTTGTTCAACAGCCTTTCCTTTAAAGTGTTGCTTTTCCACTTCTGTTGGAGAATGTCTTCTTAGAGCAGAAGACAACTTCAAACTTTGCTGAGAGGAATGGTGGGATACAGGCCATACATTTTTACCTTTATATCTTTTGTCACAATAGCTATGTTTTTATTATCTCAAACAACATATGACATTGAGTACAAGTCAATAACTTGGCAGTAATGGAGACTGAAAATCTAGTAACATGAAAATCAGAATTCCTGAGTGTGGAAAATATACATGATAAAAATTAAGTAAAATGATAAAAGTGAAAGAAAACAAAGCCACTAAACTGCAGAAAGAACAAGACTACACAGAATGTGATGGATATATATATATATAGGAATCTGGGGCTTTTAAACCATACACCAAACACTTCTACAGTGACATTCCTATGCAGAGTTATTCCAAGAAGTTTAGACTGAAGTAACACTGCATAGGATTGCACTGCTGAAAGACCATTTTGGCTTCTATAAGACCAAACTTTTGTTTTTAATTAATTTGAGTTAATATGCATATTTTTGTCTCCCTTTTCATATTTGGGGTTAGATTACAGGCCAAATAACAAAACTTTTATTCTATAATCCAAGCATATAGTGAACAGTAATCTGAACCAAATTGACCTAATACCTAAACAGAAAACTAATACTGTTTATTATTGTTTATTTTTAAAAGATTAGGATCAAGTATATCGATACCCAGAGAAGAGACTAGTATGAGCCAGTATCAGATCACTTCAGAATACTTGTAGATTTTTATGTTTTTTCTGCAGAAACCTAACCCTCTTCCTCCATTTTTAAAAATTATTTGAATTGTGGCTATGCAGCACTACTCTGAAATGTTGATACAAAAAAATAGCTTGATGGAAAAATGAGAAATATCAGTACATGAAGGCATCTAGAGGGAGAGAAAGAATATAAAGGAAATCTATCTCTGATCTCTATTTGGGTCTTACAGATCTAACAACAGAATGGCTCAAATATAGAGAAATTAAGGAAAGGAAACAAATCATATTGTCTGCTAACAGAACAAACTTTCAGTCATACTGAATGTATACTCCCCCTCCCCAATTTTATTACATTTTAATCTTTAAAGCTTTTGAACAGAATTAAAACCAATCATGCATAAGCCAGCATTGTGTAGTGATCAGAGTGTCGGGTCTAGGATGGAATCCCCACTCTGCCATGGAAGCTTGCGGGTGACCTTAAGATACTAACATACTCTCTGCCTAACAGGATTGTTTTGATGATAAAATAGAGGGGAGGAGAACAATTAAACTGCTTTGAGTTCCCACTGGCAAGAAAGGTAGGGTATAAATGAAGTACATAAATCTAGATTTGAAATTGGTGTTATAGAAGCATGTGATGTTACGGGATCTATAATTACTGCATTAAAATAGAAAATTGATGCTTAAAAATATCAATTCCTGAACTACCTAGAGAGTCTGCCACTCAAGTATTTCTGCTTTACATACTGATTATCATTTTATGCTTCTCAATTAACAATTAAACTATATGGGAAATCATGTGATAACTGTCTTTGAGGAAGAGATTTCAACCCCAGCCAAGGAAAAAGCTTTAATCTTTTTTAAAGTATGTTTGAAGACTGATAAAACAGCATAGTATAAACTACAGATACATACTATGCAAAGAGAAACATGCAAGTCATCCAGGATAATGCTGAGTGATAATCTCCAAACACTATACAAAATGATACCCATGTGAATTAGCCTTACATACGATGCACTATTTCTGCCAGCTAGGTTATAATAGAAATCAAAATGAACATTGCAATCTTTCCCAGGGAAAGGACAGTTTAATATATAGAGCAGATGTTCTCCAAAACATCTTTCACAGGTATGGCCAGCCATATGAGCCACTTTTGGTGGTTTGATCTCATGCTGTCAGGGTTCATGTTAATAACAAAACCATATGGGTGGGGCTGATCACATGGATATCACTCACTGTATTGGTTCCTCCCTCTTGGCAAATCTGAGTAGCATGGAATAGTTATGTAATTGATCCCACCATGCTGTTATGTTATTCATACATGTGTCTCTGAAGTACAGGAATGCATCATGCAGAAGCAGATCCAACACTGCTGGCTGCACACACTAAGGGGACCCTACTTTACTAGGGTCAAGGAAACAATTGTTTGAACTTCAAACAATTGTATGATGAGGAAGAGGAAAAGCCTACACAAAAACAGAAGGGCAAGATTGTACTGGCACTGTCCCTCTTGGCCAAATCAAGGAACACTCTGGGTAGAATTGGCAAGGAACATAATCTTCCATGGGAACTATTAGCATCTCCACAGAGAGTTCTAACTCACTCATTAAGGTTCAATATCATAAGGGAATCTCTGTATACCAATGCACCATGTCTTGCCCAACGCACAAAATTCTAGCAGAACAATAAAATCAGTTGCTAGTTTCATAACTGTTCAGTGTAGGCATTTTTTACTTGTTTTAGTTGCAGAATGATATCATATATTATACCAAAAAAGGCATAATACCTTTAGAAGGTTTACACCTAGAGTATTACAAATGTCTGAGGAAGGTAAATGATTTTAAAGACAAACTCTCTCACCTCTGGTGTGACATCCCTTGGTGCGAAACCTGTTCCTCCAGTTGTTAAAATCAAGTTAAGTTCCTTTTCATCACACCAGTCTATCAGCGTCTCCTGAAAAAAAGAATAAAATTGTCAGCCTTCCTCTGTTCATAGCCTAATGAAATGCAGGTCCTTTGGCTCTTACAATACCAAAAGTTTGTTTCAAAACAGTGATTAAATTTCATCAACAGTAGTGTTTCTTTTTTATTTTTAGACAGCACAGTTCTAATGGGCCACTGTGTACATTTTCATGAACACATTCTCAGATAGTGCAGAATGATCAGGCTTTGCAACACAAACCTGTGCTGACATGTCTTCCAACCCAGCATGCTCCTACACATATACAACTGATATTGTAAAAAACACATTCATGCTTCAATTCACTGCTAACCAGGGGTCATTTCCTAGAAAAAGAGGTGCAGGAGTTCATTAGCATAACATATGCCACACCCTCTGACATCTCCCTTCCCTTCGCCTTCAAGCAGGACGAAGGAAAGGGGGGGAGGATATCAGGCGCTTCTACCTGACAGAGGGGCCAGCTCACTGGCCCCTCTGACAGGCAGAAGCATCTGGGTTCCATGCCTTTCCCCCTCTCCCTTCCCTTTGCCTCCAAGTGGGGCGAAGGAAAGGGGAGGGAAAGGATCTCAGGTGCTTCTGCCTGACAGAGGGGCCAGCCGCCAGCCCCTCTGACAGGCAGAAGCACCTGGGTTCCATGCCTTTCCCCCTCTCCCTTCCCTTCACCTCCAAGTGGGGTGAAGGAAAGGGGGGGGGGATTTCAGGCGCTTCTGCCTGACAGAAGTGGGCCACAGAAGGGGGGGGGGCTCTCCAGGCCTTCCCTGGCCCACCTGCTTTGGCGGACAGACTGGGGAAGGCACGGGAAGGCATTGAAATGCCTCCTCGCTCCATACACAGCCTTCCTCAGCTCACCCGCCTCGGTGAGTGGGCCTGGGAAAGGCAGGATGGGGATTTAAATGCCTCCCTGCTCCATACAGGGCCTTTCCCAGCCTGCCATCCTTGGCAGGTGGGTCAGGAAAGGCAGGGGGGCTCTTACTAGGCCTTCCCTGGCCTACCCATTTCGGCAAGTGGGCCGGGGAAGGTACGGGGAGGCATTTAAATGCCTTTCTGCTCCATACAGGGCCTTCCCCAGCTCGCTCACCTCAGTGAACAGGCCAGGGAAGGCTGGGGGCAGGGCTTACTACATGTGTCCGCCCCTTGGGCTCGTTACTGCCAGAACTCCATCCCAGGGCATTCTGGCTCAAAATGATCCCTGCTGTTAACATTTAAATAGCCATTCAAATAGGCTTAGTATTGTGCTTGTCAAATATTCTGAGTCCAGAAAAATATATCCATCATTTATGGATGTG
The DNA here is from genome assembly GCA_029375565.1 of Gekko gecko. Taxonomy (NCBI): domain Eukaryota; kingdom Metazoa; phylum Chordata; class Lepidosauria; order Squamata; family Gekkonidae; genus Gekko; species Gekko gecko. The sequence continues at coordinate 159,348,378 of JAPDNY010000003.1, read as the reverse complement.
AAAATGGCAAAATCTTTTTAAATTCTTTCTAGTTACAAGAATCTTAATTGTAGACTGTTACACTTAGACTAATATTTATTCTCATTTCAAGAAGCAGCTTAAACTTTTGTTTTACAAAGAGAATACAAAGCTTTTTAGTATTATAACAATACAATCTTAAGAGAGTTACACACCACTCAGAGTACAGCCACTGTATTTAGAACTGCATTGTAACAAAAATCAACTGCTATGAAAAACAGCATTTAAAGGAGCCCAAGAAGTCCATAATTGAACATCAGACGTGAATGACAATTATTTTTATCACATAATCTATTTACATAACAAACCTATTAAAATTACTATGCCTTTTGCATCTTTTCAGAAATAACCAGATAAACACCATAAGCAAATGCAGTTACATATACTCAGAGGTAAATTAAAAAGTTAAAGGGTGAAACAAACTGTTTTGATGTAAAAAATGCCTTCTAAGAAGATATTTGAATGGTGGAGAAACTGGTGCCCTGACACAGATATTAAAGTAGGAGTACCAGGCTGAAAACGGGCAACACAAGAGAATGCACAAGAATATTTAAGAGACAGAACAAGAATTTTTGGTAACTGGTAGTGGCTGAACTGATGGTGGCAATAATCTAATGTTCATAAGAGTGGAAGGCTAGATATGTGAATGCATGTGGGAAAATGAAAAAAATAAAGAAAACAAAATATGCTTTCTTCCTCAAGGACATCCCTCCCCCTGAAAAAAATAGGACATTCAGGGCTGCAAGGAAAAAAAGGCTTGTGAAATATTTTCTCTTACAGAATAAATGGAATGTGTTTTAAGACAGGTTTTTTCTTGCTCAAAAGGTATAGCATGAATAAGTTTGAGCACTTTTTGAATATTTCCATTGGGAAAATTGGGGAATTGGAGAGGGACACCGAAACCCCCCCTTTCCATTTGTAATCAGTGAAATGGAAGATGAGGTTTTACTCAAATGTGTAGTATGAATTTTTTTTTGCCTAAGACAATCTATCAAGAACAAAGCTGTCTTCAACGGGAGTGCAACCCCATCCAGAACACATGACAGCTTAAATCCTAGATCAGACCTTCCATCTTTACAGGATTTGGTTTCAGTTTATTAGCCTGCATCCACCCCAAAACTGCCTCCAAGCACTGGTTCAGGTGTCTACAGCCTCCTGTCATGCCTTAGCAAAGGGACTCAGCTGACCACTACTCTCAGTCATCTTGCTGACAGTGTAGTGCTGAGGGTCCTCAGAGCCTCAGAATGTGAGGAGATGGGGTTATGGTCACCCTGTTCCTGTCTCTCCCTGAATAGCTGCCAGGCCAACTTCATTTCCTTCTTTGATAAAGTGATGAGCTTACTGGATCAAGGGAATGCTGTTGATGTTGTTTACCTGGATTTCAGTAAAGATTTTGACAGGGTTACCCATGAAGTTCTGATGGCTAAACTAGAGGACTGTGGACTGGAATGTAGAATAGTTAGGTGGATAGGGAACTGGTTGGAGAACCGCACTCAGAAAGCAATTGTCAATGGCATTTCATTTGAATGGAGGGAGGTTCCAGTTGGGTGCCCAGTACTTTTCAGTATTTTTATAAATGATCTGGATGAGGGTGTGGAGTGGCTACTCATTAAATTTGCAGATGACACCAAACTGGGAGGAGCAGCAAACGCACCAGAAGACAGAGATAGAATTCAATGAGATCTGAACCCAATCGAAAAGTGGGCAGGTGTGAAAAGATGCAATTTAACAAGGATAAGTGCTGAGTTCTACATCTAGATAACAACGAGTAACATGCATACTGGATAGGGGATACACTTTTGGGTAGCAGTGTGTGTGAACAAAATCTTGGATGAAAGTTACATATGAGCAGCCAGTGTGATGCGGTAACAAAAAAGGCTAATGAAATCTTGGGGTGTATCAACAGAGGCATAACATCCAAATCACAAGATGTCATAGTACCACTGTACATTGCATTGGTCAGACTGCACGTGGAGTATTGTGTGCAGTTCTGGAGGCCTCACTTCAAAAAGGATGTGGACAGAACGGAGCAGGTGCAGAGGAGAGCAACAAGGATGATTGGGGACCTGGAGACCAAGCCCTGTGAGGAAAGGCTGAGGGACATGGGAATGTTTAGTCTGAAGAAGAGGAGGCTGAGGAGAGACATGATTGCTCTCTTTAAGTATTTGAAAGGCTGTACTTAGAGGAGGGCAGGGAGCTGTTCCTGTTGGCAACAGAGTATAGGACTCACAATAATGGGTTTAAATTAAGGACGGGAAGGTACCGGCTGGATATTAGGAAAAACTTTTTTATAGTAAGAGTTGTGGAAAGGTGGAATCATTTACCTAGGGAGGGGGTGAGCTTCTCCTCACTGGCAGTCTTTAAGAAGCAGCTGGACAAACACTTGTCAGGGATGCTCTAGGCTGACCCTGCATTGAGCAGGGGGTTGGGCTAGATGGTCTGTATGGCCCCTTCCAACTCTATGATTTTATGATCCTCTCACCACCTGGAGTTCAACTGTCTTTTTCCTTCCTGTCTTGTCACCTGGACTTTCCCCATATACTCCTGTCCCTCACTGGCTCCTTCCCACTCTCCCACTCGCCCAGCCTTCCAACTGTCAAACCTGAATGTACTCCATTGGCCTGGAGTTCCTCCATCCCTCCCCTCCTCCACCTACTCCTTGGCATCTCTCTGGCCCGACCTGATGTGAGTGAAGCCAGAGCAGCTGTGGATGAGAGCAGGCGAACCCTGGTCTGCCCAACTGGTGCACATGACTGTGGCACCTGATCCAGGCCACCGTGCTCCCAATCTGGGAACCTGGGTGGAAGGCACGCCACCAGCAATTTCCTACCCTGGGATGCTGCACTGGGCAGAGTGCTCACTGCTGGCTGCTCCCTCCCTGCAGACTGTGTTGGCACACAGCACATCCAGTTTGGAGCAACCGGAGAGAACCCAGGTTCCATAGCAGGCTTCATGAGACTGGGTGAGTCCTCTTGTTTGGACCATAGGTCTGGAGTGCTGGCAGGCTGCTCTCAGGCATCCACTGTAGTGGGCAGGCCAACCTCTTTCCTGTTCAGCATGGGGAACCTTGGCTTGTCGTCACCGCCAGCCACAGAAACCTCTCTCGATCTGCCAAAATGGTAAGACAGAGCTGTGTCATCCACATATTGGTGACAGCCCAGCGCACATCTCTGAATGAATTCACCCTATGATTTCACATAGATGCTGAAAAGCATAAGGGACTGGATGAAGCCTTGCAGAATCCTACAGGTAAGGGGCCAAGAGGCTGAGCAACATTCTGCCAGCACTACCTCCTGAAACTACCTTCCAGGTAAGACTCCAATAACTGCGCAGAATATTGTGCAAATAAATTTTAAATGTTGATCAAAAAGATTTCATACAAAAAAGTGCACAATGTTTACATAACATATCAAATGTAGGTGAAGACGGTGATCTCCGGAATGTTCTGCCATTTTGACACAAGTCTTCTGAACAATAATGTATGACATGTGGTGTCTCTCTATTTCATTTCAACTGATTCATCATCAACAGTTTCATGGATCTCTCAGAATCATCATATGCATTATAGAAACAGTTTCTAGAAAAACCTTTCCATGGGCAGATGAAGATTGAAGGATTTTTATGTGGCTTCCATCACATCTGCAAATCTGAGCCTGGCCCAACTATTTAAAATAATTCAGTCAATGACTACTTTGCCCCAGGGCATTCCAAATGCTAAGGAATTGGTGATTGGTCCTGAGGCATTTGCAAGCCAGATGAAGCCCTGACACTCAATCGCAGTCTCCCTTCCACGTTTGATACAATAAGGGAACTGGAAGCCCCTTGTCTATGTATAAGTCCAGTTTTGGACCATTTCAGTCTGCTCACCCAGGATGCCACTGACAAGACCTTGGTAGCTGTGAAACCCACCACTTGCCCTCTCAATCCTTGCCCATTGTGGCTAATTAAAGCTTGCGGCGATGCAGTAAGCACTCCCCCTGAGGAAGATTATCAACTTGTCCATATCAACAGGGAATTTCCCAAGGAGCTTAAAAGATGCAGTGGTCTGCCCCCTCCTAAAGAATCATCTTTTGCCCCTATGGCCCTCTGTAACTACCGCCCAGTATCCAATCTGCCATTTCTGGGTAAGGCAGTGGAGACTCCCTCTAAGCTGTGGAGTCTTGTGAGCAAAAATTCTACTTTGTGAGCTACTGGCATTAAAGTTGTGAGCAAGCTTCTGCATAAATTAGTTTGCTCTGGAGCCATCCTTCCTGAGCCAAGACAAAAATGTGTGAGCTGGAGGCTAAAAAACTGTGAGCTAGCTCACAATAACTCAGCTTAGAGAGAACACTGGAGAGAGTAGTGGTGACACAGCTCCAGGCTTCTTGGAGGATGCTAACATCCTGGATCCCTTCCAGTCTGGCTTTCATCCTGTTCATGGAACGGAGATGGTGTTGGTCACCTTGGTGGATGATCTCCAGAGACATCTGGATTGAGGCAGTTTGGCACTGCTGATTTTTCTTGATCTGTCAGCAGCACTTCATATGGTCAACTATGAACTGTAGACCCACTGCCTCGTCGATGTGGGGATACGGGGACTAGCTTTACAATGGCTCGTCTCCTTTCTCCAAGATCGGGGGCAAAGGGTGGTGCGGGGGGGGGGGAGTTAGCTCAGTGGTACTCACTTGGATGTGATGTGCTGCATGGAGCGATTCTCTCCCCAATGTTATTCAACATCTATATGTACCCCCTTGCCCAGATTATTCGAACGTATGGAATGGGTTGTCACCAATATGACAGATCTATCTACTGATGGACTCAGACTCTGCCCCTGAACATCTGGACAGGGTGCTACAAGCCATGGCTGGATGGCTACAACAGAGCAGACTGAAATTGAATCCATTGAAGATGGAGATCCTGCACCTGGGGTTGTGAGGGTCTGGGATTGGTATTAGGTTACTAGCCTTTGACAGGGCTCAGTTGGTGCCAGTGCCAAGGTTGAAGAGATGAGGGGTATTCCTGGATGCCTCATTGACTATGGAGGTCCAAGTCACCACCAATGCTAGGTCTGCCTTTTTTCATCTGAGGCAGGTCAGGCAATTGGCTACATATCTCATCCTCCATGATCTGGCTGCAGTGACCTTTCCAGATTACACTTCTCTCTATGTGGGGCTTCCTTTGACTCTGCTCCAGATATTGCAGCTAGTGCAGAATGCAGCAGCGTTGGTGTGGATGTTGCTGCCTGTGTGGGCACATATCCGCCCCGTGCTACGAGATCTGCACTGGCTGACTATTGAACTCCAGATCCATTTCAAGGTTTTGGTGCTTACCTTTGAAGCCCTATACAGTCAGGGGCCTGCGTATCTTTGAGACTCCCTCTCCTCATATGCGCTCCATAGATCATTGTGTTCTGCCAACCAGTTTTACACCTTTACAGATTAGGATTTTTGGAGTTAAGTTTCCCTGGTGATTGAATTTGACCTGGCAGCTAGTGTGCGCATAAAGTTTTTAAATTTAAAAAAAGTAATCTGGGCTCCATGTTCATTCTGGCCATTTTATCCCACAAGAGATCTCTTGGGATTGAGTCAAATACCTATTTAAGATCTGAAAAGGCAGCGAAAAGCTTATTACCAGGTTTCCCACTGTATTTAGCAACTAGATGTGACAATACTATACAGTGATCCAGTGTAGACTTTCCACAATGAAACCCTATTTATTCTGGGCCTAATATATTGTGGTCAATCATCCACCCTTCTAATTTAGTTAGAAGATGTTTGGCATAAAGCTTGCCAGTTACTGATAAAAGTCTAATTGGTCTGTAATTATCAGGCAAAGAGGGATCACCCTTTTAAAAATGGGGACAATGATTGCACTTGTCCATGCCTGTGGCGTTATTCCTGTGTTATTTACATGGAGAACAAGACAGCTAAAGGGGGGGCACCATTCAGGGTGGGACTTCAATAATTCTGGAATAACTGTCAGGGCCAGGGGCCTTTTTGATTTAATCTGTGAGATCAAAGTAATGTTATCCTCAGGAGACACAGGTGGCCACTCAGGCATCACAGAGGTATCAAATTCAGTAAGACTGGGAAAACTAGCACCATCTTCATTGAAAAGTTTAGCTATCCAATTTCAGCACCTGACTGAGGCAGCTAGGAAAACTTGCTCTCCAATTCATCCAGAATTTTCTCTGACACCTGGCCAGATAGCCTCTTATTTCTGTTGTTTAAATGATCCCCATCAAAGAAGGGCATTTATGCTGGCCAGATTTAATGTACTACCGTTGGCCAACTTCTCTGAAAGATGTAAAAAAATCCCCTATGAATTTAGACAATGCCCCTGTAGTCTGGGTGCTATTGAATCCATTTCCCATGTTCTATTTAAGTGTCCATTATACATTAAGATTCAAGAAAATTTTCAGAACTCCCTTCTCTATACATGGTATGGCCTCCCTGACACAACTTTCTCATAACCTCTAATGTCACCTATTTTTTCCAGTATGCAATTAGATTCAGGGAAGCTATTAATTGATCTATTTCATTTTGGTTGGCCTTATGATTGCTTTGTTACCTTGATGTGTTTTTTTTAAATTTTAACATACTTCTATCTTTGACATGCCAATAAAGGTTGTCTGTCTATCTCCTGGTAGTGTCTGGCCCTAGCGATGTCCGATATGCCTCAACTAGGGCCAAGGTCTTTTTGGCCCTGGCCCCTGCCTGGTGGAATGAGCTACATTATAAGATCAGGGCCCTGAGGGACCTATTAGAGTTCCTCAGGGCCTGCAAGACGGAACTCTTCTGCCAGGCCTTTAGTTGACAATAAGAACAAAACTGTGTACAAAATAATTCACCAAAAATCTTCAAAAAGATAGCATTTATACAACAGGAATATTTTATAGTCTCAAAATATCTAATCCAAAATCACAGTACATACAAAATAAGGTTGAATGAATAAATAGCTGTAACATCAAACTTTAGTGTTCACCCCGGAAACACTTAAGGAACAAGAGAAAAATGATTCCAGGCAAAGATTCCTGTATTTCGCTTTCACACAATGGCTAGCTGTGGCTTATTGCGTTCTGCCCACAGAATTCTTCAAAAAGTGGAACTTTATGATCTGAAACTTACTTGTATATTTTTACATTTTCTAAAAAAATACAAGTCTGTGAAACACACCCAACCATAACCAAAAAAAATGGAGACATGCTCACCACTTGCTTCCAAATTCAAGTTTAAACAATATTCAGAAATCAGCATACAGCTCACAAATTCAAATCAATTCAGACACATGACAAAGGAACCTCTTAACATTTAAAGGAAACGTAGTCCTCAACAATTAACTCAAAACAGGGGTATTTCCAAGCAGTATCTTAATGCATAGTTTAAAGGTACATGCTCACAAGGAACAGCTGTAGTCAAGATTTTGATTTAAACTACAGGGTGACAGAGTATTGAACCTGTAAATAAACCTACCTTCTTGTTGAAGTAAAATTTTGCTAACATCAATAGTATTATACATATGCCCCCTAAACTTATACAAAATGAAAAATCGAAGAGAGTCAGGATCATGTACTTCACAAAATGCTCCACTAGGGGTGCTTCAAAATTTTGGTTGCAAGTTCTAGAATGGTGTTCTGAAATTCCAGATTTAATAGGTCTGATCGTATTCCTAGATCATGAGAGAGAGAGAGCAGGAATGGCTGCATCAGTGCTTAGTTCTTGTGCCCTTTTCTTACACGCCCAGGGAAATGCTGATTGCTACTTTGGGGTCAGGAAGCAATTTTTCTCTAGGCCAGTTTGGCTGGAGATCCTGGAGCAGAACAGTGGTCACTGGGGGGGGGGGTATAGGGGGAGGTATTGTCACGATAGAGCCAGGGGAGAAGCTGGGCAAAAGAGGAGAGTCCCCAAGAGAGGTCCCTGAGTCGGCTGGGCAAAGTAACAAGCATCTAAGCCACCAGTTCCAAATACACAGAGTGAAGCCTGAAGTCAAACGTTACCGATAGTTAGAGTCCAGTATCAGAGTGAGGAAACACAGCCAAGGGTCAGGAGCCAGAGAGTCCAAGAGCAGAGTCAGGAAATGCAGCCAAGGGTCAGGAGCCAGAGAGTCCAGGAGCAGAGTCAGGAAACGCAGCCAAGGGTCAGGAGCCAGAGAGTCCAGGAGCAGAGTCAGGAAATGCAGCCAAGGGTCAAGAGCCAGAGGGGTCGTCAAAACACGGACCAGAGTCAGGAGCAGAGAGATCAGTCAGAAGTTCAAGCAGAGCTCAGAGGTGCAAGGCATCTGGTCCACGGACAAGTTTGCCAGCACAGTTTGCTAGCAGCCGACGGCCTCTTCAAATACTGTGCTGGCTCGTTAACTCATTAATAGTCTGTTGCAAAGTCCTGGCTCCAGTCAAAACTCAGGACTTGATGATCATTGTCTGCACATGCTTGCCTCCTTGCGCCTGGCTGCCAGATCCTGGCGTCTGCAATCTCTCAGCCAGTCTACAGGTGGTGGCGAGTCGGGTGGTGATTTACTAGGGCCAGGGACTGCCTGATCAGCTTCAGGTGCCAGCTGTCTTGTAGTTTGGAGTTCATCCTCCCCGGCACTTAGGTTTGCTGAAGACTCTTGTGCAGCTGATGGTGTTAAAGGTGCCGAGTCCTCATTTTCCAGGCTTCCAGGTGCCAGGTCGGGGACAGGCATGATAGGTATTTGAGAATTTCCTGTATTGACAGGGGGTTGGACTAGATGACACTGGAGGTCCCTTCCAACTCTATCATGCTATGATTCTAGCCTACAAAATCAGTAATCTGCTACTGCACTTTTACACTGAACCAGAGTAAAAACCTGGATGCATGTTGCCCTGCAAGGTGCATATTGCACTCTTGTGGACAGACAGTCCATAACTGATAAAATCTGGACTTTGCAATTAATGTGAAATAGGGACTGAATTGTGTAGTAACCTGATGCCAGCTAAATACTCACACCCAGAAGAAGAAAGCCTTCCTTTTGAGATGATGTGCCATGGTTTTTGAGGTTACCTGTCCTCTTACCTGCGGTAAGATGGATCAGCTCCCTAGCCACATGAAGCACCAAAAGCCAGACAGAGGCCATGCCAAGGCAGAAGAGCAAAGAGAGAGAATTCAGACTCCATGAGGAGTTTCTTCCTACACATGCAGGCAACATTCCCTTTCCCCACCTAGCCTCACCTAGCTGAAGAGACGGCCATAAACCAATCAAGGAACCATTGGAATAACAATGACTCTGGCCACATGAGTCATAATCCCTTCAGGTGCCATTGTCCTGCCTAAAGTTACTAGATCTCAATATTGTCCACTCCCTTAGCCCCTCCCCCTGAACCCAGCTCCAATCAGCATGTTTTTGGTGACGGACCAGCAAGAGGTGTGCCAGGGGATGTGGCCAGCCTAACCCACCCCCAAGCCCCCTATAAAAGAAGGCAACCAGCCATGTGCTCTCTCTCTCTCCTGACCCATATACCCACCCTACCTTCACGACTCTTGGTTTAGCGCTACCAGAGTCTCCACGTGTCTCTGCTGGTTTCAGGACACGACCCTATCCTTCATCGTCTCCCTTATTTTTCCTTTTTTTTTTTGCTCCCCCAAAGGGGATTTTTTTATTTCTTTTCTAAATACTACAAAAGAAGTACAGAAAACTACAAGAAACAAGAGGGGGAAGGGGAAACATCTCTAATCTACAGGTAAAAAAGTGATAGTCCCAAAACTACATTAGAAACCCAAGTATGAGCGATTATTCTTAAGCTTTTTATTAACTCTTATTTTTATTCATTTTAACTTATAATACCATCCACACATACATTTCTCCATATATTTTCGGAGTCACATTACATGTTCATTTTCCCACCACTCATACACCTTTAACCACCGTTCCCGGAATACCGTTTCACTTTGTCCCTGAATATACATTGTTAGTTTGTTGTCCATCTCAGCAATCGCTAACAGTTTCCAAGCTACTTCATGTCTTCAGGGTAATTTTTCATCTTTCCAGTAACGAGCTAACATTATTCTTGATGCTGTTAAGATATAGATTAATAAGTATCTATTCGCTTGCTCTATATCATCGGGGACAATATTCAACAAAAATATTTCTGGCACAAAATCAAGGCTGATGTGAATCATTTCTAGAACTAGCTTTCTCACCATTATCCAATACTTCTGAGCCTTTTCACATGTCCACCACATGTGAAAATACGTTCCTATATTATTCTTGCACCTCCAACAATTACTTGAAATGTTATTTGCACACTTAGCTACTTTGTCAGGTGACCAGTGCCATCGATAATACATTTTATACACATTTTCTTTAAAGGAGGTGGATCTAAGAGTTTTAACAGACTTCCAAATCATTGCTCATTCATCAATATCTATAGTATGCCCCAAATCCTGCATCCACCGTACCATGTTTGTCTTGACTACCTCTTCTTGCATGTAATTGTCCAACCAAGATCTGTATAGCTTTTGGATTAACTTGTCGCTAGATGACAGCTATATTTTATCTAGCTCAGTATTTAATGCACAAAACCCTTTTTTTTAATCTTTATTGTATATAGATTGCAGCTGTGCTTTTTCCCACCAGGTCAAGTCCAATTTATAAGATTGTAATTCTTCTAATGTCTTTAAATTACCTCTACTATCTAGTAACTTCTCATAAGTCACCCTTTTATTGTCTAACATCAATGACGGCTTTATAAATGCTTCCAGTGGCGATATCCACTTAGGTGTTTTCAAATAGTATTTTCCTTTCATGTTTTGCCAACATCTCATCAAGGCTCTTCTCAATATATGGCAACCGAAATTTGAATGTATTTTCTCCTTATTATACCATAGGTAAGCGTGCCACCCCATACTAAGGTCATGGCCTTCCAATTTTAAAGTTCTTGTGTCTTCTAATGTAATCCAATCCCTTATCCATACCACAGCTGCCGCTTGGTAATACAATTCCCAGTTTGGTAAGCCAAAACCACCCCTTTCGTTTCTATCTTGTAAATACTTCCATTTTATTCGAGCTCTTTTAGGATGCCAAACAAACTGTTTCACTATTTTTCCTAATTCGCTAAGATATTGTTTATTTATTAGAACCGGGATGTTCTGAGCTAAAAAAAAAGGAAACGAGGCAATACATTCATCTTAATAGTGGCAATCCTAACCATCAAGGAAAGTTGCATGTTTCTCCACTTCAGTAAATCTCTTTTAATTTCCTCTATTAACTTGCCATAATTATTTTCTACTAACGCACTATTCCTATTTTTCATCATTATGCCTAAGTATCTTATTTTGTTAGCAATCTCGATCTTAGAATCTTCAGCAATTTTTTGCTTATCCTTCTGAGTGCAGTTCTTAACTAATATCTTTGTTTTTTTTAATATTCACTTTAAGACCAACTGCTCTTCCATAGCTTTGAATTATGTCCAATAGTACCATTACTGACAAATGTGGGTCTTCCAAAATGAAAACCAAGTCATCAGCGAATGCCTGCACTTTGAACTCCTCTTTTTTAATCTTTAAGCCAGTTATCCTATTATCTTTTCTTACCATATCCATCAGTGATTCTAATGCGAAAATGAATAATAGTGGGGACAGGGGACACCCTTGTCTCGTTCCCTTCTGAATTTCGATTACCTCTGTCACATCTCCGTTAATTAATATATTCGCTTGTTGTTTTGTATATATGGTCATTATCATTGTAAGGAAGTTTAGTCCACAATCCCAACTTTTCAACTTTTGTATCATGAACTCCCAGGAGACATTATCAAACGCTTTTTCTGCATCCAAAAAAACTAATGCTACCTGCCTCTCCGAATGAGCCTCATAATATTCCAAGACATTAATGATAGTTCTAATATTGTTTTTAATTTGTCTCCCTGGGAGAAATCCTGCTTGATCTTGGTGTATTACTTCCACTAACACTTTCTTAAATCTTGTTGCCAATATGTTCACATAGATCTTGTAGTCTGCATTCAACAGCGAAATTGGACGATAATTTTTGATCTCTTTCTCCTCTGTTCCTGGCTTATGTATTAGTGTAATTAACGCTTCATTCCATGAGTCTGGGATTCGCCCTTCTTTAGTTATGCTTTGTAACAATCTTTTAAAAGGTAGAAATATTTGCTCCTCAAACACCTGGTATACTTCAGCCGGGAAACCATCTGGACCGGGGGACTTTTTCTTTTTCTGTTTTTTAATTGCCTCTGTAATTTCACATGGTGTTATAACCTCATTTAATATCTTCTTCTGAGCTTCACTGAATTTTTTATGAGTGTTCTGTGATAGAAACTTATCAATATACTGTTTATCTTGCTCTCTTTGTTGGTACAGGCTTTTATAAAATTTTCCCACAATCTTTTTTAGATCCGCTGAACCATACATTATCTTTTGATCATCGTCTTTCAAAGCCAAAATTATTCTACTCTCTTTCTGCTTTCTCAGTTTGTAAGCCAGCCATCTTGTAGGTTTGTTGGCATTATCAAAGTAGTACTGCTTTGTTTTTTCCATGTCTTTTGCAATTTCCTTTGTTAACAATATATTCATTTGGTGCTGTAATATTCTCAGTCGTACTCTAATTTCGTCTTCTTCAGGTTTTTTTTTAACTTATCCTCCTCCATTTTTATCTTTTCTTTCAGTTTTTCAAAATTTCTATTTTCCTGTTTAATTTTCCATGCACTTTGGCTTATAAACCATCCCCTCAAAAAGGCCTTAAAAGAATCCCATACTATTCTTAACAGCATTTCTGGTCGAATGTTTCTACTAAAAAAATCTTGTATCTCTATTTTTGCTTTGGCTACAATTTCTTGGTCTCTCAGCAGTCCATCATACATCTTCCATCGGATTCTTTTTTTCCCTGTTTTCAAAGTCAGTAATAAAGGATTATGATCAGCATACGTGCTCGGCAAAATCTCCACTTCTTTTAGGTCCCTTATCATTGTTGTAGTAACCCATGCCATATCTATTCTGGACCAAGACTGATGTCTACTTGAAGAGAAAGTATAATCCTTATTGTTTATATTTCTTGTCCTCCAAGCATCTATCAGGGAGTATTCTTCCGCTATTTGCAAAAAGACTTTGGGCAAGACCTTCCCATTTTTATTTCTTTTTAAATTACTTTTCCTGTCCATCTTAGCATCAAATACTGCATTAAAGTCGCCTATTACACATATATCTTCAAAACACTCCTTTGCTAATATATCACGAACCTCCAAAAAAAAACTTTCTTGATTTTGGTTGGGAGCATATATGTTTATTATAATCATTTTCTTCCCTTCTCTTATTATTGACACCGCCACTATTCTTCCATCTCTGGAACTATAAAGTAGTTCTGGCCGCAATATCTCTTTTATATATATCACCACTCCTCTCTTTTTTTTCTCATCTGCGGCAATAAATGCTTCTCCAATTTTCTTGAAATTTAAGTACTTAACATCCTTCTTCCTTATATGTGTTTCTTGGAGACATGTTATATCTGGATGGTGTTTCACTACCTGATGAAATATTTTCCGCCTTTTTTGAGGATTATTAAGCCCATTTACATTCACTGACAGTACTGCTAGCGGCCTATTTGCCATCATTTATTTTTGTGTTGTCTGTGTTTCTGTTTCTGTACTGGTATCTAGTCGTCATTTGCCAAGAGGGCAACTTGCTACCTCCTGCTCCCCTTTTCCGTTGTGTTTTTTTGGGTTTCCCTTTCTCAAACCCCTGCTCTGGATCTTTCATTCCTACTGCTTCTTCTTCTTCTGCTTTATCTTCTTCTTCTTCTTCTCTTTCTTCTCCCTGTTGCCAACCAAGTTCCTCTCCGTTTTTTTCCAAAAAGTCCTCCACCTTAAAAATAGAATCTATTCTCTGTCTTCTTCCTCTATATGAAAAGAGGAGCCCTTCAGGTACCAATCATCTAAACATTATTTCATTTTCTTTCAATAAGTTGGCCAGAACAGAATACTTCTGCCTTCTCTCCCTAACTCTCCAAGGGACTTCCTTCAGAAATCTTACTTCTGCTTCTTTAATTTTAACTTTATTTTCATAGGAGGCTCTCAATATTTTATCTTTAATTTCTTTCTTATAAAATTTTATGTGCACCTCCCTTGGTATTTTGTGCCTTTTCGCATAAGCTCAATTTCTTCTATATACTGCCTCTACTTCTCTCATCAAATCTTCCTTAGGTCCTAAGTTTAATTGCTCAGCTATACACTCCACCAGATCTTCCTTTAAGGTTTTGTCAAGGTCTTCTGACACATTTTGGCATCTTAGTATTAAACTGGCCTTGTCCATTTCAAAGTTAATTATTGTTTCTACCAGCTTCTCACTTTTTGTTTTGTGTTCTTGAAGTTCATAATCTATATCTTGGACTTTGTTCTCTAATTTGCTTGTTGATTTATTAATATCTGATATTTCCTTCTTATTTTCTAGGAATTTTTTTAATTTCATCAGTTTCTGTCTTAATTTGTGCAGATATCTCTTCCATTTTTACCTGTACCTGCCCTATTTCGTTCTTAATCAGCTCTGGTAAAATGTTTTCTGTCATCTGCTGCATAGAGTCTTGCATTGGTTCTATCTCCTTTTTAATTAAGGCTGGTAATGTATTATCTGTTAATTGTTGTATTGATTGGGATATGCATTCTTTCATTAGTGCTTTTAGGACTTTAATTGACATACCTGCTACACTCATTTTTAAATAACTAGCTATCCCAGGTTGTCCTGGTGATGGTATAGAGGCTCTTCTGTTACCGTTAGCTCCAGCTGCCATTCAGTGCCCTTTTCTATATAATCAGCCCCCCAAATAAGGAGGATATATTTCGTTACCTGTTCTCCCCCAACCTTATTATCTTTTGGTTTTTCAAAAAGTCTCTCACACATCAACTATCATACAATGCAACTCACATTTAACAGTTCGCTTTACAATCAGCAACCCAATATAGCCATCAGTTTTACACTAGAACATTTACATTCTACTTTAATACAACCTCCTAGCACTGACAGAAATCCGGTTCCGGTTTGACGAGAGCAGACGGGTGTGACTGGGCTCCACTCTCTCTGCCCTTCCCAAGGCTTTTTTCTTTGGAATAACAACTCCACAATTTCCCTTCTGGAGGAAGGGAATAGGCAGGGGACTCAACCAGAGCTGGGTAGGGTGGCGACCCTCCCAGCTTGGTAGGTTTGTTTCAAGCAGGAAAGTCTATGGGACGCCCAGCGCAACGTCGAGGAGCATATGGGCACAAGCCAAGCGTACAAGAACCATTAAGGAGTCTACAAGGAAGGACCTATGCTGGAAAGCCATTGCAGCAGTTTACCGAAGCTAAGTAACATTTAAAAACTACTTACAGGGAGAAAGAGGAGAGGGGGGATAAAAGGGAAGGATAGAGATTTAGAGCTGAACGGGGCATTTAGGTTGGGCAGGGTTAGGAGGAGTCCTGAGAGGCGGAGGAATAATAATATGTCGATAAGCGGCTAGTAGAATGACAAAGTAGGAAATAATATTACCGGCAGTGGAGACATAATTCAGGACTTGAGTTGGAAGGGTTGGGCTGAGAACGGAGGCTATTTTGCTAGCTATATGAGGCTGGTTTTGTTTGTTTTTTTTCTCTTTCCTCTCTCTCTCTGTCCTTCTCTCTCTTCTTCCAGTGCCGGCTGGGTGCGGATTGAGGAGCGGGCGCCTTAAGAGATCGATAGGCAACATAAACGCAGAGGCAAAGGAAGATGCTGTGACGTGGAAAGGCAGAGCTGGCCCCAGGCAGAGGAGGAGAAGGGCAGAAGGCAGAGGCAGTTACGACAAGGAAGGGTGGAAGAGGACAGGAAACGAAGGAAAAAGCAGGGAAAGACGATGATGAAGATTATTGACCAGAGAAAGCAGAGACAGATACAGAGGGCTTGCACAACAAAGTGGAAAAGAAGACAAAAACGGACAGACAGAAAGAGACAATGAATAGAAGACAGTGGAGGAGCTAAAGAACTGGCAGAGATAAGGTGTTACCAGTGCTAGGATTATTCTTAAGCTTAACATATAGTTATACAATTTAACATATTTAGATCTAGCATCTTCTGTGGCTGGTGGTTCTGTTCATCTAATGCTGTGAAAGAAAATAAACAAGTTAATTATTGCTCTCTTAAAGACCCACCAGGTATTCAAATGCTATAATAGTAGGCACGTCATTCAAAGTCCTTCAGCGTCTATTTTGCTTTGTCTTCCTCTTTCCTAACTCTCAGATCATAAGTAGTTGGTACTGCTACTCCTAGCTCCAACCCCAAATCCCCCTCTGTGGACCCTGAGTCCTCTTCGCCACTTGATTTGTCTGTCTGATCCTGCTTTCCGCCTTCCTTTGGATCACCGTGTTTTTCCAGGAATTCTTGCACCTTAAAAATGGAATCAATCTTTTCTCTTTTGTCCTTAAATTTAAACAGCACTCCGTCTGGGATTACCCAACTATAGGGTACAGAATTCAATTGTAAGAAATTAGTCAGTTCCTTGTAGCTCTTCCTTCTCTGTCTAACTTCAAATGGAATGTCCTTTAAGACCTTGATTGTAGAGTTCCCAATTTTCAGGGGTGTCCTCAACGTTGATTTCAATATCTGATCTCTGGCGCTTCGTTTGGTGAATTTCACCACTATCTCCCCAGCTAGATTGTTTTTTTTTCATGTAGGTAGAGTGGACCCTATATGCCAGGTCCATATTGCTTATAATTGTTTCCATTTTACAATCCACCACGGGGGCCAATGCCTGTGCCAGTATAAGCCTGAGATCTTCTCAGTCTCTGGTACATCCTGAAAACGAAGTACCATATTGGCTTTTTCCATCTGAAGTTGAATCAGTTTATCCTCTTGCAGCTCTTGTTGTTTCTCAATTTTTTGGACTTTTGTCTTAATTTGCTTATTAACAGTGTCTGTTTCTAAACACTTTGCAGCCATTTGTTCCATTTTTTTTATGTTTCTGTCAGCTGTGTCTGTTGCACAGCCAATGCCTGGTTAATATTCCCAAGATGTTGATTTGTAACAATCACCTGCTCCAGCAGAGGGCGCATCTGCTCTGCGAGCAGCTTAGCAACGTCAGAGACTTCCTCAGAGTGGGGACTGGGAGGGACTACTTGCTTCTTCCCCACTTTCTCCCACTTCCTGCTTGGTCCCGACATGTTGGAAAGATTGTTTACATTAACAGAGTTCATGCCGAAGGGTCTGAATTTTGATCTAGCACTTTTTCAAGAAGAAGAAGAAGAAGAAGAAGAGGAAGGAAGAGGAGGAGGAGATTGGATTTATACCCCGCCCTTCACTGCCCAAAGGCATCTCAGAGCAGCTTACAAACTCCTTTCCCTTCCCCTCCCCACAATAGACATCCTGTGAGGTAGGTGGGGGGCTGAGAGAACTTCTGACAGGAACTGTCCTTGAGGGAACAGCTGTGCCAGAGCTTGTGGCTGACCCAAGGTCACATCAGCAGGTGCAAGTGGAGGAGTGGGGAATCAAACCTGGTTCTCCCAGATAAGAGTCTGCGCACTTAACCACTACACCAAACTGGCTCTCAAGCCTGGTAAGTCCCAAGAGACCACTTTTATTGCTGGATTTTTCGTTCGCCCCCCTCTTCTTGCTTATCTTAATAGTTCCCAAGTGGGGGGAAACTCTCCCTCCTCCCACCGCTTCCATTGGGGGGGAACGCCTGGAAAGTTTTATTTCTCGTTCCACCAAACTCACAGTTTTGCCGATCACTTTATTCTTGTTTCGCTTTCTCTTTCAATGCTTCATCGCTCCACTCGCTCCGGCTAGCGCCTCTGTGGTCGATCCACATTGGCCTCACAGTACGTCAGGACCATCAGGATGGCTTGGAGCCTCAATTCTCCTGCTATGTGCGGGAGGAGAGCCTACCAGGCAAAAGTCCCCTGGCCCAGAGTCCATCCCAAGGACTCCTTGGAGGATTACGCTTGTGCGAATCTCTTCCTGGTGCCTGTGCACGGTATGGGTCCCGAGAGAGTTCAGGAAACACATCCGCTAGTCAAGTCGCCATGACTGGAAATTCCCTTACTTCATCCCACTGAGGACAGATAAAGTATTACCCCTCAACGATCATCCTGCTAATGCGAATGTGCTATCCATTTCTCTCTAATTTTCCTAGATCTGTGCAATTGTGAGTGTGTTTGTATTGTTGTATGCTTGTGATACAATTCCTAGTAAAAGAAACCATATTATACTGGAGTCAGTGTTTGAGTCTATTTCTGATGCATCTAGAAGAAGCAGGACTCCTGTATACATAGGTGCTTGCTCCCTTATTTGCCTATTGCCTTGCTTAATATCATAATCCCCAAAGTAATTAATAATTCAAGGCTATTTGGCTAACATCCAGAAAGTAATAATTGCCTCACTGTCAGAAGATATATGTACAAATTACCTTGAAGGAAATGACCAAGAACCCACTCCTAAGAAATGTGCAGTAGTGGGAAATGTACCCAGTTCGCCTCCCTGGACTAAGATGAAGTTAATAACTTCTTCTCTTTCTCAAGTGGGTAGACACTTTCAGGCTTTCTTGAATTAGATTATCTAAATGGGCCTGTTTCGAAATGATTTAAGGCCTTGTTTTGGAATGGAAATTGTCTTAGTCATACAGACCTTCGTTGAGAGAGTGATGGAGGAATCTGACCCTGCCGATTCTCCTGGACTTTGACCACGATATCTCTCTAGATACAATGGGCAGGCTTTTAAGAAAGTGTGATTCACTGGTTTTGTTCATAACTCACTGGCAGGTCTCAAAAGGTGATAGTGTGGGATAGTTGCTCAGATGTATGACATTTCTGCATTTCTGCTATGGAATTCTCAAATTCTTTATCCTTCATGTTACAGAACAACTTCTACATGAAATCTCTGGGAGAAGTAAATTGGAGATTTACAATTTAATGTCATCAAATCCATTTCAAATTAAGCACTGAGGAAACAGCCTCGATAATTTTACACTTACTTTGAAACAACAGGTTTGTAGTTGGTGATGGTGGAAAGTGCCTTCAAGTTGCGGCTGATTTATGGTAACCCCAAAGGGTTTTCAAGGCAAGAGACATTCAGAGGGGGCATACCATTGACTGCCTCTGAATAGCAACCCTGGACTTCCTTGTTGGTCTCCTATCCAAATACTAACCAGGGACTACTCTGCTTCGTTTTCAAGATCTGACCAGAATGGGCTAGGCTGGGCCATCCAGGTCAGGATAGCTTGCAGATACAGGACACTATGAGATCAGTATATACAATGGGAGCTTCAGATCTCCTCTACGGCATGTCACACTTTGGGCTGAGTTGCTAGCCAAGGCTCTTCCTTGAGAAAGGTGATTTGCCTTCAGTCATCCATATTATTATCAAATCTAAGTTAAATATGCTCTGGCTGTGGTCACATACACTAAATAATCCATTTTCATCCCACTTTTAATGCACTTTCCAACTGGATTTTGCCAGTTCACATGATAAAATCCAGTTGGAAAGTGCACTGAAAGTGGACTGTAAGTGGATTATTTAGTGTGTATGACCACAGCCCCTGTCTAGGTCTGTCTTCATTCAAAAGCTAATTCAAATAATGCCAACAAAATTAATATCTGGTACAAAACAACAGAGTACCTATATCACCTATGCTAAAAGATTTACTGTAGCTACTTTGTCACCTTTGGGCTACTTTCAAAGTAACAGTTAATGCCTTTAAAACTCTACACAGCCTGGGACCATGATATTGAAAAGATTACCTACTCCTATATGAACCTGCGCAGTTCCTGTGGTCATCCTCTGAAGCCCTACTCCATGTGCCATCATTATCAGAAATAAAATGAGTGACTATGCAAGACAAGGCTTCTTTTGTGGTAGCACCATAATTATAGAACACCCTTTCCCATAGACATTCAGCTAGCACAGAGTAAGCTAAGTTTCCAGCATTAGTAAAGACATATACCCAGGATTTCTATTTTTTGTTTTAAATGAAATTTTATATGCGACTATTATTTACATATCTGTCAGTATGTAATCTATATTAAACCACTCTCATGGAGAAAGGGGGATAGAGATAACTCAGATGAATAAAGACAAAATAAATTGGATATTTCCCACCACTGAAAAACAATCTCAAATACTGGCTTCCTCGCTAACTAATATATATAAAAATGTTTTAGACATTTACCTGACTTGGCAAATTCCAGGTCAAATTCCAGCGCATTCTCCCTCCTGTCCTCCATTCCCCCATCCCACCCTGCAAACTTCACTAATTGTAAAATTTCATTTTCTTAGATAGTTAGGCAGTCAATCATTCTCTTTCTACCCGCCTTTGCCTCCCTCAGTAGATGCAGAGGAACCATGATTGCAGCTAATACTAAAAACATCTGATCTGTATTTAGTACTCAGGCTTTTGGAAAGAAATTTTTAATGAACAAACAGCATTCACATTAAAAAGCATACTCTGCCAGTTTATTTCCTTTAGCTTCACTGAGAGGTTATATTTATGCAACCCTCAACAGTTATAGTTTTAACATTAAACAATATAAAGTTTTTAAAGATTTATATATAAACTGAAATAAGGCCCATTGTGGAAATAAATACAATGAGCTCTAAAAAGAGGCTCTGGGCAGGTGCTCTGGCCTGGGCACTCAGCATAAATTTGCTGTGGTGACCTCAGCAGGGTATAATAACACAGAGTCCACCATTTTCTCCAGGGGAACTGATCTCTGCCATCTGAAGAGCAGTTGTAATTCTGAGTAATCTCCAGCCTTCACCTGGAGATTGGCAACAATGGCTCCCCAGGAGGAAATGGCTGGTGTGGAAAATGGAGTCTATAGCATTGTACCAAAATGAGGCCCCACCCCTCACCTTCTCCAGGCTCCACCCCTCAAATCCCCAGGAATTTCCCAACCTGGAGATGGCAACTCTATCTCCTTCCCAGCCAACCGTTATCTGCCCCTCTGACTTCAGCTTTCCATTCACACACACACACACACACACACACACACACACACACACACCCCTGCAGCCTCTACCTAGGAAAAGTACAGCCTTTCCTTGCAGTGGGGACCCAAACAGGAGGAAAGTTACTTTTTTCCCACCATAGAGAACAATGGAGGGAATAGGGGCAATCTGTTTGGGGGCCCATAGAATTGAAGCCCCTGATCCAATGTTCTTGAAATGTGGTGGGTACCTTGGGGAGAGGCTCCATAAGCTACCCTGTGAGTTTGGAGCCTCTTCCTCAAACCCCCTCCCCTCCAGCCCCCAGAATATACCCTATGTTTTCACCATTGACTTCAATGGCCCATAGGATATAATGGGGCCGAATTGCCGCCAGATTTCTTTCATTCCCTCCTTTCCTTCTCTCTTTTTCCTCTTTCCCTCCTTCTTCTCTTCTCTCTTTCTTTCCCACCTTCTTCTCTTTTCTTTTTTCCTCCTTTCCCTGTTTCCCTCCTCCTTTCTCTCTTACTTTCCCTCCACTTTCCTTCTCTTTCTTTCCCTCTTTCCTTCTCTCTACTCTCTCTCTTTCCTTCCCTCTTTCCTCCTTCTGTGGCCCAAATCTCATGAGAAGGAGTTTAAACTTTAACCCCCTTCTCTCTTAGCTCCCCCACCCAGGCCAGCTGGGGAAGGGGAGGCTTTTGAAGATGCCTCCCCCCCTTTTGCTTCCCCTTCTGACATCACTTCCAGTGATGTCAGGGGGCATGGCATATGCTAATAGCCTAGTAGCTCATATATATATATATATACACACACACATATATACATACATACATACACACATATAAACATACATACATACATATACAGGGGTCTTTTCGTAGAAAAAGTAGCTCATATATATATATATATATATATATATATGAGCCTAGTAGCTCATATATATACACACACACACATATATACATACATACATACACACATATAAACATACATACATACATACATACATACATACATACATATACAGGGATCTTTTCGTAGAAAAAGAGCTGCAGGAGCTCATTAGCATATCATATGCTAATGAGCTCCTGCAGCTCTTTTTCTATGAAAAGACCCCTGTATATGTATGTATGTATGTATATATGTGTGTGTATGTATGTATATGTATATGTATATGTATGTGTGTGTGTATATATATATATATATATATATATATATATATATATATATATATATATATATATATATATATATATATCTCAACTTAACACGTATAAGTTGCTGCTTTATAATCGGAACTATTAGGACTCCCCTGGCTATGTCCTGACTATCCCACCTAAATTGGAAGGCAACACAGTTTATGATTGGAGAGGGAAGGAAAGTCTGAAATTTACCTTACCCTTTCCTGATATGTCTGTTATTCTATGTGCTGTTATTATAAGACAAATGCTGGATATGATTAGACGGATGTTGCTTCTACCACTATCCTGTCTGTAACTATCCTTTTACTATTTCCCAGAGTTTTTTTGTGTGTGTGGATACCTATTTCCACCAACAGAGGGCTCACTCTCCCCCAACAGCTTTTCCTACATAGTCAGGAAACTTCCTGGATCTGCAGAAAAATCCAAAAAGTGAAAAAATCCCTTCAGGAACAGCTGAATTCCCCAAAAAACCTTTTGAAATGGCTTCTGCCGGGACCTAACTCCAGGCATCAACTGTGTGAGATTAGAACATTGGGGGAGGGGGAGCTTATAACTGGCTCTGTCAGTAAAAGGGTGGGGGAAGGGCCCTTTCCAGGCCTCTTTTGGCCTTGGAGGGAGGGAGCCTTGGGGCCAGGCTGGGGAATTCCTAGAGGTTTTGTGATGGAGTGTAAGGAGGGCAGGATTTGGGGAAGGGAAAGACCTCAGCTGGGTATCATGCCACAGAATCCACCCTCCAAAGCAGCCATTTTCTCCATGGAGACAGATCTCTGCTGTTCACTCTCCAGGCCCCACTTGGAGGTTGCCAACCCTAGGGTTGGCAGCAGTCTAGGGTTGCCAGGTCCCCCCATGGGCACTGGCAGGGGATGGGGGTGGTGGGGTTGCCAGTTCCAGGTCTGGAAACTCCTGGAGATTTGGGGATGGAGCCTGGGGAGGACAGGGACCTCAGTGGGGTACAAGGCCCTAGAGTCCATCCTCCAAAGCATCCATTTTCTCCAGGGGAAGTTATCTCAGTAGTCTGGAGCTGAGCAGTGATTCCATGGGATCCCCAGATCCCACCTGGAGGCTGGCATCCCTAGGCAGCACCCTCTGGATGACTTGATACCACCTAATTTGCATGACTCAACTTGGCCTGGCTGCTTGCTGCTGTTCAGCAGCCACCCTATGAAAGCCAGCAGTGGTGCAACAGTTAGAGCTTCAGAGTAGGGTCTGCAAGACCCAGGTTCAGATCCCCATATTGCGGTGGAAGCTCACTGGGTGATTTTGGACCAGTCACATACTTTCAGCCTAACCAACCTCACAGGGTTGTTGTGCAGATAAAAAGGAGGTAAGGATAATGTAAGCTGCTTTGGTCCCCACTGTGGAGAATGACTATAATTTTCCTTGGTAGAAGCTGTGGGGGAGGGGGTGGAGACGAAAAGCTGTAGACAGATAAAGGCAGATAAAGGTAGGTTGGCTGTTGGGTGAGAAGGAAATAGGGTTGCCAACTCCAGATTGGGAAACTCCTGGACATTTGAGGGGTGGATCCTGGGGAAGATGGGGTTTGAGGAGGGGAGGAACTTCAGACTGGTATAATGCCATAGACTCCACCCTCCAAACCAGTCATTTCCTCCATGAGAACTACCATTGCCAGCCTCTTGGTGAGGGCTGGAGAGCACCCAGAATTACAACTGTTGTCCAGGTGACAGAGATCAGTTCCCCTGGATAAAATGGCTGCTTTGGAGGGTTGAGTCTATGGCTCCACCCCCAGAAAGGAGAAAGAGTGTGAGATAGGTAAGGATAGAGGGGAGGAAGGAAAGGTGTGAGGAATGGGATGACCATCCCTCAAGTTTCTTGTGGGTCCCCACTTGTTAATTCTGAATTTTGAAATGATCCTGATATGTGAGTCCAACAGGCCAATGTCAGTTTACAAAGAACTAGAACAATCCACCTAGACTTGAACGTGAGTCTATTAATTGGCCACGATTCTTTTAAAGTTCTATGCAATCTTTTTTTCCCCAAAGAAAGTTTCTTATTTAGCTGTTGTTTTAATAAGAATTCAGAATACCAACAACCACTTCATTATTTATTTGGAAATGTTTTAAAGCATTTCTGAGATGGATTACAACATCCATTTAAAACACAGGGGGGAAAAGAAGACACTAAAAATACATAAATTATCACGCATGGCAACATTAGTTTCTATGTAATAGATGTTATTATTTCATAACCTCCTATTTCATTAAACCAAATCTTACAGAGATTATACAAACTTTATAGCCCTATGATTATTTCCAGAACATTTTAAGCTAAAACAGCAATTATAGGTTACAATGCAAGAAAACAGAGCCCCATGATTTAAGAATAGCTTGCTAATGGATGCTAGCCAGAATTCTTTACTTGCAGATCTGAGTATGCCATTTTTCTTTCAAAATCAACATTTCAAAAGACCCAAAGCCTTATCTCCAAATTAACACCAGCTATAGACAGTTTAGTATCAGTCTAACCCTAACCTTAGATATTTATTCCCAGGCACAACTTTCAAACAGCCACTAATAAATAGAAATGAAATATACATAGGGACAGCTCATGAATAAAGAAGTTATCAGCACAACCTCTAAATTAAAAGAACACAATAACAGAGAACTGTTTCCGGTGTCATCTCCATCAAAGCAATCCACACCAGAGCTATGAAAAGACAACTCAATATGACCAATATTGTTGTTAGTAATATAGCCCTTAATACATATGTGAAGTGATCCTGACTAGTAAAATAATCCAGAAGCAATTTTCAAAGTTAGCATAAAGCTAAAACAGATATATCCCTAACAGGTCAGGGTCTAGTCAGAGGAGGATGAAAGGCTTACAGGCAGCTGTTTTCTCTGCTTGCTATAAAACAAAATTGAGACAAATTGTTCCATTTGATACAGAAAACCACTAGATTATTATGCATCAGTCAAACCAAAGTTTACAGTCCAGGCAGGTGAACTGTTATGTCAACTCAATTTACAATACATATTTCAGTTTGTGTTAGGTATTGGACACTTTGCAACCACAAATACATTGCTCTAAGCCAGGGGTCCTCAAACTACGGCCCGCGGGCCACATGCGGCCCGCCGAGGACATTTATGCGGCCCGCGGAGTGTTTATGCCCATCCCCCCGCCCGGAGCCACCTCCTCCTCGGGGAGCGCAGCAGCAGCGCCCCCACCCGCCTGCCGGGCTCCTCCTCCCAAGTAGCCCCATTGGGAGAGGCACTGCCAGCTCGCTCACTAGGGCAGCGGGCTCTTAGGGGCGGCAAATTGCTGCCCCCGCCCCCCCAAAGCTGCCCCCTGCGGCCTCTTTCTTCCTCCAGCAGCCCTGGGCGGCAAGAGCGCCCAGGAGCTGAGGAGGAGGAAGGGGCGAGCAAGCTAGTCATGGGGGAGGGGGCAAACGCAGCGGTGGGGGCGAGCAGGCTGGTGGGGGGAGGGGGCGAATGCGGCGGTGGGGTGAGCAGGCTGGTGGGGGGAGGGGGCGAACGTGGCGGCAGGGCGAGCAGGCTGGTGGGGGGAGGGGGCGAACGCGGCAGCGGGGCGAGCAGGCTGGTCGTGGGGGGAGGGGCGAACGCGGCGGCGGGGCGAGCAGGCTGGTGGGGGGGAGGGGCGAACGCGGCGGCCCTCCAACGGTCTGAGGGACAGTGAACTGGCCCCCCATTTAAAAAGTTTGAGGACCCCTGCTCTAAGCAAACATAATCTACCAATTGAATATGAATTTTATGACTAAATTTAAGTCCTGTTTTTCTTGATTTTTTTTCTTTAAGAAAATTAAGTTCTAGTCTAAGCCCATTAAAAGTATCCAGCAACTTCTAATGATAATGAAATTGAACAATAGAAGAAAAACAAGAGGGGTAATGGAGATGGGGTTAACCCCCCCCAAAAGAGGAGTGTTGTCTGAGTATGTGCAGACAATGCACCTCTGTTGGACCCCTAGCTAATGGCAGAAACAGCAGTGCTACACGTGGGAAAAAGAAGACGGACTGACAAGCAGGCAGAGTGGTGGAGCTACTGCTTAGACATAGACCGATTTCCCACAAGCCACTGCTCTGTGCTCGCTCTTCCCTTTGCCCCAATCATATGTATCAATTTCACACTATGTGTGCTGCGTGGCCGCATTTTGCACAGCAGCTTGGCCCGGTTTTCCCCACGTCTACTCAATCCTGGTTTTTGAGGACTGAGTAGATGCAGGAGAAATTGCAGGGCAAAATGCGGCTGCACAGCACATAGTGTGAAATTGACACGCATGATGGGGACAAAGGGAAGAGCGAGCACAGAGCAGCGACTTGTGGGAAAACGGTCATACTGTTTTAAAGCTCAGAAACACTAGTATGTGTCAGACATGAAATACGTCCTGAATAACCAAACGACTCGTGTTCACCTTTTCACATTTCAAACCTCTCCTTCATTTTCATCGGTTCTGTGTTTTGAAAGAGAACTGGAGCTTCCTTGGACAAGAGAAATCAAATATTTTGAAGCCAAGTAAGAGGCATATTTATAAAGGACTGATCAAACAGTTTCCTATTTTCTTCAAATTAGAATACAGACCTCAGTTTCTGATGATTCTTACACAGACTTATTCTGCAGGGCTAATTGATAAGGGCTGATTTCCCACTACAGCTGCCTCGGGGTCGCGCTGCCGTTTGCCCCAATACTATTCATCAATTTCACACCCGAAGCTGCGGGGCTGCATTTTGACCCACGGCTCACCCGATTTCCCCGCAGTTTCGTAATCCTCAAAAAACAGGATTACGAAACTGCGGGGGAAATCGGGCGAAGCCACAGGTCAAAATGCAGCCCCGCGGCTTCGGGTGTGAAATTGACAAATAGTATTGGGGCAAACGGTGGCGCAACCCCGAGGCAGCTGTAGTGGGAAATCAGCCTAGGTTTCTGAAGAAGTGTGCGTGCACATGAAAGCTTATATCTTGAATACAACTTTGTTGGTCTTAAAGGTGCCACTGGACTCAAACTCTATTCAGCTGATGCTAAATTACTGTCTCCCCTCACTAACCCAGGAAAAAGAAAACCAAGTGAGGCACCACAGTAACTGTCAGCTGGGAAGAGATTTCTACACTTTCTCAACAGAGGCCTGCTCAAGGAATCACACAATTAAAATTATTAGGAACACTAGGTCCAGCTCCAACTGCAAATGTCCAGAGATTTCTGAAAACCTGTTGACCCCAGAAGTAACATTTCAGGATGGCATGAGAAGATAAAATTAAACACTGTATTCAGAAACATAAAGAAGCTTAAAAAGACAGAGATTAAAATCAAACAGGAAATTATAACAGCCTTCAAACTAATAGCAAAGATTCATCTGGAAATCTATACTACCCTGGGAATCACACTTAGAATCTGAAGAACCCCCATGAGTGAGCAGAAAAAGCTTCTGATAGCAGGGACTTTTTGAGGAGAGGGTTTTTTTCTTATTTTGGTAGCTTCTTATGCTGCATCAGAAACAGTGGTTGAGGATCTCTGGACCTCCAAAAACAGTTGGGGAGCACACAAAAGCCTGCAGTGGGGAGACAGGCTTGGAAAATCCCATGGGACATCAAATGGGAGCCTGTTCATCTTGGCCAATAAGCTTTCATGTGCAAGCACACTTTTTCAGTGTACACTGTATCTGAAGAACTGTGCTTGCACACGAAAGCTTACACCATGAATAAAATTTTGTTGGTCTTAAAGTGCCACTGGCCTCAGACTTTATTCCAGTACTGCAACTTATAGTGTCAGAATAGAATTTGGGAGATTTCAATAGCTATTAAATATCCAGTTTGTCACAGAAACTGGCTAGACAGTGTAATCTGACATGGTAACTGGATGTGTTGTCCAGCCTTTCAGTGTCTTGGAATAAGATACTGTGTCCTGTTTGAGTTAGGCTATGTTCAGCCACTGCTGATTTTTCAGGTTGGCCCAGTCTGCAGTGTCTTTCATGTTCTTTTATTCTTGTCTGAATGCTACGCTGTGTGGCCCCAATATAAACCTGTCCACAACTGAAGAAGAGACCCCCTCACCTCTGCAGACGTATTCCGCATACCATGCAGTTGTGGACAGGTTTACATCGGGACCACACAACAGGGAAGCCATTGAAATTCATAAACATAAACACAATTTCAACAGGAAAGAAGAGAGCTTAAAAATAGATAGGGCATAGTTTTCTGTCCTGAAAAACACAAAATGCTCTACATCTTACAGTAGCACTACAGATAAGATTAGAATTTCAAAAGCCAATCCATATGCAAAAGAAGCTCCTCTATTATCATGTCACAGCCTGAGGAACTCTTACAAGATAATGACTCAGCCCTACCCCACCTTCCTGAGTATATATAAATTACCTGCCCACCATTTTCTCTTCTCACCTTGACACAGAGAGTATTCCATCTTTCTGCACGATACCTCTGAGGATGCCAGTCACAGCTGCTGAAGAAATGTCAGGTCCTACAATGCCAAGACTTCAGCTGTACAGCCCAGAAAATCTACAACAATTAAGTTTTGCTCAAAACATTACAGATAAAATCTCTAGCACCCATACTGGCTTGGACTCTATGTGAGCATTGACTGGGTGCCAACTTGTCCAGCTGTTTGGGATACTTTTCAGTTTATTCAGTCTGAGGATATGGAGGTCACTGGAGGTTTGAGGTCTATGACCTGTCTGAATGGCTCTTGTCCTTCTTGGCTACTTAAATCTGCTGTTGAGGGTGGTGGTGGTAGAAACTGATCCCTCTCAGCTGAGGGAGAGGAAGGGGGCATGGGGGTAAGAGAGAAAAGAATTAGTAGTCTGAGTTTGGGAAGAATCAGGAAGAGAAACAGACAGAAACTGAGGCAGGTGAAGCATCTCAGGAGAGCAGAATCTTTCTCTTGGGATCAGATGTAGGATAGTGAATCTGCTGCCTCTGTTCATTTGTAAACACCATAAATCTCCAACACTCTTGCCTCCAAAGGGAACAAACTTAAGTACGCATCACCCATGTAAATACTCACTACTCAGAGAAGTGGGGAGCATGAGATAATGGCCAGGATCCTACAAAGTGTGAACATAAGTGCATTCACAATGTTGTTCTTTCCTACCTTTTCCCAGTAATCCAGGTGGCCTCCAAAAACAACAGGCTGTGATACCCACCAGCAGGCAATTTGTGGGAGCTTAACCTTAGTAGGGTGGGGGGCTTGCCAGTGATTTGGAGACATGACTTCTGTGTGCGCTAGAAGTGACTTCACTGCATAGGTGGTGATGTTCTGCCATTTGCCTAAAGCTTAACTCTAGAGTTTTGGGTGAATACTAAAGCGTCTCTTCCAAGCGGCACAGTATGCAACATCATGGTGTTGATGTCAACACAGATTTCCCCTGGGAATTTTTCTTCCACTGACCAGCTAAGTGGTGATGGGGACAGCCAGTTAGACCCCCCCAGAAATTTCCTGCCTGAAGGTGATGGCTGAAGTGAGGCAGGGAAGCAGGTATTTTAGCTCACCTGCGAGCCAAATGGACCCTTTGCGGCTTCAGATGGCCCTGTGGGATCCAATACCCCCTGGCGGCTTCACTGGATGAGCTAGTCAAGGATTGGCATGGCCAACTCTCAGCAGTCATCAACAAGATCGCTCCCAGTCGCCCTCGGCTCCCACACTCTAGACTGGCCCCTTGGTATACCTAACTGCTGAGGCTGATGAAGCGAAGGCTTAGACGGCTAGAGAGACAGTGGCGGCGTGCTTTGATGAAGCAACAAGAGCATCCTATAGTCAGTTGGGCTGAGGCTGGAAGTGGAGCACACCTGGGGAGTTGTGGGGACTGAGAGAGAGTGGGTTGTTTTGTAGCCTGATAGAGAGTGGTTCTGTGTAAGTCTGTGAGGGACAGTTTGTGCTTTGCCCTGTGGCTCTTAGCCTGTGGGTTGCAGCCTGTGGGTCGTACTTGGAGGCCTTGTAAGTGCTTGAGTAAAGCGCTGCTTTTGAGTTCAGGAGGTACACGTTCTGGTGAGATAGACATTTTGTCAGTCTCAAAGTTTTCAGGGTACATCACAAAAAGAAGACTTTACATCAGAGTTTGAGGGAAGTTCCTGAAGCTGTAGAAGAAAGCATAGCTCCTGGGATAATGGATAGCGAGGGATTTACTCCAGTGACCTGCCTGGGATGTACCATGATTATTTTTCTGCCACGCCAAGAAATGAATTATACATGCTGCAAGTGCAAGCTTGTAAAAATGCTTGAGGAGAAGGGGGGAGAACTCGAGGCACAAATCTGTGCTCTGAAGAACACCAAGGAGGTGGAAAGCTTTTCAGATATGACAGAAGAAGAGCCCCTGAAAGAACAGCAAGAGGAAGGAAGTAACAAGGACCACATGGGTGAGTGGAAGAAAGTAACTTTGAGGAGTAAGATACTCAGAAAACAATCACAGCCAGTGGAGCAGCAAAATCAATACCAGCCACTTCTGTTGATGGAAGACCGGAACGGCACACTTCGTGATCGAATGGATGTGACTGGCACACAAATACATAGGCAGAGAGGGAACCAAACCATCCCACAGAGGAAGAGACGAGTAGTGGTGGTTGGTGACTCCCTACTGAGAGGGACGGAAGAAGGTGTCTGCAGACCGGACAAGGAATCTCGAGAGGCTTGTTGCCTTCCTGGAGCATCCATCCGAGATGTGACGGAGAGAATTCCAAGACTGATCAAGACCTCTGATCCCTACCCACTCCTTCTGATCCACGTGGGAACAAACGATACGGCCCGAAGAAATCTTGAATGGATCTCCAAAGACTATGAGGCTCTGGGCAAGAAGGTGAAAGATCTGGGGGCTCAGGTGGTGTTCTCCTCCATTTTACCTGTTGAGGGCCATGGAGCTGGAAGGGAGAACAGGATACTGGAAGTGAATGGCTGGTTACGTAGATGGTGCCGTCGAGAGGGCTTCGGCTTCCTGGACCATGGTATGTACCTCCGACACGAAGGACTATTGGCGATGGATGGGGTGCACCTGACAAAGAATGGGAGGAATATCTTCGCTGGAAGACTTGCAAACCTGATCAGGAGGGCTTTAAACTAAAGACATCGGGGGTAGGAAGAAAAAGCGGCATCCCCAACACTAAGTTCAGGAAGGGGAATGACCAGAGAATAAATGAACGAGAGAGAGATGAGTTTAGTAATCTTTAGGTAAATTTGAAGGGACCTACGGTAGGAAGGGATGTCTGTAATCTGAAGTGTCTTTATACTAATGCACAGAGTATGGGAAATAAACAGGAGGAACTTGAACTCCAAATATTGGAAAATAGGTATGATCTGATAGGTGTCACTGAGACTTGGTGGGATGACTCTCATATATGGAGCACAGTGATTGAAGGATATACCTTGTTCAAACGGAAAAGAATAAACAAAAAAGGGGGTGGGGTGGCACTATATGTCAAGAATGAATATGCTTGCACTGAAATTCAGGATTTTGAGAGTTGCCCTGTTGAAAGTGTGTGGGTAAGGATAGAACAGGGGGGGAAAGAAGGGGATATTGTTGTGGGGGTATACTACAGACCTCCAAATCAACCGGTGGAACAGGATAATGCATTTGTACAGCAGCTTGCTAAACTTTCACAGAGACAGGATGTAGTGGTTATGGGAGATTTTAACTATCCAGATATTTGCTGGGAATCTAACTCTGCTAGACATGGGACATCCCGCAGATTCTTGAATAGCCTTGAGGACAACTTCATCTCTCAGAAGGTGGAGGTGGGAACCAGAGGATCTGCTATCCTAGATTTAATTCTGACTAACAGGGAAGAACTGGTTGATGAAGTGAAGGTGGTGGGTTCCTTGGGGAATAGTGACCATGTCAGCTTGGAATTTGACATAGAGAAGACTGTGAAACCAGGACGTAGCAAAACTCATATCCTGGACTTCAAGAAAGCTGATTTCAATAAACTCAGAGATCTAATAGGTAGGATCCCATGGCTGGAAATGCTGAAGGGAAAATCTGCACAGGAAGGATGGGTGATGCTGAAAAATGAAGTGCTTAAGGCACAATCTCAAACTGTTCCGGTAAGAAAGAAAGGTGGGAGACGGGTAATGAAGCCAAGGTGGCTGAACAAGGAACTCTCTGAGGAGCTGAAACTAAAAAGGGAAATGTACAGGAAATGGAAGGAGGGTCAGATTACTGAGGGTGAATACAAGACACGAGCACAAATCTGTAGGAATGGTGTCAGAAAGGCTAAAGCACAGATGGAGCTGAGGCTTGCAAGGGATGCAAAAAATAACAAGAAAAATTTCTATGCCTATGTTCGGAGCAAAAAGAGGAACAGGGATGGAGTAAGCTCATTGCTAGGGGAAGATGGTCAAGCCTTAACAAGGGATGAAGACAAAGCGGAATTACTCAACTCTCACTTTGTGTCGGTCTTTAACCGTAAAGTGAGCTGTATACAAACTGAAGAATGCAGGGCATATGAAGGAAAGGGGAACTGCCAGTTCAGAATAAGTAAGGAAATGGTTAGAGAACATCTAGCTGCCTTAAATACTTTCAAATCTCCAGGGCCGGATGGCTTGCATCCAAGGGTGCTAAAAGAAATTGCAGATGTTATTTCAGAGCCTCTGGCTATAATCTTTGAGAGGCCCTGGAGTACGGGTGTTGTGCCGGAAGACTGGAGAAGAGCGAATGTTGTCCCAATCTTCAAGAAGGGGAAAAAGACGGACCCGGGAAATTATAGGCCTGTCAGTTTGACATCAATACCTGGGAAAATTCTGGAGCAGATTATTAAACGCTCTGTCTGTGAACACCTTGAACAAAATGAGTTAATTGGTAATAGCCAGCATGGGTTTATGAAGAATAAGTCATGCCAGACTAACCTTATCTCCTTTTTTGACAGAGTTACTAAAATGGTTGACTCTGGCAATGCTGTGGATATAGTGTATCTAGATTTCAGTAAAGCATTTGACAAAGTTTCTCATGATATCCTTGAGGATAAGCTAGTTAAGTGTGAGCTGGATGGCGCAACCGTTGGGTGGATTCATGGTTGGTTGAAAAATCGTACCCAACGAGTGCTCGTAAATGGCTCTGCGTCTATGTGGAGGGAAGTCTCGAGTGGAGTACCACGGGGCTCGGTCCTAGGCCCGGTGTTATTCAATGTTTTTATAAATGACCTGGATGAAGACATAGAGGGGATGCTTATCAAATTTGCAGATGACACGAAGCTGGGTGGGATTGCTAATTCTGAAAAAGACAGAGTCAGGATTCAGAAGGATCTTGATAGGCTGGAACAGTGGGCTGAGACAAATAAAATGAATTTCAATAGAGATAAGTGCAAAGTCCTACACTTAGGTACAAAAAATCAAAGGCACAGATATAGAATGGGAGGGACTTGGCTTGACAGCAGCACATGTGAAAGGGATCTAGGGCAGTGTTTTTCAACCTTTTTGTGCAAAGGCACACTTTTTTCATCAAAAAAATCACGAGGCACATCACCATTAGAAAATGTTAAAAAAAATTAACTCTGTGCCTATATTGACTATATATAAAGTAATTCTCTTGAATAGGAATCAAATAAACACAAAGAAATTATTTTATAATTACTTTATTATGAAATAATAATACTTTATTTTATAACTGTTCATATGTTACGGATGAAATTGAAATTTTTCCCACGGCACACCAGACAATATCTCACGGCACACTAGTGTGCCACGGCACAGTGGTTGAAAAACACTGATCTAGGGGTTATGGTTGATCACAAGCTAAACATGAGCCTGCAGTGTGATGCGGCTGTGAAGAAAGCTAATGCAATCTTAGGATACATTAGCAGAAGCAGTGTCCAGATCACGGGAGGTGGTAGTTCCGTTGTATTCTGCTATGGTCAGGCCCCACCTGGAGTACTGTGTCCAGTTTTGGGCACCACATTTTTGGAAGGATGTTGACAAACTCGAGCAGGTCCAGAGGAGGGCGACCAGGATGGTGAGAGGGTTGGAGTCCAAGTCTTATGAGGAAAGGCTGAGGGAGTTGGGTATGTTTAGCCTGGGAAAGAGAAGGTTTAGAGGGGACATGATTGCAGTCTTCAAGTATTTGAAGGACTGTCATGTAGAAGATGGAGTGGATCTATTCTCTCTTGCTCCGGATTGCAAGACTAGATCTAATGGGTGGAAATTACAAGGGAGTTGTTACCGGCTTAATATCAGGAGAAACTTCCTGACTGTAAGAGTGGTTGAGCAGTGGAACAGACTGCCTCGGGAGGTGGTGGATGCTCCTTCGCTGGACGTTTTCAAGAGGAGACTGGACAACCATCTTTTGGGTATGTTGTAGGTATGTAGGGGTTTCGGCTGTGTTCCTGCAGAGTGCAGGGGGTTGGACTAGATGGCCTGCAAGGTCCCTTCCAACTCTAACATTCTATGATTCTATGATTCTATGACATTTATGAGATCCTATGAGATAGCAGTCAAAGCCGCAAAGAGGGAGTTCTACGCAGCCACTATTGCGTCTACAAGCTCACGTCTGGCCCAGTTGTATAGAACTATTCCGTCTTTAACAGTTCTGCCACAGAGCAAACTAAACACTAGAGAATTGGACATTAGCTGTGAGGCTTTTGTGAGCTATTTTGCAGATAAAGTCTTGTTGCTCCGCCACAACCTTCTCACCACTGTTGAGACACTGAGTGAACTTGAGACTCCATGCACGTCTTCTGGTCCGAATTTGGATTATTTCAATCCACTCAGTCTAGAAGAAATAGGCATACTGATTTCGAGGGGCTGTTCCCAGGGACACTCAAGGAAGTGATGGTCTGCCCTCTCCTAAAAAAAACATTTCTGGATCTGGCCAAATTGGCAAACTGTCAGCCAGTTTCCAATTTGCCCTATTTGGGGAAATTAATTGAGAGGGCGGTGGCGAGACAGTTGCAGAGCCTTATGGATGACACTTCTATGCTAGATCCCTTCCAGTCTAGCTTCCTCCCAGGCCATGGGATGGAGATGGCACTGGTTGCCCTCACAGACAACCCACGGAGGCACCTGGATTGGGGTGGGACAATGGTGCTGTTGTTGTTGGAACTGTCAGTGGCATTTGACACTGTCGACCACCAGCTACTGACCCACCGCCTCGCTGACATGGGGATTCAGGGGCTTGCCTTGCAATGGCTCGTCTCCTTTCTCCAAGAGCGGGGACAAAGGGTGGCTCTTGGGGAGCAGCTGTCCTGGAGGCACCTGCTAATCTGTGGAGTGCCTCAAGGGGCGGTGCTTTCCCTGATGCTACTCAACATCTACATGTGCCCCCTTGCCCAGATTGCCCGGAGGCATGGGCTAGGATGTCACCAATATGCAGATGACACTCAGCTATATCTGTTGTTGGGCAGTCAGTCCAACTCTACCGCAGAAGACCTGGACCGAGCATTACAGGACGTCACTGGATGGCTTAGAGTGAGCCGATTGAAACTGAATCCAACAAAGTTGGATCTAACCTATAGTAACCTATAGTAACAAGTTCAGATTAAAAATATACAATAGAACAGAAAATTCAAGAAGGCTAACAGTGTAGTGCAGTAAAAACTAACACGGATCTTGTGGCAACTTAAAGACTATCAAAGTTGTATTCCTGTTTAAGATTTTGCAGATTAGACTTAGAATCTTAGGAAGTGGAAGCTAATGAAATCTTCTGTAGGAATTTTAAAAACCTAGTCTTTAAGATGCCACATTATTCCTTTCCACAGAATAGGACAAGTATGGATTTAAGAGGATGCTAATGAAATTAAACAGCAGTGTCAAGGAAGATTGCTACTTAAATAGAACAGAAAAGAGATTTCTGAAATTCTGCTTGCCACAAAATCTTATTGAAATTCTATTTCCCACCACAGAGTTTTAACTCTTAGAAGAAACACAAGCAGAAACTACTCAAAAATCTGCAGAGTGTTGAGGATTTGTACTAAACA
Source organism: Gekko gecko (assembly GCA_029375565.1). Classification (NCBI taxonomy): domain Eukaryota; kingdom Metazoa; phylum Chordata; class Lepidosauria; order Squamata; family Gekkonidae; genus Gekko; species Gekko gecko. The sequence goes on along the minus strand of JAPDNY010000003.1, from coordinate 159,312,420 downwards.
TTAGGATACAGTTCACATTCTTGGGTCATCTCCTTGAAACAATTTGGATAATCCCCCCAATTTGTGATGGGAAGGGGTTTTAGCAGATGCAATCATGAGGGCTTTTATTTTGCAAGAATGTCCAAAACCCAAAATGTTGTTTGAAATACCATGTTATTTATCTCTAGAACTGTAAGACTATCACCCTCAGCACACACACACCCAATCACAGGGCAAACTTAAATAACTGAGTGTCCACACAATTATTTAAGAATTGCCTTAAAAGAACTTGGTAAATTCTTTGCAGGCTAATGACCTGTAAGGAAAATTACACTAATGTTTAGAAGTACACTCCCACCTTCCTCAAGCAAGCTGTGGAAGGACACTTCACCTCTCCCCACCATTAGTAATTATGATGGGATAACCTGGTCTTCTCAGTCCAGAGGTAATGAAAACAAAAACTTTATTTCCATTTATGGAAGGAAAACATTAAGTATATACTGACATATACTTTTATATATATATATATATATATATATACACACACACACACACATATACATACATACACACACATATACATTAAAACAGTGTGTGTGTGTGTGTGTGTGTATACACACACACACACACTGCTTTAATGTATATACAGATTTACACACACACGCACTGATTAAATATGTATGTGTGTACATACTGATTAAATATATACATTAGTAATAACGTGTGAAACTCAAACCCCAGAAACAGTTTCATTTTAGCCCTTAGGAGAAATCATTTGTAATTTTAGACTATGGTGCTATCAATATCCTAATGATGTCCAAATCTACATTTCTTTATTGTAGTGATGCTGTAGAGTCTCTGGACTCTGCTTTGAATTGGCTAAGGACATGTGATGAATACAGGCTTGCTAGGCCTCAAAAGATTGAACTCAAACAGATTGAACCCTAAAAGACTTGCTTCCTCCTTCACCTTGATTCAGCTTGGTGAACTATGTCTTCATTTTTGAGCAAGATATCTGTGTAATGTGAAAAGTGTGCAAATGAGCCTTGTGGCTCAAAGTTACTTTGCCAGTTCAGAAGACATAACAATTTTGCTTTTGCTTAGTAGCATAGAATCATAGAGTTGGAAGAGGCCATACAGGACATCTACTCCAACCCCATGATCAACCCAGGATCAACCTAAAGCATCCCAACAAGTGTTCATCAAGCCGCTGCTGGAAGACTGCCAGTGAAGGGGAACTCAACACCTCCCGAGGCAGGTGATTCCACTGCTGAACTACTCTTACAGCAGAACAAAGTTTGAGTCCAGTGGCGCTTTTAAAGACCAACTAAGTTTTATTCTAGGTATAAGCGTTCATGGGCATGCACACTTTTTCAGATACACTGAAACAAAAGTCACCAACTATTACATATAGGTAGAGGGCCATTGCCATGACAAATATGAATTGTATGTTATTTCAAAATAATAATGTTAAGCTTTGGAATGAAATTAAAAAAGATTTATTAAGGTGGGACAAACTTCAACGTCACTTTTGGGGAGAATATCTGTGATTAAAATTAATGTTTTACCTAGAATGTTATTTTTGTTTCAGACAATTTCTGTTCTGACAATGGAGGTGCCATTTAAACAATGGCAAAAAGATTTGTATGGCAAGGGAAAAAACAAGAAGTTATATATAAAATATTACAGGATGCAGGAGTTAAGATATGATCTGAGATTTGGATGGCACGGCTACTTGTGTTATAATGACACTATGGGTTAAAGTATAATTTAATAACCGCTATGTTAGACATGCGATTTTGACACTATGGAATAAATATAAACCTAGAATCTGTCTGAAAATACCTCTGTGGCTATCACCACAAGAAGCTCATTTTAGAAGAGAAATGACAAATGTTCATAAATGGTTAACATACTGTGATATCTTAGAACTTTTGCAAGGTGAATATAAAATAAAATCAACAGAAGATTTGATAACAGAAGGATATACTTAAGTGCCAATGGTTTTCTTATCTACAAATCTTAGAAAGTTTTGAAGTAAATAAAAGGCACTATGAATTTGAGCAAACTGAGACTGAATTTGAGACAGAATTATGTATGAATGTTCAACATGTTATTACTAAAATGTATAAAGTTTGGTGAAATTTGAGGCAGAGGAAGCACAAGTAAAAATCTATGGTATAATGGGCTAAAATTTTTGGATATGATATATGAATGGAACAAAGGGAAAATGGAAGATTTGTCTTCACTTACCATGAAGCTTCCTTCTCAGTGGCCCAGGAGTGGGGCCATCCTCACTATTGGGATATGGCTCCTCCTCCTCAGCAGGGTCAGTCTCTTTAAATCGATCCAACTGGGGGAGGGGGCCTGTCTCCTGGGAGTTCCCCAGTCCTCACCAAGCCATGATTTTCCCCTTCCAAACTGAAAAAAACAAAATATCTTCCAACCAGACGTTATGCCCCTGAAAGAATTGTCACAGCTCAAACTGAAGCCCACTTGCCTTTCCTTGGCTAGTCTAGCCTCCTAGTTTCTGCTCTGTTATCAACCTGAGTTGGCTCTGAAGAAGGCCACTTAGATCTGAACTCCTTGTTTTCAACACTCCATTGTATGACCCGAAGCCACTTTCCTTAAGACTGGATGGGTAGGACTGCCCCACTCCTGGACCACCAAGAAGGAAGCTTCACAGTAAGTGAAGACAAATCTTCCATTCTCTGGGGGTCCTAGGAGTGGGAGCAGTCCTTACTATTGGGACATTAAAAAGTAGTATGCCCCAGGATGGGATTTGTGGCTTCATGGATTATATGATATGCCACAGAACCCTGCGGCCAAAGGCTGCCTCAGTCGAGGCTAATCTATCTACGCAGTAGTGTCTAGTGTATGAATGCACTGAGTTACAGCTTGCTACCTTATGAACTATTTCTAGAGATGGGAATACACTGCCAAAGTAGCATTTAGGGAAAGATCCATGACTCCCTTGGGCAGTTCCAACCATTCTGACTTGTAGAGTACTATAATGCAACCTCTAATCCACCTGCTCGAGGTGGCTGCAAAGACCATTTGTTCTCAGGACAACTTCCTAAATGACATGAATAGGGCATCTGACTTCCACCAGTGCTTTGTTCTGTCAATGTAGGAATTAAGTGCTCTATGTATATCCAGACATCGCCACTCCTTTTCCCCATCCTGTTTAGGATTCGGGTATAAGGATGGCAGCACAATCTCCTCTGACCTGTGGAATGAGTTCACCTTAGGTATGAATGCCAGATCTGGCCTCCAGACCCCCCTTTATTTGTGAAAAACACAGAGGCTCCTTATCAATGGATAGTGCCTTCAATCTGGGAACCCTCCTGGCTGAAGTGATCCCCACTAGGACCAGTGTTTTAAAGGTCAGCTCCTTCACTGGGCAAGATGCCAATGGTTCAAAAGGAGCCTTGCACCACACTCCTATGACCGTGTTGAGATCCCGCTTAGGAAATCACATAGGAAGCCTGTGAGGCTGAGTTGGGTTTAACAGAGTGGTTCCCTTAAGGAAAACTTCTGATGTGAGGGTGTTGAACTAGAGATATTCCATTTTGTGCACCCCACACCACCGAGAAAGCTGCTACCTGCCTCATCAAAGGTGCTGGTGCTAAGCCCTTTGACTGATATCTTCAAGGGATCCAAGCTATGCTCCGAGCACCAGGCATGAAAACCTGCTGGGTCATGCTGTATACCCTATTAGTGGATCTTTTTCTAGAGGCTAGCATGGTTTCTACTACCCCCTCTGTGTACCCCAGCTCTGTTGTTTCTGCTTGACTTCCAGACTGTGAGATTTAGGAGGACCGTCAAAGGGTACTGCATTAACCCCTGCATCAACTGGTTCCCTTCTGGGGTAGCCGCCAGGACTCTGCTAGAAGAAGAAGAAGAGATTGGATTTATACCCCGCCCTTCACTGCCCACAGGCGTCTCAGAGAGGCTTACAAACTCCTTTCCCTTCCCCTCCCCACAACAGACACCCTGTGAGGTAGGTGGGGCTGAGAGAACTTCTGACAGAAACTGTCCTTGAGAGAACAGCCGTGCCAGAGCTTGTGACTGACCCAAGGTCACATCAGCAGGTGCAAGTGGAGAAGTGGGGAATCAAACCCGGTTTTCCCAGATAAGAGTCCGTGCATTTAACCACTACACCAAACTGGCTACAGCCAGTCTATTTTGGTCCTGAAACCCAGGGCTTTCTTGGTCAGAAGGGCATGATCAGAACTACCTCTGCCCTTTTTTTCTGGCAGTTTCTGGACCATCCTGTGTGTCCCCCGTGTTGGCAGGAAGGTATAGAGTAGGTCTTGGGGATAGTCACTACTTATTGCATTGCTTCCTGCCACCTGACGACATTTTGTCTGTGACATGAATCTGTGTACTTAGTAGGTCTGGTCTGTGGTGAAACAGATCCATCTCCGTCCTCCCAAACCTGTTGAAGACATGACAGAAATCAACTTGCACAGCACCCATGGTCTGCTTGGGCCATCCCCCAGGACACTGTCCCATTCTGTCAGGTGTATCCCTTCATGGACTGTAGTTGAACCTCTGCCCACTCTATCAGCCTGCTCGCTTTGTTGTGTAGGGCTGTGAACCTGGTTCCCCACTTGTCTGTTTACATATTCTTTTGGCCATCATAATGCCTGTCTACACTAGTATGTGGGGACCCGATAGGAATTCACTGAACCCCATCAGGCACAGTCTGACAGCCCTGAGCTCCAGAATATTCATGCTCCTGGTCATCTCTCTTGCGAAAGGCTCTGTACTTTATCATGTCTATCTGCATGCCACAAATGCATAAGCGTGAATGGAGATTGCTCTTTTCCAGGATAACCACAAAGCCATACCCGCTGAGGTTGTTCACCATCCTAGTTGAGGCCTCCATGCTCTGTTGGAAGAATGATGTTTTGACCAGAATGTCGTCCAATACAGGGGCAGCGACACCCCTTGCAGTCTCAGGCATGTCATGATGACCACCAATATCCTGGTGAACCCCTTGGGAGCGGACTTCAGGCCATACGGAAGAGCTCTGTATTGGAAGTGGATGTTGTCATAGGCAAAGCACGGAAATCTACGGTGTGATTCTCAAATTGGAACATGTAAGTAGGCCTGGGAGAGATCAGTGGATATAAGGGAAAAAACCCTTCCTGAATAGCTAGGAGGATCCATTTCAGCATCTTCATCCTGAACTTCCTGGACCTTATGCATCTGCTCAGTCACTTAAGGTCCAGCATAACCCTGACATTCCCATTCTTCCTTGACATCATGAAGAAGATTGGGTACGCTTCCCAAGCCTACTGGGGACCCAGAATGTGATCTATGGCTTTGATATCCAGCAAGTGCTGTATGGCTCTCTCCAAGAGCCTGTGTCTTTTGCTGACTGATTCCTCAGGATCTTTCCTTTGTCCTTATCCTCTACCATTTATCTTCCTTCCCACACTGGAAAAAAGGGGGGAAAGGCTGTAGCCCTTGAAGAGACCTTCTACTACCTTAGCTGAGCTCGTGGGTCCATGTCCCAGCTTCTAAAACATGTGTTTCTCCTGGCTGCCACACTGCATGCCACTGCCCTATCTGCTTTGCTGCAAGGTATCCAGAGAGGTGTCAGCAGTGAAGGCCATCGCAAGCTCTATTTTCTTGAGTGTGTCTTTGGATTCCTTTGACCCCTCGCTGGCAGCTGAGGCCAGGGCCGGGGCCTCAACATAGGCTGTTCTGACAAGCATTGAGTTCACAGCTTGAAGCTCTTGGGGAGCAGAGTGGTTGTTCGATTCCTTGTCACAGTGGTTAGGCCATCGGCTTCCATATGGAATACTGATGTGGAAGCTAGGCTGGTAACTGGAACCCCCATCACTGACAGTTTAACCTTTTAAGCTGGGGAAGGAGACAGCCAGCATGAAACTCCCTTATACAGAACTAGATTATTTGTCTGTCAAGGCCAGTCTTGCCTATTCTGACTGTCAGATGCTCACCAAAGTCTCAGGCAGAGGTCCTCCACTTCACCTCCTACCCAATTCCTTTAACAGGAGATGCTGGGGACCAAACCTGAGACACTCTGCATACAAATCAGATGCTGCAGCACTGAGCCCACAACCTGGCAAACAATTCTGGAGGAAACAGCCTGATTTGTGTGGTTAGCACCTCCTCCTACACCTCAGATAACTCCCCTTCTTCTCTGTCAGAAGATGAGGTTCCAGAGTTTGAGTCCCCTTCCTGAGCACTGAGAAGTTGCCTGTGCTCCCTCTGGGACAATCATCCATCTCTGTGCCTTTTTTGGTCTTGGAGAGAAGAGAGGTTTCCTGGGGGTTGAATCCCAACCATGCTTCCTGTCCTCTTTGCTGCCCCCCCCCCATGGTGTCAAATGCTCCATGTATTACTTAAAAACATGAACACATAAAGCTGCCCTGCCTGCTTTGGGGGGGAAGGTGGGGTAAAAATCAAATAAATAAAGTCAGTATCTTCTACTCAGACTGGCAGCAGCTCTCCAGAGTCTCAGGCTGAGGTCCTTCACACCACCTGGTCCTTTTTAAATTGGAGATGCTGAGAACTGACTTGGGACCTTCTGCACGCTAAGCAGATGCTCTGCCAGTGAGCCACAGCCCCTCCCCTCCTCTTCCCATTTCATCTTTAAGCCAGGAGGTGAGATTTGCCTTGGCATCCTCTCCAGATATATCAATATGCTGATCTTCCACCAAGAAATCTGGTATAGAGAGGGATGTGGGTACACTAGGGGGATCAACCTCACTGTGTTGAGTGCGGCATGTGAACTGGCTAAGCCTGCTATGTTTGCCCTCCCTGGAGTCCCTCCACTGAGATGAGAAGATACAGAAAGAAAGGGAGGGAAACATGGAAGGCAATAATTGGGGGAGATTACTTGGTTGCCATCCTTTTCCTGTTCCTCCGATCTCCCTATCAGCTGCCCATTGCTCCCTGCCAGGACAACCTTGATGATGCCATCTGTGCCTAGAACAGTGAGGGAGGCAGGAGCAGAGAAAGGAATTCAATGACCAGGAGGACATGACCAGGGTAGAGCAGGGTTTCTAACTCCTTCCCCCATCTGATCCTCTCTGCTATCTCAGGGGAGGGGGCTCCTCTGAAGGCCTAAGCCCTAGGCCTTGATTGCCCTCTTCCCCTGTTCCCCCATGGCCATGGGGGTTTCCTACCATGATTCAGGTGGCTGCTCTAAGTTTTTTAAAGTCTGCCTTCCTGAAATCTAACTTATATGTGTGGTTTCTCAAACAATGGCTTTTGGGAAAGTTGCTGGTTCTTCAGAACCACCCTGCAACTGCTACAGCCTCAACCACTTCCTGATAGGAGGAAAGGCTCTCCTATGGTAGGAAGATCCCAGTGGGAATCTGCAGTCCAGCCACAGTTGCAGGGGTTTTCCCTGAACCACTGGCTCCACCATGCTGACTGCTGCTGGCCAGTACCTAGAGGCAAGCCTCGTGGGGCCTGAGGCCTTGCCACCCAGCCTGATGCCCTCCACCGCCAACTGTGGCTTGTGTTCCGGGTTGGGGAGAGCATGGGTCCCTGTGCGACTGCCGGGAGCTGCCCAGCGTCACGACTCCATGTGGCCCCGTTGGCATGGCCCAAACATCAGGCCTTGCTGGAGCCCATGACCACACCAGCTCCGAAGGCTCTGCCACCCGGGAGAACTCTGCCATATCTGGGGGTCTCCCAGCACCCCGGCTCCATATGGCCTCCTCAGTGCAACTCACAAATCAGGCCCAGCTGGAGCCTGGGGCCTCATTGCACTGGTTCCAAGGCTTCCGCCTGGAAAAGCTCTGCTGCAGCTGCTGGGGGCCTCCCAGCACTGCCGGCTGCGCACGTTTTTGCCACTGCCACTGCCACTGCCATGGCCCAGGAATAAGGAATCTAGATAATAGAAAAAAGAGTTTTTCTTTGAAAACACAGAGTAGGAGAAAATTTTATAATCACACATATATTTGTCACAGAGAAAATTGAAAGCCTCCTTTCCTTTTAAATAATAAGGCCAGACCATCAGAACTACTTCTTCATCCAGTGTGGTTCCTGTCATTTTCAATGCATGGTCTTTCCCTTTGGGCTAGCTATGGTGCACAGGGTATTCACCAAGATGGTAGCTGTGGTAGAGGCCTACTTATGATTATCTTGTGGACTTGAGGTTCTATCTCTTCATACTGTGGGTACTAGAACTATGGAAAGAAATCAAAGAAATCCAAGTTGGAATTCATGTAAATGGTTTCATTCATATTTGATTCCACTCTAGCCTGAAGGTTTTCATCTCCAAAAGGAGTTCTGGCTATCAGACTAAACATAGTTTGTTACCAGATATTATCCTCCCAGCCTGGCTAATTCAAAAGCTGGCTAAGATTGATGACCTCCACCATGTCGGTGGTAGCTTATGCAAAACTACACATGCATTTCTTGCATTCAGTACAGACAAGATTTTTTTTCAGCTAAAAGCTATCTGAGGGGGTACCCCCTCCAGAACCAATTTGAAATGGCTTTTCCCACCCAAAACATCACATCCGCTGGATACAGGCACTCCTTTTCCCCTCAGTTCCTGCCAGGCCACTGTGAGCAAAACATACTATTACAGAATGACCATGTGAGAACTCACAGTAGGGCAGGAGGGAGGGAATGTGTGTCTGCTAAAGGCTTAAAGGGGGCTTCATTAACAGAGCCAGCATGAGACAGAGACCACTGTGGAACAATGTCAGGTGAGAGGGAAAACACATTGAGCAAGCCCTGGAGAAAACGCTGGGACAGCTTATGGGCAAATAGAGAAGAACTATCAACACCCAAATGATACATCAAAATTGCTGCTAACTGGACCTTTATGAAAGACACAGCCAATCCCTTACAAGATAGGGAAAGAAAGTATTCCAAGACTAAAGGTAAGAGGTAGGTCAAGGGAGACAACCCCTTGGGCTGGGTCCAGGACTTGAACCAGATCTATTTCCTGGAATATGAGTAGAGGACCTTCTAGCCTGGACTAGGATATCATGTACCTCAGGCAAGAACTGTAACTATGGGCGTATCCTCCATGCCATAAGGTGCAAGCAGGACATATTGTTGTGCAGAATAGGCCCCCTATCAGCAAATACGGGGCAGGGGGAAGGGTGATGTACTCTGACGTTGCAAGACTAAGGAGCTTGGAAAACCAAATTTGGCAAAGAAAAGCATAAGCCATAGCCTTAATAGACTTGCCTATATTTAGAGGTATGAAGGCTCTCTTCTGCAGAGAATCTAGGGGTGTCCCGATAAATTGAACCTGGCAGGAAGGTTCCAAGTGAAATTTCTCCCAATTAACCACTAAGCCCAATTTCATGTAAGTGGAGAGAATCACATCCAAATAAGTCCACAGGACCTTGCTGCCACATCTGCTGCGTGTCTGCCTCCATTTATCTCCTGTTTGGAAAACCTAACCACTTCAGACTAGATCAACTTGGCCACAGACCTTGGCTCCTCAGGAAGAGTGTCCAGGTATTGTGACAGGTTCTCCCATAGGAAGAACTGGTAGCCTCCCATGATAGTTTGGTAATTTGTGATTGGGAAAGTCATGGCTGCAGAAGAATACAATTTCCTAACAAATCCAAGTGTTGACTCTCTATTGGATGGAGAGGAGTGATGACCAGGCTTGTGATGCACATGCATGTCCTCAGTTACCAGTGAAGAGGGAGGTGGATGAGCTGTAAGAATTTCACATGAGTCCTGTTTGATCTTATATAAGTTTTGAACCTGCAAGAAGTAGCTAGGGTAGATAACATTTTTGCCAAATCAGTACCATGAGGTCAACAAGGCCCTCTAAAACAGGGAAAACCACAATACCAGGCATGTCAGGATGAAGGCAACTCAAAATCTTATCTTTTGGCCCATTATCCATCACAGAGACATCAGTATCTATTGTTTTAGCCATTCTGAGCATTTGTTCACTATAAAGTCTCAAATCTTCATTCAAGGAAATAGGGCTCAGATTCTCAACCCTTTTATCTGGAGATAGTTCTGACATGCTGTCTGAGCTATAACAGGATGCTGCAGTCCCTTCTGCTTCAGGGTCCACATCAGGTGGTATGAAAGGAAAGCAGACTTCCAGGTAACCAGGATCACCCAAATCATGCCTGATGCCAGGTACAGGAGGAGGTGGAGGCTGGGGCCACTGTGGATGGTGCTGTTGCATATATGCTGGTGAAATATATTATGAGAGCTGTTGAGAACAACAAGGCTGTTGCCACGATGCAGCACAGTTGGTTCGGATCGTACCAGCTGCCCATCCTGACAGGAGATCCAAAATGAAGAGACGGTGTGCACAGAGGCACCAGGATGACATCCTACTCTTCAGAGGAATGCCTCAAGGAGAACGATTGATGTTTGTAATGTCTGGAATTGGAGACAAGACTTCTCCTTATGCTTCACTTTCTTTTGTCTTTTGGACAGTGGTTCCAATGAGGAATGAGTTGCAACAGAGGGGGATGCAGACTGAGGATGTCTCAGTTCTGAGGCAGTGGTAACCAAAGTGGCTCTCTTAGGCGGGTTTGAAGCCTGCTTGGATGTCAGAGCTGTTGGAACTGATCGTATGGACCGTGGTCCAGAATGGGACTCTCATGCCAGAACAGACAAGTTTAACCAGTTTGAGGAGGGCAGTTTCAGAGGTTCTGATCCTGGAACCAACTTGGACAGGCCTGAGGCAGAAAGAGCCTTTTCCCATCGTGCAGCCTTCCATTGGGACACCCTATGTGAATGCACCTTAAGTATAAAGCCCTGGCAAATTTTCCAAGCAACCACATTATGTGATTCTCCCGAACATATGAGACAAAGCTTGTGCTCATCACTGTTGGTCATTTTGGTTGCGCATTTTGTAAACTTTTTGCAGATTGCCTTGGACATTATGCTGGGCCCCACAAGCAGCAGCAGCAGGGGAATCCAAGGGTAGGCCAACAAGATCACCTCACACCAGAGAGACAATCCCTCATGGAGGGAAAAAACCTCCATAAAAAAGAAAGGAAGCTGAAGCTAGAAGGGAAGAACCCTCGGAGAAGCAGAAAAACACCAGTTCAGTAAGAATGAAGACCAAAAAAGCACAGCTAATCTGGAAAGTTCCTATCAATGTGGCAGTAAAAAAGGAACTGAGGGGAAAGGGGGCACCTGCCTCCAGAGCATGTGATGGTTTGGGCAGGAAAAGCCATTTTGCACCAGCTCTGGAGGGGAAGGGGTGCCACTTTAGCTGAAAAAAATCTTGTCCGTGGCTAGCCTGCGCAGGACAGTCCCAATGTGGGGCTGCACCAAAGATGGAAGATGAACTCACAACATTCTGAACTAGTTTATTAACAGCAACTTGTTCAGGCCTCTCAGGTCTAGGATAGCTCTTACCTTCCTCCTTTACCATAAAGCATCTGGAGTAGAACCCCAAGTGCTGATCTTTTGCAGGCACTGTTTTGGTTGCTTTTTTGTTGTTGAGAATGGTTTTGCCCTCTGGAAGGAGTTCTGGAGAGAGGACAGAAGGGATGGATGATGGTTGTGAGTGGATTGGAAGACAGTAAATTATATTGTGTAACTCTTTTGTCATGATGCTGAATACCCTTTGGTCTAGAGCAATGTCTTGCCAAGCAAGTTGTCAGGGGTGTAGTTTCTCTGTTAATTGGTGTATTGGGTATAGACTGTAGTTGTCAAAAGTCCTGCCTAGAGGGTTAGTGGGGTTTGGGTGACTGTGATTTAGCTTTGCCCCTTGGTGTAGGAAACCTATTTCTCTGCTGAGAGGAAGATTGAATGGCAGGTGTACTGGTTAGCAAGGTAGAATATGAGGAGCAATGCACAGGGTGACCTCTTCCTCTGAATGCAAAGTAGGATGGCCTGTAATAGAGTTTAGGTTTCAAAGCCAAAGGCATGGAGGGAATCACTCCCAAAGTCTAAGCAGTAAGCTTGTCCTTTCTCATGTTACTGAACACCTCCTCCGTGTTGGAGCTGAAGAACTCTGGGCCCTTGAATGATATGTCCTTATTCTGGCACGTGTCTCTTGGGGGAGCATGGAAGACCTCATCCATGAGTGGCAGTGCAGTGTGATTGCTGCAGAAAGACTGCGTGCTGCACAGCCAGCAGAGTATTTAGATCTGATGTTTGGATAGCTTTGACTCCTCTATGGCCAGCTGTTGCACCAGTTTGCATTTGTCATCTGGTAACATCTCCAAACAGGATGTGATGCCATCCCATAAGAAAAATTACTAACAGACCATTAAACATTAATAATTGAAAACCTTGATGCTGAAAGAAAAGGAAGGATAGGTTTTTCTGCCTAGTCCATCCACTTTACAATCTTCTTTACCAATTGGGGCTGAGCTCTGAGTCCCCTTGTTCTTTCCTTGAATGTGGTCCACTGCCAAGGAGTTGGCTGTGGGATGTTGGTAAAGGAAAGGGCATCCTTCCTGCTTGACTCATTCTGAATGTACCTAGTGGAAGGCAACACTGATGTTGAGCATAGCCAAGGTCCAGTTGTTACTTTCAGTAAGCCACCCATTACGAGGAAGGTAATAGGTCCCGTGTCCCCCTGATGTATAAGTCTGAGTACTGGATATGTTGCCCTAGGAAGAGCACAGGACAACATCTATTTTGAGGGACAGCCATTTGAATGAGTTGTTCATAAATGATGCAAACAGTATATAGATGGTTCTGGCACAGCATAGTTGAGTGAGGGTTCAGAAGCACAGTGGGAGTCTCTGTTCTTGAAAGCAGGTTAATTATAGTCAAAAGCCATTTTACCAAAAGACTGAACTTCCTCTTGTGGATATGGCAGAAGTCCGGGATCATCTAGAGAATAATGATCTGCTTCTGCTTGACTGGAAATGAGGGAAGCATATAGATCCCAACCATTGTCATACTTGAGCTCTTAGCATGGTGATCAGGATGTCTGTCAGATACACCTGAGGTAGTGGATCTGAATGGTAGGTTGAGGGGTTGGGTTGACAACAGGGATAGAGGATTCTGAATCTTGTATTCTACACTCTGAGGCACAACCAGGATAAGTACAGTGAGCAGCCCAATGGAGAGGGCATTTTTGGAAGGGAAACTGCCTCCACAAGGGGAGAGAGACAACGAACATAGGGATTTAAATGATGGAGAGCAAACAACAGAAGTCCACCTGAGAGGGCTGGGTCTAATGGAGCCAAAGGTGCAGGGCTTCAGGTGTCTAGCCTTGGGTAATAAAAAAGAAGGGTTTGAGCATCTAATGAAGCAGAGGGATATGACTTAATAGGCATTAGAGACTTGGTGGGATGATTCCCATGACTGGAATGTAGTAGTGGATGGATACAAGTTGTTCAAGAAAAATTGAAAGGGTCAAAGAGCAGGCAGAATGGCGCTGTATGTGAGGAGAGTGTTTGTCAAGAAATACAGCAGGAGGAGGGTGACACCCCGGTGGAAAGTACCTGGGCGAGGATAAGGGAAGAAAGGACAAACAGCATTGTGGTTGGAATCTGCTACAGACCTCCTGACCAGGATGAGGAGATGGATGTTGCCCTCTTTCAACAGCTTGACAAGGTATCCAAACAACATGACGTTATGGGTGACTTCCAATTTCCCTGATGGGTGCTGGAAGACAAACTCTGCAAAGAGTCCACAGTTAAACAACTTCCTGACCTGTCTGGACAACAATTTCCTTCATCAGTTGGTGGAGGAAGCTACAAGGGGCTCGGTCATACTCAACTTAATATTGAACAACAGGCAAGAGATGGTAGAGAGGGTAAAGGTGGTGGAAATCTTATGGAGAAGTGGCCATGTCTTGCTAGAATTCCTTCTGCTGTGGGGGGCCAAGGAAGTTCATAACCACAGATGTATGTTAGATTTCAGTAAGGCAAACTTTAATAAACTCAGAGGTATGATGAGTTTATCATTCCATGGGCAAGACTGCTGGAAGGGAAAGGACCAAGGGAAGGGTGGGCCCTCCTTAAACAAGAGCTCTTGCAAGCTCAAGCCATCACTATTCCAACAGAAGGGAAACATTGGTAGGGAATCCAAGAAGCCAGTGTGGATGAACAGAGAACTACGTGATATGCTAAGAGTGAAAAAGGAAATCTTCAAGAAATGGAGGCAAGGACCTACCTCTCAAGAACAGTATCTGCAGGTTGCTAGGCACTGTAGGTCAGCCATCAGAGAGGGCAAAGCTCACAGTGAGCCAAAGCTGGCCAGGGAGGCTTGCTACAACAAGAAAATCTTCTTCAGATATGTGAGGAACAAACACAAGACAAAAGAGGCGATGGGCCCACTGCTGGGTGAAAATGGAGAAACTCTGACAGAGAACAGAGAGAATGCATAAAGGCTCAATGCCTATTTTGCCTCAGTTTTTTCCCCTGAAGAAAACAGCCTCACCTAGAGATGGTGGTCACAGCATTTGTGCTGCTGGTTGACATGAACAGAGAGATAGTTGAGAAGTACCTGGCTGCACTGAATGAGTACAAATCCCCAGGACCAGATGGTATGCACCCAAGAGTGTTCAAAGAACTTTCTAGAGAGCTTGCAGAGCCTTTGTCCATCATCTTCCAGACCTCTTGCAGGACAAGAGATGTGCCACAAGACTGGAGTAGGGCAGATGATATCACAATTTTCAAAAAAGGGAGGAGGGATGACTCAGAAAACTACAGGCCAGTCAGTTTGACCTCTGTCCCAGAGAAGATACTGGAACAGATTTTAAAGGGATCGATCTGCAAGCATCTAAAGGACAACTTGGTAACCCAGGAAAGTCAACATGGATTTGTCCCCAACAGGTCCTGCCAGACCAACCTCATTTCCTTCTTTGATCGAGTGATGAAATTACTGGATCAAGGGGATGCTGTTGATGTTATTTACCTGGATTTCACTAAAGCTTTTGACAGGGTTCCCTATGAAGTTCTGGTGGATAAACTAGAGGACTGTGGACTGGACTGTAAGATAGTTAGGTGGATAGGGAACTGGCTGGAAAACTGCACTCAGAGAGTAGTTGTCAATGGCATTTCATCTGAATGGAGGGAGGTGCCCACTGGGGTGCCACAAGGTTCAGTTCTGAGCCCAGTACTTTTCAATATTTATAAATTATTTGGATGAGGGTGTGGAGGAGCTCATTAAATTTGCAGGTAAATTGGGAGGATCAGTGAACACACCAGAAGACAGATAGAATTCAACAAGATTTGAACCCAAAGGAAAAGTGGGCAGATGTAAAGATGCAATTTAACAAGGATAAGTGCCGAGTTCTACATCTGGATAACAAAAATGAGGAACATGCATACTGGATGGGGGATATACTACTGAGTAGCAGTGTGTGTGAACAAGATCTTGGGGTAAGGGTGGACCAGAAGTTAAATATGAGCAGCCAGTGTGATGCAGCAACAAAAAAGGCTAATACAATCTTGGGGTGTATCAACAGAGGCATAACATCCAAATCACAAGATGCTGTAGTCCTGCTGTACACTGCATTGGTCAGGCCGCACCTGGAGTCAATGCTCCCTCTAAGCTGTGGAGTCTTGTGAGCAAAAATTCTACTGTGTGAGCAACTGGCATTAAAGTTGTGAGCCAGTGGTTTGGCTGCTGCATCAATCAGTTTGCTCTGGAGTCATCCCTTCCTGAGCCGAGACAAAAAGGTGTGAGCCGGAGGCTAAAAAACTGTGATCCAGCTCACACTGATTCAGCTTAGAGGGCACTCTATCTGGAGTACTGTGTGCAGTTGTGGAGGCCTCACTTCAAAAAGGATGTGGACAGAATGGAGTGGGTGCAGAGGAGAGTGGCGAGGATGATTGGAGGCCTTGGGAATGTTTAGTCTGGAGAAGAGGAGGTTGAGGGGGGACATGATTGCTCTCTTTAAGTATTTGAAGGGCCGTCACTTAGAAGAAGTCAAGGAGTTGTTCCTGTTGGCAGCAGAGGACAGGACTCACAATAATGGGTTTAAATTAAGGGTGGGAAGGTACCAGCTGGATATTAGGGAAAAAAATTTTACACTAAGAGTTGTGCAACAGTGGAATCATCTGTCTAGGGAGGTGGTGAACACCTTATTGACAGTCTTTAAACAGCATCTGGACAAACACTTCTCAGGGATATTGTAGGCTGATCCTGCATCGAGCAGGGGGTTTGACTACATGGCCTGTATGGCCCCTTCCAATTCTGTGATTCTATGATCCTTGACTGGTTCCAATGGTGGCTTTCAAGGAGCTCGATCTATAGGATGAGGGGTGGATGAAGACTGCAACTTGGAAGGCTTCTCCATGAGCTTGTGCTTAAGCTGAGCCTTTTTAGGTGGTGGTTCCGAGGAGCTACACTCTGGGGATACAGGAACAGAGCTTGCAGCTTTTCCCGTGTTCTTTGCTGAGCCCAAGGTAGTCAAATTGGCCTTGGAACTGCTGGAATCAAAGATGCTCCGATTCATCTGTCAGCATTAGAGGATGGTGTTTTGCTCAAATCTTTCTGTTCAACAGCGCCAGACAAAGCCATTCCTGCTTTTAGGCAGGAAGCCCTATCATTCCTTGCTGTGGGGGTAAATTAAGAACAGAGCAGCCTGAGATGTCATGCTCTTTGGCAAGGCACAGGAGGCATTTTTAATGGTCATCTGTGTGGGAGATTTTTGACCCAGAACTTGCATTCTTTAAAGAGTGCTTTTTGTGCCATTTCCAAGACATTGCTCTGAGGAGGTAATAGAATGAGGTAGAAATAGTTATCAATTTTGTGATGGGTGAAAAAGAGACAGATGACCCTTTCTACTAATGACCCTTTCTCAGGGGTGTCAAGAGAGAGAACTGAGGGAACGCTGCTCTGGTTCCTCTATATCAAGCTGCAAAAGGCAGGAAATAGCATCAGAAGGGGGACAGAGGACCTTCTTATCGTTTCTGAGCTTCAAAAACTTCTCTGCAGTAGGCTTGAGCTTGCACCGTACCCATGTGGGATTGCACAAGTACCACAATGATGAAGCGCCACCTAACTGCTGATGGTCAGGTAGAGGGAGTTCCTATGTATTTGCAGGAACAAGTTATTTGCAGTTATCAGAAGATGACTCTCAGCTGATGAGGGAATAGCTAGGAGCAGATTTTTGATCACCTGCAGTGGAAATGTTGTTCCACTCAGTTCTGCAATGGAGTGCTCAAAAGCATTGCTCATGTCCCAACCCAACTTGAAGGGGAAGGAAAATAAATGAGTTCTTTCACTGACCTTTGCAATGCAGAGAGATTAAAAGTACTGCTTTTTCAGAAAAAAAACTCTCTGGCTTTTGTAATAGAGATCAAAAACTATAACTGAAAAAGGTTCAATGATTCCCCCCTCATAAATTTTTCCTGCTTCTCCCCACAGGCCCTCACAAATCTTGACACAGGGGAACCCCCCCCCCCCGTTTCTTGCTAAGGTACTTCTGTCACATCAAGGATTCATATTACATACATTTTCAGGGATAGGGGTGAACAATACTGTAGCCAGGTTTGATGATGACATAAGATTATTCGGAGTAGTAAAGTTCCAAGCTCAAAACAGACTGTGCAGAAGGCAGGAGGGTCTCTCTAAACTTGAAGAATGAGCAACAAAATAGCAAATAAGGGTCAATATAAGTTAAGTACTAAGAGATGCATGTTGGGCCAACTATTTCTAACTTGGCTTAAAATTTGATATTGTCTCAATTGGTTGTGAACCAGGAGAGAGATCTTTGACTATATCCAGAAATTTTACACACACTTTTCTCCCAAGCATCTTGAGATGCAGTGAGGTGTGGCACACAGTGTTGAGAATTATTGGGGAAAGGATTGGAAATAAAACTGCCTTTATATAAACCTACACTGTATATTAATTTAGACTATGTAAAGTTCTTGTCATCCCCTTTTATAAATAAATACTGAGGTTCTCAAAAGGACCATCCTCTCCCAAACACACTTGTCTTACAGCCAAGATTTTTTTAGAGGTCCATGTTGCAAGTGCCAGAACTTCTAAGGTGATATGGGTGAGCACTAGAGGTAGTGCTGTCTTAGTAATGATGGTTAAACTGTGGAATGCTGTCCCACTGCAAGTTAACCTGGTACCAACCTTGCTAGCCTTTATGTGCCAGGTGAAACATACCTTTCTTTTTCTAAACCTTTTTTTGAAAGAGTATTTATTTTGACAGTTGACTTTTCATTGTCTTCCCTTCCCTATACTTGATTCAATTGAAATTTCTGAGGGGGGGGGTTGGTTGCCTTTTTGCTCAAGAATTTCTTCTATTTTTACAATTTTTACTGCTCATATTACAGTACTGTTGCTACTCCAGTTTTAATTATTTTACGGCTTGTTTTAGTAACTCCCTGATGCAAGCCATTTAAAATTATGAATTATTATTATTCTGGTGAAAGCTACCTTCTGTACAAACTGCACAAAGACAGGATATAAATATTTTAAACAAAAAAATGAAAAAGGTACAGAAAAAATATACACAGAGAACAGTTTTCACTGGTTATTAGCCATGTTAGTAGAATACAAATGTTCAGAATCCCGTTTGCCAAAAGTTGGTTAGGACTGGTGCCTTCGTGCGCCTTTTGCAGGCTTTGCAGATGCATGCCACTGTTCAAAATATTATGCTGTGCTATATATGTTGACACATGGTAACAAATAGTTCATAGACCATTGGTCTAATCCAGCAGGGCTTGAAGAATTTTAAAGAAAAAGCTGTTTTGTACTTCTTTCAGGAACACAAAACCTGGAGCTGAATAATGAAAATTAATAATGAAAATTAATAGGAAAAGAACCTAATTGGCTTACAGTTCCCAATCACATGAAACTGATTAGAAGCAGGAATGCAGTATACCAAACTTTCGCCTGCTGTCAAGAGAGTTACTGAAGTTCATGAAAGCATAAACATAATAATATATTCTATGTAGCTTATAGAAACAAATGCATTGTATTATTACGCCACAATTATATTTATAATCTGAAACTGAACAGTCTGGAACTGAATTTGCAATGGAACTGTGAATGCTTATTAATTCCAAGCATGTTTCATTCACAAAAACTAAAAATAGTTCAACGTTACACAATAAATAATGAAAACTCCCATAGTGCAATCCATGAAGGTACCCAACTGAACTGTAAATTTATTTTCTTAATAAACTTGCCCTTTTCAAGAATATATATAGTTCTAGCAAAAAAACAAATGCAATCTCTGTTTTCAATATGTGGGTAATGATATTCATATTAGAGACAGAATAATAAAGCAGTGATCATTTTAGCAAGCATTTCTCATATAAAACTACATCATTTGAAGGATGTTTTCAAAACTTTTTTACAATGACAACACATTGTATTCTGCTTATGATGCTTTCCATCAATAGAAAGTCTTGGGATTCACTATTCTGCTCTTCAGTTTTCTTCTTTTACTGGCTTTCACAGCTGTCAGATTTGTCATTTATATATTTATATTTATATATTTATGTATTATTTTGAGTTATATCCCAATCTTCCTGCAAGCAGGCTCAGGGAGTCTCACAACAACAAACACAGTACAATCTTAAAAATAAATCAAGAGTTAATATGTAACAATATAAAACAGTCCAATAAAACAATTTAAAACATTCTAAAGTGGGCAGTGCAGTACATTAGTTCAATTCCTACAGCCGGAATGAATGGTCCGGCACCAAGCCATAATGATCTCATGCAGATGCCCGCTGCTTCAGCCAAAGGCCTGGCAGAACAGCTCTGTTTTGCAGGCCCTTTGGGTACCTGATCATTCATTTGGTTTCTTAACACAGAAACTGAGCTGGAAGGGACATTATAAGCCATCTAGCTCAACCCCTGACTCAGTGTAGGAAATCCAACATGGCTAATAAAATCAATTTTTTTAAATTGGATTTTTAGTTTTTGTTTAAAAGTGCTTTTTTAAAAAAACCCTATATAAAGGTAGTTTTCATCCAGGTTATGTTAAAGCTCTGATATCAGGATGGAATGGAGACTGACTTCTATTTACATATTATGCAGCAATTTATTTATTTAAACTTGCTAGAAAATTTTATAGGTAGATCTTGACAGGTCAAATACTATACCACGGTACATCCTTATAGGACCTCCCAAGGCTCCTCTGTATGTAGAAAGGTTAACCATTTTACTCAATGGAACTTCCCTCTAAAAGAGTGATGGTTTTAGAAATGCAAAATTGAGCATCTCCAGACACAAGATACTTGTGGTTAGCAGTACAGTTTGTTTATAATAAGTGAAACCCTTGGAGGTAAATGGGAGATACAGGGGAGCAAGAACATGAACCTGAGATATCTCAGGGAGGCCTTCCAATAGAGGAAGCTCAGCAGACATTAATATGAGGGTATAGAACTTCAACAACAAAACCATGGAGATCCAGTTCTAATGCCTAGTGTGTTATCATAGGAAAAATAGCTAAAAAATATTTTTGCCAAGAGAGGACAAACACAAAATATGCAGAAAATCACAGATGCCTCCAAATCTCAGAGGGAGTCAGGTGACTAGTGGTTACTGTGACATCTCTAAACTAGTCTCAGAGCATGTTCATACTGTGAATTATCGTATTTCCTATGTATGACAATGAGGAAGGTTTGAGTGATTCATAGCAGTTCAAAATAGGCAGCCAGATTGCATTGTTCATGTAATGTACAAGACAGCAGTCCTGCAACCCTGCTTCCACTAAATGCAGCAGCTGTCATTTATGCAGGTCAAAGAAGTGAGAGGGGACTTAATTAAAAAAAAATGAATCAAGAACCAAAAAGGTTAGTCACAAATCAACTATAAGGCCAATTACTAAAAACAATATGTATAACCTAAGTAATATAAAAATACATATATTTATTGTTGAAGAGTTAAAAACATTTATGGGCCCAACTGTAGCCTCATTACAGAATAAAAGTACAATATACACAAGTGGGAACTATTGTGACCCAACATGTTTCAGCCCTAATAGGCCTTCCTCAGTAGTCAAGCAATATTTGTCCATAAATGCTCGCAATACAATAGTAAAACAATTCACAAGTTGATGTAGGACCAAAAATGGAGTTTTATAATAAAAATCTATTTATACAAGGCATGAGAATGTTTAGTCTTGTGCCATAGTCAGATATATACATCCTGAATAATGTTGCTATTATATGCCTTCCAATTTGGGTCCAGAAAATACAGGTGCAAACAACTAATTAGAGCCCATGTACCATACATGGTGTGCAGTCATGCCTTGTGTAAAAGTCTGCCACTTACTTTTGTGCTAACTTGTCATTGCCTATTGAGAAGCAGGTGACTGAGCACAGCTCTGAGCACAGTACTTTGCCACTACATTGCTTTTCCCTCTACTCTACTGACCATTCCACTACAAAAAGATGTGAACTGCCTGCTACCATCCCTTGCAATCCCAGAGTAGCACCCATTACACCCACTCAGTTTATTTTTAATGAATCTTCAGTACTGAAAAGTGGTCATCATCCATTGCATTTGTATCTCCAAGTATCTCCTCTCCTCTCTTTTCTCACTGTAAAGTGAAAACAGCTGAGTCAGGTTGTGGTACAATCTGCTTCCATAGAGCAGAATGGGAACTCTGTGGCTGGCTGCCAGAGCTGCCAACCAAGCTATGGACAGCTACTATGGGTGTTTCTGGGGCTCACCACAAGTCCACTCCCAGCATTGCCTAGGAATTGATTGAATTGGTGCCAGCCTGTCTGACCAACGAAACACTCTGATGAACCACCCGAACCACCACGGAAAAATGGTGGTTCGTTGTTGGTTCAAGAATGTCACAACCAAACAAATCAGGTCAAAACTAATCACAAAATGGCCCAGTTAGAGTAAACATTTAGTTTGTTTTGTGGTTCATGCCCATCCCTAACGTTTTTTCAGGGCTTCCATGGATCGATCAGTATGAGCTGTTAGGGAGAAACAGAGCAGGGTGTTACCCGTATATTAACAGCTTGCTACATACTCCAGATGATATCTCACAGTGTCTACTTACAGATATTAAACACTGTGGAAAACAGACTATGGTCAGTAGTGGTGGAAACTGCTGACGAAAACCACATTCAAGGAAGAAATTTGTGGCAAGTTCTGAGACCAAGGCCAGAATGAAGTATTTTCACTGCAGCTGTGTAATATATCATACCAAAGTGGATTCAGCTGCTGCTGCAAAGGTACACAATTTTACCAAAAGGTGCAGCACCACATACACATCCCTAGTCCTGTAAAAGCTCTGCTATCCAGCATTTGATTTTCTAGAAGACTTGACTCACTGGCATTGATCAGAGGGCAAGTTTTCCCCCCTCAGCCACCATACTCCTGAACCTTCTGATGTGCACAAGCCCCACTCCTATCTTTCCAGCTAGCCAGCTTGATGCTTCTGATTATTGCTGGGCTTTTGACAGCCAGTGATGCCAGTTGACATCATCCTCGGGTTCCTCCTTCAGCTTGCCTCAAGCTATCAAGAGCCTGCTCTGCTGAGAAGCTCCTAGGCAGCTGGCCCACTTGCATTCTTTCTACATGGAACAGCTCTGTAGTGGGGGAGGAAGGATCCTTCCAGGTGTTGGGACTGTTGCCATGGCACTCCCAATGGATTCATTTGGGTAAGGAGGGAGGGCACAACAATAAGTTGGGGTACCCAGCATATTTCATTAATCAGCAACCCGAACTCCCTGTGTGGGCCCAATAACAAAGCTTTTTACTGCACTATTTATCATCTTCTTAGATTATATAATACTCTTACTTTCTTCTTTAATTAGGAATGGGGGGGAGGATAAGAAAGCCAAGATTCTCATGCTTTTATGAGAACTGGAGGTAGAGACAGTTTGAGTAATTGAAGATTCTAGTTTTCAGAGGTAGTCTATCCTGAATGGAACCTCAGAGCCAAATCTATGCCACTGTAACATGCTCTACATAGTTTTATCTTTGGGGAATGTTAGCTGGTGCATTATTAGTCAATGTGGCAATTGTAAAATAAGCAAAATGCTTGGTGAAAACATTGACTATAACCTTATATAATGTACAACTGATTACAGAATTTCTCCTAATGATCCTGCATCAATATATCAGTGAGTAGGAAGGAACGTTAGTAAATAGGTGAGTTTTTTTCTCTTTACAAAAATGGAAACCGAACATTTAGAGAAGAGAGACATAGAAAAATGCCTATTTAAAAATTAGACACCAGGCTACTCTGTAAGGAATATAAAAATACATTTCAAAGGATGAAAGAACTGGAGTTAAGGGGATCATCTTACACCAATAAGCAACCTACTGACACATATACTAATGAGATTTTAAAAGAGAAGAATTTTAAATTTAATACAGAAAACAGGTGAAAACCAAGGAAGTTCACTAAAAGTGAGGAGACAATCAACAAAAATATACGCATGAGAAAGAAATATTGATTGTTCATTCTTTGGTTTCTTCAGAATCATAATGCTAAACATTAATGTGTGTAATTTCATAGTTATTCTGTAGTTTATACCATATCCACTATTTTGTATCTCCTGGCTTTCAGGACAAACTGTGCGTGTGGCAGTGAGGGAGGGGGGATCAAGGTCTAGAAAAATGGCATTTCAATCCCAGGTGAGGCAGCTGACATTTTTAAAATTATGCATGCTTACAACATAAACAGTACTGAAATTTTGACTTCCCTTTACAGTAAACCTTAATCACACAAGATATTTCTGTTTTGTCCAGATAAATGGCCATGTGGATCTTTATGCTGTGATATTCCTTTAAAGTATCCAAGATGCTTACATAAACCAAAACAAAAGTATGTCCACCTACCAGTAATGTTAATTTTAAATAATCTTGTTATATAATAAAACTTCACTGTACAAATTAGGGTTGTCACTTAACATTTCTGCCCCAGTGTAATTTTACTCTTTTGCAGAATAGATATGCTACTTTTCAACATTACAAAGCAATGAAGATTGAACTGTTTCAATTGTGCAACACCCTTCAACATGTAGATCCACCATTTTAAGTTTGCAATTAGCTGATGCTAGAATAGCAACATCTTGTTTGTGGACAATGGCCCCAGTGTGGAAACAATCATAGGACCTAAAATCAAACCCAAAACAGCATGAAACAGAGTAGGCATAAAAGAGATTAAAAGGTCATAGAAAATTAGAAGATTTTCATCCCTAAAGGAATATTAGAGTAGATGGGACCAAGAAAACCTCAGGACATAGGTAATTTTAAAGTTTTGGGGAAGCTACCAAAAAGCCCCAGCTGCACAAGGAGGCATGACCTAAGCATTATTTTTTTGGGACCTAGCACAAACACATACTCACACATAAACGGACACCACAGTCTCTCATTTCATACATATAATCTCATGAGCAATGAAGAAAATTTGCTGTAATTCTGAAATTACTGTCTACATTTCTGAAAAATGCCCAGGTTTGGTACTTTAGTTTAATAACACCCAGCCTGAGAGTCATAGAAGCTTGCTATTCTGTAACATTTTGGTAGTTTAAAAGGGATTATCCTCTCAATGTCTTGATTTTTTAAATTCTAGTGGACCAACATAGCTACAATAACATAAGACCACTTCACTTTAAAACTTTATTTTTTTGGCCTTTTAAATTGCAAAATCATGAATTAGCCGCCCAGGTAAATTTCTCTTGCAAGCTCACATAGGGAGGTGCTTAACCATTCTTGCCCAACTGTGGAACACCTGAAGGTAACGTTGCCAACTTCCAGGTGAGCCCTGGTGTTCTCCTGGAATTATAACTGAACTCCAGACTATAAAGATCAGTTCTCCTGGAGAAATGGCTGCTTTGGAAGGTGGACTCTCTGGCATCAAATTCCTGTCGAGCTCTCTCCCCTCCCCAAACTCCGTCCTGCCAAGGCTCTGGCCCAAAATTTCCAAGAATTTCCAGCCTGGGACACAAGGGTGTGGTGGCCATGAAACACATCCTTCATTAGTTAAACAATAAAACAAATATTAAAAACAAGATATTGTAGGGCACAGAGTGGTGAGAACTACAGTTCTCAAGACTCAGAGTGAGAAGGCGCATGCTTTAAATTTATTCAAACCTGAACACTTCCCTAGCCATTAATGAACACTGAGTGGTGCTGCCATAAGGGAAAGAAACCTCATTGTGAAATGCTAATTTTGTGAGGAGGTTAATTGAATGTCAGACAACAGACAAGAAGGTGACATCAGGGGTCACTGGTAGCAAAGCAATTCATGGCCACACATGTGTAGTTGTTATTTTCTACAGCTGAACACATTCAGATACAGGAAAACAATGTGCTGAACACTCACATTTCATGTAGGTCACAAGTTAATCAGTGGTTAATAGAGCAGTCTTGATCGGAAGAGGACATCATATTTATTTTTCATATTTGTATCCCACCCATCCCATAAGTGGGCTCAGGGCAGGCCACATCATCTCAAATAATACAATAAGGTTTAAAAATCAATAAAACATTACATTATAAACATTTAAAATCAGTAGTTATAGCTGCTGGTGCAAATTCTGGCCCATTAATACTGATTGTTATGGCCGGTTGCTGGCAGATGGGTGGCCAGTGCATCTGCCTTAACCAAAGCCTGGCAGAACACCTCCATCTTGCAGGCCCTGCAGAACTGAGTAAGATCCGCAGGGCCCTGATCTTGATGGGGCGCATGTTCCACCAGGTGGCAGCCAGAGCAGAAAGGCCTTGGCCTTGGTTGAGGGTAAACGGATGTCTTTTGGGCCAGGGACCACCAGGAGATATTGATTACTAGAACGTAAAGCTCTTTGAGGCGTATATAGGAAGAGGTGGTCCCTTAGATATGTTGGTCCCAGGCTGTATAAGGCTTTGAAGGTTATTACCAACACCTTGAAGCGGATCCGGTACTCAACTGGTAACTGGCGTTGATGTCAGCAGGCGTGCCACCACATTTTGTACCAACTGTAATTTCCGGATCAGTCTAAGCTGTTACTGTAAAGGATTAAGTGTTATGTGTATGGGGTTTGGGGTGTGGCAGCAGTGTTCAAACCTTTTATGATTTCCTCTTTTCTTAGGCTCTGCAGAGGGTAAACTCCTTAGAAGGTTTGAGTCAGCCTGAACCTTTACTTTTGGTAGAAACAGCTGTGATCAATTAAAGCTGAGATAGCTTAATAAGTGAGGTGGATAGAGAAGGTTATAGGTTGGTGTAGTTACTATCAGCCATTAGTCATCAGACAGAGAAAGCAAAGCAGGAATTTTGGAGGAGAGCTGAGAGACTTCTGGATTTCATCCCTCTTCAGGAGCCTTGTATGAAGAATTCATCTGAAGGCTTGGGCCATTGCTGGTGGTAACTGCTGTGTAATTTTTACTTTTATCTACACTGAGTACGGGACTCTTATCATGTTTTCCTGTTTCCTATCCCGCTTTGTCCTTGGATCTAGTAAATAAAGAGAACTGTTTATTTGTTGAATGTTCAGTTCCCTCCTTCGTGCAGCAAATAGCCCACAGCCAGGACGAAGAGCACTATCAGAGTGAGTCCCTGGAGTTACAACTTCTTTACAGTTATTACTCTTTCCCTTCCCAAAATTACCACCACCCATTCATCCATCCAAGCTCCAATACAATTCTTTTTCTGCCTTTTTTCAGTTTTTGCAAATGCATAGTAGAAAGTTTCTCAAGAATAAATTCCATTTTCCTTGAAGCATCCTCATGAACTCATCAAAATATGAGACACATGGTTTAATGCTTATTTATTTTGAAACCTTTATTTGCTAACTGGAGAATGAAGTGTTAGTTTTATCATCATTAATGTGCCACTGAAGAAACTGAATTAATACAAGGAACATTACACAATTTTCTTATACTTCTTCCACTGATTATTGCAGAATATTTAGACAGAAAAACAATGACGGTATATGACAGTTTAGTAATAACAGAATTTATAATAACCCCCAAAGAGGTTTTTTCACCTACAGATTAAAGGACTGGAAACAAAAACATCTTAACTGACATTCTACAATGGATTCTGCTCATGGTGAAGACTTCATGGACAGAATGCATGATGCACTCTTGAGAGGGCAACAGGAGAAGAAAGTATCTCAGGTAAAAGAGGAACATCAAACACAGGAAGAGGGCATGTACAAGAATATAACCCACAGGAGCAGGAAAATCAGAAGACATTCCGAACCTCGGCATCCTCAGCCAGAGACCCAGCAGCAGAGCCAGCAGAGGAACAC
This sequence comes from Gekko gecko, assembly GCA_029375565.1. Taxonomy (NCBI): domain Eukaryota; kingdom Metazoa; phylum Chordata; class Lepidosauria; order Squamata; family Gekkonidae; genus Gekko; species Gekko gecko. The sequence goes on along the minus strand of JAPDNY010000003.1, from coordinate 159,285,352 downwards.
AGTTGGCTGGGAGATGCCGGCCCGGTTTCCATGCAGTTATACTGGGGGCGGGATCAAGGAAGAGGTGAAGACCAAGGAAGGGAAGGGGTATAAATAAGGGCCCCAGGAGACAGCCAAGGAGGACTACCTGAGGCTCCAGACCTAGACCCTAGTGAGAGTAACCGGTGAGGCTGGCTGAGCCCAGGGACCTGATGGAGGGATAGTGACAGAGGCAACTACTGTCTCCCCCCCCAGGAAAAGAGGGTCACTGAATGAAGGCACATGCTGGGGTACAGTGGCATCTGAGAGGAAGTCAATGGGAGGCAAGGGCCCCTGTGACACATGGTCACAAAAGGACTTGAACCATTCAAGTGCTCCATCTCTGATAGCCATTTCTATCCCATAGCAAACCCAGAGTGAAAAGGGCTAAGGCAAAAATATCATGAAGGCAACCATGGAATTGTTCAGCAACCACCCTCTCCTTCACCTACCCCAGTAAAGCCAGATCTGAGATTGGCTGATGACTGGATATTATCTCCTTATTTAAAGAGAGCTTCTTTAATAGGAGCAAATAACTAATCTCAAAACTCTAGGGAAGCTACCTCATTTAGAATGGTATTACTGATCCTCAACAACAGTTCCTGCACAATGTTCAGGCAAGATTTTATCCACGAAGATTAACAGGGATCAAAGCTACATGCAGTAATGGTAGTAAAACCTGGCAAATAAAACAGCCTTGCAGCACCTTGTAAAATTGCCTAAATGCAGTACCTCTGTCACCTCCTCACAAAGCCCATCCCACAGAGTGGGAGTGCCAATGGAGAAGTCATAGGCTCTATTTGTTGCCAGGCAGGCTTCCTTAACCAGGGGAACTGCCAATAGATGGCAGCCTGAGGACTGCAGTTAACTCATGGGGATATATAGAAGAAGTACCTTTAGATATGTGGGTCCTAGATTATAGATTTAAATATCATATCCAGAACCCTGAATCGATCTGAGAAACAAACTGGCAGCCAAAATACCTGTTTTAAGATATGGTAAAATATGTTCCTGGCAGCTAGCCCTTGATAACAAGTGGCCTACCATGAGCAGAGCTTCTGCAGGTGCTACCAAGAAGACAGGCAGAACAAGCAACTTCCGTGTGTGGAACTTTTATCCTTAGCCTTTTTCACTCTGGGTTCATGCTTTGCTATGGGACAGAAATGGTAATGCTTCTCTGTTGTGGCCCCCAGCTTATGGAATACCCTACATGGCAAAGCTAGAAAGGTTCCCACTCTACTGGATTTTCACAAACTATGCAAAACACAATTATTCAGGAGGGCTTCTTTACACTGGAGGGCTACACTGTAGTGAAATAGTTCAGAAAAATGCTTTGTTAGAGGGCTAAGAACTATGGACTATACCACTGTATTCCGTCTGTTGCTGTATGTATGTTCCTACTTTGTAATTTCTGTATTGCTCAATGTATCATGTTTAAATGTGCATGCTTTGTTTCAGCTTTGTATCAGTTCTGTTTCAGATGTCTGCTCAGATTTATGCAATCCTTGATCTACTGCAATGTTTATTGGATTTCCTATCCTGTTGACTGTATTGATTTACACTGTTTAATCCACCTTGAGTCTTAATGAGAAAGGTGGACTAAAAACAATGTAAATAAATAATAATCGAAGGGGATGCAGCTGTGATGCATTCACCAGGGATGATCTTAGCACTCAGCACTTTGCCAGCCAGTTACTGGCTTGCTTGTTGAGGATATCTGATGTAGGCTAAAGTAGTCTTAGGCTCTGGTCACACTGCAACTGACATGCGCTTTGTTCCCGGTTTATTTAAATCGGGAACATTTTTATTCGCATTGGGCTGTCTACATGCAGCCAGCCCCTCTTTCCCAGCACCCGCTTGCCTACTGCTGCACCGTCCTTCCAGGCGATCCTGCCAGCCACGGGGAGGCTTGGGCGGCTGCTGCTCCTGCCGACACTTGGGGGGGGGTGCTGCCGCCGCCGCTGCTGCCATTGACCCACGAAAATAGGCTCCACCGTCTCCGCCATCCTCCTTGCTGGCCCCATCCAGGCTGCCGTAGCCCCCACCTCTCGTTCCCGCCTCCAGGGCCATCGTTGTGCGTTTTTTTTTAAAAAAAGCTTCTGGTTTGAGCGCTTGACTAAACATGCGCTTAATAAATCCATTATTAAACTTTAAATGGATTTATTAAGCACATGTTTGCTCAAGCGCTCAAACCGGAAGCTTTTTTTAAAAAAAACAAAAAACCCAAGAACGTTCAGACGGCCCTAATCGCAATCCTTGTGAGAGAGAGGCTGTCCACATAGGCGAAATCGCGCAATCAAAGCGGAAGTGCCAGGAAAACACTAGTTTCTCCAGGGGTCAGGAAAACCCGGAAGCATTGCGCAAGTAAGCCCGCTTCGCAGCGGGAGGCGGATTGGCGCGTGTGAACGTGAAACTGACATGCGCAAGTAAACAGCAGCGAATCCCGATCAAAACGGCAGTGTGACCGCACCCTTAGGGTTGGATTCAAAGTTACATCAACACTGTAACTTGACTGAACTAAATTTTCATCAATTTCCTCCTCATCAGCTGACTACTACACCCCCTGAAAAGCTACTACTGAGGATCTGGGAACCCTACAGAATAGAATGCTGTATGATGTGGGGGCTTTGGAGAGCAAGAGACTCAGCAGGAATCATTCTCCTTTCTTTTCCATGATAGACTCATGAACAAAAGATAAGTCTCCTGGAGCTGGAGGGAGAACAATTCCTACCAAGCCTCCCTCCTCACTGCATCACTCACACCGCAAGGCATTCTGAGGGGTCCCCCAACCACATAAAGTCGTTGGATAAAGAGAAAGCAGATGAAAAACTGTTTCTGCAACCCAAAGACTCTATTTATTGTTTAACTAAATGCTTAATAGCATAAATGAAGAAACTCATTAAAAACAAAATAGGATAGAAAAGCCTGTGCCTTACTTTCCAGGTTGACTCAAACACTCCTGACTTTACAGAACCACAGTTGAAATAATTATTCAAACTTCTTAGTAAAACAGGACATAAACACATGAATAGAAAGGACAAAAGGAAATTTTCATTATGTTAATTAATTATGCAGATTACTCCAGTTGTCATGTTAGCCACTGAAAGAGGCACTTTTTAAATTTAGCAGTGAAATCATCACTGTGTATTCCAGCATGAATAAAAATGAAAGTTTCAACACAGCAAAAGCTTTTCAACGACAACAAAAATACAATAAATATCAAAGAAAAGACTACTGTACCTTAATTTCTTCTATTTCATCGGGCACTATTTTGTATGCTGATATAGTCCCGCCCAACCTGTAATTTGGAAAAGAACACATTCTCAAAATTGAGCCATAAATAGCATGGGAGACAATGATATTTTTATTGCTATGTAATTCAGGAAACAGAAACCTCCTTCCTATAGTTAACATCTAGGATCAGACTGTGCTTGGCCAGCCAAGGCAGTATGATTTATGCATAGTTGCAACACTGCACACTGGCATCTTGAATAAGACATACATTAGTCAAAATTGTGAGACTTAAAAGCAGCTCTTACTTCAATTGGGATTATAATGCAAATTTTAATTTCAGAATATTAGTTTGTATTACATATGTCTCTCCTTCACATTCTTTTCTGCATGGCCAATGATCAGATTCTAACAAATGGTGTGTATGAAGGGCAGGGCCAGCTCGAGGTGCTTCTGTGCCCTAGGCGGGTGCAGATGCCAACTTCCTGGTGGGGCCTGGAGTCCCCACGCTGGCCGCCTCCTCCTCCTCCATCCGAGGGGGGGAGGGGGAGGGCGGTCAAGCACCGACTGGCCTCTGCGGTCACCTGCCCGCCCCACCACCACCGCCATCGCCTCTCAGCCTTGGCTCAGCGCTGGGCCTGGCTAACCGCCACTGCACCCATCCCTCGCGCACCCGAGCCAGGCTTTGCCCACCCAGCTGGGCGAGGACGAGGAGATGCGCCTCCTGGGTTCCCCACTTCAGCCCCGCCAAAATTTAATAATAACTTTTGCCATTTATCTAATTGATTGTTTGATGTCAGTGGAAGCGCTTGGAATAAAAAATAAATGTTGGTAGTATGTATGTTCTAATAATGTTAAGCCTGTCGTGCCAAGTCAGCTTTAACTTATGCCAGGAAAGTAGCTGCTTTTGAAGATTATCAAATAAAAGTAGATAATTTACTTTAAATAAATTGTGTATATTTAATGGAATTTTAACTCCCAAATAAGTCATGTTTGTTGTTACCCATTTGAAGTTGGTGGAGTGCTTAAGGTATTCAATTATTTTGCTATCTAAATTAATAGGGAAAATATATTTTATTTATTTATTTATTTATTTATTTATTTATTATTTGGATTTATATCCCGCCCTCCCTGAAGGCTCAGGGCAGCTCACAACAGGGTATGCATGCCAGCTTTAAAACACATTAAAACAGTATAAAACCCAATGGGACAAATAGAACAAACATTCAAAACTTAATGGCATATTAAAACAAGATGGGGTGGATCGTAATCCCTGACAGCCAAACGATAGATTGTCATCCCTGGGCCGCCCCACACCGAAGATGGCAGTGGTGCGATGGCGCAACGCTAACAATGATGGAATAGTGATGGCAGAATAGTAATGGCGGCGGCTCCTAAGCATAGGCCTGGTGGAAGAGCTCCATCTTACAGGCCCTGCAGAACTGAGCAAGGTCCCACAGGGCCCGGATCTCCTCTGGGAGCTCCTTCTACCAGATAGGAGCCGCCACCGAAAAAGCCCTGGCTCTAATGGCAGAAAATTTCACGTCCCTGGGACCTGGAATTTCCAGGATTTTGATGTATTTATTTGCAGTCCTGATATATTACCAAATTCTTCCAATACGTGCTGTTCATTAAATAAAGACTGTGGGTTGTGTAAGGAATAAAAGAATATTGTCTGCAAATAGGGAAATTTTAAAATCTCTATTCTAAAGATGTATGCCAGATATTTTAGAATGATTCTGTATTCTTGTAGCCAGTGGCTCCATCATCAAGGCAAATAGGATTGGGTATAAGGGGCATCCCTGTCTTGTTCCACGCTTTAAGGTAAATTGATCAGAGGAGTTGATCGTAGACTGCATTTATTATTCACAAAAAAATTGTCACCAAAACCTAGAAAATGCAAAACTCTTTTCAAATAAGTAAAATTAACTGAGTCAAAGACTTTTTCTATATTTGAAGCCACACAAATTGCCTTTTGATGTTTTAACTTGCAGTAGTGAATCAGACTTAAAGCTTTATAGGTAGTATCTGTCAAGTCTCTATTTGCCATAAACCCTACTTGTTCTTGGGGAATGCATTGAGTTATGAAGGAATTTAAACGGGTACCCAAAATAGAAGTAAAAAGCTTAAAATCAGTATTCAACAAAGATATTGGTCTATTTGAGGAGACACTGGTGGGATCTTTGCCCGGTTTGGGCAATACTATGATAGATGCTTGTAGCCATGAGGACGGGAGAATTCCAACTTGAATAGTATGATTACAGGTCTTAACTAAAGGTTTTAGTAGAATTTTTTTATATAGTTTATAGAATTCAGAAACAAAGCCGTCTGGCCCTGGGGCTTTATTAATTTTAAGGTTGTTAATTGTAGTTGATACCTCTTTTTCAGAAATTGAATTTTCCATAATTGATCTATGATCTATTGAAAGCTTAATGTTATTATAATGTTGTTCTAAATAGCTATTTATATTATTCTCATTAATAGTTTGAGTCATATAATTGTTTATAATACTCTAAAAAAATTGAAATTTCTTTTGAATCAAATTGCATTATACCTTGGGGATTTTTAATTGCTAGAATAAATCTGGATTCTCTTTTTTGTTTGACTCTTCTATTTAAGAATTTCAAAGCTTTAGCCATATTTTGCCAAAAATTTTGTTCTAAAAATATCAAGTTCTTTTGTATATAGGAAATATTTAAGGCATCCAATTCCCTACTTAAAAGTTTCTTATAGATTGCGGAGCTTCCTGTTAGCTTATGGTTAGCTTCTAATTTTTTAATCTCTATTGTTAATCAATCTCTTTTTTGTTGTTTTTGTTTTTTCAGGTACGTCAATTTTGATATCAAGTGTCCCCTTAACACTGGTTTAAATGCATCCCATGTATACATTGGAGAGACTTCATCTGAATTATTATCATTAAAGTAATTTTTAATGGCTGTTTCAATTTCTGATACTGTAACTTGGTTTTGCAATAAAGATTTGTTCAATATCTAAGTCGTTTATCTTTGTTCATTATTTAATATTATTCATTATTTAATATTAAATCACAATTATGATTTGACCATTGCTAAGTTCCAATTTGTGTATTTTGAATTCTGCCTAATAAGGATGGAGAAATTAAAAAATAATCGATACGAGTATATGTACCATGTCTTTGAAAAAAGTAAGTATAATCTCTTTTTCCTACATGGAAATATCTCCAAACATCTAATAAAAGAAAATGATTTAGGATATTGGCTGGGGGGTAAGTCTATTTTTAAATGGTTTTCAGTTGGTATGGACCTTAATGTTTAAACATGACCTAAAGGGAATAATAACATCTAATTGTTAAGATTATTCGGGTTATAAAATTAGTTTACACTCAGTAATGGTAGTATTGCCTTATCTATAATTAAAATATAAGAAATCACATTAGTATCTTAATTTTAATGCTATCAAGAAGTTATAACATTCTATATAACCAAAACCAATGAAATTTTACAAACAGTATAAAATTAGCATTATCTTACAAATTTTAATTAGACTAAGCAATTGTAGACATTAAGTTTAACTATCTAATCTATTAATAACCTCACCTACCAACACAACTTTACTAAACAATTACTAACTACCTTAAACCAGAGAAAACTTATTTTAATAACCCCAACTTGTAGTCCCCCCTCCCCTTAATAAACCTGTGCAATTATATAATAGATTTTAACTCATTAAATAATCAACTATTAAAACAGAAATTATCTAAAAAAGAAAAACTTTTTTTGCTCCCAACACCAGTGAGAGAGAGTAAGAAATAGATTTCTATAAGATTACTTTATACAAAGACAACAATATATAAAAACTTTAAACTTAAATTATGTAGGAGTAACTGGCATAGTTGATATTTCCCCCTGCCCTCCCCCTTCCCCATACATTTATAAAGAACGTAGAAATCTTATTGAAATAAGCTAAAATACAATATAAAGCTAATGTTCTCAGTAAAAAAAATATTAAACAATCATAAATTTAGACTGAAGTACACATCGTCCAGCTAAGATGGAGATTCAATAGTATTATTCAAACTGATGGAAATCTAGAAAAGAACTTAGTGTTCTTATGAGGAGTCAGCTGAAGAGCAAGCTTCCTCTTAAACGATCTCTTATCGAGCTCCATAGGATACTGTAGAAGACAAACAGGTTGCTTACCTGTAACTGATGATCTTTGAGCAGTCATCTGTGCAGTCACACCTATAGGATCCAGTGTGCCTGCGCTGATCCGATTGGTGTACAAAGCTTACAACAGGATTTTCGTGCCTCCACCCTGAATCTGCATGGGAACCCCTACTGCACATGCCCAGGAAGGTGGAGTGCGGACATCCCACCAGTTCCTTCTGACTGGCATCAACCAAAGCAATGTAAGACAAAAAACTGAGGAGGACAATAGTGGGGAAGGAAGGAAGGACAGTGTGACTGCACAGATGACCACTCATCAGTTACAAGTAAGCAACCTGTTTATCTTCTTCATGGTCTTTGTGCATCACACCTATGGGAGATTGAAAAGCAGTGGCTCACCTGGAGGCGAGTGCTGTCAAGCTCAGTACACCACACCGTTGCACACAAATGTCTAGTGTATAATGTCTAATAAACATGGTTGGTGTGGACCACATGGCAGCTTTGCAGATAGAAGACAATCATGCGCCCTTCAGGAAAGCTGTGGAAGTTGCCATAGATCTGGTGGAATGCGCCTTCAAAAGTACAGGGAGAGGATATTTTGCTAGCAAGTAGCATAGTCGTATTGTCTCAATAATCCATGTTGACCGACGCTGAGCCAAAATTTTCGAACCCAGTGAATTGCTGGAGTAAGGCACAGAGTAGTGTCCTTCCTAGTCAGGCGTGTCTAGTTCAGGTAGAAAACCAGAGCCCACTTGACATCCAGTGTATGAACTAGACTTCCCTCACCTTCCGGGCATGGGAAGAAACCAGGTAGGAAAATTTCAGAGTGTAAATGAAATTCTGAGACAATTTTAGGTAAAAAGGAAATGTCTGGCACCAGGCACACCCCATTCAGGAGAAAGACCAGGTATGGAGGATCGTAGCAGAGTGCCATCAGTTCACCTACCCACCTGGCCGATGTAATCGCCACCAAGAATGCAGTTTTCCAGGCAGCATAGTGCAGATCACAGGTTGCCATAGGTTCGAATGGCTTCCTGGTGAGTTGGCGGAGCACCAAGGATAGGTCCCATAAGGATGTCAGGGCACTAAAGGGGATAAAGGTGAATGAGCCCCCATAAGAACTTCTTAGAGGTAGGATGCAAGCAGATAGAAAAGCCATCCACTCTATCATGGTATGCGGAAATGGCCATCAAGTAAACTTTAATGGAGGAGTGGCAAAGGCCCTGGTCAGCGAGTGAGAGCGAGAGTCCAAAATTCTGTTAAGGCCTGCTGACATTGGTGAAGTGGTCGAAGGTTGCAAGCAGGACACAAACTGAAACCACTTCCCTTGGTAGGAACAATGAGTAGATGCTTTCCTCACATTCAACAAAACCTCTGAGACTCGAGCGGAGAAGGTCATGGGCCTATTCGCTGTCAATTTCAGTTTGTCTACTCCCAGGTAGAGCAGCGTCCCTCCCTCTACCAGAAATAGATCCAGTGCCCTGGGGAAATGGTGGTGACAGCCCCTGTAGAGACTGAGAAAGAAGGGGAACCAGGGTCGTCTGGATCACCATGGAGCCACTAGAATGCAGTTCGGTGTGACTCTGGCCAGCTTCTGAACCACTCTTAGCAAGAGAGGGAGAGGGGAAAACATTTAGAGTAGTGTTTGTTCCCAGGGGTACAAGAGGTCATCTCCTAGAGAGAGAAGGTCCATTCCCCCCAACTGCAAAAGAAAGGACATTTTGCATTTTCCCTGGAGGCGAAGACATCTATCCTTGGCCTGCCCAATTTTCAGAAGATTGGGCAGAGACAAGTCCAGTTCAGCTCCCACTTGTGATGCTGAGTGAGACCCCTGCTGAGAAGGTCTGCCTTCACATTGCAGGTCCCACAGGGAAGATGTCATTGTCGATACAGCCGTCCCACAGACTGATCGCCAGCCAGCATAGGCTCCAGGATACCATCCCCCCTTGACAGTTGACATAGCTGAGCGCCATGGTATTGTCCATCAGAACAGTCACACGCCTTCCTCAGAGAATGGGCTGAAAGGAGTGCATAGCCAGTTTTATAGCTAGCAGCTCCAAAAAACTGATGTAGTTGGTTGCAGTGATGGCATCCCACTTGTGTCCGACACACAGGCCATTGAGATGTGCCCCCCAGCCCCACAGGGAAGCATCAGTGGTGAGTGTGAGAAGGGGGTTGGAAGGATGGAAAGGTGCACCCTGAGTTAGGTTGGCTTTGACTGTCCACTATAATAGAGTCCTGTATCTTCACTGGGGGTTGGAGATGGATAGATTGGCTCATTCGGAGTGGCCTGAAATATTGTACGAACCACACCTGTAGAGACCTCATGCGTAGCTTAGCAAATAGTAATACCGACGTGGTGGCCGACATGTGGCCTAACAGATGCTGGATGTGAAAAGCCGTGGACAAGGCATTTGTTCGTACTTCCATTGTGAGAGACGACAAAGTCACTGCCCTGTCCACAGGGAGGTAAGCCTTGCATACCGTCGAGTCCAGAACAGCCCCAATGAACTGCACCCATTGCGCCGGCTGCAGATGAAACTTTTGACGACTGACTTGCAGTCCCAGGGATGACAGGATATGCAGCATCTGGAAGAAGTGACTTTCCAAGACCGCTGAAGAGTCCGCCACTAAGAGCCAATAGTTTATGTAGGGAAAGATGGTAATTCCCTGCAGATGAAGATAAGCCGCCACTACCACCATTGTCTTGGTAAAGACCCTTGGAGTCGTGCAGAGACCAAATGGTAGACATCTGTACTGGTAGTGGAGGTTTCCTATGGCGAATCAGAGGTATTTCCAATGAGATGGGTGGATATTGAGGTGGAAATAAGCATCCTGGAGGTTGATAGTGGCCATCCAGGACCCTTGACCCAGAAGAGGGAGAATCACCAGTAGTGATGTCATTTTGAATTTGTGGTATTCTCTAAATACATTGAGACCACAAAGGTCCAAGATTGGACATTGCCCCCCAACCCTTTTGGGCACGGCGAAGTAATGAGAGTAGAAACCTGTCCCTCTGTGTGCCATAGGTACTTGTTCTATCGCATCTTTCGCCAGGAGGGAAGCAATCTCCCAGAGAAGAAGGGGGAGGAGGAGGGGGTGGCCACAAAAACAGGCAAAGTCGGAAAATCCAAAAATTCTATGCAGTAGCCATGGGTCAGAATGGACAAAACCCATTGGTCCATAGTGATGTCCCACCAAGTTGGTAGGAATGGAGAAAGGTGGGTGGACTCCTCAGGAACAGTCTGGGGCAAGTCAAAGGCCCTGTTTGGAAGTCTTTTGAGGCTTTGCCCGGGAGTGTTGTTGTTGAGAGCCATACCTGGACTTTGCAGGGTATTGCTGGCGTTGCCCCAAAGGGCGACTGATGAGGCCTCCACGTTCCTTCAGGAGATGGTTTGTTGTATTGGTGTTTGGGGCCATAGCATGACCAGGAGCGAGGACGATATTGTTTGGAGGGGCCAGAAACACCCAAGGATCTGGAAGCCTTGATGCTCTTGTCCATCTCTTGAAGAGCAGTGTCAGTGGATGCATGGAAAAGGCCCACACCATCAAAAGGCAGGTCCTTGATGTAAGCCCTAGTATCTGGTGGCAAAGAGGTGGTTCTAAGCCAAGAGTGTCTGCGAAGAGAAACAGCAGATGACATTGTTTTTGAGAAGGTATCCAAGGAGTGCTTGGATGAATTCAAGAGCTGCTTGGCCAACATCATACCCTCCTTTTGCAGTGTCCGGGCTGTCTGACGCTTGTCCTCAGGGAGAGACAGTAAAATGTCAGTAAGTTGTTCCCACAATGCATACTGGTACCTGCTCATGCAGGGAATATAATTAGAGGTCTTGATCCCCCCAATGCACCAGCAGAGTAAAAATGTCTCCCAAAGGAGTCAAGTTTCTGACTCTCCTTGTCAGAAGGAGTAGTATGTGTGTGTTTGTTTTCTGAGGAAGAGGAGACTACCATGGAATTTGGCTTGGGATGGATGTAAAGAAATTCCACTCCAGCCTCTTGCACCCTGTACATGTGAGCCAGCCTTCTGGAAGTTACCGGAGCTGAAGGGGGTCTCTCCCAGGGTACCTTCGCTGCCTGCAGAAGGATGGTCGACATGGGGAGGGAGATCACTGTGGATGTGTCTAATTGAATGACATCGAAAACAGCGTCCGACAAAGAGGGTTGAGGTTAGATGATCAAAAGACCCAGCAAATGTGCCATTCGTTTAACTAGATCTCCATAGGAGGAGATCTTCAGAAGGAGATATTGGGAGATCGTACTGGGTCAGTATCGGGGTCTGACGAGGCTGCTGTAAAGTGTCCTGCAACACCGGAGAAGTAGGTGGGGGGCGTTGAGGAGAGATTTGTTTTGGAGCTGGGGATGCCGATGGTTTGGAGAGAGATGTGAATGGTGAAGGTCGACACCGTGGAGAGCGGGACAGATGTGAACGGTGGTCCCAATCATCTGGCCTCATAGGCATCAACCAGGGCATCGATGCCAACAGTGCTGAACCAGTACAGCATATGATGACAGTGATCCCACAGAGGGACTACGGAAGGTTGGTAAGGAAAGTGGGAAGGCAAACCAGGCAATGAAGGATGTCTCAGGGAGTATTCACGCCAGGGCGAACGGGACACCCTGCGTCTCAATTGGGAATGGTCCCGGTAATCTTCCCATCGAAATAGTTGTCAATACAGATGGGTGAATGGGAACAATCACAGGATTGGTATGCATAGTCGGGATGGGAATGATCATTGACCCAAGAGGAAACGGATGGAGAGCGTTCCCCTTCGACAGAACCACCCAGGATCATGTCATCAGTGTCAAAGGCCAATACCGACAGCAGACATTTATCAAGATTCGTCTCCGACACTGGGGGGTCCAGCTGCCTGACTGGAGAGTTCAGCAATTCAATAGGAGGCGCCAATTGCACCTTAGGCAGCTCCGGTATGGAAGTTGTCCCAACACGGGTTGCAACTGCGAAGTGAGAGGCAGTGCAGAGCCCTTAGGGATCACCATGCTGCTCACGGTGTGAGACTTCTGCGTGTCTCTACTTGAAGATTTATGAGACTTCTGTTTGTCCGGCTTGTCTCTCTTCTTCTCCTTCACCAGTGTGGAGGCAGAAGAAGCGGATTTAGATTACTGTTTCCTCGAAGAGACTGGCCCCTTGTCAGAGGCAGACTTCCCCAGTCAAGGAGGCATCGACGTAGAAGGGATTGTCGATGTTGATGGTGGTGCCAATATCGACAATTTGGAGGGGGGGTTGGTCGACATAGTCGCTGGTGCCGAAGGTTCTTGCAAGTCTGGTTTGAGAATTTCGCACACAGAGTGCAAACCTTCTGTCTATGCGACTCCCCCCAGGCAGAGAATGCAGAGTGTGTGTTCGTCCCAAGGAGCTAACTTACTCCCACACAAAACACACCTCTTGAAACATCCCCACTTCTTTTTATCTATATAATTCCCCTCAGGCATGAGGGAAACCCTGGGTGGGGGGGGGAGTCCAAAGACTCAAGGAAAGTTCTCACTCCTCTTCTTCTTTGTTTATTTTTTGTAGAAGAAACTGAAGAACCAACGGACTAGGAGATGCTGAGGAGAAAGAAGACGAAGGAAGATCCCGACATAAGGCAAATGAAGAAAAGATCACCAACCAACAGACTAGCTGCTAACAGTGTGGCGCTCAGAGAAGAACTGGTGGGATGTCCTTGCTCCACCCCTCTGGGCATGCGCAGTAGGGGTTCCCACGCAGACTCAGGGTGGAGATGCGAAAATCCTGTTGTGAGCTTTGTACAACACCAATTGGATCAGCACAGGTGCACTGGATCCCATAGGTGTGATGCACAGAGACCACGAAGAAGGTCCGGAGCTAATATATCTCTAGGTTTCTTCCAGATTTCATTATTGCGTTGGCCCAAGCAATATGCTTTTAAAATTACAAGAGCAACATTTTCTTCCAAGTCAAGTATTGAAGTTAACTATTGTGCTACAAAGATTTACAGTTCTTTGGGGTCCTCCACCCCTTCTGGAAAGCATCTACATTTTAGATTATATTGCCGAAAAACAGATATAAATTTTTTTGATAATACTTCTCTTCATGGCCACATTGCAAAACTGAATTATTCTACATAACATTATGTATATAATATACAATATAATACTTGAGGTAGTGATAGAGGAAGAAATCAAATTCACAATTCACTCATTAGTGTTACTAATGCTAAAACCTTTATTTCATTTTATACTTGCTCTTCCTAATGAGATTTCAATGTCATACTAAAAAAAATATTATCTCGGCTATACAAATGATTCTCCCATCTAGGCAGGTTACGGTTCTAAGATATAGTATGTCTTATATATGCCAGTGACTATAATAATACTATGTATCAGAATGATGAACAATGAGTCACACAATAATGGACAGTTAATATAACCTAGATTAGGAGTGATAAACATGCGGCCTGGTGGTCGAATCAGGCTCCTGGAGGGCTTCCATCAGGCCCACAGTGGAACTGGCCATCTCCTGCTTCCAGTTCTGCTGCTGCTACTGCATCATAGCTTGGTTTGCCAGCCCCTCTCTTAATCACTCAGCCATTTCATGTTTTAACCTGGGTCCTAGACTCAGAACTCTGAGCATGAGATTTCTATGGTGAATGTCAATAAATCAAAAGTAGGTTTGCAGCTTACAGAGCTAATGTTTTAAGTGTGTTTTTATTTTAAGTAAAAAAAAATCTTTGTGTTTGTGTCCTTTATAAAGTTTATATCTCCGCTACCTGGCATTACATTTTATGACACACAAGGCCTGGCCCAACAAGGTCTCATTTATGTCAGAATCGGCCCTCATAACAAATGAGTTCAACACCCCTGACCTAGATGAACATCTGACCCTTGAGTACCTGAGGAATGTAGTTTCTGTCCTGTACATAGCTGTATATCCTTGCTCTTCCCCACAGAAGACTCTATCCATGGATAGATCTATATTCTACATTCATTTTCCTTTATTATTTCTTTTATTATCATATATTCCATTGTTTTCAAAATCTCAAAATATCCACAGACTGGCATACAGAATCCTGTAATTGGAAAACTCCACCCTTACCCCAAGATCTTGTTCACACACACTGCTACTCAGAAGTATCCAGTGTGCCTGTTCCTCATTTTTGTTACCCAGATCTAGAACTTGGCACTTATCCTTATTAAATTGCATCTTGTTCACATCCACCCACTTTTCCAGCGTGTTCAGATCACATTGAATTCTATCTCTGTCTTCTGGCGTGTTTGCTGCTCCTCCCAATTTAGTGTCATCTGCAAATTTAATAAGTAACCCCTCCACACCCTCATCCAGATCATTTATAAAAACACTGAAAAGTACTAGGCCCAGAACTGAGCCCTGTGGCACCCCAGTGGACACCTCCCTACATTCAGATGAAATGCCATTGACAACTTCTCTATGAGTGCAGTTTTCCAACCAGTTCCCTATCCACCTATCATACAGTACAGTCCACAGTACTTTAGTTTACCCATAAAAACATCATGGGGAACCCTGTCAAAAGCTTTGAAAATTGGGATAATATCTGCCCTCCTCCAGTGTTACTGAAGTCCACACAGCAAAACAAATTCTAGCAGGACATGGTCACTTCCCCCTAAGGTCCCCACCACCTTCACCCCATCTATCATCTCTTGCCTCTTGATCAATATTAAGTCAAGTATGGCCGAGAGAGTGCAGAGGAGAGCGATGCGGATGATCAGGGGCCTGGAGACCAAGCCCTGTGAGGAAAGGCTGAGGGACTTGGGAATGTTCAGTCTGGAGAAGAGGAGGTTGAGGGGGGGACATGATTACTCTCTTTAAGTATTCGAAGGGCTGTCTCTTAAGAGGAGGGCAGGGAGCTGTTTCTGTTGGCAGCAGAGGATAGGACTTGCAATAATGGGTTTAAACTAAGGGCGGGAAGGTACCAGCTGGATATTAGGAAAAACTTTTTTATAGTATGAGCTGTGCAACAGTGGAATCATCTGTCTAGGGAGGTGGTGAACTCCACCTTATTGGCAGTCTTTAAGCAGCGTCTGGACAAAAACTTGTCAGGGATACTATAGGATGGTCTGAGCGGGGGTTAGACTAGATGTTCTGAATGGCTCCTTCCAACTCTGTGGTTCTATGTACATGGTACAGCAAGAAGTCTCCCCATTCCTCTTCACACACCCTGCTCTTTCCTCTCTTGGGGCTTAAGAAATGCAGGTGAAACAGAGATATGGTTCCCAGTCTACACCTGCTGAGAGGGCAAAAAGACTGATGCTCTCAGCTGAAAGGCCTATTCTTCTTTGGCTCTGAGCCTAAGGATAGCAAATTACCAGGCTATCATGGAGGAGCTACTGGAAAAGCTTTCCACCTACCTCAACCCATTACCAAGTGATCTTTGGCAAAGATGGAGGCTCTTGAACTATCAACTATCAGTAAGGCAGACTTTAATAAACTCTAAAGTATGATGAGTTTATAATTTCATGGGCAAGACTGCTGGAAGGGAAAGGAGCAAGGGAAGGGTGGGCTCTTCTTAAACAAGAGCACTTGCAAGCTCAAGCCATCACTATTCCAACAAGAAGGAAACATGGTAGGGAATCCAAAAAGCCAATGTGGATGAACAGAGAACTATGTGATGTGCTAAGAGTGAAAAAGGAAATCTTCAAGAAATGGAGGTAAGGACCTACCTCTCAAGAAGAGTATCTGTGGGTTGCTAGGCACTGTAGGTCAGCCATCAGAGAGGCCAAAGCTCACAGTAAGTTAAAGCTGGCCAGGGAGGCTTGATACAAGAAGAGAATCTTCTTCAGATATGGGAGAAACAAATGCAAGATAAAAGAGGCAATGGGCA
Organism: Gekko gecko; assembly: GCA_029375565.1. Lineage (NCBI taxonomy): Eukaryota > Metazoa > Chordata > Lepidosauria > Squamata > Gekkonidae > Gekko > Gekko gecko. The sequence continues at coordinate 159,269,124 of JAPDNY010000003.1, read as the reverse complement.
CACTGTTAGGTCAAAAAGGAGAAACTCTGACAGAGAACAGAGAGAATGCATAAAGGCTCAATGCCTATTTTGCCTCAGTTTTTTCCCTGAAGAACAGACTCATATTGAGATGGTAGTAGGCAAGTCACAGCATCTGGGCTGCTGGTTGACATGGACTGAGAGGTAGCTGAGAGGCTGCACTGAATGAGTACAAATCCCCAGGGCCAGATTGCTGTTCTCAATACTTTGAGAGGTAGCAAGAATGGAGAAGGGTTTGTCCCAAATGGACTTGGTTATGTCCAGTACACCCTCTAAAAGGGGGGAACTGATTGTCCCTGGTGATTCAGAATAAAGCCTTCCTAGAATTTTGTCCTTTGGCCTCAGATCTGTGGCAGTGACTTGAATGTCCAGAGAATGGGTCATTCTTACCACCTGTTCTGAGTAAAGTCGTAGGTCCTCACTCAGAGAGACAGGATCATGGTCACCCACAGTTTGGCCGGGGATCCTAGAGGATTTTTGCCCTTTTCTGGGCATGGAGTAGGGGTCAGTGTGTGTGTGTGGGGGGGTAGTTGTGAATTTCCTGCATTGTGCAGGGGTTGGACTAGATGACCCTGGAGATCCCTTCCAACTCTGTGATTCTACGATTCTATGAAATGCCTTTTGCAAGCCGCAACACGCGAGTGAACTCCCAAGCACCGCGATCACCTGGAAGGTGTTTAAACACCTTCTCCAAGCAGTGAGTGCCCAAAATGTTTTGGAAACCCCCAATATTTCCCGAATCCAAATACCATACCGATATTGGGATTCGGTAATATGGGGAAATACTGACACTTTTTGGGTTCAATATACCGGAACCCAAAAAATGCTGCTATTGTTGTCGTTTTGCACGCCCCTAGTTCTATCTTGTACTTCTAGCTGATCCCTGGGAGGCTGCAGAAACCCTGCATCAGTGCCTAGAAGCAGTTTTGGAGTAGATGCCAGCTAATAAATTGAAGCTTAACTGTGACAAGACAGGGTGGAAGATCTGACTCAGGATGTAAGTTGTCACCTCTTCTGGATGGGGTTATATTTCTCTAAAGAAACAGGTCCACAGTCTGGAGGCACTTTTTGATCAAGGTCTACTGCTGGATAAGCAGATAGAAGCTGTGGTCAACAGATCCTTTTACAAGCTTCAACTGGTTATCCAGCAGAGGCCTTTTCTGATCAGAAAAGATCTGGCCCCTGTAGTGCCTGCCCTGGTTACATCTAGACTAAATTAGTACAATGCATGCTACATGGGGTTCCCTTGGCAAGTATTTGGAAACTTTGATTGGTGCAGAATGCTGAAGCCAGGATGCTGACTGGAGTGAGTCATAAGGACCATATCACTCTATGCTTGGCCCATCTGTGTCTCTGTGTGTTAAGTGTCATCAAGTCACTTCCAATTTATGGCAATGCTATAAATTAATGACCCCCAAGATGTTCTATAGTTAACAGCCTTGCTCATGTATTGCATACTGAGGGCCATGACCCATCTATACTGTCTCCCAATTTGTTTCTGGGCACACTTCAATGTGCTGGTGTCAACCTCTGAAGCTCTCTATGGCTTGGGACCAGAATAGTTGAAGCCTACCCTCTTACAAAGCTACCTGACCTCTACTTTCATCTGCCAAGGCCCTGCTTTGAGTGTCCCCACCTTGTGAGATTAGACAGGTGACAAACCAGGAGAGGATCTACTCAGATAAGGCACCAAAACTCTGGAACTCTCTCCCCAGGAAGACTTGCCTATTCCCTTCTGCTGCCATCTTCCACAAGCAGCTAAATCTTTTTGTTTTGTCTGGCATTCCCGCAGTGATCCCTCTTTCCTGCCCATTTGTTTAAATGGTTTTTAAGACATATTTTATTAGGTTTTAAATTTTGTATCTGCCATGGTGGCCCCGATAAGCAGAAAGGCAGAGTATAAATTCTGTAAATAAATTAGGGGGGGGGGGAATCTTACCTGCCTTGGTGGTCCTGATAAGACCAGAAAGGCGGGCTATAAATTACGTAAATAAATAAATAAATAAATAAAGTAGGGGGAGTCTTCACCTGAAGAAACTGCATTTATTGAATTTGAGAAAAATTAAGACTGGAGTACTTCAAGTCATTATATACAATCCTGTGTTCAGTAAACTGTCATAAACTGAGCCATCAATTCATTGTTAAATCCTTAATAGATGAGTCAGCTGGATTCTATGATGCCTTCTAAAAATAACTGCTTCCAGCATAGCTGCTGCCATTTCCAGAAATACTCAGAAGTCACTTAATTAACACAAATTAATTTCACAGACAGCATCCACGAACTAGTTAATAAAACTGTGCTTGCTTCCTAAATCACTTTCTGCTTGCATTTTTTTCTAAATCTATCTGTTTCATGCCAAACTATTTTTCACAGATGAGTTTGCAGTAGGGTTACCAAACTCAATGTGTGGTCTGGACTTCTCCTGGAAGAACTAATCCCCATACTACAGAGTTCAGTTCCCCTGGAGAAAACTGCAGCTGGAGGGGGGGGTCCCCATCCCTACTGAGATCCCTCTATGCCCAGACTCTGGCCCTTTCTGCACTCTCCTTTTAATCCATGTTCACCACAGAGTCCTCCAAACAATTCTGCACTAAAACTGAATTCAACCTTTTTATAAATCCATTCTGCACTAAAATAGAGTTCAACTTTCTTTTTATTATGTTTTTTTCCCCATTCTGCATTACATTACCTCCCTTCAATGATCAGCCAGGATTCAGCCTGCTGTTGCCCCAGGTTATTTGGATGCTGTTTTGCTGCAGACTTAAATTACCTCAACTTGAACACTGAGAAAATCCAGAGAGGCAGGCAAATGCAGAAAGGCTGGAAAACAATCGGCTATGAACTTAACCATGGTCAGCAGTGATTATTGCTATGTGGACTCTTACAGAAGAGACACTGATTCCTGAGCATTGTAGGTTTAAAAAGCATACACAGAAGCATTGTTAAGCAGAAAATATAAGTTGGTATATAAGCATTTCCATTTTGTCACCTAAGGCTTTATGGCTTGTCAGCTTCTGGGAGCTGAGCAAGACATTTACGGACATTGAAAATACAGCTAAGGAAGAATCTTCCAGTTTCCTTGATGATAGATGATATTTCTATTGCTCTGGGAGAGAGGATCATGATGGAGTAAAGCTGGAGATAATGGCTCTTGGACAACTGTTGGAGTTGTGTGTGTCACAACCTGCCCTCTTGGATCCTCAGCTGCCCCCTGCCCCCATGTATCACCTTACCATTTGGGTGTCCACTTGATGCTAGATTCTGCTGAGAACCAAGGAGGTCTTTTCAATTCCCCTCCAAGGAACAAGAGACTCCTCCTCCCCCAACCCAGCCATAAGTAATATGTTCTTGGTACAAGCTGCCATCACAAAAGGAATTATTTAACCTGGCTCCTTTTGTAAGCCACAGAACTCCATGGTACAAAACTTGTCCAGTCCCAACTTCCATCTGCCCAATATGACAAATAGACTAATCTACATACTATTATATGCAGACAATACAATTATGCTATCTTACGTCAAAGCAAGGCTCAGAAGAGCCCTCCAGGCACTTAGGGCTTACTGCAAAGAGAGGTATTTAACAAATAAACTTTTCAAGACCAAAATTCTTGGTTTCTCTAAGATTTATCAAACACACATGGTAGATTGACAGCCATGAGATCAAACAAGTTAGTGTTCAGATATTTACGTGTAGTGTTCCAACCGCCTGGCTCATGGTCAGCTCAGCTTTCACATGCAACTGAATCTGCCCAAAGAGAAGCTACAGCAACTTTAAATTCTTTTTTACAAAAGGGGGTTCTCACATCCTATACTTAGTTTCAAAAAGCCTCTACATTGCCCTTCCTGGGAATGGGCTCAAGATGGAGACCCCCCCATTTTTCCAGTGAAAAAACTCGGACATTTTACAAAACACTGGGAAAAACTTCTAATGTATAGTCTGAACATTTTTACACAAGACATTCTACAGCATTAGATCATAACAACTTCTATATATACTGTAGACATAATCAACATTTTCAAGACTGTTTAAATATAAATAATTTGGACAACAATTAATATGTAATGTGTTTAATAAAGAGTTTATTATTTTATGAATTTTAACTTGATATCTAAATGTTTTGATATTGAAATCACCAAGGAATACCAGGTGATTTCAGCAAAAAATAAGGTATTTGTTCTTTTTTTTTCTTTTTGCCATCAAGTTGCAGCCAACTTATGGTGACCCCAAAAGGTTTTCAAGACAAGAGATGTTCAGAGGTGGTTTGCCATTACTTCCTTCCATGTAGTGACCCTGGTATCCTTTGGTGCCCCCCCCGTCAAAATACTAACCAAGGCTGACCCTGCTTAGCTTCCAAGATTGGGCTAGCCTGAGCAATCCAGGTCTGGCAAAAATATATATATTTGTTTTGCCATCAAGTCAGAACTGACACGGCAACCTTGTTGGGTTTACAAGGCAAAAGACATTCAGAGGAGTTGATGGTAATTCATTCCCAAGCAGCTGAGGAAAGTCTAAATCTCATTCCTCTCAAGGGGATAAAAGAGGGCAGATAGAGAAAACGGAAAACAAACCAGCAAGTAATGAATGCTGAAATTCTTTGTCTGGGAAAGGTATGAAAACATCTGCTCCTCTTTCCCAGAACTGCATCTGACGAAGAGAGCGGTGTTTCTCATGAGCTTATGCTACAAATAAGTTTGTTAGTCTTAAAGGTGCCATTGGGCTTTTTACTGTTTTGCAGCAACAGACTAACATGGCTAACTCCTCTGGATCTTTCCCAAAACTGATCACTGACAATTGCTCAAGCACAAAGATGTCACCTGCCCATCAAAATGATACACAGTCTCGGGGGGGGAGTTGAAGATGTCAGCTCATTTAAATTTCTAGATTATTTTAACTCTTTTGCATGCTCCACAGGAAATTAGCATACGGGCAGGAGGTCACCTCTGTGGAGAATGTCCACCAGGATGAGATGCAGAAGCACTGAAGTCATTCATATGAGCTAACACCAGTGAATGGAGGTGGAAAAGCAAAAGTCTACCATGTAGCCCCACTAACTGAAAACCTGAAGATAAGGTGAGGTGAATCCTGCAGGTGTTTCAGCAGGCCTTTGTGGGGACTGAAGAGATGGGACATGAGAATGGAATGATATCTTTCATTTCTCCATTTGAGAACACTGGAATACAAGGAGGAGGAGGAAGAGACTGGATTTATACCCCACCCTTCACTCAGAGTGGCTTACAAACTCCTTTCTCTTCTCCTCCCCACAACAGGCAATCTGTGAGGTAGGTGGGGTAAGAGAGCTCTTTCAAGGACTGCTCTTTCAAGAACAGGTCTGGCAGAACTATGGCTTGCCCAAGGTCATCCAGCAGCTGCAAGCAGAGGCGTGGGGAATCAAACTCAGTTCTCCCAGATTAGAGTCCATGCACTTAACCACTATACCAAGCTGTATATGGGTATATAGGGGTTATGGGGGGGACCACATGGAAATCCTTCAGAACTGGCTTGATTTATTAAAACATGTATATCCTGCTTTCCCCATGGCTCAAGATAGCTTACAATAAATAATTAAAGCATCACACACCAACAAACTCACAGATTTCCTCAAAAAGCAATAAAACACAACAAAATACATAATTTTTGCCCCATCAAAAGTTCTGGTAAATAAAGCAGCCTTATAGGAACATTAAAAGTTTCCAAGGGCCATAATCCCTCACCTCCTCAGGGAGACTGTTCAGTAAAGTGGGAGCAACACAGAAAAAGTGCAGGCCCTTGATTAATGAGGAAACAATGATAGCAAAGGATGGTGCACAAGGCCATACGAGGAGAGACAGTCCTTTAGATGAATGAGTTCTAAGGTCATATAGGGTTTTAAAGGTCATAACCTACACTGAACTGACAAATAAACTGGCCAGCCAGTCAAGCCCTTTTAAAATAGGTAAACTGTTGTTAGGAAATACACCTTAACTATTTTAAATGGCTCAATTGCTTGCCAGTAGCTTGTTCTACTTCAGCCAATTAATGACAGCCTCAGAATTCTGATTTAGAACCAGGACAGACTCATTAGGGAAGTTTGATAATGAAATATAGAGCTAGGTATCATCTGCATGGTGATGACATCCAACACTAAAGCTTCACGTAATTTCACCCAGAAGCCTCTTACAAATATTAAAATGCACAGTGACAAAATGGAACCCTAAAGCATCCCATAAAACACAGTCCACCTAATTAATTCTAATTAATTCTGCCCCACCCCAGTTGAAACTGTGTATTTGATCACACAAATTTAAAAGGAACAAAGCAACCGAACAGTCATTCATCTAACAACAACTCCATTCTCCAGCTTATGAACAAGCCTGGAATGGTCATCAAAGGAAGCTGGAAGGTCTAGCAATACTGACAAGCAGTGCATTTTGGGCCGAAATGCACTGGAATGGCGTTCCAGCTGGCTTCCAAGCCCACCCCTCCCCTCCTTGCCACTGTCGTTACAGCCTGTGAGAGGTGGGAGAGAGAGAGCGAGAGAGAGAAAAAAGGGAGGAGAGGAAGGAAAAGGAAGTTGGAGACGGGAGAAGAGACTGCAGAGGGGCTGAGGCCAAGGCGGCACAAGGGGAGGGAAGTCCGCTCCATCCCCCCCCGGTCTTGAAAAAGCTTGGGTTCCTCCTCACCTCGGATACGGAGGTGCCTCAGTGAGCAGGCGTGGAGACTCGTGAGAAGACAGGCATCAAGCCACCTTTGCCTGCCTCTCCTTAGCAGCACTCAAATGCCCACCTGACTGTCATGATCACCTCTGCCACACTGTGGCTGCTGCTGCTCCCTTCAGCAGTCTCCCGAGTAGCGAACACCACGTTCGCTGGAGGCTCCTGAGGGGAAGCAGGGGACTGGCAGGTGGCAGGCAACACCCAGTGCTGGGCAGGTAAGAAGACAAGGCAAGAGTGGCCGCTGCTGAGGGCTGGGGCTAGCCAGAGTGCCTCAGTTCGGGTCGCCTTACCCACGCTCTGCTCCTGGGAGTGCTTCTCATTGGTTTCTATTGGGAGACATCAATAAGCTGTTTTTCTCCTGGAGCTGGAGGCAAAAACGTGAGAGTCTTAGCACTGACTCACCAGTGCTTAGGCTAGGGAGAAATGTGGCTGTCGTGGTTAGAGAGTGCTGGGCTGGAGGAGATCACGGTGCAGATCTCCGCACTGCCAGGTGGCAACTTTAAGACTGGTAAAGTTTAAGGTATCAGCTTTCGTGTGCATGCACATGCATGCTTCTTCAGATTTCCTTGGGCCACCAGTCACATTTTCCCAGCCTAACCTAATTCACAGGGTTGTTTGTGAGGAGGGTAAAACAGATGCAGATGTGCAATGCTCTGTTCTCCCGGGACAAAGATGCACTAAATTAAATGGTGAACAATGTTTAAGTAGAACAATGCTACTGAACATGAGTTTCATCAGGCAACAGCACCTTGGGAGAAAACTCTGAAACAGCCAGCGTAAGCAGAGTTAGAAGATAAATTTGTGGCCAGATCCTCCCAGTAATAGTTTCTCAATAGTTACACTCTAGGGAATAAAAGTGCTCTTGCATGCTTTCTGAAAATCAGGGAACAAAGGTGGCCTTGCTGATTCAGATGAGAGGTTCTGAAGGTATCACTGTTGAGGAACAAACTAACCTAAAGTTAAAATCTCTGTACACCATGCACATAGCCAGCATTTACATCTTGGGCTGCCCATGGGTTGTCCAAAGAGAAAGGCTTGGAGCCATGGGCTCACCTCTGGCCTTGCCCAAGCTTTATAAAGTAGTTAAAATGGGAAGGATTGCAAAGATGTTCTATTATTGCCCTGCCACATCTCCATCACAAGCATACATCTCATTGCTCACATGTACCCCTTCACCTGCTTGTATTCACATGCTGCTTTGTCACAGATATAACTCATACACTTCATGTACTAGTTCCACCTTTCGTGTCAGAGTCTATCTCAAACCACCATTTATCTTTAAACTTTGTATGCTGACAAGGATGTCTGCATGCTTTTCAAGGTCATTGTTCTGCCTTATCGACCCAAAGCAATGTCCGAGAAAGAACAGAGGCAACTGGTGACCTGTCACCATTTTGGAAACTTTTGGAGGGATTGTCCTTAACAGATGATCATTCAACTTAGATTCAAAGACTTATCTCACTGTTTCAGTTCAGTTTTCCAAGTTCCAGAGTGTTTATTGAGATGTTTGCTTATGTTACTGTTAATGTTAATTAAAAGTATGGAATTGGAAACTTTTTTAAAAAAAATGTTTTTTTATTGGTTTTGGCAACAAACAAGGTAAAGAGAATAAGAAGCAAAAGGTGGGTGTGGCTGGATGACCACATTTCTGGTAACATGGGGTGTGGCCTAATATGCTAATGAGCTGTGCTGTCAGGGGCATGGTCTAATATGCTAATGAGTTTCTGCTGGGCTTTTTCTATAAAAAAAGAGCCCTGCTGACAAGGATGACCAGCCCATGTCCAGTTTACAATTAGGATAAAGGCATTTTGTCAGCAGATTGTCCTTCACTCTTCAGAGCTACAGTCTGACCTGGAGGCCTGGAAATTTCTGAGACTCGACTCCAGCAGAAGAGGATGATAAAGATAAAGTTGGCTTAGGAAAGGGTAGCTGAGTCAACAGGGCTGGCTGACCTACTTTTTAAGATGAGTATCTGCTGCCAATCAGTCCCCTAAGGATGAAGATACATTCTTCCCAGAATGTCCTTTGAATTTGAACAAACCAACCTGTTTTAAAATATAACAAATAATTGGAATCTGGTAGTTTTCTGCTATCGAAGTAGATACTTCCATCAGAAACTAGATACATGAAAGGAGATTTAATTTACTATACAGCTAACTCTGAAGCAAGTTAATTACTTGTCCACTAGGTAGGCAAGCTAAAGGCATCAAGTGATTAACAGGCAACTCTGTAAGTATTATTTAAAATGTTTATCCTGTGTCTGATGATGTTGCTATCAAGAGGACTTCTAATAAGGAACTTTAAAAAATATACAGTTGATTAGAAGACATAAAAATCTAATAAGAAAATAAGCAATAAAATTAAAAATATATATAATGGAAGTAGCAATAGGATTCAAAAACCAATGCAAGGAAGAAATAACAAAAACTGGATAGAAATAAGATACAGACTGAAAATATCACTCTTTCTCTCAAAATCTGGGGAAACAGATAACACAGAACAAGCAGCTAAAAAGACTTGACCATTAATTTGATCAGAACCAAATGATGATACATTGTATTGTGTGAATGACAATGACATCTATCTTATGTCTCTGCTCATCAGTAAGAAGCTTTCTGCAGCTTAAGGAGCCTTTTTCCAAGTGGCTCTTCCACCAGAGTTTGATCATGCAAACTGAATATGGGCACGCACCTTTTACGTCTTACCTCTCTACTCAAGGAGCCTGTTGCTGAATTAGACAGTAAAACATCCACCAAAATTAGTATAGCTACAAAATTCAAAATACATTATAGAGATATAAATTACTATATATAGCCTTCAGATTGTATAGATCCCAAATGTAAAAAATAATCAGATCTGAGTGCAGTAGCACCTAAGAGACCAAAAAATTGGGGGGGTGTATAAGTTTTTGAGAGTCAAAGCAGATCTGATAAAGGGAGCTCTGACCCTCAAAAGCTGATGCCTTGAAAATCTTGTGGGTCTCTAATGTGCTACTTGATTCAAATTTAGCTGCTCTACTGCAGACCAACACGGCTACCATCTGAAACTATATTTATAGAAGGCTATACAAAATAATTGCTATCAAAATTCACTGTTATCTTCCATTGTTGCTAAGTCACTTTAATAGTATAAACCTATAACCTAGTATAAACCTAAAACCTATCACTAAATTCAGAACACTGGAGAGTAGCAAACATTACACCAATCTTTAAAAAAGGGATCCAGAGGGGAACCAAGAAATCACAGGCCGGTCAGCCCAATGTCTGCCCCAGGCAAATCAGCAGAAACTGTAACCAAGGACAGAACTGTTAAGCACATATTTATTTAATTAATTAATTTATATCCCAACCTCCCTGCGAAGGGAGGCTCAGGGGCACTCACAATCATATATATAAAAACATTATACAGCTTTTAAAACACATAAAACAGTTAAAACTGCAACAGAATACAAAATACGAAGTGCTAGCAGTACAGTAAATAATGGCGGCATTCTTTTGGCATCCAGATATAACAGTTGCCATATTCGATCCTTGCCAGGCTGTCAGATATTACTTTGGTGCTAATGTTACTTTAGTGCTGATGTTGGGGCCAGGACCATGATGTTACCAGTGGCCCCTAATCAAAAGCCTGGTGGAAGAGCTCCGTTTTACAGGCCCTGCAGAACTGCAAAAGGTCCCACAGGGCCCTGATGTCCTCCAGGAGCTCATTCCACCAGTGTGGGGCCGCCACAGAAAAGGCCCTGGCCCTCATCAACGCTAGCCTTGCTTCCTTAGGGCCCAGAAGGGCCAGACGGTGTTGGGATCCAGATCTTAATGCCCTCTCGAGAACATGTGGGGAATAGCGGTCCCTCAGGTAAGTAGGTCCCTGGCCATATAGGGCTTTAAAGGTAAGAACCAGCACCTTGAACTGAATCCGGTATGCTATTGGCAGCCAGTGCAGTGCTTTTAAGGTGGGCTGGATGTGTTCCCACACAGGAAGACACAACAACAGCCTCGCCGCTGCATTCTGCACCAGCTGCAGCTTCCGGATCTGGGACAAGGGCAGCCCCATGTAGAGAGCACTGCAGTAATCCAATCTCGAGGTGACCATTGTGTGGATCACTGTCGCCAGGTCATTGTGTTCAAGGAAGGGAACCAACTGCCTTATCAGCCGTAGATGGTAAAAGGCTGATTTTGTAGTGGCTGCTACCTGGGCCTCCATCATCAAGAAGGCACCCAGGAGTACTCCCAAACTCCTAACCTCCGCCGCTGGCACCAATGACACCCCACTGAAGGTCAGGAGTGGGATCCCTAACCTTGGTCTACTCCGACTCAGGCACAGGACCTCTGTCTTCATCGGATACAATTTCAATCGGCTCCGTCTAAGCCAACCAGCCACAGCTTTCAATGCCAGGTCCAGATCTCCCAGACTAGAGTCTGACTGGCCACCTGACAACATATAGAATGGGGTGTCATCTGCATACTAGTGACAACCCAGCCCATGCCTCCAGGCAATCTGGGCAAGGGGGCGCATGTAGATGTTAAATAGCATTGGGGAAAGTACCACCCCTTGCGGCACTCCATAGTCTAGTGGGTGCCTTCAGAACAGCTGTTTCCCCAGAACCACCCTTTGTTTCCGACCCTGCAGGAATGAGGAGAGCCACTGCAAGGCAAACCCCTGAGTCCTGGCATCAGTGAGGCGGTGGGTCAGTAGTTGGTGGTCGACCATGTCAAACACCACTGACAGGTCTAACAACAACAAAACTGCCGTGCTGCCTCGATCCAGATGTCTCCGGAGGTTGTCTGTGAGAGCGACCAGAGCAGTCTCTGTCCCGTGGCCTGGTCAGAAACCGGACTGGAAGGGATCTAATACAGAGGCATCATCCAAGAAACCTGCAGCTGAGTTGCTACCGCCCTCTTGTTGCTCCATCACGACCTCTCTGCTACAGTTGAGACAGTAACAGAACTTGGGGCTCCACGTGCGTCTTCTGGTCAAGTTCTGGATTATTTTGGTCCACTCAGCCTAGAGGAGGTTGAAAAATTACTCTCATCGGTTCACCCAACCACCTGTAGCCTAGATCCGTGCCCATCATGGCTAATTAAAGCAGGCTGTGATGGGCTGCAGTGGCACTAAGGGAGATCATCAACAAGTCCCTCATGGAGGGACTGTTCCCTAGTGCCCTAAAGGAGGCAGTGGTCTGCCCACTCCTAAAAAAGTCGTCATCAGATCTGGCTGAATTGACTAATTACCAGCTGGTATCCAACTTGCCCTATTTGGGCAAATTAATTGAGAAGGCAGTGGTGAATCAGCTGCAGAGTTTTGGGATAACACCTCCATATTAGACCTGTTCCAGTCTGGCTTCCAACCAGGCCATGGGACAGAGACAGTCCGAGTTGCCTTCACAGCAGAGGCATCTGGATCAAGGCAGTATTGGCAATGTTGATGTTGTTAGACCCGTTGGCAGTGTTCGATCCGGTCGACCATCAACTACTGATCCACCGCCTTGCCAAGACCAGGATTCAGGGGTCTGCCTTACAGTGGCTTTCCTCATTTCTTCAGGGTCAGGGACAGAGGGCAGCAGTTGGGGAACAGCTATCCAGAAGGCACCCGCTAATCTGCAGAGTGCCCCAAGGAGCAGTGCTTTCCCCAATGCTGTTTAATGTCTATATGCTCCCCCTCGCCCAGATCGTCTGGAGACACAGACTGGGTTGTCACCAGTATGTTGATGACACCCAGCTCTACCTGTTGTTGGACAGTCAGTCAGACTCTAGTCCGGGAGATCTGGATCTGGCGTTGAAAGCCATGGCTGGCTGGCTTAGACTGAGTCGACTGAAATTGAATCCGACAAAGACGGAGGTCCTGTGCCTGAGTCAGAGCAGCCCAAGGTTAGGGATCCCACTCCCAACCTTTGATGGGACGCCGTTGGTGCCAGTGTTGGGAGTTAGGAGTTTGGGAGTGCTCCTGGATACCTCCTTAACAATGGGAGGCCCAGGTAGCAGCCACTGCAAAATGTGCCTTTTACCATCTACAGCTGATCAAGCAGCTGGTTCCCTTCCTTGAATGCAATGACCTGGCAACAGTGATCCACGTAATGGTCACCTTGAGATTGGATTACTGCAATGCCCTCTACATGGGGCTGCCCTTGTCCCAAATCTGGATGCTGCAGATGGTGCAGAATGCAGCAGTGAGGCTGTTGTTGTGTCTTCCTGTGTGGGAACACATCCAGCCCTCCCTAAGAGCACTGCACTGGCTGCCTATATTATACCGGATACGGTTCAAGGTGCTGGTTCTTACCTTTAAAGCCCTATATGGCCAGGGACCTACTTACCTAAGGGACCACCTTTCTCCACATGTGCCCCAGAGAGCATTAAGATCTGGATCCCAAAATTGCCTGGCTCCTCTGGGCCCAAAAGAGGCCAGGTAGGCTACAACGAGGGCCAGGGCCTTTTCTGTGGCGGCCCCACACTGGTGGAATGAGCTCCTAGAGGACATCAGGGCCCTTTGGGACCTTTTGCAGTTCTGCAGGGCCTGTAAAATGGAGCTCTTCCACTAGGCCTTCAAGTAAGAGGCCGCCTTGACATTACGGCCTTGGCCATAATATCAACATCTTCACCAACCTGGCCGTAACATCAACACCTTTACCAACCGGATGAGTAACAGCCTGGCAGAGCCTGAAAGGCAGCCACTCAAAAGAAATGAAGATAGAAGATCGCCATCTTGTATTATGATTTTTATATTGTAATTCTTAATATAATGCTGTTTTAATATGTATTGAATTTTTAATGTATTTGTTTATAAATATGTTGTTAGCCGCCCTGAGCCTGCTATGGTGGGGAGGTGCAGGACATAAATTTAAATAAATAAATAAAATAAACATCAGGAGAAGGTCTTGGCCTCTATGCCTCTGAATTCAAGAGCAAGGAGCAGGCCCATAGCCAAGATTTTTTTTGTTTGGGGGAGAGCATTTAAATTTTTAAGGGTGGCATTGAATTACAGTTAAATTACCTGTTTGGCACGCAATGGCAGAGTATCGATTTATGTAATGGCTCAGTGGCAGAGTATCTGTTTGGCATGCAGAAGGCCCAGATCCAATCCCCAGCATCTCCAGTGGAAAAGACCAGGTATTTAATGATGTAAAGGATCTGCTCCACCTGAGAACCTGGAGAGCTGCTGCCAGTCTGTATAGTCAATACTGACCTTGATGGATTAAGGGGCTGATTCAATATAAGGCAGCTTCACATGTGTTCATGTTTATAGATGTTAACCTTTCCAGTCTTTGAGCACCTAAACTACAACATGATTTGTTGACACAAGAAATATTTTCAAAGCTATCCATTTAAGGCAAAGAAGACTATAAGGAAACAATTCTGCAAACTGTATTCCTTAGAGAGAAAATCAGCATTTTATAGTTTCTAGAATCACAGTTTCCTGCCAATACAGGGAGAGCAGTCTACTCTACATGAGTTAGTCTGAGGAATATTACAAAAGATAGCTGTGTGTTTCTGAACTTCAGCATTTAAAAGGATGTTTTATTCAGAAAGCGATTCCAAGCACAGCTCTGAAATCTGTCCTTCCCATAGAAAAGAAGGAGAAGGGGGAAATGTGTGCTAAATGACTGTATGTTTACAGCATGGAGGAGCAATTTGAGTCCACCTGATTAGTAATTTAGCTTTAAAAATCATACATTAAATCGGACAGATGGGAATGTCAGCTACATTTAAGGAAAAGTGTGCTCAGTGACTCTGAAAGTTCCCACTGGGGCATCAGATGCCTGACCAGCCAGCTCATTAAACAACACAATCAAGCTCTGAAGCTTCATGAGGGTACAATATGTAGGGTTTGGAAAAAATATCCCATTCATTGTTTGGATGAAGAAAAATGCTTTTAAAAAGCCATTTTGAGATACAGTTGGTGTGCTGATGACTCCCCAAAGTACAGTCATTTATTACAACATGGATGTAGACAATAATTTTTTTTCTTGATTCAACATGAAGGCAGGACTTTTTTCATACAAGGATAGGTATTTTCAAAGCCAAGCACTCCTCTGGGAAGGGCACATAATATGTAACACTATAGCAATCAAAGAATTATCAGAGAGTTGTTTATCCCGTCTCTCAACGAGCCACACTCTATTTGGCAAGCAAAATATTTCTTAGGGAGTGGAATTTTCCTCCCTAAGCAAATCAACCAAGTCAAAAGAAACAGATTTTTCCATAAAGGGGAGTTGTGCTCCAAAAGTGATAGAAATGACAAGGTTTCACAATAAAGACTGTAATGTACATTCTATATTAAACAGTTTTTATGCTCTGTATATCACCATACACTGAACAGCAATAGGATACTCTACAATACTGCCAAGTAATTATTCATATTCTCCACTTGGAAACTATGCACATTCATTGGCCAATACCTGTAATTTCTCACATCACCTAACATGACCTGGGGGCTATGGTCGTATGGACACACATATAACTTCAGGATTCACATAACTGTTTTTCTATGCAGGTCTGAAAACCCCAAGAACAAACTTTTCTGTTAAAAGAAATGTCTGACTGAGGAATGAGAAAGCCAGGAAAATCGATGACCATCCCTGCTTTCCATCACTGCTTCCGTGAAAGGGTTCTTCTTGAAGAGAACAAAGCATCTGTTATAGAGCAGAAGTGAATGTTATGGTAAGTACTATACAAATCAAATCTAAAAAATGATATAGTGCTGCTATAATTTAGACTTCTGTACATCCTCTTTCCCAGATGAGAGAGAATACGAAGCTCACAAAGCATTAAACCAAAAATATAAAAATCATTTTAAAAAACTCACTATTTTTAGATACCTTAACTATTAAGCTTAATGCAAAACTGCCATAGCGTCAGGTTTTTTTTAAAAAAAAAACTTCAATATTTTCTTCCAAGCACAAAAAATAATGCTATTTCTTGGGGTAGCAACCAAAACCTCAGTCAGTTTTTCCTCAAGCCCTATCACTTGATTTTAAGTACTTATTCATGCATATTACTACCTTGGATAAATGTCAAGATATGTTTCATAGCTGCAATGGTCCTTCCTTTAAGCTGCCAAAAATGTGTGCTTTCCAAATTCACTATGAAACTTCAAAGCAAATGAAAATAGTTCCTGGAAAAAAAATTGGAAATAAGCCTTCTGGAAACAAGCCACAATAACATCTAATAACGAACCTTACTTTTTAAATGTTACTTTCCTAGTTTCCTGTTCTTTTAAATATTATCCATAAGCCTTAATGAACAAAAATAATTTATCATACTCCCTTGCAGTTTATCATTTAGGAGTAACAATCCATTAGCCAAAACTCTTCCCCATCCCAATTGCCATCTGAACTACAAACACAACTTTCCTAACAAGTTTCCCCATTCTCTATATTATCTATAGTACCTTCCATGGCAAGACAAAAAGAAATGTTGAAGGAATAGAGGGATACCTTACCCAGTGGACATTTTTTTGTTTGATTTCTATCCCACCCTCCCCTGCATTGCAGGGCTCAGGACAGGTTACAACAGATAAAATAATACAGTTAAAACACAGTTCTGCAATATTAAACTTATACAGTATGATGGTCAGGCACAGATAATAAGAGCTCCCAGAACTTCTACTGTATGTGTGCCAAAGATGAACCAAATGCTGGGAAGTGGGCAGAATCACGGTCAATAGCACAACATAAGATGGTGCAGGCACGGTGGAGCAGGTGAAGCTGATGTAATTAGATACCTGCCACCTCAACCAAAGGCCTGGTGGAACATCTCTGTTTTACAGGCCCTGCAGAACTGTAAGAGGTCCCACAGGGCCCTGATCTCACTTGGGGGAGTGTTCCACCAGGCTAGAACCAAAAAGGCTCTGGTCCTGGTCGAGACTAAGCGGATGTCTTTTGGGCTGGGGATCACCAGCAGATGTTCATCTGATGAGTGTAAGCTCTTTGAGGGACATATTGGGAGAGATGATCCTGCAGATATGTTGGTCACAGACTGCACAAGGATTTAAAGGTTAATACCATAACCCTGAACTTGATCCAATACTCAGTTGGGAGTCAATTCTGCTGGCAGAGCACTGGTTGTATGTGAACTCTTAGAGGTGTCCCAATAAGGACATGTGTTGCTGCATTTTGGACCAGCTGAAGTTTCCAGGTCAATCTCAAGGGTAGCCCTACGTAGAGTGAGTTACAGTAGTCCAGTCTGGAGGTGACCATTGCATGGATCACTGTGGGTAAGTCACAGGGAGAGAGATAGGGAACCAGTCGCCTGACCAGCTGAAGATGGTATCTGACAACATTCGTGACTTGGGCCTCCACTGAAAATGGAAAGTGGGAAAGAGAGGTGATTGAAAGGCAATTATGTTGGGGTTTCTTTCAAATTTGTACTCTCCCCCACCCCCGAGTTATTCTAATATAAAACAGGAGAGGGATATCACTTGTCAGTACCAAAAGAGGAATGTGCAAAGTGATGCACACTGGAGCCAAAAATCCTAAAAATAAATACACATTGATGGGGTCCAAACTGGCAGAGACTGACCAAGAGAGAGATCTTGAATCTTGGTAGATAACTCAATGAAAATGTCTAGACAGTGTGCAACTGCAATAAAAAAGACCCATGCTATACTGGGGATTATTAGGAACGGAACTGAGAACAAATCAGCCAGTATCATCATGCCCCTGTATAAATCAATGGTGCAACCTCATTTGGAGTACTGTGTACAGTTCTGGTCACTACATCTCAAAAAGGATATTATAGCATTGGAAAAAGTGCAGAAAAGGGCAACTAGAATGATAAAAGGGTTGGAACACTTTCCCTATGAAGAAATGTTAAAGTGCTTGGGGCTCTTTAGTTTGCAGAAACGATGACTGAAGGGTGACATGATCGAGGTTTATAAGATTATGAATGGGATAGAGCAGGTAGAGAAAGAAGTACTTTTCTCCCTTTCCCACAATACAAGAACTCATGGGCACTCAATGAAATCGCTGAGCAGTCGGGTTAGAACGGATAAAAGGATGTACTTCTTCACCCAAAGAGTGATTAACACATGGAATTCACTGCCACAGGAGGAGGTGGCGTCTACAAGCATGGACAGCTTCAAGACGGAATTAGATGAGCATATGGAGCAGAAGTCCATCAGTGGCTATTAGCCACAAGGTATAGATAGGAACTCTCAGGCTGGGGCAAATGATGCTCTGTATTCTTGGTGCTTGGGGGGGGGCAACAGTGGGAGGGCTTGTAGTGTCCTGGCTCCATTGCTGGATCTCCTGATGGCACCTGGTATTTTTGGCCACTGTGTGACAGAGTGTTGGACTAGATGGGCCATTGGCCTGATCCAACATTGGCTTCTCTTATGTTCTTATGTTCTGAAATACATTGGTCCAACATTGTTAATAGATTTCACTCAATGATCAATCGAGTTGCCTACTACTATTCTACAAATCAGTGCTGTTAACACTAATACTACACATCTAGTGAAGTGTATATAGCTTAGGGATTTCATCCTTAGGGTTTCAGTAATTATAAACAGTTGTGTAGAAAAGACAGTGGAGTTTGTCATGCCAGTAGACCAGGAATGTAAAAATTCACTATATATAGTACAGAAAATCCTCCTTCTCATACACAAACTAATTTAGAGAAACCCAACTGTAGGACTTTCTCCACATTTTCTTTGGCAAAGTACCGCTGGAAGCCCATAAGTATTGAACCAACATATGCAAATCTGCTGCAGAGGCCACTGCTGTATTATGCTGCGGAGTCCGCTTTTCTTGATGATACTTAAAGTAGATTATAGTAAATAAAACAAGCACAGAGACATAGTGTTAAGACAACCAATGAACAATGCAATATAACTAGAATTACAGAATTTAAGAAAACAATGTGAACAACAAACTAAGGCAAGGCGTGAAACATGCATGTTCTGTCTGGTGCAAAACAGTAGTAACCAGGCTATGCAACAACTGGAGTTTCCAAGTGGTCTTTAAGGACAGACCCATGTAGAGTACTAGCCTGGAGTCAACCACACCATGGATACAAGTGGTCAGATCAGCTGAGTGAAGTTAGTGAGCATCTTCTGGCATAAATGAAAATAGCAGAATACAATTTTTGCAGCTGCATTAACTTGCTTCTCCAGTAATAGCAGTGGATCCACTACTAGGTTCTTAACTGAATTAGCTAGACCCCCTCAAACAGTATTACTTCTGTCTCGTCAAGATTGTGTCACCCTGGGTGACACACCTGTTCACCCTTAACTATTTAACCACAGCAGTAAGCCACTGGTTCAGGACATTTACAGTATCATCACGCAATGTGGATAACGAGACACAGAGCTGGGTGTCATTAGCATACTGATGACAGCCTACTCCAAATCCAGGTTTTTCACAGAGAAAGAATCTGGTGGGGAAGACTGAGCCTGAGGAATCTTACAAGATAAGTCCCCAATAGCAATCCTCTGGGTCCTTCCCGTAAGTTATGATTTAAATCAGTCTTGGGGAAAGGAAAAGCTGAACGTACTCAGACATATAGGTTGGACTTCAGGAGAGCAAATTCTCATGAACTTTAAAGTTATGCTGAGTACAATCCCATGGTCAGAAATACTTAAGGAGAAGGGAGTTCAAAAGTGATGGGAATTTCTTAAAAGTGAAATATTAAAGACACAATTCCTATGAGAAGGAAAAATGGGAGGAGCCCAAAGAAGCCAAGGTGGCTCCATGAACAGTTTTCTGAAGACTTGAGAAATAAAAAAGATCATTTCGGAAAAGGAAGGAAGGCTTTATAACAAAGGATGAATATAAACAAATAACCAGCACTTGTAGAGAGAGAGTAAGGAAAGCTAAAGCTCAGTATGAGGCTAGCAAGAGATGCTAAAAACAACCAGAAAGGGTTCTTTTCTTATGTTAAAAGTAAGAAAAAGAGCAAGGACATGGTAGGCCCATTGTGGGGACAGGAAAGTGACATCGTAACAGGTTATGAAGAGAGGGCAAAATGGCTCAATTCCTACTTGTCCTCAATCATCTCTTGTGAGAGAAACAGTGCTCAACATGAAAAAAACAGAACACATGATGAGGAGAATTTAGCTTAGGATCAGCATAGGGGTAGTACATAAACACCTAGGTTCTTTAAATGAAACTAAATTCTCTGCACCAGATGAACTATATCCAAGGGTACTAAAAGAACTTGCAGATATAGTTTCTGAACCTCTGTCCATTATTTTTGAGAATTCTTGGAGAACAGGAGAGGGACCAGAAGATTGGAGTCGGGCAAATATTGTCCCCATCTTCAAGAAGGGGGAAAAGGAGGATCCAGGTAACTACCAAACTGTCAGCTTGACATCTATACCTGGAAAATTTTTAGAACAAATCACCAAATAGACAGTCCTCGAGCATTTAGAAAGGATGGCTGTGATCACTAAGAGCCAGCATGGGTTTCTCAAGAACAAGTCATGTCAGACTAACCTTATCTCTCTTTTTTGAGAAAGTTACTATCTTGCTGGATTAAAGGGGGATGCTGTAGACATAGTTTATCTTGATTTTAGTAAGGCTTTTGATAAGGTTCCACATAATATACTTGTTGACAACTTGGAAAAAATGTGGTTTGGATGATATGACTGTTAGGTGGATCTGTAACTAGTTGACAGATCACACCCAAAGAGTGCTTGTGAATCTTATCATCTTGGAGAGGAGTGACAAGTGGATCTTGTGAATCTTATCATATTGGAGAGGAGTGACAAGTGGAGAGCCTCAAGGATCTGTCCTGGGACCTGTTTTGTTCAACATCTTTATCAATTATTTGGATGAAGGTATAGAGGGAATATTTATTAAATTTGCAGATGACACTCAATTGGGAGGGGTGGCAAATATGGTAGAAGAACGTCAGGATACAGGATGATCTTTACAGGCTGGGAAATTGGGCTAAAACAAATAAAATTGATTTCAACCTTGAGTACTGTGTTCAGTTTTGGGCACCACAATTTAAGAAGGATACAGACAAGCTGGAATGTATCCAGAGGAAGGCAACAAAGATGGTGAGGGGTTTGGAGACCAAGACCTATGAGAAAAGGTTGAAGGAGCTGGGTATGTTTAGCCTGGAGAGGAGACGACTGAGAGGTGATACGATAACCATCTTCAAGTACTTGAAGAGCTGTCATATAGAGGATGATGCAGAGTTGTTTTCTACTGCCCCAGAAGGTCAGACCAGAACCAATGGGTTGAAATTAAATCAAAAGAGTTTTTGGCTAAACATTAGGATGAACTTCCTAACAGAGTGGTTCCTCAGTGGCACAGGTTTCCTTGGGAGCTGGTGGGCTCTCCTTCTTTGGAGGTTTTCAAACAGAGGCTAGATGGCCACCTGACATCAATGCTGATTCTGCAAACTTAGGAAGGTTATGAGAAAGGAAGGCAGGAAAGGTGGCATCAATGCTTAGTTCTTGTGGCCCTTTCTTACATGCCAATGGGGTCAGGAAGCAATTTTTCTCCAGGCCACTTAGGCCTGGGATCCTGGAGGATTTTTTTTTATATCCTCTTCTGAGCATGGAACAGGGGTCACTGGGGGGGAGGTATTTGTGACTTTCCTGCATTGTGCAGGGGTTGGACCAGATAACCCAAGAGATCCCTTCCAAATCTCTGATTGTACGCATCAGCAGAGTATACTGCAATGCGAGGTGACAGTATGCACCAAGTTTTATGTAGTTCCCCAGCAGACCACCTTTAAGAAAGGAAATCCACTGTAAGCTGCTGAGGAAGCTGTCTGGGATTCCCAACTCAGAGCAATACTACCTCAACTCCATTTACCCAGGGTTGGCACCAATGTTCCCTCTAAGCTGTGGAGTCTTGTGAGCAAAAATTCTACTTTGTGAGCTACTGCCATTAAAGGTGTGAGCAATCAATCTGGCTACTGCATAAAGTAATTTGCCCTGGAGCCATCCTTCCTGAGCCAAGACAAAAATGTGTGAGTTGGAGGCTACAAAACTGTGAGCTAGCTCAAACTAACTCAGCTTAGAGGGAACACTGGTGGGCACCAAAACCCAGGAATCCATAAAGGATATTCTGAAGAAAGGAAACAGGGAATCAGATTTCCTCACAACCTTAGCTCTATCAATATAAAAACTCAGGGGCCTTGTAACCTCCAGGAAACACTTCGCCCTTTCTTGTAGATGTTTGGGATTAGGGCAAAAGTACGTCAAAACAATCTCCTCCAATTTGTAAAAGCAGGAGTTCACTTTGGGAACAAAGGCTGGGTCTATCCTCAGTACCACAGTGTCACCGTAGAAGACACAAAGGTCTATATCCACAGAAACAGCATGAAGCTCAGAAATCCTATGGGCAGAAGTGATCCTCACTAAAGACAGATCGGAACATGAATACCATCAACAGATCAAGGTCAGAGACTCAAAGGTGCCCTAAGAACTGTACTTAGGTACCAGTAAGTGCCTTAAAAACTGTACTCAAATTCCAAGTGGGAAACCTATGAATAACTGGAGGGTTCAGCAGCACTGCCCCTCAGAGGAACCTCTGGAGGATGGGAAGAGAAATCTCATCTTTCTTTGCTCTCACTACTGCTGAATTGGTCACCCCCAGACATTTGAGGGTACTGGTGCTCAAGCCCCTGTCTAGCCCAGCTTGGAGAAAACTCAAAATAACTTGCATCCTAATGGGATCAACAGCCTTCTCTCAACATCAAAACTGGAAACTTTCCAGATGTTACTGCATACTCTATAAGTGGACTTCTTCTGGAAGCTATCAGAGTCTTAATGACTTGATCAGGCAAGTTTATCTCCCTAAATGGTTGATGCTCAGCCCCCAGGTTGCTAGGTTCAACAATTTTTTTGAGAATAGAATATGAAGCCTACAGAGAGAAGGTCCTTCCAGCTTGGGAGTCATGTTGGGTGTCTAGAGGACCACCGAATCAGATTCTGCAACCACACTTGCCATGGCCAGAATGGTGCTCTCAGGACCACCTATGCTTTCAGATTCACCACCCTCTGGATCAGCTGCACTGGAAGAAAGGCATACAGAAGCTGGTCCAGCCACTAATTCAGTGGCCTACCCCAGATGACTGTGATGGAGAAAATGGATTCCGTTTAGTGGGGAAAAAACCTCGCTGTGAATGCTACTGAAACATGACCATCAGGAATCTAGCTGATAACATGAAATGAAGATGGCAGCAAGTCTGTGGCACAGTCATAATAAAACTGAAGATCCAAGCAAAATGATTTAATCTTACATAATGGATACTTTATAGAAAAACAGGAAATACAGTGAGGACACTAGTCATATGATCCCCTGGGGGGGGAAAGGGGGCAAAATGATAAAGCTCTGGAAGATTTGTTTCTATACTTCTATTCCACCCCTTGAGAGGTACCTTTCATGATCAAGACAAACACGTAAAAATGATAGTGGAGGAGGACTATTTTACAAGCTAATAATGAATGCATGCTTTTAAAGGTAGCGTAAAAGCAACCATGCATGTTGGGGGGGAAATGATTTTTTGTACTATATTGTTGTGGAACATTCCATAGAAATTTGAATCATGCCATACATTTCTCCTTTAGAGAGATCCCTGGGCCAAAAATTGCTGGCATTGAATGTGTTGGTCTGGTGTGGGGTGCCAAGGAGAGTTTGGCCATTTGGACTGGTGTACCGTCCACCCAACGTAGGCTAATTGGCTGGTGTACCATCCGCCCAATGTGGGATCCAATTCCCCCCTGGTGACTCATTGGATGAGGAGGTGAAGGACAGGCAAAGCCATCTCTCCGAAGTAATCAATGAGATTGCTCCCCGCACCAAATGGAATATCTCAGAGCTGAGGCAAATTAAGCGGGAGCTAGGATGGCAAGAGAGAAGATAGTGGTGAGCCTGTGCCAAAGCCACAAGAACATCTTAGGTCTTTTATGAGAACCTACAATGGCGGTGAAGGCTGCTAAGAAGAATTTCTATGCAGCCTCCATTGCGTCTGCAATTCAGTCTTTGACATCTTTGCATCAGGACATTTCAAATGCTAGGGAACTGGAAACAGGCTATGAGGCATTTGTGAGCCATTTTGCAGATAACGTCTTGGCATTTCACTATGACCTCCCAGCCACGCTTGATGCAATAAGAGAACTGGAAGCCCCTTGTCTGTCTTCGGGTCCAGTCTTGGACCATTTCAGTTTCCTCACCCACGATGAAGTTGGCAAGGCCTTGGCAGCTGTGAAGCCTACCACTTGTCCTCTTGATCCCTGCCCATCATGGCTAATTAAATCTTGTGGCGATGTGGCAAGGACCTCCCTGAGAGAGATTGTCAACCTCTCCCTTTCAGCGGAGACTTTCTCAGGGAGTTAGAAAGAAGCAGTGGTTCACCCCCTCCTTAAAAAATCTTTGGACCCAATGGTCCTTAGTAACTACCGCCCATTATCTAATATACCATTTCTGGGCAAGGTAGTGGAGAGGGCAGTGGCAACACACCTCCCGGGATTCTTGGAGGGTGCTAATATCCTGGATCCTTTCCAGTCCGGCTTTTGGTCTGCCCATGGGACAGAGACCATATTGGTTGCACTGGTAGATGTTCTCCTGAGACTTTTGGACTGAGGTGGATTGGTGCTGCTGATTCTCCTAGATCTGTCAGCAGAGTTAGATAAGGTCGATCATGAGTTGTTAACCCATCACTTTGCCAATGTGGGGATACAGGAACTAGCCTTACAGTGGTTGACCTCCTTTCTTCAAGGTCAGGGACAGAGGATGTCGCTGGGGGGGGAGTTGTCTCAGCGAAACTCACTTGAACGTGGGGTGCTGCAGAGTGAGATTCTCTCCCTAATGCTAAATATCTATGTGTGCCCCCTTGCCCAGATTATTTGGATATATGGGCTGGGCTGTCACCAGTACACTGATGACACCCAGCTCTACCTGCTAATGGACGACCAGCCAGACTCTGCCCCTGAACATCTGGACAGGGCATTACAGCCTGTGGTTGGTTGGTTACAGTACAGCAGACTGAAGTTGAATCCATCGAAGATGGAAGTCTTGCACCTGGGCCATGGGGGGCTAGGGTTGGGCATCAGGCTCTCAGCCTTTGGTGGGGCCCAATTGGTGCCAGTGCTAAAGGGAAAGAGCCTGAGAATGTTCCCGGTTGCCTCACTGTCTATGGAGGCTCAGGTCACTGCCACAGCCAGATCAGCCTTTTCCAACTGAGCTGGCCCCAAATCTCACCCATCATGATCTGCTGATTGTTGCTGGTCCTAGGGATATCCAACTTGCTTCAACTAGGGCCAGGGCTTTTCAGCCCCTGCCTGGTAGAATGAGCTCCCATCAGAAATTAGGGCCCTGCAAGAGCTCTTACAGTTCTGCATGGCCTGCAAGATGGAACTCTTCTGCCAGGCCTTCAGTTGAGGCAGCGAGTATCCAATTCAATCTGGCCTCCCCTCTTATCCCCCATATGAGTCACTCCTATGTGTCTGCTGAGGTATAATTTATTTTAAAGTATTTAGTGTTGTATTTATTTTATTGTATTTATTATATGTATTTTGTTATTCTGTTTTTATGATGTAAATCTGTACTCAGCAGATTATTATAGGTTGGAACCCACCCTGACCTTGCTTTGCAGGGAGGTGGGATATAAATTGAAGGAAATAAATAAATAAATATGGCTTATAACAAATGGCCACAGAGCCATTTTCATGTGTTATTGTTTCTCATGTTCATCTCTCATCATTATGGGGAGGGGCCATGGCTCAGTGGCAGAGCATCTGTTTGGTATGCAGAAGGTCCCACATTCAGTCCCTAGCACTCCAGTGAAAGGGTATGGCAGTAGGTGATGTTAAAGACCTCTTGCCTGGGACCCTGGAGAACTACTGACAGTCTGAGTAAACAATAGGGTTGCCAAGTCACTTACCGTTGATAGCGGGGGGGAGTTAGTCCCTGCCCGGGACATTTGCACACGTGCAAAGCCGGAAGTGACATCATCATGTTGGGTGTGTCACCGGGTGACGCTCTTGCAATCAGTCTGGAAACTCTATGGTACCATAGAGTTTCCAGGCTGATTGCTATAGCATCAGCCGGTAACGTGCCCGGTGTGATGATGTCACCTCTGGGTGACGTAATCGCACTGGGCATGTTGGCCCGAACTGGGCACTTTGGGGGCAGGGTTCCCCCTGCCAGTCTTTTCTGGACCGGCGGATTGGGGACCCTTTTAGCGGGGGAACCTCCACCCTCCCGGGAGACCTGGCAGCCCTGGTAAACAATACTGACTCTGATGGACCAAGGACTTTGTCAGTATAAGCCAGCTTCATGTGTGTTCATGGATACAGAAGAAGGGTGGATGGAATTCTGAAAGAACTATTTTGACGACTAGCAAAAACGTAGGATTGCTTTAGCTGCAACTGGCAAGATGCTCTTGATGGATCAAAACTAGCATAATATTGTAAGGCCTCTAAGGGAAATCTCAATCTAGAAATCCCAGTCTTGGAACTGTTCCACTACAGACTTAACCTCTGCTCATCCACAGATGAAAACATATTCATGATTATGTACAGATGGTGCATACTCTTTTGCATTTTGTTCATGTCAACAGACACTTTGACCTGACTTGATTCCTATTAGATATTAAAACTATTTTTCCAGTTTTCCCCCCCTCTTCTCTCTCCATCTGTTCAGAAGGAAAAAATTAAGATATATACACAGAGGGTATCAAAATGTTCTGTGCTATTTTTATATCCTTTTCTACAAATTCTGAAATCACAAAAACACAGCTGAAAAGATCACTCTTAGGAAATTAATAGAATAAGATAATGTAGAAATTATAAAGAACAAAGCCAAGGACATTGGAAATAACACAAAATGTGCTTCCTAAAGCTGCAGAGATTAGACAGTGAAATGAAGAGGCTTGCAATTATACTAAAACTTGGTAGGTGTTAGGCTGGTATTAGAGAGTGAAGTTTCTTATCCCAACTCCACTTCCAGGAGTGGTTCTGCTGTCTTGATGTCAGCCACCTCCCCCTCTCCCCCTGCACTTTAGGAGGATTAGGGGCAGAGACAGTGTATAAGAAAAGAGGGAGTATTCCTCTTACATTATTTCTCTGCATCATGTACCCCCATTCAGTGTTCCCTCTGAGTTATTGTGAACTAGCACACCGTTTTTTAGCCTTCAGCTCACACATTTTTGCCTTAGCTCAGGAAGGATGGCTCCAGAGCAAATTAATTTATGCAGTAGCCAAATTGCTCGCTCACAACTTTAATGCCAGTAGCCATTAGGGAGAGTCTGTAGAAAACAATGCCTGTAGTAATGGAACAAGATACTGTATCAAATAAATAAAAGTGGACCAACCGTGATCACTATCTATAGTGTAGCAAACAGCTTGTACAGGTTGTACACAGATCTCATAAAACATAGTCCAGAAGACCACAATGAAAACCTCTGGTAACAAAATTACTATGAACTCAGTAGATCACTGAAATGTAGACAATGGTATGACTCACAGATAGCAAAATGATGTTTGTTATTAGAAATCGCTAGAGGTTAGTCTTATAAATCCTCAGATTCATACACTCTTTTCCCCCTCCCCTTCTTGTGTGTGAGGCTCAGCAATTAATCAATTCCACTTTTGTGGAAAACTAGAGTTTGTTGTGGTCTAAGTCAAAAGCTATAGTTTGTTTTTGTACCTCAAAGTCTGGTATAAACTGTGGTTTAGTGCAGTGGTTCTCAATGTGGGTCACCTCCCCACCCCAAGGGATCATGGCATATATTTAGGGGGCCACAGTAAGTGCCATATTTCTAGGGGGGTCCACAATAAGTTTCTGAGCAGGCCACCAAACTTAACTACTAGGCTATCATGATCCTGGGCCTAGGCCAAGGCATATTGAGGCCTCCAGGCCCCTGAAAACCTCAGATAGGTCAGGCTGTGGGCCTACAATTCTTTTCTGACAACTTTTTATGGAAAATGAAGAAGAGTTTGAGCACCTATTGATGCGTACAGATTTCCAATGGCTATCAAAAGGTAACTGTCACTTATTTGCACTTTGGGATACTATTGTGTTACTTCCAAATGGTAAGCCGCTTGGAGAACAGATCATTGCTGCCAAGTGTGATATATTCGATCTATCAGATGTATTTGAAAAGCTGAATTTCTTGAACCTGCAGTTACAAGGAAAAAACTGTAATCTTATATCTCGCAGAAAGGTCATTACTGTTTTCCTTGGAAAACTCAAACTGTTCTGGATTAATATTGAACGTCGCAAGTTCATGCCGTTTCCTTCACCAGCCACTGTGGACATCAAACTGCAAGATGGTGAACTTTCTATGTTATGTTGAGAATTTGAAGCATCTGTAAAATGATATGCAAGCTCGGTTCAATGGCTTGTTAGAGATTAATATTTCAGATTGGTGGATCCATTTGACAAAGCCAACAGAAATCCATTTTCTTAAGATGAAGATGGCTGACACCTAGTATTTTATTATTTATTTCAAAAAGGGCAGAGATAACCTGATCCATTCAACATAGGATATAGCACTTCCGGTTAATGGTGACTTGAGACCAGACGTGTCTCCAGGACATTCCCAGGACACGATCTGAGCACCAGAGGTTTGGAGGGGGGCAAGCAATTGCTGCTCCCCGGGAGCCTTGGGGAAAAGGCTCCCAGCTAAGGGGCTTTTGAGGGGGTGACCTCTTCCCCAGCACGATGCTGGAGAATCGAGGCGCTCCTTCGCCCCAATGGTCCAGCCATTGTGCATCCGAATGGACTTAGAGGCACTGGCCGGGACAAGTGATGGAGATTGTGCAAACAGATGATGCAAGCGATGTCGTAAGACGAGCAAAGAGCTGTGAGTTTTTAAAAAGCGTGGAATCGGCGACTTAAAAGAAAGCATCCCCCCTTGGCAGAAGCGTGGGAAATGAGCGGGGGCAGGACCCCTCCCACACACGGAAACTTTAAAGCAGCTCAGTAAGGGGGAGCAGAAGAGTTAGCATAGAAACCAAATTTAAGAGCCTTACCGATCGAAGTTCAAGCGCATCGGAGGCTTCCAGAGACTTCATAAACTTTCAGTTAATGTAAACAATCCATAAAGATGACGGGGAGGTGACTGGATAAAGGACAGAAAGCGAAACCACCAGGCAGCATGAGTCCGAGGCCAGAAAAAACCATAGAGTTTTCCAGGTTATTAGCTAATTCTCTTTGCCCCCTACTGGACCAGATGACTAACGTCAACCAGCAGCTGACAACTTTGAACCAGAACTTTGCAGCACAGCAATTGCAACTTGCTGAAACTACAAAGAAAACAGAGCAGGTGGTGGAAAAAGTGAAGGAATCTGATGCCAGCTCTACAAAAGCAGAGAAAAAGATGCAGGTGCTAGAAAAGAAGGATGCTTGGTCAGAAACTCAATTATTACAGCTACAAATGGAAAGAGCAAACATGGTACTCCGGTTCCAAGGGGTGTCAGAAGCCCCCAATGAGAATCTACAGCAATTACTGAGTGAGGCACTGGCCCCAATGACGGATTTAAAAGTAGAAGACCTCTTAAGCGAAATGGATGTGGCTTACAGAGCCTACTCTGTGTATATTAAAAAGAATAATCTGCCAGGGGAAATTGTCGTGAGATTCTCAAAGACAAATATAAGAGATTTAATCTTAAAAGCAACTACAAACACTCCCCTGAAAATCGGAGGCAACAATATAAGGATTTTAAAAGACATTCCATTTGAGATAAGAAAAAAGAGACAGAAATACAAGGAACTGATCCTCTTTTTGCAAACAAACACCTGCATACAGGTGGTTGATTCCCAAAAGCGTCACTTTTAAAATAAAAGAAAGGAGAGAAAAAATTGACTCTGTTTTCAAAGCCTGAGAGTTTTTGCGGCTGCAACTGGGAGGTCCAGAAGAGGAGACGAAAGAAGAAGACAGCAAATCTACCGGCAAGCTGGACTCTGTGTCTTCCGACGAAGACTCTGATGCAGAAAACAAACAAAGCTATCAACTGAGAGATCGCAAGAAGAAACAAAACAAGAACTGAGACTCTGAAAGTCATACGAAGGCTTTTTATTATGGGATGGTTGGGGGAGAGGTCTTGAATTGTGAAAATAGTCTGCTGAAACAGTAGTGGGTGTTTTCTTTCTTTTTTTAGATCATGCTCAATGCTTTTTAAAGCTTTTTATGGACTAACACAGATACAAGCATTATTGAAGATCTCCATCTCTTGGGGTTTTAGTTAGTGTGGTTATCTTTTCTTTCTCCCTTAGTGTAGATGTTTCCCTATCCCCTTTTTTCTGTTATAGTTTGTAGTGTGTAGAAAATGTAAATAAAAAAAATTCCCCTTCAGGGGGCCAAAACAACAACAACATAGGATATAGCCAGAACACAGGCTTCTACATCCTGGGTGTACTGATGCAATCTGTGCACCCTAGCTCTTTAAAGGCTTTTAAGATAGGCTAATGCAGGGCTCATCAAGTCCTGGGTGCCAGGTTGCCATGGTGCCTAGAAATTTAATTGTGATGCCTACTATTTTCAGTAATTATTTTATTATAAGGTTTTATTAATGACAGTCCCACATTTATTTAGATACAACAAATTTTTAGCATACTCTAGCTTAAATAAAATTATGAGAAACTGAAGTGCTTAGCAGTATATTTTGTGGTAGCAATAGTGAGAATGGACCACTGAATACTTACCATGAAAGGTCCTTCTCCTCTGATGAAAGGAGGACATCTTAAAGGGTAATTCTCACCATCAAATCAGGGATGCAGGAACAATTTTTGAACTTCCTGTCTCCAGCCTGTGGGAGTCACCCTCTTCAGTTTTGGCAGCTTCAAAAGCAGTTAAACTATACTGTCTCTTCTAGAGTTAAGATAAACAAATGAAAAAAGAGTAGAACAGCAACATAGAGAAAAAATAGGTAAGTGCTATAGCTAACACAAGAAGTGAACCTGCTGGCTAACTATTTGACAATGACTCTGGGAGGAACAAGATGTCCTCCTTTCCTCAGAGGAGAAGGACCCTTTACAGTAAGTATCCAATGGTCCATTCTCCCTCTGAAGCAGAGGACATCTTGAAGGGACCTCCCAGAGCAGTGTCCTCAAATTTTGGGTGGGTCAGAATGGTCATCACTTAAAGATATGCTGCATCACTTAAAGATGTGCTGAAAGCAGCATCTGCCGAGTTAAAGGTACTGATCTTGTAATGCCCAATAAATGTGGAGAAAGATTACCAGGCTGCTGCTTTGCAAACCTCCTTGGCCACTGCATGCCTTGCAATTGTGGAATTGGTGGCGGCACTTCTGTGGGCTGTAGCCCCAGTAGGGATGGGAAGCTTGTGAATTTTATAGGCCTCCTCAGTACATACTCTAAGTGTGTTACTTATGGATAACTTAGGCAATTTTAGATGGACAAAAATAAGGCTTTGGTTTTTCCACTGTGGCTAGTTTGTTCGATGTATGTCTTGAGTGCTCTTCTGCCTTGAGAGCTCTTCTGACATTAAGGATATGCCATGTCTTCTTCCTCTGATGCTTTGGATTTGGGCAGAAGGATGGGACAAATATTTCTTGAGCTCTGTGAAAGGCAGAATTGACCTTTGGAATAAAGATGGGTTCTGGCCTGGGTACCACTGTATCCTTGTGGAATATGCATAGCTCAGACTTTACTAATAACAAGCCTAGTTCAGAGACCCTTCTGGAGGATGTGATAGCCATAAGAAAAAGTGTCTTTATCCTCAGCCATTTCAATGAGACTTCCCTGAGTGGCTCAAATGGTGGCTTGGTCAGTGCTGAAAGAACCATATGTAGCCTCCATGTGGGAAACCTGTGAACCTATAGTGGATCTCCCAGGGTCATGTCTCAGAGAAAACAATCTATGTGTGGATGTCAAGAAGTTCTAGTGCCTTTTACGTGGGGCAGTGTCGTTTGAGAGTGGAAGCTTCAAGCCCTCTCATGACTCCTTGTTGCAGGAACACAAAGATTGTGTTAAGTGGTGGTTTCAGTGGGTAGATTTTTTCCTGCACCCACGTATGAATGCCTTCCAGGATGTATTATAAATTCTGTTTGTTGATTGTCTTCTGGAAGCCAGAAGAGTTACTGTGATGTTAGTGTCTCACCCTAGGTAGAGGAAGTTGTTCCTCTCAAGCTCCAGGTGGCCAAGTGCAGCCAATCTGGTTGTGGATGCCAAACAGGACTCTGATGTAACATGTCCGGTGACACTGGTAACCTCCAGGGAGGCTCTATTGACATCTCTTGAAAAGCCAAGTACCCTGGACTGTGTGGCCAGAATGGAGTCACTAGAATGATGTCTGCTCATTGTTCCTTGATCTTCCTGAGTACCTTGGGTATGATCAGAGTAGGTAGAAAGGCGAATAACAGGGTCTTTGGCCACGTAGAGGTGAGAGCGTCCATTGCCTTTGCCTTGGGGTGGACAAACCTTGTGTAAAATCTCTTGGTCTTCTGTTGGGGACGCAAAGAGAGCTATTTGTGGAAGGCTGAAATGCCTGGCAATCTGTAGGAGCAGCACCCTCTCATGGGACCCTCTCCTTATTGAATCATTTGCCTGCTGAGCCAGTCTGCTCGGTTGTTCAAAGTCCCTTTTATGTGATCTGTTCAAATTGGCATCAGGTTTTTCTCTGCCCAGGAAATTATCTTTATTGCCTCCTTTATTGACAATCTCCGTCCCCTGTTTGTTTATGTACATTTTCGATGATACATTGTCTGTCCTCACTAGGACATGTGTATGGGCTATCTGTGGCTGGAAGTGACTTAATGCCAGATCTATGGCCCTCAGCTCTAGAATGCTGATATTCAGTATTGTTTCTAGTTTGGATTACCAACCCTGGACTGGTTTGTCAACAGATACTTTGACCTGACTGGTTTGTTGTCCAGCGTTACTCCACATCCTGATAAGATGGCATCTGTAAAGATCGGTCTTATCTCCAAAATCCAATAAGACAGACAGTCTTGTCTTTAAATATATTGGACATCTTTGTCCACTGTTAACTTTGGATACTTGAATGGGTAAGTCTCCTTTTTCATGACTTGGAATTCGAAGGGCCTTACTAGTCATTGTAATTGCCTTGCTTGCAGCCATCCCCTCTGGATTGAATCTATGCATGATATCAGCAGACTCAAGCATTTGTCACTGAATACAAAATCCTGAAGGTTAAAAAATTAGTCTGGTGTCTAAATTTCTGGGTTGTTCCTAGAGCCACAGAAAATTTGTTAAGGACTAATGCCTAATGAAATAGGACATTTGGCTAAATAAAGCATAACTGGGAGAGTCCCCCACAATTCCTTATCAAGTTGTACCTATTTGGGACTCCCAAATCTAACTGGAATTCAACCTTGGAATGATAGTCCAGCAGCTATAAAATTAGTTGATCAATAGCAAAAAAAAATCCTTACAATAAGAACGAATGACAGCAAAAACACTGGACCTTACTGCAGACAAGATAGAGTAGTAAAATCAATAGTTTGCAAAGAATAAAGGAACAGAAACAAATGAAGCAATATGGCTAGTAAGGCTTACCAATCTTTGTGGTTCAAGGGCATTATAGGTAATTTGCAGCTACCTCAAATAAGATAACTAGGGCAGGAAAAATCTAAGTATTGGGTGCTTGTATAATCTTATATTTATTTAATGGCTTAAGAAGATATCTTTTAAAAAGAATTCATGTTTTACAAATTCAATTTCTTATGTACTATTGACCGAAAAAGGAATTTGCTATATTTCATGTTTGTGGCTTGCAGGACTCAATTATGAATGGTAAGTGACTGTACATACAGTACCTGCAGGCCTATATCCAGAAAAATTGTATGGGGGGGAGCAAACGAGTACCATGGTGGTGAGCAAATCCTTTATTTACTTTATTATGAACAAGGTATGATGCAATGCAAACTCTCTACAAGGGATCATTCTACAAAGAAGGTTAAATGATAATCCATCGTGTTTAAAACCAAATATCCCCTTTCTTTATTTACACATGATGTAAATGCATGAAGATTCTCACTCTCGTATTATTTGTCCCACTTCCAATTTCCTGGGTTGCATGCCGGCCCCATGACCACAGAAACGTCTTCAGACAGCACCGGCTCTTCGGCTTGGAAACAGAGGTGAGCTCCTCCCCCTAGAGTCAGATTTGACTAGCTTTCGAGCAAGGGAAACCTTTACCTTTGGTGTGCCAAATGGGAATCCCTCCCTCAGCAATGTATCAACATAAAAGTGTCTGTTTCTTCCTCTGAGCATGAAGTGAGGCTTTGCTAACAGAGCTCACAGAAGAAGGTGCATTTTCTTGGATAGATGGCCACTTTGATTCACAACATCATCTTCCATTGAACTCACCCTCTCTCAAAGCCCAAATCCCTGTTCTGGTTTGGCTCCACATAACTTGCTATAGGAAGACACAAGGATAGCTATAGGCACTCAGGCAATAGGGCTGCCAACCTCCAGGTGGGGCCTGAAGATCTCCCAGAATTACAAGTGATCACCAGACTAGAGATCACTTTCCCTGATGAAAGTGGTTACTTCAGAGAACAGAGAGTATGGTAATACCTGATTAATGTGCCTCCCCCATCCTCCAAAACTCCATGAATTTCTAAACACGGAGTTGGCATCCCTAGTGAGTATGTGCATACACACGTTTCCTTCACAGCTACAGCCTGCCTGGTATGCAGGGTAAGGGTGGCTTTTTTGCTTCACAGAGATGGGAAGAGAAGGTGGGGAGGCTCCCCCCTACAGATACAGAGATTGAGTCCCCCACCCCACCTTGCTAAACCCAATTAAAAGAAAAGGCAAAATTGCTGCCAACATCAATTCACCATTTTACAGTTATCTGAAAACGCTGTGATACCCCAATCCACCCTCTTTGATTCCAACCACCTTTGAACACTCCCCACCTGGGCTAAAATAGAGTGCCCCCCCAAAAAAAGGTTCTACGTTAATGTACTACAGTGCTGCTGATCAGAGGAATCCATGACTGGCACAAGCTAGCAAGTTAAGGCGGAAAAAGGACTATGTCACATGCTTCAGAGCACAGCAGGAGCAACTACTTTGTACAGGAAGCAAGTACAAAGGGAAGCCTAGGAGGGAGGTGGGAGGAGGGAAAAAGACTCTCTCATTTGGCAAGGCTTGGGTGGCAGGCGAGAGGAAGGAAGGAGATGCCCTCTTTCATTGGCAGAAGTCTTGTGACAGATTTCACACCAGCCCCTAGTGTTGATTGGCAGGGCCAGGGCCTTCTCAGTGGCAGCTCCACGCTGGTGGAATGAACTCCCAGAAGACATTAAGGCCCTGTGGGACCTTTTATAGTTCTGCAGGGCCTGCAAGACAGAGCTCTTCCACCAGGCATTTGACCAAGGAGCCACACCGCAAGACCCTGTGCCCTGGTATCACTACCGGCAGCCTGTGCTTCACCAGCACAAACGGACCAAGATGATAGTCCTAACGCCAATACTGACTGTACTCCCATTAGAATTGTTCTGTTACCAAGCCAATTTGTTATTATGTTTCGCCATTGCTATATAACACTGTATACTAGCGCTTTATGAATAGTTGTATAAATGCTTTTTTTAGTTGTTTTAATTTTTATGTAAGCTGCCCTGAGCCTACCTTGGTGGGGAGGGCAGGGTATCAATTGAATAAATAAACAAATAAATTATTGCTGGGACCCCGCTCCTTTGCTCACCTCCATGGCTACAGGCCTAAGTACCTGTATTCCAAACTAGCTGTGTATCAATCAATGCCCATTTTGAAATCTATTACTCATTCTTGAAAGCAGATACTTACAAAGAAGGATCTTGGACGAGGTCTTTAAGGTTTATCCCACTACGGTCCTCTGCGAGATTCCTGAAGCAGCTGTCACTCACTAAAGAAGAAAGATAGGGAAAATTTATTTTCATCTCCATTTCAACCAACCTTTCTGACTGAGACTCAAGGTACATTACAAAATATGATAAAAACAATTGAAACAGCAAATATCACAAATGAACAAACAATGCAGGGGGGCTGGGACTGAAGAACTGGAAAACAGAACAATGTCTAAAGCAACAAAACAGACCATGTAGACAGAGAACAAAACAGTCTGAAAGTAAGATACACCTGATCTTACTGAAGAGGATTACAAAGGTAGAAGACAGTGATTTAAGGGGAGTGACATACAATACTGAAATATATATTATGATACTCCCCCTTATAGAATAAACCTCCTGAGCTGATCCATTATACTATCATTCTGATCCCTTTAAAAGAATGCCCTTGTGAATGTGTTTTGTTTAGTATATTATGTGCAGAGGTCTTTTCGTAGAAAAAGAGCTGTAGGAGCTCATTAGCATATGGTATGCTAATGAGCCATTAGGCTATTAGCATATGCCACGCCTCCTGACATTGCCGGAAGTGATGTCAGAAGGGGAAGCAAAAGGGGGGGGAGGCATCTTCAAAAGCCTCCCCTTCCCTTCCCCAGCTGGTCTGGGTGGGGGAGCTAAGAGAGAAGGGGTTTAAAGTTTAAACTCCTTCTCAGGAGAGTTGGGCCACAGAAGGAGGAAAGAGGGAAGGAAAGAGAGAGAGAGAAGGAAAGAGGGAAAGAAAGAGAAGGAAAGGGGAGGGGAGGGAAAGAAAGAGAGGGAAGAAGGAGGGAAACAGGGAAAGGAGGAAAAAAGAGAAGAGAAGAAGGTGGGAAAGAAAGAGAAGAGAAGAATGAAGGAAAGAGGAAAAAGAGAGAAGGAAAGGAGGGAATGAAAGAAATTCCACGGCATTTCAGCCCCATTATATCCTATGGACCATTGAGGTCAATGGTGAAAACATAGGGTATATTCTGGGGTCTGGAGGGGAGAGGGTTTGAAGGAAAGGCTCCAAACTCACAGGGTAGCTGAAGGAGCCTCTCCCCAAGATACCCACCATGTCTCAAGAACATTGGACCAGGGGGTCCAATTCTATGGGCCCCCAAACAGGTTGCCCCTATTCTCTCAATTGTTCTCTATGGTGGGAAAAAACTTACTTTTTTCCCAGCTTTTATTCGGGTGAGCCAGCCTCAACCAAACTGGCATGGAGCTGTCAGCTGCGGGCCACCCCAGGCTGATCCTCTCTTGCAGCTCCGAGCTGCAAGAGAGAATCAGCTGGGGTTGCACAGGCCTCACGGCTCCAGCTCTCTCAGGCCAAGCTGCAAGAGGAACAGACCCATAGCCAGGATTTTGTTTGTTTGTTTGGGGGGCAGTTAAATTACAGTTAGTTAAATTAATTTGAATGCCTGTCATTAAATGGGGAGGCTCCAAGCCTGTTTCTAGCCCTTCCTTTCAAGGGACAGGACAGCCAACACGGCAGTTCCTAGGAAAAAACAGCTCAGGGAAAATTTATTTGTCTTCAGAAGACATTTAAATGCCTTTTGAGTTTCCTTCCACAAGGCATGAAAGCATAGAAGGGCACTCAAGTGTGCTACTTTCAATACATCTGCAACAATCCCCCTTTCAGCTAGCCCAGTCCTGCTGTTTACCACCAAGGTCATGGTGAGTCTTTTGAAAGTATTCCCATGAGCCTTTGGGAAACATGCGTGCCCCTCTAAGCTTTCTTGCCTTGTGGAAGGGAACTCAAAAGGCAATTAAATGCCCTCTGAGCTGTCTTTTCCCGGGTCCTATGATGTCCCTCCTCAAATTCCACAGTGGAAGGGAAAGGGAAGCCTGAGGGCAAGCTGCAGTGTTATCATGCTGGCCGCTGCCAGTAGCAGGCAGTGGGGGGTCTATCCTCAAAAACAAGGTTTTTGACATGGCTATTTGTAGGGTGGGGCTTTTAATTAAGGGGCAGTGTCCCAAAATGCCCCAATGTAGCTATGGGCCTGAAGGGGAACCAACCCAGGATTGGCCAGGGCAGCAGGAAGTGACAGCTCCGAACTGCCCCAGCTGATCCTCCCTTGCCTGCAAGCTCTGCTGGGCAGCCCAGTTTAAATCCAACAGAGCCTGCAAAAGAGTCGATCCTGCAGGGGTAACTCTCCCCGAAGGCCAGCAGAATAGAGGGGGGGGAGAGATCTGAGATCTTCCCTCCCTCCTTTCTGCTGGCCTCGGCTGGGGCTGGCTGGCTCCTCTTGAAGCTTGGTTTAAACTAAGCTGCAAGAGGAGCCAACCCGTTATCGGCCATAGTGGTGAAAACTGTCACCTCTTTCCCAGAGGTCTTATGCATCCCCCCCCCCCCGCAATCTGCACACAACTTGGAGGGCAAATAGAGGGGCATCCCAGGGAGGTTTGCTGCCAGTGTCATGCCTCTAGCTTGACACACTCACCCCATTTGCATAGGGACCCTAGGATCTCCCCCCGAACCAATCTGCATACAACTTGGAGGGCACAGGGGCCATTCAACACACTCCCTCCCCTTTTGCACATTGGACCTATCCAGGATCTCCCACCCCCAATTTGCACAAGACTTTAAGGGATGGTTCCTTCAAATGTGTTTTGCAAGCCACGGCGTGAGTGAACATGAAAAGGTGAACCTCCTGGTTTCACTAATGCTGCGGCTTGCAACACACATTTAAAAGGACAGTCCCTTTAAATGCCGAGTTAAAAGAATTCAGGAATCCCAATTATTTCTCAGATTCCAATATCATAACAATATTGGGATTCAGGAATATTGGGAAAACCATTTTTTTCAAGTTCAATACAGCTGAAAAATACAATTTTTTTGGGACATGCCCCTAATGGTTATTGTGATCTAAATAAAAAGGCTCAAGCATCATATCAGACTCTACAACTTTTAATGGCTTTTCAGATAAACTGACAAAATACATCAGTAGAATACTAGATGTTGTATATTAATGATTAATAACTGTCTCATTCTTCAGATCTTTGGCTCCAAACATTCTATCACACCACCAAATCACACATGAAAGAGGAGAGGAGAGAAGTGATAGAGAAAACAGCACAGGGGACTCTCTCTTGTAACAGACAGGGAGCCAGTTCATTGTGCCCCCCCCAAAGCCTGGTCACAGGGAATGGAAAGGCCAACACACAACCTACCCAGAATGCAATCCAAGGCACACTTGTGGCACCTCTGATACATCTTTCAGCACCAGCCTGGGTAGAGTGGAAGCAGTGGAAGAAACAGTGCAGAGGAATCTCCCCTGTAGTGGTAAAGGAGCCAGTTCATCATGGCTCTCCCCCCCCCCCATGATGCCTGGCTAGAGAGACACCTCTTGACCCTCCAGCAGCAAAGAGGGAGAGAAAGGCCAAAAGGCAACCTACCCAGACTGCAATCCAAGGGACACTTTCAGCAGCGGCCTGCAGCTGCACAAAAAGCACACACTGCAGGCGATACTATAAGGGCGATGTCAAAAGTATGTCACCCTCTGGTGGGAACCAAAGGCCGACTGCTCTCCCCACCCCCTTTTTTTCTTCTGAGAGGTATAAGCAGCTGTTACCTATATCTAGTTCCAAGCCTTCCATGAACTGAACTGTTCGCCTCTTAGTCTCTACTCAAATAATTCCAGTCAGAAATATAAGTGTAAAGTTATTTGTAATGTTCTAAAGGAAATGTAGTAGTATTTTTTAGACTATGCTGTGGTTTTGCTAAATAAATTTAATGACACATAGTTAGGAAAAATACAGGAAAATAAATAACTTAGTTAAGTAACAATAAAGAATTAAAGCACACCAAAAAAAACAGCCTACATTCTCTTCTGGAAAATACACTCCTTAGAATGTAGTTCCTTCTTTGGGCAGCATAAGAGATCTTCTTAAAAGTGAGTTCAATCCATTTGATAAAAAATAATTTAAAAAGTTTGAAGAGCAGCATTAGACAGTAAAGAGGAATCCATGGGGGGGAGAAAGAATTCAATTTAATGAGAAAAAGACCAAATAAATTTTGCAGTGCTTAAAAAAATTAAAGGATAAAAAAACCTGTAGTTGAGGAACTGAAGAATAAACTTGAGATACTAGAAACAAAATATACTATTAATAAGGATACCAGTCATAGAAATAAAATTACTGAACTTGAGGACAAACTGGAAAAATTGTACAACAAAACACAGAAGATTATCCCTCAAACTGAGAGTGGTGAAGGAAAAACTGGAAGAAGAGAACTTGCTGATTTATAGGATCTGTTTTCTGGAATCTTAGGCTCAGACATGTCAAATAGTGTTAAAACTTCTCATGCATTTAGGGTTAATTCCTAAGTTATAAAACCTAGGACTGTCTCTAGAGATATCTTGGTAACTTTTGAGTCACCTCCTGATTCACCTGCAACAGGCAGGGAGAGGTAAGTATTTTCGGGGGGGGGGTGTGATTGTCATCCCTGTGTAAATGATGCAACTTCTGGTGCAACCTAGAAGGGATCGCATTGTGCTCTAGCACTAACCCCAAAACTCTATGGTTTCCATTGAGTGCTAGAGCACTGCCCATGCACTGCCCATGCTTCTCGGTCGCTCCAGAAGTTGCAGCATTTCACACACACATTTGGCTGCCCTGTTTCCATCTGCCAATCAGCTAAATATCAGCAGGCAACCGGAGGTCT
This sequence comes from Gekko gecko, assembly GCA_029375565.1. Taxonomy (NCBI): domain Eukaryota; kingdom Metazoa; phylum Chordata; class Lepidosauria; order Squamata; family Gekkonidae; genus Gekko; species Gekko gecko. The sequence goes on along the minus strand of JAPDNY010000003.1, from coordinate 159,229,022 downwards.
CCTGCCATAAGCAGGCAAACAGTAAGCCTAGGGGAAGGACACAGTAAAATTACTGATCATCCAACACAGCTCTGCTCAGGCTACATAGGATCCAAGAACTGGCTAGACTCAAGCTGATATACTACTACATTTTTTTTGTTAACCTGCTGTAACTAGATTCTAGACTAAAAAACTTAACCACCTGGTTTCTACCAGCTTTTCAGATTAATATTGCCCTATCTTCCTCCTATTTACAGCCCTAATTCACATGCCTTTTGTCAACATGGATTCCAAGATCACCAGCATAGTCTTTTTGAGGCTAAAATGGACCCCTCCTCCCTACTTCACCAGCAGAAAGGCTGGTAGGAAACAACGCAAATCATGTTTCTGTTGGAAGTTCCAGATGTGATGTCCCCTGTCTCAGACTTCCAGACTGAGTGGCAAGAAAGGCTACATAGCTAGATAGGCACAGTGACCTTTCTTCCAGGATCTACTCTTCTGCCACTGTCCTCTTTGATATGCAGACTGTGGTCTCAGGGACTGATTTCCCTTTCCTGCTTTTCCCTCACTCTTGGCACCATGAAGCAGATGGGCCTCTCGCCATCCGCCTCCATCCTTTAACTAGTAAATCTATGAATCTCTGCTCTTTCCTATCCAAAGTGTACTTCTCAAATAAAGAGAGAAGTATTTCTCTTCTAAACTTGCAATGTGGCTCTGTGTAGCTTTGTAAACTGAGTAACCTGGTAAAGTGACATTCCTGTGTTTGTAGCTTTATTTAAGCACTCTGCTAACTAAGGGTGACTGGATTAATCACACCAGTTAACCTCAATAGTTTCCCCCTCAAAAAAGGGATCGGAAATACTATGTCTTATATATCCAGGCCTCTGCATAATCTGGTAGTTTGCATGCACAGCTCACACAAAATGTTATTTAAATGAGGGAGGGGATTAGAGAAAGGGTGACTCGCTCTTCCACCATCATCCCTACTGAAGGGTGTTTTATTTTGATGACAGCTGACTCTTATATCTGGATATGTTTGACTAGTGTATGATGCCTTGAACTTTCGAATACAACCAGGCCATATGTTTTCAAATAACTAAACTAATGTCTTAACTACTGTACTATTCCATTTTACACTTTGAAAGGCTTTGCACCACTCTGTTCCTGGGATGTAAAGAACACCATGTTGCTGAATGTGGCAGGACATTCAGGCCTTCATTTATTTTATTAGATTTTTAGTTGGCACTCACCCAAAGGGTCTCATGGCGACTTACAACATTAGAATCATATAAATAAGTTAAAAACAACATAAAAGCAAATAATATGAACTAACAACATTAAAATGTTAAACTATTAACATATGTGGCTAGCACCATACCATTAACAAAAACAACCCATACATGCAGAATAGACTCCAAAGGCCAACCTAAACCATTTGGCCTTGCATGCCCTGTGTAAACTACACAAGTCCAACAGGGCACAGGTGTCATTTAAAACTTGGAGAAACAGGCAGGATAATTTGTGGAAACTCTTTCATGAAGGAAAAGGAGATTATAGGAGGAAAAGTTGGAATATGAATTGCTGGGCAATATTTGCTGTGGACGGGGGGGAATTTCCCCTGAGGACTTCCCGCCTCCCATTTTTCCTAACAGAAAAACTGGAAAATTTTGAATATTGAATATTGAAAAAGGCTCCTATGAAATATCGTCTCTTACAGAATGAGAGAGATGTTTAAGACAAGGTTTTCCTCACCCAAAATGTACAGCATAGAAAGGGAAGTACTGGAAAAAAACTCCTATGAAGTATTTTCTCCTTAAATGTGAAAACCTTGTCTTACAAAGCAGTTCACTCATTTCAAATGCATAGCATGAACTCTAAGGACTTCTCTCAGTGTGCCCAATGGAAAACCTGGGAAATGTTTGGGAGTGCTGAAAAAAATGCTCATATTTTAGACAATCTCTCATATATAATTGTGTTTTCGGGTAACTCTCTCCTGAATGTTCCACATGGTCCCACAGCATTTGGCTCCCTGACCTGACACTCCGACAGTGTGCCAATCCAGTGGCTGTGTTGCTGGAGTCCTGCCCACAGAAGCGGCGGCCAGGCCTCAGCCTCAGTGTCGTGTGAGGCAATGAGCAGGATGGATGCTCCAGCGGGCAGAGGCTGAGAAGGCAGAGGCTTGATTTGCCATTGGTCGCAACGGCTCTTCCTGTGAAGGCAGTGGCACTTGCCACAAGTGGCCATTCAGGGGAGCGGGGTGTCAGTGGCTGTGTGCAAGGCCCAACAGAGCAGCCATTGGTGCCTCAGCTCTCCCCTCCACAGCAATGGACGAGTCCCCGGCTGAAGTGGGGCACTTCCTTACCACTCCGAGCTGGGGAAACACTGGCCCACCCTGCTGGAGCCCCAGCCGCTCGACCTGTTGGACACCTGCGGGCAGCGGCTGCACAGCCAGCAGCTAAGGCTTCTGCCCTGCCTCCAATTGCTGTGGCACTGCTGCCTGCCCATGCTTCGCCGCTACCTCCTGTCTCCGCCCGCCACCCCTTCCCCCAGTGAAGATGCACCGCTGCCACAGGCACTCCCTAAGCCGGCCCCATCCTCACCTGTCGCTGCACCCCCCTGCGAGCCCAGTGAGTTGCTGCCAGTCAGAGGAGGGCTACCATTTGGTGGGGAGGCTGAGATCTTTCTAGAGCTTGTTGTATTGATTTTACAATGGGCTTTGCTACTAGTATATACAATATTTTCAACTATTTGTTTAAATTAAATTATTTTTGGCAACCATAAATATGCTATAACATTAGAAAAGAGCAAGAGTCCAGTGGCACCTTAAAGACTAACAAAATTTGTGGCAGGGTATGAGCTTTCATGAGTCACTGCTCACTTCTTCAGATATTTGAAGAATATCTGAAGGTGCTACTGGACTCTTGCTCTTTTGTTCTGCTACAGACAAACACGGCTACCCATCTTGATGCTATAAGGTGTGTGATGGAATTAAAGGTTAGTGGACAGCAGCAGGTAAACAAAAAAGCTGCTGAGTCACATGACTGAGAAGGGAAGAGGTCATTTGGCTCGGAATTCTTAGAGAGTGACAAATAATGGTAAACAACTGACAGATGGAAGAGGGAGTTGGAAGAGAAGTTAGCAGAAAGTGGTCAGCTAACTGAATAGCTCTGAGGTGGAACAAAACCTCTCTGGAGCTGTGGAAACAGCCTGATATCAGTTTTGAGTGGAAAACTGGGCTGAATAAAACTCTGCACTAGTACCCTCTAAAGGAAAGAGGAGAGTGAACAGAGAGTGAACAGAGAGTGAACAGTATAAGACCTCAGTGGTCACAAACACCAGATACATTGCTCCAAAGGAACTTGTAGAGGTGGCTAGAGAAAGGGCTAAGGGTCTGGAGGAGTCTAGAAAGCTGGAAAGGTGCCCAGTTAGACTCAAAGGGTCCAGACAGATAAAGTCCAAAGGTCAGTCACAAAACAGTTACCAGAGAGTGGAATCATATGTGTGTTTAGTGTACTGAAGAACATCTGTATAAAACTGAGTGATACGCCTACAACCTATGTGAAGGCAAAGTAAAAAGTTATATTCTTCAAGGAAACAAAATATCCTATGTAAATACATCCTATCCCTCTGTTAGGCTTGCTGAGAAATAAAGAAGTGTACTGTTTGACTTTTACAAATACTGGTGCCTGGCTTTATGGCAAAAGAATTATACTGGGCAGTGGTCCTCTGTACATTCATAAGTTATATATTTGTCAGCATGTGGTTCCTGCAAATAAGACATCAGGTGGTGATCTAGGTGATCTACGTGACAGCTTCTGACAGTCACCTTATCTGGACTAAACCAGTTCTGTCCAGTGCTGCCAGACTAATTCAGAATGACTCAGCACTGATAGCTGATTGGTGGATAGTTGTTGTAAAATTGTATATAAGTGTTCATGTACTATATAGTTTTCTCTCTGCATATGAATGTGTGTATGGCGAAGCACTTTGACAGTGTGTACCAGTATCTTCTTTTGTAAATAAATTGTATATAGCTATTGCACAAGACTGTGTGAATAGTTCCCTCCTTGGCTAAATCTCACCATGACGAGCCAAAAGGGGCTGCGCTAACACTGTATATTATAAAAATACAAATATTTATTAAGGTGTGCACATGTTAAAACATATTATGATTAAAAAAAGAGTCTAAATATCAGACTTATAAAAACTTTTCAAGTATAAATACATATGACGGATAAACAATTTAAAACTTTAGGACCAAACGCGTTCTGGCTCCTTTGGGCCTTCCTCAGTGGTCACTATTCTCTATATTGCACTGACACACATCCAAATACATGTATAAAATATTTTTAATTTACATTAATCTGTTTTACTGTTTTAATTTTGTATGATACGTTGGTTCTGTAAGCCGCCCTGAGCCTGCTTTGGTGGGAAGGGCGGGGTATAAATCAAATAAATAAATATATATATATCTAACCAGATGTTGTTTCCTGAAATTATAAAAAAGGAAAAAGTGATAATATGCCAAATGTATATAAAATCATTAATAATAAAAAAACCCTGAAATTACCTTGTATATAATTGCATATAATTATGATACTAGTATATATGTTGGGCCATAAATATAGCCATGCCAATTCTTCAAATTATTCTGAATAAATAAAAAGAGTACAATTATACAAATTTTATAAATAGTCTAATTTTAGAATAATTTTAGCCTAAAATAAAATTAAATTGGCCAACAAACCTGGTATCAAAGATTTCATTGGTCTGGATGTGTGTCATCTCCATCAGGTTAAAAAATCAAGTTACAGGCTGTTGCAGTGGCCTCATTATATAGTGAACCTGGGTTGATGCAATCACCCACATACATTGCACAGTGTTTGCCAAGAAGGAGATACAAAGTGGGAGGGGGTAATAAAGAGAGGGAGGGGGAAAAGAGAGAGAAAAGGAGCAGCTGGGGGAGGGGAAATGCACAGTCAGCATACAAAACTTCCGGAAATCAAGTATAGATGTTTTTGGGGTTTTTTTTTTTAAAAAAACAGCAAGTCCAATTGCAACAGCAATTGAGTAATTTATTGTATCCAATGTCCTTGTGGGAAAACGTACCTAGGGCAAACATCAAGATCTGTAAAAGAATTGAAGAACATAGGAGCTGCATAAGATTAAAGAAACAGACCGTGCCCCTGGTGAGCCATTTTCTGGACCTGGGTCACACCAAAAAACTACTGAAATTTTGGATTATTGAGACAATTCAGACTACTAATCCAAACATGTGCAGAGTGCTCCAGAGAAGAGAGCTGTTTTGGATTCACCAACTACAGACATTGGCTCCTTTAGGATTGAATGAAGAAGTGGATTGGACTTGCTGTTTTAAAAACAAAAACAAAAACATCTATACTTGATTTCCGGAAGTTTTGTACGCTGACTGTGCATTCCCTCCCCCCAGCTGCTCCTTTTCTCTCTCTTTTTTCCCCTCCCTCTCTTATTACACCCTCCCACTTTGTATCTCCTTCTTGGCAAGCATTGTGCAATGTATGTGGGTGATTGATAAGAGCATAAGTATTGCATATATTTCAATTCCCCCCCCCAAAAAAATTCTGTTTTTTCAGGAAAGTTTTTCTCTCATGACTTCAAAACTTAGAAATTTTACATCTTTGCTATTTGCAAAACTGGAATATACGCCTTAAGCTAACTGTTTTTTACTTACTAGTTTTTTCCAGGTGCATTTTAGGCTGAAGAAGACTGTCTGGCCCAGTATTTCTCAGAGACCTTCATGGTAGTGGGGATTTTAAACCTTATCTCCCAGATTCAAATTCTGACAACTTCACTACACTGGCTCCTTAAGCTTCAAAGAATAGACTATGCCAAATACGTGTGATACACACACAATCATGGTTATTTTACAAACAGGTCACCCCAGAAGTCACTTTACACGAAAGCAAGAAGCTGCTACATATACATCCAAGCTAGAAGTTATCATTTACAAGCAGGGATGCTCAACCACTTACTGATTCAAATTGAGGCTTCCTCATAAATTTCCATTTCCAGAATCAAATGACTGAACACACTGAGGGTGATTTCCCACTAAAGCTGCCTCGGGGTTGCGCCGCCATTTGGCCCGATACTATTAGTCAATTTCACACCCGAAGCCGCGGGGCTGCATTTTGACCCGCGGCTTCGCCCGATTTCCCCCGCAGTTTCGTAATCCTCAAAAAACAGGATTACGAAACTGCAAGGGAAATCGGGCGAAGCCGTGGGTCAAAATGCAGCCCCGCGGCTTCGGGTGTGAAATTGACTAATAGTATCGGGCCAAATGGTGGCGCAACCCCGAGGCAGCTTTAGTGGGAAATCACCGACAATGTATCTGATTAGGGAAAGGAGACTGCACATGAACAGATCCATACTACTTTGCTACAGCTACCTCCTTCTCCTCACCAGCCACCATGTCCAATTTATATTGTTAAAAGGAACACCATCCCTTCATCACATTTTGAGATGAGATTTACTTGCTGGTTAGGTGGTTTCTCTGTCACTCTTATGGAAGCAACTGAAGTATCTGGATCTGGATAAATCTGCAAATGTTTCCTCTATCTCACAGGAACTGCAGTTTTCTCCCTGCTATCATAAAGTCTTGTTTTCGTAGACTATATTTATTTATTTATTTATTTATTAGATTTCTACCCCACCCTTCCTGCCATAGCAGACTTTTAGAGACTAATAAGAAAATGCATCTTCTGGCTTTTTTGATACAGTATTTCTGTTAGAAAATGTCCACAGAAAACTAAAAGAAAGCAGCCAAATATAAGATCAGTTCTATGTGTGCACCAGCATACATGCTGCCTAGGCACCGTAGGTCATAACCAGTGCATCCAGTAGCAAATGTTTTGGTATAGAATCACAAAATTGGAAGGGGCCATACAGGCTATCTAGTCCAACCCTCTGCTCAATGCAGGATCAGCCTACAGTGTCCCTGACAAGTGTTTGTCCAGATGCTGCTTAAAGATTGCCAGTGACGAGGAGCTCACCACCTCCCTAGGCAGCTGATTCCACCATTGCACAACTTGTACTGTCAAAAAGCTTTTTCTAATATTCAGCCGGTATCTTCCTGCCCTTAATTTATTTCAAGTGCTATCCTCTGCTGCCCTCCTCAAAGTGACAGCCCTAGAGCAATCATGTCCCCCCTCAACTTCCTCTTCTCCAGACTAAACATTTCCATTCCCTCAGCCTTTCCTCGTAGAGTTTGGTCTCCAGGCCTCCATTATCACTGTTACTCTCCTCTGCACGCAATCCATTCTGTCCACATCCTTTTTGAAGTAAGGCATCCAAAACTACACTCAATACTCCAGGTGCAGCCTGATCAATGCAGCTGATCACATTAATGACACAACCATGAGCTTGACTGATATGTGCCTTATTCAAAAGTGTTGGGGACAGAGCAGACTCAAAAGAAGCTGCAAGCTACAACACATGTTATAGGCTTTTGGTTGAGGCGGCAAACATAAAATAACATCAGCCTCTCATTAAATAACATCGGCCTCCCCTGCTTTAAGCACCCTAGCGCACTATTTACATCTCAGGCGCCAGGAGCAGCACCAGTTTCCATCAGAATGATTTGCCACCCCTCTCCTGGCATGAGCTTACTGTGTTTTGGATTGTAATCACATGCTGCTGCTGCCATTAGGAATTTTAGATTAGTTATTCTAATTATGTTAGAATTTAACTTAAATATTGATGTTTTAATTGGATTATTGCTCTGGTATTTATGTACTGTTTTATAGTATGATGTAAGCCACACTGATCCTGTTCACGGGGTAGGGTAGAATAAAATCCCAAAAATAAATACATAAATAAATGTTCAAAGGAGCATTTTTACAAAGGGACTTTTGTATAGTTTTAATACCTGTGAAAATTCTGGGTACTTTTTATCATATTTATTGTATTGTTTTAATTTTTGTAATCTGCCTTGAGTCTGTGAGAATGGCAGCATATAAACGCAAGTATATTAATATTTACTAAGGCATAACCCAGCCCTGGCTCACATCACAAGAGGATACTGGAAAGGTACAAAGTTGCTTGACACAGTGTTCAAGCCAAGCTGTAAACAGCAACACTGAGGCAATCTAGTGCAGAAATCAAATCCCTACAGGATGCTTGGAAGCTGCCAAGCCCAAAAGAAGGTCTGTTTGGTTAACAATAATTGTCAAGAAAGCCATAAAAACTAAAGCTATACTAAGTAAAGAGGCTTCTTTTAAAAACTCTTGGAAAATCTTCAAGATGTATACAGGAGTACCTATCTGCAGAAGATGATACAGTTTTTTTCTCATTGCATTGTGAGTTCTGTCGAGGGTTTGAAGTGGAAGTGGCAGGCACGGAGAGGGCCAGAAGAGAGTGCGAGTATCCAAATAAATACTGGAGGCTTTAGCTATGTGCAGACTATATACATTTATTTACACACCACAGCCACCATCAAACAGAGTGTCAAAGTGCTCTGCTGCAATCATACAAATGAGAAGGAGAAACTGTACATCACTCACTGTACATTTATACAAACACTAGCCAATCAGGCTTCAGTGCTGAATCACTGTGATGGCAGTGGCAAGACTGCCCTGAACCAGTTGTAGCGAGCTCTTACAGAGGTTCCTGGCTGACAGCTACCTGTCACCAGATCAAATACATCTAGACAGACTTACAAAACATGTGGATCTCAACACTCCCCCTTAAGTCTGCATCTGGATGTTCAGTTTGATCTTTAAATCAGTAAATGTTTTTACATCAAGGCACTTGGTAAACAAGTCTGCTATGTTTACCTTAGAAGCACAATAGGTTAGTTTTATTAAACCTCGTTGTAGTACATCCTTAACATTCATGTACCTTATGTTAATGTGTCTGCTTCTAACTCTTATACTCTGTGTATCAGCCAGCTGTTGTGTAGCCACATTATTACAGAAAACATTGACAGGTAACACATAGTTTACATTGAAGTCAGTTAGCAGTTGTAAAACCCATTCTAACTGCACACAACACTAGGAATTTGTGCCATGTAAACCTTCTTCAGAGATGGGTGCATTTGCCAAATCAAAATGATCCACTCTCATATTATTTTGCCCTGCTTTTATGAGGGCCACTCTGAAACCAAGCCTCCTTTTCAACTGTAGGCATTTGCAGTACTTCATTGTAGGTTTGAGGCTCCTTTATGTAAACATGATTGACATCATAGCCATATTTTACAGGTGGTATGCCCTTAGTACTGCGCATAGAAACCCTTGGTAGTACTCTCTCATTTTGCACACCATCAAACTGCACATTTACAGGTTGTTGCTCTTGTTTAATCACAGGCTCATTACTGACACCCTCAGTGTTATCAGAGCTAAGTAAAGCAACCACTTGTGGTAATTCATTGGCAACCCTATGTTTTATTCCCTTCTGTTGTAGGAAGTGCTCAAAGGCATTGGAGGTAAATCCCCCCCATGTCAGTTTGGATGGCTAGCACATTGCCAAACTGATTCTTCACTCTTTTGTACCAGTATTTAAAGGTTGAGAATGTATCTGACTTGTACTTCATTACATACACCCAAGAAAATCTCATCCAGTCATCAGTAATAACGAGCACATATTTGTTAACCGAATGGCTTTTTGGAAAAGGACCAACCACATCCATATGAACCAAAGCCAAAGGCTTTTGAGACTCTCTTAGGCTCTTTTTTGTGACTGGAAACGCTTTAGAATTTGCCATCTTACATATTTCACAGTCTAGGTAGTTTTTACACTCATTTACACCCTCTTGGCCTGTCAGGGCCAGAGTCTTTTGAATAGTTTTGAAACTTACATGACCTAGACGGCGGTGTAACAAATGTTGACAGTTATTGTGGGGGTTAACATTGGTAACAGCTTGTACATTTTCTTTTGTATTGTTGAGCACATAAACATTATTTTGCAACCTGCCTATTGCACACACTTTACCTGCTTTCATAATTTTGCACTCTTTGTTAGCAAATACCACTTGGAACCCTGCAGTGTCCAAACTCATAATGCTTAACAAATTATTCTGTAGGCCAGGTACACAAATCACCCCCTTAAAAGTATGGTTTAAGTTGGGGAAAAACACATCCCCCTCAGCTGTAACCTGGGAAGGTGTGCCATCTGCAAGACTCACGTGCGTTAAGGGAGAGGTCCTTTTATTGTGTAGCAGCGCCTCGTCCCTGCAGTATGTTTGGGATGCGCCTGAATCGAGTAGCCAGGATGAAGCCACGAAATTGTCCACAGGGCCCACCATAGCTACAGAATGCTGAGACTCAGGCTGCTTCTTTCCTTGCTTCCGCTTTTCAGGACAGGAACGTACCATGTGGTCTGTAGATCCGCAGAAAAAACATTTCCTTTTGTTCTTGCTGCCTCTGGAAGTATCTTTGGACTGTTCCTGGAGGGTGGCAACAGCAAAAGTACAGGTGCTTGCTGGTATCTCCTCCGCAGATTGCCTGGAACTGTGCCCGGTCACCTTGGCCGACTGCCCAGACTCCCTGGCATGCTGCCTAGATTCAGCAAGACGTTCCTCATGTTGCATCAGCTTACCAGTGACAAACTGGACTGTTAAAACTTTTTCATCCACCGACTCAAATGCAGGCAAGATTGTGTCGAATGGTTGAGATAACGATGATAAGATGATGTATGTTTTATCTATTTCTTCAAAAACTTTGCCACGCTCCTGAAGCTGACGAAAATAATCCATCAGGACCTTGAGATAGTCTTTCACAGGCCCAATTGTTATAGTTAGTAGAAGTGAGCTTTTCAACCAGCTGGGAAGTAGGTACCTGAGTCATGATGCTCGCTCCCGACTCCCGGCTGCTGGTCACTCGGCTCCGGCTGCTTGGCGTCCTCCTTCACACTGGACTCCCACACACTGCAACCGACCTCCAGCTCCTCCAGCTCACAGCTCCTCCAGCCTGCTTCTCAGACAGCACGGCTAGACACTGCTTTCTCTCCAGCAAAGAAAGCCACAGCAGACAGACAACTCCACAGATACTTCTTCCACAGCTCCCAACAGCTCCAACTTACTCCATGCACAGCCAACTGTAGTCTGGGCCCATAACCCTGTTGCGGGTTCGAAGCGGAAGTGGCAGGCACGGAAGGGGCCAGAAGAGAGTGCGATTATCCAAATAAATACTGGAGGCTTTAGCTATGTGCAGACTATATACATTTATTTACACACCACAGCCACCATCAAACAGAGTGTCAAAGTGCTCTGCTGCAATCATACAAATGAGAAGGAGAACCTGTACATCACTCACTGTACATTTATACAAACACTAGCCAATCAGGCTTCAGTGCTGAGTCACTGTGATGGCAGTGGCACGACTGCCCTGAACGAATTGTAGCCAGCTCGTACAGAGGTTCCTGGCTGACAGCTACCTGTCACCAGATCAAATACATCTAGACAGACTTACAGAACATGTGGATCTCAACAAGTTCAGCTTCTCCTCATCTCGGCTCCTCTCATTACATATATATCTGACTCTAAATCCAGAGCAGATTTTTGCCCCTTACCTCTGCCTGTGATTCTTGCATATTTCACCTTCTTCTTTTCTTTTTCTTTTTAAAATGAGCCATCTGGCTTGTTTACCCAGTTAAATTTTCATTCAGTACCTTTTATTTACAAGATCCAGTTTCAGGTGGGGCATTTTTGTTTGCTTCAAACAATACTTTGAGTGGCCTGGATGGGCAGGATATCTTCATGACTGTCATAAGGGGCTGCCAATCAGTACTCTGCAAAGTACACTTCTAGAACCAGGAAGAACTAGCTGCTCTTGAGGCTGATTCTCTGAGGAAGGTTATTGAACATCTTACCAAAAAGAGTGATGTGCTAATTCACAGTAAGCTAACCATTCAAACTATGTAGTTGTACAAACTGTATGTTGAGCTATAGTTTTTTACTTGCAATCTCTAGGTGCCAGCACTGTGTTTCACAAGAATGGTGACTTCCTGAGATCATTACCAGCTTACATTGACTGTGTGATTCCACTGCAGATTTTTCCAACTGATATTTCACATACCAAAGACCTGTATCTGAAGACAAGCGTCTCAGTCTTGTATCCAGTGTCCTTTACTTTCCCATCCACATTCCCATTCTCTTAACAGTTTTGATGAAGCAGAATGAGAAAGTCTAGCTGAAGTGCCATAGCTAAAGGGCAGAATATCTGTTTTGTATGCAAATCCCAGGTTCGATGATTACTATCGCCATCAATTAAACAGAATGGACCACAGGCTCTGGAAAAAGAAATATAAGTCAATAATTATGCATGCAAAAAGAGATTTTGAGGAGCAGGTTGCTAAAGTCATCAAGACAAACAATAATCTTTTAAAAAAACATATATCCAAAGAAGGAAACCAGCCAGAGATGCAATGTGGCCTTCAGATGACAAAGGAATAAAGGGATTGCTAAAGGGATATAGGGAGATGATGAGAAGCTCAATGACTTTTTTGCTTCTGTGTTCAATGTGGAAAGTGTGGGGCATGTTTTTAGGAAGGGAATCTGAAGAACTAAGCTAAATTGAGGTGACCAGAGATAAAAACCTGTAAGTCTCCAGGTCCTGATGACATACACCGGAGAGTTCTTATGGAATTCAGAAGTGAGATAGTTGATCTTCTAAACCATATATGTAACCTAAATTCAGCTGTTGTACCAGAAGACTGGAGAGCAGCAAAAGTTACACCAATTTTTAAAAAGGGATCCAGAGGGGAACCAGGAAATTACAGGCCAGTCAACCTAATATCTGTCCCAGACAAATTAGTAGAAACTATAATCAAAGATAGAATTGTTAGACATATGAAGGGACAAAGCCTCCTGAAAGAAAATCAGCATGGCTTCTGCAAAGGGAAGTCAAGTCCTACCTCACCAACCTTTGGAGTTCTATGAGAAAGTGAACAAGCATGTAGACAACGGTGACCTGGTAGACGATATATACTCGGACTTTCAAAAGATTTTTGACAAGGTACTTTATCAAAGACTCCTGAGTCAATTTAGCAGTCATGGGATAAGAGGATGGGTTCTCTTATGGATAAGAACTTGTTAAATGACAGAAAGCAAAGAGTAGGAAGCAATGGCCAGTTCTCACAATGGAGGGAAATAAGCAATGGGACCCTACAAGGATCAGTATTGAGGCCAGTACTATTTAATTTATTCATAAATGACCAGGAATTAAAACCAAGGCTGACTCGGAAGAACTCCAAGAAGAAGAGGTTGGCCACTGTGAGACAGGATGCTGGACAAGATTGGTCTGATCCAGCAGGGCTTTTCTTATGTTCTTAGCAGATGTATTCAAATGCAAATAGTAAGTTCAACTGCAATCTCATTCACCAAGTCCAAAGAATTTCTATCCACATAACATAAGTTCTACAGCGTAAAATTAAGCCACGTATTAAAACCATGTATGTATGTTTTTTCCCCAAGACCAAGTAAGAGAACAAAGTGTCACTTAAAACCATTAATCATTCTCAGCAACACAGTCAGAGAACCTAGTGCCACCATCCACATCTTGGGTGCTCCAGGTATGTGGGTCCTGACTCATGAAGGACTTTAAAGGTAGGTACCAATACCTTGAATTGGACCCAGATACTAAGCTGTAGCAAGTGAAACAGCAGTAACATGATTCTGTCAGCTAGCCCTGACAACAAATGGGCTACCGTATTTGCAGATTTTCTTTAAGAACAGCTCCGCATGGAATGCATGACAGTAATCTAGCATCAAGGATACTGAAGCATAAATCAGCATAGCCAGACTGGCTTTTTACAAATAGGGTGCTAGTTTCTAACTAAATGTAGCTGGACAAACTTTTTTTCAGTGTCATGGATACTTGTCTCTCCAACACGACTCTCAAGCTCTTAACAGTTTTTCAACAAAAATTATACATATTCAATGGAAGGAAGCACTGGCCCTTCCAGCTAGTATCTAGCACTCAGAGGGTTGAGTCCCAATGCAGTGGCTGTATGCACTATGGAACAAAGTGGAACAAAGCTGCTTCTGCAAGGCATCTCTTATTGAAAGCAAAGACATAATGAAGCATATCTCATATGTAACATTATGTTACTAAGTTCATCTGACACTGCTAGACAGGGCAGCATGCATCACTATGAACATCAGAGAAGTCTACAGTGTTATAATGTATAAACTTCCAGCAAAGAAGTCTCTTCAAGCAATTCTCTTTGTTCGTTTTGAGGCTTCCCTGACTGGTTTCATGTACATTTGGAACCATCTGTACACCATTTGATTGACTACAGGAAACCACAATGTGCAACCTCGGAAAGCTGAAGTCTACCCTTGAGAGGCTACAGGGTAGCCAAACAGCATGATAATAATAGAGAGAACTATTCCATTACAACTTACTGAACAGCCAAAGATCATCAAACAGTAATCAAGAGGCAGCATTTCTTAGTCCCCATCATGGCGGTACAAAAAAATCTGTTCAAAAAGAAGCTGTTCCCAATCCTGAATGAGAAGGATGGCTACCAGTAGGTACAACTGGAGAAACTCTGCAGAACCACCAAACCGATGCTACTTCAACAGATTCCCATCTAGCATCAAGTCTGCAAGAGATTGCTCCAAAAGGAAGATTATCAGAGTGTTGGCATGCACATCATAGCGGGGGTCATAGTAACCACAGCATTTGTGAAGTTCAAAACGGAAAGGGTCAGTGGTGCCAAAACAGGGCCAAGTCATCTCCAAGGATGGTCTGAAACAGGTAACAAATAGTTGATAGTCAGCTGGATGATGCCACCCATTGAGAACAAGGCAGGCCTAGATATGGATAAATACTAGAAATTTTGAAGCCGTGAAAATGGGAAACAACGTTTTCTGAATTTTTTAAGAAAAAAAATTAAAAACATGCAATTCTATAAAGCATAAACTTAATTTGTTGCATTAACACTAAAGTTAATCATTTATAGGATCATTAGTATAAAATTGAGTTAATTCACATATTTAAAAGTATATATGCCTAAGTTTTTCACAAGCAAAACGGCAAATATACCCAAACACTAGAGAAAGAGCTGCAAACTGCTGCGCCCTATTCTGCAATAGCATACATGTAATAATTTTTGCAACGTGAAAGGTAGGGAAAAAACAAATGTTGTAATTAGAAACAAATTTTGGACAGAAAAAAACAGTCTCATACACTCAAAATAGGTAGGGCTACTAATATATTTAAATATCAAGTTACATTTTATAACACTGAAAACCCTGAACTGCTTAATAATTTGTTGTTGAACATATTATAGCAAATTAATGATTGCCAAAATTATTCACATTTATAAAACAGATTCATGAAAAGTATGTTGTATACATCTTCCCCATACATAGCAGTTATCATTCACTGATGCTATAAGTTATCTTATTTTAAATAATTTTTCCCATGCTATACATTTTGAGTAAGTGAAATGTTGTCTTTTTACTAATTCCAAAGGGGGGGGATCTTAGGAATCTTTTTCCCCCAGTATTACCCCAAATTTCCCTCTTTATCCACTGGAAAAACTGGGAAAAGTCCTTGGGGGAAGCTTTCACATTTCTAGGCAGGCCTGTATAGGATTCTCAATACAACTGATTCCCTTTTCATCTATATACATAAAAGAAAGTCCCCTCACAATAAAATCAACACCCAGGCCAAACCCCTGGACCTAGAAACACAAAATTTGAGGAGAACACTTCTACCATGACATAATGCTCACTAAGAAGGGATTTTTAGAAATTCAACCCCTAAGGGGTTCAAAAGGGTTGAAATGTGCTCCCCCCATTGCTCCCTATATGGCTGCCAGGCTGCTGCCTCCTTGCACCCCCTCTCTCTGATTAGTCAGCTGCAGAGCTCAGTGTTCTGAGGTTAAAAAAAATAGTTACTGGAGACTGCAGAGAGCTAATGACAGTTGAGAAAATCAGGAATGGCCAACCACCTGTGAGATACAGTAATGCTGCTGACCCTGAGAGATTGTCCCTGACAGCCTCTCTGCCTAAACTGTTGCCGTTTAGGTTGGAACTGAGTGATGAAAGGGGTATGACATTGTTGATAATTCTTGACAGGTTGGAATCTGTATGTCTTCCCAAGTTGAGGTTGTTGATTGTGTTTGGGGAAGTACCTAGGTTTAAAGTTCCCAGCTTCCTGGAAAGTGTTACCCAGAGACTTGGCTGTCAGCCTGTTCTTACAGACCCCATCAAGCACTGCATCCGTCTGTTCACTAAATAGAGTCCTTCCCTCAAAGAGAAGATCCTCCACATGGGCCCTAGGGTCTGGAGGTAGGATCAAAGCTCTTAACCGTGAGTACCATCTAGTAACTATTGCTGAGGCCATAGTTTGGCTACATGCATCTGCCACATGTCGTGATGCATTGAATTTCTGTTTTCCCAATTTTATCCCTTCTGCTTGTACGGTCTTTGCCTAATTTTTCTTGTCATTTGGGAGTGTCTCCATATATTGAGACATCTGTTCCCATAAATAAATCTGATAAAATGCCATAACTGCCTTAAAGTTGGCTATACAGAGGGCTAAGGATCCTGACATGTAGACTTTGCACACTAGGATGTCTGATTTATGACCCTCCTTATCAAGGGGGCTGAGTACATTCCCACTTTTTGTTTGGATGGGAGAACTCTGCCACTAAAGAGTTAGCTGGGAGATGCTGAAATAGGAATTCACATTTTTCCTTTCTAAACTTATACAGGTTTTCCACTTTCTTAGTGGAGGCTTGACTAGAGGCTGGTTTAGCCCATATGTTTCTTGTGATTTCTAAAATGCCTTTAACCATTGATAGGGCTATTGGGCCCAGGTCAGTTGAATATAACACAATCTTAATTGGATCTACAACTCTTGGTTCTGGAGGCACGTATTCAATCTCTACTGCCTTGACCATCCAAACAAGTTGCTTGGAATATAATTTGAGGTCTCCAGCTGGAGAAACAGACACGGAGTCTCCCACCGCATCATCAGGCGAGGGAATGGAAGTGCATTCTGAGTCATTCTCCAATTCTTGGTCTGACTGGGTCTCAGAATCTGTACAGGAGCATACAGTGTCCTGTGTTGTTCTATGGCTGTCTGATTATCATGATCTTACTGCAAAGACAGTGCGAAAGGTAGGTGGTTGCCGCTGAGGGATAGAGGAAGGAGCCCACTGGTTCCATGAGGGCATAAACCAGTGGAGGGGATTGAACCCACTGCAGCTGACAGCTCCATTCTGACGTCTAAGAGGTGTTCATGTCAGAAGCTAATATTGGCTTGTTTCATGAAGCCTTCTGTCTAGGGGTGATTACTTCAATTATGTCCTCTTCCAAAAGCATAGATGGGGAAGGAGTACGAGGTTTTTGATAATGTGCCATATTTTCAACAGAGGAGTGGAGATGATGTCGACTCTTAGGGCTCTGATGTCAAAAGGATCAAGATCTTCGAGGTGGAGGGGATCCTGATGGCAAGCGACATGGAAACACTGAAGGTCAAGTTCAAGTCGATGACAGAGAGGTGAACCATTCTGACATTGTGGAGATGTCGAAGGAATTTGAGATTGAACTCAAGGGGACATCAACCATCAGTCCTCTCTCTGGCATCAGATTTTGATTGCAAGACTGGTACACAAACCACTGAGGGGGTTCTGGCTCTTTTTTCAGGGAATCAAGAGATTTGGAATCCCAAGTGACTGCTCCCACAAAGTGGTCTTGAGGCAAAAAGCCCTTTCTTGTTGCACTTTCAGGGTAGAGAGGCCACATGCCTGACAAGAAGACATTTGTGCCCTTTCCCCAAGCACATAAGGCACTGGTCATGGTATTAGTTTTCGCCATTTTCATGTCACAATTGTGGCATTTCTTTAAAAGTGCCACCTATATTATAGTAAATAAGAAATGATCGCAAAAAACCCCCAACTTTGTTGAAGAAATCTTTCTGAAGCTATAGTACGTCCTTTGTCCACAGTGGCAGAAAAAGGACTGAGGGTAGGGTGCTCCTTCTGCCCCTTGTCATATGAGGGAGCAGTCAGCTGTAAATTCTAGAAGTTTTAGAAAACTTCTCCATGGCAAGCCTGCTCTGAAGTAGTCCCATCTGGAACTGCACAAGAAGACATGAAGATGAACTAACAGTTCATGGATTAGGATCTCAGTTTTATGGAGGATAGATTATTTAGGTTAATCTTTTGATGGCAGATTATTTAGTTTACTCTTTGTATCAGTAATCAGTCTACAATGTACCAGATACCTAGTTATGCAATGAAAGAGAGGGTCAAAAAGAAAGAAAACTGAGCTCTGAAGAGAAGATCCCACAGACTGTTGTTCCTTACATGCTATCACAAAGGAGTCAGGAAGTCAAACAAAAGATGGGGAGGTAGTACCTCCTTAATGGAAAACTGAAATCAAACTAATTCCTTCCTCCAGGGATTGTTGGTGGGCAAGTACCCACCTCTTCCAGAAAGTCATCTTCATCTCAAGTAAAACATGCAGTTCTCAGACTGTGGATTTGTGTCTCCAGAGGTAATGTTTGTTAACTGCAAAAATGTTTCAAATTATTTAAAATATTCAGCACTGACCTGGATAGCCCAGGCAAGCCTGATCATCAGATCTTGGAAGCTAAGAAGGGCTGACCATGGAAAGCACTTGGAAGGGAGTCCTGCAAGGAATACTAGGACTGGGATGCAGAGACAGGCAATAGTAAGCCATCTCTCTAAAATGTCCAAGCCCCACTACGGGTTGCCAGAAGTCAACCATGACTTCCAGGCTTATGTGCATACACACACAGAGACAATACCAACCCCCCCCCAAATTATTGAAAATATTTATTTATTATTTATTTGTTATATTTGTACCCCACCCTGCCCACCGAGACAGACTCAGGGTGGTTTGCACAAACTTTTTGAAACAGATTAAAACCGCATAAAATCTAAAGTGATATACATATTTTTTCCCTATGCAACAGCAAACAATAATCCAATATTTTCCGTAAAAGGAATCAGTTAGTACAAACAGCCAATGGAAAAAATACCAGGGAAGGCTCTGATGTTATATTAAGATGCTAAATGTGGTCAAATGCCTGGTGGAAGAGCTCCATCTTGCAGGCCCTGTGGAATTGCAGTAAGTATTGCAGGGCCTTGGTATCCTTGGGGAGCTCATTCCACCAGCACGAAACTGCCACAGAAAAGGTCCTAGCCCTGGGGATGACCAGTATGGCCTCTTTAGGGCCAGGGAGAACTAGGAGGTTTTGTGTCCCTGAACACCATGTTCTCTGGGGAACATGAGGGGAGAGGTATGCTGGCCCGACCATAAAGAGATTTATAGGTAAGAACCAGCACCTTGAAGTGAATTCAATATGCTATAGGCAGCCAGTGCAATGCTTTCAGCGCAGGCTGGATGTGTTCTTGCAGAGAGAGACCCAGCAAGAGCCTGGCTGCCACATTTTGCACCAGCTGTTGCTTCTGAATTTGGGACAAGGGCAGCCCATGTAGAAAGCATTGCAGCAGTCTAATCTTGAGACAACCATTGTGTGGATTACCATTGCCAAGTTGCCACATTCTAGGAAAGGAACCAACTGCACAAGTACGTAAGTAGTACAAAGACAACAGAGAAAATGTTTATATAACAAGATAGCACTATACTAACAAGGAATAACAAGGAACCACATGTAGTTCATCAAACTACAATTACAAGTAAGCCATACTATTATTATCATATATAGGTTTTTTGCCTGCATATACTGTTTTGAAGGCTTCTGTACATTATGAGTGCTTTATGAAGGTATTTTTTGCCTTTCAATATATGGTTATAATTATTATACATGATTATAATAGCATGGCTTACTTGTAATTGTAGTTTGATGCAGTTTTTGAAGAAGAGCCATCGAAATGAAGATTGAAATCCGTCATCTTAGTCTCTGTACTACTTATGTACTTGTGCATTACATTATGTAATTTTGCTATCACTAATAATATGTGGTTCCTTGTTATTCCTTGTCAGTATAGTATTATCTTGTTATATAAACATTTTCTCTGTTGTCTATATTACTTGGACACTCTTTGGTCTGCATATTTATGCAGTGCTTGCTTGTTTCATGCGGGACTGGAATGACAGCCCCCAGAGTGAAATTCCATTCTCAGAATGCTGCTGCTACTCCCACGGACCATCATTCCACTTTGGGGGCTGCCACTCCAGTCCCAGAACAGTCTATCTGGGCCTAGAGCTCCCTCTAAGCTGTGGGATCTTTTGAGCAAAAATTCTACTTTGTGAGTTATTGGCATTAAAGTGGTGAGCGAACAATTTGGCTACTGCATAAACTAGTTTGCTCTGGACCCATCCTTCCTGAGCTAAGACAAAAAAGGTGTGAGCTGGAGGCTAAAAAACTGTGAGCCAACTCACACTAACTCAGCTTAGATGGAACACTGGCCTAGAGACCTTAAAGGAAAATCCATTCCACATTTTCTTTGCAGCCTTTTTTTGTGCTTTAGTCCAGAGAAGCTTCCTGCTGGAGGAGAAACTGTGAAGACAAGGCCCAAGTAGCTGGGAAGTTTGGCAGCTCCAATCTCCCTCAGAAGGGTGAGGACAGGCAGGGGTAGGAGGATGGAGAAGAGAGCCACAGGCCTGATTAAAGCCCTGGGTGGGCTGCTTCCAGCCCGTGGGCCTTAGGTTTGACACCCCTGGTGTAAGCCATCCAGTCACAGCTTTTAACGCCAGGTCCACTTCTTCTGGCCCACAGTCTGACTGGCCACCCAACAGTAGATATAGCTGGGTGTCATCAGTGTACTGGTGCCAACCCAGTCCATAGCTCTGAGCAATCTGGGCAAGGGTGCATATGTAGATGTTAAATAACATAGGGGATAGAACTGCCCCTTGAGGCACTCCGCAAATCAGCAGGTGCCTTCGGGAAAGTTCTTTCCCAAGTGCTACCCTTTGTCCCCAACCCTGGAGGAAGGAGGCAAGCCACTGCAAGGCGAGCCCCTGAACTCCATCATCGGCAAGGTGGTGCATCAGTAACTGATGGTCAACTGTGTCAAATGCAGCTAACAGGTCTAACAACAACAGTAACGCCATCCCACCTCAATCCAGATGTCTTTAGAGATCATCCATGAGGGCGGCCAGTGCCATCTCTGTGCCATGGCCTGGACAAAAGCCAAACTGGAATGGATATAATATGGAAGCATCAGCCAGAAAACTCTGTAACTGACTTGCCACTGCCCTCTCATTATTTTGCTCAAACAGGGCAAGTTGGAAACCAGCCGGTAATTTCCCATTTTTGCCAAGTCCAAGGACAGTTACTTTAAGAGAGGGTGGACCACCACTTCTTTAAGAGCCGTCAGGAATATTCAGAAAGGGATCTGTTGACAATCTCCCATAGGGAACCTCGCAAATCATCATGGCTAGCTTTGATTAGGTATGATGGACATGGGTCAAGGCTGCAGGTGATAGGGCGTACAGTTAAGAGCCTCTAGGCTGAGCTGATTGAACTGTGGCGGGGAGGTCATGGAGGAGGGACAGGACTTTATTTGTGAAACCTCACAGCCAATACCCAGTTCCCTAACATTTGGTCTGCTCTGAGGCAGAGTAGTCAAAGACCGAGTCATTCTAAACAACTGAGTCAGGTGTGAGCTCGCAGACGCAATCATAATACTTTCTCTTTGCAGCCCTGACTGCCATCTCATACATCCTCAAACAACCTACAGGATGTTCTTGTCACTTTGTCAAGGGCACACCGCCAATGTCTCTCAGACTCTGCTTCATTCAGCGCCTGCTTGCCTAGGGTGCGCCAGCCCTCAGGGATGCAAAATGGCACCCCGCCCCACTGAAAAGCCCCCCCGCTGCCCTAACTGGGCACCCCCCGGAGCCGCCAGTACAGAGTGCCCGGCTGGGGTGCAGGACGTAGTGGTGCAGCTCGTCCACCCACCCTCCCGCCCGGGGGAGGAGGCAGGGCAGCATGGCGGCAACAGTGGGGACTCTCCGCCGCCGCCAGTACAGAGCGCCTGGCCGGGGCGCAGGAGGCAGTGGCACAGCTTGCCTACCCGCCCGCCCTCTCTGCCCTCAGGGGGGAGGAGGTGGGGGCAGCATGGCGGTGGCCAGCGGGGACTCCCTGTTGCCACTGCCAGTACAGAGCGCCTGGCCAGCGTGCAGGAGGAGGTGGCGCAGCTCACCCATCCTCCCCCTCCCCCTTGGGGGGAGGAGGCGGGGCGGCATGGTGGCGGCCAGCAGGAACTCCACGCTGCCACCACCAGTACAGAGTGCCCGGCTGGGGCGCAGGAGGTGGCAGTGCAGCTCACCCATCCTCATCCTCCCCCCTCGGGGGGGAAGAGGCGGGGCGGCAAGGCAGGGGCAGTATGGCGGCAGCCAGCGGGGACTCCCCATTGCCACCGCCAGTACAGAGCACCCAACTAGGGCGCAGGAGGTGGCAGTGCAGCTCGCCTGTCCTCCCCCTTCCCCCTTGGGGGGAGGAGGTGGGGGGCATGGTGGCAGCCAGCAGGAACTCCCTGCCGCTGTCACCAGTACAGAGCGCCCGGCTGGGGCACAGAAGGCGGCAGCGCAGCTCGCCTGCCCTCCCCCCCCTCAGGGGTGCAGAGGGCATCAGGGAGTGATTTCATTGATGCCTACAGAGTGTCGGCTATGCCAGTCCTCCACACATTCTTCCAATGAGCCACCAGGAGGCATAGGATCTCACAGAACTACCTGAAGCCACGCAGGGTCCATCTGGCTCCACAGGCAAGCTAAAATATGCTCATTGCCCAAACCATGTTGGAGTGGGACATTCACACGGCCCTTCAAGGTATAAATAATCATTTATATATATACATGAAAGTGAGACACTAGTAACAAACTTCATATCTATTGCCCCCATGAAATTTTGTGTACAAAGAGTCAACTTTATGCTCCTGTGAGCCGACTATGGTATTCAGGCTGCCACCTGCTGGCTATTCCCATAGTTAAGTGGCACATGCGTTAACAAGAGCCCAGGCATTTACGGACTTCTGACAATATGGCCACCTGCAAAGGAGCCTCTTAACTCCCTAGGGGTGTTTGATAAATGCTGGTGAGAGGAAAGATCTACCTCACCACTCATTAGGGGCCATCAGTAAGTTGTTCATATCACAGTTCGTCTTTCAAACTCTGGTTGGATCAGATTCCATCAAGAAAGTGAGTTAATTGGTGGTTGTGTGCTGTGTGCCTATACCAGCGATAACGGTCTGCCAAAATTCTGTTGTACTTTCTGCTTCCTCCTCGGCTCTCTAATTTTCCTTTCTATCTGGATATTTGGGCATTTTACTCTATCTCTGTACATAAGGATGTAACTGTTTATAAGGACATTGTGAAAGAAACGACTGAGATCTGCTTTACTTTTGCTTTTACCAAGACTGCAAAAAACATCATTCCAGTTAATTGGACAACCTTACAGTGCTTTGAAATAATGAGAAGTTTATAACTGGAGCTCTTTTACAACTCAAGAAATCTTACTTTACTCATTTGTCTGCCTCTAGAGATTAACATCACTTTCCCAGTTGGCTAATGTTTGCTTTCTACCTTTGGGGAAATGAGCCAACTTTTTAAAAAATGAGACTGTGGTTTGAGATGTGCATTTTTAAATACTAGACCTGAGCTGGATGACTTAGTGAAAGCCTTTGGAAGTTCACCAGAGAAATTTTATCTATCTGTGGGCACTGCCTTATTTGTATTAATTTGTATTCTTCCTATTGATGGTAGTATAACTGTGGGTGCGTTTAGACAGCGTGCTGGAGCGGTTTAAACTGCTCCGGCACGATGCGTTTTTTTTTTAAACTGGAGAATCGCGCTCAGATTCACCTCCTCCTTCCGAGCGCCCCGCCGTCCTCCTGCAGGTGGGAGGGGTTTCCCCCTCTCCTTTGAGCATGCGCACAGGCAGCCCTCTCCCGAACAGGAAGTTTGGCCGGTGCGAAGAAGAGCGAGCTCAACAGGTCCCTTTAAAGTTTAAAGGAAGAGTCCTTTTAAAAATGGCCTCCCCGAGATCCCGGACTCCTCTAAATGCCTAAACTAGGCACCAGTAAACCTTTTCTTTTTTTAACCTAAGTGCGGAGCTCCGCTCAAGCGCACACCGGTAAGGGGGAAAAAAATGGAGGACTAAAACCGGAAGCTGGAGGCAGCTTCCCAGAGGGGGGGGTTGAAGCACCCGGAAGTGGCTGGATGGAGCGATCAGACAGGGAAAAGTGCGGCTTGAAACGGAGAATCATGGAAAACACCGCTTGGGTAAGTGGTGCCAAAATACTCCGTTTCAAAGGGGGTTTGCTCCAGAAAGCGACGGCTGGGGACGGTGGGCAGATGTTGGGCGTGTGAACGCGCAGGGAAAAGCCGTTTCTGAGCCGTGCTGAAAACGGCTCAAACGGCGCGTCTGAACGCACCCTGTGTGTTTATTCTCAAAGTTCCAATCTGACTGAAGGTTTTTTTCCCCTAGTTTTATATTGCTCTGTTGCATCTGAATCCCTTGAACTTTCCTTATGTTTTGGGAGGAAATATTTGGAAACTTCAGAAAACTTTCTCTCAGCCCATGATTATTTTGAACCAGGTGAATCCAGATCTTCAATTTATGTACTAGTCTTTGCTGACATCCAGTGGAATTTACAATTATTGCTGAACTTGCTGTCTACTAGCATACGCTGGAATTTTGGTTTGATGCCAAGTGAAGATTTGAATGCCAAATGCTGAATAATGTGATAAGAACTCAACAAGAACTCAAATTCTTTAATAATACTAACGAATAATTAAAGCATTACAGTTTATTCTTTATGTAAAATAGTCTTGACAAGTGAGTAACTAATAAACACTAATTTTATTAACAGACTACCCTATCTTAGTATTTCATATCCTGTTTAACTTTATCCTCTTAATTTTTTTATTTTAACTATCTCTAATGTTTCTGTAATTCCTCTTTTAACATAAAATATAAATTAGTGTATATGAAATTTAAATCTCCTGAAAACAATATTGTTGAACACCATGATATAGATCTACTTGACATTGAGTTTCACAATATAAAATTAAGGTTCAAGATTCAAGCTTAATCTTAGATGTTTCATTGTTTTGCCAAAACATAAAACTTTGTACTTAATTATTAATAAAAAGTCTCTATAGAAGACACATACATAAAATGACAACACAGATGAAAGAAAGGGGAGAAAAAGACCGAGGAAGAACCTGATCCAGAAATGCCTGAATGGTTGGAGAAACTTCAAGACAACTTGGCTATACAGCTGAACTGAATTACAGACATACTCTCCTCTCAGATGCAGCAATCAGGGGATCAAATACATCATAAAGTGACTCAGACAGAACAAGGAATTCAAAAACAGATTGAACAATTAAAGCAAAGTCCAGAAAATACTTTTGATCATATTAAAAAGGAATGTCCAACTCTGAGACAAGATATAACTACAGGACTGGCACAGACTCAAAAAATATTTAAGAAAATACTGAAAAGATCATACATACTCAGAAACAATATAAAGAGCTGGAACATCTCCAAGAAGTTCAAGCTCATTTATTG
The DNA here is from genome assembly GCA_029375565.1 of Gekko gecko. Lineage (NCBI taxonomy): Eukaryota > Metazoa > Chordata > Lepidosauria > Squamata > Gekkonidae > Gekko > Gekko gecko. The sequence continues at coordinate 159,203,544 of JAPDNY010000003.1, read as the reverse complement.
GAAAAAACTAGACAAAGGATTGAAACTTTCAGAATATTTATTTATTTATTTATTAGGCTTGTATCCCGCCCTCCCGCCGAGGCGGCTCAGGGCGGCTTACAACAGTAGACTAATATACAATACAGCCACGAAATACATTAAAAATACATTATAATACATTTAAAATACATTAAATACATCTAATACATTAGAATACAGGCTGCAATCTTAGGTTTTCATCCATCCCAGAGGATTTTGGTAAAGCTAATCTTGAAGACAACTTTCATAAGTTGTTACAAGATCATTACAAGATCTAAGAAGATTGCCTGGACATCAAACAAGTATACAGAATGAATTCTAGATTTTCTGTCAGGAATAAATTTACACATGATATCTTGGATGAAGTTAACACAAAAAAAAAGAGATTATATTTTGAACAAAGAACTTCTCTCAAAATTCACGAGACAGAAATACAAATTATCAAGACCTTTCCTCTACTATTTCAAAAAAGAGGAAAGACTTTGACTTCCTGAGACAAATTTTTACAAAGAAATAAAGTACCATTGGCAGATTACATTCGCACTGGAAGTGCAACTACTAAAAGACAGAAAAAAACATATCCACAACTTAACAAGTAAAACAACTAGGAGAAGAGTTATCAAAAGAACCATGTGAAGACGAAGGGAAATCAGACAAAGGAGCACCATTATATTAGAAAATGGATAATCCAAATATGATACCAATAAATATCGACAGCTTAAACTCTCTCACTAAACCGTCCAAAATTTTCAATCTATTAAAAAAACAAAAGGCAACTATTGTCAGCTTACAAGACACTCACATAAAGAAACAACATGAACATATTCTCAAGAATAAAAGATGGGCATGGTTTACACTCCTCCGCAAATGTGAAGAGAAAAAATATTTACAAAGCAAATCATAAAATCAGCATTACAGAAGAACTGAAAGATGTGGATGGGAGATATTTAATATTGAAATTTTGATTTCCTGATGGAAAGACTAACATGTTAGCAGCGTTTTTGATAAAGTTCCACATAATAGTCTTGTTGGCAAATTGGTAAAATGTGGTTTTGATCCTATGACTGTTAGGTGGATCTGTAACTGGCTGACAGATCGCACCCAAAGAGTGCTTGTGAATGGTTCCTCATCCTCTTGGAGAGGAATGACAAGTGGAGTGCCTCAAGGATCTGTCCTTGGACCTGTTTTGTTCAACATCTTTATCAACGATTTGGATGAATTGATAGAGTGAATACTTATTAAATTTGCAGATGATACTAAATTGGGAGGGGTAGCAAATATGGTAGAAGACAGAGTCAGGATACAGATTGATCTTGACTGGCTGGAAAACTGGGCTAAAACAAATAAAATGGATTTCAACTGGGATAAATGTGAAGTTCTGCATTTAGGTAGGAAAAATCAAATGATTAATTATAGGATGGGAGAGACTTGTCTTGGCAGTAGTATGTGCGAAAAGGATCTCGGGGCCTTAGTAGACCGTACACTGAACATGAGTCAGCAGTGTGATGTGGTAGCTATAAGGGCAAATGCTATTTTGGGCTGTATCAACAGAAGTATAGATCATGTGAAGTGATCACTTTACTTTGCTCTGGTTAGACTTCACCTTGAGTATTGTGTTCAGTTTTGTGCACCACAATTTAAGAAGGATACAGACAAGCTGGAACGTGTCCAGAGGAGGGCAATGAAGATAGTGAGGAGTCTGGAGACCAAGTGCTATGAGGAAAGGTTGAAGGAGTTGGGTATGTTTAGCCTGAAGAGGAGAAGACTGAGAGGTGATATGATAACCATCTTCAAGTACTTGAAGCGCTGTCATATAGAGGATGGTGCAAAGTTGTTTTCTGCTGCCCCAGAAGATCAGACCAGAACCAGGTTGAAATTAAATCAGAAGAGTTTCAGCTAAACATTAGGAAGAACTTCCTGGCAGAGCGGTTCCTCAGTGGAACAGGCTTCCTCAGGAGGTGGTGGGCTCTCCTTCTTTGGAGGTTTTCAAACAGATGCTAGATTCTGTGAACTTAGGCAAATCATGAGAGGGAGGGCAAGAAGGGTTGTATTAGTTCTTGTGGCCCTTTCTTACACACCCAGGGAAATGCTAATTGCCACTTTGGGGTTAGGAAGAAATTTTTCTCCAGGTCAGTCTGGCTGGAGATTCTGGAGGTTTTTTGTCATCTTCTGGGCATGGAAAAGCAGTCAATGGGGGTAGGGGGGAGGTATTTGTGAATTCCTGCATTGTGCAGGGGATTGGACTAGATGACCCTGGAGATCCATTTGCTATGATTCTTATATGCTCCAAATAATGCTAAAGAAAAGTTTTATGAGAATGTTTTTCAGAAATTATTGGACTTTCAAGAAGGGGAAATAATGATTTTTGGAGATATGAATGGAGTCCTGGAACCTAAGAAGGATAAATCTAAAAAGACAAAAGAGGGTAGACTCCCCAAGATTGTTTTTCAGTACATGGAACTGCTACAATTGATTGATGTTTGGAGAGCGATTAATCCTACATCTAGAAATTGTACCTCTTATTCTGACAGACATCAAACTTATTCTAGAATTGATATGTGCTGGATGTCTAAAACTCTAATTATGAATTTTAAAAATGCTGATATTCAACCAAAATCCTTTGTGGATCATAAACTATTATGGATATCATGGCAAGGAGGAAGATTGGGAAAAAGAAGATGGAGATTAAATGATGATCTCTTACTTCAAAAAGACATAATTGAGAAATGAAAAAAGACCTAGCAGAGTTTTTTTAATTAAATACTATGGAAGATGCATCAATGATATCAATCTGGGAGGCAAGGAAAGCTTTCATGAGAGGAAACCTTACTGCAGTAGCTTCTAAGATAAAATAAGATAAAATGGAAAGAATTACGAAAAAATAGAAAGAACAAGTATTGGTAGATCAACATATGAAAACATCAAAGAAAACATTTTAAATTAAACAACTGGAATACCAACTAAACTTGATTAAATTGGAAGAAATCCAGAAAAAGATAAGTTCACCAAACAGAAATATTTTGAACATGCAGATAAACCTGGACATTATTTGGCTTACTGCTTAAGAAAAGAAAGTGGAAAAAGATCAATAACTGGAGCCAAAAAGCTAAATGAAACCTCTCACCAAGAAAAAGACATACACAAACAATTTATTTCCTTCTTCTCACAACTTTACAAGAAAAAAAACTTAACTGAGGTCGGATTAGATGAGTATATAAAGGATACTTCTATACCTAAATGTACAAAAGAAGACAGGGACAAGCTGAATCAAAACATTACAGTACAAGAGATTTCACAAGCAATAAAGAGGCTGAAAAAAGATAAATCTCCAGGCCCAGACAATTTATCTGCAATATATTATAAATGTTTGGAGGAAGAACCAATTTTGCCACTTCAAAAGGTGATTAATCAAATAAGTGAAAACAGTACCGCAATTGTGGCAATATAACTTTGATTCCTAAGAAAGAGAATGATCCAATGCTACCACAACCGTATAGACCTGTATTGTTGTTAAATGTAGATTACAATTTTTTTTTTGCTTCAATAATGGCAGAACGACTTAAGAAATGTATAACAAAAAAAAAAATCCACCAAGACCAAACAGGTTTCATCCATAAGAGAAACATGAAAACAATGTCTGTTTTATTATTGATGCAATGGAATTCGTGCAAACTAAAGATGAAAAAGCGGTTAATTTCTCGGACTTTTATGCAAAGAGTATTACAGTATATAAACAGCAAACCTACATTTTTTAATTGGATTCAAGGTATTTATATGAAACAAAACTTCCAAATATTAATCTTTATTCATTTGACAATATTTTCCAAATGCAAGTGTACTCTTCCTTCAAGCATCCTGATTAAATGTCAAATAAGTTTTATCTTCTGTTAGGTTGTAAACATTTTGTTTACTAAAAAAGGAATGCATTTATTTTATCTCCACTATATCAAAATTATAATGGCGGTAAACATGATCAACAAAAAAGAAAACTGTTTCTCCATCTTACAGCTACCTGCTATTGAAAGTGCCTGCAATAATACAAAATTATGTCCTATTAACATACTGTATTCATTGGGTATGTAGGAATGATACATAATGACTGATGAAAGGCAATTCATGTGTAAATGCAGCTAGTTCACAAAAACAGTTTGCTATAAATAGGTATGACATAAAATATATAAACTACCATATTAGAAAATGTCCTAAAATGAGTCAAGCTGCAGAAGGCACTGCCCAACTGTGGTTCTTAACCTTTGTTCTCATCCATGCATATGACAGAAATAAATGGTACTCTGTTCCCTTATTTTAAGAAGCTACACTCTCCAGCTCTGTTCAATATTAAAGGCAATACATATAAGAATGGGAACATAAAGTCAGTATAATGAGATTAAGTGCACAAACCCCTTTCAAAATTATATTGCAGGCTTCTGGTCCCTTTCATCATCAGTGCATCTCAAAAAGAACATTGAAGATCTGGGAAAAGTACAGAAGAGCGCAACCATGATGATTAAGGGGTTGCAGTTCCTTTCGTATGAGGTTAAAGAGTCTGAACCTTTTGAATTTAAAAAAAAAAAGATGAGTAAGGGGGACATGAAGGAGGTTTATAAAATTATGCACAAGATCGACAGGGTGGACAGAACTTTTTCTCCTTCCCCCAGAATACTAACTCACAGGCACTCAATGAAGTTGATGGGTAATAGCTTCAGGACGGACAAAAGGAAATACTTAATTACACGACAGATAGAAGGAAGTACTTCTTCACCCAAAGAGTGATTAACACGTGGAGTTCACTGCCACAGGAGGTGGTGGTGGCTACAGGCAAGGATGGCTTCAAGGGGGAATTGGATAAACATACGGAGCAGAGGTCCATCAGTAGCTATTAGCCACAAGGTATAGATAGGAACTCTCGGTCTGGAGCAAGTGATGCTCTGTATTCTTGGTGCTTGGGGGGAGGGGAACAGTGGGAGGGGTTCTAGTGTTCTGGCCCCACTGCTGGACCTCCTGATGGCACCTGGTATTTTTGGCCACTGTGTGACAGAGTGTTGGACTGGATGGGCCACTGGCCTGATCCAACATTGGCTTTTCTTATATTCTTATGTTCATCTGTAAACTGCAATGAGCACAGTCAAACAGTGAGTAATCAATTTCTATATTCATACTTGCATATGTTAATCTGAGCAATAAAGCCAAGTGCACATGCACATTCTTATATTGCTTTCTAGCAGTTTTGCCCACCAGGGCTTTAAAAAAAAGTAAGAGCGGTGCCGGAACTCTCAAGAGGGAAATGAAGTTTTCAATCTTTATACTGAAAACTCATGAACTTTAAAACATTTTAAAAAGAATTTTGCTGAAGAGGTTCTGGAACTCTGTTCCAGCACATTCCCACCGAAAAAAAGCCTTGCTGCCCATCAACCATTTCCTCTGTGTGTTGCATTTAAGTATATAAAACATTTACATTTCCAGCTTCATGACTAAGAAATGTGGAATGTCATCTTCTGTCCTTATACCTTACTCAGTTTTTGTTGATGGCAAAGGCATCCTGTTCAGATAATGCTCATTTTTACACTGCCTCATGAGAATTTTAAGGGTTTTTCCCAAGTGCACCCAGATGACAGTCATTTAAACGAAGCACAACTTGATTATGTGGGCCCCAAAAAGGGGATAAATTATGAATGATTTATGCTTCATAAGTAATTTACTAATGACCTAACGACACCCCTGGGGAATACATGCCCTCATCAGTGATTTAGTTTCATCTGCCAACTGTTCTTTTTGGATTTCTGGGCTTTGTTCAGGTTACTGACATGTTTATGTAATTTGATCAAACAACTTGTATAAAGGAGTCTTGATGTAATGCCATCAGAATTCCTTTCCATGCAGCGTTTTTAAATCAAAGAGCATATGGACTTCTGCATATCAGTAAGCGGGGGAAGGGTTAACTGAAAGTTGTCATGAGGTGCATGCACCAGTTCTGAAATTATTTCCAGAAATTCTCCAATTTTATCAAAAGACATGTGCACCAAAAAAATAATGAAACAGGAGAAATTTTAGTCAGTTAGACTCTTAGCTCATTGGCTAGTACAGTGAACCACAAACAATAAAAATTACAGACTATATTTTTAAAACGGTTCTCTAAAATTTCAACCTAAATAATGTTAACATTTCTTCCTGGTGATATTTCCTGATGAAATTTCACAATGAATCTTATGTTTATCTCCAGTGCTTGTATTTTTTGAAGCAATGTACATTTACAGCAGACCTTTTAGTTTAATCTTTAACCACCTTAATTATTCTGATGAATATTATTACTGAATAAGTTTTCTCTCCCAAGCAAATTTTAAAGCTTTATATTACAGAAAGTAAAATGTAAAGTTTACCTTCTCTATATGTTTCCTATTCAAACATTCAATAAATATTATTAAAGGTCTCTACAGATCTATTGCTTTACTTTATCTTTCCCTCTTATAATAGGTTGTTAATAATCCTCTTGCAAATGTTATTTAACATCTATATGCACCCCCTTGCCCAGTTAGTTCAGAGCTTTATGCTGAGCTGTCATCAATACGTCAATGACACCCAACTATATCTGTTAATGGATGGCCATCCGTCTTCTGTCCCTGAAAATCTGGCTGAGGCTTTGGATGCTGTGGCTGGATGGTTGCAGCAGAGTCAGTTGAATTTAAATCCATCAAAGACGGAGGTCCTGTACCTGAGTTGGGGGGAAGGGATAGATGTGGGCACCAGGCTTCCCCACACTGGAAGGGGTGCCTTTAGTACTGGCCCAGACAGTGAGGAGCCTGGGAGTAACACTGGATGCCTCTCTTTCTATGGAGACCCAGTTTGCTGCAGTTGCCAGATCTGCATTTTTCCATCCTATGCAGATTAGGTCACTGAAGCCCTATCTCTCCCCCTGTCCTGAAAAACACAAAATGCTCTACAGCTGACGATAGCACTACAGATAAGATTAGAGTTTCAATAGCCATTCCACACACAAAAGAACCTCCTCAGGAAACAAGAAACCTCCTCAGGAAACAATCCATAGACAAAAGAACCTCCTCAGGAAAGCTCCTCCATTAGCATGTTCATAGCCTGGAGAACTATTACAAGATAATGACTCAGCCCTACCCCACCTTCCAGGGTAGATATAAATTACCTGCCTACCATTTTTCTGCTCACCTTGACACAGAGAGTACTACATCTTTCTATGTTATACCTCTGAGGATGCCAGTCACAGCTACTGGCAAAATGTCAGGTCCTACAATGCCAAGACCACGGCCACACAACCCAGAAAATCTACAGCAACTAAAGACATTGATAATGCTTATAGAATAAATTCTAGATATGCCAGAACAATAAATATCCCAGGGAATATGTTGGTCAATTTTGTGAGGAAGAAGAGATCAAGTTCTCCAACAACACTGTACTATAAGATTAAAAATTGATAATTCAGATATAATTGTTCTGAAAGAAATCCCTATTAGAATTTTACATAAGAGAATAGATTATGCCTTTCTGACTGAAAAATTAAAACAGGAAAAATTGCTTTTCAATGAGATACTTTGGAAGGTGTGATTTTTACTTTTAAGAAACAGATATTTAGATTGAAAGTTCAAAAGGTGAGAGATTTCTTAGAAAGACTTAAAAGAGATCTGGAGGAGATGCAAATGGAAAGTCTACTAGAACCCACAGAAAAATAGCAAAAGGAACTGGGAAAGGAAGACTCTGATAGGTGCCATAGGTACTAACTAAATTTTAAAAAATTTCCTTTCCCCCCTAATTTTGACGTGATTATGGATTACAAATGTTTATCATGGAACATCAATGGAGCAAATGACCGTCAAAAGAGAAAAAAAACCCTCTTTATTTGAAAAAAAATTAAAACAAGATATTATTTATTTACAAGAGACTCATATCAGAAAAAAGATATAAAATACTTGGTTTATAAAACTTTGGGCAAAGAATTTATCTCAGTAGACATTAAAAAGAGAAATGGAGTGGTTTTATATATTAGTGTGTGTGTATGTATATGTGTGTATAGTGAGTGAGTGTGTGTGTGTGTGTGTGTGTGTGTGTATACACACACACACACACACACACTAAAACCAGTATATATATACACACACACACACACACACACTAAAACCAGAATTAGTACTGAGTGATGATCATGGCAGATTTGTGGTTGTAGACGTCAATTTACATGGGGTTAAGATTATGGTGGTGGGACTCTATGCCCCAAATGAAGACAAAGCAATGTTTTACAAAAGACTTATGGAAAGCTTAATAGATTTAGCTTATGAAAGTTGGTGTTTGATGGGGGATTGGAATGGAGTGATTTCCCCACAAATAGACAGGAATTCTGAGAAAAATATTAAAATGCTTCAAGGTAAACTACCAAAAGTTTTCTTTGATTTGAGGGACAATTTGAGGTTGGTTGAAAAATTGTAATTTAAGAGAATATACATATTTCTCAGAAAGACATATATATTTTCAAGAATAGACATGATTTTGATATAAAGAGATTTAGCTACCAAAATCTCTAAAGCAGATATCCTACCAAAGACTTTTTCAGATCATAACTTTGTTACTATAGTTCATAAAATAAAATCCAGTACTTTTAGATGGAGATTAAATGAAGCACTGTTACAAAATGAAGCAATTGCCGAAGATTGCAAAAAGAAAATAAAAGAATGTTTTAAAATTAACCTAAATAAGGGCACTGACTTGAGAATGGTTTGGGTTGCAAGTAAAGCCCTGCCACAAATTTTGTTAGTCATTAAGGTGCTGCTATACTCTTGCTCCCTTTCACTAATAAGGGTGCTGTTAGGTTTCTCCCCCCCCCATCTGTTAGAAATGGAAAGGGGGATCTCTCCAAGTGCTATGGGATGGTGTCGCTCTTTCTCTCTTTCATACCTGGAATAAAGCTTTTTTGGTCATAAATACAAGACTCTTCTTCACCATACCTGGAATAAAACTTTTCTGGTCTAAACACAGGACTCCCCCTCCCAACACCTGGAATAAAACATTTCCTGGTCTAAACACAGGACTGTTTCTCCGTCCATACCTGGAATAAAACGTTTCCTGGTCTAAACACAGGATTCTTCCACCCCATATCTGGAATAAATTTTTTTTGGTCTAAACACAGGACTCTCTCTCTTTTTCTGGCATGCTCCCTCCATCTGGCTGGCTCCCTCCCTCCCTCTCTGAAGAAAAAGTGTAGAATAAAATGTTGCTGATGTTCTGAAAAGTCCCATGAGATGCCATTTTCCCTATCTCTGTGTCTCTCTTCCTCCTCCTCCCTCCACTGGGGAGGGATGAGGAGCCCTCAGCCAATGGAAGGAAGAGTTTGTTTTTCTCCTCTGAAGCAGGAATTAGGAAAGACTGGGGGAAAGGAGCTGCCACATTAGAAACAGGAACGAGGAAGCAGCACAGAGTCAGCTGCTCTTGGGCTGGGTTGCAGCTATGTACAGGCCGGATCCAGCCCACATGCTGTATCTTTGACACCCCTGCTATAGAGTGGATGAAGGAAAGGGTGTTGCTAAAAATAGTAGATTACTGGACTTTAAAAGGGCATGATTTGGATTTGGGTGGCATGGATACCTGTGGTATGACTAAGCTAAGGATAATGTAGAATTTAATAACCACTATGTTAGATGTGCCATTTTGAGAATATGGAATATATTTCTGAAAATATCTTTGTGGCTATAATCAGAAGAAGGTCATTACAGAAAGCCCTGACTTGAATAGCCCAAGCAAGCCTGATCTCAGAAGCTAAGCAGGGCCAAGCCTGTTAAGTACTTGGAAAGGAGACCCTCCAAGGAATAGCAGGGCTGGGATGCAGAGGAAGGCAATAGTAAGCCACCTCTCTGAAACATCCAAGCCCCGCTAGGGGATGCCAGAAGTCAACCATGACTTCCAGGCATACACTCATACACAAACACACACAAAGTAGATCATTACAGAAGGTGAATATAAAATAAAATCAAGAGAAGATATGAAAAGAGAAGGATATACTTGCCAATGGATGTCTCTTTTTTTCAGCAGTTGCTCCAAACATACCACTAAATCGGCCTTTCCCAAAGACTCTGGAAGTCCCTATAATTTTAAGTTATATTTCCTATTCTCATTTAGGGCCTTTTCTAAATTCCAATTCCTCTTGTCTCTACAGTTGCTCTGCCATTTCCTTCACAATATTCCCCTGGGAAATTAACTGGGTATTACATTCTTTATGTGATGTTTTTAAATCAGCAATTTGTCTATTGTACCTTCTAAATTTATTTGCAGCCACTGAATTTTCCCCTATAATTCCATTCAATTTAATGTCTATTTTTATCTTTATTTTCCAAAAGGCCTTCATACTTTTTATCATGTTCCTCTAATCTTTCTTCAAACAGCTTTCTGTCATTTTTAATGCCAATCTTTCTTCTGACTCCTTGAATTCTTTAGCTAGTAACTCTTATAATGCTTCCATGAATACGATTTGTTAATTATCTCTTCCATTTTGTCTTGATTTATGGGTTTTTGAGGTATATTTACCAAAAAGGAGGCTTTTTCCCCTGATTATTTAAAGGCCATAAAATTTTAATCCCTCTGCATTAGATATTATAAAGTCATCACTACCTTGATTTCATCAACCAGGATTCTGTTGCCAGTTCTTTAATTATATCTTAAACAACCAAATCTCAAGAGTTAACACCTACAATGAGATAATTCTACAAATAATCATAACATCTTCAAAAACTAGTTAGCCAAAATCTGAATAAGAAAAAAGCCAAACATACTTATTTTTATTTATTTATTGAATTTGTATCTCACCCCTCTCCTGCAGTGCTGGGCTCAGGATGGCTCACAACACTGTAAAAGACATACAACTGAACCATACGGTTCATCATTATAACAGAGTAAAACAGTTAAAATCTTGCCCTTCTCCTGGTACCTAGATACACCACTTACTTAATCATTCCAACACCTAAGAACTCTAAGTTTAAAAGAATTTAAATGTTATATATAAAGGTAATATGATCCCACAGAATTATTATTGCTAATAAACCAAACCCAGTGAAGTCACACAGGTAAAATTAGAAACACTTAAGCATCAATTTCCTTAATTATATTAAAGAAGCAGGTAATTAGATGTCGATAATGAACTGATTATCTATTAATTCAAATTAAATAAATCAGAGATAAGAAAATCATTTTTCAGTTACATCAGTTCAGACAAGTAACTAGCTCTTGGTTAGAGCAAATAATTAGTTCTCTATTGAATTAATTATCCAAGTGTCAGAGCAAAATATTAATCAAATCCCAAACTGATAAGTTACTCCAGTAAACAAACGGTGATATTCTACTACATTAGCTAATCACAGTGCATCCAGAGCAGGGCTCCTCAACACTGTGCCCATTAGCACCATGGTACCTGCTGATATCTTTCGTGGTGCCTTGCCTAGTGTTTTTTAGAAAATGAGTGGACCCAGGTAGTTAGCTGTGTGGCTGTGCCCATCATGCTGTGTCAGAATTCCAAAGGTGCCTGCAGGCTCAAAAAGGCAGGGGACCCTGATTTAGTTGAACATTTAAACGCACTTTAAAAAAAAACTCAGCATACAGGAGGCAAAGAAAGGGCCAAACACCTGGTTCCTGCACGGGGTGGGGGGTCCTTGCGTCCTCTTCATCCAACTCCAAGGGCAATAGCAAGGGCATGTCCTTTGCCACTCGCCTATAGTGTGTTCCAAGGCTCAGTTCCAGCCACTTTCTTCATTTTAACTGGGCATGTTACTGGAGCTGTATAACAAAACTAGTTGTCCAGTTCAGTTGCTAAGCATTAAGACTGCCATGGTACGTTACATCAGATATTGGAAGAGAAGAAAAATAGATTGGATTTATAACCCGCCCTTCACTCAGAGTCTCAGAGTGGCTTACAAACGCCTTTCCCTTCCCCTCCACACAACAAACACCCTGTGAGGTAGGTGGGGCTGAGAGAGCTCTGAGAGAACTGTCCTTGAGAGAACAGCTCTGACAGAACTATGGATTGCCCAAGGTCAACCAGCAGCTGCAAGTGGAGGAGTGGGGAATCAAACCTGGTTCTCCCAAATTAGAGTCCACGCACTTAACCACTACACTAGTAACAGCAAATGGATCCTTAAAATGCTAAGCAGAAAAGACCTTGCTGAAAGGGAGCAATCCAAATGTGTAACAGTAGAAAAATAAGAGTAAGAAATATGCTCTTATACTAATAAATCCTAGCTGAGGAAAGCCTCTCTAATTAGTAACATAGTGTCTAACAGACCTCAGTAGGAAATACATTTATCAAGCCAGGAACAGAACATAAAAAGGAGGTCTAAGTGCTGTAATTGAGCTTTAGTAGATTTCTCTGAAATTGTAAAGAGCATACCTAATGACAGATACTTTCAAAATGTACAACAAACTAGCAGGTTGCTCTGACTAAAGTGTCTGAACAGTTTGAAAGTGACTGATGTTTAAAGGCTGTTTTAAATATTCTGAAAATATATTCCAAGTTCTCTTGTATTTCTCTCCAATTTGAATTTATATCATCCTGTGATCCTCAAGAGACAAAGCTGGTTTTTCTGAGAAAATCTGACACAACCCTAGTTGCTTCGTTCTGCATCTGTAACAAAGGCACTCATACCAAAGACATATAATTAGCATTTACCTCTTTGATTGTAAGAGGTGCTGAAAATCCTACGTTTTCATTAATAGCCACTTGCAGAATCACGTTCAAGACACAGCAATATCATTAAATTAGATTCTGTGAACTAAAGATAACTCATTACTAAAAATACCTGTTTCTTGTCTGAAATGTGGTGATATATCTGAAACAAGAGAGAAAATGAAAGTACTCTAAGAAATGCAAAGTGCTCAGTACACACAGTGCAGGGAATCTAAAGCTTCTTGTTGAAGACTGCACCTTTTAAAACACATCTCAAGGACATGGTCTTGCCCAGGATCAACTTAACTGACCATTACTAAAGTTGAATTATTTCACACTTGCATACTGGTAAGTAGGAATGGGCACAAACCTAAAAAGGTCACATACCGAACCACTCAGCCCACATACCGAAACACTCAGGCCCACATACCAAACCACTCAGGCCTCACCACTGCTGCCACTGCGGTGGGGTGGGAGAAGGCTTGGCGGGCCAGCAGCTGTGAGCCGCTCAGGCCTCACCGCCAGTGTTGGGGGAAGGGGGAGAAGGGAGAAGGCTTGGTAGGCCTGGTGGGTCCGCCTGCTGAGCTCACCTGCTGCTGCTTACTCCTCCTGCGGAGTTCCTCCTGTTTCTGCAGGTCAGGAGCTGTGGGGAATACCCCCCCCCAGCGAGTATCGTGGGTTCCACTTCTTGTTTAAACCTAACTGCTGAGCAAGTCCACCACTTGTTAGGATTAAATGGTTTTGTTCACCCCTTTGAAGGGGAGGAACAAAACTGAAGGGTTTAATGACTTGCGGCCATTTAAACCTAACTGCTGAGAGGGTCTGCTGGTCAGCTGCTAGGTTTAAATGGCTAAGCCATTTATCCCTTTGGTTTTGCTCCCCCCTTCAAATATGGGAAGCAAAACCAAAAGGCAAATGGTTGCCAGCCATTTAAACCTAACAGCTGACTGGCAGACCCCGCCCCATCAGCAGTTAGGTTTCAATGGCTAGCCCTGAACAGCCAAATGGAACCAGCCAGAAGTCCAGTAAATGCCTGGAGAAGATACCGTCCCTGAATATCCATCCTGAGCTCCACACCAGCCCAAGTTTGTCCCAAATTTTGGTTTGTGAGGTGGCTCATGCTCATCACTATTGGTAAGATATTTTTTGTAACATTCGACAATGGATTTTTTAAAAATAAAATATTTAAGTCCACAAAGAAGAACAATCTAAAAGCAGAACTATTATAACATTATCAACCAGTAGTTAGTCCCAGAAAACCTAAGTTAAACTTAAATTTTTGTACAATTTTCGTACACTCACATAACAACTCATATTAATTCATTTTTACAATAACCTTACAATTTTAACCAGATTCTATAATCATTTCTACATGGAAGAACTTCATTCTATCTCAGAAACCCAATAACTGGCTTCCAGATTTTATCATAATAACAGGGTGGAAAAGACAACTGGGAACCAACTAAGAAATAATTGTTTACTGTTTCCCCCGTGATACAGACATCCTAAAATTTGTCAAACCAGGCATCTATGGAAGGCCCATTTGGGTTTTTCCAATTGGCTGCAATCACCTGTCGTGCAGCTGCAATCAATATCAAGATCAAGGAACACTGATTCTTTTCCATTGAATAATCTGGCCATAAATCAAAAATAAAAAGGTCTGGGGACATAGTGAGAAAAATGTCTACCATTTGTGAGATCTTATCAGCAACTGTGCCCCAAAAGGATTAGATCACTGGACAAGACCATCATAGATATAAGGGGGAGCCTTGTTGATTACACTTTTTCCAGGTAGCGGCCACTGCCAGGTCGGCCTTTTATCATCGCCGGCTGATTAGGCAGTTGGTTCCCTTCCTCGACCATGCCGACCTAGCAACAATAATACACGCTATGGCCACCTTGAGACTAGACTACTGTAACACTCTCTACATGGCAGCTTGTCACGGAATGTGGCAGCTAGTGCGGAATGTGGCAGCCAGGCTTTTGATGGGTCTCCCCAGGTGGGAGCACATCCAGCCTGTGCTGTGGATGCTGCACTGGCTGCCAATAACATACTGAATCTGCTTCAAGGTGCTGGTTCTTACCTTTAAAGCCCTATATGGCCAGGGTCCGGCATACCTACAGGACCGCCTTTCCCCATATATACCCCAGAGAGCACTTTGGTCGGGGTCTCAAAACCAACTGACCATCCCTGGCCCTAAGGAGGCCAGGCTTGCTACTACCAGGGCCAGGGCTTTCTCAGTGACGCATCCTGGTGGAATGAGCTCCCAGAGGAGATCAGGGCCCTGCAGGACCTTCTGCAGTTCCACAGGGCCTGCAAGATGGAGCTCTTGTGCCATGTTTTCAGTTAGGGAGCCGCCACCACTATGGAGCCCTGACTCTTGGTCTTCAACACCTAGCCTGTGCCAGAGGAAGATCTCGAGCAGAACGACTCTTAAGAGAGTACACCAAAATAAGCATCTTGAATAACTATCTTCAGCACTTTATGAAACCGTATTAATAATGGAACTGTTTTATATGTTTTTATCTTGTTTTAGTTGTATTTGCCTACTGACTGTGAGCTGCCCTGAGCCTGCATTGCGGGGAGGGTGGGGTACAAATGTGATTAATAAAATAAAATAAATAACAAAATATGTGGCAGGGTATGAGTTTTCATGCATCACTGCTCACTTCTTCGGATCAGCTAGAATGGGAGTCCATCTGTCCTATTTATTGGAAAGTGGAGTGATTTCAGATGCCAAATGACATTTGCAGACAAATGACAATAGCAGGCATGATTGGATTTAAGTGAGATATGTAGAGGGGTAATAGGTGTGGAGAAATCAGCACTGGTAATGAGACAGGAAACCTTGGTCTCAATTCAATCCAGGTGGAAGCTCAGTCCATGCTGTGGAATGTTTTGAGCAGTATATCAAGAACTGACCTATTCTGATGAGTTTGTGAACAAAACAGACAGAAAAGAGATGGCACTGTCACAGTCCTCAACATTGGGCTTAAGATAAATGTTGAACATATGCTGTACATCCTGAAACCCCTTCTGAAGCTTTAAATAGAAAAACAGCTGTTTTATTGTTGATGCTGTTGAAATTTGGAAAGAACTGGATGAACCCTTAAAAACAGAACTACACACTGACATAATTAAATTACAAGCATTAAAAAAATGGGACAAGCATTGTCTCCAGCTCATTTTCTCACAAATAATGTCAATATCCAGTACCAGGGTCAAACCTTAAGTGCTGAGAAAGAGGAGTTAGCTATGACATGGGTATCCAGCAATCACCCATCCGTAATGCCAACTATAATAAACTTCAGAGCTAAGGGGGAACCACTGAAGAAATATGTTTGCTGCTGATGTCTTAAAGAAACTCACACTGGTGAACCGGTAGAAGTCACTTAAGCACTTGGATTTAGAGATTTAAAGTAATAATTTCACTTTTAACAGCAGTAGCTTTTTCTGCTGGCATAAAAAAAAATATTCTCTTCCTTTGGACTCATTCATTCTGAATTGAGAAATTGTTTGGGACCCGATACAGCAGAAAAGCTTGTTTTTCTTTTCCAGATTATGAACAAACAAGAAGATAAAGATGAGTGAGCTTCAGAGGACAGTGTTTTAAGTTTTTCATGTATGGACCAGCCCGATAGTCTAAGTTTTTTTTAAAAAAATATTTTGTTTAACCACATCAGTTAACATGGATGTTAAACAAATACAATAATACATATGCTATAATATATTTTAGTTAAATAAAACTATTTAAATTGTTATTATTAAGATAATGATTATTTTTCTGCTTCCAATAAAGTACAGCAGAAATGTTGTCCAAGTATTAATGATTAACCTATTAAACTGGAGCTAGTTCATCTATCTATGACATGTTTCTAACAGTATAACCAAATCAGTAATTTTTTTGATATAACTGTAACAACTAATTTGAAAAGTTGTTATTCTCAAAATGGAAACGTCATCTGGTTGTAAACATTAGGATTATACCAGCAAAAATGAGTCTTTATGTACAAAACCATGATTTAAATCTAGTCTTACTGATTAGTGATTTAAATTGTGATTTAAATCAATTTGATTTAAATCAAATCCACCCTGGCCACATATTTTGTCAGTCTTTAAGGTCGTATTGGACTCTTGCTCTTTTCTACTAATTCAGAAACTAACACACTATGAAGCAAAGTCCCCTGTTCCCTCTCAAGGGTTAAAGTGAATACTGATGGGTATACACAGCTTTGCTGGTGTCTATGCTTACAGGTTCTTATAACTATCAAGGCTGGAGCCAAGAAAGTGGCAGTTAGTTTGGTAGCTGGGAGGGGAAGCAAGAGCGATGATGTAATCTTCCTGAGAATTACTGTGAGTGCAGACCTTGAGTGGATCTGCGATATCATCTGACACCAGAGGACTAAATGTATAATGGAGCTAGAGATTAAGAGGGGTTGGCTGAAGCCTGGACTATGTTGGGTCATGGAAGCACGCTTAAGCCTCAGGTACCCAGACTGCAGTTGAGCAGAAAGCGTCTCTGAAACACAATAAAACACTTGACGGAACACTCAGCCCCAACCACTACCCTCCAATGGTGTCCCTGGAAGAACAGAAGGAACCACACTAAGGCAGTTCCATGAACTCACTGAGGCCAGAATCAAAAGATCAACTGTGTCAAATGCTGCTGACATGTCCAATAAAATCATCATGCCAGACCCACCCTCATTCAGTTGATGGTGGAGGTCATCCACCAACGCTACTAGCACTGTCTCAGTTCCAAACCCAGACCTGAAGCCAGACTGGAAGGGATCAAGTACTGATGTCTCATCCAAGAATCCCTGAAACTGTTCTGTTATTGCCCTCTCAATCCCCTTCCCAAGATGAGAAATATTTGATATCAGGCAGTAATTGGGTAGGTCTTCAAGAGCCAAGGATGGTTTCTTGAGCAGGAGTATAACTATGGCCTCCTTCAAGGACCTAGGGAAGCAACCCTGGGAGAGAGAAAAAATAATAACCTCTCTCAGGGGGCTCCAACCAACTTCACAACAGGATTTAACTAGCCATAACAAGCAGGGATTCAACGGGAAAGTTGTCAGCTTTACAGCTAACAGGATCCTGTCAACATCAGCAGGTGAGAGCTGGTTGAAGTAGTCCAAAAAAGGACCTTGATGTAAACATGGAACCTCCAACTTACTACTTAGAACAAAGCTGGTGGAAAAGTCATGGAGGAGCTTCAAGATTTTCTCTTCAAAGAAAACCACAAAATTGTCATAGCTAAAAACCAAATCTCTGCTTATATATATTTGAGTTTTTGTGTCCCTCTTGCCTGAATGTTCCACACGCCACCACAGCCTTTGGCTCTCTGATGTGTCAGTCACCAAGGGTCTCTACCCATTGGTGGCTGAGTTGCCTCAGTCCCGGCCTTCCCTTTCATCTCGCGCTGTGACAGAGGATGATGAAGTTTCTGCTGGGACAGAAGCAAAGCTGCACCTCTTGAAGGAAGACCTTGCTCCAGCCTTCAATGGGCTACCTGGGGGGGGAGAGCACCACGTCAAGCAAAACCTTGCTCCAGCCTTCAACAGCCTACTTATGGGGGGAAGGGAAGTAAAGCCAAGCCAGGAGGCCCCTCTCATCGGCCCAGTTGCCTTCCTGTCCCTCACCTGCCACTGGAGTCTCGCTGTCACCTGCCGCTGGCAGTCTCACAGCCACTCGCCACTTGCAGTCTCAAAGCCACCACTTCCCACACAGAGCAGCGGCCACAGAGAGCTCTTGCCCCTGCCCTGGCTGCTGCTTCCATTTCCTCAGCTGGCCACACTCCCACTTTGCATAGCGCCACTTCCACGGAGGGGAGGAACACAAGTGGGACCGAGGAACACCGAGGCTCCTCTGCGGGCTACGTCAATATCCTCCTGGGCTGGCCCCTCCTGGAAAGCACCAGTTCTTCGCTTCTTTTCTAGAAGCCTCATTGCAAGCATTTATTTTTTTTTTTATTTATAAAACTCTCCTAAAAAGGAGAGAAGTTTATTCTTTTCATATAAGAAAAAGGGAGGGTATATAGATGGATTAAGAAAAAGATGTGAGTGAGTATTCTGTTAGAGAAGGTTAGTTTTAGTTAATATAAATGCATTTTTGACATTCACCGCGGTTGAAGAGTCTTTTTTCAGTTTAACAAACTTCAAAAAAAAAAGTCTCTGTTAATATGGTTAGTAATGTCCATTGGGGTTAATAATTATTCAGTTCCATTCTGGCGTTCCGTGAACAATTACTTCTTAGGCAGTCTCTTCTTAGTGTCCCTTAAGTTATATGATGGGCCCACTTTGGCTTTCGCGGCTCCCGCTCCGGCACCTCCATCCTCCGGACCGCTGTCGTCTTCGCTACTTGAGTCTGTCCAAGTTGCAAGTGCTGCCTCTTCCTCCGTGCTGGCGTGTCTCTTCAGAAATTCTTGTGCTTTGAAGATGGAGTCAATCTTCTCTTTTTTATCCTTATACTTAAATTCCAGTCCTTCAGGAAATCTCCATTTGTAAACCACCTGATTTCTTTGCAGAAAAGTGGTCAATCCTTTGTATTCTTTCCTTTTCATACGAATTTCATAAGGCACATCTTTGAGTGTTCTTACAGTCTGCTCTCCAATCTTCAAGGGCACCGCTGAAACTGCCCGCAAAATCTGATCTCTCGTACGCTGCTTAGTGAACTTGACAACAACCTCTGCTGGCAGATTATTTTTCTTTGTAAAGGTGGAATAGGCTCTGTAGGCCAAATCCATCTCTTCTTTTAATTCTCGCTCTTCTCTGCCAGTTGCTGATGCCAAGGCCTTCGCTAGTGTCGATCTGAGATCTTCTTTCTCTTCTTCTTTAATGCCCTGGAAGCGGAGGGTCAGGTTTGATTTTTCCATCTGCAACCTTAAGATTCTTTTTTCTTGTTCATCCTGATACTTTTCTAATTTGTAGACCCTTTTCTTTATTTTTCTTGTATCTTCCGTCGAGACCAGACATTTTTGTGCGATCTCCTCCATCTTCTTAGAAGTTTCTGTTAACTGTTTCTGTTGACTGTTGAGAACACCTTTGCAAGCATTTATTTATTTATTTAATGCAGTTTGTATCCCACCCTCCCTGCCAAGACAGGCTCAGCACGGCTTACAGTAAAATTTTAAAAATACATTAAAACAGCAATACATCAACATGATGCAGAATCATAAAACTTTGTATATAATCTAACAAGTAACACATGAAAATAAGTGCAAATAACATGCTGGTGGCAGTAGCATTGCTTCCTGATCCCTGTAGGCCATGATATGTTTGTAACAACGAAATACGGCCAGAGGCCATAGTAGTTGGCATTACAGGCTGTTGCTGTTAACATACAGGGCCTTGCCCCATTATACTTGGTAGCAGCTCCTAATCGAAGGCCTGGTGGAAGAGCTCCATTTTACAGGCCCTGTAGAACTGTAAAAAATCCCGCAGGGCCCTAGTGTCTTCTGGGAGCTCATTCCACCAGTACGGAGCCATTACTGAGAAGGCCCTGGCCCTGGTAGAGGCAAGTCTAGCTTCTTTTGGTCCAGGGAGGGTCAAGCGGTTTTGAGACCCAGATCTCAGTGCTCTCTGGGGAACATATGGGGAAAGGCAGTCCCACAGGTAGGCAGGCCCCAGACCATATAGGGCTCTGAAGGTCAGAACCAGCACTTTGAAGTGAATCTGCTATGCTATTGAAAGCCAGTGCAATGCCTTCAGCGCAGGCTGGATGTACTCCCATATAGGGAGACCCATCAACAGCCTGGCTGCAACATTTTGCATCACCTGCACCTTCCGGATTTGCAACAAGGGCAGCCCCATGTAAAGAGCATTATAATAGTCTAATCTCGAGATGACCATTGCGTGGATCACTGTTGCCAGATCATTGCGTTTGAGGAAGGGAACTAGCTGCCTAATCAGTCGAAGGTGGTAAAAGGCTGCCTTGGCAGTGGCTGCTACCAGGGTCTCCATTGTTAAGGAGACATCCAGGAGCACTCCCAAACTCCTGACCCTCAGTACTGGCACCAACAGCGCCTCCTCGAAGGCCAGTAATGGGATCCCTAGCCCCAGTCTGCTCCAACTCAGGCACAGGAACTCAGTCCTCATCGGATTTAATTTCAATCGACTCAGTCTAAGCCAACCTGCCACAGCTTGTAACGCCTGGTCAAGATCTTCTAGGGTAGAGTTGGGCTGGCCACCCAACCTCAAATATAGCTGAGTATCATCCTCATATTGGTGACACACTAGTCCGTGCCTCTGGGCAATCTGGGCAAGGGGGTACAAACAGATGTTAAATAACATCGGGGAGAGCACTGCCCCTTGGGGCACTCTGCAAATCAGTGGGTGCCTTCAGGACAGTTGATCCCCGAGAGCCGCCCTTTGTCCCCGACCTTGGAGAATGGAAACGAGCCATTGCAAGGCAAGCCCCTGAATCCCCGTCGGCGAGGCGATGAGTCAGTAGCTGGTGGTCGACCATATCAACGCCACCAACAGGTCCAACAACAACAGCACTGCTGTCACGCCCCAAACCAGATGCCTCCAGAGGACGTCTGTGAGGGCAACCAGTGCCGTCTCTGTCCCATGTCCTGGGTGGAAGCCAGACTGGAGGGGATCTAACATGGAAGTGTCATCCATAAAGCCCTGCAACTGTATTGCCACCGCCTCAATTAATTTGCCCAAATAGGGCAAATTGGAAACCAGCCAGTAGTTTGCCAGATTGGCCAGATCCAGGGATGGTTTTTGTAAGAGAAGATGGACCATCGCTTCCTTGAGTGCCCCTGGGAACAATCCCTCAGAGACGGACTTGTTAATAATTCCCCTAAAGGCACCTCGGAACCCCTCATGACCAGCTTTAATTAGCCATGAAGTGCACAGGTCAAGGTTGCACATGGTTGGACATACCGTTGAGAGCAATCCGTCAACTTCCTCTAGACTGAGTAGACTGAAATAATCCAAAATCGGACTAGAAGACGCGCATGGATTATGTCACCAGAGTCACTCCAGCTGTCTAAATGCCCTCTTCATATCTCTCAACACCTCAGTATACCAAAGAGCAGGAGAAGAATGGGGGCACAGAGGACATCACAGGGCAATCCTATCAATGGCCTGACAGGGGCTGGCATTCCAAGCCTCAATTAACTCATCCACAGAACTACCAGTCAAGCTGGAGAAATCCCGCAGAGCAGTCTGGAATAAAACAGGATCCATGAGTCTCTGCAGGTGAGCGTAAATTGGCTCACCACCCTTGCAGAAGCAGGTAGGGACCTTCAGGAGGAAATGATCTCACCATAGCACTGGCTCAACATAAACTGGATTATCCAGATCCATACATGCACAGAAGATCAAATCCTTGAGGCCAGGGTTGCCAAGACTAGGATTGCCAACTGGAGAAGCTGAGGCAGAGAGAGGGGTTTGAGGAAGAGATCTTCAGGGAGTTATCAAAACAGTCCCACACCTGTACTGCCAGCTCTTCTGCTACTGTGGAGAGTGAGAGTCTCAAGGTCAGAGGACATCAGTGTTGGGAGAAGGGATGTGATCCCTTAGAATGGACCTCCCTTGGACAATGGACCAATATCTGCTCATACTGAAGATACCCCTCTGGTGTTGTGGGGGGGGGCGCTTTTGGTAGTGGGTGATTCAATTATAAAGAATATCGAGAGTGGAGTCTATGACAGGCATTTTGACCACAAGTTGATTTGCCTGCCTGGTGCGAAAGTTGCAGACACCACATACAGTCTGTTGTGGGTCCGGGTCCAGCTGAGGCAGGGAACAACTCAGCCTCAGAAGAGGAAGAGGCAGGGAACAACTCAGCCTCATCTAGAGACAGCCCAGAGGAAGAACCCTTAGCAGTACCTGAGGAGGAAGAGTCCCCAGTAGCTGTACAAGAGATGCGGCCAGAAGGAGAGATCCCAGCTGCAAACACCCCAAGGTCAGGTTCCCCACCTAGTTCCCCTGAGTGCTCCAGATGTAGGGCACGTCAGAGGCTGACTTTGCAGGAATGAAGGAGAAGTGCCAGGCTGCAGCTCCAGCAACGTCAACGAGAGGAGTTGTAAGCCTCTTTAGACTCAACTCTCAAGAGAGGGAGGATCGACCATTGGACTTACCGTGAGGGGTCCTTCTCCTCTGAGGTCAGGAGGACATCTCCAATGGGTTATTCCCACCGTGCCTTTAGGGAGGCAGGAAATAGTTTTTTCCCCTTCCTGTTGGCGCCTTCGGAATAGCCCACCTCCAGTTCTGGGACTCCGAAAGCAGTGCTTGCAGCCTAATTAACTGGTCTTGCCCTATAGAAAATATAACTGTAAACAGTAAACTTAACCTTTCAATACAACAAACCCTGCAGACCTGAAAAAGGGCAGAGTACAACAAGGAAATGAGAGAAGAATCAGCACAGAACAGGAAAAGAGGAAGATAAAAGCGGGAGGGCCGAGATGTCCTCCTGACCTCAGAGGAGAAGGACCCCTCACGGTAAGTCCAATGGTCGTTCTCCCTCTGAGGTGGAGGACATCTCCAATGGGACCTCCCCGAGCAGTGTCCCTCATTCGGGTGGGTTGCCATCTTCCTCCAGGTCAATAACGTGCTGAAGAATTCTTCTCCCAAACGCTGCGTCCGCTGACGCTAGAGTGTTGATTTGGTAGTGCCTCACGAACGTGGAAATAGATGACCAGGTGGCCGCCTTGCAGACTTCTTCCACCGATGCTCTGTTGGTAAGAGCTGCATTGGTTGCTGCGCTTCGCAGGGAATGAGCCGTGATGCCACTGGGTACCTCCTGACCTGAGGCCCGGTACGCCTCCGTGATACATGCCTTCAGTACTGAGCTGATCGCTGACTTCGATATCTTCTCCCCTTTCCTTGGTGGAGATATGCCAACGAATAAGGACTCAGTTTTCCTGCAGGCCTCTGTTCTCGCTATATATATCTTGAGGGCACGTTTGACATCTAGGGTGTGCCATATCCGCTCCTTAGGATGTTTAGGATGCGGGCAAAAAGTGGGCAAACAAATCTCCTGCGAGCAGTGAAATTTGGAACCAACCTTGGGCCGGAATGTAGGATCCGTGCGAAGCACGACCTTATCCTTGTGGAAGACGCAAAGAGATGATTTCACAGACAATGCACCTAGTTCAGAAACTCGTCTAGCCGATGTGATGGCCACCAGGAACAGAGTCTTCATCCTCAACCATTTTAATCCCACCTCCCGGAGAGGTTCGAAGGGTGACTTAGTGAGGGCATTGAGTACTATGTTCAAGCGCCAAGTAGGGAAGCGGTGAACCTGGGGTGGAGACTTGGCCGCGGCTCCCTGTAAGAACAGCTGTATATGAGGATGTTTGGTGAGTTTGTGTCCCTCAATAGACGGAAGAACAGTAGAGAGAGCTGCTAGCTGTCTACGAAGTGTAGCAGATTTCAGTCCCGTGCTCAGGCCGTCCTGCAGAAAAGCCAAAATTGAGGCTACCGAAGGAGACAACGGTTCAACCTTCTTCCGCCGACACCATCGTACGAAAGCCTTCCAGGTGGTGTTGTAGATGCGGACTGTAGACTGTCGCCTGGATGCAAGAATAGTGTCCAGGACCTGAGACGAGTAACCTAGCTCTGACAGCTTGTGCCGCTCAATCGCCAGGCGGTCAGACACAACCATGCTGGATCCGGGTGCCACACCGGGCCCTGGGCTAACATGTCGGGAGATACTGGAAGAACTAGAGGCGGGAGTATGGACAACTCCTGCAATGCTGAGAACCATGGGCGACGTGCCCATCTCGGAGCCACCAGAATGACCTCCGCCTTGAGCTCCCGAATTCTGCGGATGGTTCTTGAAATTAGGACAAACGGAGGAAAAGCGTAAAGCAGACCCCGAGGCCAAGGAGTCGTGAGCGCGTCGGTCGCCTCCGCTTCCCGATGGAGGAACCTGGTGTAAAATCTCGGCAGGGCGTGGTTCGTTGGAGAGGCAAACAGGTCCACCGTGGGGCGTCCAAACCGTGCCGTTATCATGTCGAATAGACGGGGATGGAGGGCCCATTCCCCCTCCTGCAAAGTGACTCTGCTGAGCCAATCGGCCTGTACGTTTTCTGACCCTTTTATGTGTTCCGCTGTCAAGGAAATCACGTGATGCTCCGCCCAAGAAAGGATCTTCAGTGCCTCTCTGTGAAGTTGCGAAGATCGGGATCCGCCCTGTTTGTTGATGTGTGCCTTGGCGGATATGTTGTCCGTTCTTATTAGCACCTGCTGGTCGCGTAGATGGGGAGCAAAGTGAAGTAGGGCCAAGCGGATCGCCCTGAGCTCCAGGAGATTTATGGGCAGGTCCTTCTCGATGTCCTTCCACGTTCCCTGGACCGGGGCACCGTTCATCACCGCCCCCCATCCCAGTAGGCTGGCGTCGGTGAACAGCTCTCTGGTATGGCAGATGTAATAGTTCTTGCCCGACAAAAGGTTGTCCAGGTTCGCCCACCAACGTAGGCTCTTCTTGACCCCTGGGGGTACCTGAAGGTTGAAAACCTTCTTTTCCATGATGGAGAGTTGGTGGGGACGTAGGAAGACCTGTAGTGGTCTGGCATGAAGACGAGCCCATTGGAGCACATCGATGCTGGCGATCATCAAACCCAGTAGACTGGCCAACTCCATAAGGGGGATGATCTGCTGTTGTAAATCCGCACAACGGATTCCTTGATCTTCTGGGCTTTGTTCAGCGGAAGGAACAACGCATTGAGAGTGGTGTCGATCACGGCTCCCAAATGTTCGATGCGTTGAGACGGTATAAGTGAGCTCTTTTCGAAGTTGACCAGGAACCCATGTTCCTGCAGACACTGCAGTGTCCTTTCCGTGTTCTTGATGGAGTCTGCCCGTGTGCCAGCTCGGATCAAGAGGTCGTCGAGATAGGGATGGACGTGAATCCCCTGAGATCTGAGATGAACTATCGGATTGATGATCAACTTGGAGAAGAGGCGGGGGGCTGTGGAGAGGCCAAAGGGAAGTGCTCTGTATTGAAAATGCTGGTTGTAAATGCAGAACCGGAGAAATCGTTTGTGTGCCGGATGAATGGGAACATGGAGATACGCCTCCGTCAAGTCTATGGACGTCAGGAACTCGTTGGGCGATAGAGAGTCCGCCACAGCCTTCAGAGTCTCCATACGAAAATGTCGTAGCTTTATGAATTTGTTCAGAAACTTGAGATCCAGAATCGCTCTCCAGTCCCCGTTCTTCTTGGGGACCATGAACAATATGGAGTAAACACCCCGGTTCCTCTCGGCAACTGGAACAGGTTCTATGGCTCGGATCTCCAAGAGATGTTGTATCGCCTTGCCGATTATGGATTTCTTGTTGTCTGACTTGCTTGCTGGAGACTGAATGAAGCGTTCTGGAGGCTGACGCAGAAATTCTATCGAATATCCCTGAGACACCACCTCCACAGCCCAGGCGTCCGCCTGTGTGTCTGACCAGGTCTTTGCGAAATGTAGGAGGCGAGCCCCTACAGGGACGGAAGGATAGTCACGCCTGCTTGGGTTTGGCCTCTCTGTCTCCACGGTCGTTTCTGTTGAACGGCTTGTTGAATCTGGAGTTAAAGGGGCCACGTTTGCCTGTCTGCTTGGAAGGCTCCCAAGACGGCTTCTTAATGTCCTGTCGAAATCTTGGAAGGGAATGTTGCGTACGAAAGGACTGAGGATTCCGCCTATCCGACCGTCGGAGAGATCTGGGCATGGCTTTTTCTTATCCCTGGTTTCCACCAGGATGTTATCCAGAGCCTCTCCAAAGAGACGGTCACCCTGGAACGGATAAGCAGTGACAATAGATTTAGACAGAGCATCTGCCTGCCAGGCTCGCAGCCAAAGAGATCTTCTAGCCACCGCCGTGGAAGCCAGGGCTCTAGAAGCGAAAGAAATAATGTCCAGGGTGGCATCGGCTGTAAAGGAACTAGCCTTAAGGACACGAGACAGCCCTTCCAGTATAGCCCGATTGCTATCTGGAACGATTTGGTTTAATTTCCGCAACCACACGATAGATGCTCTGGCTGCAATGGAAGCAGTGGAAGCTGCTCTTACCATCATGGCGATACCCTCATGGATTCTTCTGAGCGTTGCCTCCACCCGTCTATCGGTCTGATCCTTGATGGTACCTGAACCATCTTCAGAGACCAGGCCCGGCGATTGGAGTGCAGCCACTGGACCGTCCACCGGGGAAACCTGCAATAGCTCATTAGCATAGTTAGGCATAGCATATAATTTCTTGGCAAAAACAGGAAACTGTTTGTTCACCATGGGCTTGTCCCATTCAGCCCTGAGCTGACGCTCAAAATACTCAGGGAAGGGAAACACCTTTTCAGAATGTTCCTCAGGAGGAAAAAACTCACGATTGCCCCCAGATTTGGACTTGAATTTAGCTCTGGCCGCCTTCTGATACTCAGAAGGTGATAAATCATGCAATTCTAGGGCCTTGAGAGCTTTAGATAGGAGGAATTGGTAGTCCTCAGGTTTGAAGAACCGACTGGACTGTTCAGGGAGCCTCAATTCCTCCTCCTCTTCCTCTGATAAAATTCTCCCTCCTCTCTGTCTTCAATGGAAGAGGTATTAGATTCCACCTCCTCCCTCCAGCGCTCATCACTGGATCTCCCTGGATGAGGGGGGAGCTTTCTTAGCTGCTTTGGTTGGCCACCCAAGGGGAGGGGGAGTTAAAGTATCCTGAAGAGGATTTCCTTGGGCTAATGGAGCCTCGGGCCTGGAATGGAGCTGAGCCATCTCCTGCTGGATGGTCCTCCTAATAATGGCCATAATATCAGAAGAGTGCAACAAGACTCCCTGTTCAGGGAGCTTACCCTGGCTGGATCGGGCTGCAGAGACTTCCTCCTCTTCTGAAAGGCCTGGGGGAGAGCATAGAAGTTGTCCTTCTGCCCCCCTGGTTCCCGAAATTGCCGGCAGAGAGGTCCCAAAAGCCGAAGCTGGACCTTCAAAATGGCCGCCGCCGCCCGCGTGTAGACGCGCGGGAGAAATGGCGGGGTCCTCCTCTTCTGGCTGCCGGCGGCGCTTCAGAGCGCGAGGCGCTGCCGCCGAGTCAGCCTTGAGGTGCGGGAGAGCACGATCATGCCGCGAAGGCAGATCGGTCCCGGCGTCGTCTCGCGCTGCCGCGGCCGCGGCGCGCCCGTCTCCTTCGTCTTCAGAGGAAAAAACCTCCGGGAGCTCCGTTGCTGCCATGGCGGCAGACGAAGAACTTCTTCTTCGGGTCTTTGAGACCCCGCAGACTTCGCTCCCAGGCAGGAGCAGAAGAAGAAAGAATTAAAAAGGAGAGTAGAGAGAGACAAGGCAAAAGGGGCAAGACACAGGCTGAATAGGAAGGAAAAATTGGAAAGAAACTCAGAAGAACAGCTAAGCTGAAAGAGATTGCTGCTTCTCCCTACTGAGGCAGGAAAAGAACTGGAGGTGGGCTATTCCGAAGGCGCCAACAGGAAGGGGAAAAAACTATTTCCTGCCTCCCTAAAGGCACGGTGGGAATAACCCATTGGAGATGTCCTCCACCTCAGAGGGAGAACTGTTTAAAACCCCTTGGTGCACCTGCTCCAGCGCGGCAACAACTCTGCAGAATCCGACCTGCTTCTGAGTGTGTAGCAGTCTCTCCTTGCCTTTGGAAACCTGCATTCTTGAAATTACTTCACGGCTATCAGATCTTTGGCTTTCTCACTGGCCTTGATTCCAGCTCGTGTTTTCAGCTACTAGCTTATCACCTTGGTGGCTTCCAGCCAAGTTAGCACACGGTCTAGATAGGTTAATACATAGTACTAGAGAAGAGTCAACAGTCATGGTGGATGCTGGCATCAGTGACATTGGGGGGTATTTTCATGTGGTTACGGAGGAAAAATTTAGTTTACTAGGCAGAAAGTTAAATGCCAGGACCTCAAAGATGGCACTCTTAGAAGTGCTGCCGGTTCCATGTGCAGAGCCAGCTCAACAGGCACACATCAGGGTTTTTAATGTGTGGTGCTGGGATGAAGGATTTAGATTTGCTGGCACCGGGGAACTTTCTGACACAAGTCAAACCTGTACAAAAGAGACAGGCTTCACTGGAACCGAAATAGAACAAGGCTGGTGGCAATTAATATCAAAAAAGGTGGCACAAGAGCTTTTAAATTAATTCAAGGGAGTAAGCTGACAGGAGACAGACAACGTCCAGTTTGGGACAAGTCAGTCCAAAGGTATGATTGTGGAAACACTCGGAGTAATATCAATAGGAGCATAATAGAACTTGGGAATGAGGGTAGAATGGTGAATGAGGGCCATGTGTGGTAACTAAGTGGCCAAGGGAGGCAAGGATTGCTGGAGAAGGAAGCACATTATAGGTGTCTATATGCCAATTCTAGAAGTCTCTAAGCCAAGACAGGGGAGGTGGAGTGCTTGGTGCTCAATGACCATTAGTAGCTATTCAGAAACATGGTGGAATGGGAAAAATCTGTGAAATACCACCCATGGGTATAACCTCTATAGACAGGACAGGGGGATGGGTTGGGGGAGGTTGGGGGAGGTGTTGCATTGTATATCAAAGAGGGCAAAGAATCAAATAAGTTAGAAAACATCAGGGCAATTAAGTGATATGGCCCTAAGGGTTACGTAAAAGTGGGGGCATACTCTCACCCATCTAAGCCCTGGAGGTCCCTTACACCTCTATGATTCTATGATCAAACCCTTGGGGCTTATCTTGAGATGGAGAAGGAAATAAGGGAGGTGATTAAAGCAGATAACGTTATTATACTGGGAGATATCAACTAACTTCATATTGACTGGGTAAACACATACTTGACAAATGCTCTAGAAGTGAGATTCCTAGACATCATAAATGACTGTGCATTGGAACAGTTGGTCACAGAGCCAACCAGAGGGTAGTGATCTTGGACTTGGTTTTGAGTGACTTGGACTCAACACTTGGTAAGAGATGTAAAGGTTGTTATACCAACTGGGACCAGTGACCATAATGCTATTAAGTTCAGCATTCAGATCAATGGAAAGTAGCCCTTGAAATCCAGAATTGTAACATTTGATTTCAGAAGAGGGAACTTTACAAAAATAAGGGGAATAGTGAAAAGAAAGCTGAAAGGGAAATATGAGAGAGTCAAATCCCTAGATGCTTGGAAGCTATTTAAAACCACACTAACTTAAGCATAAATTCCACAGGTTAGGAAAGGCATTGCCAAGTCTAAACAAATGCTTGCATGGTTAACAATACAAGTAAAGGAAACTATAAAAAGTAAAAAGGCTTCTTTTACCAAGTGGAAGGTCTGCCCCAATTAATTGAATAGAAGGGACCATAAACTCTGGCAAAAGAAATGTAAGTCAATAATCATGCATGCAAAAAGAGATTTTGAGGAGTGGATTGGTAAAATCAAGACAATAAAATTTTATTTAAATATATACAGTGCAGGAAACCAGCCAGAAAAGCAGTTCAGCCTTTGGATGGCCAAGGAATAAAAAAATGCCAAAGGAAAATGGGGAAATAGCAGCGAAACTCAATTACTTTTTTTTTTGCTTCACTGTTCCCTGTGAAAAGTATGCACCCAAGCCACAGCCACTATTTTCAGGAAGGAAGTCTGAAGAACTGAGTCAAATTGATGTGACAAAAGATAATGCTCTAGATCTACTAGGGAAATTAAAAACCAATGTCTCCAAGTCCTGATAGCATACGCTTGAGACCTTAAATGTGAGAGGGCTTACATATAAGGGTTAGTAGGTCATCTATCAGTCAATTCAGCCCATGTACCAGAAGACTGGAAAGTAGCAAATGTTACACCAATTTTTAAAAAGAGATCTAGAAGAAACCACGAAATTACAAGCCAGTCAGCCTAACGTCTGTCCCAAACAAATTAGTAGAAACTGTAATCAAAGATAGAATTATTAGGCACGTAGAGGAATAAAGCCTGCTGAGAGAAAACCAGCATGACTTCTGCAAAGGGAAGTCCTACCTCACTGATCTTTGGAGTTCTTTGAGAAAGTGAACAAGCACGTAAACAATGGGTGACCCTGTAGATATTACAGACTTCCCGAAAGTTTTTGACAAGTTATTCGTACTCCACCAAGGACTCTTGAGTAAACGCAACAGTCATGGGATAAGTGATTCTCTTATGGATTAAAAGCTGTTTAAATGACAAGAAACAAAGAGTAGGAATAAATGGACAGTTCTCATAATGGAGAGAAGTAAGCACTGGGGTCCCACAAGGATCAGTTTTGGGGCAGTACTATTTAGTTTATTCTTAAATTATCTGTAACTAGGGGTAAGTAGTATAGTGGCCAATTTGCAAACAACACAAAATTATTCAGGATGGTGAAAAACAAGGCTGAATGTGAAGAGCTCCCAAAGGATCTCCACAAAGGATCACTATGGTGTGTCCTCATTTGGAATACTGTGTAGAATTCTGGTCCCCGTATCTTTAAAAGAACACTGAAAAGCTAGAAAAAGTACAGAAGATGATTGGGAGTTGGAACACCTTGCCTATATGGAAAGGCTGAAAAGTCTGGGACTTTTCAGTTTAGAAAAGAGACGACTAAGGGGGAACATAATAGAGTTTTATAAAATTATGCATGGGGTGCAGAGAATTGACAAAAATATTTTTTTTTCTCCCTCTCCCAAAATACTAGAACTCCAGGACATGCAATGAAGCTGATGGGCAGTAGATTCAGAATGGACAGAAAGAAATACTTCTTTACATAGTGAGTGATTAAAATGTGGAATTAGCTGCTAGAGAATGTATCGATGGCCACAGGCACCGACAGTTTTAAAAGGGGATTAGACAGATTTATGAAGGATAGATCTATCAGCAGTAACTTACCATGATGACTAAAGGGAACCTCAAAGTTCAGAGGCACTAAACCTCTGAATCCCAGTGCCTGGAGGCAACATTAGGGGAAGGTCTCAGTCTCTATGTCGTGTTCTTCACCCCTATGTGAGACAGGATGCTGGACTTTCCTTTCATTGGATTAAAAGTCTTTTGATGAAATATCTTGAATAGTCATGTACCCTCCTCTGATAAGCTTCATCTCTGAGATTTTATACCCCTTTATACCGAAACAAAAAATTAGTGACAGCAAGGAGTTAAGAGATCTATCAGATAAAAGGAATGAGATCCCCTTCTAGTGAGGTAAAAAGGAAATATTTCCCAAATAGTACTTTAAAAAATCAATTCCTAGGAGTCACATATAGGGAGCATTCCCATAAAAACTTGCACCAGCATACCGATCTTCCCTAAAGAACAGTCACACAAACACTCTGATAAAGAGGTCCTAATTAATCTATGATTTGTAACATGGGTGAGCTGCGTATTTAGCCAACTCAGTTAAAAAAAGCTCTAGAAGCATTTGGGACAAACAAATGGAAGGCATAGGAAGGCAGTGATCTAGGCTGACGGATTCCAAAAAATAGGAAGAACAAATCCTGTGGGCATGAAAACATGTACTCAAATAATCAATTTCCTTAATATGTTTCCAAAGGAATTTACAACTGTAGGACCCAACTTCCTGAGTCATGTCAGGACTTAAACCAATGAGATAGGTACTGGAGTCTGTACTCTATGCTCAGTAAACTTAACACACTTAGTTCGAACCATTTCCATTAAAAACATTCTGTAACATATGAGTTTACCCTCCTCTATTACTCTGGTACTTCTGCAACCGTTTATAGAATCGTTCCCACTTCTTTGCAAAGTCTGCATCAGGTTTCTCCCGCAGCTGCAATGTTAATTTGTCCATTTCTGCTGCATCCAGCAATTTCCCTACCAGTTCATCTTTCTTCAGTATCTCTTCTTTCTTCCAATATTTTGCATACAAAATTCTGGCTATGGTTACAATTTGTACAATCAAATATGCATCCTGTACGTTACATTCATGTGGTACCATATTCAATAAAAACATTTCCTGTACAAATGGGATATGTTTCTCTAACATTTGTATTATTTCATGCATCCAAATCCAGTACTTTTTAACCACATCACAAGTCCACCACATGTGATAAAATGAACCAGTTTTACAATTACACTTCCGACATATATTGGACATATTTGGGTATCATTTAGCTAACTTCTCTGGTGTCACATACCATCTATAAAACATTTTATACCAATTATCTTTATATGATGACGCTTTAGTAAATTTTATATTAACCTTCCACACTCTTTCCCATTGTTCCAATTGTATATTGTGCCCAAAATTCTGAGCCCATCTAACCATTACCTCCTTCAGTCAAGCAAGATATTATAAAACAATTTGATATATTGTTTCGAAGCAAAGCCAATGATTTTATCCAACTCCCCGAGGTTTGAAATCCTATTGTTTTATCTTTTACGTATCTAGAATCAATTTGCACTTTTTCCCACCAGTTCAAGTTAATGCCTTTCTTTTTAAGTTCTTCATTCTGCAACATTTTATTTTGTTCATCCAACAAATCTCCATATTTCCACAAATATTCCTTTGTACATACCACTGGGTTTGTAAATGCTTCTAAAGGTGAGACCCATTTTGGGATCTTATCATAATGCTTCTTCAGGATTTGTCCCAAACTTTACTTAGTGCCGCTCTCATGAAGTGTTGCTTAAAATATTTATTTATTTATTTAGATTTGCATCCCACCCTCCCCGAAGGCTCAGGGCGGATAACAACGAGGCACGAATGCTAGAATTAAAACAGATTAAAATAGCATAAAACAAAATAAAACATATAATACAACAACAAAGCGTTTAACACAAGATGAGGTAAGTCTTAATCCATCGCAACATACCAGTAGCCTGTCATCCCTTCTCCTTCCAGGGTCACCCAGCACCCCGATGGAAACACATAATAGTGGCAGCGGTGCGATAGTGTATAGATAGTGATGGTGGGATAGTGGTGGTGGCGGCTCCTATTCAAAAGCCTGGTGGAAGAGCTCCATCTTGCAGGCCCTGCAGAACTGAGCAAGGCCCCGCAGGGCCCGGATCTCCTCTGGGAGCTCCTTCCACCAGGTAGGAGCCACCACCAAAATGCCCTGGCTCTGGTGGCAGCAAATTTAACATCCCTGGGGCCTGGAATTTACAGGAGATATTGGCTCCGTGACCGAAGTGCCCTTGGGGGAACATATGGGGAAAGGCGGTCCCTTAGGTAAGTCAGACCCTGGCCATACAGGGCTTTAAAGGTAAGAACCAGCACTCTGAACATAAGAACATAAGAACATAAGAGAAGCCAATGTTGAATGAGGCCAATGGCCCATCTAGTCCAACACTGTCACAGAGCGGCCAAAATATACCAGGTGCCATCAGGAAGTCCAGCAGTGGGGCCAGGACACTAGAAGCCCTCCCACTGCTGCCCCCTCCAGATCCGGTACGCTACTGGCAGCCAGTACAGTGCTTTCAGCACAGGCTGAATGTGATCCCTCCTAGAGAGACCCGTCAACAGCCTGGCTGCAGCATTCTGCACTAGCTGCAGCTTCTGGATTTGTGACAAAGACAGCCCTAAGTAGAAAGTGTTACAGTAGTCTAGCCTCAAGGTGACCGTCACATGGGTCACAGTGGCCAAGTCATCATGGTCAAGGAAGGGGACCAACTGCCGAGCCAGCCGAAGGTGGTAAAAGGCCCAACCTGGCAGTGGCTGCTACCTGGGCCTCCATCGATAAAGAGGAGTCCAGGAGCACCCCCAAACTCCTAACCTCCGACACTGGCACCAAAGGCACCTCATTGAAGGTCAGGAGAGGGAGCCCCAACCCTAAACTGATCCGACTCAGGCCCAGGACCTCCATCTTTGCCGGGTTTAGTTTCAACCGGCTCAGTCTGAGCCATCCAGCCACAGCCTGTAGCGCCCAATGCAGGTCATCTGGGGCACAGTTTGACTGGCCGCCCAACATCAGATAGAGCTGGGTGTCATCTGCATATTGATGACACCCAAGCCCACAATTCCGGGCAATCTGGGCAAGGGGGCGCATATAGATGTTGAACAACATTGGGGACAGCACAGCCCCCTGAGGCACCCCACACTCCAGGGGATGTCTCCAGGACCGCTGATCCCCTATCACCACCCTTTGTCCCCAACCTTGGAGAAAAGAAGCAAACCATTGAAGGGCAAGCCCGTGAATCCCCAGGTCGGCAAGGCGGTGGGCCAGCAACTGGTGGTCGACCATGTTGAATGCAGCCGACAGATCTAATAACACCAGTGCCGCCACACCACCCCGATCCAGATGCCTACGGAGGTTGTCAGTCAAGGCGACCAGCACCGTCTCTGTCCCATGACCCAGGCGAAAGCTGAACTGCAAGGGATCGAGGACAGAAGCATCATCCAGAAAGCCCTGTAGCTGTAACACCACCGCCCTCTCAATAAGTTTGCCCAAATAGGGCAAATTGGATACTGACCGATAGTTGGCCAATTCAGCCAGGTCCAACGATGGCTTTTTCAAGAGAGGGCAAACCATTGCTTCTTTGAGTGCCCCAGGGAACTGTCCCTCTGAGAGAGACGTGTTGATAATCTTCTGCAGAGTACCTCGGAACCCCTCGTGGCCCGCTTTAATGAGCCAGGAGGGGCATGGATCAAGGTCACATATCGTTGGACGCACAGATATGAACAATCTGTCAACTTCCTCCAGATTGAGTAAGACAAAACACTCTAAACCCAGCCCCAAAGGCAAGCAAGGGGCCTCAAGTTCACTACCTGTTTCAATTGTGGCGGGAAGGTCATGGCGGAGTGCCAAGACTTTATCTGCAAAATAGCTCGCAAATGCCTCACAGCCAATATCCAATTCCCTCGCATTTTGCCTGCCTTGTGGCACAGCTGTCAAAGACCAAATTGTACTGAATATTTGGACCAGGCATGAGCTAGCAGATGCAATCGTGGTCACATAGAAATCTCTCTTTGTGGCTTTGAGTGCCATCTCATAGGCTTTCATAAGTATCCTATAAGATGTTCTTGATGCCTCGTCGCGGGCTCGGCACCACCGTCTCTCTAGCCGTCTCAGTTCTCGTTTCAGCTTGCGCAACTCCTGGGTATACCAAGGCGCTTGCCTAACACGAGTACAGAGAGAGCGCCTGGGAGCGATCTCGTCAATGGCTGAGGAGAGCCGGACATACCAGTCCTGTACCAGCTCATCCAACAAGCCACCAGGGGGCCTTGAATCCCGCAGGGCCATCTGGAACCACATTGGATCTATTTGGCACCGCGGGTGAGCAAAAACTCGCTCGCCGCCTAAACGGGGCTGGGGTGGAACATTCAGTCTGGCCCTCAGGGCCAGGTGGTCCGACCATGGCACTGCCTCTGTGGCAATCCGGTCCACCGTCACCCCCACCGCGAAGATCAGATTGAGCATGTGACAAGCCCTATGCATAGGAGCTGAGACAAATTGAGAGAGTCCCATGACGACACCAGGTCCGTAGCCCAGCTGGAGATCGCATTCTCAGCATGGACGCTGAAGTCACCCAAGACGATCAGCCTACGGTGCTCCAACGCCCAGCCTGATATGGCCTCCAGCAGGGACAGCAGGCTACTGGCTGGTGTGTTAGGCGGTCGGTACACCAACCAAATTGCCAAACTCTCATCAGCCTCCAGCATCAGGCCGACACACTCTGCGCCCGCGATCTCCACTGATGGAAGCGCTCTGAAGGAGTAAGCCTCCTGAATGAAGATAGCCACTCCTCCCCCCGCCTCCTAGTCTGTGACTGGTGGAGGACCGAGAACCCAGGCGGGGCAAGCTGGGTGAGAGCTACCATCTCACCCTACTACACCCAGGTCTCAGTCACACACACCAGGTCTACTTGTTGATCTTGTGCAAAATCCCAAAGGATTATAGTTTTGTTGTTAATAGACCTGGCGTTGCACAGCACCAGTGATGGAGGGGGGGTTCTCTATCCCGGCCCCACTGCTGGCCACCATCGGGATGGGCCGTAGGCTGGAAGGACACTGAGCCACTCTGTTTCTCTACTTCCTTCCCTTGTGGGTTTCATTTTTTTTATACCTTACAAAAGCATGCCAGCCCAACTGCAAGTCATGACCATCCAACTTCAAAAGCCTCGTATCTTCCAACATAATCCACTCCTTTATCCAGGTAAGTGCAGCCGCTGTATAATAAAGCTGCCAGTTGGGAAGCGCAAAGCCTCCTGTTTCTTTAACTTCTTGCAATAACTTCAGTTTGATTCTTGGCTTCTTCCCTTCCCAGATAAATTGCCTTATTAGTTTATCAAGTTCTTTTGTAAAATTCACATTCAACGCTATCAGAATAGACTGAAACAAAAATAAAATTCGTGGTAGGATGTTCATATTTACTGCTGCTATTCTTCCCATGAAGGATATTTGTAAATGTTTCCACATCTCCAGATCTTTCTTTATCTCTATTAAAAGCTTCACATAGTTATCTTTATATAAAGAGCTACACCTATTTGACAGCATTATACCTAGGTATTTAATTTTGGGGGATACTTCTAATCCCGCAATGTTTTGTATTTCTTGCTTTTGATCATCTGTACAAGTTATATAAAATCAATTTTGTTTTTCTTACATTCATTTTCAACTCCGCAACTTTACTATATTCTTTTTTTTAAAGATTTATTTATGATTTTTACATTACAAAAGAGAAAAACACAATTGCAGTATATAAATCAAACTGGAGTATAAATTAAACATTATTTCTAAACCATTTGTTAACTTTGTGCCATCTTTTTTGGAAAGCTTTCATCTTTTCCTAAAAGTATCATATTCAGTTTATCTATTTCTGCCACATAACAAATTTTTATGATCAACTCTTCTCTAGTAGGTAAGCTATCAGTTTTCCAACATTTAGCAACAAGTATTCTAGATGCAGTGAGGATATATGATAAAATACATACATCATCACGTCTGAACCCATCTGGTATTATATTAAGCAAGTAAATTTCTGATAACAGTTTGTAACTCTATGCCCATAATCTCTGTTATTAACTGTTTAACATCTTTCCAAAATTTATGGATCTTCTCACACCGCCACCACATATGGGAAAAAGTGCCTATATTATTCTTACATCTCCAACAGTTTCTTGATGCATCTTTATAACATTTGGCCATTTTGTCAGGCGACCAATGCCACCTGTAAAACATTTTGAGTATATTTTCTTTATATGATGTAGATCTTAATAGTTTAACAGATTTCCATATTTTCACCAAGTCATCCATATCCAAACTATATCCTATGTCCTGCATCCACCATATTCTTTTATTACTTGAAGAAAAGGACTTATTGAAGCTTGTGGTTCTTCTAGAATAAACACCAAGACATCTGC
This sequence comes from Gekko gecko, assembly GCA_029375565.1. Lineage (NCBI taxonomy): Eukaryota > Metazoa > Chordata > Lepidosauria > Squamata > Gekkonidae > Gekko > Gekko gecko. The sequence continues at coordinate 159,165,658 of JAPDNY010000003.1, read as the reverse complement.
AAACTCTTGTAGTTTATACTCCTCTCCTTTAACCTTGATACCTTTTATAAATGCATTTTCTCGGACCATATTATTTAATGTTTCTAATGCAAAAATAAATAGTAGTGGCGACAGCGGGCATCCTTGCTATGTTCCTTTTCCAATATGAATATTTGCTGTGGCATCTCCTTTCATTATAACTTTAGCTGATTGCAGAGTATATATTGTTTTAACCGATGTAAAAAAGATCTCTCTACAGTTCCATACAGAAAGTTGTTCTAACAAAAAAGTCCAGTCTAAGTTATCAAAGGCTTTTTCCGCATCCAAAAATAATAAAGTCATCTGTTTTTCTGGGTGCACCTAAAAAAATTCTATTACAGTCAAAATGTTTCTTACGTTATTTCTCATTTGTCTTCTTGGTAAAAATCCCGATTGATCCTGATGAATCACTTGAAGAAAAACCTTTTTAAATCTATTAGCCAAAATCAATGCATAGATTTTATAATCTACATTAAGCAGTGAAATAGGCCTATAATTTTTAATATCTGTTCTGTCTGTCTCCGGCTTATGAATTAGTGTAATCAGGGGTCTTGGGGGGGGGGAGCGCACCGGAGCTCAGGAGCCAAGCCCCACACCCAGCCAGTGTCCCAGCGAGTCTTTCAGGCAGCCAAATGTCAATTTCAGCTCCATTATATCCTATGGGCCATTGAAATCAATGGTGAAAACATAGGGTATGTTCTGCGGGCTGGAGGGGAGGCGGTTTGAAGGAGAGGACATTGGAATTTTTTTCCTACCATCGAGAACAATGGAGGGAATAGGGGCAACCTGTTTGGGGGCCCATAGAATTGGACCCCCTGGCCCAATGTTCTTGAAACTTGGTGGGTATCTTGGGAAGAGGCTCCATCAGCTATCCTGTGAGTTTGGAGCCTCTCCCTCAAACCCCCTCCCCTCCAGTCCCCAGAATATACCCTATGTTTTCACTATTGACTTCAATGGCCCATAGGATATAATGGGGCCGAATTGCAGCCAAATTTCTTTCATTCCCTCCTTTCCTTCTCTCTTTTTCCGCTTTCCCTCCTTCTTCTCTTCTCTCTTTCTTTCCCACCTTCTTCTCTTCTCTTTTTTCCTCCTTTCCCTGTTTCCCTCCTTCTTCCCTCTCTTTCTTCCCTCCCCTTTCCTTCTTTCTTTCCCTCTTTCCTTTCCTTCTCTCTGCTCTCTTTCCTTCCCTCTTTCCTCCTTCTGTGGTCCAACTCTCATGAGAAGGAGTTTAATCTTTAAACCCCTTCTCTCTTAGCTCCCCCACCCAGACCAGCTGGGGAAGGGAAAGGGAGGCTTCTGTAGATGCCTCCCCCCTTTTGCTTCCCCTTCTGTCAGCCAGCAGCACCAGCTTTGATGCAGTCTGCTTTAAATGCTGTTTTAATATTTTAACTGCTTATTCATTCTTATTGTATTGTGTGGCCGAATGGCTCAACTGTTTGTCTGTAATGCGCCCTGAGCCCATTCACAGGAAGGAAAGAATATAAATTTGAATAAATGAATAAATATCCCAAGATACATAAACTCACTTGTTCAATATGAATATCCTCAATAGACCACCAATAGACCACCAGTATATAGGTGTGTTCCATTTCTTATAAAATAGTAATACTTTCACTATTGTTAATTTCTATGAGTGGCAGTAAGTGGCAAATTTATTTAATAATCTCTGGAGCCCAATGCAGGAATCAGAATTAGGAGTTGATGTGAAATCTGTCACACAGCTTTCAGGTGTAAATTTTCTATGTAAAGGAAGAAGTTGAGGTAAAAAGTGTGAATCCTGTCATAAATCTTCCAGGGGTGAATTCTCTATGCAATTGGCTAGAACACAATTAGCAGTTAGCAGGGCTGAAGAGTACTGATTTTAAAAGCCTGCATGGGGAGGGGAATGAAAACATGTTGGAATAAAGCAGAGAGAGAGATTAAGGAATGAAAGGATAAAAAGGTGTTGTAGCAGACACAGAAGAAAGTAAAGAAAAAGACAGAGAGAACAGGACAATGTTTTACAATAGTCCTGTAGAACTCTTATTGCTGGGGAAATTATTTTTGACAGAACAGGAGATGAATAATAAGGATTTTAGGTCCCAAGGTAAGTGAGCACAAATCTTCTTTTGCTAATATATGCTAACCCACAGGAATCTTCTTTATAGGAGAGGGCTGTGGTGTTTGCTCTGAAGATGGGAAGTTATTGGGAAAGGATCCCACCTGTGGGCATCTCATGGATCACGCCATTGTTGCTTGACCCTATGTTTGTTCACTTAGAAAAGAATCCTACTCATACCCTGATCCTGTGCACTTTATTTTATTTACTTTATATATAGTCTCCTTTTCTCACTGAGACTCAAAAAGGATTACACAGTGAAAGACAATGCAGTAATTCACAAAAAATCTAACAATGCAATAAGACGAGGATTCTAGCGATTTGAAACAGAACAAAAATAATTACATGTGGTATGTCAAACAATGCAGAAAATGATATTACAAAGGTAGGAAACACTGCCGTAAGAGCAGGATAATACATGCAGGAAACAAGTAGTATATAATATAACGGGATATAGTTCACAGTCCTGTTCATTTTATAAAAGCTCCTTTCTGAATCATTCCATTATCCTATAGCCCTATTACCTTTATTAAAATGCCCTCTTGAACCATTATATTTTACATAGTTGGCAGAATAACAAATTTGGAAGCTTTCTTGACTTCCTCAGAATAGATATTTGAAAAATGGGAGCCACAACAGAAAATACAGGTAGATGGGTGTTGTTGTTGTTCAGTCGCACAGTCGAGTCCGACTCTTCGCGACCCCATGGACCAGATTACGCCAGGCCCTCCTGTCTTCCGCTGTCCGCTGAAGTCTGCTCAATTTCATGTTCGTTGCATCGATGACACTGTCTAACCATCTCATCCTTTGCCGTCCCCTTCTTCTTTGACCTTCAATCTTTCCACATGATGTACTCTGCATATAAATTAAATAAGCAAGGTGACAATATACATCCTTGTCGTACTCCTTTTCCTATGCTAAACCAATCAGTTGTTCCATATCCGGTTCTAACTGTTGCTTCTTGACCCTTATACAGGTTTCTCAGGAGACATATGAGGTGGTCTGGTACTCCCATCTCTTTAAGAACCTGCCATAATTTATTGTGATCCACACAATCAAAGGCTTTAGCATAGTCAATGAAGCAGAAGTAGATGTTTTTCTGGTACTCTCTTGCTTTCTCCATAATCCAGCGAATGTTCGCAATTTGATCTCTAGTTCCTCTACCTCTTCGAAACCCAGCTTGTACTTCTGGCAGTTCTCTATCCACGTACTGTTGGAGCCTAGCTTGTAGGATTTTGAGCATGACCTTGCTAGCGTGTGAAATGAGTGCAATTGTGCGATAGTTTGAACATTCTTTGACGTTGCCCTTCTTTGGGATTGGAATGTAAACTGACCTTTTCCAATCCTGTGGTAGATGGGTAGTTGCTGATATTTCCCATTTCTTGGGTGGCACCGTTAGAAATCTTGAGTTAGTGATTTTCCGAGAAAAGAATATTGAATTTACAGTTTCAGGTTTCAGTAACTGGGAAAAGGCTCTCACATTTCTTTAATTCTGCAAACTATGTGAAAAAATTGCTTGGGAGGACATTTTTATAAAGCTTATACAGAACAGGACTGTCGTCTATGCCAAGCATACACTATGTATTATTGATTTGTTGTATGTTCTATCATGCTTTTACAGCATTGTTTTCATTTTTTATAAATCCATTTTCTGTGCTGCTTGACATAGCATGTTTGATACTTTTTTCTTTATTGTAATTTTTGTAAGCTTAGTCCTATTGCATTATTTATTAAATCTCTCTCATGCTGTTTGATTTCCATGTTCTACCATGTAATTCACCTTAATCTCAAGTAGAAAATTGGTAAATAATTAATAAAGTACAAAAAATAAAGTAAATAAATAATGATGGGCTAACCACCACTGTACTCCTTTTTGTTGTTGTTCAGTCATACAGTCGAGTCCAACTCTTCGAGACCTCATGGACCAGATCACGCCAAGCCCTCCTATCTTCCGCTGTCCTCTGAAGTTTGCTCAATTTCATGTCCGTTGCATTGATAACACTGTCTAACCATCTCATCCTTTGCCATCCCCTTCTTCTTTGACCTTCAATCTTTCCGAACATCAGGGTCTTCTCCAGTGAGTGCTCCCTTCTCGTTTGGTGGCCAAAGTATTTGAGCTTCAACTTCAGGATCTGGCCTTCCAGGGAACAGTCAGGGTTGATTTCTTTTAGGATTGAATGATTTGATCTCCTTGCAGTCCAAGGGACTCTCCAGCGCCATAGTTCAAAAGAATCTATTCTTCGGCGGTCAGCCTTCCTTATTGTCCAACTCTTACAGCCATACATTACTACTTGGAATACCATTGCTTTGACCATGCGGACTTTTGTTGGCAGGGTGATGTCTCTGCTTTTTATCATGCTGTTTAGGTTTGCCATTGCTTTCCTCCCAAGGAGCAGGCGTCTTTTAATTTCATGGCTGCAGTCACCATCTGCAGTGATCTGGGATCCCAGGAACGTGAAGCCTGTCACTACTTCTACGACTTCCCCTTCTATTTGCCAAGGAGTGATGGGGCCGGATGCCATGATCCTAGTTTTTTTGATGTTGAGCTTCAAGCCCACTTTTGCGCTCTCCACTTTCATCCTGAGCAAGAGGCTCTTTAGGACCTCTTCACTTTCTGCCATCACAGTGGTATCGTCTTCATATCTGAGGTTAGTGATCTTTTCCCCAGCAATCTTAACTCCAGCTTGTGATTCATCCAGGCCAGCATTTCGCATGATGTACTCTGCATATAAATTAAATAAGCAAGGTGACAATATACATCCTTGTGGTTTCTATGCTAAACCAATCAGTTGTTCCATATCTGGTTCTAACTGTTGCTTCTTGATCCTTATACAGGTTTCTCAGGAGACATGTGAGGCGGTCTGATACACCCATCTCTTTAAGAACCTGCCATAATTTACTGTGATCCACACAATCAAAGGCTTTAGCATAGTCAATGAAGCAGAAGTAGATGTTTTTCTGGTACTCTAGTGCTTTCTCCATAATCTAGCGAATGTTGGCAGTTTGATCTCTAGTTCCTCTGCCTCTTCGAAACCCAGCTTGTACTCCTGGCAGTTCTCTATCCATGTACTGTTGGAGCCTAGCTTGTACGATCTTTAGCATGACCTTGCTAGCGTGTGAAATGAGTGCAACTGTGCAATAGTTTGAACATTCCTTGGCATTGCCTTTCTTTGGGACTGGAATGTAAACTGACCTTTTCCAAGTCCTGTGGTCACTGTTGTGTTTTCCAAATTTGTTGGCAAATTGAGTGCAGCACTTTAACAGCATCTTCTTTTAAGACTTTGAATAGTTCAGCTGGGATACCATCACCTCCACTAGCTTTGTTGTTAGTAATGCTTTCTAAGGCCAATTTAACTTCACATTCCAGGATGTCTGGCTTGAGGTCAGTGATTATACCGTCGTGGTTGTCAAGGACACTGAGGTTGTTCTTGTATAGTTCTTCTGTGTATTCCTGCGATCTTTTCCTAATCTCATCTGCTTCTGTTAGGTCCCTACTGTTTTTGTCCTTTATCATGGCCAGCTTTGCATGGAATGTTCCCTTGATTTCTCCAATTTTCTTGAAGAGATCTCTAGTCCTTCCCAATCTATTGTTTTCCTCTATTACTTTGCATTGTTCATTCAGGAAAGCCTTCTTATCTCTCCTTGCTGTTCTCTGGAAATCTGCATTCAGTTGGGTAAATCTTTCCTTTTCACCTTTGCCTTTTGCTTTCCTTCTTTCCTCTGCTATTTCTTCATCAGACAGCCACTTTGTTTTCTTGCATTTCTTTTTCTTTGGGATGGCGGTGATTGCTGCCTCCTGTACAATGTCACAAACTTCTGTCCATAGTTCTTCAGGCACTCTGTCTATCAAATCTAGTCCCTTAAACCTATTCTTCACCTCTACTGTATATTCATTGGGGATAATAATAATAATCATCATCTTTCGATTTATTAATCGCTCACCCTGCGCACCTGCAGGCTCTAGTTCAAATCTGAACGGTCTAGTGGTTTCCCCAACTTTCTTCAGTTTAAGTCTGAATTTTGCAATGAGTAGCACATGATCTGAGCCACAGTCAGCTCCAGGTCTTGTTTTTACTGACTGGATAGAGCTTCTCCATCTTTGACTGAAAATTATATAGTCAATCTGATTTCGGTGTTGCCCATCTGGTGATGCCCATGTGTAGAGTTGCCTCTTAGGTTGTTGGAAAAGGGTGTTCACTATGACCAGCGTGTTCTCTTGACAAAACTCTGTTAGCCTTTGCCCTGCTTCATTTTGTTCTCCAAGGCCAAACTTGTCTGTTATTCTGGTTACCTTCTGATTTCCTACTTTAGCATTCCAGTCCCCTATGATGAGGAGGACATCATTTTTTTGGTGTTAGTTCTATGAGGTGTTGTAGGTCTTCATAGAACTGGTCCACTTCAGCCTCTTCTGCAGCAGTGGTTGGGGCATAAACTTGCATTACTGTGATGTTGAATGGTTTGCCTTGGATTCGGACTGAGATCATTCTGTCCTTTTTGAGAATGTATCCCAATACTGCCTTTCTCACTCTCTTGTTGAGAAGGAAATGGCAACCCACTCCATTATCTTTGCCAAGAAAACCCCATGGACAGTAACAAAAGGCTAAAAGATATGACACCAGAAGATGAGCCCCTCAAGTCGGAAGGTGTCCAATATGCTACTGGGGAAGAGCAGAGGGCAAGTACAAGTAACCACAGAAAGCGTGAAGCGGCTGGGCCAAAGCCGAAAGGACACTCAGTTGTGGATGTGTCTGACGGTGAAAGGAAAGTCCGATGCTACAAAGAACAATACTGCATAGGAACCTGGAATCGTAAGATCTATGAATCAAGGTAAGCTTGACATGGTCAAAAATGAGATGGCAAGAATGAACATCGACATCTTGGGAATCAGTGAACTAAAGTGGACAGGAATGGGCAAATTTAACTCAGAAGACCATTGTATTTACTACTGTGGCCTGGAATCCCGTAGAAAAAATGGTCCTGACTAGGAGTGTGAAAGGACCCATATTCCTGGGATGCATTACTCTGAATACAGATTCATTGCCCTTGGAGGGGTGCATAAAACATCATTTTTGAAGGATCTTGCCATTCAAATGAGTTGTTCATTGTATATTGTATATGTGAAGGTCTTCGCTGGAAAAGGTTCACAGACAGTTCCAGCATGAAATTTTTGGGAGAGGGTTCAGAAGTGTAATCCAGCTGTCTTCGTAAATGGGTGGGAGACCTGGTAAGGGTCTACTTCAGCTTGGTCAGAAGCAAGGACAGCATATGGATTCCATCCCTGGTCATAACACTTATACTGATGGTCTTGGCATGGCAACTATGATGACGTTAAATACAAATCCACTGCACTGGACTAGAGAAGTGGATCTAAATGGTGAGATGAGGGAGCTTGATGACACAGGATAGAAAGTTCCAAGTCCTGAACTTCACCTTCCGCAACAGAATGAGACGAGGGTGGTGAGCAACCCGAAATGATGGTTCCAAGGATGTTTTCTGAAGAGCGAGTACCTTATCACAAGGACAGGAGAAGATGGACAACTTCAGTTTGGGACGCTTCTCTGAACATAACAACATAAGAGAAGCCAATGTTGAATCCGGCCAATGGCCCATCTAGTCCAACACTCTGTCACACAGTGGCCAAAATATACCAGGTGCCATCAGCAGGTCCATCAGTGGGGCCAGGACTCTAGAAGTCCTCCCACTGCTGCCCCCTCCAGCACCAAGAATAGAGTGCATCACCTGCCGCAGACTGAGAGTTCCCATCTATACCCTGTGGCTAATAGCCACTGATGGACTTCTGCTCCATATGTTTATCTAATTCCCTCTTGAAACTGTCCATGCTTGTAGCTGCCACCACCTCCTGTGGCAGTGAATTCCATATGTTAATCACTCTTTGGGCGAAGAAGTACTTCCTTTTATCTGTTCTAACCCGACTGCTCATCAATTTCATGGAGTGCCCACGAATTCTTGTATTGTGAGAAAGGGAGAAAAGTACTTCTTTCTCAACTTGCTCAATCCCATTCATAATCTTATAAACCTCGATCATGTCACCCCTCAGCCGTCGTTTCTCCAAGCTAAAGAGCCCCAAGTGTTTTAACCTTTCTTCATAGGTGTTCCAACCCTTTTATCATTCTAGTTGCCCTTGTCTGCACTTTTTCCAATGCTATCCTTTTTGAGATATGGCAACCAGAACTGTACACAGTATTCCAAATGAGGTCGCACCAATGATTTATACAGGGGCATGATGATACTGGCTGATTTGTTTTCAATTCCCTTCCTAATAATCCCCAGCACCTCTGGGTGTTTGTGCTGAGCCTTTTAAAATAATGGTTCCAAAGAGTGGTACTTCGGGGATGTGGGAACTGAGACTGTAGGCTTCTTTGTAGTTTTAGGCAGGTCTGGAGTGGCCAGCTTCAGTCTTGGGACCACTGGAACCAAGGATGGTCAGTTCCTTCTACTGATAGTGGAAGGTGGCAAAATGCTTGGATCTTTTTCTGGAGCAGTGCCCAACACAGCTTTTAGGCAGGAAACTCTGTCATACCCTAACCCTAAAGAGCTGCTTTTAGGCAGGAAGCTCTGTCATACTTTGCCTTCAGGGTGAAATACTGCAGTGTGAAATGTCAAGCACTTTGTCAAGGCATAAAACACATTGTTCATAATTGCTCATAATCATCCGAGTGGAGAATTTTTGACCCACAAGACCTGCATTTCTTAAAAAACACTTTTTGTCCCAATCTGTAGGCTACAGGCTTTTGTTGGATAAACAAGGTGAATTCGTTGGCAGTAACTGCTGGTGGCTGGTGAGGGAGAAACGGAGATTCTGTAAATGAACCACTGTCAGCAGTGGCAGGGAGAAAACTGAGGAAAAGGCACTCTGCAAGAGGCCAGAAAGGCTCTAGGCATTTTGAGCTTCAAAAAAATCCTGTACGCAGCAGGCCTGCATGTGAGCAGTACCCATGTGGAACTGCCAGGTACCACAGCAATGAATGCTTTATTCCCCTTGGGTTTAGCTTTAGGATTTTTTTTTTCTTTGTTCCCAGTTTTGGGGGTTCTGAGAGATTCAGTGCCACTATAGCCCTGAATAACTCTCAATAATCTTTCTGATAAAATACGCATTGGGGCTGTCTGGAACTACTATGTCTTCTTCGGAGAATTCTTATCAGTAGATTTATCAGATTCCCCTGAGCCCTGTGATATGGAGCCAAAGTTCCTGTCATGAGAGTGGGATCTATGCAGGATAATGGATTTTTGCATTGCCTTCATCAACCAGGGCCTATGCCCAAAGTCCACGCATTGTCTAAGCAGCCTTCCTTGCTCCTCTGCCTAGACAATCTGAGGGAAGAGGGTAATGGTAATCTGGAAGAGAAGTGTGAACACTACCTTTTCCAACTCCTATGTGGAGAAAGGCAGTCCTCCCTTGCAAGGACTTAAGCACCTTCCAAAAGGGCCTGCCATAGTCTACCCGAGGGGATATCTTGAGAAGATTAGGAGTATCATCTGTACTGTGTCTCATGGTGTTGTGCCATCTCCCCAACTGCTTTGCTGTGGACTCTGATGCTGAGCCCAAGCATTCACTATCATTGCTGATGTGGACACTCTTCCCATCAAAATCAGCAGTTGCCAAAAAGGCCTCCTATGAGGTGAGGTCATGTTACACAGCTTATTTTTCCCACTGCCTGTGTTTGTCTATGATTGTCTACTCTTTTGCAGGCTGTTCTCTGCTTGGCCCATCCAGTCCAACACTCTGCCAGACAGTGGCCAAAAATACCAGGTGCCATCAGTGGGGCCAGGACAGGAGAAGCCCTCCCACTGTTGCCCCCCCCCACCCCAAGCACCAAGAATACTGAGCATCACTTGCCCCAGACCAAGAGTTCCTATCTATACCTTGTGGCTAATAGCCACTGATGGATCTCTGCTCCATATCTATATATCTAATTCCCAACATCTCCCCTCTATGTGGATATCTAAATCCGCACATCGGGGGCACTTGGGGGGCAGGGAGATTTTCCTGCACATTTTGGGCAATCCCCAGATGTGCAGAAAAATCCAAAAACTGTAAAAATATATAGGGAGATATTTAAATCTCCCCAAAAGTAAAAGAGCATTCCCTGCGCAGGCGCAGGGAACGCTCTGAGAATGGCTTCGCTGCTGCCGCCACCAGGGAGAGGGACAGGGTGGGAGAAGGCTTGGCCAGCTGGTGGCTGTAAGCCACTCAGCCCTCACCACTGCCCAGGGAGAGGAGAAAGTTTGGCGGGCCGAGCTCAGGCCTTGCCGCCACTGCTGCTGCCACGGGGGAAAGGGCAGAGAGAAAGCTTGGTGGGCCAGCCAGGCCTCGCTGCTGCCACTGGGGTGGAAGGGCGGGAGAAAGCTTGGCGGGCCAAGATCAGGCCTCGCTGCCGGTGTTGGGGGGGAGGAAGACGAAGGCTTGGAGGGGCGCGGGCCTTGCCATGGGTGCTAGGGACTTTATGAATCTACGGTTAGAGCTAACAGAATTTGAAAAGTTATTATACAGAGATGCACATCCCATCAAAGGTTTAATTTCTACCATTTATACTTTGATTTTAGATCTTAAAAAACCTAATCGATTTAAATATCAAAACTCATGGCATTTAGATTTAGGACAGAAACTAGAGGAAGAGCAGTGGTCTCATATTTGGAATTCTTCAATTTATCATTCTCCAGCTCTGAATGTCCAATCGACAATATACAAAATAATAGCTAGGTGGTATCGAACCCCAGTACAACTGTCTTATTCCTCAGTCTCAGCAGCACCTTGGTGTTGGAAAGGGTATAGAAACAGAGGTACTTATTTCCATGCTTGGTGGACTTGTAAGGCAGTTCAACAGTTTTGGACACAGATATTGTATGATGTTTATTGTATAACGGGGTTCTGGATCCCTAAAAATCCCAAAATTATTTTGTTAAATCTATGGGATGAGTGTGAGATACCTAAACTAGTTCAAGAACTAGATGCAATTATGTTTGCAGCGGCTAAGTCTGTTTTAGCTTCAGAGTGGAAAGAGAACGGACTTCCTTCTTTTCAAATTTGGAAGTCTAAGGTATGGGACTATTTTATTTTTGATAAAATTACTGCCGAAATTCAGAGTACAACCTCACCAAAAACTAAGCTGAATTTTATTAATAAATGGTTACCTTTTGTTACAAAAGAAGTTGAATTCCAATACGTTAAAGATGTTAATGTTATGCAAAAAATGGAACTGGATATTTTAATATCTTATTGAGATATGTATGGTAACAGTGAGACAATTTGTTCAATGTTTAGAGGTTTGGTTTTTTTAACGTTTTGTATGTAAGAATTACTATATTCATTTTTACTTGCTATTTTAGATATTTGCCTTATATTTGCTACATGTGTTGGATGTTGTATTATATTATCGCAAAACTCAATAAAAAATAAAAAAAATGGGTGCCAGGGACGAGGGGTAGGGGAGAAGGCTCGCCTGTGGCTGCTTCCTTCTCCTCCCGTGGAGCTTCCCCTCCCCACCGCAAGTATCAGCAACTTCATGGAGTGCCCATGAGTTCTTGTATTGTAAGAAAGGGAGAAAAGTACTTCTTTCTCTACCTGCTCTATCCCATGCATAACCTTGTAAATCTCTATCTTGTCACCCCTCAGCTGTCGTTTCTCCAAGCTAAAGAGCCCCAAGTGCTTTAACCTTTCTTCAGAGGGAAAGTGTTCCAACCCTTTTATCATTCTAGTTGCCCTTTTCTACTCTTTTTCCACTGCTATAATATCCTTTTTGAGGTGTGGTGACCAGATAGAAAGGATGGATCCTCTCTGATAGAAAGGATGGACCCTATTAAGTCTTAGTCTTCAGAAGGTCAAACATTTTTCTACTACACGGCCTGATGGGAGTCCTCGTTGAAGTACTGTAAATTAATCTAGCAGGGCATCCATTGCATTTTGTTGAAAAGCCTAGACAAAAAGGTCGCCCCACTCGATCTCCAAGCCATCCTGAACATGGAAGCCATACAGGACCTTTTTGAAGCATGTCCGGTGATTCTGGGAGCGTTAGGCAATGGTTGGTTCACCCTCTCCTGAGGGCTGGAGAACCATGGTCACTGAGGACAATATGGTTCTACTTACTGTAATTGCTTGCCTTCTGGTCCTTGATCTTCCTGACCAATTTTAAAGGAACTGGGATGGTGGGATGATAGGCAAACATAAGATCACCTGGCCACTGGGATATTCAAGCCTCAATCGCTTCGGCCAATTGAAGAAGAAGAAACATGGTGGAGCACCAATTCACTTGAAGGTGGCTTGGCAATGTCAGGTTCTTCTCCACCCATGTTATGATCTTGATAGTTTCCTTGTGGTAGATGGAGAGCTAGACCGTCCTTGTAAGTTGTGGGTTGGATTAGTACATGCTGACCTAGTATGTGTGGGCTGATGATAAAGAAGGCCAGACAAATCATCTGATGCTCCGGGGGGCTCGCCGCACTCCCAGATCACTGACCCTGTACTGGTGAGTGTTCTAGCTTTGTCCTCAACCAGGCAGACTGGAAACTGAGAAAGATCTGTCTCAGCTCTGGGATGCCGTGTATCCTTACCTAAAGGGGACTGAGCATTCTTGTCCTCCCAGTGAGACTGGTCTTCACTGTAAGGGAGCCCCAATGGAAAGGGTCCCCCCCTTGATCCAACTTGTAGTTGGAAATGTCTTAGAAGCTGCTGTGGTGGTTTAGTGTATAAGCAAGTTGTGACCATCCTGACACCAAGGTGTTGTAGTTTATTAGTAGGTGCTAGAGAACTTAACTGAAGATTGATCAGGAATCTGTAGTTCTGTAGGCAGTGTATAGTTGTTTCTGTGTCTTGGTGCATCTTGGCCACAGCGTTTGGCCTTATCGACAAGATCTCTTGAAGTGAGATACTGCTCTGGCTGAAAGGACTCAGTGATGGATCTAGAGGCTCCATTCTGAAATATCTTAATGTGAAATATCTTAATGTGATGAAATTCTGAAATATCTTAATGTACTCTTGTTGAGGTACTTTAAGTCTAAAACTGCCATGAAGGGGGAAATTTCCTTGTCCCCCTATTAAGGGAAGGACAGGTTCTATGGCCCAAATGTTAAGAAATGGTTCTACAAGCTTTTTCTGACCCTTGTGGGGGGTGGGGAATGTGATGTTCCGGTGGGGTTTGAGGAACTCCTTGGAGTACCCTCCAGTAACCATTTGTAAGGACCAACTGTCTGCCTGAGAGTTGGACTACATGTCCCAGAGTATAGAAAACATCTCCTCCCCACCAGAAGGGTCTGAAGTTATGCATTGAATGGCTTATGAATGGGATGGTTTACCATTTACACTAATAATTATTTGTTGAATGAACCTTTTCTGAAGGGTTGTCTGGAACAATCCCAGTTCATCTTTCTGCTATCCTTGTGAAATCTCAGGACACAGTGGAAACTAAAGAAGTAACTCCCAAAACTCCTCTTGTCAGAGTGGTCTAGTGTGTCAGTTTTCAATGTAAGTCTTGTCGAGACCATCCCTAAATGGTCTGACGTTTCAACAAGTATAGGTCATACCGATGAACTTAGCACGTAGTGAGAGAGCAAAGGTGGTTTGCTATAGCAACCCTGGATATCCTTGATGGTCTCCCATTCAAGAAATAACCAGCCCTGACCCTGCTCAGCTTCTGAGACCTGAAAAGATCAGGCTAAGCTTCGGCAATTCATGTTAGGACATCAGTTGCCAAGCTCTGAGCCATAATCTTCTGGCAGCCATCTCAGATGCCATAGTTCTGGAAAGATGGTAAGGGACCAAAGGTTGCATTGGCCATAGCAAGCTGTAAGAACCCTAATGGCATGGCTCCCTCTATCATGCAACAGTTGCTGGCTGAAGTAAGTTGGAACAGATTCCTAGACCAGACAACTTCCACTCTTGAGACTACTGGGACCAGAACAGGAGCTTTAACAATCATAGTAGCCTTCATAAGCTTCCTTCAGGGTGAGACACCCACCTTGTAAAAACTATGCTGGAAAGTGCCCTCACCATCCTCTGATAAAATCTCAGATGACTGCAAAACTGTTACTGGAGCATCCACTAGTGGCACACATGCAATATGTTGTCGAAGGCTTTCATGGCCGGAGTTCATTAGTTGTTGTAGATTTTCCAGGCTGTATGGCCGTGGTCTTGGCATTATAGGACCTGACATTTCACCAGCAGCTGTGACTGGCATCCTCAGAGGTACAACACAGAAAGATGGAATACTCTCTGTGCCAAGGTGAGAAAAAAATCATAGCCAGGTAATTTATATCTACTCAGGAGAGCGGGGTAGGGTTGAGTCATTATCTTATAGGAGTTCCCTCAGACTCAGCCCTACCCCACCTTTCTGTGCTGGCTACAACTTAAAAGTCATGATGACTATCTGAAATGAAATCTTTTATTGATTCCATGCTTCTAAGTTAAATGTTTAATATTAGATACCCTACTAGGGAACCCTAAAGGTAGTACAATAGAAGACAGTTTCAAAATCCTGCTTCAGCCCCTCCTCCTCCAGGATTCCCTAATTTCTCAGGGGGCTCAGAAGGCCAATTTCTCCCCTCTCCCCCATTTTCTTCTCTTTTAACAAATGCTTAGCTTGTCTCAGCATTTCCTCTATTCTAGAAACTTTCCCGTTCTCCTAAGGCCAGTTTTTTCACCTTTTGGTTAATTAACAAAATCATATTTTTGGCATTCATTGGGAAGCCCCCCCCCCAATTATGGAGGGTGTAGTCACAGACTTCTACCTTGTCTGTGGGTGGCCCCACTGTGCAGCTCTAGTTATCCACACGAGGGCCAACCATTTTACTACTAGATACAACTGCATTGATACATTCAAATATAAACCCCTAAATACTGGCCATTCCATCATGTTTTACAATACATGTATATATCTCTTGCAGCCATTTTTAATTATGAGACAAAAGTAACTTGCAGGTTGATTTAGACTAGCCCCCATACAAAATTTGTTTTCCTGAAACCACCTCTGACCGATATTCCTCCAGACACATCTAAATGATCTGTGACAAGAAAATATCCTAATAATAACTATGTCTTGATTTATCGTTTCTCCTAAAAACCAAGCTAGAGAAGAAAAGGCCTTTAGGTTGACCAAAGAAGAATCACCTAATCACAGCATCGATTTGTGTTAAATCAGTAATTTGTTATTCTTTTACATCAAAAAGCAACCAGAAAGAGGTGGGTGATGCTGCACAAGAATGAGTGAAAACTTGCTCAGAGCAATTTTCCCACTTACTAATTAGCATTGTTCATGCAAAAGTTCCACTGCCCTAGAGGAGGTACTTAGTTTTAGTGAGAAGACTTTTTCATGAAAATCATCTAAGTGAGTGTTTTCTGTTGTCCAATTCAGACTGTGAATTTACTCAACAGTATGTCACCTAGATGTAATAGGTATGTTATATGGCCAAAAAAATTTGTACTGTTCAGCCGTGATCTCTTGTTGTAAGATTTTCTCTCTCTCATGTAAATAACCAAGATATTTTTATTCTCAGCAGCTAAGCATTGACCCCATATTTTAAGGTTAACAATTTTAAAAATAAAATAGTAGGCATGCCCTACATACAATTTTTCTGGTTATTTTTTTTAATTTAAAAAGTGGGATACAAAAGGGAGAAAGGGTAAGGGAAAGTGTAGATTCATTAAAAGTTATCAAATGAATAGCTGCATACAACAAGTAGAATAAACCATCTTAATAAAAATACATTGTTCAAATATAGAAGCAGTAAATAAAATCATTATTACCCTACATGCTATTTTTAATAACAGCAACAAACTTCCACACACTGAAGGGCAATTTCCCTTCAACCCTCCTCCAACAGCTTCCTGAAAATATCACTGAAATGGTGTTCCTCGGCTATGGAGGACTCCCAGAAACACCATGGGGAATAGTTGGAGGGCACCCCTTCCCCAGTTTCCTCATGGGAAAATAATCTTTTAAAAACATTGAAAATACTTTTGCTGCCAAAAGTCATTCTATGCTCCCCATGCAAATTCAACCAAATACCCTCCAAAGCCCCAGCTCCATGTCACAAAAGATGTTTGCAACAGATATTTATTTATTTATTATTTGGATTTATATTCCACCCTCCCCGAAGGCTCAGGGCAGCTCACAACAGGGCACGCATGCCGACTTTAAAACACATTTAACCAGTATAAAACCCAATGGGACAATTAAAACAGACAATCAAAATTTAACAGCATATTAAAACAAGATGGGGCAGATTGTAATCCCCAACAGCCAAACAATAGATTGTCATCCCCGCTCCTTCCTGGGCCGCCCGACATCGAAGATGGCAGGGGTGCTATGGCGCAGGGCTAACATTAATGGCATAGTGATGGTAAGATGGTAACGGTGGTAATGGTGGCGGCTCCTAAGCATAGGCCTGGCGGAAGAGCTCTGTCTTACAGGCCCTGCAGAACTGAGCAAGGTCTCACAGGGCCCGGATCTCCTCCGGGAGCTCCTTCCACCAGGCAGGAGCTGCCACTGAAAAAGCCCTGGCTCTAGTTGTGGCAAATTTCATGTCCCTGGGGCCTGGAATTTCCAGGAGGTGTTGACTCCCCGACCAAAGTGCCCTTGGGGGAACAAATGGGGAAAGGCAGTCCCTCAGGTAGACCGGACCCTGGCCATACAGGGCTTTAAACGTCAAAGCCAGCACTGAATGTGATCCCTCCTAGAGAGACCCATCAGCAGCCTGGCTGCAGCATTCTGAGGAGAACAAATGGAGACCGCGACAACCTACCCCGCCTCCGCTGCTGGTGGGGGGGGAACCTCACTATGAAGTTTCACAGATCTTGGACTCTAAAATCTCTCGCAACCGCTTGTTTTATTTGGTCGAATGGATTGATTTTGGGCCTGAACAGAGGGAGTGGGTGCGGGCGGAACATGTTCTGGCCCCCAGGATGGTCCGGGCTTTTCATAAGTTGTACCCCCACAAACCAAAGGGGTAAATTTATTTTCGAGAGGGCTGCATGTCAGGTAGTCCTGCCATGATGGATGGAGGAGGGTGGGCGGATGGGCTTTGTGTGGTGAAGGGCGGGAGGTTGGGATCGTGGGGTGTTGATTTATGCACCTGGAGTGTTCGAATGGAATGCGGAGGGCCAGGCTGTGCAGGCTCTATCTCGAGTAGACTTAACACGCTGACCTTGGAGGAGACAGGCTGTGAGCTTCCTATCGCTTTCAAAGCTACAGCTTGGCTGGGAAAATGGGGGCGGTGGGAACTTCATTAATTATTGTAATCTTCAGTTCCCGCGCGCATACTATGCATTCATTGGTGGAAAAGGGGGGTCCCCATTCACCCCCTTCCTGGTATAACCGCTTGCTTCCTGTAACCAAGTTATTCTGAACAATGTATCTGTTCCAGTAACCTTCTATTGCAGCTTTATAAAATAAACATTATTCTTGCTTCAATGAACAAGACCTGGTGTTTGGCTGACTAGGCTAGGGACTCTGACACCGGATTTGCGACAGAGGCAGCCATAAGTAGAGAGCGTTACAGTAGTCTAGGCTCGTCGCATGGATCATAGTGGTCAGGTCATCGCGGTCAAGGAAGGGGACGAACTGCTGAGCCAGCTGAAGGTGGTAAAAGGCTGACTTGGCAGTGGCTGCTATCTGGGCCTCCATCGTTAGAGAGGATTCCAGGAGCACCCTCAAACTCCTAACCTCCGACGCCGGCACCAACGGCACCCTGTCGAAGGTCAGGAGAGGGAGCCCCAGCCCTGAACCGATCCGACTCAGGCCCAGGACCTCCATCTTTGCCAGGTTTAGTTTCAACTGGCTCAGCCTGAGCCATCCAGCCACAGCCTGTAACACCTGATGCAGGTCATCCAGGGCAGAGTTCGACCGGCCGCCCAACATCAGATAGAGCTGGGTGTCATCTGCATATTGATGACACCCAAGCCCACAATTCCGGGCAATCTGGGCGAGGGGGCACATGTAGATGTTAAACAACATTGGGGACAGTATGACATTCAATGGGGTGTCTCTGAGACCGCTGATCACCTATCACCATCCCCTATCACCACCCTCTGTCCCCAACCTTGGAGAAAAGAGGCAAACCATTGAAGGGCAAGCCCGTGAATCCCCACGTCGGCGAGGTGGTGGGTCAGCAACTGGTGGTCGACCGTGTCGAACGCAGCCAACAGGTCTAATGACACCAGAGCCGCCACGCCACCCCGATCCAGATGTCTACGGAGGTTGTCAGTCAAGGTGATCAGCACCGTCTCCGTCCCGTGACCCGGGCAAAAGCCAGACTGGAAGGGATCAAGGACAGAAGTATCATCCAGAAAACCCTGTAGCTGTAATGCCTCTCAATAAGTTTGCCCAAATAGGGCAAGTTGGACACCAGCCGATAGTTGGCCAATTCGGCCGGGTCCAAAGATGGCTTTTTCAAGAGAGGGCGGACCATCGCTTCCTTCAGTGCCCTGGGGAACCGTCCCTCCAAGAGGGACATGTTGATAATCTCCCGCAGGGCATCTCGTGGCCCGCTTTAATGAGCCAGGAGGGGCACAGATCCAGGTTGCATGTGGTTGGGCGCACAGATGCAAGGAGTCTGTCAACTTCTTCCAGACTGAGTGGGTCAAAACATCTAAACCCGGCCCCAAAGATGAGAAAGGGGCCTCAAGTTCACTCACTGTACAGATACTGCGTGCCCCCCCGACTTACTCATATCTCCCCACAAACATCAGCCACATAAGAATATTGGTACATGAAGTTCCAAATATAAATGCAGCCCTGGAAAAGCCGCACTCATTACCACTCACTAACAGACACGAAGACAGACTAATTTAATAAACTTTACTAAACAGAGGAAGCAATGTCCAGTTTGTGAATAGCTGTGACACCCTAACGAAATTGGATATTTTGTGTATGGGGAGGAGTTGGCTACAGGAAATCCAGGGATGGACTCTTTAGGGCAGATGTAAACGTCAAGGACCCTTTGACACATGATATGTATTGTCCCAGATGTACTGGCTGATCACTGTACAGAAAGCCTTTGCCTGCCCAGTGAGGAGGTGGTGGAATCAATGGGTGCCCAGGATTGGGACAATGCCCTGGAACCTGCAGCTGTGGAAACTACTTGCTAATTTTGGACCCACAAAGTAATATATATTTATTTAATTAATTTATACCCCACCCTCCCCACCGAGGCAGGCTCAGGGCAGCTTACATGAGAAGTAAATAAATAACAGCTGAATTTATCATAAAAATCATCTAAAAACAGTTCATTATAAAACAATTCAATACCATAAATCTGATACCCCCGGACCACCCTGGCTCAGGCACAGGACCTCCATCTTCAATGGATTCAATTTCAGTCAGCTCAGTCTAAGCCAACCAGCCACAGCTTGTAATGCCCAGTCCAGATCTTCCGGCCTGAAGTCTGACTGGCTGCCCAACAACAGATAGAGCTGGGCATCATCCGCATACTGGTGACATCCCAGTCCATGCCTCCAGGCAATCTGGGAAGGGGGGCGCATATAGATGTTGAATAGCATTGGGGGAAGCATCACCCCTTGAGGCACTCTGCAATCCAGTGGGTGCCTTTGGGACAGCTGTTCCCCTAATGACACCCTTTATCCCTCACCGTGGAGAAAGGAGGCAAGCCATTGCAAGGCAAGTCCCTGGACTCCTATGTCGGCGAGGTGGTGGATCAGTAACTGATGGTCAACTGTGTCAAACTCTGCCAACAGGTCCAACAACAACAGTGCTGCTGAACCATCCTGATCCTGATGCCTCCAGAGGTCATCCATGAGGGCGACCAGTGCCGTCTCCGTCCCATGGCAAAAACCAGACTGGAAGGGGCCTAAGATGGAAGTGTCATCCAAAAAGCTCTGTAGCTGAATTGCCACCACCTGGAAACCAGTCGATAGTTAGCCAATTCGGCCAGATCCAGAGATGGCTTTTTCAGGAGAGGACAGACCATCGGTTCCTTGAGCACCCCAAGAAACTGTCCCTTGATGAGGAACTTGTTGATGATCTCCCTTAGGGCACCTCGAAACCCATCACAGCTAGCTTTAATTAGCCATGATGGGCAGAGGTCAAGGCAACATGTGGTAGGGCGTACAGCTATGAGCAATTTGTCAACTTCCTCTAGGCTAAGCAGACTGAAACAACCCATAGCCCGACTCGAAGACGTGCATGGATCCTCAAGTTCACTCATTGTATCAACTGTGATGGGGAAATCGCAGTGGAGCAACAGGTCTTTATCTGCGAAAAAGCTCGCCAAAGCCTCACAGCCTATGTTCAGTTCACTAGCATTTGGTCTGCCCTGTGGCAGAACAGTTATGGACCAAATTGTTCTAAATAATTGGACTGGGCGTGTAAGAGAATACTTCAACCTTCCAGGACATTCACTGGGTGACCTCAGAGTAGCTGTTTTATTACAAAGGAACTTCAGGGACAGAATGAAAAGGGAAACTGCTGAATTACAAGTTATTACAACACTTGGAACAAAGACCTCCCCAGGGCTCAACAGGGACATTGGTTTTTTTATCTCATTGCATATACTAACTCATTCAGCCCTCACATATGTATTCTCAACAAGAATGACTATAAATCCTCTGTATTTTAATGTTTTTCTTTTTCAGAATAGTATATTAGAAAACTGAATGTAATGCCAGGAATATTGGGATGTTTTGCTGACATGACCCTGCATCCACCTCGAAAAGTGCTGTTATGTTATCTTCACGCCTGGGAGGACAGAATGGAGATTCTCAGCCGGCTTCCCACAATTAGAAAATACACCTCTGGACATTTATCTGCTATTCAGACATATTTATTGCTTTATAGCTGTTGACCTTATAACCTTAGCTTGTTATTTTGGATTTTGCATATCTTAAACATCATCATGTTACATGTTAATTTCCCTGCCTATAAGCCTGAACCCTACACACCATTCCAATGTATTTGAAAAAATGTGCTTTGCACACGAAAGCTCATACCTTGAATAAACCTTTGTTGGTCTTAAAGGTGCCACTGGACTCTAATGTTTACCTGATTTGTCTACAGAAAATCACCTGTCATGATCTGTGCAGGACTGGGAGATAAGGCCTAGAGGCCTAGGCCCAGGAGAAACCTGTGTGGGAGTGGAAAGCAGGCAGCCTACAATCCCTACAATACTTAGCGATGGTTGTAACCAATCGGTGTCCAGGGATTGTGTGAGGGATTGTAACCTTAAGCTTTGTGGACTGTGGAACTGTGTTCTTTTCTCTTCTGTGGTCTTGTCTCACAGAGTTAAGCTGAAGGGACAGTCTGGTCTGAGAGAAAGATCCCTCACTTGGGTGAGTACAGGCACAGGCCTAGTATAAAAGAATGTGAGCCTTGAATAGTAACCAGTTAAGAGAAATAGATAGTTGTGTTAGATTTGATTTATTTGCCTTTAGACACTGTTATATATTTTAAGCAGCTTGGCTTGTTTTCCTTACCCCATTACTGTATTAATAAACCATTTGTTTAATGTTCTCTGCCTGGTCATCACACCTATAGTTCTCAGCTTAAAGGGGGCATTTTGGTTGGGCTTGGGAGGGTACTCTGGGTCTTCAAGGGGCCCTAAGTCCAGAGTGGTGGCAGTAGAAGGTGGCAACCCACTAGGGGTCATGACACATCCTAAAGAATTCATCATAGTAACTGTCATAGGAGGGCAGTTCTGTCTTCTTCTATAATAGTCCTATAAACAAAGTTTGAGTCCAGTGGCACC
This sequence comes from Gekko gecko, assembly GCA_029375565.1. Lineage (NCBI taxonomy): Eukaryota > Metazoa > Chordata > Lepidosauria > Squamata > Gekkonidae > Gekko > Gekko gecko. Next base: position 159,143,832 of record JAPDNY010000003.1, on the reverse strand, counting down.
TTTAATGCCAACAAAGTTTTATTCAAGGTATAAGCTTTTGTGTGCAAGCACACTTTGTTATGCTGCTTCAGACCAACACAACTACCCTCCTGAATCTAGTCCCTATAAAGTGTTACACTACTTTCTGTAACAATTCTATAACAGTCCTATTAACCTTGCAATTAAGGGTCAGCTATTTCTCTCAAATATCATATTAGAAATAACATTCATAAATAACATTCTAAATCCTTCACAACACATGCCACATGGACATTTCCTTTCTTGATAGATCTGAAGCCATCTTCCACATGGAACTACAGATTTTAACTGAGAAAATGCAAACATGCTATAGTCTCTCTCACTAACTTGCTCTCTATCTATGATACATTATGTTTGATAAATAAGTCTTTGTCTCAAAGAACATCTTATTTAGTTCTAGAAACAGGCACTACGGAAGCAGTCTATAGAGCAAAATACTTTGATCTTTAGCTAATTTCATTTGTTAGAACTCTAGAAGATTTTTTCCCACAGCCAATTTATCTTGATCTGCCTTTTTCATATTTATTTGCTTCTTTTATACTCCATGTTTCTCCACAATGGGAGCCCAAAGTAGCTTACATTGTTTTGCTCTCCTCCATTTTATCCTCATAACAACCCTATAAGGTAGGTCAGGCTGAGAGTGTATGACTGGCCCAAGGTCACCCAACACACTTCCATGGCAAAGTGGGGATTTAACAATGTACATGATAACAACTGCTAGAATGATCTATGCTCAAAACAGGAAAAATGAGAAGATTCCTGATCTCTGGGACTGGTTGAGAAAATTGCTATTTATGGCAGAAATCGACAAATGGACAAGAAAACTTAACAACTTAGAAGAAGAAACCTTCTTGGCAGACTGGAGTGATTTTAAAGATTATATACAGAAGTACTGGGAAATGAAGGATAGTATTTTCAGTCTGGGAAGCTACTAATGATGTATTAATGGTAAACAGTTAGTAAGCGTTTATAGTAGTTATAATTAGCTAAATTGAGTTACCTGTTGTATTAGTACGATAACAAGGATTTAACATGTATTATGTTTGGTTTGAACGGTGGAAACAATGCTGGGAGCCAACAGGGGGGGAAGAGGAGTTTTGTAAAAAGGATATGATATATTTTTGGACCAAGTTGTGAAGCATTGTATATCCTAATAAAATTTGTTAAAAAAAAAGAAAAGAAAAATTCAATAGTTTGCACAGTTGTTCCATGGGTGCATGGTAGTGCCTTTGCGCTGTCAAGCTTATACCACTCACAATCAGGAACAAGCCCACCACTCAGCAGGTGAAGCCACCTCCCCCACCACCACTTCTGGGAGCAGGGCTGGCCCTGCCCAACAGCCAGAACAAACAGCATCCTATTGCTTTCTTAAACTGAAGCTGAGTTGAAAGAAGTAGGTGTTACTTTAGTACTTCTCTCTCTATGCTCTCTCCTGTGCTCTGCATGCAAACCATGATTCAAACCTCAAAACTGGTGGTTGCCAAGTCAGTATGCATTGACAGCAGAACTTCCTAAGAAACTACATGCCTTATATTGCACAGTACAGTTGACCACTACTCAGGCTCAACTAGAGATGTAAAATGTTGAAGTTGGGGGGGGGGGGCATTTTTTCCTGAGAAAAAAATGAAAGTTTTGGGAAATACTGAAATATATGCTATACTTGCTGGCTTATCAAACCTAAACTAATTTTACTGCTAATTTACCACTAATTTAACATACAACACATCGTTTATAACTTAATGAGCACATAAAACTGAAATATTTCAAATGTTTATGGAATTTAACAGTTTTAAATACAATAGTTTTCTACAAGCAAAACTGCAAATATAACCAGTGCTTAAGAGAAAATTGCAAGATGATACATGCTATGCTATCTTACCCCACATACCTTAATTTTTGCTATCTGAAAAAATGGAAACATAGGATTTAAACAGAAAGCACAGGTTTGTGTTAAATAACATAAAATATATTATATATTATTTGGTCAGGAAAATGTCACAAAAAGGTCAATATCTGCACACCTACATCTAGTTCCAGTTAGATGGTGTCTTCCTTCTGTGGCTACTGGTTAGAGAGATCTCAGATCTCAATGAAACTTTCAGAGTTTCGCACGGAGGCTTTGGTGCAGGTTTCTGCTCCACCTTCTTCTGATCTTTTTTCCCTCCAGTGAGATAGGCAATAAACTACTTGATAGCCAATCTGTGGGTATAAGTGTTGTGAAAAGGTCAACCACAAAAGAAGAGTCAGGTCAAAGGGCTACAGAATCAAAGTCCTGCATGCTGCCCTCATAAAGATCAAGTACCCTTCGGGTTGCAGAACTGCATCTTGTATTTAAGAGCTGTATATGTCTACATCATGCCCACCTTGTCTTTAAAAGTATTTTACTCATTCTAAAAGACAAAATATTTCATAGTTGGAGGGGGGGTTAGTATTCCCCAAAATTTCCAATTTTTCTGTTGGGAAAACTGGAAAAAAGGCCTTGGGGGAAAAACCTGAAAAAATGTTTTCCCCCAAAATTCACTGAGGTGAAGCAATCACTTCTTGGGCACAGGCAAGGAACAGCATTTTCTCCCTCTAAGAATGCAGCATTGCTGTAGACCAGGGGTGACCAAACTGTGGCTCAGGAGCCGCATGTGGCTCTTTCATACATACTGTGTGGCTCCCAGTGGGGTGGCTGGGGAAACTAAATTTCATTAGCAAATAAATATCATTGGACAAATAAATATAATTATCATTATCTGCTTTTACCCCTTTTATAATTATTTTGGCAGTCTCATTTAATGTTAATAAAAAGCAAATCTGCATATTTTCCAAAACATATAATATCTGTTCATGTCTTGCAGCTCTCAAGCATCTCATGTTTATTCCATGTGGCTCTTACGTTAAGCAAGTTTGGCTACCCCTGATGTAGACCATGAAATTAGGGTCCCTTTAGTCATTTCCTGCTTGGCAGGCAGCTATGTGCATGTTCTGGAACCTCTCAGCCAACTAGCCAACCTAAATGCAATCTGCAAGCCTGCAGCCACCACTGCATTTATAGGTATCCACTGCATTTGGCCACAGTGTTCTTCTGTACCTAGGAGAGAATGGAGGTCTGGCCTATTTGTCTATGCCAGTCCAGTTGCTACTCTGCTGCCTACTGCCCAATGCCAAGTATGGAAGTCTTCAGAATATCAGTATAACAAAGTGAAATAGATATCATACAGCAAAACAAAATCTTTTTGTTATTGCCAACTGTTTTCAAAACAAAGGGTGATTACAAGTCTGAACAGGATATTTGAGAAAAGTGGTTTCAAAACATGAACCCAAACTTTGGAGGCATCTTGCAAACACTAATTAATTTCTTGTATATATTTTGAACATATATGGTATCAAAATCCAAAATTTACACAAATATCCTTAGTTCAACAAAAATAGTACTTTAAAACACTGAAGAAATCTAAAAAGAATCATAAGTCTCATTCTAACATGTCATTAAGAGAACATGGTGAAAGGGCAGACTTCAAAGATCAAGGCAATTTTTGAGCAGTTATTCTAAACAGAGCTTGCTGTCACAGACAGACAGAATGAACTTCGCAGCACAATTTCAGAGGGAAAAGTTACGAACTATCAACAAAATAAAAGAATGGGTTGTTTCCAATAATGTGACGATGAACAATTTAGCACAACTGTCACTTAGTGTTTGTTGTACTTCACAATACTTTATTGTAAACAACTGGTTGCTTGGATTCTGTACTTGGCAAAAATGGACACTGTTTCATATACTCTCTCAGAACTAGGGTATCTATGACCAATATTACAATGAAGCCTCAACACAAGCTAGTGTCACTCAAAGCTAGCTAAAGATGTAAAAGTCGGGGGGGGGAGAAGCCAAGTGTTTAAACATACATACCCCAGACCTCACCCCCAAAATTTCCCAACAAAAACACTTGTGACATATTCTCTCTTTTGAAATGAATGAAGATGAGTGAGTGAAATATCTTTAAGACAAAAGTTTTTCTCACCCAAAATATGCACTATGAAGATTTGTATAAAAGACTATAACATTAGAAGATGGTGATTCCTGTATATATTGTAAAAATATTTTCTTTTCAAATCTTTGTTCAAGGTATCCTTTCGTACCAAGGAACCGTCCGTGGAAAGGGTGGGAGGGGGGCTCTTGGTAGTTGGTGATTCGATCCTTAGGCAGGTAGACAACTGGGTGGCGAACCCGCGTACTGACCGTATAGTGACTTGCCTGCCTGGTGCAAAGCAGACATTATAAGTGTTTTAGATAGGCTGGTAGATAGTGCTGGGGAGGAGCCAGTGGTCGTGGTGCACGTCGGCACCAACGATGTGGGGAAATGCAGTCGTGAGGTCCTGGAGGAGAAATTTAGGCTGCTGGGCAGGAAACTCAAGGCCAGGACCTCCAAGGTAGCCTTCTCGGAAGTGCTACCTGTTCGACGCGCAGGGCCGGAGAGACAGGCACAGATCAGGAGTCTCAATACGTGGATGAGACGATGGTGTAGGGGGGAAGGGGTCAAGTTTGTTAGGCACTGGGATGCTTTTTGGGACAAGAGGGAGCTGTACAAAAGGGATGGTCTCCACTTGTCCCGAGAAGGAACCAGGCTGCTGGCGCTCAAAATCAAAAAGGTGGCAAAGCAGTTTTTAAACAGAATAATGGGGGAAAGCCGACAGGAGATTAAAAGTCTCTGGTTCGGGATGGCTCATCTCAAAAAGATGAAGGGGTAGCTATTACTTTTGTACAAGGAAATGGATTACAATTGTCCACTGAGACTGTGGCTCATGATAGGAACTGCCTGGCAAGGTGTCGAGGCAGCAAGAGGAAGGCTGTGGGCTTAACAAACATGGGAAACTATAAGTGTTTATACACAAATGCTAAAAGTCTCTGAGGTAAAATTGGGGAGTTGGAATGCTTGGAGTTGGGGGGGGAATAGACATTGTGGGTATTTCAGAAACTTGGTGGGATGAGGGAAATCAGTGGGATATGATGATTCCTGGTTACAAATTATATCGGAAGGATAGGGGGAAAGGGTTGGAGGTGGGGTGGCTCTGTATGTCAGAGAGGGTATACAGTCCAGTAAGATTGAGAGGGTTAGAGAATTCTATTCGCTTCTGGAAATGATATGGGTTGAAATAGTGGGTCCGAAAGGAGGCTTAACAGTAGGAGTTTGTTATTGCCCACCAGATCAAAAGGTAGAGGAGGATTATAAAATGATGAATGAATTAAAGATAGCGGCTAGACAAAATAACTGTGTCATAATAGGCGACTTTAACTACTCACACATTGATTGGGTCAATATGATTCTAGTCGGGAAAAAGAGACTGAGTTTTTAGACACTCTCAATGACTGTGCTATGGAACAGATGGTCACAGATCCTACCAGGGGAGAGGTGATCCTAGATATGGTTCTAAGTAACACCCAAGACCTGGTGAGAGATGTAAAAGTGATTGCACTGCTTGGGAACAGTGACCATAATGTCATTGAGTTTAACATTTGTACAGATAGGGAGTTGCCCAAAAAGACAACTTTAAAAGGGTTAACTTCTCTGGTATAAGGGGACATGTGAGGAAGAAATTGAAAGGAAGAGTGGAGAAGGTCAAAACCATTGGGGAAGCTTGGAGACTATTTAAAAATACAATCCTAGAAGCTCAGAAAAAATATATACTGCAGGTTAGGAAAGGTACAAATAGGTATAGAAAAAAGCCTGCATGGTTAAGTAATGGAAGCTGTAAAAGGTAAGAAGGATTCCTTTAAGCGGTGGAAAGCTAGTCTCAGTGAGGTTGATAAAAGGGAACACAGACTATGGCAAATAAAATGCAAGTCTATGATCAAGCAAGCAAAAAGGGAATATGAGGAGCATTGTCGCGCCTTTGGTCCAGCCTGGGAGGGAAGCTGGGGTAACTTGGGGTAGGCCAGCCGAAGGGTAACTCCGAGGGATCCTGCTACAAGCCTCAGATATAGGAGAGGGCCCGAGGTTACGTTACCGTCAGCAGCCACCTCTCCTGGAGTACATACAAAGAGAAGCCCTCCGAGTCTCACTGTGTCGGCAGGCTCTCTCTCCAAACTCCTTCTCTCCTCCCCGGCTCTGGCTTTCTACCCCTCTTTTATTCCCTTCCACCAACACCTCACCCCTCCCGCCCCCCTTAACCGTGGTCTCATTGGCTCTTAGTCCTGCTCATCTTCCTGCTTTCCTCCTCCCATTGGCTCCTGTATGCCTCCTTTAAGGCTGGCTGGGGCTCCGCCCCTCCTGCCAGGGCGTCAGCTGTGCACTGTCTTTCCTTTCTGTCGTGGCTTGTTGGCAAAGAGCCCCAGATAAGGAGGTCTCCCAGGGACCAAGAATGGGAGAGGGGTAGCAGGGACTGCGGGGCCACCCTCGGGCGCGCCCCTGTGAAGTGGCTCCCGGGTTTTGCCTCCCAACCGCCTTTGGAGAGAACTTAAGCCCCGACCTCTCTCTTGCCACTCCAGACGCCTCCCCTAGCAGCCCCTCCACCCAGGCTCGTCCCCACTCCCGAGCCCTCGGTGGTTGGGTTGGTGTGGATGGACTGTCTTTGAGCCACAGAGCAGCCTGAGTCCTCGCGGCTGGCGTTTTAGGCCGGCCAGCCTTTTCCCCGCCACCCGCTCCGCCTGGGTTGGGCGAGGCCTCTGGTGGGGATGGCCGTGGCTCTCCCGGAGCCTGCCCTCCGCCCCTGTCTGTTTCGACCCGGCGTTGCCTGGTCGCGACCGGGATGGTGCGGTCGGGCAAGGTTGGACGCGGCGGACCCGGGCATGAGGCTGGGCCGCCGGGTCTTCTCTGCACCTCTTCTCTGGGCCCCTGGGATGGGGCAGCCTCGGGTGTAGCTGCCCCCCCTCATTCCAGTCTGGGCCCACTCTCCAGCCGCGGCTCCGAGTCACGGCAGAGCAGCCGTGGGTCGGGACAAGCATATCGCAAAAAACATAAAGGCCAACAATAAAATTTTCTTCAAATACATTAGAAGTAGGAAGCCAGCTAGGGAGGCAGTGGGGCCCTTGGATGACCAAGGAGTAAAAGGAGTAGTGAAGGATGATACAGAAATGGCTGAGAAGCTGAATGCATTTTTTGCCTCTGTCTTCAGTGTGGAAGAGGAGAAGTGCTTGCCCACTCCAGAACCACCGATTTCAGGAGGGGGTTTGAAAGACCTGAATCAGATTGTGGTGACAAGAGAGGAAGTCCTATGACTGATGGACAATTTAAAAACTAATAAATCACCAGGCCCGGATGGCATTCATCCGAGAGTTCTGAAAGAACTCAAATGTGAACTTGTGGATCTCCTGACAAAAATATGTAATCTTTCTTTAAAATCTGCCTCCATTCCTGAGGACTGGAAGGTAGCTAATGTCACTCCCATCTTTAAAAAGGGCCCCAAGGCAGATCCGGGAAATTACAGGCCAGTCAGTCTGACATCGATACCGGGTAAGTTGGTGGAAACTGTTATTGAGGAGAGAATTAGTAGGCACATTGATGAACAAAAACTATTGAGGCAGACTCAACATGGGTTCTGTAAGGGAAGATCTTGTCTCACTAACCTATCAGTGTTTTTTGAGGGAGTGAACAAACATGTGGACAAGGGGGACCCAATAGATATTATTTACCTTGACTTCCGGAAAGCTTTTGATACAGTTCCTCATCAAAGGCTCCTAAGTTAGCTCAGTAGTCATGGAATAAAAGAACAAGTCCTCTTGTGGATCAAAAACTGGCTTATAAATAGGAAACAGAGAGTGAGTATAAATGGGAAACTTTCTCAGTGGAGGGTGGTAAACAGTGGGGTACCACAGGGATCAGTACTCGGTCCAATGCTTTTTAACTTGTTTATTAATGATTTGGAATTGGGAGTAAGCAGTGAAGTGGTTAAATTTGCAGATGACACGAAGTTGTTAGGGTGGTGAAAACCAGGGAGGATTGTGAGGCACTCCAAAGGGATCTGTTGAGGATGGGTGAGTGGGCATCAATGTGGCAAATGGGGTTCAATGCCCTCCCCGCACAATGATGATAAAGCATAAGGGGATAATTCACTATTGAAGAGTTGAATGTTTTCAATGTTACAAGGTTAAAATCTGCGCCCTCTCTCTAGACTTGCTACCTGGTTTACCTAGGAGTTGTGGCTTAAGAAGCGAGAGCTTAGATGGCTAGAGAGATGGTGGCGCCGTGTTCGAGATGAAGCTACAAGAACATCTTATAGGATGTTTATGAGATCATATGAGATGGTAGTCTAAGCTGCAGAGAGCTTTCTATGCAGCTACGATTGCGTCTGCGAGCTCACACCCAGCCCAATTATTTAGAATGATTCAGTCTCTAACAGCTCTGCCACAGGGCAGGCCAAACGCTTGGGAACTGGATATTGGCTGTGAGGCATTTGCAAGCTATTTCGCAGACAAAGTCTTGGAGCTCCACCGCGACCTCCCCACCACAGTTGAAACAGTGAGTGAACTCGAGGCCCCTTGCACATCCTTGACTTCCAGTTTGTATTGCTTCAGCCTGGAGCTAGTTGACAGATTGCTCTTGACTGTACGGCCAACCACATGCAGCCTTGCTCTGTGCCTTTCCTGGCTTATTAAAGCGGGCCATGAGGGGTTTCTTTCTTTTTTTTTGCCCCCCAGATGGGGATTTTTTAATTGCTTTTTCTATAAGCTACAACAAAAAAAGGGAGAGGGAACTACAAACTAATGGTGAAAGTAAAGAAAACCCACTAAAAACCCAAGAGATGGTGGTCATACATAACGCTTATAGAATCAGCTTATTAACTCAAAGTTACAGTTAAAATTCATTGAATATGTTCATCTAATAGTGTATTTAAACTGAAAAATACAAAAATTGAAAACTCCCCCATGTCTGCCTTCATAAAGAGCGAAGTATAAGAAATAGTTATACAAAATAAAAAAACTTTAAGATGTTCCAGAGTGCAATAACTATTCATTTTTGTCCTTTCTCTTTCTGAAGTGATAGCTTATTTTTGGGGCTGCCACCCCAAATGCTGAGTCTGAGTTTTCATCAGAAGATGCCACTGCTCCCTCTTCATCATTTTCTTTGATGCTGTTGTCTTCCTCCTCTTCTTCTCCTTTTGCTGGATGACTATGAAGATGCAAAAACTCATGTACTTTTTCAACAGTCATTTTTTTTCTTTTTTGTCGATAAATTTGAAGATTATGCCTTCAGGGACAGTCCATCTGTAGGTGACATTGTTTTTCTGTAAAAACAGAACCAAGCCCCTATATTTCCTTCTTTTTCCTTCTTATTTCAAACAGAATACCCTTCAACACTTTTATTTCTTTGTCCTTGATTTTCAAGGAAGCTCCATTTGTCGCTTTAAGTAGTTGATTCCTCACTTGTCTTCTGGAGAATCTCACCATAACTGCCCCCGGCAGATTATTTTTTCTTATGAATTCTGAATACGACCTAAAGATAGTCTCAATTTCGCTTTGTAATATATCCTTTTTACCATCTGCAATTGGGCCCAAAGCATCACACATAATCTGCTTCAGATCCACTTCCTTCTCTTCCAGGACACCTTGAAATCTTAGGACATAGCTTGCCCTTTCCATTTGCAGCTGTAACAAATGGGATTTATTGGTTTGTCTCTTTTTCTCCATCATCTGCAGTTGTTTTTGAAGCTTCTTAGTACTGGCATCCACCTCTTTAAGCTCCTGCTCCGTTTTTTCTGTTTTTTAACTGTCTCGTTCAATTGAATTTGCTGTGCATCAAACTTATGGTGTAATGCCGTGACTTGTTCCAGTAGGGGTCGCAACACTTCTGTCAGCATCCTTTGAAGCTCTGTTGCTGAGTCCCGTCTAGGGACAGAACTCACTGGGCTGGCATTTCCGGCCAGCAGCTTAGGTTTAGCTTGTTTATCTTTCTCATCCCTCTGTGGAGGCGCCATGTTGAGAAATTGTTTACTTTTTGCAAAAGTTATCACAGTCTCTAGAACTCTTTGCAAAGCCTGGTAAGTTCTTACAAGTTCTTTATTTTAGTCATCTTGCTTCTATAGCCCACCTCACCTTAAGTCCGTGGTTGAAAATGCGTTTGTTTTCTTCTTATAGGGGAAGAGGGGACTTTTTAAGGGGAGGTTTTTAAGGGGAGGTTTTCGGCGAGATCTTTGGTGTTTCTCACTTTCACTTAGACTCACATTTCAATGATGTAGCCGCTTTCATCCACTTTTAGATCATACGCTTGGCCACCAAATGCTTGTTTCAATGTGCATTCTTAGTTCCTTTCACGGAAGCTCTGCAGCGGGACCTTTGGGGCATGGAAGAGCCCCCCTTCGCCGGCTAGTCACTGGAGTAAGAGCTCTCCTAGCAGCCCATGGCTGGGAGCCCAACATAAGGGCTCTGTGGGTGGTGTGGACAATCGCACCCCCTCCCAGCCACAGGCACGCGGCTCCTGAGAGATCGGGAAGCCGCCGCCGCCATAGCAGACGCCACAACCGGAAGCGGGCCATGAGGGGTTTTGAGGTACCCTAAGGGAGATTGTCAACAAGTCCCTCTCCATGGGGCGGTTCCCAGGGGCACTCAAGGAAGCGATGGTCTGCCCTCTCTTGAAAAAACCACCTTTGGACCCAGCCGAATTGGCTATCAGCCAGTTTCCAATTTGCCCTATTTGGGCAAACTGATCAAGAGGGCAGTGGCGATACAGTTACAGGACTTTCTGGATGACACTTCCATCCCTTCTAGTCCAGCTTCCACCTGGGATATGGACTGAGACTGTGCTGGTGGCCCTTACTGACAACCTCAGGAGACATCTGGATCGGAGTGGGTCAGCAGTATGGTTGTTGCTCGACTTGTCGGTTGCGTTCGACACAGTCAACCATCAGTTGCTGACCCACCGCCTCGCCAATGTGGGGATATAGGGGCTTGCCTTAGAGTGGCTCGCTTCTTTTCTCCAAGATCGGGCACAGAGGGTGGTGCTACAGAAACAGCAGTCCAGGAGACACCCACTGGAGTGCGGTGTGCCTCAGGGGGCAGTGCTTTTCCCAATGTTGTTTAACATCTATATGCGCTCCCTTGCCCAGATTGCCCGGAGGTATGGGCTGGGGTGTCACCAGTACGCTGATGACACCCAGCTCTATCTGATGTTGGGTGGCCGGTCAGAGTCTAGTCTGGAAGATCTGAACCAGGCATTGCACACCGTGGCTGGCTGGCTCAGACTGAGCAGGCTGAAACTAAACCCTTCAAAGACGGAGGTCCTGTGCCTGAGTCGGGGCAGTTTGGGGTTGGGGTTCCTGCTCCTGACCTTCGATGAGGCACCATTGGTGCCAGCACTGGAGGTTAGGAGTCTGGGAGTGCTCCCGGATCCCTTCTTAACCATGGAGATCTAGGTGGCAGCCACTGCTAAGTCAGCCTTTTACCATCTTCGGCTGGTTCAGCAGTTGGTTCCCTTCCTCGACCACGACAACTTGGCCACAGTGATCCATGCGATGGTCACTTCGAGACTAGACTACTTTAATGCTCTCTACATGGGGCTGCCCTTGTTGCAAGTTCAGAGGCTGCAGCTAGTGCAGAATGCCATGGCTAGGCTTTTTTTTTTAATTTATATTTATTAGAGTTTTAGCATTATATACATTGAACTAGTACATTTATATACAAAGTTTGAGTCCTTTTTACCTTATATTACAATCTATCCACTTTCTTACTCTTGACCATCTTTTAATCACACCTTTATCATCAATTCCATTTATTTGAGCGTGTAACCTGTCCATTTCTACAACTTCCATAAGTTTTACGGCGATTTCCTCTCTGGTGGGTATTTTATCTGTCTTCCAGTGTTTAGCAAACAGAATCCTTGAACTAGTTAAAATATACAGCAACGGATAAATTTCATGACGTGTTTGTCGCTCCTCCGGTACCATATTTAACAAATAAATCTCAGGTCTAAGATCCACTTTTATACTTAATGTTTCATCTATTATCTTTTGTACTATTTTCCAATATTTTTGTGCCCTTTGGCATCTCCACCACATGTGGAAGAAAGTGCCAACATTCGATTTGCATTTCCAACATATATTTGAATTGTTTTTCTGACATCTAGCAATTTTATCAGGTGACCAATACCACCTGTGGTGTAATTTATAAACATTTTCTTTGTAAGATACCGACCTTAAAAATCTCAATTTATTCCAAACCTTAAACCATTCTTCCAACTCAATTGTATAACCCAAATCCTGCATCCAAGCAACCATAGATATTCTCACTACTTCATCCCTCATATATTCCTCCAAAAGCCAGTTATAAATTTTCTGAATCAGCTTATCGCTTGAGGATAGCCAGATCTTATCCAGTTCATTCTTGTTTTCCTCAAACCCCACTTTCATATCTTTAGTATATCTAGATCTCAACTGAGTATATTCCCACCATGACAATTTAATGTTATGTTTTCCTTCAAGAACTTCTGTTGACATTAGGTTTTTCTTTTTATCTAGCAAATTTTCATATTTTTCCCTATGTATCTCTGTAACAAGAGTGGTCTTTACACACGCTTCTAATGGAGATACCCATAACGGTGTTTTCCTATAATAACGCTCCCTTATATTGTCCCATACTTTAAACAACGCATCCCTTAAATAATGATGTTTGAAATTGGTATGTACTTTATCTTTACCATACCAAATATAGGCATGCTATCCCATGTAGAGATCAAAACCTTCTAATGCTAAGCATCTAGTATTTTCCAAAACTATCCATTCTTGTATCCAGCTTAATGCCGCCACTTCATAATATAACCTCCAATTTGCAACTCCTAACCCCCCCTCTTTCTTTCTTGTCTTGCATAACCTTCCATTTTATCCTTGCCTTTTCGGCGTCCAAACAAACCTCCTGGTTATTTTATCTAATTCTTCAAAGTAATTCAACCTCCTAATTATTGGAATGTTCTGCACTAAAAACAAAAACCTTGGTAAAATATTCATTTTCAACGTTGCTACCCTTCCCATCATGGAAATATGCAGATCTTTCCATTTGATCAGGTCTTTTCTAATTTCTTCCAACAATTTGTTATAATTATCCTCCATTATAGTAGTACACTTATTAGATAAGATTATACCCAAATATTTTACTTTTTTGACTATTTCCATATTAGTTAACTCTTGCAATTTTAATAATATTTCTGGTGAACAGTTTTTGGTCAACAGTGTCATTTTCTTAGTGTTAATCTTGAGCCCCGCCACTTGACCATAACCTCTAATAACTTGTAATAACTCTGGAATGGATTCTAAAGGATTTTCTATAATAAATAAAAGGTCGTCTGCAAATGCCTGTATTTTATATTCCTCCCCCTGTACTCTCAGTCCTTGTATAGCTCTATTTCTCCTTACTAATTCATTCAATGTCTTCAAGGCGTATATATATATATATAGCAAAGGGGACAGAGGACAACCTTGTCTTACACCTTTTGATATTTCAATAACTTGTGTCATTTCTCCATTAATTAGGACTTGCGCAAATTGGTTTGTATAGATTGCTTGAATCAATGTAATAAACCTCTTTCCAGGATCCCATAGTCTCAGTTTCTGTATCAGGAACTCCCATGATAGGTTATCAAAAGCTTTCTCGGCATCCAGACACATTACTACCATCTGCTTCTCTATATGTTGTTCATAGTATTCCAAAGCATTGATCACTGTACGTAAATTTGCTTTCATCTGTCGTTTCGGCAGAAATCCTGTCTGGTCTGAGTGTATCTTTTGTGACAACACCTTTTTAAATCTAGCCGCTAGGATGTTAGCAAAAAATTTGTAATCTGCGTTTAATAGAGAAATTGGTCTATAATTTTTGATATCTTCTCTCTCAGTGTTTGGTTTATGTATTAAGGAAATAACTGCATGTTTCCATGATTCCGGTATTTTCCCTATCATTTCAATCTGGTGTAACAAATCTTTAAAAGGGAACGTGATCTGATCTTCAAATATTTGATAAAACTCAGCAGGCAAACCATCTGGCCCAGGTGTTTTCTTCTTTTTCTGTTTCTTTATTGCCTCTGTTATTTCACACATGGTTATAGGTTGATTTAATATATGTTTCTAATCCTCACTAAATTCATCCTTACTATTTTGTTCCAAGTACTTAACTATTCTCCCTGCGTCTTGGGGTTCTTGGTGGTACAATGTCTTGAAAAAATCTTCCACTATTTTTTTCAACTGTTGCATTTCAAATTTTTCTTCATTTTTCCCATTTCTCAATTTCAGTATCACACGTTTATCTCTTTCTTTCCTTAATTTGTACATCAGCCACTTGGATGGCTTATTTGCATTCTCAAAAATGTAGTGCTTTGTAAATTCCATTTTCTTTGCTAATTCCTGCGTTAGTATAAGATTCATTTCATGATGTAACATTTTTAACTTTGTTTTTATTTCTGCTAAGTCCTCATTCTTCTTCACCTTTTCTTCTTCCTGTCTTATCTGCCAACAAAGTTTTTCATATTTACTTCTCCTTTGCTTGTTTTTCCATGCTTCTTGATTGATACACCACCCTCTTATGAAAGCTTTGAACGTGTCCCATACAACATCGATAGCTATATTCAATTGCAAGTTTCTCTTAAAAAATCAACTATCTCAATTTTTGTTTTTGTAACCAACTCTTTGTCTCTTAAATAATTCCATATTTAATTTCCAACGACTTCTTTTCTTTGAGTCTTCCAATGATAACATTATTGGATTGTAATCTGCAAAAGTATTCGGAAGAATATCTATATCTATTAACCCTTTGAGCGATTCCACCGATGCCCACGCCATGTCAATTCTAGACCATGCTTTGTGGCGTACAGAATAGAATGTATAATCTTTTTTCTTAGGGTATCTAGTTCTCCATACATCTACTAGATTATATTCATTTGCTAGTTGTAAAAATTTTTTTGGTAGTTTCATGCCTGATTTCTTAGATTTCCCATGACTTTTCCTATCTAGATCTGGGTCGAGGACTCCATTATAATCGCCGATTATACAAATGTTATCAGATTCTTTCATTTTTAACACTTCCCGCAATTCTTTATAAAATTTCTCCTGGTTTTGGTTTAGGGCATAGACATTAACCAATAACAATTCTTTTCCATTTCTATTTATGACTATAGCGATAATCCTTCCATCCTGCGATGCATAAAGGTGGTTTGTCATAATATATTCTTTGACATATATTGCTACCCCTCTCTTTTTCTTAATATCTCCTACGATAAATACATTGCCCAAGTTCTTCCTAGAGAGGTATTTCACTTCGTCTTGTTTTATGTGTGTTTCTTGTAAACATACTACATTTGCTTTCAGTTTATTTATTTGATGAAAAATTCTCCTTCTTTTGAAGGGGCTATTCAATCCGTTCACATTAATTGAGAGAATTGAGAGAATTTTCATCCCCTTATTCATGTTTACCGCTGTTATAGTTCTCTCTACTGTTATATTTCTCCCTAGCCTTATATTGGAATCTGGTCAGGACCTGTGAGGGGGTGACACCTCGTCCTCTTTTCCCTTTCTTTCCCTCCTTTTTCCCCGCTATTTCTTTTTCTGTTTCTGTGACTTCCTCCTCAACCTCCCCTTCTTCATCCTCCTCCTCACCTCCTTCTCCACTTCCTTCTCTGTGCCAACCCAGATCTTCCCCGTACTTTTCCATAAAGTTCTCCACTTTAAAAATCGAGTCAATTTTCTGTCTTTTACCTTCATAGTGAAATAGTAATCCTTCGGGGATCAACCATCTATATATAATTCCGTTTTTCTTAAGTACATTAGATAAGATATGGTAACTCTGTCTTTTTTCCCTGACCCTCCAGGGTATCTCTTTTAATATTCTAATCTCTGCCCCTTGTATTATCACTTTATGTTCATTTGCTGCTTTAAGAGTTTTATTCCTCATTTCTCTTCTATGGAACTTAATATGAACTTCACGTGGTAATTTATGTCTTTTCGCATACGCAGAGTTCCTCCTATATATAGTCTCAATTTGTGCTTCTACTTCTTCTTCAGTGCCTAATTGTAATTGTTCTCCCAAATTTTGTACTATCACTTCCTTCAAATTTTTCTCTAAGTTTTCTGGAATATTTTGGCATCTAATAATTGTTGCTGCCCGGTCCATCTCTAAGTTGATCAATGTTTTCTCTATTTGTTCATTTTTACTTTTCAATTCTTGTAGTTCAAAACCTAAATCATTTACTTTCCCCTTCATCTTCTCATTATTGGCTCTGATTTGTGATATTTCCTGCTTATTCTCTATCAATTGTTTTTTAATTTCTTCCGTTTCTAGTTTAATTTGCCCTGTTATGCTTTGTATGGGCTCTATTTCTTTTTTAATAAGTGTAGGTAATATTTCCTCAACTGTTGCCCTCACCATCTGTGCTACTGTTTGTGCCATACTTTCTTGAATTAAACTTTTGAGGTCCTTCATTGTCATCTGGGACAAGGTCACATTACCCACTTTCAGCTGCCCTAGATTTCCCACCTGTCCTGGTGAAGCTGTGGGAGTTTTCTTGCCTCCCGAAGCCATAGTCTCTCCAGAGTATTAACTTAACACAATAACCAATAATACACTAAAAACTGAGACTATTTCTAACAAGTCTTTTCTAACAATTCTTTTCCTAGTTTCTAGCTGGAACTCAATTCGGAAAATTATTTTTCCCGCTCTCCCTCTTACCCAACTAGCAACTTTCTCACAGTCTCAATCTCAGTTCCAATCTTCTTAACACTTATTAAACAATGTAATCCTACAGTCAGCCTTCTTTTTTCCTTTGCTGTCTTCACTGTCCTTTCTTCTGGTTTATGTCCCACACAGTTCACTTCCTCAGCTGCTCCTCTAACGACGCCCCGCCTCCTATGTCTCCCGGTGTCTCCGCGTTGTGTCTCTTCCCGACGTTACGCTACTGCATCTCCTCCAACCCCGCCTCTTGATCTCAACGCTGCGTCTCTCCCTGCCGCTGCGTTGCTCCTCCAATCCTTCCTCCCCGGCGCGTTGCTGCGTCTCTCCCCCACTCCGCTGTCGCGCATCTTCCTATGGGCGTTTCACCCCGCCGTCCCAGCAGTCACCCCGAAAGGAAACAAAGATAGACAACACCAAGTGCGGCTAATTTCACGTATTATTCCCTCTCTCTCAACCCCTTCTAAGCTAAGCAGTCTTCCCCTCCCTTTTTACGTCTCCCTTTCTCTCGGCCCTTTAAGAGAAGCCCCACTATCTCTCATAAGTTTCTCCGTAATTTTCGGGTAATATCTCCTCCCGTACCCACTTCTCCACACCTAACCTCTCACATTACTAACTTATAACACGCAATAAATCATTTTTCCAATACTCAACTTCTGGTTTTCTTCATTCGCTGGGTCATTCGTTCCTCAGACTCTCGGCGATTCCGCAAGGCTCCTCTTGTGCTTGGAGAGACGCGCGTCTCTCTAGGGCTCTGTTTGCCCTGGCTAGGCTTTTGATGGGTCTCCCTAGATGGGAGCACATCGGGCTGGTGCTGCAGGCACTGCACTGGCTGCCAATAGCATACTGAATTTGCTGAATTTGCTTCAAGGTGCTGGTACTTACCTTTAAAGCCCTACATGGCCAGGGTCAGACATACCTGAGGGACCGCCTTTCCCCATACAGACCCCAGAGAGCACTTCAGTCAGGGTCAAAAAACTGCCTAACTATCCCAGACCCTAGAGATGCCAGGCTCACTGCTACCAGGGCCAGGGCATTTTCGGTGGCGGCTCCTACCTGAGCCTTCAGGGAGGGCAGGATATAAATCCAAATAAATAAAATAAAATAAAATAAATACCTGGTGGAATGAGTTCCCGGAGGAGGGTCTGCAAGATGGATCTCTTCTGCCAGGCCTTCAATTAGAAGCCGCCCAGCACCCACTACCATTACCAACACTGCCCACCAACTGATGTCATCATCTGCGTGGTAGTAGGTTGGCCCTTCAGGAGACCGAGATACAGCATTGTGGGAGGCCAAAATATCGTTAAAACAGGGCCCTAGTATTACTTCTGTTTGCACGCCATCTCTAACTGAATGAAGAAAGAAGATCACTATGAGCACTATCTGGTATCAATTGTATCTAAGTTAACTGCATAATTGTTTTATCTTGTTTTTAACTGTTTTATCTTGGCATGTGGTACCGCTGACTGTTAGCCGCCCTGAGCCCGCTCGTGGGGAGGGCAGGATATAAACCAAATAAATAAAATTACTTGTTGCTAGTCCTATTGGAACTCTGAGACTATTTTTTTTGTTCAAATACATTTCCTCATTTACTGCAAAGTGTGTTTTATATTTTAAACTCCACCTCCCTCCAAACTTTTGATGACAAAAACTAAGATATTTGTTGTAGCATGGCACAGGGTGCAGCAATTTGCTGCTAGTTCTCTCTGCAATACTGGGTATACTTGCAATACTGAGTATACTTGCAGTTTTGCTTGTAGAGAGCTAAGGCATTTATACTTCAAGATAAATTCAAATTGCAACTCAGCCACAGAGCTTGCACAACCAAAGTGCCCAAGAAAAAACAAACCAGTTAAAGATACAATTACTGAACATTTTCTTTCCTCACCAAAGTACTCGCTCATAAAACCAAAGTTTAATTAGTTAATTCACAGCAAATATTGAGATAGAGCTGAATACTTAAAAACGGATGCTTCCTTAAAGAGTTGGACCATCTACTGAGTACAAATAAGAACCTTCTTATCAAGAACTATCTATTGGATACTTTCACTGGAGACTTGGATACTGACAGGTTACCAGCTTTCAATGGCATAATAACCAAAGTTCCGTGAAAAGCACTGGCATCAATCTACAATGTTTCCTCAATGTAAGAACACAAGGCATTCTTCTTCAAGCATATAGGACATTTATTCTTGGCTTTCGCCTCTATGTTTTAATGTCGATGTATGGCATTTTGCCTCTTGTTTGCTGCCCTGAGCCCATACCGGAAGGGCGGGATATAAATCCAATAAATAAATAAATAAATAAAATATAGGCTACCAAAAGTTTGAGTCTGGTGGCACCATGGCCGGCTCGCCCACTGGGCGAGCTAGGCGCTCGCCTAGGACGCGCCGGCTGCAGAGGCGCCAAACCGCACCCTGACCCCTCCCGGGAAAAGCCCCCCCCCGCTGCTCCCACCACCTCCCCGAGCACCCCGCCGGGGCTCAGAAGGTGGCAGCGGAGCTTGCTCGCCCTCTTCCCAAAGCCGGGGGAAGAGGAGGCAGGGGCGGCGACTGGCACCGCCAGTAAAGAGCGCCCTAGCCAGCGCTCAAAACCACGGAGGGCATGCGGTGGCAGAGCGGCTTCTCTCCCCCCATGGCCCTCCCAAGCCCAGCGCTGGACCGCGGGGCTAGGGTTGCAAGCCCGCCCCTTCCCTGGCTCTCCCCGGCTCTCCCAGGTGCCTCGCAGCTGCGAGAGGCCCAGGAGAGCCGCGCCGCCCCTTCCCCGGTTCTCCCAGGCGCCTCGCAGCTGCGAGGTGCCCAGGACAAGGCTGGGCCCTCTCCAGGCCCCACCGGGAGGTTGGCATCCCCGGTGGGGTGGGCCCCCAGGCTGTCCTGCCTAAGGCGCCCAGACACCTGGGGCCGGCCCTGGGTGGCACCTTGAATACCAACAAAGTTTTATTCATAGTATAAGCTTTCATGTGCAAGCACACTTCCTTATACCATGAATAAAACTTTGTTGATCTTAAAGGCGCCCCAGGATTCAAATTTTGTTCTGCTGCTTCAGACCAACGTGGCTACATCAGCTGAGGTTATCTCAACTATACTTGACAACTCCTGTTCTGCTCAAAGTTTCTCTTGCTTCAGGAGGGCGAGAACTGGACTTATAAACAACATGGACCAGGAACAATTTGTGTCCTAATCTTAATTTTTCCTCCAGGACCACATGACTACATGTCACTGGTGCCAACATGCATCACAACTGCTAACTCATCCACAACACTATCTATCAACCTATCTAGACAGCACGTGATGCTCACAACCTTTGCACCAAGCAGGCAAGTCACCATGCATACTTGTCACAGACCTCACTATATATTCCTAATAAGTGAATCACCCACTACCAAAAACTCTCCTTCCCCCAACCCCAGAGAACCAGTTTGGTGTAGTGGTTAGAAGTATGGACTCTAATCTGGGAGAACCGGATTTGATTCCCCAC
The DNA here is from genome assembly GCA_029375565.1 of Gekko gecko. Taxonomy (NCBI): domain Eukaryota; kingdom Metazoa; phylum Chordata; class Lepidosauria; order Squamata; family Gekkonidae; genus Gekko; species Gekko gecko. Next base: position 159,123,719 of record JAPDNY010000003.1, on the reverse strand, counting down.
TACTCCATATGCAGCTGCTGGTGTGACCTTGGGTCAGTTAAAAGTTGTTTCAGAGCTGTTCTCTCATGAGCAGGACATCTGTTGTGGGGAGGGAAAGGGAAAGGAGATTGTAAACCACTCTGAGACTCTTTTGGGTAGTGAAGGGTGGGATATAAATCCAATATCGTCATCGTCTTCTCCGTACAAGAGAATACTGGTCTGTCACTCAGGGAAGGGGTTCTTTTTAAGGGATCACATCCCTCCTTCTCAGACTGACACCCTCCAACCTTGAGATTCTCACTCTCCACAACAGCAGAAGAGCTGTACAAACCTGCTCCTTGAGAGCCAAGAGCTCCATGCATCGAGCACATATCCATGATTTACGGCACTGGGTACATAATCATAAGGCAGCACTCCCTGCTGGCTTTCTACCTTCATAGCTGGTTTAGTCGTTCATAGCAGGCTTAGTCATTTCATTCAAAAGTATTTTAGAGAGAAATAGGGTGCTTACCGGAACTTGTGTGGATTTTCACAGCAGGAAGGATATAGCAGCACACCACCCTCTTTGTTGATATGGGGCTTGTATGTCCTTTCTTGGCACACTCAGACTAGAAGGGCTCTCTCCTGAATCCCCTCACTGAACTCCCAAGCTCAACCCCCTATTAGAAACCCTGTCTGAAGCACTGGTTGCCAGCCCAGGAGCTAGCTCCACAGGGATCCTCAGTGCCTCAAGAAAAGTATTTTTAGAAGAATATTCATATACCTGCCATCCAAGGTTTTGATGCCTGCAATAACCAATAGTTTGCATCAACTGCCAATAAAATTAAAAGGAACAGGAGTACAAGAATAATCACCAGGTTCCAAATGAGCTAGCAGTATCCAAGCACTGTTAACATCCAGATACCCAAACATAAGAGAGTGAACAGCAGAAAGCTTACACAGCAGGATGACCCAGGTAAGTGCAAGGTGAAATTGGCCAGGTTCCAAAATAAGGAGAAAAAATTATATTCAGAGGATGGATAAGAATAAAAATGAAAAACACCACACTTCTAGAAAGAAGTACTTATTCCTGGCATCAAAACTAAGGGAATATACCAACCTGTAAGCAAAGCCTGCAGATTCTATGTGATAAAGCTAAATAACCCAATTAAATAGATATGCCAATGACTATACAGTATGACTGAAATGAAATCAAAGCTTGAAAGTTTTAATTTGTCCATATTACTAAGCAAACATGCATTTTTGACCGTACTCTAATACCATGCACCATCTAGTGTCCAACAGCAAGGAATATGAATATTCTGCAAATCACAAAAATGGAGAATTTAGCATCTTGAAAAAAAATCATTTTTATTTTTTTAAGAGAAAGATTCTTGTCATTTATGGCCACAATGCCTGTTAGGGTTGCCAGGTCTAGATTAGAAAATACCTGGAGACTTTGGGGGTGGATCCAGGAAAGGGTGGGATTTGGGGAGGGGCCTCATCAGGGTATAATGCCATAGAGTCCACCCTTCAAAGAAGCCATCTTCTCCAGGGGAGCTGATCTGTCAGCTGGAGATTAGTTGTAAAAGAGGGAGATCCCCAGGCCCCACCTGGAGGCTGACAACCCTGGGCAGCATATACATCCCTCTCCCCTTCATTCTCCGCAAACTGTAGAGAGCTGAGAAGTCTTCTGTAACAAGCAATTAACCTCTACCTGTTCAACACCTCTGAACAAGATACAGCTTCCCCATTTCTTTCCAAAGCCCAGTGGCAGCAGCTCATCCCTCTTCCAGGTCTCCATAAGGTACAGAAGACTTGGGGAAAAGAGAACGTCAGCACTGACTGCATATAAAGGCTGTGAACACAGCCTTTGAAGTCTGCAGCAACACTGGCTTGATTTCAGAAGAATTCAGAGGAATTTTTGGAGGAAGAGGAAGACTATGCTGATCTGCAGAGTATGCAGAAAAATCTGAAATTAAAAAAAATACACTGGGAGTTAAAGCCATCCAAAATATGAAAAGCAGCACCTGCAGCTTTAAGAAAGAAATGTATTAGAAGCACAAGAGCACTTCAATCTCAGTTCACATTCACAACCCTGAGAATAAACCACTCTTGTTTCCATCATATGAAAACCCCATTTGCTTGTGATGTCTGATAGCCACTGAACAACTCTGGATTAGATCCCAAAAAGCATGAGAGAAAGAATACTAAAAGAATCCCAGCTGAAAGATTTTCTACCCTTCAACAATAAGATATTACAGATTTTCCAAGACCTTCCACCAATATTTTGCAAAAAAGAAAGGACTTAAAACCAATAATGAAAAAGCTTATGGATGTTAATATATAATATAACAGGGTTTCCCATGTAATCCACAATGGTTCTCATCTGCAAGCTTGTGATCTCAATTCAAGTAAATTGCTCCTGCAATCCCTGAACCTTAGACTCTCTGAAGAGAAAGAGAAAGCACTCCAAAGAAGAATAAAGAAAGTCAAACCCAGTATTAATGGATGGAGTAGGATTCCTGTGAAATCCTTGCCATGATTTCCTTTCTTTGTTCTGAAACACCAAGTTATGTATGGATTTCTAATTTTCTACCTTTCAGGACATTTGCTAAAAAGATAATTATGTTGTCCTTTTTTTGATAGTTGCAGTGGGGTGAAGGTGGAGCTCTTCCCTCTTTTGTCTCTTCATTTTATTGGGTTTCTCAGAGGACTGGATTATTTTACAGCCTCTCATTCCTACATATGGAAAACCAGGTTTCTGAGAACTCACCTCAGGTTAGAGGTTTATTGTTTTTCTTTTATTCTTGATGTCTATTGTATGCACCACTTCGATCTTAAGAGATTTTACACTCATTCATTCATATGCTGAGGTTAACGGTTATACTTATCCACTTCATAAGCTTTTTCTCAATATGGTTGTTACTGTATACAATGTTAAGCCATTTAAACCTAACAGCTGACTAGTGGAGGGAAGTCAAACTGACCAATGCAAGCATTGGAGCTGCTGGGGAAGGAAGAGAGGGAGAGAGAAGGCAAATTTAAAAGCCTTCCCTTTCCTTCCAGCCATTAAATTGGTCAGTTTCATTTCCCCTCCACTTCCAAACCAGGAGTGAAACTGACCAGTTTAATGGCTGGAAGGCATTTCTGCCAAACAGCACTGTCAGGCTGAAATGCCATCCAGCCGATAAACTGGTAAGTTTCACTCCTCTCAGCTATGAAATTGACCAGTTTAATAGCTGGAAGGGAAGGGAAGGCATTTAAACATGCCTTCTCTATCCACCTTCTCTTCCCCAACTACCATCACCCCACAGCCCAGCCAGGCATCTGGGGAAGGGAAGAAACAGTGAGAGGGCATTTAAACATGCCTTCCCTTTCCTTCCCCAGCCACCATCCACCACAGCAGGGAGGCTGGGAAAGGAAAGGGAGAGAAGGCATGTTTAAATGCCTTCCCTTTCCTTCCCCAGCCTCCCCATCGTGACAGAGTGGCTGGGGAAAGAAAGGGAAAGCATTTAAACACACCTTCTCTCTCTCTTTCCTGTCCCAGCTGCCTGCCACAACAGGGCAGCTGGGGAAGGAAAGAAAGAGAAGGGATGCTTAAATGCCTTCCTTTTCCTTCCAGCCATTAAATCGGTCAGTTTTACTCCCCTCCACTTGAACGGCTGGAAGGAAAGGGAAGGCATTTAAACTGAACAGCTGACTGGTGGCTTCACCTGTCAGCTGATAGGTTTAAACGGCTGGCAGCTCTGTTTCGGGATAGCTTAATGAACCTGAATAAAAGCCAAATGAAGTCAGCTTTTTGGGACTCAGCTATATTGGAAGCCAAATACGGATCTCTGATCTGTATTCAGCTTACATGATACCTAAAAAATACTGATAATTTTTCAAGTATTTATTTGAGTCAGTTTATGCCAAATGCACACCCTTACATTACACACAACTCCTCCATAAAAAGTATCACTATTGCAGAAAGGAAATGCAGGGTCAGTCTTTTTGTTGACGACATGGTGATTTATATCAGAGACCCTATTGCTTCCATTAAAGTTTAGAAGAATATTTCAAAGTTTGGCCAGTACTCAGGGCTAAAAATAAATCATACCAAATCAGATTTATATCCTCTAGAACTAACATGACGCACTAAGAAATTTATACTTGATCATTATAACTATAGATGGACTCAAAAGACTTGGAACTACCTAGGAGTTTCAATCCCATTTGATTTAAATGATCTGGTGAAATTCAATTCTGAAGAATGTAACACAATTACTTGCCAATTAAAGGACAGAAGTAAGCTTAATCTAATTGGTTCAAGAAAATTAACATCATCAAATCTTTAATTTTTCCAGTTTTTATTTAGCATTCTTCCAATTGCATTACAGGACAAAGATATTCTGAAATGGCAAAGGAGCCTTACTGACTTCATTTGGAACTATAAAAGACCCGGAATATTGCACTCCATTATGAAATGGCCTTTTGGTTTGGGTGTACTTCATGTGCCTGACCTTAAAGATTATTATGAAGCCACCCAATTTACAAATCTGCTCATATATTTAGACCCATCAGAGAACACAGACTGGGTGTATAACATTAGGGATATTGCTTGGAATAACCCAAAGGAACACTAATCACAAAATTAAACGAATTTCTTTCCAACGCCCTTCAGATTTGGGATAGAAAAAGGTTTCCTGCTCCAGGAATCTCACTCCTTTCCTTCTTTTTAGGCCAACCTTGGTTTATAGCAGGTAAAATTTGGATTCTTTTAAACTATGGAGGTCTCTGAATAAAATAAGATTACTTTACATAACCCCCAATAGTCATGTTATCAAAAAAGTGTAGCTAGAAAAGGCTTCAAATATGAGACTCCATTGGTACCAATACCTTAGCATTTGTTAGACTCCATAGAAAGTTTTAAAATGTTTCAATAGATCTTTGACTGCATTTGAACAATTAGATAAACTAGAACACAAAAACTGCAAGAAATCTCCACAGTTTACAAATTACTACTACTTGAGGGTGGAAAACTTCCTTTATGGTATAAGACGAAATGGCAAAAAGACTGTAATATAAACATTACCGACTCCCAATGGGAAAAAATACAAAACTCTATTAAAAATTATTTAAAAAATTGTCATACAAAATTATGGCCAGATGATACATAACACCATTACAACTTCATTATTTTAATCCAAGCTATAAACCTTTATGTTGGAAACAATTCGGTCTGTGGGAACATTAATACACTGTTGGTAGGACTGCCAACGTAAAAAATTATTGGGAGAAAATTATCATTCAGATCGAAGTCATAACAGGCTATACCAATCCTATGCACCCAGAAATTATCCTTATAAACCTCTGGGGAGAGTCAGATATTCCAGCTTCAAGAAAGGACTTTTGGCCTCTAAATGGAAAACAAAACAATTACCTTTAATTTCTCACTGGTACATAAAATTATGGGATTTTTTCATCATGGATGAAATCTCTGATCAGCTTCAATCCATGGACAATCCATTTTACCAATCTGCAACCCTTGAATTTTGGTTCCCTTTTTAGAGTATGCAGTTAAAGGAACCAATCCATATGCCTCTATTCCAACAGTCCATTCTTTTAGCACTGTTCTGAAAACCTTATTAGTATTTTGAGCATATACCAAATTTTGATGTGCCCTTTGTTTATGGTCTAGAGCAGCTATTTCTTCTTTAAACCTCTCTCTCTCACACACACAGTTATGTTTCCATAGACCTATGTTTTAGAAGACATATTTAGACACTTAGGAGAAGGGGGACACTTGGAGTTAAAGTCGCATTAACACGCATATTCCATGCAACGAATACATTGAAAGAAAAATGCAGCATGTTCATCAAGATGAGACTTGACCAATATATAAATTAACCTCAGCATGCCATATGACTGCAGTTTGTTTGCCTATTCTCCACTTGAAATTTTAGCTCAACCATGAAATTACTGCACAGCCTGCAATCGGTATCTCTACTTCACCCTGCCTCTGAAATATGAAAACAATGCTAGCGCAAGGTGGATGGGCTGGGGCCCTGGGCTGCTACATTCTACAGCATCTGTTGTGGGTCAGCCAGGGCTCAGTGATAGCAGTGATTCCTCAGGAGAAGAGGAGCCCTGTGTAGCCAGCCCTGAGTTAACAGAAGTCAACCAGCAGGAAAATCAGCTGCAAGCTTGTCAGAATTCACAGCCAACAGCTGTTGCAGAGCCATCACCACCCTCTAGCCCTGGCTCAGCAAGTGAAAGACAGTTGGCCTTTCTGAGTCCTCCAGCATTACACACCTTTAGAGCTCTGTAGACGGTGGCTGAGAATGGAGCTACAAGTGAGATGGCAAAGTGCAAATGGCCTGGCCCAATGCCAGCTGCTGGCTGATAATGGAGACGAATTATTACAGAACTGACCCTGAGTAGTTGGCTAAAGGCTTAACAATTAGACATGCAGTTATAAAGCTGCCCAAGGAAGGTTGCTGGGCATGGACACAATGTGTACGCTATATGTTGACTGGCTGCCACTGCCTTGCCTGGTTAATCTCTGTAACTCTGACCCCAGACTGAACAACTTCGCTCTGCTAAATCTGAACCTCTGAGTCAGACTGAACAACATTGCTCTGGCCCCTCGACTTCAGGATGAACAACTCTGCTTTATCTCTGGGGTAGGGATTGGCAAAGTCCAGAAAAATGATGGTATGTGGATCTGTGGGGTTTATGGACCCCCAGACCACAAACCTTCATGTTAACAGACTGAAACATGGTCCGTTTGGACAGTGACCTTTAAATTTTAAATGGCTTTTGCAAAGTCACCCAGTGTGCAAGTGAAGGCCAAGCAGTGAGTTTACCCACTTCCAGGTGGGTGAAGTTCATGCTCGGCCTTCATTTGCATCCTGTGTGGCTTTGTAAAAGCCATTTAAAGAGTCAGTGTTCCCTTTAAATGACTATTGCAAGCCCTGCCCCCCCCACAGATCTATGGACCTCCTGACACAGTCATAGGACGTCTATGTCAGCAGGGCCCTGGTCTGTGTAAAAATTAGATCCATGGGCTAGACTGTGTCCATCACTACTCTGGAGCCCTGACCCTGGACTGAACCACACCAGACTTCCAAACCTGCTTATAGCCACACTTCCTCTGGCCAACAGACCAGGGCATGGCCACTATACAGAGCCTGCCAGTCAGGACAGTGTCCCATTTCAAAGGTCATTCCCTCGTTGACCTCAGAAACTACAGTGGGGTGGAGGTTAAGAGTCCCTCTTGGCCTCTTCTTGTCTGCCGGGCTTTCTCCTCCTGCAGACCTGTGGAGGAGATTTTAGCCCAGCTCACCCTTGGTTTGCACCCAGGGCTTTTATACCTGAGGCACTTGAGCCATGCCTGCCCAGCAGGCCTTGTGGACTTCATGCATGAAGAGCCGTCCCTACAAGAGGTTTAAAGGGCAAGAGGCTGTCTTCCACACTCGTCCTCGCCCCCCTGCTCTTCACTAGCCAAAGTACATGCCACCTATTGAGTTTAATAAGCCTGTTTCTGAAGCAAGGGCACGATATTAACAACCTTACAAATAAGTCTACATAAGTTACCAGCTCACTTTTCCACATGTATTTCTTTATCTGGTCACAATTCTTACCACATCCTTACAAGAATCTCAATTTAAGAGTTCTTCCACACAGCTAGCAATTTTCCAAATATTAGATAGTATAATTATTTAATCTACAAATAAAATGTTAACTCAGCAGCACATCACAGTTTACAGCTTTGGCAGAAGTGGCTACTTTTCAACAAGAATGACCCAATGGGGATAGCTAATACATAACTGATTTTAAGTACCACAATCCAAGAAATATTAAATATTAAGAAACTGAAAGATTGCTGAATACTTAGCAAGTACTCCTGGAACAAGCCCCTGACATGCTCACTTCTATCATCATGAGAATTACAGCTTCCATTCAGAGACTACATTAATGAGATTTCTTCCCCGGACATTTCTTTGGGGAGGGAGGGAAAAATTATCCAAAACATCTGGGTATTTTCCATGGAGGCCCCAGCTTATATCCTACCTGCATGATGGTGTGAGGGAGGCAATATGGCACCCTCCTCCCAGGTGACCATCCCAGGGGACAAAAACAAAAAGCATTGTAGCTCCTCACAGATGAATGGAATATATTGAAGTAACAAATATAAATGCCCAAAAAAGCTTTCATAGTGTCTGGTCACTTGTTGGAGTCCACTGTTGCTGGGAATTGATTTTGTTTAGGGCAGGGATCCCCACAAATTTTTGAGCTTGTGGGCACCTTTGGAAATCTGGCATAGGGTAGTGGCACAGCCATAAAATGGATGGCACAAGCAGCAGAGTCACACAAAGAATGAGACTGTGAGACAGAATAAAACCAACACTTTGGTGGCAACTGCGGCTGAAGCAACATTATTTTAATCTGCACAGCCAGCCAGATCTAAAGAGGCCAATCAGAAGCCCTGCTGGGCAAGAACCCCATAAAGCCCCACCCACTTTCTACAAACATATGGACACTAGAAAAGGACTTGGTGGGTGCCATGCCCCCCCCCCCAGATGCCACACTGGGGACCTGTGGTGTAGAAATAGGATCTGTGTGCAATCTAGAAAAAAACCTACTGCTCAAGACCTGTGAATGAAGTATTATCCACCATGGGCTACAGGTCACCAATGCCATCTCTGTCCCTATGTTCAGTTACACAATACTATTATATAATCCAAAAACAACATCATCATAATCAGCGGTTATGCAATCATCTCTCAGCCATGCTCTTGTCTGTACATGAAAGACCTGACTAGGTCTTGGCAGAACAGGTCAGCTTTTATAGAAAGGGGGGGTAACATAAAAACGGTAATTTGTAGAAACAAATGAAAGAACAATGCAATCTACCAGGAGACTTTGTGACTTATCTGAAAGTTACCATTATTCAACAAGGAACCTTCAAAAGGCAACTCCAGTGAGAAACTACTAAAGTAAAATTTATCAGTAGGTTTAACTGTACTAACTAGAGCAAACAGAGCTAATATCTTCTTAGTCACTATTTGGTAGTGTGTGTTATCACTAATTACAGCTATTATGAATTATGCACTTACACTGAATAGTCTTATATTTTACATTAAAAATGTCAGACTATACCTCTTGTGTCATGGACAGTTAACCAGCTGCTCAGTGTGTATGTACACCTGTGCGTGCCTGCTAACGCTATGCTTCATGCATATGATAAAGTGGGCTCTAGCCCATGAAAGCTTATGTTTCAATAAATCTGAGTCTTTAAAATGCCACACAAGACTCCTTTTAGTTTCCATTGCAGACTTGAACAGCTAGCCCCCTTGCATCATGTAACACATGAGCTGGGGCACAGTTAGGTTATTTTAACACATCCTAGTCACGAACATTTTGGACAGGTATTTAAAATAAAGAGCCACATTGATTAAAATACAGGGAAAAAATACTTATTTCCTTCAGAAGAACTGTTTAAACAAAATAAGAGATCCTAAATCTTATTCCCTACAAAATCTCAAAATACTAGAACAGCAACTACATGTTCTTAAGGAGGAGGTTAAAGCTAACTTTTAACAACTGGTAAGGATGCTATGCAGCATATGCTTACCTGGCATTAAACTTAGTCATGATGAACACATGAGACTGTTTGTACCTATACCCTGCAAATTTCAATCTTACCTCTTGTATTCTGTCCAATACTCTCTGGACTATTAGACCAACAAAACTGAATGCTGAGTGTAGTAGTTTACATCCCAGTGTAATGTAACTTAGAGCAATACAACACAATATGGAGGAATTTGCATGTGAGTGGTTGATATGTGATTGTGTACCCGTGCTTGAATTATAACAATATTAATGACTTGATGTATATTTCTAAAAGCACTGCTAATTGTGAATGATAAGTAATCTAGGATTATTATTGCCTGTTTTCACTGCGTCAGACACAGGGATTTTTAAAAAAAGGAAATCATTCCAATTAAAATCAAGATTTCTAGAAAAAACTGTAGATACTGCGAGTATGGTGTAGTGATTGCTCTCTAATGTATAAACCTTTTGTCTAGGTAAGTGATATTCATTGTTTTTGGAGAGCCACATTCACAATTCTCATGGATCAAAAAGCCGTTTAATTCCATTCCTGACATGAGGCCTATGCCTCAGGGAGATTCACAACTTACCTGTTCCTTTGGTGGCTGCTTCAAGGTGGTAACTACCTCTGAAGCACAGGTCCCACCAGTCAATTCTTCTGCACTGGAAACATCAGTTATCTTACTATTCTCTGTCTTTCTCTCTTTGCTAATCTCAAAATCAGACTATGAATCCCCTAGTCATTTGAATGCCCATTTGTCCAGTAGAGAGACAGAGAAGAAATAAATAAAAGGAAATTTGCTTTGGGAAGAAGATAGTGTTTCTGTATTTGGGTTTTCTAGGGATATTTTTGCATTTTTGTGTGCGTGTGCATGCATGTGCCCATGCCTGGAAGTCACAGCGACCTCTGGTGACTCTAACTGGGGAATGGAGACATGTAGAGAAGTGGCTTGATAGCCTGCATCTGCCTCCTGACCCTGGAGGTCTTTCATCCAAATACTTGCCATGGTCGGCCCTGCGTAGCTTCTGACATTGGACGAGATCGGACAAGATCAGGCTTGCCTGGGCTATCCCGGTCAGGGTGGTATTTTTAAAAAACTGGTATTTACTTACAGTAGTGTTCTACTGACCTCAAATTTATGAAAGGGAATTCCACCACAAAAGTCCTCAAGCTGTTAAGAGTGATTCATTATGGTGGAGAACAATTTTCTGATTGTCTGTTCTCAGAGGCTGTGAAAGGACCAAGGTCACTAAGCAAGATTCTACAACAGAGTAGGGATTTGAACCTTTGTCTCCCAGACGCTAGTCTGAAAGTCTAACCACTACACTTTTGTTGTACGGCTGCTGTTGAACAGCAGCGAGCTGCAGGGCCTGGGTGAGTCATGGAACTCATGTGGCATCAAATCATAGTTGCAACTAGGCCTGAACCCAATAAGACCACCCCTCAAAGACCAAAATAGCCTTGGGAAGACCCCTGCACCCTCCCCTTGCCTTTGACTGACAGAAATCAAGGCTTCAACTAACACTACTGTTGCAGTTGCCTAGCAATGATCACAAAGGGCATTAGTGCTACTTATATTATTGGGGGGTGGTAACTTCCCGTTTTTTTACTACATCTATACTCCATTATCTATACTCCACAGGTTACCAGTCTGTTTCCAATTTCAATTCAAGTTACTGGATATCACCTTTAAAGTTATTCATGACCTGGGACCCACATATTTGAATGACTGTCTCCTTCCACAGATCCCTGTGTGTCAACTACATCATCAGGCAGCTATCTGAAAATGTTTTTAACTATCATTGTAAGCCACCATGAACAACAAGGAAACACAAGATATAAATGCTCATCTCTAGATGTAAGTATCCACAGCTCTGAGTCACATTAAGAATTAGATATATTGATATTTCTGGATATCAAAATCTGAGATGGGACACAGACTTTTGTACAGCCCAAGTACATTCTGTGTTATTGCAAACACGGACACAGTCAAATTCCTACCACTTGCTGCAGGAAGTGTTTTTCCCTAGTTCTTAGGAATATCCCATCTATTTTGAGGAAACTTTCCAGCAATTTAGAAGCAGCTAAAGACATGTGTCAATGGTCTGGGCTTAACATACCCAACAGATTAGTTCTACTTTTATGGCAGTTTCTAAGATCAATCAAAAGCACTCTTGTAACCATATGCCAGGATATTTTATTTACTCCATTTATACCACACTTTCTCCCCAGTAGGGACAAAGAGCAGCTGACATCATTTTCCTCTTCTCCATTTTTATCCTCACAACAACCTGTTACATAGGTTAGAATGACAATGTGGCAGAAGACAGATTTTATTGTACATGGCCAAAGGTCATTACAAGATTACTCAAAGTAAAACATGAATTCAAGAAGATGACAAATAAAAACAATCAGCAGGTTGCCAACCATCAAACAAGCTTCATCCTACCCAAACAAGTATAATGGTTAGAATATTCCATGCTCTAAAAATGAGGCATGTTACTAAAATACATGACTTTCAGATACTTTTATACAAATTGCCTTGGCAGTCAAAGCATATAAAGCTACCATATGGGTTACATACCTGACTACAACTGCAAGAAGGAAAGTTATTTTCTACACAACTGTACACATAGACAGATTTGCTAAAATAACTGCAAAAAGATGAAGATGGGGTAGCCATATTGGTCTGTCTCTAGCAGTAGAAGAGTCCAGTAGCACATTAAAGACTAACAAAATTTGTGATAGGGTATCAGTTTTCATGAGATACCTGAAGAAGTAAGCAGTGACTCATGAAAGCTCATACCCTACCACAAATTTTGTTACTCTTTAAGTGATAAAAAGTTATGTCTGGTTCTAGATGCAATAGACAATGCATTTAATATACAGAGAGCCAGTGTGGTATAGTGGTTCAGAGTGTCAGACTTCCATCTGAGAGACCCAAGCTCAAGTCCCAAATCATGCCATGGAAACTTGCTGGGTGACCTCAGGCCAGTCACACTTTCAGCCTAACCTACCTCACAGGGTTGTTTTGAGGATAAAATGGAAGAAAGAACAATGTAAGCCACTTTGGGTCCCCCAAAAGGCAGAGTACAAATTAAATAAATAAATTACTGAGAAAGATCCTCAGCCTCTGACATACTACAGACACATGTACACTGGGTAACCTATTTATGAGAGTTATCTTGCTAACATGGCCAATTGCATGTTTTGAAAACAAACAGCTATAAAGACCAATCTAAGGCCATAA